>JBAIAC010000004.1:6563750-8059375 GCA_037349315.1 Chelydra serpentina | reverse complement strand
GATATAAACTGTTCAGGAAGGATAGGCAGGGCAGAAAAGGTGGGGGAGTTGCGTTGTATGTAAGAGGGCAGTATGACTGCTCAGAGCTCCAGTATGAAACTGCAGAAAAACCTGAGAGTCTCTAGATTAAATTGAGAAGTGTGAGCAACAAGGGTAATGTCGTGGTGGGAGTCTGCTACAGACCACCAGACCAGGGGGATGAGGTGGACGAGGCTTTCTTCCAGCAACTAACAGAAGTTACTAGATCACAGGCCCTGGTTCTCATGGGTGACTTTAATCACCCCGATATCTGCTGGGAGAGCAATACAGCGGTGCACAGACAATCCAGGAAGTTTTTGGAAAGTGTAGGGGACAATTTCCTGGTGCAATTGCTGGAGGAAGCAACTAGGGGAAAAGCTCTTCTTGACCTGCTGCTCACAAACAGGGAAGAAATAGTAGAGGAAGCAATAGTGGATGGGAACCTGGGAGGCAGTGACCATGAGATGGTCGAGTTCAGGATCCTGACACAAGGAAGAAAGGAGAGCAGTAGAATACAGAGCCTGGACTTCAGAAAAGCAGACTTTGACTCCCTCAGAGAACTGATGGGCAAGGTCCCCTGGGAGAATAACATGAGGGGGAAAGGAGTTGAGGAAAGCTGGCTGTATTTTAAAGAATCCTTATTGAGGTTGCAGGAACAAACCATCCCGATGTGTAGAAAGAAAAGTAAATATGGCAGGCGACCAGCTTGGCTTAACAGTGAAATCCTTGCTCGTCTTAAACACAAAAAAGCAGCTTACAAGAAGTGGAAGATTGGACAAATGACCAGGGAGGAGTATAAAAATATTGTTCAGGCATCCAGGAGTGAAATTAGGAAGGCCAAATCACACTTGGAGTTGCAGCTAGCCAGAGATGTTAGGAGTAACAAGAAGGGTTTCTTCAGGCATGTGAGCAACAAGAAGAAAGTCAAGGAAAGTGTGGGCCCCTTGCTGAATGAGGGAGGGAACCTAGTGACAGAGGATGTGAAGAAAGCTAGTGTACTCAATGCTTTTTTTGCCTCTGTCTTCACAGACAAGGTCAGCTCCCAGGCGGCTGCACTCCGCAGCATGGTATGGGGAGGAGGTGACCAGCCCTCTGTGGAGAAAGAATTAGTTCGGGACTATTTAGAAAAGCTGGACGAACACAAGTCCATGGGGCCGGATGCACTGCATCCGAGGGTGCTAAAGGAGTTGGCCAATGAGATTGCAGAGCCATTGGCCATTATCTTTGACAAATCATGGCAATCGGGGGAGGTCCCGGATGACTGGAAAAAAGCTAATGTAGTGCCCATCTTTAAAAAAAGGAAGAAGGAAGATCCGGGGAACTACAGGCCAGTCAGTCTCACCTCAGTCCCTGGAAAAATCATGGAACAGGTCCTCAAGGAATCAATTCTGAACCACTTAAAGGAGGAGAAAGTGATCAGGAACAGTCAGCATGGATTCACCAAGGGCAAGTCATGCCTGACTAACCTAATTGCCTTCTATGATGAGATAACTGGCTCTGTGGATGATGGGAAAGCAGTGGATGTGCTATTTCTTGACTTTAGCAAAGCTTTTGATACAGTCTCCCACAGTGTTCTTGCCAGCAAGTTAAAGAAGTATGGGCTGGATGAATGGACGGTAAGGTGGATAGAAAACTGGCTGGATGTTCATGCTCAACGGGTAGTGATCAATGGCTCCATGTCTAGTTGGCAGCCGGTATCAAGTGGAGTGCCCCAAGGGTCGGTGCTGGGGCCGGTTTTGTTCAATATCTTCATCAACGATCTGGAGGATGGTGTCGACTGCACCCTTAGCAAGTTTTCAGATGACACTAAACTGGGAGGAGTGGTTGATACGCTGGAGGGTAGGGACAGGATACAGAGGGACCTAGACAAATTAGAGGATTGGGCCAAAAGAAATCTGATGAGGTTCAACAAGGACAAGTGCAGAGTCCTGCACTTAGGACGGAAGAATCCCATGCACTGCTACAGACTAGGGACCGAATGGCTGGGCAGCAGTTCTGCAGAAAGGGACCTAGGGGTTACAGTGGACGAAAAGCTGAATATGAGTCAACAGTGTGCCCTTGTTGCCAAGAAGGCTAACGGCATTTTGGGCTGTATAAGTAGGGGCATTTCCAGCAGATCGAGGGACGTGATTATTCCCCTCTATTCGACATTGGTGAGGCCTCATTTGGAGTACTGTGTCCAGTTTTGGGCCCCACACTACAAGAAGGATGTGTATAAATTGGAAAGAGTCCAGCGGAGGGCAACAAAAATGATTAGGGTCCTGGAGCACATGACTTATGAGGAGAGGCTGAGGGAACTGGGATTGTTTAGCCTGCAGAAGAGAAGAGTGAGGGGGGATTTGATAGCTGCTTTCAACTACCTAAAAGGGGGTTCCAAAGAGGCTGGATCTAGACTGTTCTCAGTGGTAGAAGATGACAGAACAAGGAGTAATGGTCTCAAGTTGCAGAGGGGGAGGTTTAGGTTGGATATTAGGAAAAACGTTTTCACTAGTAGGGTGGTGAAGCACTGGAATGGGTTACCTAGGGAGGTGGTGGAATCTCCTTCCCTAGAGGTTTTTAAGGTCAGGCTTGACAAAGCCCTGGCTGGGATGATTTAGTTGGGTTTGGTCCTGCTTTGAGCAGGGGGTTGGACTAGATGACCTCCTGAGGTCCCTTCCAACCCTGAGATTCTATGATACTATGATACATATTTGTCCCAGGTCACTGGGTGGGGGCTCGAGCCGGTTTTGCATTGTGTTATTGGAATGGAACCCCTAGATACGGAACCCAGCCCTTGTTGCTGCCGACTCTGACTGGCAGAAGGGTTACATAACTCTATGTCACTGTCTTTGCTACGTGTTGTTTATCATCTCATAAATGTTTGCGTCATCTGCAAACTTTACCAGTAAAGATTTTGTATTTTCTTCCAGACCATTGATTAAAATAAGTTACAGTGTTGGGCTGAAAACGTGATCCCTGCAGGACCCCACTAGAAACACCCCATCTCATTTAGGATTTACCACTATTAACAATTACATTTTGAGATCTATCAGTTAGCCAGATTTTAACCCATTTAATATGTGCCATTGATTTTGTACAGTGCTAGTTTTTAATCAGAATTCCCTGCAATACTAAGACACATACCTTACAAAAGTTCACATGTATTGCACCAACAGTTACCATCTGACTTGTAATCTCATCAAAGAATATTAAATTTTCTCCGCATAACCTGTTTTCCAGGAAATCTTACTGATTGGCATTAAATATAGTTAGAAGTTAATATCATAGAATCATAAGACTGGAAGGTACCTCGAAAGGTCTTCTAGCGCAGGCCCCTGCACTCAATACAGGACTAAATATTGTCTAGATCATCCCTGACAGGTGTTTGTCTAACCTGCTCTTTACAATCCCCAATGATGAAGATTCCAAAACCTCCCTAGGCAATTATTCCAGTGCTTAACTACCCTGACAGGAAGTTTTCATTTCATATTTCCAGTATTTACAGAGTCCCAGAACTGCTGTTCTGTTTTGCCTGGAATCGGTGTCAAAGCCAGGCCTATACCGCAATTACTTGGATCATCCCATTTACCCTTTTTAAACTAGCAGTCTATAGCCATGTTCCTAAGGGAAGTGATGGAAACCACCCCCCTGGGGCCATTTAACAATGGAGGAAAAGAGCCCTAAAAAATACAGGGAACAAAATAAAATAGTTCAGGAAACAATTCAACATAGTGCCCTGGGAATGGACTGGATGGAATATCCTCACATGGTTCCAGCTCCTCTGGCAATGATGTTACGCAAAAGGCCCCTCGCTACCAGGCAGCTGAACTCTGCCTGACCCTCTGCCTTTGGAAAGGAGATGCAGCCTAGGTTTGTAGGACAGATCTGTGGCTAGCCAAGTGTAGAAATACCGTGGGAATGTATTAGGAGAGACACTCTCATCAGCCCAACTGTGCATAGGAGAGAAACTTCCTCGGAAGTAATTGGTTAAGCAGGGGTACAGAGGAAATGCAGATCACACACTTAAATTACAGAAGTCTGGATTCTCGATTCCCTCCCTGTGCATTGTAACATTCAAGTTCTGTATCTTGTGGCTGAGATGTAGCAATATGAAAACTTTTATGCAGTTTCCAGTTTCTCTAGACTTTGTTTTCTTTCCCTAGAGCAAACATTTCACCCTTAGCGTAAAGGTGTCCCAGTTCTGCAAGCTAGTTCTGTCAAAACCAGTGTTGCCGTCTGTTCGCACTTAGCTTTGCAAAGAGAAATGATGCAACAAATTCTGTGAGGTGTCTCTGCAACAGCCTCTTCATTTGCTGCCGCCTCCCTGCGTCTCAGACTCCTGTCACACAGGTGTGCCTGTAGACTGACGTTCAGCCAGCGGAGCAAGTGTGAGGGCAACTGGCCTGGAAAATGGGCTGTTGAAATGAAACTACCTTTTGCCTTAATGTATGAGCTGGGTGGCAAAGGAGGTACAGTGATGGAGAAAGAGAAGTAATCTAAACCGATGATTAAGGCATGGAAGAAAGATTTAGCTGTTAGGAGCGAGAGGGAATGTTGGCTCTTTGGAATGTTGTAGAAAAAGAAAAGAGCGGTTGCTGACCTTACAGTTACTGTGGTTCTTTGAGTCTTTGTCTGTGTTAGGCACAGGTTCCTGGTAGTCTAGCCTAGTGGCTGCAGCCAAGGTCATAAGAACATAAAAATACCCAGACTGGGTCAGGCCAAAGGTCCATATAGCCCAGTATCCTGTCTTCCGACAGTGGCCAATGCCAGGTGTCCCAGAGGGAATGAACAGAAGAGGTAATCATCAAGTGATCCATCCCCTGTGGCCCATTCCCAGCTTCTGGCAAACGGAGTCTTTATCTTGTGAAAATGGGTTTAGGTTGGACATTAGGAAAATCTTCTGAACTGTCGGGGTGGTTACGCACTAGAATAAATTGCCTACGGAGGCTGTAGAATCTCCATCATTGGAGATGTTTAAGAGCAGGATGGACAAACACCCCATTACATCAGGGATGGTCTAGATAATACTTAGTCCTGCCATGAGTGCAGGGGCCTGGACTAGATGACCTCTCGAGGTCCCTTCCAGTCATATGATTCTATGAAAATAGCTAATTTATCCATACAGCTCTGGCAAATGGTTGGAACCGAATTAACATCAAGCCAGTGTAGATGTGAATGTTCTCCATGGTGCAGGTATATGGGCATTTCGCTATTAAGCAATGTGGTAGTGTGCCTCAATTTCCCTTTTCAGACAGCAAATCAGGCTTGTAGTGGCTTCTCTGCTGTGAAAAGTTCTGAGACTGTTTGTAGGCGCTAGCTGTGAACTATCAATATCATACGTCCGTATAACAGAAAGTGTGTTCCGTGTAATGAAATAACACAACCTCTTCTTCCACATGGAATCGGGTGTACCTGAGTCCACTAACAGATTACAAGATATATCCAAAGTGTCCCCTGACTGTCTCCCTTTCCTGAGGGGAGTGCGGGCGATCCCCTGACTGTCTGTCCCTACCTCAGTGAAGTGCCAGCGATCTCCTGCCTCCTCCTGCCTGAGGTGTTTCCTATTTTACCCTGAAAGGGGTTTGCTGATCTACTCTGGAAGAGAGCAACTGGATTTAGATACACCCAGGAGGCCCCTCCGCCATGGGGACTTTTTCCCCTGGTGAGTAATGCCTATTGCTGCCACAGGGAGTTCAGCTCTCGGGCAGATTATCACCTTCCTGACCGTGCCGCAGTCAAGCGCCTTCAGCATCATCAGGGTCCATGTGTCCCTCCGCATTACGGAGCCCGTATTTCTCCTTGCAAGTCAAGTGCACATTGAGTGTTGGGTCAGCCATTGCAGAGGTGTCAGGAGAGAGTATGGACGAGGTATCAGGCTAGTCGTAGGGGTCAGTACCAGGTCAGGGATAGTTCAGGTCACATCAAGAGGCACCGTAGGTTCCGTAGTCCCTGAAACAGTCGGGTGGAGGCACCACCAGCTAGTAGCTAAGAGCCCAGGCCGTTGAAACCCACTGCAGCCCAAGCAGAGGGACTCCAGGTGAGGCTCCTGTGGATGATGATCTGCGCTTAGGGGTATGGCGATCAGTGAACCCCACTTCCATGTGGAAGGGATCTGTCAGCTGCTCTCCCTGCTCTGAGGGGAATTTGGAGCTGCCCAGACATCCAGCTCTCCAATGTGAGCTGAGCACACAACCTTCTGGGATGGCCTCCCAGCCCTGCCCCCATTCTGGAGCAGCTGGCCCCAGGGGAGCTGCCAAGGGGTCTGTCCTCAGGGTGCCCCCAGTCCTGGGAACTCCCTCACCCCTGGGATTCCTCCCTGCAGCACCCTGAAATCCCCTGGATGGGCCAGGATGGAGAGTGGGAGCCCTCTCGCCCAGGGCAGTGGGTCTGGGGCAAACCGAGGGCAGCAGGGACCCGGCAGGGAGCTGCTCCGGACACTGCAGGGCTGGGCCTGGGACCCAGGCAGAGTCAGGGGAGCCCCAGCCCAGCGGCACATCCCCACTTAGCAATGGCTGGGCACAAACCAGCAGGGTCAGTGGCTTGTGCAGCCTCCTGCCCCACAGCCACACAGTGCCCGGCGTGGGCTGGGGGGGAGGGGCTGCGATATCCCTGGTGACAGCGCTGCAGTCACTGCGGGACGTGCTGATTGCATGTTTCCTTGCAGCTCTGACCTCTGGGCAGGATAGACACGAGGTACGAGATTGCAGAAGGGCCTGTAATGTATAGAACGTCGCTGTTGGGCTGTTCCCCTCCTGCCCATGTGTCCCTCTTCCATCTCTGTCCTCCCCTTCAGGGTTCATCTCCCTGCTCTGCCGGGTGTCTCCTCATGGCCTCCCCTCTCCCGTTTTTTAAAAAGAGGGGCCGCTTTCCCCACATGATGGGGGAGGGGGGTCTCATCTGGCTGTGTGTGTGTGTGTGTATGTGTGTCCCTCTATTTCTTCTCCCCACGCCTGGATATGATGGGGCTGGAGCTGGAGTGGGATCTGAGTTCCCACCGCACGCAGGGGCTGAGTGTGTTTTTGTAAGCAGGGCTGAATGAGCTCTCCCCTGACATCTAGTGGTGAGCTGGGGAAGAGGACTTCAAGAACCGACCTTGTTTCCACGGGCACCCCCACCCTGCCTAGGTGCTCAGCGTGATGGCACTGCTTTGCCAAATGAGCACTCTTGGCAGGTGTGGGATCACAAGTCACTTTGTAGTAACGGGTTGTTATCCTTGTTGCGTGAATCAAGGGCAGCAGAACTGGCTTGGCATAATAGAATTCGATTTCTGTGCGGCATGTGACATAGTCCCACACAACATTCTGATAACAAATCAGCACTACATAAAATCAGTGTAGCCCATATGTAATGGCATCAAAACTGATTAACTGATATATCACAAAAAGTAATTGTAAAGTGGGAATCGTCATCCAATGGGGGTGTTTGTAGTGGGGTCCTGTAGGGATCTCTTCTTGGCAAAGTAGCTTTCAATAGGTTTATCAAGAAGCTGGAACAAAATATAAAACCATTGCTAGTAAATTTTGCAGACGATACAAAAATTGGTGGAGTGGTAAATAATGATAGATGGGACCGGTCAGTTATACTGATCAAAGTGATCTAGGTATTTGGTAAAGAGGGCTAATTTAAGTAACAGGTATTTTGGTTCATCTAGAACAACCCAGAGCAAGGGATGTAGCTCACACTTACAAGATAAGGGACTGGAATATAGGATAGGAGCAGGGATGCGGTACTACCTCTATATAAGGCATTGGCGAGACCATTACTGATACGGTGTCCAGTTCTGGTATACTCCTGATGGCCCAATCCGGCTATTCAGAATATCCACACACACGCCTACCCCTTGCTGGAATACGTGTTGCCATGGTAGTGGTCATGCCTACCTCCACGCTGTTACTGATTAGCCCCCATGCAGTCCAAGTACAGCCAGTGGGCATATAAAATTGGACCTTTGATTTCACCAGTTAGAAATATCTTCTGAGCAAATCTGATATGAAAGTGACTGAGAGATACTACATGGGACCCCACAAACTGCGCTGTTACAGATTCACCTGGCCAAGACACAGATCAAACACATCTACTGTATTAATGAAAATGCTTCGACTTAGTTCATTTCTGAAAAGTCTTTTACTGAAGTCATCAAAGGTTTGTACAAAAGTGCTAGCATGACAGGAATACAAGTGATTGTTTATATAACAGGCACCAATTTATAGCTTTACCACTGTAAGACAGATCCTACCTGGAATAGAACTATGAGCTTCCATTTTGATCTACTCATCGATAACGTACAATCAAAGCTTGCCCAAGCAGGTACCAGTGACAGTCCCTCCATGTTCCTGGTTTCCCTTTGGAACACTGGCAGAATAGCAGGACGGCTTTGGATCTGGCAAGTCCCATCACCATGAATTGTGTTAGAGAGAACAAGTGAGTGACACAAATAGGACAACTGAGAAAATGGAAAACCGCTTCAGAGCAGCAACGTGGACCAGGATGTCTGATCCTCCAAACAGTGACAGGCTCGGTTCACTGGGGAAGGCCAGGCCGCCTCTGGTAGCTGTTAATGGGAAAAAGCAGATCAAACAATTGATAGGAAATTATTTCACACTGAGAGAGATCCTTAAAGCTGGACACAAGGAAGAAAGGAGAGCAGTAGAATACAGAGCCTGGACTTCAGAAAAGCAGACTTTGACTCCCTCAGGGAACTGATGGGCAAGGTCCCCTGGGAGAATAACATGAGGGGGAAAGGAGTCGAGGAAAGCTGGCTGTATTTTAAAGAAACCTTATTGAGGTTGCAGGAACAAACCATCCCGATGTGTAGAAAGAAAAGTAAATATGGCAGGCGACCAGCTTGGCTTAACAGTGAAATCCTTGCTCGTCTTAAACACAAAAAAGCAGCTTACAAGAAGTGGAAGATTGGACAAATGACCAGGGAGGAGTATAAAAATATTGTTCAGGCATGCAGGAGTGAAATTAGGAAGGCCAAATCACACTTGGAGTTGCAGCTAGCCGGAGATGTTAGGAGTAACAAGGGTTTCTTCAGGTATGTGAGCAACAAGAAGAAAGTCAAGGAAAGTGTGGGCCCCTTACTGAATGAGGGAGGGAACTTAGTGACAGAGGATGTGGAGAAAGCTAGTGTACTCAATGCTTTTTTTGCCTCTGTCTTCACAGACAAGGTCAGCTCCCAGGCGGCTGCACTCCGCAGCACGGTATGGGGAGGGGATGACCAGCCGTCTGTGGAGAAAGAAGTAGTTCTTCTTCGAGTGGTTGCTCATATCTATTCCAGTTAGGTGTGCGCGCGCGCGCGGACGTCGGAAACTTTTACCCTAGCAGCTACCCGTCGGGCCGGCTGGGGAGCCCCCTGGAGTGGCGGGTGAGTCTCACACAGCGGACAAGTGCAAGCTGTGTAAGTCCTTTAAGCCCCGCACCAGGAAGGACAGAGAGATCCGCTTAAGACAGTTGCTGATGGAGGCGGCACTCTGCCCCTCTCAAGGTGCGGGCTCTACCATCTCGGTGCGCAGCGCACCGCCATCGGCGCCGGCTGCGGCACTGCATAAGGACTCCCGCCCGCCTCGGGGCCGGGCACCGTCGGGAACCCGGGGCCATCCCCGACACCGCTCCCTCTCTTCCGGACGCAAGGCACTGGACGTCGCTGCGGCACCACCCTGCCTCACTGCCCCGGAGCAGAGGAGCGCTAGTCCGCGCCCACAGACACCCCCGTGCCCAGTCGTCTTGGTCGCACCCACGACGCCGGACACGTTTGAGGCTGCCAGGGGCTTGATCGAGATGACCACGTCTCCCGTGCCGGCACCAACCCAGGCACGGCCCCCGGTCATCTCCAGAAGCAAGCCGACATTCCTCGGACCGTCGGCTCAGCTACAGCCTCCTTCACGCCGCTCGAGGTCCCGGCGCCGTTCGGAGTCCCGGCACCGGCTGGTGTATTGGTCTGACTCACGGCGCCGGTCGGACTCGCGGTGCGTGTCTCGCAGCTTGGAACCTCGGAGCCGTTCACGCTCGAGGTCCTGCTCGTCTGCCAGATCATGGTCCCGCTCGGTGTCCAGGACGAGCGCGACGCCTTCCCGGCACCGCTCCCCACCACGGGCTCAACCCTCGGCGGAGACTACACGCCGGAGCCCATCCACGCGCCGAGAATCGCCTCCTCGACGTCAAAACCTGCCGCACCGGTCTCAATCCCCACGGCACCGGGACTCTCCTTGGCGACGGGACTCTCCTCGCCGCCAGCCCCAAGGGCCCTCCCCGCGGTACCCAGACTCGCCGCATCGAGATGTACCCCCGCGGCACCGGGACACCCCGCGCCGGGACGCGTCCCCACGATATCGGGACACCCCGCGCCGAGACCGGTCCCCACGCCGGGACACACCGGGCCGTGACTCCTCATGGCACCGAGACACCTCGTGCCGGGACTTGTCCCCACGACACCAGCACTCCCCGTGGCGCCGGGGTTCTCCGCGCCGAGACTCGCCTCCACGGCACTCGTCTCCACGGCACCGGGGCTCTCCGCGCCGAGACTCGTCTCCACGGCGCCGGGACACCCCACGCTGGGACACCCCGCGCAGGGACCCATCCCCGTGGCGCCGATCCCCAAGGCACCGCGAGTCCCCCACGGTACCGCGATGAGTGGGTGCGGTACCGCTCCCGGTCCCGATCGAGGTCACGTGATCCACATGCCACACGCTTCAGACCCTCCAAGGACCACCCGACGTCGCGCACCGCCCCTCCTTGGCCGTCCCGGGAGCCGTCTTCCACCAGCTCAGCTGGGCCCTCCAAAACACCGGAGGCAACCCCACTGGCCCCAGCACAAGCCCTGCCGGCTGCCTGGCAACCCTAGTGGCCGTTCTGGACACCCTGGGCGTACCATGAGGCCCAAGGTGCACCCCTACCCCCCCGTCCGCTGGTACGAGTCCACCCTCCTGTGGCGACCATCTCCCGCCCACCTGCTGAGGAGACTGCACCCGGTGATACAACCCCGGGACAAAGGGCGGCATCTCCCTCACCTCTCCAGCAGCCCACCCTAGAGCGGGACGACTTGCCTGAGCCTCCCCTCCCTCTCACAACCTCTTCCTCCTCACCCGATGAAGCCGTAGCGGGGACATCATCATCTGCGCCTCCGCCTATGGATTTTAAGGTCCTGCAAGAGCTACTCCGGAGGGTGGCTCTTAGCATGAACCTGCCCATAGAGGAGGTGGCGGAGGAGAAGGACGACCAGATGGTGGATGAACTTCTGAAGCCAGAGGGTCCCTCCAGAGTCGCTTTGCTGATGAACAAAACCATCCGCGGCAATGCTACGGCACTCTGGAGAGTGTAGAAAGAAAAGTAAATATGGCAGGCGACCAGCTTGGCTTAACAGTGAAATCCTTGCTCGTCTTAAACACAAAAAAGCAGCTTACAAGAAGTGGAAGATTGGACAAATGACCAGGGAGGAGTATAAAAGTATTGTTCAGGCATGCAGGAGTGAAATTAGGAAGGCCAAATCACACTTGGAGTTGCAGCTAGCTGGAGATGTTAGGAGTAACAAGAAGGGTTTCTTCAGGTATGTTAGCAACAAGAAGAAAGTCAAGGAACGTGTGGGCCCCTTACTGAATGAGGGAGGGAACCTTGTGACAGAGGATGTGGAGAAAGCTAGTGTACTCAATGCTTTTTTTGCCTCTGTCTTCACAGACAAGGGCAGCTCCCAGACGGCTGCACTCCGCAGCACGGTATGGGGAGGAGGTGACCAGCCCTCTGTGGAGAAAGAAGTAGTTCGGGACTATTTAGAAAAGCTGGACGAACACAAGTCCATGGGGCCGGATGCACTGCATCCGAGGGTGCTAAAGGAGTTGGCCGATGTGATTGCAGAGCCATTGGCCATTATCTTTGACAAATCATGGCAATCGGGGGAGGTCCCGGATGACTGGAAAAAAGCTAATGTAGTGCCCATCTTTAAAAAAGGGAAGAAGGAAGATCCGGGGAACTACAGGCCAGTCAGTCTCACCTCAATCCCTGGAAAAATCATGGAACAGGTCCTCAAGGAATCAATTCTGAACCACTTAAAGGAGGGGAAAGTGATCAGAAACAGTCAGCATGGATTCACCAAGGGCAAGTCATGCCTGACTAACCTAATTGCCTTCTATGATGAGATAACTGGCTCTGTGGATGAGGGGAAAGCAGTGGATGTGCTATTTCTTGACTTTAGCAAAGCTTTTGATACAGTCTCGCACAGCGTTCTTGCCAGCAAGTTAAAGAAGTATGGGCTGGATGAATGGACGGTAAGGTGGATAGAAAACTGGCTGGATGGTCGTGCTCAACGGGTAGTGATCAATGGCTCCATGTCTAGTTGGCAGCCGGTATCAAGTGGAGTGCCCCAAGGGTCGGTGCTGGGGCCAGTTTTGTTCAATATCTTCATCAACGACCTGGAGGATGGTGTGGACTGCACCCTTAGCAAGTTTGCAGATGACACTAAACTGGGAGGAGTGGTTGATACGCTGGAGGGTAGGGATAGGATACAGAGGGACCTAGACAAATTAGAGGATTGGGCCAAAAGAAATCTGATGAGGTTCAACAAGGACAAGTGCAGAGTCCTGCACTTAGGACGGAAGAATCCCATGCACTGCTACAGACTAGGGACCGAATGGCTGGGCAGCAGTTCTGCAGAAAAGGACCTAGGGGTTACAGTGGACGAAAAGCTGAATATGAGTCAACAGTGTGCCCTTGTTGCCAAGAAGGCTAACGGCATTTTGGGCTGTATAAGTAGGGGCATTGCCAGCAGATCGAGGGACGTGATTATTCCCCTCTATTCGGCACTGGTGAGGCCTCATTTGGAGTACTGTGTCCAGTTTTGGGCCCCACACTACAAAAAGGATGTGGATAAATTGGAAAGAGTCCAACGGAGGGCAACAAAAATGATTAGGGGGCTGGAGCACATGATTTATGAGGAGAGGCTGAGGGAACTGAGATTGTTTAGCCTGCAGAAGAGAAGAGTGAGGGGGGATTTGATAGCTGCTTTCAACTACCTAAAAGGGGGTTCCAAAGAGGATGGATCTAGACTGTTCTCAGTGGTAGAAGATGACAGAACAAGGAGTAATGGTCTCAAGTTGCAGAGGGGGAGGTTTAGGTTGGATATTAGGAAAAACTTTTTCACTAGTAGGGTGGTGAAGCACTGGAATGGGTTACCTAGGGAGGTGGTGGAGTCTCCTTCCTTGGAGGTTTTTAAGGTCAGGCTTGACAAAGCCCTGGCTGGGATGATCTAGTTGGGGTTGGTCCTGCTTTGAGCAGGGGGTTGGACTAGATGACCTCCTGAGGTCCCTTCCAACCCTGAGATTCTATGATTCTATGATTCTATGACACTGGTTTCCTTCCCAACAGCTACTGAAACCTGCTTATTGCACAGAGACATTAATCCATTTCCCCTCAGCAGGACACTCCAGCCTGGGACATTCACCTCACTGGTGAAATTTCACCTTCTTCCTCCCTCCTCAGCCTGCTTGTTCCTTTGGTATCAATCACTGGTGAGCATGTTTCACCCAAGATAGCCCCAGAGGCTTCGATTTGGAGCTTATCTGCTGCGTAAGTGTATTCCAGTTATGAGTAATAAAGACATGAATCTGTGGAAACTGGCTGCAGACACCAGTAACACCATTTCTGTTGTATTTTTTTATTGGCTTTAAGGGGAAAAGTAGAGCTGGGCAGAGAAGGGCCATACCATTTTGAGGAGGATTTTGATATTTCCAAATTTTGTTTTGTTCTCATTTAAAATGAAAACCAACATTTTTGAAATTCTCCACACAAGGGTATGGAGCGTCGGCTCTGGGGCAGTCCACCAAACAGGCTGTCCCAGGGTCGGGGGCACTGGAAGTCCTGGGGTCCATGATTCCTAGGCAGTCCTTTTGTCAAATTCCAATGAGAAAATGTTTCAAGATTTCTCAGACCTCCTCAGTTAAATAGTCCTGTTTAGTCCTTTGAGAGGATGTAGTTCCACTGGGGACTGAATGGGTCTAGTTATGAGAGGAAGCAGATGAAGACACAATTGTGTTGAAATGTTGTGGATGTGTGTTCAGCTTATAGTTCAGAACACTGAAGATGACACTCTAGTGCTCTAAGGAGTAATTTTCCCTATATTTACTTTTCTGAAATCCGCTGCACTTAGAATTCATTGAGAATGGAAGGTGCTCAGATACTAGTCATGAGGGACATATGAGAAATTGGATAAATACACAGAACCTATAGTTAAACCCACTTATTTTGCAACTGGTTTCATGTGACATGTTTGCCTGGTGGGGTTGGTCTCGGCTCTGCACTTCAACACAAAGGGCAAATTGTTTTTAAAATAATGTAAAGAAAAGGATTTTTTCTTACCGGAGCTGTAAACACATGTTTGGTCCTTCTCTCCTATGGTACAAAACAGAGAGGGTCAATGAAATGCGATCTGCCCAGGTAGAATTTTCAACTTCATTCTACTGTTTCCAAAGAAACATAGGAACTGTTGGATTGGATTCCACCAATGGGCTTCATCTAGCCTGGTATCCTGTCCCTGACTGAGGTGAGGCCTAGCTGCCTCAGGGGAAGCTGCAAGAAATCCCCTAGTGAACAATTCTGGAATTATCGACACATAGGGGAAGTTTCTTCCCTAACTTTGGCAGTTAGTGACTGCCTTATGTCCTCAGGCCTAAGGGATTGTAGTCCTTTTAAAACAATTCTTTTATTCTATGTAACATAAGTGTGGAAATTCTCACTTTGTGTATAAATGGCTAATTCTTTTATTGAATTCTACTGAGCTCTTGGCCTATGGAAACCGTGTGGCAATGAGTTCCACAAGTTAACCCTGCATTGTATTACAGGGCATTCACTTTTACTAGTTAAAATATGTTGCCTTCAGTTTATTCTTGTTTGATGAGAAAAGGAAAATAGCATTCTCTAATTTGCCACTGTCTCATTTACTATTTTGTATATTTCCATCATGTTTATTTTTATGTGTCTCTTCTGCTAATTAAACCATCCCAATCTCACCTTTATAAATCTCTCCAGACCTCTTATCATTTTCAACATTTTCAGAGCCAGGGTAATCAGAACTGAACCTAGTATCCCAGAGAAGGGATTCATATACTGGTGTTATAATATCTTCACATTATTCTCCATCCCATCCTTCCTTATGTTTGCTAAAATTTTGTTTGCTTTATAGACCTAGCAGCACATTGAACAGAGGTTTTCATTGAGATTTGCACCGACTCTCCACAATGATGCCCTGGTCTCTTTCTGAGTTGGTACAATGCATTAAGGTGGGGAGGGATAGCTCAGTGGTTTGAGGATTGGCCTGCTAAACCCAGCGTTGTGAGTTCAATCATTGAGGGGGCCATTTAGGGATCTGGGGCAAAAATTGGGGATTGGTCCTGCTTTGAGCAGGGGGTTGGATTAGATGACCTCCTAAGGTCCCTTCCAACCCTGATATTCTATGATTAAGAATCCAGTGAAACTACTTCTCATAATGTGCATTACCTTGAATGTGTGTCAGTGAATTTCACCTGATGTTGCGTTGCCCATTCACCCAACTTGGTGAGATCTCTCTGAAGTTCCTCACTGTTGTCCCTGGTCCTGACTGCCCCAAATAATGTGCCATCTGCACACTAGGCCACCTGACTGCTCCCTTTCCCACATTGTGATGCTTTGTACCTCAGGGGAACACCCAACACCCCCATGTTCATCCTTGTAAAATGATTAAGAACATAAGAATGGCCCTACTGGTCAGACCAAGCGTCCATCTAGCCCAGTATCCTGTCTTCCGACAGTGGCCAGTGTCAGGTGCCCCAGAGGAAATGAACAGAACAGGTAATCATCAAGTGATCCATCCCCTGTCGCTCATTCCCAGCTTCTGGCAAACAGAGGCGAGGGACACCATTCCTGCCCATCCTGGCTAATAGCCATTGATGGACCTATCCTCCATGAATTCATCTAGTTTTTTTTTGAACCCTGTTATGGTCTTGGCCTTCACAACATCCTCTGGCAAGGAGTTCCACAGGTTGACTGTGCGTTGTGTGAAGAAATACTGGCTTTTATTTGTTTTAAACCTACTGCCTGTTAATTTCATTTGGTGACCCCTATCATAGAATCATAGAATCTCAGGGTTGGAAGGGACCTCAGGAGGTCATCTAGTCTAACCCCCTGCTCAAAGCAGGACCAACCCCAACTAGATCATCCCAGCCAGGGCTTTGTCAAGCCTGACCTTAAAAACCTCTAAGGAAGGAGATTCCACCACCTCCCTAGGTAACCCATTCCAGTGCTTCACCACCCTACTAGTGAAAAAGTTTTTCCTAATATCCAACCTAAACCTCCCCCTCTGCAACTTGAGACCATTACTCCTTGTTCTGTCATCTTCTACCACTGAGAACAGTCTAGATCCATCCTCTTTGGAACCCCCTTTCAGGTAGTTGAAAGCAGCTATCAAATCCCCCCTCACTCTTCTCTTCTGCAGGCTAAACAATCCCAGTTCCCTCAGCCTCTCCTCATAAGTTATGTGCTCCAGCCCCCTAATCATTTTTGTTGCCCTCCGTTGGTTCTTACCCCTAGTTCTTGTGTTATGAGAAGTAGTAAACAACACTTGCTTATTTACTTTCTCTTTACCAGTCATGATTTTATAGACCTCCATCATATCTCCCCTTAGCCATCTCTTATCCAAGCTGAAAAGTCCCAGTCTTATTAGTCTCTTCTCATACGGAAGCTGTTCTATACCCCTAATCATTTTTCTGAACCTTTTCCACTTCCAATATATCTTTTTTGAGATGGGGCAACCATATCTGCCCACAGTATTCAAGATGTGGGCGTACCATGGATTTATATAGAGGCAAGAATATAGATTGTGTGGTATCTAATGCAAAGTTTGTCATGTCGAGTGTCTTCGGAAGGCTCATGATGAACTGAGCATTGTTGTTATAGTAATTGTTGTTACAGTAATGTTATAGGTTATTATTTCATGTATATAGTTATGAGGCTGAAAAATGTAACCTCGTGGATTAAAGCAAGCCGAGGGAAAAACTCTCTAAGAGCAGAGGGGCAGTTCACACCTCCTCAAGGCATTTGTGGGACAAACCGAGCCCTGCCTCACAGGAAGAAAGGACACTGGCCTAGGCAGCAACAAAGGATCTGTTGGACTCTTGTTGTCACCCCCCTTCCTTTGGTCAGTTTGGGACTGCGATGAGGCAATGCTCACCTGACTCTGAAGGGAGGCGGGGGGCAAAGCCAACAAGGAAGAAAGGACATGATAAAAGAGAGACACATTTTGCATGCTCTTCCTTTCTCTTCCACCGACATCTACAGACACCACCCCCAAGCGACTGAACCACTGATCAAAGGGGAGAGCCTGGCTGAAGGGCAACTAGCCAGTCTGTGGTGAGAAATATCTATGTTTGTAAGGGCACTGAAAGTGTTAAGATCAGCTTAGAATGCGTTTTGCTTTTATTTCATTTGACCAAATCCGACTTGTTCTGCTTTGACTTATGATCACTTAAAATTTATCTTTGTAGTTTTATGTACCCAATGTCCACCAACGTCAGCCTGAGCCCTCTCTAGCAGCAGGAGTCGTGGCAGCCTGTCACTCCCAGCCGTGGTGGCAAGTCCCCAAGTGAGCGTCCCTCTCCTCAGCTCTCCCTGAAGTGCCCCACGCAAATATTTCTCCTGTTCAGCCCAGTACTCACCGCCCAGGTACGCGCAGTTAAAATGGCTGCAGGTCCGGTTTGTGCTCCGGAGGACAAAGCTGTTACCCTCTTGTCCTCGGGCCACGCTGAATATCTCATGGACTGGGATTAACACTTCTTCCTCCTCCTGAAAGTGTGAGAAGTTCCTGATCTCAACACCAAAGCACGTGTGGATGGTGAACAATGTGGCCGTGCCAAATTTCTTAGCTATTTCTAGATCAAAAGACGAAGAGGCAAAGTATCCAAACCTGCTGTGACCTGTTCCCGTGCGCTGAAAACTGACAAAAACTCCCCGGTACACCGTCATTTTGTACATCACATCACACCTCCCTCGTAAGAGCTGTAGGGCTCTTGTCAAATAATAATGAAAGGCTTTGAACTGGAAACTGGCCATGTAATGAGCTCGAGATGTCCCCGCCTCTCTCACTGCCGCATTCAACTGACTGTGAAAGCCATTGTCAGTATAGGCTATTATGGCTCTTCCATGCACATCTTTAAAGCCTGTGGGCAGAGAAATCTCTTTCTTTACACGTTCCCATTTTAGTTTTGACTTTTCCCACACTGTGCTAAACACTGAGGACTTGGATGTTTCATTCCCTAGCAGCCCAGGTGCAATTTCATCCATTTCTTCAGCACATCCCATATACTGGTCATCAAAAGCATCATCCATCATGCTCAGCTCCACCTGACATTTTGCCTGGGAGAATAAAGGAAACATATGGTCACGTTAGCATTTGTGTTACAATAGCACCAAGGGGTCACACCCAGGATCAGGGCCCCCATTGTGCTCGGCCCTGTACAAATACACTAGGAGATGGCCTCTGCCCCTAGAAGCTTACCTCTAAAGCAGGGGTGGGCAAACTATGGTCCGCGGGCCACATCTGGTCCACGGCACCATCCGGTCTGGCCCCTGAGCTCCTGGCCCGGGAGGTTAGCCCCCGGCCCCTCCCCTGCTGTTCCCCCGCAGCCACGCGAGCAGAGCTCTTGGTGGGGGGGCTGCACACTGCTGTGGGTCAGCGCGGCAGCGTGTCTGGCTCCGGTCGGGCGGCGTGGCTGCCAGACATGCTGCTCTGAGTGGCATGGTAAGAGGGCCGGGGGGTTGGATAAGGGGCAGGAGACCCTGGGGGGCAGTCAGGGGACAGGGAGCAGGGGCAGTTGGATGGGGGCAGGAGTTCTGCAGGGGGCGGTCAGCAGGAGGGGTACTGGGGGGCGGTTAGGGTCGGGGGGTCTTGGGAGCAGGTGGTCAGGGGACAAGGAGCAGGGGGCAGGTTGGATGGGTCAGAGGTTCTGAGGGGGGTGGGAAGTGGGAGGGGGCAGATAGGGGGCGTGGACCAGGCTGTTTGGGGAGGCATAGCCTTCCCTACATGGCCCTCCATACAGTTTCGCAACCTCGATGTGGCCCTCGGGCCAAAAAGTTTGCCCACCCCTGCTGTTGGGGGATTCAACAGGGGAGCCCTGCGAGCCCAGCCTTGAAAGAAGGATGAGCCGGGAGAGGCTGTGCGGACTGGAAAAAGGCTGTGGTAGGAAGACATCCATGGAGGCAGCAGCAAGGAGTCTGGCAGAGCAGACCTTGGCTTCTGGTCAGAGGGTCCCTGGACGGGAACCCAGTTTAATGGGAGGGCCAGGGTTCCCCTACCAGCCACTAGGGAAGGTGGTGTGGGGCCCAGAGGTGGCCTCGGTGCACTTGGTCCAGATTCAGAATACAAGGCTGCACTAGATGACCTCTTGAGGTCCCTTCCAGCCCTTCATGTCTATGGGTCTCAGGCAGTCTGGCTGCCTGCATAGCCTTGAGCAGAAACACGAGAAAACACAGAGTGCTTCACTGGCAAAGCTCAAGAGTTTACCTGAGGGATTTCCAGCCAGGTTTGAAGACAGAAGTATGTCAAGGGGATCAGCAGAGACTTCATCATGGTTCCAACTTCCCCGGTGCGGCTGCAGGAGAATCCATCAGGAACATCAGTGGAGATTTGGGGGGAAAGAACAGATCAAAACCAAACATCCTCCCGCTTGTTTCCAGCCATAACGGAGATGGTTTGACCCTGAAATACAGTTCTCAGCTGGAGGGGTGGGGAGTAGCTGTGGGGAAATCCTGCTTTCACTTCATGGTGATCACATTTCCCTAAAGGACTCTGGGGGGTAGAAATAGTGCTGCAGTGTTTACCCGTAAGTGCCGTTACACAGCATAATACACAGAAATCAGCGACCAGGCAGGTCTGTTGATCATATCCTAGGGAATGGGGCTAAAATAACGACATAGCTCAGTGCTTCCGTGCCTCACCCAAGTGCCTGCTCAACTGTTTGCTTGGAAACTACCTACCTTATACACTCTGCGCCTTGCTGCTTAGTTCTGCCCTGTGGCTAACGGGGCGATCAATGGCTCAGACGTCAAACACCAGGGCTGATCCTAGGCCCAAGGGGCAGAGCCACAGGGCCCTCTCAGAGACACAAACAAACAGGCCTCGGTCACCTGGCCAGGTCAGGGACCCAAACCCCAGCCACACGGAGACACACAGCAAACAGACCAGCACACAGCTAACCAAGCCCCTTTACCTCCATGCACCGGATCCACAGCTACACCCTGCAAAACACCCCTGCTGGCCTCCCCTGTTCACCTGCTGAGCTGATCCCTTGTTTACAAGGTATAGTGGGGAGCTGGGTCTTTGGGGGTTGATTTTCTGGCCAGGGAAAGGGAGCCAGGCACTGGAATTTGCATCCCGGGGGAGAACCAGGACATGGGATCTAGGGCGTGGCAGTGTCTTGCTCAGGGAAAGCAGGGATAGGGTTAGGAACGGGGAGTAACAGGGACTTCCACTGAACACCTGGAAATGCCGTCACTTCCCTGGCCTTTGCCCATAAAGGAGAGGCTGGGTGGTGGTAGCTGAAGGGTTGGCTTGGTGTAAGCAAGTGCTGAGCTGTACCTGGGGTGATGGGATGGATGTCAGCACAGCGTGAATGGGCATGAAACGTAGGGGTGTGATGTGTGTACTGAACGGGTGGGTGGAAAATGAATCTAAACACACTTCATATTTCTTTTAAGAACAATGGGCCGGGTGATGCTTCTTCGTTTGAAATGGCTCTTCCACAGTAGTTTGACATTACCAATGTAAGCAGGGTCTGAATGAATTCTTCCCTGACAGCAGGGGCTTTGGGGGCCTAATTCTGGGGTAGAGGTGCCTATAGAGGCAGCGAGGTATGGATAGATACCAGCTGTCCTGGCACTCTCTGGGAAGAGAGGAACAGCTTTCTGCTTGGGAGGCTCGCCTGATGTTATGAACGGATCCTCTGGGTAGTTGTGTCGATAGAGGATGGATCTTTACCATGAACAATCAGGGATATTTGCACTCTATGGAAATAGTTGTGGTCAATGTATTTTATGATGTAGATGTGAACAAAAGAAGCAGATTTTTTTTGTTTTCACTACATAGGGTTTTAAATATTTCTGCAGTTTCCCTGTCCCAAAACCTTTTATAATTTTATAACAGATTAAAGCTCTACAATCAACTCAGCAGAAAATATTAGACTTTTCATTCCATGCACCCCCCCGGATTCTACCCTCTGATATTACAATTTGCATAAGAAGAGTGCCTAGAGCTCCCAACCCAGATTGTGGCCCTGTTGAGCTAGGGGCTGTACATAGGGAGGCTGTGCCAATCCCCAAAATCTTACAGTCTAGGGCAGACAAAGGTTGGTAGAAGAAAGCGAGGGAGAGTGACTGGCCCATTGTCACACACAGCAGGCCGGGGAAGAGCTGGGATGAAAGCCTTGGTCTCCTCACTCCCAGTCAGCTCCTTTATCCACTGACCCACACTCCCCCTCAGTCCCATAGGTACTGGACAGATGTAACTGCGGGCAGATTTGTATCATGGTCTAAACCACTGTGCAACCTGCTGTCTAGAGATGAATGCAGCAGAAGTGTCTGTAATTAGGATCATGAAGAGTAAGAATTTAATGAAGTTACTATACCTGACTTTCCCGAGTGTGTCTGAGTCCCTGGCAGGCTGCTGACCCAAGGAAGAGATGGCTGCAGTTGTCGAACTTCATCTGCAGTGTTCAGAACACAGGAAATAGTTTGACTAAGAAACCTCCCTGCAGACTTTCATTTTTGGAATTAATGGTGTTTGGTTTATTCAGGAAATGAGGGCCTGATCTAAATCCCACGGAAGTCAATGGAAAGACTTTCATTGATTTCAAGGGGCTTTAGATCAGGCCTGTACAGAGTCAAACCGTTACTATGAGCGAGGGCAAGGGCTCCTGAGTATTTCCAGTAACACCTGTTTCCAAACGTATTCACAAAACTACCCCCGTTTTATCCTCTGTGCTTCCTGTTCAAGGATTCTTTACCTCCCTGTCCCAGATGTTAAAGCCAAACAATTTTGCTACCTTGGCTCTGCTGTTACCAGCAATGTAGATCTTGATGCTGAGTTTACCAGTATAATTGGCAAAGCAGCCAGGAACTTTGGTCTTTTGCACGATGGAGCCTGGAAAAATAACAAATTGTCAACTAAAGTGAAAATCTGTATTGATGAGACATGTGCTTTGTCCAGACTTTAATATGGCTCAGAAAAATGGACGACTTACGCCAAACATGCCAAAAGACTAAACAGTTTTCATATCAGATGGTCGCGTAAACTTTTTCGAATAAAATGGGAAGAGAGGGTTACAAATGTGGAAGTGTTAAATTGTGCTGATATGTCATTCATGGGAACATTGATTAGTAAGAAAAAACTCAGGTGGCTTGGACATGTCAAGCGAACGCCGCATTACAGGATCCTGAAGAGCGTGCTGTACTCTGAAGCTCGCGGACGGTGTAGAAAGAGAGGCAGACCGCTGCGCAGACTTGGGGATGCTGCGAAGATGACATAGTATCGTTTGGAATCTCTGTGGGTGATTGGGAACGGAGTGCAGAATACTGCTCTGGTTGGCAGAGTCAGCTTGTAGATGGAGCGAGGAGTTGCGAGACAGACTGGGTGAAGCTTTGTGATGACTGGCGTCAGAGGAGGAAAGAATCAGCTGCTCAGATTCAGAGCCTGGCTAGTGCGTGGATGGGCCCCACCTGTGGAAGGGACTGTCACTCGCGTATTCAACTCCAGCAGCAGCAGCTGTTACAATTAATGCCCATCCAGCAGCTGACCCAGGAACGGTCTGTCCAACAACAGCAGCTCATACACCACATGGTGGCCCTTTTGCGACCTCCCACAATGACGGGCTCTTCTGCTGGGGGCCGATGGATGTAGCTCCGGTGACTTCAGCCAGAGCGATCCAATGAAGCTGGGTTCCGAAGATGACCCAGATGCCTTCCTTGAGATGTTTGAATGGGTGGTGATAGGGCTGCAGCGGCTGCCAGAACACTGGGTGGTCCTGGTGGCTCCATATTTGACTGAAGCAGCCCAGGTCAACCGTTGTAGCCTGGATCCCGAAGCGGAGCAGAATTATCCACAAATCCAAGTTGCCATTTTGGACCATTTCGTCATCTCAGAAAAGACCTTCTGCCGGCACCTCCAGGAACAGACGTATCCCCTCGGAGCCCAGCCCTGGGGCGTAGCACAGAAACTGCAGGACTCCTGCTAGTGGTGTCTCAAACCAGAAGCCAGTGATGGTCTCACTAATTCCGTAAACATGGGTATATTGAGAACCCCTGGTCTAGACCTATACCTTTGCATTTGAGTGTTTTAAACTGTATTATTTGATCGTGCCAAACTTACCAAGTGATCCATATAACTGTCAAGCAGAGTCAGGATGAGCTCTACCCTGACATCTGGTGGTCAGTTGTGGAAAGGGATGTCAGGGGCTAATCTTGTTTGCATGGACACACCCACCCTGCAAAGCATGATGGACCGCTTGCCCAAATGGTCACTTTGACTGCTGTGGGAGCCCCAGTTTCTCTGTTATTGGGGCAGGAAGAATAAAGTGTTGTTACCCTGATTATGTCAATCAAGGACAGTGGGCTTTTGTTATGATGAAGGGACTCGCCCTTAGCTAAGCAGCACTTGCTAGGCGAGGGACATGGATTCCAAAACCCAGGGAATTGAGAGAGGCTGGGAACAGGTATTTCTATTTAGTGGCATGGGCCTCTTCTGAGGGCCCTAAATGTCAATTACATCTCCTTCTCTCTCTCTCCACTGTGGAATATCAGCACTAATTTTGAGTTCCTTAGGCGTCCAACCACAGGCTGCTGAGTTGGAATCACTCTGGGCTAAGTGTGCAAATGAGCACGAAGGCTCCCCTAACTACAAGCTGAAATCACTGAGCACTGTGTTAAGTAGTGGGGGAGCCGGAAGATATATTGCTGAGCGGCTGGTGGAGCAGAGCTGCTGACGGGGCGGAGCAGTTGGCGGGACAGCCAGCGCGGCTTGCAGGACAGCTGACGGAGCGGAGCCGTTGGCGGGACAGCCAGCGCGGCTTGCAGGCCGGCTGACGGAGTGGAGCAGTTGGCGGGACAGCCAGAGCGGCTTGCGGGATGGCTGAGCGGAGTGACTCGTGGGATGGCTGGCGGAGCGGAGCCGAGCGAAGCCCTACGAAGGGACGGGGTAGTCAGCTTCAAGCCACGTAAGGTGCCCCTTATCTCCCCTCCCCATGTCTACCCAGACTGGGGGGGTGAGACACTCTGCAGATGAACTTTTGAACTCTGGGTCTGGACTTTTGGGTTGTTGGACTTTTGGGACTTTGGGTGATTTTTGGGGTTGCTGGACTCAAGAACCAAAGGGAAAGGACATGGCCAATCTGCTGGGGTGGGTCGTTGCTCATAGTTTGGTTTACAAATCCTAGAAGTGGTGTTTCCCCCACAAAATGCCGCATTGTTTCTCTCTGTCATTAAAAGGTTTTTCTACACTCAGACTCTGTGCTTGCGAGAGGGGAAGTACTGCCTCTTAGAGGCGCCGCGGGGGGGGGGGGGGGGGGTACAGCGAACAGGAGCTGCAAACAGGGGAGTTTGAGAGAAATTGCTCCAGGTAAAGCAGGAGCAAATACACGACCCTTGGGGTAAGTGGCTGTCTGTAGTGTGTGTTTGCGGGTACTTGCTGTGTGATCGTTTGTTTGTTTGAAGGACTGTGTGCTGTGGCTGGCAGTTGGAAGCTGAGCTTCTACACCAGGCTTGAAACCTAGAAGCCTTAATCAGGGGGCGGGGCTAATCAGGGAGTCCAGGGCTTTATAAAGCAAGCGACCAGGGCGCTTTGCGAACAGGAGCTGCAAACAGGGGAGTTTGAGAGGGAGTTGGGAAGGGGAGTGCAAAGGGGGAAAGCTATCCTTGCCATTCCTATCTCCTTTAACCCAAACTAAAGGCAGAGGCAGAGCAACCAGGTGGCTGCAGACGGGGGAGTGAGTATCTGTTGAGGGGACAGTTTGGCAGTTTGACCATATGCTTGATTGTTTGATTGCCTGTTTGAATAGTGTATATTGGGAGTGCTTTGTTCCAGGCTCTTCTAAAAAGACAGCGGAGCAGCGCATAGCAGAGAAGCAAACAGGTGGAGTTAGCCTGGGAGTTCTCCTGGAGAGAGCCTACTGAGGCATCCCCCTTGCAGGTTTCCCTGAGTAGCTTCTGCCACAAGTGAGGAAACTCTTCGAAGGAAGGGAATATGGATGCTGAGCGATCCGCTGTCGTGACCTGCACGGGATGTGCCATGTTTGTCTTTCTTCCACAGGATAGAAGCGACTTTGTCTGTACAAAGTGCAAGCTGATCTCCATATTGGAGGAGAAGATTCAAGGTCTGGAGAAACGAGTATCAACCCTGCGTTCCATAAAAGAAAATGAGGAGTTCCTGGATAGACGTCGGGATAGGCTTCAGCGGGCACAGTGTTCTGAGGATTCAGAGCAGGCTACGCAGCGGGGACAGAAGACCAGCGAGGATAATTGGCGGCATGTGACCTCCAGAAGAGGAAAGAGTATGAGACAAGTCCATGTACCAGAAACGCATATTCAGATGAGCAACCGTTTTCATGTTCTCTCCACAGGTACTAGTGCAGAGAGTGGAGTGAATGATACATCTGAGGGAACAGAGCAGAAGGAGAGTCCACTGATTGGAAGGTATGAGATGCACAGTCCTAGGGATGGGGGTTCCACGACCACCACTCCCAAGAGGAGGAGGAGGGTGGTGGTGGTCGGGGACTCTCTCCTCAGGGGGACTGAGTCATCTATCTGCCACCCTGACCGGGAAAACCGAGAGGTGTGCTGCTTGCCAGGGGCTAGGATTCGTGATGTGACGGAGAGACTGCCGAGACTCATCAAGCCCTCAGATCGCTACCCCTTCCTGCTTCTCCACGTGGGCCCCAATGATACTGCCAAGAATGACCTTGAGTGTATTACTGCAGACTACGTGGCTCTGGGAAGAAGGATAAAGGAGTTTGAAGCGCAAGTGTTGTTCTCGTCCATTCTCCCTGTGGCAGGAAAAGGCTGGGGTAGAGACCGTCGAATCATGGAAGTCAACGAATGGCTACGCAGATGGTGTCAGAGAGAAGGGTTTGGATTCTTTGACCATGGGATGGTGTTCCAAGAAGGAGTGCTAGGCAGAAATAGGCTCCACCTGACGAAGAGAGGGAAGAGCATCTTTGGAAGCAGGCTGGCTAACCTAGTGAGGAAGGCTTTAAACTAGGTTCACCGGGGGAAGGAGACCAAAGCCCCGAGGTAAGTGGGGAAGTGGGATACCGGGAGGAAGCACAAGTAGGTGAGTGCAAGAGGGGAGGGCTCCTGCCCCATACTGGGACAGCAGGACAATCGGTGAGTTATCTTAAATGCCTATACACAAATGCAAGAAGCCTGGGGAACAAGCAGGGAGAACTGGAAGTCCTGGCACAGTCAAGGAATTATGATGTAATTGGAATAACAGAGACTTGGTGGGATAACTCACATGATTGGAGTACTGTCATGGATGGATATAAACTGTTCAGGAAGGATAGGCAGGGCAGAAAAGGTGGGGGAGTTGCGTTGTATGTAAGAGGGCAGTATGACTGCTCAGAGCTCCAGTATGAAACTGCAGAAAAACCTGAGAGTCTCTGGATTAAATTGAGAAGTGTGAGCAACAAGGGTAATGTCGTGGTGGGAGTCTGCTACAGACCACCAGACCAGGGGGATGAGGTGGACGAGGCTTTCTTCCAGCAACTAACAGAAGTTACTAGATCACAGGCCCTGGTTCTCATGGGTGACTTTAATCACCCCGATATCTGCTGGGAGAGCAATACAGCGGTGCACAGACAATCCAGGAAGTTTTTGGAAAGTGTAGGGGACAATTTCCTGGTGCAATTGCTGGAGGAAGCAACTAGGGGAAAAGCTCTTCTTGACCTGCTGCTCACAAACAGGGAAGAAATAGTAGAGGAAGCAATAGTGGATGGGAACCTGGGAGGCAGTGACCATGAGATGGTCGAGTTCAGGATCCTGACACAAGGAAGAAAGGAGAGCAGTAGAATACAGAGCCTGGACTTCAGAAAAGCAGACTTTGACTCCCTCAGGGAACTGATGGGCAAGGTCCCCTGGGAGAATAACATGAGGGGGAAAGGAGTTGAGGAAAGCTGGCTGTATTTTAAAGAATCCTTATTGAGGTTGCAGGAACAAACCATCCCGATGTGTAGAAAGAAAAGTAAATATGGCAGGCGACCAGCTTGGCTTAACAGTGAAATCCTTGCTCGTCTTAAACACAAAAAAGCAGCTTACAAGAAGTGGAAGATTGGACAAATGACCAGGGAGGAGTATAAAAATATTGTTCAGGCATGCAGGAGTGAAATTAGGAAGGCCAAATCACACTTGGAGTTGCAGCTAGCCAGAGATGTTAGGAGTAACAAGAAGGGTTTCTTCAGGTATGTGAGCAACAAGAAGAAAGTCAAGGAAAGTGTGGGCCCCTTGCTGAATGAGGGAGGGAACCTTGTGACAGAGGATGTGGAGAAAGCTAGTGTACTCAATGCTTTTTTTGCCTCTGTCTTCACAGACAAGGTCAGCTCCCAGGCGGCTGCACTCCGCAGCATGGTATGGGGAGGAGGTGACCAGCCCTCTGTGGAGAAAGAATTAGTTCGGGACTATTTAGAAAAGCTGGACGAACACAAGTCCATGGGGCCGGATGCACTGCATCCGAGGGTGCTAAAGGAGTTGGCCAATGAGATTGCAGAGCCATTGGCCATTATCTTTGAAAAATCATGGCAATTGGGGGAGGTCCCGGATGACTGGAAAAAAGCTAATGTAGTGCCCATCTTTAAAAAAAGGAAGAAGGAAGATCCGGGGAACTACAGGCCAGTCAGTCTCACCTCAGTCCCTGGAAAAATCATGGAACAGGTCCTCAAGGAATCAATTCTGAAGCACTTAAAGGAGGAGAAAGTGATCAGGAACAGTCAGCATGGATTCACCAAGGGCAAGTCATGCCTGACTAACCTAATTGCCTTCTATGATGAGATAACTGGCTCTGTGGATGAGGGGAAAGCAGTGGATGTGCTATTTCTTGACTTTAGCAAAGCTTTTGATACAGTCTCCCACAGTGTTCTTGCCAGCAAGTTAAAGAAGTATGGGCTGGATGAATGGACGGTAAGGTGGATAGAAAACTGGCTGGATGTTCATGCTCAACGGGTAGTGATCAATGGCTCCATGTCTAGTTGGCAGCCGGTATCAAGTGGAGTGCCCCAAGGGTCGGTGCTGGGGCCGGTTTTGTTCAATATCTTCATCAACGATCTGGAGGATGGTGTCGACTGCACCCTTAGCAAGTTTTCAGATGACACTAAACTGGGAGGAGTGGTTGATACGCTGGAGGGTAGGGACAGGATACAGAGGGACCTAGACAAATTAGAGGATTGGGCCAAAAGAAATCTGATGAGGTTCAAGAAGGACAAGTGCAGAGTCCTGCACTTAGGATGGAAGAATCCCATGCACTGCTACAGACTAGGGACCGAATGGCTGGGCAGCAGTTCTGCAGAAAGGGACCTAGGGGTTACAGTGGACGAAAAGCTGAATATGAGTCAACAGTGTGCCCTTGTTGCCAAGAAGGCTAACGGCATTTTGGGCTGTATAAGTAGGGGCATTTCCAGCAGATCGAGGGACGTGATTATTCCCCTCTATTCGACATTGGTGAGGCCTCATTTGGAGTACTGTGTCCAGTTTTGGGCCCCACACTACAAGAAGGATGTGTATAAATTGGAAAGAGTCCAGCGGAGGGCAACAAAAATGATTAGGGTCCTGGAGCACATGACTTATGAGGAGAGGCGGAGGGAACTGGGATTGTTTAGCCTGCAGAAGAGAAGAGTGAGGGGGGATTTGATAGCTGCTTTCAACTACCTAAAAGGGGGTTCCAAAGAGGCTGGATCTAGACTGTTCTCAGTGGTAGAAGATGACAGAACAAGGAGTAATGGTCTCAAGTTGCAGAGGGGGAGGTTTAGGTTGGATATTAGGAAAAACGTTTTCACTAGTAGGGTGGTGAAGCACTGGAATGGGTTACCTAGGGAGGTGGTGGAATCTCCTTCCCTAGAGGTTTTTAAGGTCAGGCTTGACAAAGCCCTGGCTGGGATGATCTAGTTGGGGTTGGTCCTGCTTTGAGCAGGGGGTTGGACTAGATGACCTCCTGAGGTCCCTTCCAACCCTGAGATTCTATGATACTATGATACATATTTGTCCCAGGTCACTGGGTGGGGGCTCGAGCCGGTTTTGCATTGTGTTATTGGAATGGAACCCCTAGATACGGAACCCAGCCCTTGTTGCTGCCGACTCTGACTGGCAGAAGGGTTACATAACTCTATGTCACTGTCTTTGCTACGTGTTGTTTATCATCTCATAAATGTTTGCGTCATCTGCAAACTTTACCAGTAAAGATTTTGTATTTTCTTCCAGACCATTGATTAAAATAAGTTACAGTGTTGGGCTGAAAACGTGATCCCTGCAGGACCCCACTAGAAACACCCCATCTCATTTAGGATTTACCACTATTAACAATTACATTTTGAGATCTATCAGTTAGCCAGATTTTAACCCATTTAATATGTGCCATTGATTTTGTACAGTGCTAGTTTTTAATCAGAATTCCCTGCAATACTAAGACACATACCTTACAAAAGTTCACATGTATTGCACCAACAGTTACCATCTGACTTGTAATCTCATCAAAGAATATTAAATTTTCTCCGCATAACCTGTTTTCCAGGAAATCTTACTGATTGGCATTAAATATAGTTAGAAGTTAATATCATAGAATCATAAGACTGGAAGGTACCTCGAAAGGTCTTCTAGCGCAGGCCCCTGCACTCAATACAGGACTAAATATTGTCTAGATCATCCCTGACAGGTGTTTGTCTAACCTGCTCTTTACAATCCCCAATGATGAAGATTCCAAAACCTCCCTAGGCAATTTATTCCAGTGCTTAACTACCCTGACAGGAAGTTTTCATTTCATATTTCCAGAATTTACAGAGTCCCAGAACTGCTGTTCTGTTTTGCCTGGAATCAGTGTCAAAGCCAGGCCTATACCGCAATTACTTGGATCATCCCATTTACCCTTTTTAAACTAGCAGTCTATAGCCATGTTCCTAAGGGAAGTGATGGAAACCACCCCCCTGGGGCCATTTAACAATGGAGGAAAAGAGCCCTAAAAAATACAGGGAACAAAATAAAATAGTTCAGGAAACAATTCAACATAGTGCCCTGGGAATGGACTGGATGGAATATCCTCACATGGTTCCAGCTCCTCTGGCAATGATGTTACGCAAAAGGTCCCTCGCTACCAGGCAGCTGAACTCTGCCTGACCCTCTGCCTTCGGAAAGGAGATGCAGCCTAGGTTTGTAGGACAGATCTGTGGCTAGCCAAGTGTAGAAATACCGTGGGAATGTATTAGGAGAGACACTCTCATCAGCCCAACTGTGCATAGGAGAGAAACTTCCTCGGAAGTAATTGGTTAAGCAGGGGTACAGAGGAAATGCAGATCACACACTTAAATTACAGAAGTCTGGATTCTCGATTCCCTCCCTGTGCATTGTAACATTCAAGTTCTGTATCTTGTGGCTGAGATGTAGCAATATGAAAACTTTTATGCAGTTTCCAGTTTCTCTAGACTTTGTTTTCTTTCCCTAGAGCAAACATTTCACCCTTAGCGTAAAGGTGTCCCAGTTCTGCAAGCTAGTTCTGTCAAAACCAGTGTTGCTGTCTGTTTGCACTTAGCTTTGCAAAGAGAAATGATGCAACAAATTCTGTGAGGTGTCTCTGCAACAGCCTCTTCATTTGCTGCCGCCTCCCTGCGTCTCAGACTCCTGTCACACAGGTGTGCCTGTAGACTGACGTTCAGCCAGCGGAGCAAGTGTAAGGGCAACTGGCCTGGAAAATGGGCTGCTGAAATGAAACTACCTTTTGCCTTAATGTATGAGCTGGGTGGCAAAGGAGGTACAGTGATGGAGAAAGAGAAATAATCTAAACCGATAATTAAGGCATGGAAGAGAGATTTAGCTGTTAGGAGCGAGAGGGAATGTTGGCTCTTTGGAATGTTGTAGAAAAAGAAAAGAGCGGTTGCTGACCGTACAGTTACTGTGGTTCTTTGAGTCTTTGTCTGTGTTAGGCACAGGTTCCTGGTAGTCTAGCCTAGTGGCTGCAGCCAAGGTCATAAGAACATAAAAATGGCCAGACTGGGTCAGGCCAAAGGTCCATCTAGCCCAGTATCCTGTCTTCTGACAGTGGCCAATGTCAGGTGTCCCAGAGGGAATGAACAGAAGAGGTAATCATCAAGTGATCCATCCCCTGTGGCCCATTCCCAGCTTCTGGCAAACGGAGTCTTTATCTTGTGAAAATGGGTTTAGGTTGGACATTAGGAAAATCTTCTGAACTGTCGGGGTGGTTACGCACTGGAATAAATTGCCTACGGAGGCTGTAGAATCTCCATCATTGGAGATGTTTAAGAGCAGGTTGGACAAACACTTGTCAGGGATGGTCTAGATAATACTTAGTCCTGCCATGAGTGCAGGGGCCTGGACTAGATGATCTCTCGAGGTCCCTTCCAGTCATATGATTCTATGAAAATAGCTAATTTATCCATACAGCTCTGGCAAATGGTTGGAACCGAATTAACATCAAGCCAGTGTAGATGTGAATGTTCTCCATGGTGCAGGTATATGGGCATTTCGCTATTAAGCAATGTGGTAGTGTGCCTCAATTTCCCTTTTCAGACAGCAAATCAGGCTTGTAGTGGCTTCTCTGCTGTGAAAAGTTCTGAGACTGTTTGTAGGCGCTAGCTGTGAACTATCAATATCATACGTCCGTATAACAGAAAGTGTGTTCCGTGTAATGAAATAACACAACCTCTTCTTCCACATGGAATCGGGTGTACCTGAGTCCACTAACAGATTACAAGATATATCCAAAGTGTCCCCTGACTGTCTCCCTTTCCTGAGGGGAGTGCGGGCGATCCCCTGACTGTCTGTCCCTACCTCAGTGAAGTGCCAGCGATCTCCTGCCTCCTCCTGCCTGAGGTGTTTCCTATTTTACCCTGAAAGGGGTTTGCTGATCTACTCTGGAAGAGAGCAACTGGATTTAGATACACCCAGGAGGCCCCTCCGCCATGGGGACTTTTTCCCCTGGTGAGTAATGCCTATTGCTGCCACAGGGAGTTCAGCTCTCGGGCAGATTATCACCTTCCTGACCGTGCCGCAGTCAAGCGCCTTCAGCATCATCAGGGTCCATGTGTCCCTCCGCATTACGGAGCCCGTATTTCCCCTTGCAAGTCAAGTGCACATTGAGTGTTGGGTCAGCCATTGCAGAGGTGTCAGGAGAGTGTATGGACGAGGTATCAGGCTAGTCGTAGGGGTCAGTACCAGGTCAGGGATAGTTCAGGTCACATCAAGAGGCACCGTAGGTTCCGTAGTCCCTGAAACAGTCGGGTGGAGGCACCACCAGCTAGTAGCTAAGAGCCCAGGCCGTTGAAACCCACTGCAGCCCAAGCAGAGGGACTCCAGGTGAGGCTCCTGTGGATGATGATATGCCCTTAGGGGTATGGCGATCTGTGAACCCCACTTCCATGTGGAAGGGATCTGTCAGCTGCTCTCCCTGCTCTGAGGGGAATTTGGAGCTGCCCAGACATCCAGCTCTCCAATGTGAGCAGAGCACACAACCTTCTGGGATGGCCTCCCAGCCCCGCCCCCATTCTGGAGCAGCTGGCCCCAGGGGAGCTGCCAATGGGTCTGTCCTCAGGGTGCCCCCAGTCCTGGGAACTCCCCCATCCCCTGGGATTCCTCCATACAGCGCCATGAAATCCCCTGGATGGGCCAGGATGGAGAGTGGGAGCCCCCTTGCCCAGGGCAGTGGGTCTGGGGCAAACCGAGGGCAGCAGGGACCCGGCAGGGAGCTGCTCTGGACACTGCAGGGCTGGGCCTGGGACCCAGGCAGAGTCAGGGGAGCCCCAGCCCAGCGGCACATCCCCACTTAGCAGTGGCTGGGCACAAACCAGGAGGGTCAGTGGCTTGTGCAGCCTCCTGCCCCACAGCCACACAGTGCCCGGCGTGGGCTGGGTGGGAGGGGCTGCGACATCCCTGGTGACAGCGCTGCAGTCACTGCGGGATGTGCTGATTGCATGTTTCCTTGCAGCTCTGACCTCTGGGCAGGATAGACACGAGGTACGAAATAGCAGAAGGGCCTGTAATGTATAGAACGTCGCTGTTGGGCTGTTCCCCTCCTGCCCATCTGGCCATGTGTCCCTCCTCCATCTCTGTCCTCCCTTCAGGGTTCATCTCCCTGCTCTGCCGGGTGTCTCCTCACGGCCTCCCCTCTCCCATGCTTTAAAAAGAGGGGCTGCTCTCCCCACATGATGGGGGAGGGGGGGTCTCATCTGGCTGTGTGTGTGTGTGTGTGTGTGTGTGTATATGTGTGTCCCTCTATTTCTTCTCCCCACGCCTGGATATGATGGGGCTGGAGCTGGAGTGGGATCTGAGTTCCCACCATACGCAGGGGCTGAGTGTGTTTTTGTAAGCAGGGCTGAATGAGCTCTCCCCTGACATCTAGTGGTGAGCTGGGGAAGAGGACTTCAAGAACCGACCTTGTTTCCACGGGCACCCCCACCCTGCCTAGGTGCTCAGCGTGATGGCACTGCTTTGCCAAATGAGCACTCTTGGCAAGTGTGGGATCACAAGTCACTTTGTACTAACGGGTTGTTATCCTTGTTGTGTGAATCATGGGCAGCAGAACTGGCTTGGCATAATAGAGTTCGATTTCTGTGCGGCATGTGACATAGTCCCACACAACATTCTGATAACAGATCAGCACTACATAAAATCAGTGTAGCCCATATTTAATGGCATCAAAACTGATTAACTGATATGTCACAAAAAGTAATTGTAAGGTGGGAATCATCATCCAATGGGGGTGTTTGTAGTGGGCTCCTGCAGGGATCTCTTCTTGGCAAAGTAGCTTTCAATGTTTATCAAGAGCTGGAACAAAATATAAAATCATTTCTGGTAAAATTTGCAGATGATACAAAAATTGGTGGAGTGGTAAATAATGATAGATGGGACCGGTCAGTTACACTGATCAAAGTGATCTAGGTATTTGGTAAAGAGGGCTAATTTAAGTAACAGGTATTTTGGTACATCTAGAACAACCCAGAGCAAAGGATGTAGCTCACACTTACAAGATAAGGGACTGGAATAGAGAATAGGAGCAGGGATGTGGTACTACCGCTATATAAGGCATTGGCAAGACCATTACTCATATGGTGTCGAGCAGTACCAGATTTATCATGGCGCCAGGCCAGGGGTGGGCAAACGTTTTGGCCCGAGGGCCACATTGGGGTCACAAAACTGTATGGAGGGCCGGGTAGGGAAGGCTGTGCCTCCCCAAACAGCCGGGCCCCTGCCCCATATCCGCCCCCTCCCACTTCCTGCCCCCTGACTGCCCCCCTCAGAACTCCCAACCCATCCAACCCCTCCTGCTCCTTGTCCCCTGACCGCCCCCTCCCGGGACCCCCTGCCCCTAACCGCCCCCCGGAACCCCACCCCCTATCCAACCCCCTCGACCCCTATACACCCCCCCCACCCCCTGACAAGCCCCCCGGGACTCCCACGCTTATCCAACCCCCTCCATCCCCTGACTGCCCCCCAGAACCTTCGCCGCATCCAACCACCCTGTCAAGAAGCTCAAATAACCTGGTTGGTACCTGACCAAAAGGACCAATAAGGGGAGAAGATACTTTCAAATCTGTTGGGGAAAGTTTTTGCTTTGTCTCTAGGTGTGTGTTCTCTCTGAGACAAAGAGAGAGAGATCAAGCAAGTAATCCAGCTCCTACTGAAATGATACATCTAATATTACAGAAATAGTAAGTAATAGCAAGGAAATGCGTTAGAGTGCCTTTTGTTTGAGCTTGTGAATTTTCCCTTTGCTAGAGGGAGGTGTATTCCTGTTTTTTTGGTAACTTTAAGGTTTTGCCTAGAGGGGAATCCTCTGTGGTTTGAATCTGATTATCCTGTAAAATTACCTTCCATCCTGATTTTACAGAGGTGCTTCTTTTACTTTTTTTCCTTTATAATAAAGTTCTGTTTTTGTTTAAGAATCTGATTGGTTTTTAGTGTCCTAAAAACCCAAGGGTCTGGTCTGTGCTCACCTGGTTTACCTATTTGGTTGGTAGATTATTCTCAAGCCTCCCCAGAAAAGGGGGTGAAGGGGTCTGGGGGGATATTTTAGGGAAACAGGAACTCCAAGTGGTCCTTTTCCTGAATCTTTGTCTAACTCACTTGGTGGTGGCAGCATACCATCCAAGGGCAAGGAAGAATTTGTGCCTTGGGGAAGTTTTTAACCTAAGATGGTAGAAATAAGCTTAGGGGGTCTGTAGCAGGGTCAGACTCACCCCTGCGGTGCCTCCTGCTGGTTTCTCCAGGGAATTAGCTCACCCGCCTCTGGAGCACCCTCTGCAGGCCAGTGATCCGCCTGTCCACTCTGGCCCCGTGTCCCTCCCAGGACCCAGTGCCCTTTTAACTGGGGTGCCGCCCCCTGGCAGTACCCCTAGATCTGGGTCTCCCCTCCCCAGGGGAACCCCCAACCCACTATCCCCACCTCGCCTCAGTCATAGGCTACTGCCAGTCACCAGCTAGCCCCCGCGCCCTGGGGCAGACTGCAGTATAAGCCACTCATCACAGGCAAAGGGGGTTTGGAACTGCTGCCTCAGCCTACCCGTGGGTTGCCCCCTGCAACCACTGTACCTATATGGGCCTAACCCTAGGCCACAGCCTGGGGCTTTCCCAGCCGGCGCTCCCCAGCCCCTTCCCCAGCCCTGCTCCAACCTAGGTACCTTGCTTAGGTCCTCCAGCCAGGCCCTTCTCTCCCTAAAGGCAGAGAGAGAGTCTATGTGCTCCCGGCCCACTGCCCTCTTATAAGGGCCAGCTGGGCCCTGATTAACTGGCCACAGCAGTGGCTGCCTTGCTCATCAGCCCAGCCTCTCCGCCTCAGCCCTCTCCCAGGGCTCTTTCCAAGCCCTCAGGGCAGGAGCAGGGTTCCATCCCGCTACCGAGAGGGAGGTCAGTCTGCTTGGGCTGTCCTGCTGGCTGGACCTCTCTCCTTTCCTTCCCTGGGCTGCTGCTGGCTGGAGCCTTCTTCCTCTCTAGCTGCCCTACTAGCTGGAGCTCCTTTCCCACCCTTGGACTGCTGCTGTGGGCTGGAGCCCCTTCTACCTCCTTTGGACTGCTGCTGCCGCTGGCTGGTTGGTGTGCTCCTTCCCTGGACTGCAACTGACTGTGTGAGTGAGTGAGGGGGGGCTCTGCTGACCTGCCCCCCCTTCCCCTCCCCCCTCTGGAAGGAGGAGCCAGGGCCCCTCTACTACTACCACCTGTGGGGGGCCCTTCCTGCCTGGCTGCCAGGGTTGCTAGAGCTGCTGCAGTTGCTGCTGCATTTGTCCTGGGGAGCTCCTGGAGCCTAGAGGAGGAAGAGGACTGGGAAGACCACCGGCTGCTGGGAGAGCACACAGAGACTCTGGAGACCACTGTGGAGGGGGCCGTTACGGACTAAGTGACTTTCAACCTGCGCTTTTGTGGTGAGGGGTCCTGACTGTGTTTGTGGGGACACAGGGGGTGTGGTGTGGAGCCTGCCCCCTGGTTCATCTGTGTCCCCCCACCTCCAAACCCCCACCACCACCGCTGCCCCCTCCACTGCCCCCACTGGCTGCTCACCATCTGCTTCCAGCTCCTGCCTCCAGGTTTCAGCTGCTTGCCTGGCCTGCCACGCCCGTTTCCACCATTTGGGCCTGCAGCAGCCAGCCAGCCAGCCAATCACTGACTTTTCTGCAAGCGCACGTGGGTGCACATGCCCTGCCCCCCCTGGACTACCCCCCAGCTTTGCCCCTTGCTGCCTGCCCTGTTTACCCCTGAAGCTGATTGCCCCCCCCCATACCTTTTGTCCCAGCCCCTTATTAGCTTCAGTGTGTTTGCCTGCCCTGCCCCGCCCTTCTCCTGCTGTAGCCTGGTTCGTTTGCCCTGGCCAGGCCCAACAGCTAGCCCCTTGTTCCCTCTGCCTGTTCGTTCCCCTGCCTTTGCGGCCCTCCTGGCCCTGATTTGCCCCTCCCTTTGTGTGCCCATGCCCCCTCCCCTGCGCTTGAGCTCCCCCCATTTTGGTTGATCACTGCACCCCCCTGCTGTTGTTGCAACCTTCCCTCCCCTAGTGCAGCTAGAGGAGCCGGAAGTCCACCTTCTGTTGGTGACTGACACCCCCCCCCCGAGTCCTTGCTAGCCCCCCTCTGCCCCCCCTCTCCAGTTTGGCACCCTCCTCCCCTGCCCACAGCCTAGCGGGGAGGAGTGGTTGACCTGTTTCCCTCCCCCCCCCCTCCCCTTTGCTTTTCTCCGGTGTCTCTCTCCCTTCCTTACCGCCCATCATGGCGGGAGACATGGCGGGTGGAATCCCTGTGGCGGACCCTGTCCCCCCTCCTCCGCCTGCCCCGCTGCCGTCCCCCCTAGCCTCCACCTCGACTGCCGCTGCCAGACCACCTTCTAGCACCCCTGTTGGGGTGCCGGCAGCGACAGGCAAGGGGGTGACCTCCGCTGCTGCCACGTCCCTCGCCTCCTCTGAATTGCGGGGAACACCCCCAGCTGGCGGGAAGGGGCAGGGAAAAAGGAAGGGGAAGAGCCCCGCTAAAAAGAGTAAGCCCTCCATGGCAGGGACTACCCCCACTGCCACGGCCCCACCACCGGCCGCAAATCGCCCCCTGTAGTTCCCCCCACCAGCACCGTGGGCGCCCCCCCTCCAACCCCCAGAGCATATGCCCAGGTGGCGGGGGCCCCCCCGCCAACTGCCAAGTCCTCTCTCCCAGCCACTGCCTCTGGTACCATCCCTAGTGGCCGGGGCCCCTTCCCCACCTTGACCAGGAGGCATGGCATCCGCTGCCACCTGGTGCCCGCCTCGCCCCACATCGAAACCTACGTGCGGGCGTTGGCGAGGGTGGTGGGGCCCATGGCCATTGTGGCGGCCTCCAAGATGTATGGCAAGGCGGTATTCTTCCTTGCTTCGGAGGCCGCCGCTCAAGAGGCGGTAGAGAAGGGCCTGGCGGTGGGGGGCGTATTCGTCCCCCTGGAGCCGCTGGAGGACCTGGGTGTCCGCGTAGTCCTGACCTCCGTCCCGCCCTTCCTGCCCAACGCTGCCCTATTGCCTGCCCTCTCCACCCTGGGGAAACCTATTAACATCCTCAGCCCTCTCTCGCTGGGCTGCAAGGACCCCACCCTCCGCCACATCCTCTCGTTCCGCCGGCAGGTGCATCTTCAACTGCCGCCGGCGGCGCGTGGCGGAGAGGCTCTTGAGGGGTCTTTTCTAGTCCCCTACCAAGGGGCCCATTACCGGGTGCATTATTCGACGGGGGAGGCCCGGTGCTACCTCTGCCGGGCGCTGGGGCACGTCCGGAGGGACTGTCCCTTGGCCCGGCAAGAAGGAGCATCCGAGACCCCCAAGCCCCGGCAGGGTGCCGGCCCCGTCACCGCCGGCGCCCTTGACCGCCCGGCGCCCAGAGCTGCCCCTCCTCCTTCCCAGTCCACCGCTGCTTCCGCTCGGGCCCTGGGGGTGCCCCCCCCAGCGCGCCCAGACGAGCGGGAGAGCCCCGCCTCTGTTGTACGCACTCTGGCGGGGCCCGTGGAGGAGGGTGTGGCAGGGGTAACGCCAGGTGTGGGAAATGGCCCGCCCCAGAGGGAGTCTGCCCCCCCTTGTGCTGCCCCGCCGTTACCTCCCCGAGTCCCCAAACCATCACCCTTGCCCCCTGACCCAACCCCTGTCGACCAGCCCACAGACGATGCCATGGAGGGCTGGACACTCGTACAGGGAAAGCGGGGCAAGCGGAAGGCTCGAGCTCCGCTCCTGCCATCGGATGCAGAGGCCCCCCGGAAGACCAGGAAGGGGGGCACCGATGCCGAGCCCTCCGCTTTCCCCGCGGGTGGCATTTGTCCACCACTACTGGCAAGGGCAGACGTGGCAGCACCGGAAGGCAGCACCGCCCCTCCGATGGAGTCCCTTCCTACGGAGTCCTCTGCTGGAGCCCTTCCTGCCCCCTTACCTGCTGAAGCCCCTGCGGGCCTCGAAGCGAGCGTTGCCCTGGGCGATGGCAGGGAGGGCCCCGGGGTGGTGGGGTGTGATCTCCCCTCTATCTACGAGGAGATCGAGGCCCTGGGTCTGACCCCGGTTACCCAGGGGGAGGACGACCCTCTGCCAGCGGGCCTCGACCTGAGCGACCTCCCTCCGGACCTCCCTTCCCCATGCCCCCTCCCTATGGTCCCTGCCTCCTCTCCTACCTCCGAGGATCCCCTGGACTCTTTGACCTGCCCGGCCGTGGGTGGCACTCCTCTGATGGCCGCCGAGCCTGCTGTGGCGACGGCCAGTGCTTTGCGGCCGGGACCCGAGTTACCAGGGGTCTCCCTCGTTGGCGCGGAGCAATCGACTTCCTTCCCGGGAGGGGGCCCCGCTAACCATTCTCCATCTGATGATGCCGTGGCTGTATCACCTGTCATCGAGCCTGAGCCCGGCATCACTGGGGCCCCCGCTCCCACCCCTCAGACTCCTGAGCACGCTGGAGGAGAGCCACCTCCCAGCGTCCCAGCTACGGGGGCCCTGGATCTGGCCTCTATCCCTCTCCCCAACCCTACTCCCGATCCCATCCCTACCCCCTCCACCTCTCGCGATGCCGTTGCCGCCCCTGGGGCAGTCTCCTTTCCTTTCCCAGAGGATGACCCCCAGGGAGCGGCCTTTGTGTCTCCCTGTCCCGACCCTCTAGGGGTTGCTCTCTTCCCTCCGCCACCCCCCTTTGAGATGGCGTCTGAGCCAGGCCACATGGTGCCAGCCCATCGGGCGCCACGTCGTGGGTCCGCCCCCTGCCTGTCCGTCTCGGTGGGCCATGGGGCTGTGTCAGGGGCCCTAGTGGAGGGCGACCAGGGGCCAGTGACCCCGCCCCCCCATGAGCTGCGAGACGAGCTGCGGGCGTTTCTAGAAGACGTCCGCGGCTCCCGCAACAAGGTACAGCTCGCTCTCCAGCGCTGGGGGGACTTTAACCGCATCCTCCGGGCCACGAGGGCCCTCATGGGGGAGGGTAAAGGGACCGGGAAGCAGAGTACCGCGACTTACCACCGGGTCCGCACCTTCCGCGACTCCCTGCTTACCTTCGGGGTAGGTCACGGTTTGCTGCGTGGCCCAATGGGGGCTGCGAGCGTCCCCGCTGATGAGGATCCCCCCCAGCCCTCCTAATGGCACCTGTCACCTTTGCCACATTAAACACCCGGGGGTGTCGGATGGGTCTCCGCAGGTGCCAGGTGCTCTCCTTCCTTCGGGAGGGGGGGTACTCTGTGGTTTTCCTGCAGGAGACCCACACGGATCCGGCCGCCGAAGACAGCTGGCGGCTGGAGTGGGGGGATAGAGTTTACTTTAGCCATCTTACGGGTCGCTCAGCTGGAGTGGCTACCCTGTTCTCCCCCAACCTCCGGCCCGAGGTGCTGGGGGTTACCGAGGCTGTGCCGGGTCGCCTGCTGCACCTCCGGGTCCGCATGGAGGGGCTAGTGGTCAATCTCGTTAATGTCTATGCCCCGACATCGGGCCCGGAGCGGCTATGTTTTTATCAGCAGGTGTCCGCCTTCCTCGGCACTTTGGCTCCCCACGAGTGCCTGGTCCTGGGCGGGGATTTTAATGCCACCCTCGAGGAGCGGGACCGCTCGGGGACCGAGCAGAGCCCGGCCGCCGCGGACGTCCTCCGGGAGATTGTCGACCATCACTCCCTGGTGGACGTCTGGCGCGACCACCACCCGGACGACATTTCGACCTTTACCTATGTCCGGGTGGAAGCCCATCGGTCGCACCACTCGCGGTTGGACCGTATTTACTTGTCACGCTTCCACCTTTCCCGAGCCCACTCCTCCGACATTCGGCCGGCCCCTTTCTCAGATCACCACCTAGCCACCGTGATGGCCTCTCTCTGTGCGGAGAGGCCCGGGCCGGCCTACTGGCATTTCAACAACAGCTTGCTGGAGGATGTGGGCTTCGTGGCGTCCTTCCGGGAGTTCTGGTTGGTCTGGCGAGGGCAGCGGCGCGCTTTTCCCTCGGCGCGGCGGTGGTGGGACCTGGGGAAGGTGCACGCCCGGCTCTTCTGCCGTAACTACACTCGGGGCGCCAGCCGACGGAGGGATGCGGTAATAGAACAGTTGGAGCGGGAGGTCTTAGAGCTGGAGAGGCGTCTGGCTGCCAGCCCCGAGGATCCATCCCTCTGTGGGGCGTGCCGGGAGAAGCGGGAGGAGCTCCGGGCCCTCGAAGACCACCGGGCCCGGGGCGCTTTTGTTCGATCCCGCATCCGCCTCCTTCGGGAGATGGATCGCGGCTCCCGCTTCTTCTACGCCCTGGAGAAAAGGAGGGGGGCCAAGAAGCACGTCACCTGCCTTCTGGCAGAGGACGGCTCCCCCCTCACGGATCCGGTGGAGATGTGCGAGAGGGCCAGGACCTTCTACGCCAACCTTTTCTCCCCGGATCCGACCGATGCCACCGCTTGCAGAGTGCTCTGGGACCAACTCCCAACGGTCAGCGCGGGTGACCGGGACCGGCTAGAGCTGCCTCTCTCTCTGGCTGAGTTCTCAGAAGCCCTCCGCCGCATGCCCACCAATAAATCTCCGGGCATGGACGGGCTGACCGTGGAGTTCTACCGTGTGTTCTGGGACGTCCTCGGCCCGGACCTCGTCACCGTCTGGGCCGAGTCCTTGCAGAGCGGGGTCCTCCCTCTCTCGTGCAGGCGAGCCGTGCTCGCCTTACTGCCGAAGAAGGGGGACCTCCGCGATTTACGGAATTGGCGTCCCGTCTCGCTCCTCAGCACGGACTGCAAACTCGTAGCCAAGGCTATCTCGCTGCGGCTGGGGTCCGTGCTGGAGGACGTGATCCACCCCGACCAGACCTACACCGTCCCGGGCCGTACCATCTTTGATAACCTGTATCTGGTCCGGGATCTCTTGGAGCTTGGGTGCAGGGATGGGTTGTCGTTCGCCCTCCTGTCCCTGGATCAGGAGAAAGCGTTCGACAGGGTGGATCACGAGTATCTCCTGAACACTCTGCGAGCGTTTGGTTTTGGACCCCAGTTTGTGGGTTTTCTCCAGGTGCTGTACGCTTCCGCAGAGTGTCTGGTCAGGCTCAACTGGACCCTGACTGAGCCGGTCAGCTTCGGGCGCGGAGTACGGCAGGGGTGTCCCCTCTCGGGCCAGCTGTACGCTCTGGCGATCGAGCCCTTCCTCTGTCTCCTTCGCAGGCGGTTGACGGGGTTGGTGCTGCGGGAGCCGGAGCTGCAGCTGGTCCTGTCGGCGTACGCCGACGATGTGCTCCTCGTGGTCCAGGACCCGGGCGACTTGGTGCGGGTGGAGGCTTGCCAGGCCATCTACTCGGCGGCCTCCTCTGCCCGGGTCAACTGGGTCAAGAGCTCTGGCCTGGTGGTAGGGGACGGGTGGCAGGCGAGCTCCCTCCCACCCGCGCTTCAGGCCATCAGGTGGAGCGCGGGTCCGCTGCTCTATCTCGGCGTTTACCTTTCCGCCACGCATCCGTCTCCGCCGGAGAACTGGCACGGTTTACAGGGCAGGGTGACCGAGCGGCTCCGGAAATGGACAGGACTACTCCGGTGCCTCTCTCTTCGCGGGAGGGCACTGGTGCTCAATCAACTAGTCCTGTCCATGCTCTGGTACCGGCTCAACACCCTGGTCCCAGCCCCGGGTCTCCTGGCCGACCTCCGGACGGCGATTCTGGAGTTCTTCTGGCCAGGGCTGCACTGGGTCTCTGCAGGGGTCCTCCATCTGCCCCTGGAGGAGGGTGGGCAGGGCCTGAAGTGCCTGCGCACTCAGGTCCGTGTCTTCCGCCTCCAGGCCCTGCAGAGACTCCTTTATGGTGCAGGTAGTCCGGCGTGGAGCGTACTGGCGCACGCCTTCCTGCGCCGCTTCCGAGGGCTCCGGTACGACCGGCAGCTCCTTTATCTCGATCCGAGGGGCCTTCCGCGAGACCTCTCCGGGCTGCCGGTCTTCTACCAGGACCTCCTCCGGACCTGGAAGCTATTCTCAGCGACCAGGTCCGTGGCAGCCACCGAGGGGGCAGATCTCCTCGCGGAGCCCCTGCTACACAACCCCCAGCTTCGTGTGCAGGTGGCGGAGTCCCCCTCGGTGCGCCAGAGGTTGGTCCTGGCAGAAGTCACCAGAGTCGGAGACCTCCTGGACTACGACCGGGGAGACTGGCTGGATCCCCTGACGCTAGCTCAGCGCATGGGGCTCTCCAGGCCTTGTACTCCCCGGCGCGTACTCCAGGAGGTGAGGGCCGCTTTGCCACCCGCTGCTCGGGTCTATCTCGACCGGGTCCTGCATGAGGGCACGCCCCGCCCACCCTCCACCCCAGGCCCCCCGGACCTTTTCATCGGGCCCCTGCCCCGTGGACCCAACCGGCCTCCCCGCCCCTTCTCCATGAGCCGGCTGCACACCTTACAGCCGGTCCGTTTTCAAACCGCGCCACGGAAGCACCTCTACACGCTCGTGCTCCACACCCTTCATTTCCTCGCCCTCGTGTCCCGCCCCGACACAAAGTGGCGGGACCTTCTACCACCTCTGGAGGGTGAGGAGCCCCGGTGGGCCAGCCTCTATTCCACTCTGATACCGAGGCCCACCGGGGATGTCAGCTGGCGACTCCTTCATGGGGCCGTGAGCACGGGCGTGTATTTGGCGCGGTTTACCCCTGTCCCAGATACCTGCCCCTTCTGTGGTGTGAGGGAGACCCTGGTGCACGTCTACCTGGAGTGCGCCAGGTTGCAGTCCCTATTCCGGCTCCTCACCAATATTTTGTTACGATTTTGGCTGCACTTTTCCCCTCACCTCCTTCTCTATGCACTCCCTATCCGTGGCCCCACAAAGTCACGGGACCTCCTGGTCAATCTCCTCCTGGCCCTGGCTAAATTGGCCATCTATAAAACCAGGGAGAGGAGGTTGGCCGATGGAGGCTCCGGTGCCTGTGGGGCCTGTTTCTGATCCCTTGTCCGATCACGTATCTGAGCAGAGTTCCTCTGGGCGGCGTCCGCTGGCTCCCTTGACGCCTTTGAGGAGCAGTGGGCGCTGTCCGGGGTTCTCTGCTCGGTGTCCCCGTCAGGCTCCCTTCTTTTAACCCTGTGACCGCACCCCTGACCCTGTTATTTCATTAGTTGTCCCCCGGACTCATTTGGATTCCAGGTCCTGTGGATCCTCTCCTTAAATTAGGGGGGGGTCCTTTAGCAGTGGGCGGGCTTCCGCCCGCCCACTTCCCGGAACCCAATAGGTACCGAGAGGGAGGTCAGTCTGCTTGGGCTGTCCTGCTGGCTGGACCTCTCTCCTTTCCTTCCTTCCCTGGGCTGCTGCTGGCTGGAGCCTTCTTCCTCTCTAGCTGCCCTACTAGCTGGAGCTCCTTTCCCACCCTTGGACTGCTGCTGTGGGCTGGAGCCCCTTCTACCTCCTTTGGACTGCTGCTGCCGCTGGCCGGTTGGTGTGCTCCTTCCCTGGACTGCAACTAACTGTGTGAGTGAGTGAGGGGGGGGCTCTGCTGACCTGCCCCCCCCTTCCCCTCCCCCCTCTGGAAGGAGGAGCCAGGGCCCCTCTACTACTACCACCTGTGGGGGGCCCTTCCTGCCTGGCTGCCAGGGTTGCTAGAGCTGCTGCAGTTGCTGCTGCATTTGTCCTGGGGAGCTCCTGGAGCTTAGAGGAGGAAGAGGACTGGGAAGACCACCGGCTGCTGGGAGAGCACACAGAGACTCTGGAGACCACTGTGGAGGGGGCCATTACGGACTAAGTGACTTTCAACCTGCGCTTTTGTGGTGAGGGGTCCTGACTGTGTTTGTGGGGACACAGGGGGTGTGGTGTGGAGCCTGCCCCCTGGTTCATCTGTGTCCCCCCGCCTCCAAACCCCCACCACCACCGCTGCCCCCTCCACTGCCCCCACTGGCTGCTCACCATCTGCTTCCAGCTCCTGCCTCCAGGGTTCAGCTGCTTGCCTGGCCTGCCACGCCCGTTTCCACCATTTGGGCCTGCAGCAGCCAGCCAGCCAATCACTGACTTTTCTGCAAGCGCACGTGGGTGCACGTGCCCCCCCCCGGACTGCCCCCCAGCTTTGCCCCTTGCTGCCTGCCCTGTTTACCCCTGAAGCTGATTGCCCCCCCAACCATACCTTTTGTCCCAGCCCCTTATTAACTTCAGTGTGTTTGCCTGCCCTGCCCCGCCCTTCTCCTGCTGTAGCCTGGTTCGTTTGCCCTGGCCAGGCCCAACAGCTAGCCCCTTGTTCCCTCTGCCTGTTCGTTCCCCTGCCTTTGCGGCCCTCCTGGCCCTGATTTCCCCTCCCTTTGTGTGCCCATGCCCCCTCCCATGCGCTTGAGCTCCCCCCAGTTCGGTTGATCACTGCACCCCCCTGCTGTTGTTGCAACCTTCCCTCCCCTAGTGCAGCTAGAGGAGCCGGAAGTCCACCTTCTGTTGGTGACTGACACCCCCCCCCCCCGAGTCCTTGCTAGCCCCCCTCTGCCCCCCCTCCAGTTTGGCACCCTCCTCCCCTGCCCACAGCCTAGCGGGGAGGAGTGGTTGACCTGTTTCCCTCCCCCCCCCTCCCCTTTGCTTTTCTCCGGTGTCTCTCTCCCTTCCTTACCGCCCATCATGGCGGGAGACATGGCGGGTGGAATCCCTGTGGCGGACCCTGTCCCCCCTCCTCCGCCTGCCCCGCTGCCGTCCACCCTAGCCTCCACCTCGACTGCCGCTGCCAGACCACCTTCTAGCGCCCCTGTTGGGGTGCCGGCAGCGACAGGCAAGGGGGTGACCTCTGCTGCTGCCACGTCCCTCGCCTCCTCTGATTTGCGGGGAACACCCCCAGCTGGCGGGAAGGGGCAGGGAAAAAGGAAGGGGAAGAGCCCCGCTAAAAAGAGTAAGCCCTCCATGGCAGGGACTACCCCCACCGCCACGGCCCCACCACCGGCCGCGGCATCACCCCCTGTAGTTCCCCCCACCAGCACCGTGGGCGCCCCCCCTCCAACCCCCAGAGCATATGCCCAGGAGGCGGGGGCCCCCCCGCCAACTGCCAAGTCCTCTCTCCCAGCCACTGCCTCTGGTACCATCCCTAGTGGCCGGGGCCCCTTCCCCACCTTGACCAGGAGGCATGGCATCCGCTGCCACCTGGTGCCCGCCTCGCCCCACATCGAAACCTACGTGCGGGCGTTGGCGAGGGTGGTGGGGCCCATGGCCGTTGTGGCGGCCTCCAAGATGTACGGCAAGGCGGTATTCTTCCTTGCTTCGGAGGCCGCCGCTCAAGAGGCGGTAGAGAAGGGCCTGGCGGTGGGGGGCGTATTCGTCCCCCTGGAGCCGCTGGAGGACCTGGGTGTCCGCGTAGTCCTGACCTCCGTCCCGCCCTTCCTGCCCAACGCTGCCCTATTGCCTGCCCTCTCCACCCTGGGGAAACCTATTAACATCCTCAGCCCTCTCTCGCTGGGCTGCAAGGACCCCACCCTCCGCCACATCCTCTCGTTCCGCCGGCAGGTGCATCTTCAACTGCCGCCGGCGGCGCGTGGCGGAGAGGCTCTTGAGGGGTCTTTTCTAGTCCCCTACCAAGGGGCCCATTACCGGGTGCATTATTCGACGGGGGAGGCCCGGTGCTACCTCTGCCGGGCGCTGGGGCACGTCCGGAGGGACTGTCCCTTGGCCCGGCAAGAAGGAGCATCCGAGACCCGCAAGCCCCGGCAGGGTGCCGGCCCCATCACCGCCGGCGCCCTTGACCGCCCGGCGCCCAGAGCCGCCCCTCCTCCTTCCCAGTCCACCGCTGCTTCCGCTCGGGCCCTGGGGGTGCCCCCCCCAGCGCGCCCAGACGAGCGGGAGAGCCCCACCTCTGTTGTACGCACTCTGGCGGGGCCCGTGGAGGAGGGTGTGGCAGGGGTAACGCCAGGTGTGAGAAATGGCCCGCCCCAGAGGGAGTCAGCACCCCCTTGTGCTGCCCCGCCGTTACCTCCCCGAGTCCCCAAACCATCACCCTTGCCCCCTGACCCAACCCCTGTCGACCAGCCCACAGACGATGCCATGGAGGGCTGGACACTCGTACAGGGAAAGCGGGGCAAGCGGAAGGCTCGAGCTCCGCTCCTGCCATCGGATGCGGAGGCCCCCCGGAAGACCAGGAAGGGGGGCACCGATGCCGAGCCCTCCGCTTTCCCCGCGGGTGGCATTTGTCCACCACTACTGGCAAGGGCAGACGTGGCAGCACCGGAAGGCAGCACCGCCCCTCCGATGGAGTCCCTTCCTACGGAGTCCTCTGCTGGAGCCCTTCCTGCCCCCTTACCTGCTGAAGCCCCTGCGGGCCTCGAAGCGAGCGTTGCCCCGGGCGATGGCGGGGAGGGCCCCGGGGTGGTGGGGTGTGATCTCCCCTCTATCTACGAGGAGATCGAGGCCCTGGGTCTGACCCCGGTTACCCAGGGGGAGGACGACCTTCTGCCAGCGGGCCTCGACCTGAGCGACCTCACTCCGGACCTCCCTTCCCCGTGCCCCCTCCCTATGGTCCCTGCCTCCTCTCCTACCTCCGAGGATCCCCTGGACTCTTTGACCTGCCCGGCCGTGGGTGGCACTCCTCTGATGGCCGCCGAGCCCGCTGTGGCGACGGCCAGTGCTTTGCGGCCGGGACCCGAGTTGCCGGGGGTCTCCCTCGTTGGTGCGGAGCAATTGACTTCCTTCCCGGGAGGGGGCCCCGCTAACCATTCTCCATCTGATGATGCCGTGGCTGTATCACCTGTCATCGAGCCTGAGCCCGGCATCACTGGGGCCCCCGCTCCCACCCCTCAGACTCCTGAGCCCGATGGAGGAGAGCCACCTCCCAGCGTCCCAGCTACGGGGGCCCTGGATCTGGCCTCTATCCCTCTCCCCAACCCTACTCCCGACCCCTGCCCTGCCCCTACTCCCGATCCCATCCCTACCCCCTCCACCTCTCGCGATGCCGTTGCCGCCCCTGGGGCAGTCTCCTTTCCTTTCCCAGAGGATGACCCCCAGGGAGCGGCCTTTGTGTCTCCCTGTCCCGACCCTCTAGGGGTTGCTCTCTTCCCTCCGCCACCCCCCTTTGAGATGGCGTCTGAGCCAGGCCACATGGTGCCAGCCCATCGGGCGCCACGTCGTGGGTCCGCCCCCTGCCTGTCCGTCTCGGTGGGCCATGGGGCTGTGTCAGGGGCCCTAGTGGAGGGCGACCAGGGGCCAGTGACCCCGCCCCCCCATGAGCTGCGAGACGAGCTGCGGGCGTTTCTAGAAGACGTCCGCGGCTCCCGCAACAAGGTCCAGCTCGCTCTCCAGCGCTGGGGGGACTTTAATCACATCCTCCGGGCCACGAGGGCCCTCATGGGGGAGGGTAAAGGGACCGGGAAGCAGAGTGCCGCGACTTACCACCGGGTCCGCACCTTCCGCGACTCCCTGCTTACCTTCGGGGTAGGTCACGGTTTGCTGCGCGGCCCAATGGGGGCCGCGAGCGTCCCCGCTGATGAGGATCCCCCCCAGCCCTCCTAATGGCACCTGTCACCTTTGCCACATTAAACACCCGGGGGTGTCGGATGGGTCTCCGCAGGTGCCAGGTGCTCTCCTTCCTTCGGGAGGGGGGGTACTCTGTGGTTTTCCTGCAGGAGACCCACACGGATCCGGCCGCCGAAGACAGCTGGCGGCTGGAGTGGGGGGATAGAGTTTACTTTAGCCATCTTACGGGTCGCTCAGCTGGAGTGGCTACCCTGTTCTCCCCCAACCTCCGGCCTGAGGTGCTGGGGGTTACCGAGGCTGTGCCGGGTCGCCTGCTGCACCTCCGGGTCCGCATGGAGGGGCTAGTGGTCAATCTCGTTAACGTCTATGCCCCGACATCGGGCCCGGAGCGGCTATGTTTTTATCAGCAGGTGTCCGCCTTCCTCGGCACTTTGGCTCCTCACGAGTGCCTGGTCCTGGGCGGGGATTTTAATGCTACCCTCGAGGAGCGGGACCGCTCGGGGACCGAGCAGAGCCCGGCCGCCGCGGACGTCCTCCGGGAGATTGTCAACCATCACTCCCTGGTGGACGTCTGGCGCGACCACCACCCGGACGACATTTCGACCTTTACGTATGTCCGGGTGGAAGCCCATCGGTCGCACCACTCGCGGTTGGACCGTATTTACTTGTCACGCTTCCACCTTTCCCGAGCCCACTCCTCCGATATTCGGCCGGCCCCTTTCTCAGATCACCACCTAGCCACCGTGACGGCCTCTCTCTGTGCGGAGAGGCCCGGGCCGGCCTACTGGCATTTCAACAACAGCTTGCTGGAGGATGTGGGCTTCGTGGCGTCCTTCCGGGAGTTCTGGTTGGTCTGGCGAGGGCAGCGGCGCGCTTTTCCCTCGGCGCGGCGGTGGTGGGACCTGGGGAAGGTACACGCCCGGCTCTTCTGCCGTAACTACACTCGGGGCGCCAGCCGACGGAGGGATGCGGTAATAGAACAGTTGGAGCGGGAGGTCTTAGAGCTGGAGAGGCGTCTGGCCGCCAGCCCCGAGGATCCATCCCTCTGTGGGGCGTGCCGGGAGAAGCGGGAGGAGCTCCGGGCCCTCGAAGACCACCGGGCCCGGGGCGCTTTTGTTCGATCCCGCATCCGCCTCCTTCGGGAGATGGATCGCGGCTCCCGCTTCTTCTACGCCCTGGAGAAAAGGAGGGGGGCCAAGAAGCACGTCACCTGCCTTCTGGCAGAGGACGGCTCCCCCCTCACGGATCCGGTGGAGATGTGCGAGAGGGCCAGGACCTTCTACGCCAACCTTTTCTCCCCGGATCCGACCGATGCCACCGCTTGCAGAGTGCTCTGGGACCAACTCCCAACGGTCAGCGCGGGTGACCGGGACCGGCTAGAGCTGCCTCTCTCTCTGGCTGAGTTCTCGGAAGCCCTCCGCCGCATGCCCACCAATAAATCTCCGGGCATGGACGGGCTGACCGTGGAGTTCTACCGTGTGTTCTGGGACGTCCTCGGCCCAGACCTCGTCACCGTCTGGGCCGAGTCCTTGCAGAGCGGGGTCCTCCCTCTCTCGTGCAGGCGAGCCGTGCTCGCCTTACTGCCGAAGAAGGGGGACCTCCGCGATTTACGGAATTGGCGTCCCGTCTCGCTCCTCAGCACGGACTACAAACTCTTAGCCAAGGCCATCTCGCTGCGGCTGGGGTCCGTGCTGGAGGACGTGATCCACCCCGACCAGACCTACACCGTCCCGGGCCGTACCATCTTTGATAACCTGTATCTGGTCCGGGATCTCTTGGAGCTTGGGTGCAGGGATGGGTTGTCGTTCGCCCTCCTGTCCCTGGATCAGGAGAAAGCGTTCGACAGGGTGGATCACAAGTATCTCCTGAACACTCTGCGAGCGTTTGGTTTCGGACCCCAGTTTGTGGGTTTTCTCCAGGTGCTGTACGCTTCCGCAGAGTGTCTGGTCAGGCTCAACTGGACCCTGACTGAGCTGGTCAGCTTCGGGCGCGGAGTACGGCAGGGGTGTCCCCTCTCGGGCCAGCTGTACGCTCTGGCGATCGAGCCCTTCCTCTGTCTCCTTCGCAGGCGGTTGACGGGGTTGGTGCTGCGGGAGCCGGAGCTGCGGCTGGTCCTGTCGGCGTACGCCGACGATGTGCTCCTCGTGGTCCAGGACCCGGGCGACTTGGTGCGGGTGGAGGCTTGCCAGGCCATCTACTCGGCGGCCTCCTCGGCCCGGGTCAACTGGGTCAAGAGCTCTGGCCTGGTGGTAGGGGACGGGTGGCAGGCGAGCTCCCTCCCACCCGCGCTTCAGGCCATCAGGTGGAGCGCGGGTCCGCTGCTCTATCTCGGCGTTTACCTTTCCGCCACGCATCCATCCCCGCCGGAGAACTGGCACGGTTTACAGGGCAGGGTGACCGAGCGGCTCCGGAAATGGACAGGACTACTCCGGTGCCTCTCCCTTCGCGGGAGGGCACTGGTACTCAATCAACTGGTCCTGTCCATGCTCTGGTACCGGCTCAACACCCTGGTCCCAGCCCCGGGTCTCCTGGCCGACCTCCGGACGGCGATTCTGGAGTTCTTCTGGCCAGGGCTGCACTGGGTCTCTGCAGGGGTCCTCCATCTGCCCCTGGAGGAGGGTGGGCAGGGCCTGAAGTGCCTGCGCACTCAGGTCCGTGTCTTCCGCCTCCAGGCCTTGCAGAGACTCCTTTATGGTGCAGGTTGTCCGGCGTGGAGCGTACTGGCGCACGCCTTCCTGCGCCGCTTCCGAGGGCTCCGGTACGACCGGCAGCTCCTTTATCTCGATCCGAGGGGCCTTCCGCGAGACCTCTCCGGGCTGCCGGTCTTCTACCAGGACCTCCTCCGGACCTGGAAGCTATTCTCAGCGACCAGGTCCGTGGCGGCCACCGAGGGGGCAGATCTCCTCGCGGAGCCCCTGCTACACAACCCCCAGCTTCATGTGCAGGCGGCGGAGTCCCCCTCGGTGCGCCAGAGGTTGGTCCTGGCAGAAGTCACCAGAGTCGGAGACCTCCTGGACTACGACCGGGGAGACTGGCTGGATCCCCTGACGCTTGCTCAGCGCATGGGGCTCTCCAGGCCTTGTACTCCCCGGCGCGTACTCCAGGAGGTGAGGGCCGCTCTGCCACCCGCTGCTCGGGTCTATCTCGACCGGGTCCTGCACGAGGGCACGCCCCGCCCACCCTCCACCCCAGGCCCCCCGGACCTTTTCATCGGGCCCCTGCCCCGTGGACCCAACCGGCCTCCCCGCCCCTTCTCCATGAGCCGGCTGCACACCTTACAGCCGGTCCGTTTTCAAACCGCGCCACGGAAGCACCTCTACACGCTCGTGCTCCACACCCTCCATTTCCTCGCCCTCGTGTCCCGCCCCGACACAAAGTGGCGGGACCTTCTACCACCTCTGGAGGGTGAGGAGCCCCGGTGGGCCAGCCTCTATTCCACTTTGATACCGAGGCCCACCGGGGATGTCAGCTGGCGACTCCTTCATGGGGCCGTGAGCACGGGTGTGTATTTGGCGCGGTTTACCCCTGTCCCAGATACCTGCCCCTTCTGTGGTGTGAGGGAGACCCTGGTGCACGTCTACCTGGAGTGCGCCAGGTTGCAGTCCCTATTCCGGCTCCTCACCAATATTTTGTTACGATTTTGGCTGCACTTTTCCCCTCACCTCCTTCTCTATGCACTCCCTATCCGTGGCCCCACAAAGTCACGGGACCTCCTGGTCAACCTCCTCCTGGCCCTGGCTAAATTGGCCATCTATAAAACCAGGGAGAGGAGGCTGGCCGATGGAGGCTCCGGTGCCTGTGGGGCCTGTTTCCGATCCCTTGTCCGATCACGCATCCGAGCAGAGTTCCTCTGGGCGGCGTCCGCTGGCTCCCTTGACGCCTTTGAGGAGCAGTGGGCGCTGTCCGGGGTTCTCTGCTCGGTGTCCCCGTCAGGCTCCCTTCTTTTAACCCTGTGACCGCACCCCTGACCCTGTTATTTCATTAGTTGTCCCCCGGACTCATTTGGATTCCAGGTCCTGTGGATCCTCCCCTTAAATTAGGGGGGGTCCTTTAGCAGTGGGCGGGCTTCCGCCCGCCCACTTCCCGGAACCCAATAGGTACCGAGAGGGAGGCCAGTCTGTTTAGGCTGTCCTGCTGGCTGGACCTCTCTCCTTTCCTTCCTTCCCTGGGCTGCTGCTGGCTGGAGCCTTCTTCCTCTCTAGCTGCCCTACTAGCTGGAGCTCCTTTCCCACCCTTGGACTGCTGCTGTGGGCTGGAGCCCCTTCTACCAACTCTGGACTGCTGCTGCCGCTGGCTGGTTGGTGTGCTCCTTCCCTGGACTGCAACTGACTGTGTGAGTGAGTGAGGGGGGGGGGGCTCTGCTGACCTGCCCCCCCTTCCCCTCCCCCCTCTGGAAGGAGGAGCCAGGGCCCCTCTACTACTACCACCTGTGGGGGGCCCTTCCTGCCTGGCTGCTAGGGTTGCTGGAGCTGCTGCAGTTGCTGCTGCATTTGTCCTGGGGAGCTCCTGGAGCCTAGAGGAGGAAGAGGACGGGGAAGACCACCGGCTGCTGGGGGAGCACACAGAGACTCTGGAGACCACTGTGGAGGGGGCCGTTACGGACTAAGTGACTTTCAACCTGCGCTTTTGTGGTGAGGGGTCCTGACTGTGTTTGTGGGGACACAGGGGGTGTGGTGTGGAGCCTGCCCCCTGGTTCATCTGTGTCCCCCCACCTCCAAACCCCCACCACCACCGCTGCCCCCTCCACTGCCCCCACTGGCTGCTCACCATCTGCTTCCAGCTCCTGCCTCCAGGTTTCAGCTGCTTGCCTGGCCTGCCACGCCCGTTTCCACCATTTGGGCCTGCAGCAGCCAGCCAGCCAATCACTGACTTTTCTGCAAGCGCACGTGGGTGCACGTGCCCCCCCCCTGGACTACCCCCCAGCTTTGCCCCTTGCTGCCTGCCCTGTTTACCCCTGAAGCTGATTGCCCCGCCCCGATACCTTTTGTCCCAGCCCCTTACTAGCTTCAGTGTGTTTGCCTGCCCTGCCCCGCCCTTCTCCTGCTGTAGCCTGGTTTGTTTGCCCTGCCAGGCCCAACAGCTAGCCCCTTGTTCCCTCTGCCTGTTCGTTCCCCTGCCTTTGCGGCCCTCCTGGCCCTGATTTGCCCCTCCCTTTGTGTGCCCATGCCCCCTCCCATGCGCTTGAGCTCCCCCCATTTCGGTTGATCACTGCACCCCCCTGCTGTTGTTGCAACCTTCCCTCCCCTAGTGCAGCTAGAGGAGCCGGAAGTCCACCTTCTGTTGGTGACTGACACCCCCCCCCCCGAGTCCTTGCCAGCCCCCTATCTGCCCCCCCTCCAGTTTGGCACCCTCCTCCCCTGCCCACAGCCTAGCGGGGAGGAGTGGTTGACCTGCTTCCCTTTTCCCCCCCCCCCCTTGCTTTTTTCCGGTGTCTCTCTCCCTCCCTTACCGCCCATCATGGCGGGAGACATGGCGGGTGGAATCCCTGTGGCGGACCCTGTCCCCCCTCCTCCGCCTGCCCCGCTGCCGTCCCCCCTAGCCTCCACCTCGACTGCCACTGCCAGACCACCTTCTAGCGCCCCTGTTGGGGTGCCGGCAGCGACAGGCAAGGGGGTGCCCTCCGCTGCTGCCACGTCCCTCGCCTCCTCTGATTTGCGGGGACCACCCCCAGCTGGCGGGAAGGGGCAGGGAAAAAGGAAGGGGAAGAGCCCCGCTAAAAAGAGTAAGCCCTCCATGGCAGGGACTACCCCCACTGCCACGGCCCCACCGCCGGCCGCGGCGTCACCCCCTGTAGTTCCCCCCACCAGCACTGTGGGCACCCCCCCTCCAGCCCCCAGAGCATATGCCCAGGTGGCGGGGGCCCCCCCGCCAACTGCCAAGTCCTCTCTCCCAGCCACTGCCTCTGGTACCATCCCTAGTGGCCGGGGCCCCTTCCCCACCTTGACCAGGAGGCATGGCATCCGCTGCCACCTGGTGCCCGCCTCGCCCCACATCGAAACCTACGTGCGGGCGTTGGCGAGGGTGGTGGGGCCCATGGCCATTGTGGCGGCCTCCAAGATGTACGGCAAGGCGGTATTCTTCCTTGCTTCGGAGGCCGCCGCTCAAGAGGCGGTAGAGAAGGGCCTGGCGGTGGGGGGCGTATTCGTCCCCCTGGAGCCGCTGGAGGACCTGGGTGTCCGCGTAGTCCTGAACTCCGTCCCGCCCTTCCTGCCCAACGCTGCCCTATTGCCTGCCCTCTCCACCCTGGGGAAACCTATTAACATCCTCAGCCCTCTCTCGCTGGGCTGCAAGGACCCCACCCTCCGCCACATCCTCTCGTTCCGCCGGCAGGTGCATCTTCAACTGTCGCCGGCGGCGCGTGGCGGAGAGGCGCTTGAGGGGTCTTTTCTAGTCCCCTACCAAGGGGCCCATTACCGGGTGCATTATTCGACGGGGGAGGCCCGGTGCTACCTCTGCCGGGCGCTGGGGCACGTCCGGAGGGACTGTCCCTTGGCCCGGCAAGAAGGAGCATCCGAGAGCCCCGGCAGGGTGCCGGCCCCGTCACCGCCGGCGCCCTTGACCGCCCGGCGCCCAGAGCCGCCCCTCCTCCTTCCCAGTCCACCGCTGCTCCCACTCGGGCCCTGGGGGTGCCCCCCCCAGCGCGCCCAGACGAGCAGGAGAGCCCCACCTCTGTTATACGCACTCTGGCGGGGCCCGTGGAGGAGGGTGTGGCAGGGGCAACGCCAGGTGTGGGAAATGGCCCGCCCCAGAGGGAGTCTGCCCCCCCTTGTGCTGCCCCGCCGTTACCTCCCCGAGTCCCCAAACCATCATCCTTGCCCCCTGACCCAACCCCTGTCGACCAGCCCACAGATGACGCCATGGAGGGCTGGACACTCGTACAGGGAAAGCGGGGCAAGCGGAAGGCTCGAGCTCCGCTCCTGCCATCGGATGCGGAGGCCCCCCGGAAGACCAGGAAGGGGGGCACCGTTGCCGAGCCCTCCGCTTTCCCCGCGGGTGGAATTTGTCCACCACTACTGGCAAGGGCAGATGTGGCAGCACCGGAAGGCAGCACCGCCCCTCCGATGGAGTCCCTTCCTACGGAGTCCTCTGCTGGAGCCCTTCCTGCCCCCTTAGCTGCTGAAGCCCCTGCGAGCCTCGAAGCGAGCGTTGCCCCGGGCGATGGCGGGGAGGGCCCCGGGGTGGTGGGGTGTGATCTCCCCTCTATCTACGAGGAGATCGAGGCCCTGGGTCTGACCCCGGTTACCCAGGGGGAGGACGACCCTCTGCCAGCGGGCCTCGACCTGAGCGACCTCACTCCGGACCTCCCTTCCCCGTGCCCCCTCCCTATGGTCCCTGCCTCCTCTCCTACCTCCGAGGATCCCCTGGACTCTTTGACCTGCCCGGCCGTGGGTGGCACTCCTCTGATGGCCGCCGAGCCCACTGTGGCGACGGCCAGTGCTTTGCGGCCGGGACCCGAGTTACCGGGGGTCTCCCTCGTTGGCGCGGAGCAATCGACTTCCTTTCCGGGAGGGGGCCCCGCTAACCATTCTCCATCTGATGATGCCGTGGCTGTTTCACCTGCCATCGAGCCTGAGCCCGGCATCACTGGGGCCCCCGCTCCCACCCCTCAGACTCCTGAGCCCGATGGAGGAGAGCCACCTCCCAGCGTCCCAGCTACGGGGGCCCTGGATCTGGCCTCTATACCTCTCCCCAACTCTACTCCCGACCCCTGCCCTGCCCCTACTCCTGATCCCATCCCTACCCCCTCCACCTCTCGCGATGCCGTTGCCACCCCTCGGGCAGTCTCCTTTCCTTTCCCAGAGGATGACCCCCAGGGAGCGGCCTTTGTGTCTCCCTGTCCCGACCCTCTAGGGGTTGCTCTCTTCCCTCCGCCACCCCCCTTTGAGATGGCATCTGAGCCAGGCCACATGGTGCCAGCCCATCGGGCGCCACGTCGTGGGTCCGCCCCCTGCCTGTCCATGGGCCATGGGGCTGTGTCAGGGGCCCTAGTGGAGGGCGACCAGGGGCCAGTGACCCCGCCCCCCCATGAGCTGCGAGACGAGCTGCGGGCGTTTCTAGAAGACGTCCGCGGCTCCCGCAACAAGGTACAGCTCGCTCTCCAGCGCTGGGGGGACTTTAACCGCATCCTCCGGGCCACGAGGGCCCTCATGGGGGAGGGTAAAGGGACCGGGAAGCAGAGTACCGCGACTTACCACCGGGTCCGCACCTTCCGCGACTCCCTGCTTACCTTCGGGGTAGGTCACGGTTTGCTGCGCGGCCCAATGGGGGCCGCGAGCGTCCCCGCTGATGAGGATCCCCCCCAGCCCTCCTAATGGCACCTGTCACCTTTGCCACATTAAACACCCGGGGGTGTCGGATGGGTCTCCGCAGGTGCCAGGTGCTCTCCTTCCTTCGGGAGGGGGGGTACTCTGTGGTTTTCCTGCAGGAGACCCACACGGATCCGGCCGCCGAAGACAGCTGGCGGCTGGAGTGGGGGGATAGAGTTTACTTTAGCCATCTTACGGGTCGCTCAGCTGGAGTGGCTACCCTGTTCTCCCCCAACCTCCGGCCCGAGGTGCTGGGGGTTACCGAGGCTGTGCCGGGTCGCCTGCTGCACCTCCGGGTCCGCATGGAGGGGCTAGTGGTCAATCTCGTTAACGTCTATGCCCCGACATCAGGCCCGGAGCGGCTATGTTTTTATCAGCAGGTGTCCGCCTTCCTCGGCACTTTGGCTCCCCACGAGTGCCTGGTCCTGGGCGGGGATTTTAATGCCACCCTCGAGGAGCGGGACCGCTCGGGGACCGAGCAGAGCCCGGCCGCCGCGGACGTCCTCCGGGAGATTGTCGACCATCACTCCCTGGTGGACGTCTGGCGCGACCACCACCCGGACGACATTTCGACCTTTACCTATGTCCGGGTGGAAGCCCATCGGTCGCACCACTCGCGGTTGGACCGTATTTACTTGTCACGCTTCCACCTTTCCCGAGCCCACTCCTCCGACATTCGGCCGGCCCCTTTCTCAGATCACCACCTAGCCACCGTGACGGCCTCTCTCTGTGCGGAGAGGCCCGGGCCGGCCTACTGGCATTTCAACAACAGCTTGCTGGAGGATGTGGGCTTCGTGGCGTCCTTCCGGGAGTTCTGGTTGGTCTGGCGAGGGCAGCGGCGCGCTTTTCCCTCGGCGCGGCGGTGGTGGGACCTGGGGAAGGTGCACGCCCGGCTCTTCTGCCGTAACTACACTCGGGGCGCCAGCCGACGGAGGGATGCGGTAATAGAACAGTTGGAGCGGGAGGTCTTAGAGCTGGAGAGGCGTCTGGCCGCCAGCCCCGAGGATCCATCCCTCTGTGGGGCGTGCCGGGAGAAGCGGGAGGAGCTCCGGGCCCTCGAAGACCACCGGGCCCGGGGCGCTTTTGTTCGATCCCGCATCCGCCTCCTTCGGGAGATGGATCGCGGCTCCCGCTTCTTCTACGCCCTGGAGAAAAGGAGGGGGGCCAAGAAGCACGTCACCTGCCTTCTGGCAGAGGACGGCTCCCCCCTCACGGATCCGGTGGAGATGTGCGAGAGGGCCAGGACCTTCTACGCCAACCTTTTCTCCCCGGATCCGACCGATGCCACCGCTTGCAGAGTGCTCTGGGACCAACTCCCAACGGTCAGCGCGGGTGACCGGGACCGGCTAGAGCTGCCTCTCTCTCTGGCTGAGTTCTCGGAAGCCCTCCGCCGCATGCCCACCAATAAATCTCCGGGCATGGACGGGCTGACCGTGGAGTTCTACCGTGTGTTCTGGGACGTCCTCGGCCCGGACCTCGTCACCGTCTGGGCCGAGTCCTTGCAGAGCGGGGTCCTCCCTCTCTCGTGCAGGCGAGCCGTGCTCACCTTACTGCCGAAGAAGGGGGACCTCCGCGATTTACGGAATTGGCGTCCCGTCTCGCTCCTCAGCACGGACTACAAACTCGTAGCCAAGGCCGTCTCGCTGCGGCTGGGGTCCGTGCTGGAGGACGTGATCCACCCCGACCAGACCTACACCGTCCCGGGCCGTACCATCTTTGATAACCTGTATCTGGTCCGGGATCTCTTGGAGCTTGGGTGCAGGGATGGGTTGTCGTTCGCCCTCCTGTCCCTGGATCAGGAGAAAGCGTTCGACAGGGTGGATCACAAGTATCTCCTGAACACTCTGCGAGCGTTTGGTTTTGGACCCCAGTTTGTGGGTTTTCTCCAGGTGCTGTACGCTTCCGCAGAGTGTCTGGTCAGGCTCAACTGGACCCTGACTGAGCCGGTCAGCTTCGGGCGCGGAGTACGGCAGGGGTGTCCCCTCTCGGGCCAGCTGTACGCTCTGGCGATCGAGCCCTTCCTCTGTCTCCTTCGCAGGCGGTTGACGGGGTTGGTGCTGCGGGAGCCGGAGCTGCGGCTGGTCCTGTCGGTGTACGCCGACGATGTGCTCCTCGTGGTCCAGGACCCGGGCGACTTGGTGCGGGTGGAGGCTTGCCAGGCCATCTACTCGGCGGCCTCCTCTGCCCGAGTCAACTGGGTCAAGAGCTCTGGCCTGGTGGTAGGGGACGGGTGGCAGGCGAGCTCCCTCCCACCCGCGCTTCAGGCCATCAGGTGGAGCGCGGGTCCGCTGCTCTATCTCGGCGTTTACCTTTCCGCCACGCATCCGTCTCCGCCGGAGAACTGGCACGGTTTACAGGGCAGGGTGACCGAGCGGCTCCGGAAATGGACAGGACTACTCCGGTGCCTCTCTCTTCGCGGGAGGGCACTGGTGCTCAATCAACTAGTCCTGTCCATGCTCTGGTACCGGCTCAACACCCTGGTCCCAGCCCCGGGTCTCCTGGCCGACCTCCGGACAGCGATTCTGGAGTTCTTCTGGCCAGGGCTGCACTGGGTCTCTGCAGGGGTCCTCCATCTGCCCCTGGAGGAGGGTGGGCAGGGCCTGAAGTGCCTGCGCACTCAGGTCCGTGTCTTCCGCCTCCAGGCCCTGCAGAGACTCCTTTATGGTGCAGGTAGTCCGGCGTGGAGCGTACTGGCGCACGCCTTCCTGCGCCGCTTCCGAGGGCTCCGGTACGACCGGCAGCTCCTTTATCTCGATCCGAGGGGCCTTCCGCGAGACCTCTCCGGGCTGCCGGTCTTCTACCAGGACCTCCTCCGGACCTGGAAGCTATTCTCAGCGACCAGGTCCGTGGCGGCCACCGAGGGGGCAGATCTCCTCGCGGAGCCCCTGCTACACAACCCCCAGCTTCGTGTGCAGGCGGCGGAGTCCCCCTCGGTGCGCCAGAGGTTGGTCCTGGCAGAAGTCACCAGAGTCGGAGACCTCCTGGACTACGACCGGGGAGACTGGCTGGATCCCCTGACGCTTGCTCAGCGCATGGGGCTCTCCAGGCCTTGTACTCCCCGGCGCGTACTCCAGGAGGTGAGGGCCGCTCTGCCACCCGCTGCTCGGGTCTATCTCGACCGGGTCCTGCACGAGGGCACGCCCCGCCCACCCTCCACCCCAGGCCCCCCGGACCTTTTCATCGGGCCCCTGCCCCGTGGACCCAACTGGCCTCCCCGCCCCTTCTCCATGAGCCGGCTGCACACCTTACAGCCGGTCCGTTTTCAAACCGCGCCACGGAAGCACCTCTACACGCTCGTGCTCCACACCCTTCATTTCCTCGCCCTCGTGTCCCGCCCCGACACAAAGTGGCGGGACCTTCTACCACCTCTAGAGGGTGAGGAGCCCCGGTGGGCCAGCCTCTATTCCACTCTGATACCGAGGCCCACCGGGGATGTCAGCTGGCGACTCCTTCATGGGGCCGTGAGCACGGGTGTGTATTTGGCGCGGTTTACCCCTGTCCCAGATACCTGCCCCTTCTGTGGTGTGAGGGAGACCCTGGTGCACGTCTACCTGGAGTGCGCCAGGTTGCAGTCCCTATTCCGGCTCCTCACCAATCTTTTGTTACGATTTTGGCTGCACTTTTCCCCTCACCTCCTTCTCTATGCACTCCCTATCCGTGGCCCCACAAAGTCACGGGACCTCCTGGTCAATCTCCTCCTGGCCCTGGCTAAATTGGCCATCTATAAAACCAGGGAGAGGAGGTTGGCCGATGGAGGCTCCGGTGCCTGTGGGGCCTGTTTCCGATCCCTTGTCCGATCACGCATCCGAGCAGAGTTCCTCTGGGCGGCGTCCGCTGGCTCCCTTGACGCCTTTGAGGAGCAGTGGGCGCTGTCCGGGGTTCTCTGCTCGGTGTCCCCGTCAGGCTCCCTTCTTTTAACCCTGTGACCGCACCCCTGACCCTGTTATTTCATTAGTTGTCCCCCGGACTCATTTGGATTCCAGGTCCTGTGGATCCTCCCCTTAAATTAGGGGGGGTCCTTTAGCAGTGGGCGGGCTTCCGCCCGCCCACTTCCCGGAACCCAATAGGTACGCAGAGGGAGGTCAGTCTGCTTGGGCTGTCCTGCTGGCTGGACCTCTCTCCTTTCCTTGCCTGGGCTGCTGCTGGCTGGAGCCTTCTTCCTCTCTAGCTGCCCTACTAGCTGGAGCTCCTTTCCCACCCTTGGACTGCTGCTGTGGGCTGGAGCCCCTTCTACCTCCTTTGGACTGCTGCTGCCGCTGGCTGGTTGGTGTGCTCCTTCCCTGGACTGCAACTGACTGTGTGAGTGAGTGAGGGGGGGGCTCTGCTGACCTGCCCCCCCTTCTCCTCCCCCCTCTGGAAGGAGGAGACAGGGCCCCTCTACTACTACCACCTGTGGGGGGCCCTTCCTGCCCGGCTGCCAGGGTTGCTAGAGCTGCTGCAGTTGCTGCTGCATTTGTCCTGGGGAGCTCCTGGAGCTTAGAGGAGGAAGAGGACTGGGAAGACCACCGGCTGCTGGGGGAGCACACAGAGACTCTGGAGACCACTGTGGAGGGGGCCATTACGGACTAAGTGACTTTCAACCTGCACTTTTGTGGTGAGGGGTCCTGACTGTGTTTGTGGGGACACAGGGGGTGTGGTGTGGAGCCCGCCCCCTGGTTCATCTGTGTCCCCCCACCTCCAAACCCCCACCACCACCGCTGCCCCCTACACTGCCCCCACTGGCTGCTCACCATCTGCTTCCAGCTCCTGCCTCCAGGTTTCAGCTGCTTGCCTGGCCTGCCACGCCCGTTTCCACCATTTGGGCCTGCAGAAGCCAGCCAGCCAATCACTGACTTTTCTGCAAGCGCACGTGGGTGCACATGCCCTGCCCCCCCTGGACTACCCCCCAGCTTTGCCCCTTGCTGCCTGCCCTGTTTACCCCTGAAGCTGATTTGCCCCCCCCCATACCTTTTGTCCCAGCCCCTTATTAGCTTCAGTGTGTTTGCCTGCCCTGCCCCGCCCTTCTCCTGCTGTAGCCTGGTTCGTTTGCCCTGGCCAGGCCCAACAGCTAGCCCCTTGTTCCCTCTGCCTGTTCGTTCCCCTGCCTTTGCGGCCCTCCTGGCCCTGATTTGCCCCTCCCTTTGTGTGCCCATGCCCCCTCCCATGCGCTTGAGCTCCCCCCATTTCGGTTGATCACTGCACCCCCCTGCTGTTGTTGCAACCTTCCCTCCCCTAGTGCAGCTAGAGGAGCCGGAAGTCCACCTTCTGTTGGTGACTGACACCCCCCCCCCCCCGAGTCCTTGCTAGCCCCCTATCTGCCCCCCCTCCAGTTTGGCACCCTCCTCCCCTGCCCACAGCCTAGCGGGGAGGAGTGGTTGACCTGCTTCCCTTTTCTCCCCCCCCCCTTGCTTTTCTCTGGTGTCTCTCTCCCTCCCTTGCCGCCCATCATGGCGGGAGACATGGCGGGTGGAATCCCTGTGGCGGACCCTGTCCCCCCTCCTCCGCCTGCCCCGCTGCCGTCCCCCCTAGCCTCCACCTCAACTGCCGCTGCCAGACCACCTTCTAGCGCCCCTGTTGGGGTGCCGGCAGTGACAGGCAAGGGGGTGACCTCCGCTGCTGCCATGTCCCTCGCCTCCTCTGATTTGCGGGGAACACCCCCAGCTGGCGGGAAGGGGCAGGGAAAAAGGAAGGGGAAGAGCCCCGCTAAAAAGAGTAAGCCCTCCATGGCAGGGACTACCCCCACTGCCACGGCCCCACCACCGGCCGCGGCGTCACCCCCTGTAGTTCCCCCCACCAGCACCGTGGGCGCCCCCCCTCCAGCCCCCAGAGCATATGCCCAGGTGGCGGGGGCCCTCCCACCAACTGCCAAGTCCTCTCTCCCAGCCACTGCCTCTGGTACCATCCCTAGTGGCCGGGGCCCCTTCCCCACCTTGACCAGGAGGCATGGCATCCGCTGCCACCTGGTGCCCGCCTCGCCCCACATCGAAACCTACGTGCGGGCGTTGGCGAGGGTGGTGGGGCCAATGGCCATTGTGGCGGCCTCCAAGATGTACGGCAAGGCGGTATTCTTCCTTGCTTCGGAGGCCGCCGCTCAAGAGGCGGTAGAGAAGGGCCTGGCGGTGGGGGGCGTATTCGTCCCCCTGGAGCCGCTGGAGGACCTGGGTGTTCGCGTAGTCCTGACCTCCGTCCCGCCCTTCCTGCCCAACGCTGCCCTATTGCCTGCCCTCTCCACCCTGGGGAAACCTATTAACATCCTCAGCCCTCTCTCGCTGGGCTGCAAGGACCCCACCCTCCGCCACATACTCTCGTTCCGCCGGCAGGTGCATCTTCAACTGCCGCCGGCGGCGCGTGGTGGAGAGGCGCTTGAGGGGTCTTTTCTAGTCCCCTACCAAGGGGCCCATTACCGGGTGCATTATTCGACGGGGGAGGCCCGGTGCTACCTCTGCCGGGCGCTGGGGCACGTCCGGAGGGACTGTCCCTTGGCCCGGCAAGAAGGAGCATCCGAGACCCCCGAGCCCCGGCAGGGTACCGGCCCCGTCACCGCCGGCGCCCTTGACCGCCCGGCGCCCAGAGCCGCCCCTCCTCCTTCCCAGTCCACCGCTGCTCCCGCTCGGGCCCTGGGGGTGCCCCCCCCAGCGCGCCCAGACGAGCAGGAGAGCCCCACCTCTGTTGTACGCACTCTGGCGGGGCCCGTGGAGGAGGGTGTGGCAGGGGTAACGCCAGGTGTGGGAAATGGCCCGCCCCAGAGGGGGTCTGCCCCCACTTGTGCTGCCCCGCCGTTACCTCCCCGAGTCCCCAAACCATCATCCTTGCCCCCTGACCCAACCCCTGTCGACCAGCCCACAGACGATGCCATGGAGGGCTGGACACTCGTACAGGGAAAGCGGGGCAAGCGGAAGGCTCGAGCTCCGCTCCTGCCATCGGATGCGGAGGCCCCCCGGAAGACCAGGAAGGGGGGCACCGATGCCGAGCCCTCCGCTTTCCCCGCGGGTGGCATTTGTCCACCACTACTGGCAAGGGCAGACGTGGCAGCACCGGAAGGCAGCACCGCCCCTCCGATGGAGTCCCTTCCTACGGAGTCCTCTGCTGGAGCCCTTCCTGCCCCCTTACCTGCTGAAGCCCCTGCGAGCCTCGAAGCGAGCGTTGCCCCGGGCGATGGCGGGGAGGGCCCCGGGGTGGTGGGGTGTGATCTCCCCTCTATCTACGAGGAGATCGAGGCCCTGGGTCTGACCCCGGTTACCCAGGGGGAGGACGACCCTCTGCCAGCGGGCCTCGACCTGAGCGACCTCACTCCGGACCTCCCTTCCCCGTGCCCCCTCCCTATGGTCCCCGCCTCCTCTCCTACCTCCGAGGATCCCCTGGACTCTTTGACCTGCCCGGCCGTGGGTGGCACTCCTCTGATGGCCGCCGAGCCCACTGTGGCGACGGCCAGTGCTTTGCGGCCGGGACCCGACTTACCGGGGGTCTCCCTCGTTGGCGCGGAGCAATCGACTTCCTTCCCGGGAGGGGGCCCCGCTAACCATTCTCCATCTGATGATGCCGTGGCTGTTTCACTTGCCATCAAGCCTGAGCCCGGCATCACTGGGGCCCCCGCTCCCACCCCTCAGACTCCTGAGCCCGGTGGAGGAGAGCCACCTCCCAGCGTCCCAGCTACGGGGGCCCTGGATCTGGCCTCTATACCTCTCCCCAACTCTACTCCCGACCCCTGCCCTGCCCCTACTCCCGATCCCATCCCTACCCCCTCCACCTCTCGCGATGCCGTTGCCGCCCCTGGGGCAGTCTCCTTTCCTTTCCCAGAGGATGACCCCCAGGGAGCGGCCTTTGTGTCTCCCTGTCCCGACCCTCTAGGGGTTGCTCTCTTCCCTCCGCCACCCCCCTTTGAGATGGTGTCTGAGCCAGGCCACATGGTGCCAGCCCATCGGGCGCCACGTCGTGGGTCCGCCCCCTGCCTGTCTGTGGGCCATGGGGCTGTGTCAGGGGCCCTAGTGGAGGGCGACCAGGGGCCAGTGACCCCGCCCCCCCATGAGCTGCGAGACGAGCTGCGGGCGTTTCTAGAAGACGTCCGCGGCTCCCGCAACAAGGTACAGCTCGCTCTCCAGCGCTGGGGGGACTTTAACCGCATCCTCCGGGCCACGAGGGCCCTCATGGGGGAGGGAAAAGGGACCGGGAAGCAGAGTACCGCGACTTACCACCGGGTCCGCACCTTCCGCGACTCCCTGCTTACCTTCGGGGTAGGTCACGGTTTGCTGCGCGGCCCAATGGGGGCCGCGAGCGTCCCCGCTGATGAGGATCCCCCCCAGCCCTCCTAATGGCACCTGTCACCTTTGCCACATTAAACACCCGGGGGTGTCGGATGGGTCTCCGCAGGTGCCAGGTGCTCTCCTTCCTTCGGGAGGGGGGGTACTCTGTGGTTTTCCTGCAGGAGACCCACACGGATCCGGCCGCCGAAGACAGCTGGCGGCTGGAGTGGGGGGATAGAGTTTACTTTAGCCATCTTACGGGTCGCTCAGCTGGAGTGGCTACCCTGTTCTCCCCCAACCTCCGGCCCGAGGTGCTGGGGGTTACCGAGGCTGTGCCGGGTCGCCTGCTGCACCTCCGGGTCCGCATGGAGGGGCTAGTGGTCAATCTCGTTAACGTCTATGCCCCGACATCAGGCCCGGAGCGGCTATGTTTTTATCAGCAGGTGTCCGCCTTCCTCGGCACTTTGGCTCCCCACGAGTGCCTGGTCCTGGGCGGGGATTTTAATGCCACCCTCGAGGAGCGGGACCGCTCGGGGACCGAGCAGAGCCCAGCCGCCGCGGACGTCCTCCGGGAGATTGTCGACCATCACTCCCTGGTGGACGTCTGGCGCGACCACCACCCGGACGACATTTCGACCTTTACCTATGTCCGGGTGGAAGCCCATCGGTCGCACCACTCGCGGTTGGACCGTATTTACTTGTCACGCTTCCACCTTTCCCAAGCCCACTCCTCCGACATTCGGCCGGCCCCTTTCTCAGATCACCACCTAGCCACCGTGACGGCCTCTCTCTGTGCGGAGAGGCCCGGGCCGGCCTACTGGCATTTCAACAACAGCTTGCTGGAGGATGTGGGCTTCATGGCGTCCTTCCGGGAGTTCTGGTTGGTCTGGCGAGGGCAGCGGCGCGCTTTTCCCTCGGCGTGGCGGTGGTGGGACCTGGGGAAGGTGCACGCCCGGCTCTTCTGCCGTAACTACACTCGGGGCGCCAGCCGACGGAGGGATGCGGTAATAGAACAGTTGGAGCGGGAGGTCTTAGAGCTGGAGAGGCGTCTGGCCGCCAGCCCCGAGGATCCATCCCTCTGTGGGGCGTGCCGGGAGAAGCGGGAGGAGCTCCGGGCCCTCGAAGACCACCGGGCCCGGGGCGCTTTTGTTCGATCCCGCATCCGCCTCCTTCGGGAGATGGATCGCGGCTCCCGCTTCTTCTACGCCCTGGAGAAAAGGAGGGGGGCCAAGAAGCACGTCACCTGCCTTCTGGCAGAGGACGGCTCCCCCCTCACGGATCCGGTGGAGATGTGCGAGAGGGCCAGGACCTTCTACGCCAACCTTTTCTCCCCGGATCCGACCGATGCCACCGCTTGCAGAGTGCTCTGGGACCAACTCCCAACGGTCAGCGCGGGTGACCGGGACCGGCTAGAGCTGCCTCTCTCTCTGGCTGAGTTCTCGGAAGCCCTCCGCCGCATGCCCACCAATAAATCTCCGGGCATGGACGGGCTGACCGTGGAGTTCTACCGTGTGTTCTGGGACGTCCTCGGCCCGGACCTCGTCACCGTCTGGGCCGAGTCCTTGCAGAGCGGGGTCCTTCCTCTCTCGTGCAGGCGAGCTGTGCTCGCCTTACTGCCGAAGAAGGGGGACCTCCGCGATTTACGGAATTGGCGTCCCGTCTCGCTCCTCAGCACGGACTACAAACTCGTAGCCAAGGCTATCTCGCTGCGGCTGGGGTCCGTGCTGGAGGACGTGATCCACCCCGACCAGACCTACACCGTCCCGGGCCGTACCATCTTTGATAACCTGTATCTGGTCCGGGATCTCTTGGAGCTTGGGTGCAGGGATGGGTTGTCGTTCGCCCTCCTGTCCCTGGATCAGGAGAAAGCGTTCGACAGGGTGGATCACAAGTATCTCCTGAACACTCTGCGAGCGTTTGGTTTCGGACCCCAGTTTGTGGGTTTTCTCCAGGTGCTGTACGCTTCCGCAGAGTGTCTGGTCAGGCTCAACTGGACCCTGACTGAGCCGGTCAGCTTCGGGCGCGGAGTACGGCAGGGGTGTCCCCTCTCGGGCCAGCTGTACGCTCTGGCGATCGAGCCCTTCCTCTGTCTCCTTCGCAGGCGGTTGACGGGGTTGGTGCTGCAGGAGCCGGAGCTGCGGCTGGTCCTGTCGGCGTACGCCGACGATGTGCTCCTCGTGGTCCAGGACCCGGGCGACTTGGTGCGGGTGGAGGCTTGCCAGGCCATCTACTCGGCGGCCTCCTCTGCCCGGGTCAACTGGGTCAAGAGCTCTGGCCTGGTGGTAGGGGACGGGTGGCAGGCGAGCTCCCTCCCACCCGCGCTTCAGGCCATCAGGTGGAGCGCGGGTCCGCTGCTCTATCTCGGCGTTTACCTTTCCGCCATGCATCCGTCTCCGCCGGAGAACTGGCACGGTTTACAGGGCAGGGTGACCGAGCGGCTCCGGAAATGGACAGGACTACTCCGGTGCCTCTCTCTTCGCGGGAGGGCACTGGTGCTCAATCAACTAGTCCTGTCCATGCTCTGGTACCGGCTCAACACCCTGGTCCCAGCCCCGGGTCTCCTGGCCGACCTCCGGACGGCGATTCTGGAGTTCTTCTGGCCAGGGCTGCACTGGGTCTCTGCAGGGGTCCTCCATCTGCCCCTGGAGGAGGGTGGGCAGGGCCTGAAGTGCCTGCGCACTCAGGTCCGTGTCTTCCGCCTCCAGGCCCTGCAGAGACTCCTTTATGGTGCAGGTAGTCCGGCGTGGAGCGTACTGGCGCACGCCTTCCTGCGCCGCTTCCGAGGGCTCCGGTACGACCGGCAGCTCCTTTATCTCGATCCGAGGGGCCTTCCGCGAGACCTCTCCGGGCTGCCGGTCTTCTACCAGGACCTCCTCCGGACCTGGAAGCTATTCTCAGCGACCAGGTCCGTGGCGGCCACCGAGGGGGCAGATCTCCTCGCGGAGCCCCTGCTACACAACCCCCAGCTTCGTGTGCAGGCGGCGGAGTCCCCCTCGGTGCGCCAGAGGTTGGTCCTGGCAGAAGTCACCAGAGTCGGAGACCTCCTGGACTACGACCGGGGAGACTGGCTGGATCCCCTGACGCTTGCTCAGCGCATGGGGCTCTCCAGGCCTTGTACTCCCCGGCGCGTACTCCAGGAGGTGAGGGCCGCTCTGCCACCCGCTGCTCGGGTCTATCTCGACCGGGTCCTGCACGAGGGCACGCCCCGCCCACCCTCCACCCCAGGCCCCCCGGACCTTTTCATCGGGCCCCTGCCCCGTGGACCCAACCGGCCTCCCCGCCCCTTCTCCATGAGCCGGCTGCACACCTTACAGCCGGTCCGTTTTCAAACCGCGCCACGGAAGCACCTCTACACGCTCGTGCTCCACACCCTTCATTTCCTCGCCCTCGTGTCCCGCCCCGACACAAAGTGGCGGGACCTTCTACCACCTCTAGAGGGTGAGGAGCCCCGGTGGGCCAGCCTCTATTCCACTCTGATACCGAGGCCCACCGGGGATGTCAGCTGGCGACTCCTTCATGGGGCCGTGAGCACGGGCGTGTATTTGGCGCGGTTTACCCCTGTCCCAGATACCTGCCCCTTCTGTGGTGTGAGGGAGACCCTGGTGCACGTCTACCTGGAGTGCGCCAGGTTGCAGTCCCTATTCCGGCTCCTCACCAATATTTTGTTACGATTTTGGCTGCACTTTTCCCCTCACCTCCTTCTCTATGCACTCCCTATCCGTGGCCCCACAAAGTCACGGGACCTCCTGGTCAATCTCCTCCTGGCCCTGGCTAAATTGGCCATCTATAAAACCAGGGAGAGGAGGTTGGCCGATGGAGGCTCCGGTGCCTGTGGGGCCTGTTTCCGATCCCTCGTCCGATCACGCATCCGAGCAGAGTTCCTCTGGGCGGCGTCCGCTGGCTCCCTTGACGCCTTTGAGGAGCAGTGGGCGCTGTCCGGGGTTCTCTGCTCGGTGTCCCCGTCAGGCTCCCTTCTTTTAACCCTGTGACCGCACCCCTGACCCTGTTATTTCATTAGTTGTCCCCCGGACTCATTTGGATTCCAGGTCCTGTGGATCCTCCCCTTAAATTAGGGGGGGTCCTTTAGCAGTGGGCGGGCTTCCGCGCCCACTTCCCGGAACCCAATAGGTACGCAGAGGGAGGTCAGTCTGCTTGGGCTGTCCTGCTGGCTGGACCTCTCTCCTTTCCTTCCCTGGGCTGCTGCTGGCTGGAGCCTTCTTCCTCTCCAGCTGCCCTACTAGCTGGAGCTCCTTTCCCACCCTTGGACTGCTGCTGTGGGCTGGAGCCCCTTCTACCTCCTTTGGACTACTGCTGCCGCTGGCTGGTTGGTGTGCTCCTTTCCTGGACTGCAACTGACTGTGTGAGTGAGTGAGGGGGGGCTCTGCTGACCTGCCCCCCCTTCCCTCCCCCCTCTGGAAGGAGGAGCCAGGGCCCCTCTACTACTACCACCTGTGGGGGGCCCTTCCTGCCCGGCTGCCAGGGTTGTTGGAGCTGCTGCAGTTGCTGCTGCATTGTCCTGGGGAGCTCCTGGAGCTTAGAGGAGGAAGAGGACTGGGAAGACCACCGGCTGCTGGGAGAGCACACAGAGACTCTGGAGACCACTGTGGAGGGGGCCGTTACGGACTAAGTGACTTTCAACCTGCGCTTTTGTGGTGAGGGGTCCTGACTGTGTTTGTGGGGACACAGGGGGTGTGGTGTGGAGCCCGCCCCTGGTTCATCTGTGTCCCCCCACCTCCAAACCCCCACCACCACCGCTGCCCCCTCCACTGCCCCCACTGGCTGCTCACCATCTGCTTCCAGCTCCTGCCTCCGGGTTTCAGCCGCTTGCCTGGCCTGCCACGCCCGTTTCCACCATTTGGGCCTGCAGCAGCCAGCCAGCCAATCACTGACTTTTCTGCAAGCGCACGTGGGTGCACGTGCCCCCCCCCCGGACTGCCCCCCCTGGACTACCCCCAGCTTTGCCCCTTGCTGCCTGCCCTGTTTACTGAAGCTGATTGCCCACCCCCCCATACCTTTTGTCCCAGCCCCTTATTAGCTTCAGTGTGTTTGCCTGCCCTGCCCCGCCCTTCTCCTGCTGTAGCCTGGTTCGTTTGCCCTGGCCAGGCCCAACAGCTAGCCCCTTGTTCCCTCTGCCTGTTCGTTCCCCTGCCTTTGCCGCCCTCCTGGCCCTGATTTGCCCCTCCCTTTGTGTGCCCATGCCCCCTCCCCTGCGCTTGAGCTCCCCCCATTTCGGTTGATCACTGCACCCCCCTGCTGTTGTTGCAACCTTCCCTCCCCTAGTGCAGCTAGAGGAGCCGGAAGTCCACCTTCTGTTGGTGACTGACACCCCCCCCCCCCGAGTCCTTGCTAGCCCCCCTATCTGCCCCCCCTCCAGTTTGGCACCCTCCTCCCCTGCCCACAGCCTAGCGGGGAGGAGTGGTTGACCTGCTTCCCCTTCTTCCCCCCCCCCCCTTGCTTTTCTCCGGTGTCTCTCTCCCTCCCTTACCGCCCATCATGACGGGAGACATGGCGGGAGGAATCCCTGTGGCGGACCCTGTCCCCCCTCCTCCGCCTGCCCCGCTGCCGTCCCCCCTAGCCTCCACCTCGACTGCCACTGCCAGACCACCTTCTAGCGCCCCTGTTGGGGTGCCGACAGCGACAGGCAGGGGGTGCCCTCCGCTGCTGCCACGTCCCTCGCCTCCTCTGATTCGCGGGGAACACCCCCAGCTGGCGGGAAGGGGCAGGGAAAAAGGAAGGGGAAGAGCCCCGCTAAAAAGAGTAAGCCCTCCATGGCAGGGACTACCCCCACTGCCACGGCCCCACCACCGGCCGCGGTGTCACCCCCTGTAGTTCCCCCCACCAGCACCGTGGGCGCCCCCCTTCCAGCCCCCAGAGCATATGCCCAGGTGGCGGGGGCCCCCCCGCCAACTGCCGAGTCCTCTCTCCCAGCCACTGCCTCTGGTACCATCCCTAGTGGCCGGGGCCCCTTCCCCACCTTGACCAGGAGGCATGGCATCCGCTGCCACCTGGTGCCCGCCTCGCCCCACATCGAAACCTACGTGCGGGCGTTGGCGAGGGTGGTGGGGCCCATGGCCATTGTGGCGGCCTCCAAGATGTACGGCAAGGTGGTATTCTTCCTTGCTTCGGAGGCCGCCGCTCAAGAGGCGGTAGAGAAGGGCCTGGCGGTGGGGGGCGTATTCGTCCCCCTGGAGCCGCTGGAGGACCTGGGTGTCCGCGTAGTCCTGACCTCCGTCCCGCCCTTCCTGCCCAACGCTGCCCTATTGCCTGCCCTCTCCACCCTGGGGAAACCTATTAACATCCTCAGCCCTCTCTCGCTGGGCTGCAAGGACCCCGCCCTCCGCCACATCCTCTCGTTCCGCCGGCAGGTGCATCTTCAACTGCCGCCGGCGGCGCGTGGCGGAGAGGCGCTTGAGGGGTCTTTTCTAGTCCCCTACCAAGGGGCCCATTACCGGGTGCATTATTCGACGGGGGAGGCCCGGTGCTACCTCTGCCGGGCGCTGGGGCACGTCCGGAGGGACTGTCCCTTGGCCCGGCAAGAAGGAGCATCCGAGACCCCCAAGCCCCGGCAGGGTGCCGGCCCCGTCACTGCCGGCGCCCTTGACCGCCCGGTGCCCAGAGCCGCCCCTCCTCCTTCCCAGTCCACTGCTGCTTCCGCTCGGGCCCTGGGGGTGCCCCCCCCAGCGCGCCCAGATGAGCGGGAGAGCCCCACCTCTGTTGTACGCACTCTGGCGGGGCCCGTGGAGGAGGGTGCGGCAGGGGTAACGCCAGGTGTGGGAAATGGCCCGCCCCAGAGGGAGTCTGCCCCCCCTTGTGCTGCCCCGCCGTTACCTCCCCGAGTCCCCAAACCATCACCCTTGCCCCCTGACCCAACCCCTGTCGACCAGCCCACAGACGATGCCATGGAGGGCTGGACGCTCGTACAGGGAAAGCGGGGCAAACGGAAGGCTCGAGCTCCGCTCCTGCCATCGGATGCGGAGGCCCCCCGGAAGACCAGGAAGGGGGGCACCGATGCCGAGCCCTCCGCTTTCCCCGCGGGTGGCATTTGTCCACCACTACTGGCAAGGGCAGACGTGGCAGCACCGGAAGGCAGCACCGCCCCTCCGATGGAGTCCCTTCCTACGGAGTCCTCTGCTGGAGCCCTTCCTGCCCCCTTACCTGCTGAAGCCCCTGCGGGCCTCGAAGCGAGCGTTGCCCCGGGCGATGGCGGGGAGGGCCCCGGTGTGGTGGGGTGTGATCTCCCCTCTATCTACGAGGAGATCGAGGCCCTGGGCCTGACCCCGGTTACCCAGGGGGAGGACGACCCTCTGCCAGCGGGCCTCGACCTGAGCGACCTCACTCCGGACCTCCCTTCCCCGTGCCCCCTCCCTATGGTCCCTGCCTCCTCTCCTACCTCCGAGGATCCCCTGGACTCTTTGACCTGCCCGGCCGTGGGTGGCACTCCTCTGATGGCCGCCGAGCCCGCTGTGGCGACGGCCAGTGCTTTGCGGCCGGGACCCGAGTTACCGGGGGTCTCCCTCGTTGGCGCGGAGCAATTGACTTCCTTCCCGGGAGGGGGCCCCGCTAACCATTCTCCATCTGATGATGCCGTGGCTGTATCACCTGTCATCGAGCCTGAGCCCGGCATCACTGGGGCCCCCGCTCCCACCCCTCAGACTCCTGAGCCCGATGGAGGAGAGCCACCTCCCAGCGTCCCAGCTACGGGGGCCCTGGATCTGGCCTCTATCCCTCTCCCCAACCCTACTCCCGACCCCTGCCCTGCCCCTACTCCCGATCCCATCCCTACCCCCTCCACCTCTCGCGATGCCGTTGCCGCCCCTGGGGCAGTCTCCTTTCCTTTCCCAGAGGATGACCCCCAGGGAGCGGCCTTTGTGTCTCCCTGTCCCGACCCTCTAGGAGTTGCTCTCTTCCCTCCGCCACACCCCTTTGAGATGGGGTCTGAGCCAGGCCACATGGTGCCAGCCCATCGGGCGCCACGTCGTGGGTCCGCCCCCTGCCTGTCCGTCTCGGTGGGCCATGGGGCTGTGTCAGGGGCCCTAGTGGAGGGCGACCAGGGGCCAGTGACCCCGCCCCCCCATGAGCTGCGAGACGAGCTGCGGGCGTTTCTAGAAGACGTCCGCGGCTCCCGCAACAAGGTCCAGCTCGCTCTCCAGCGCTGGGGGGACTTTAATCACATCCTCCGGGCCACGAGGGCCCTCATGGGGGAGGGTAAAGGGACCGGGAAGCAGAGTGCCGCGACTTACCACCGGGTCCGCACCTTCCGCGACTCCCTGCTTACCTTCGGGGTAGGTCACGGTTTGCTGCGCGGCCCAATGGGGGCCGCGAGCGTCCCCGCTGATGAGGATCCCCCCCAGCCCTCCTAATGGCACCTGTCACCTTTGCCACATTAAACACCCGGGGGTGTCGGATGGGTCTCCGCAGGTGCCAGGTGCTCTCCTTCCTTCGGGAGGGGGGGTACTCTGTGGTTTTCCTGCAGGAGACCCACACGGATCCGGCCGCCGAAGACAGCTGGCGGCTGGAGTGGGGGGATAGAGTTTACTTTAGCCATCTTACGGGTCGCTCAGCTGGAGTGGCTACCCTGTTCTCCCCCAACCTCCGGCCTGAGGTGCTGGGGGTTACCGAGGCTGTGCCGGGTCGCCTGCTGCACCTCCGGGTCCGCATGGAGGGGCTAGTGGTCAATCTCGTTAACGTCTATGCCCCGACATCGGGCCCGGAGCGGCTATGTTTTTATCAGCAGGTGTCCGCCTTCCTCGGCACTTTGGCTCCTCACGAGTGCCTGGTCCTGGGCGGGGATTTTAATGCTACCCTCGAGGAGCGGGACCGCTCGGGGACCGAGCAGAGCCCGGCCGCCGCAGACGTCCTCCGGGAGATTGTCGACCATCACTCCCTGGTGGACGTCTGGCGCGACCACCACCCGGACGACATTTCGACCTTTACCTATGTCCGGGTGGAAGCCCATCGGTCGCACCACTCGCGGTTGGACCGTATTTACTTGTCACGCTTCCACCTTTCCCGAGCCCACTCCTCCGATATTCGGCCGGCCCCTTTCTCAGATCACCACCTAGCCACCGTGACGGCCTCTCTCTGTGCGGAGAGGCCCGGGCCGGCCTACTGGCATTTCAACAACAGCTTGCTGGAGGATGTGGGCTTCGTGGCGTCCTTCCGGGAGTTCTGGTTGGTCTGGCGAGGGCAGCGGCGCGCTTTTCCCTCGGCGCGGCGGTGGTGGGACCTGGGGAAGGTACACGCCCGGCTCTTCTGCCGTAACTACACTCGGGGCGCCAGCCGACGGAGGGATGCGGTAATAGAACAGTTGGAGCGGGAGGTCTTAGAGCTGGAGAGGCGTCTGGCCGCCAGCCCCGAGGATCCATCCCTCTGTGGGGCGTGCCGGGAGAAGCGGGAGGAGCTCCGGGCCCTCGAAGACCACCGGGCCCGGGGCGCTTTTGTTCGATCCCGCATCCGCCTCCTTCGGGAGATGGATCGCGGCTCCCGCTTCTTCTACGCCCTGGAGAAAAGGAGGGGGGCCAAGAAGCACGTCACCTGCCTTCTGGCAGAGGACGGCTCCCCCCTCACGGATCCGGTGGAGATGTGCGAGAGGGCCAGGACCTTCTACGCCAACCTTTTCTCCCCGGATCCGACCGATGCCACCGCTTGCAGAGTGCTCTGGGACCAACTCCCAACGGTCAGCGCGGGTGACCGGGACCGGCTAGAGCTGCCTCTCTCTCTGGCTGAGTTCTCGGAAGCCCTCCGCCGCATGCCCACCAATAAATCTCCGGGCATGGACGGGCTGACCGTGGAGTTCTACCGTGTGTTCTGGGACGTCCTCGGCCCGGACCTCGTCACCGTCTGGGCCGAGTCCTTGCAGAGCGGGGTCCTCCCTCTCTCGTGCAGGCGAGCCGTGCTCGCCTTACTGCCGAAGAAGGGGGACCTCCGCGATTTACGGAATTGGCGTCCCGTCTCGCTCCTCAGCACGGACTACAAACTCGTAGCCAAGGCCATCTCGCTGCGGCTGGGGTCTGTGCTGGAGGACGTAATCCACCCCGACCAGACCTACACCGTCCCGGGCCGTACCATCTTTGATAACCTGTATCTGGTCCGGGATCTCTTGGAGCTTGGGTGCAGGGATGGGTTGTCGTTCGCCCTCCTGTCCCTGGATCAGGAGAAAGCGTTCGACAGGGTGGATCACAAGTATCTCCTGAACACTCTGCGAGCGTTTGGTTTCGGACCCCAGTTTGTGGGTTTTCTCCAGGTGCTGTACGCTTCCGCAGAGTGTCTGGTCAGGCTCAACTGGACCCTGACTGAGCCGGTCAGCTTCGGGCGCGGAGTACGGCAGGGGTGTCCCCTCTCGGGCCAGCTGTACGCTCTGGCGATCGAGCCCTTCCTCTGTCTCCTTCGCAGGCGGTTGACGGGGTTGGTGCTGCGGGAGCCGGAGCTGCGGCTGGTCCTGTCGGCGTACGCCGACGATGTGCTCCTCGTGGTCCAGGACCCGGGCGACTTGGTGCGGGTGGAGGCTTGCCAGGCCATCTACTCGGCGGCCTCCTCTGCCCGGGTCAACTGGGTCAAGAGCTCTGGCCTGGTGGTAGGGGACGGGTGGCAGGCGAGCTCCCTCCCACCCGCGCTTCAGGCCATCAGGTGGAGCGCGGGTCCGCTGCTCTATCTGGGCGTTTACCTTTCCGCCACGCATCCGTCTCCGCCGGAGAACTGGCACGGTTTACAGGGCAGGGTGACCGAGCGGCTCCGGAAATGGACAGGACTACTCCGGTGCCTCTCCCTTCGCGGGAGGGCACTGGTACTCAATCAACTGGTCCTGTCCATGCTCTGGTACCGGCTCAACACCCTGGTCCCAGCCCCGGGTCTCCTGGCCGACCTCCGGACGGCGATTCTGGAGTTCTTCTGGCCAGGGCTGCACTGGGTCTCTGCAGGGGTCCTCCATCTGCCCCTGGAGGAGGGTGGGCAGGGCCTGAAGTGCCTGCGCACTCAGGTCCGTGTCTTCCGCCTCCAGGCCCTGCAGAGACTCCTTTATGGTGCAGGTAGTCCGGCGTGGAGCGTACTGGCGCACGCCTTCCTGCGCCGCTTCCGAGGGCTCCGGTACGACCGGCAGCTCCTTTATCTCGATCCGAGGGGCCTTCCGCGAGACCTCTCCGGGCTGCCGGTCTTCTACCAGGACCTCCTCCGGACCTGGAAGCTATTCTCAGCGACCAGGTCCGTGGCGGCCACCGAGGGGGCAGATCTCCTCGCGGAGCCCCTGCTACACAACCCCCAGCTTCGTGTGCAGGCGGCGGAGTCCCCCTCGGTGCGCCAGAGGTTGGTCCTGGCAGAAGTCACCAGAGTCGGAGACCTCCTGGACTACGACCGGGGAGACTGGCTGGATCCCCTGACGCTTGCTCAGCGCATGGGGCTCTCCAGGCCTTGTACTCCCCGGCGCGTACTCCAGGAGGTGAGGGCCGCTCTGCCACCTGCTGCTCGGGTCTATCTCGACCGGGTCCTGCACGAGGGCACGCCCCGCCCACCCTCCACCCCAGGCCCCCCGGACCTTTTCATCGGGCCCCTGCCCCGTGGACCCAACCGGCCTCCCCGCCCCTTCTCCATGAGCCGGCTGCACACCTTACAGCCGGTCCGTTTTCAAACCGCGCCACGGAAGCACCTCTACACGCTCGTGCTCCACACCCTTCATTTCCTCGCCCTCGTGTCCCGCCCCGACACAAAGTGGCGGGACCTTCTACCACCTCTAGAGGGTGAGGAGCCCCGGTGGGCCAGCCTCTATTCCACTCTGATACCGAGGCCCACCGGGGATGTCAGCTGGCGACTCCTTCATGGGGCCGTGAGCACGGGTGTGTATTTGGCGCGGTTTACCCCTGTCCCAGATACCTGCCCCTTCTGTGGTGTGAGGGAGACCCTGGTGCACGTCTACCTGGAGTGCGCCAGGTTGCAGTCCCTATTCCGGCTCCTCACCAATATTTTGTTACGATTTTGGCTGCACTTTTCCCCTCACCTCCTTCTCTATGCACTCCCTATCCGTGGCCCCACAAAGTCACGGGACCTCCTGGTCAATCTCCTCCTGGCCCTGGCTAAATTGGCCATCTATAAAACCAGGGAGAGGAGGTTGGCCGATGGAGGCTCCGGTGCCTGTGGGGCCTGTTTCCGCTCCCTTGTCCGATCACGCATCCGAGCAGAGTTCCTCTGGGCGGCGTCCGCTGGCTCCCTTGACGCCTTTGAGGAGCAGTGGGCGCTGTCCGGGGTTCTCTGCTCGGTGTCCCCGTCAGGCTCCCTTCTTTTAACCCTGTGACCGCACCCCTGACCCTGTTATTTCATTAGTTGTCCCCCAGACTCATTTGGATTCCAGGTCCTGTGGATCCTCCCCTTAAATTAGGGGGGGACCTTTAGCAGTGGGCGGGCTTCCGCCCGCCCACTTCCCGGAACCCAATAGGTACCGAGAGGGAGGTCAGTCTGCTTGGGCTGTCCTGCTGGCTGGACCTCTCTCCTTTCCTTCCTTCCCTGGGCTGCTGCTGGCTGGAGCCTTCTTCCTCCTCTCTAGCTGCCCTACTAGCTGGAGCTCCTTTCCCACCCTTGGACTGCTGCTGTGGGCTGGAGCCCCTTCTACCTCCTTTGGACTGCTGCTGCCGCTGGCTGGTTGGTGTGCTCCTTCCCTGGACTGCAACTGACTGTGTGAGTGAGTGAGTGAGGGGGGGGGCTCTGCTGACCTGCCCCCCCTTCCCCTCCCCCCTCTGGAAGGAGGAGCCAGGGCCCCTCTACTACTACCACCTGTGGGGGGGCCCTTCCTGCCTGGCTGCCAGGGTTGCTAGAGCTGCTGCAGTTGCTGCTGCATTTGTCCTGGGGAGCTCCTGGAGCTTAGAGGAGGAAGAGGACTGGGAAGACCATCGGCTGCTGGGGGAGCACACAGAGACTCTGGAGACCACTGTGGAGGGGGCCGTTACGGACTAAGTGACTTTCAACCTGCGCTTTTGTGGTGAGGGGTCCTGACTGTGTTTGTGGGGACACAGGGGGTGTGGTGTGGAGCCTGCCCCCTGGTTCATCTGTGTCCCCCCACCTCCAAACCCCCACCACCACCGCTGCCCCCTCCACTGCCCCCACTGGCTGCTCACCATCTGCTTCCAGCTCCTGCCTCCAGGTTTCAGCTGCTTGCCTGGCCTGCCACGCCCGTTTCCACCATTTGGGCCTGCAGCAGCCAGCCAGCCAATCACTGACTTTTCTGCAAGCGCACGTGGGTGCACGTGCCCCCCCCCGGACTGCCCCCCAGCTTTGCCCCTTGCTGCCTGCCCTGTTTACCCCTGAAGCTGATTGCCCCCCCCCCCCATACCTTTTGTCCCAGCCCCTTATTGGCTTCAGTGTGTTTGCCTGCCCTGCCCCGCCCTTCTCCTGCTGTAGCCTGGTTTGTTTGCCCTGGCCGGGCCCAACAGCTAGCCCCTTGTTCCCTCTGCCTGTTCGTTCCCCTGCCTTTGCGGCCCTCCTGGCCCTGATTTGCCCCTCCCTTTGTGTGCCCATGCCCCCTCCCATGCGCTTGAGCTCCCCCCATTTCGGTTGATCACTGCACCCCCCTGCTGTTGTTGCAACCTTCCCTCCCCTAGTGCAGCTAGAGGAGCCGGAAGTCCACCTTCTGTTGGTGACTGACACCCCCCCCCCCCCGAGTCCTTGCTAGCCCCCTATCTGCCCCCCCTCCAGTTTGGCACCCTCCTCCCCTGCCCACAGCCTAGCGGGGAGGAGTGGTTGACCTGCTTCCCTTTTCCCCCCCCCCCACCCCTTGCTTTTCTCCGGTGTCTCTCTCCCTCCCTTACCGCCCATCATGGCGGGAGACATGGCAGGTGGAATCCCTGTGGCGGACCCTGTCCCCCCTCCTCCGCCTGCCCCGCTGCCGTCCCCCCTAGCCTCCACCTCGACTGCCGCTGCCAGACCACCTTCTAGCGCCCCTGTTGGGGTGCCGGCAGCGACAGGCAAGGGGGTGACCTCTGCTGCTGCCACGTCCCTCGCCTCCTCTGATTTGCGGGGAACACCCCCAGCTGGCGGGAAGGGGCAGGGAAAAAGGAAGGGGAAGAGCCCCGCTAAAAAGAGTAAGCCCTCCATGGCAGGGACTACCCCCACTGCCACGGCCCCACCACCGGCCGCGGCGTCACCCCCTGTAGTTCCCCCCACCAGCACAGTGGGCGCCCCCCCTCCAGCCCCCAGAGCATATGCCCAGGTGGCGGGGGCCCCCCCGCCAACTGCCAAGTCCTCTCTCCCAGCCACTGCCTCTGGTACCATCCCTAGTGGCCGGGGCCCCTTCCCCACCTTGACCAGGAGGCATGGCATCCGCTGCCACCTGGTGCCCGCCTCGCCCCACATCGAAACCTACGTGCGGGCGTTGGCGAGGGTGGTGGGGCCCATGGCCATTGTGGCGGCCTCCAAGATGTACGGCAAGGCGGTATTCTTCCTTGCTTCGGAGGCCGCCGCTCAAGAGGCGGTAGAGAAGGGCCTGGCGGTGGGGGGCGTATTCGTCCCCCTGGAGCCGCTGGAGGACCTTGGTATCCGCATAGTCCTGACCTCCGTCCCGCCCTTCCTGCCCAACGCTGCCCTATTGCCTGCCCTCTCCACCCTGGGGAAACCTATTAACATCCTCAGCCCTCTCTCGCTGGGCTGCAAGGACCCCACCCTCCGCCACATCCTCTCGTTCCGCCGGCAGGTGCATCTTCAACTGCCGCCGGCGGCGCGTGGTGGAGAGGCGCTTGAGGGGTCTTTTCTAGTCCCCTACCAAGGGGCCCATTACCGGGTGCATTATTCGACGGGGGAGGCCCGGTGCTACCTCTGCCGGGCGCTGGGGCACGTCCGGAGGGACTGTCCCTTGGCCCGGCAAGAAGGAGCATCCGAGACCCCCGAGCCCCGGCAGGGTGCCGGCCCCGTCACCGCCGGCGCCCTTGACCGCCCGGCGCCCAGAGCCGCCCCTCCTCCTTCCCAGTCCACAGCTGCTCCCGCTCGGGCCCTGGGGGTGCCCCCCCCAGCGCGCCCAGACGAGCAGGAGAGCCCCACCTCTGTTGTACGCACTCTGGCGGGGCCCGAGGAGGAGGGTGTGGCAGGGGTAACGCCAGGTGTGGGAAATGGCCCGCCCCAGAGGGGGTCTGCCCCCCCTTGTGCTGCCCCACCGTTACCTCCCCGAGTCCCCAAACCATCATCCTTGCCCCCTGACCCAACCCCTGTCGACCAGCCCACAGACGATGCCATGGAGGGCTGGACACTCGTACAGGGAAAGCGGGGCAAGCGGAAGGCTCGAGCTCCGCTCCTGCCATCGGATGCGGAGGCCCCCCGGAAGACCAGGAAGGGGGGCACCGTTGCCGAGCCCTCCGCTTTCCCCGCGGGTGGAATTTGTCCACCACTACTGGCAAGGGCAGACGTGGCAGCACCGGAAGGCAGCACCGCCCCTCCGATGGAGTCCCTTCCTACGGAGTCCTCTGCTGGAGCCCTTCCTGCCCCCTTACCTGCTGAAGCCCCTGCGAGCCTCGAAGCGAGCGTTGCCCCGGGCGATGGCGGGGAGGGCCCCGGGGTGGTGGGGTGTGATCTCCCCTCTATCTACGAGGAGATCGAGGCCCTGGGTCTGACCCCGGTTACCCAGGGGGAGGACGACCCTCTGCCAGCGGGCCTCGACCTGAGCGACCTCACTCCGGACCTCCCTTCCCCGTGCCCCCTCCCTATGGTCCCTGCCTCCTCTCCTACCTCCGAGGATCCCCTGGACTCTTTGACCTGCCCGGCCGTGGGTGGCACTCCTCTGATGGCCGCCGAGCCCACTGTGGCGACGGCCAGTGCTTTGCGGCCGGGACCCGACTTACCGGGGGTCTCCCTCGTTGGCGCGGAGCAATCGACTTCCTTCCCGGGAGGGGGCCCCGCTAACCATTCTCCATCTGATGATGCCGTGGCTGTTTCACTTGCCATCGAGCCTGAGCCCGGCATCACTGGGGCCCCCGCTCCCACCCCTCAGACTCCTGAGCCCGATGGAGGAGAGCCACCTCCCAGCGTCCCAGCTACGGGGGCCCTGGATCTGGCCTCTATACCTCTCCCCAACTCTACTCCCGACCCCTGCCCTGCCCCTACTCCCGATCCCATCCCTACCCCCTCCACCTCTCGCGATGCCGTTGCCGCCCCTGGGGCAGTCTCCTTTCCTTTCCCAGAGGATGACCCCCAGGGAGCGGCCTTTGTGTCTCCCTGTCCCGACCCTCTAGGGGTTGCTCTCTTCCCTCCGCCACCCCCCTTTGAGATGGCGTCTGAGCCAGGCCACATGGTGCCAGCCCATCGGGCGCCACGTCGTGGGTCCGCCCCCTGCCTGTCTGTGGGCCATGGGGCTGTGTCAGGGGCCCTAGTGGAGGGCGACCAGGGGCCAGTGACCCCGCCCCCCCATGAGCTGCGAGACGAGCTGTGGGCGTTTCTAGAAGACGTCCGCGGCTCCCGCAACAAGGTACAGCTCGCTCTCCAGCGCTGGGGGGACTTTAATCACATCCTCCGGGCCACGAGGGCCCTCATGGGGGAGGGTAAAGGGACCGGGAAGCAGAGTACCGCGACTTACCACCGGGTCCGCACCTTCCGCGACTCCCTGCTTGCCTTCGGGGTAGGTCATGGTTTGCTGCGCGGCCCAATGGGGGCCGCGAGCGTCCCCGCTGATGAGGATCCCCCCCAGCCCTCCTAATGGCACCTGTCACCTTTGCCACATTAAACACCCGAGGGTGTCGGATGGGTCTCCGCAGGTGCCAGGTGCTCTCCTTCCTTCGGGAGGGGGGGTACTCTGTGGTTTTCCTGCAGGAGACCCACACGGATCCGGCCGCCGAAGACAGCTGGCAGCTGGAGTGGGGGGATAGAGTTTACTTTAGCCATCTTACGGGTCGCTCAGCTGGAGTGGCTACCCTGTTCTCCCCCAACCTCCGGCCCGAGGTGCTGGGGGTTACCGAGGCTGTGCCGGGTCGCCTGCTGCACCTCCGGGTCCGCATGGAGGGGCTAGTGGTCAATCTCGTTAACGTCTATGCCCCGACATCAGGCCCGGAGCGGCTATGTTTTTATCAGCAGGTGTCCGCCTTCCTCGGCACTTTGGCTCCCCACGAGTGCCTGGTCCTGGGCGGGGATTTTAATGCCACCCTCGAGGAGCGGGACCGCTCGGGGACCGAGCAGAGCCCGGCCGCCGCGGACGTCCTCCGGGAGATTGTCGACCATCACTCCCTGGTGGACGTCTGGCGCGACCACCACCCGGACGACATTTCGACCTTTACCTATGTCCGGGTGGAAGCCCATCGGTCGCACCACTCGCGGTTGGACCGTATTTACTTGTCACGCTTCCACCTTTCCCGAGCCCACTCCTCCGACATTCGGCCGGCCCCTTTCTCAGATCACCACCTAGCCACCGTGACGGCCTCTCTCTGTGCGGAGAGGCCCGGGCCGGCCTACTGGCATTTCAACAACAGCTTGCTGGAGGATGTGGGCTTCGTGGCGTCCTTCCGGGAGTTCTGGTTGGTCTGGCGAGGGCAGCGGCGCGCTTTTCCCTCGGCGCGGCGGTGGTGGGACCTGGGGAAGGTGCACGCCCGGCTCTTCTGCCGTAACTACACTCGGGGCGCCAGCCGACGGAGGGATGCGGTAATAGAACAGTTGGAGCGGGAGGTCTTAGAGCTGGAGAGGCGTCTGGCCGCCAGCCCCGAGGATCCATCCCTCTGTGGGGCGTGCCGGGAGAAGCGGGAGGAGCTCCGGGCCCTCGAAGACCACCGGGCCCGGGGCGCTTTTGTTCGATCCCGCATCCGCCTCCTTCGGGAGATGGATCGCGGCTCCCGCTTCTTCTACGCCCTGGAGAAAAGGAGGGGGGCCAAGAAGCACGTCACCTGCCTTCTGGCAGAGGACGGCTCCCCCCTCACGGATCCGGTGGAGATGTGCGAGAGGGCCAGGACCTTCTACGCCAACCTTTTCTCCCCGGATCCGACCGATGCCACCGCTTGCAGAGTGCTCTGGGACCAACTCCCAACGGTCAGCGCGGGTGACCGGGACCGGCTAGAGCTGCCTCTCTCTCTGGCTGAGTTCTCGGAAGCCCTCCGCCGCATGCCCACCAATAAATCTCTGGGCATGGACGGGCTGACCGTGGAGTTCTACCGTGTGTTCTGGGACGTCCTTGGCCCGGACCTCGTCACCGTCTGGGCCGAGTCCTTGCAGAGCGGGGTCCTCCCTCTCTCGTGCAGGCGAGCTGTGCTCACCTTACTGCCGAAGAAGGGGGACCTCCGCGATTTACGGAATTGGCGTCCCGTCTCGCTCCTCAGCACGGACTACAAACTCGTAGCCAAGGCTATCTCGCTGCGGCTGGGGTCCGTGCTGGAGGACGTGATCCACCCCGACCAGACCTACACCGTCCCGGGCCGTACCATCTTTGATAACCTGTATCTGGTCCGGGATCTCTTGGAGCTTGGGTGCAGGGATGGGTTGTCGTTCGCCCTCCTGTCCCTGGATCAGGAGAAAGCGTTCGACAGGGTGGATCACAAGTATCTCCTGAACACTCTGCGAGCGTTTGGTTTCGGACCCCAGTTTGTGGGTTTTCTCCAGGTGCTGTACGCTTCCGCAGAGTGTCTGGTCAGGCTCAACTGGACCCTGACTGAGCCGGTCAGCTTCGGGCGCGGAGTACGGCAGGGGTGTCCCCTCTCGGGCCAGCTGTACGCTCTGGCGATCGAGCCCTTCCTCTGTCTCCTTCGCAGGCGGTTGACGGGGTTGGTGCTGCGGGAGCCGGAGCTGCGGCTGGTCCTGTCGGCGTACGCCGACGATGTGCTCCTCGTGGTCCAGGACCCGGGCGACTTGGTGCGGGTGGAGGCTTGCCAGGCCATCTACTCGGCGGCCTCCTCTGCCCGGGTCAACTGGGTCAAGAGCTCTGGCCTGGTGGTAGGGGACGGGTGGCAGGCGAGCTCCCTCCCACCCGCGCTTCAGGCCATCAGGTGGAGCGCGGGTCCGCTGCTCTATCTCGGCGTTTACCTTTCCGCCATGCATCCGTCTCCGCCGGAGAACTGGCACGGTTTACAGGGCAGGGTGACCGAGCGGCTCCGGAAATGGACAGGACTACTCCGGTGCCTCTCTCTTCGCGGGAGGGCACTGGTGCTCAATCAACTAGTCCTGTCCATGCTCTGGTACCGGCTCAACACCCTGGTCCCAGCCCCGGGTCTCCTGGCCGACCTCCGGACGGCGATTCTGGAGTTCTTCTGGCCAGGGCTGCACTGGGTCTCTGCAGGGGTCCTCCATCTGCCCCTGGAGGAGGGTGGGCAGGGCCTGAAGTGCCTGCGCACTCAGGTCCGTGTCTTCCGCCTCCAGGCCCTGCAGAGACTCCTTTATGGTGCAGGTAGTCCGGCGTGGAGCGTACTGGCGCACGCCTTCCTGCGCCGCTTCCGAGGGCTCCGGTACGACCGGCAGCTCCTTTATCTCGATCCGAGGGGCCTTCCGCGAGACCTCTCCGGGCTGCCGGTCTTCTACCAGGACCTCCTCCGGACCTGGAAGCTATTCTCAGCGACCAGGTCCGTGGCGGCCACCGAGGGGGCAGATCTCCTCGCGGAGCCCCTGCTACACAACCCCCAGCTTCGTGTGCAGGCGGCGGAGTCCCCCTCGGTGCGCCAGAGGTTGGTCCTGGCAGAAGTCACCAGAGTCGGAGACCTCCTGGACTACGACCGGGGAGACTGGCTGGATCCCCTGACGCTTGCTCAGCGCATGGGGCTCTCCAGGCCTTGTACTCCCCGGCGCGTACTCCAGGAGGTGAGGGCCGCTCTGCCACCCGCTGCTCGGGTCTATCTCGACCGGGTCCTGCACGAGGGCACGCCCCGCCCACCCTCCACCCCAGGCCCCCCGGACCTTTTCATCGGGCCCCTGCCCCGTGGACCCAACCGGCCTCCCCGCCCCTTCTCCATGAGCCGGCTGCACACCTTACAGCCGGTCCGTTTTCAAACCGCGCCACGGAAGCACCTCTACACGCTCGTGCTCCACACCCTTCATTTCCTCGCCCTCGTGTCCCGCCCCGACACAAAGTGGCGGGACCTTCTACCACCTCTAGAGGGTGAGGAGCCCCGGTGGGCCAGCCTCTATTCCACTCTGATACCGAGGCCCACCGGGGATGTCAGCTGGCGACTCCTTCATGGGGCCGTGAGCACGGGTGTGTATTTGGCGCGGTTTACCCCTGTCCCAGATACCTGCCCCTTCTGTGGTGTGAGGGAGACCCTGGTGCACGTCTACCTGGAGTGCGCCAGGTTGCAGTCCCTATTCCGGCTCCTCACCAATATTTTGTTAAGATTTTGGCTGCACTTTTCCCCTCACCTCCTTCTCTATGCACTCCCTATCCGTGGCCCCACAAAGTCACGGGACCTCCTGGTCAATCTCCTCCTGGCCCTGGCTAAATTGGCCATCTATAAAACCAGGGAGAGGAGGTTGGCCGATGGAGGCTCCGGTGCCTGTGGGGCCTGTTTCCGATCCCTTGTCCGATCACGCATCCGAGCAGAGTTCCTCTGGGAGGCGTCCGCTGGCTCCCTTGACGCCTTTGAGGAGCAGTGGGCGCTGTCCGGGGTTCTCTGCTCGGTGTCCCCGTCAGGCTCCCTTCTTTTAACCCTGTGACCGCACCCCTGACCCTGTTATTTCATTAGTTGTCCCCCGGACTCATTTGGATTCCAGGTCCTGTGGATCCTCCCCTTAAATTAGGGGGGGTCCTTTAGCAGTGGGCGGGCTTCCGCCCGCCCACTTCCCGGAACCCAATAGGTACCGAGAGGGAGGTCAGTCTGCTTGGGCTGTCCTGCTGGCTGGACCTCTCTCCTTTCCTTCCTTCCCTGGGCTGCTGCTGGCTGGAGCCTTCTTCCTCCTCTCTAGCTGCCCTACTAGCTGGAGCTCCTTTCCCACCCTTGGACTGCTGCTGTGGGCTGGAGCCCCTTCTACCTCCTTTGGACTGCTGCTGCCGCTGGCTGGTTGGTGTGCTCCTTCCCTGGACTGCAACTGACTGTGTGAGTGATTGAGGGGGGGCGCTCTGCTGACCTGCCCCCCCTTCCCCTCCCCCCTCTGGAAGGAGGAGCCAGGGCCCCTCTACTACTACCACCTGTGGGGGGCCCTTCCTGCCTGGCTGCCAGGGTTGTTGGAGCTGCTGCAGTTGCTGCTGCATTTGTCCTGGGGAGCTCCTGGAGCTTAGAGGAGGAAGAGGACTGGGAAGACCACCGGCTGCTGGGGGAGCACACAGAGACTCTGGAGACCACTGTGGAGGGGGCCTTTACGGACTAAGTGACTTTCAACCTGTGCTTTTGTGGTGAGGGGTACTGACTGTGTTTGTGGGGACACAGGGGGTGTGGTGTGGAGCCTGCCCCCTGGTTCATCTGTGTCCCCCCACCCCCAAACCCCCACCACCACCGCTGCCCCCTCCACTGCCCCCACTGGCTGCTCACCATCTGCTTCCAGCTCCTGCCTCCAGGGTTCAGCTGCTTGCCTGGCCTGCCACGCCCGTTTCCACCATTTGGGCCTGCAGCAGCCAGCCAGCCAATCACTGACTTTTCTGCAAGCGCACGTGGGTGCACATGCCCTGCCCCCCCTGGACTACCCCCCAGCTTTGCCCCTTGCTGCCTGCCCTGTTTACCCCTGAAGCTGATTTGCCCCCCCCCCCATACCTTTTGTCCCAGCCCCTTATTAGCTTCAGTGTGTTTGCCTGCCCTGCCCCGCCCTTCTCCTGCTGTAGCCTGGTTCGTTTGCCCTGGCCAGGCCCAACAGCTAGCCCCTTGTTCCCTCTGCCTGTTTGTTCCCCTGCCTTTGCGGCCCTCCTGGCCCTGATTTGCCCCTCCCTTTGTGTGCCCATGCCCCCTCCCATGCGCTTGAGCTCCCCCCATTTCGGTTGATCACTGCACCCCCCTGCTGTTGTTGCAACCTTCCCTCCCCTAGTGCAGCTAGAGGAGCCGGAAGTCCACCTTCTGTTGGTGACTGACACCCCCCCCCCCGAGTCCTTGCTAGCCCCCTATCTGCCCCCCCTCCAGTTTGGCACCCTCCTCCCCTGCCCACAGCCTAGCGGGGAGGAGTGGTTGACCTGCTTCCCTTTTCCCCCCCCCCCCACCCCTTGCTTTTCTCTGGTGTCTCTCTCCCTCCCTTACCGCCCATCATGGCGGGAGACATGGCGGGTGGAATCCCTGTGGCGGACCCTGTCCCCCCTCCTCCGCCTGCCCCGCTGCCGTCCCCCCTAGCCTCCACCTCGACTGCTGCTGCCAGACCACCTTCTAGCGCCCCTGTTGGGGTGCCGGCAGCGACAGGCAAGGGGGTGACCTCCGCTGCTGCCACGTCCCTCGCCTCCTCTGATTTGCGGGGAACACCCCCAGCTGGCGGGAAGGGGCAGGGAAAAAGGAAGGGGAAGAGCCCCGCTAAAAAGAGTAAGCCCTCCATGGCAGGGACTACCCCCACTGCCACGGCCCCACCACCGGCCGCGGCATCACCCCCTGTAGTTCCCCCCACCAGCACAGTGGGCGCCCCCCCTCCAGCCCCCAGAGCATATGCCCAGGTGGCGGGGGCCCCCCCGCCAACTGCCAAGTCCTCTCTCCCAGCCACTGCCTCTGGTACCATCCCTAGTGGCCGGGGCCCCTTCCCCACCTTGACCAGGAGGCATGGCATCCGCTGCCACCTGGTGCCCGCCTCGCCCCACATCGAAACCTACGTGCGGGCGTTGGCGAGGGTGGTGGGGCCCATGGCCATTGTGGCGGCCTCCAAGATGTACGGCAAGGCGGTATTCTTCCTTGCTTCGGAGGCCGCCGCTCAAGAGGCGGTAGAGAAGGGCCTGGCGGTGGGGGGCGTATTCGTCCCCCTGGAGCCGCTGGAGGACCTGGGTGTCCGCGTAGTCCTGACCTCCGTCCCGCCCTTCCTGCCCAACGCTGCCCTATTGCCTGCCCTCTCCACCCTGGGGAAACCTATTAACATCCTCAGCCCTCTCTCGCTGGGCTGCAAGGACCCCACCCTCCGCCACATACTCTCGTTCCGCCGGCAGGTGCATCTTCAACTGCCGCCGGCGACGCGTGGCGGAGAGGCGCTTGAGGGGTCTTTTCTAGTCCCCTACCAAGGGGCCCATTACCGGGTGCATTATTCGACGGGGGAGGCCCGGTGCTACCTCTGCCGGGCGCTGGGGCACGTCCGGAGGGACTGTCCCTTGGCCCGGCAAGAAGGAGCATCCGAGACCCCCGAGCCCCGGCAGGGTGCCGGCCCCGTCACCGCCGGCGCCCTTGACCGCCCGGCGCCCAGAGCCGCCCCTCCTCCTTCCCAGTCCACCGCTGCTCCCGCTCGGGCCCTGGGGGTGCCCCCCCCAGCGCGCCCAGACGAGCAGGAGAGCCCCACCTCTGTTGTACGCACTCTGGCGGGGCCCGTGGAGGAGGGTGTGGCAGGGGTAACGCCAGGTGTGGGAAATGGCCCGCCCCAGAGGGGGTCTGCCCCCCCTTGTGCTGCCCCGCCGTTACCTCCCCGAGTCCCCAAACCATCACCCTTGCCCCCTGACCCAACCCCTGTCGACCAGCCCACAGACGATGCCATGGAGGGCTGGACACTCGTACAGGGAAAGCGGGGCAAGCGGAAGGCTCGAGCTCCGCTCCTGCCATCGGATGCGGAGGCCCCCCGGAAGACCAGGAAGGGGGGCACCGATGCCGAGCCCTCCGCTTTCCCCGCGGGTGGAATTTGTCCACCACTACTGGCAAGGGCAGACGTGGCAGCGCCGGAAGGCAGCACCGCCCCTCCGATGGAGTCCCTTCCTACGGAGTCCTCTGCTGGAGCCCTTCCTGCCCCCTTACCTGCTAAAGCCCCTGCGAGCCTCGAAGCGAGCGTTGCCCCGGGCGATGGCGGGGAGGGCCCCGGGGTGGTGGGGTGTGATCTCCCCTCTATCTACGAGGAGATCGAGGCCCTGGGTCTGACCCCGGTTACCCAGGGGGAGGACGACCCTCTGCCAGCGGGCCTCGACCTGAGCGACCTCACTCCGGACCTCCCTTCCCCGTGCCCCCTCCCTATGGTCCCTGCCTCCTCTCCTACCTCCGAGGATCCCCTGGACTCTTTGACCTGCCCGGCCGTGGGTGGCACTCCTCTGATGGCCGCCGAGCCCACTGTGGCGACGGCCAGTGCTTTGCGGCCGGGACCCGACTTACCGGGGGTCTCCCTCGTTGGCGCGGAGCAATCGACTTCCTTCCCGGGAGGGGGCCCCGCTAACCATTCTCCATCTGATGATGCCGTGGCTGTTTCACTTGCCATCGAGCCTGAGCCCGGCATCACTGGGGCCCCCGCTCCCACCCCTCAGACTCCTGAGCCCGATGGAGGAGAGCCACCTCCCAGCGTCCCAGCTACGGGGGCCCTGGATCTGGCCTCTATACCTCTCCCCAACTCTACTCCCGACCCCTGCCCTGCCCCTACTCCCGATCCCATCCCTACCCCCTCCACCTCTCGCGATGCCGTTGCCGCCCCTGGGGCAGTCTCCTTTCCTTTCCCAGAGGATGACCCCCAGGGAGCGGCCTTTGTGTCTCCCTGTCCCGACCCTCTAGGGGTTGCTCTCTTCCCTCCGCCACCCCCCTTTGAGATGGTGTCTGAGCCAGGCCACATGGTGCCAGCCCATCGGGCGCCACGTCATGGGTCCGCCCCCTGCCTGTCTGTGGGCCATGGGGCTGTGTCAGGGGCCCTAGTGGAGGGCGACCAGGGGCCAGTGACCCCGCCCCCCCGTGAGCTGCGAGACGAGCTGCGGGCGTTTCTAGAAGACGTCCGCGGCTCCCGCAACAAGGTCCAGCTCGCTCTCCAGCGCTGGGGGGACTTTAACCGCATCCTCCGGGCCACGAGGGCCCTCATGGGGGAGGGTAAAGGGACCGGGAAGCAGAGTACCGCGACTTACCACCGGGTCCGCACCTTCCGCGACTCCCTGCTTACCTTCGGGGTAGGTCACGGTTTGCTGCGCGGCCCAATGGGGGCCGCGAGCGTCCCCGCTGATGAGGATCCCCCCCAGCCCTCCTAATGGCACCTGTCACCTTTGCCACATTAAACACCCGGGGGTGTCGGATGGGTCTCCGCAGGTGCCAGGTGCTCTCCTTCCTTCGGGAGGGGGGGTACTCTGTGGTTTTCCTGCAGGAGACCCACACGGATCCGGCCGCCGAAGACAGCTGGCGGCTGGAGTGGGGGGATAGAGTTTACTTTAGCCATCTTACGGGTCGCTCAGCTGGAGTGGCTACCCTGTTCTCCCCCAACCTCCGGCCCGAGGTGCTGGGGGTTACCGAGGCTGTGCCGGGTCGCCTGCTGCACCTCCGGGTCCGCATGGAGGGGCTAGTGGTCAATCTCGTTAACGTCTATGCCCCGACATCGGGCCCGGAGCGGCTATGTTTTTATCAGCAGGTGTCCGCCTTCCTCGGCACTTTGGCTCCCCACGAGTGCCTGGTCCTGGGCGGGGATTTTAATGCCACCCTCGAGGAGCGGGACCGCTCGGGGACCGAGCAGAGCCCGGCCGCCGCGGACGTCCTCCGGGAGATTGTCGACCATCACTCCCTGGTGGACGTCTGGCGCGACCACCACCCGGACGACATTTCGACCTTTACCTATGTCCGGGTGGAAGCCCATCGGTCGCACCACTCGCGGTTGGACCGTATTTACTTGTCACGCTTCCACCTTTCCCGAGCCCACTCCTCCGACATTCGGCCGGCCCCTTTCTCAGATCACCACCTAGCCACCGTGACGGCCTCTCTCTGTGCGGAGAGGCCCGGGCCGGCCTACTGGCATTTCAACAACAGCTTGCTGGAGGATGTGGGCTTCGTGGCGTCCTTCCGGGAGTTCTGGTTGGTCTGGCGAGGGCAGCGGCGCGCTTTTCCCTCGGCGCGGCGGTGGTGGGACCTGGGGAAGGTGCACGCCCGGCTCTTCTGCCGTAACTACACTCGGGGCGCCAGCCGACGGAGGGATGCGGTAATAGAACAGTTGGAGCGGGAGGTCTTAGAGCTGGAGAGGCGTCTGGCCGCCAGCCCCGAGGATCCATCCCTCTGTGGGGCGTGCCGGGAGAAGCGGGAGGAGCTCCGGGCCCTCGAAGACCACCGGGCCCGGGGCGCTTTTGTTCGATCCCGCATCCGCCTCCTTCGGGAGATGGATCGCGGCTCCCGCTTCTTCTACGCCCTGGAGAAAAGGAGGGGGGCCAAGAAGCACGTCACCTGCCTTCTGGCAGAGGACGGCTCCCCCCTCACGGATCCGGTGGAGATGTGCGAGAGGGCCAGGACCTTCTACGCCAACCTTTTCTCCCCGGATCCGACCGATGCCACCGCTTGCAGAGTGCTCTGGGACCAACTCCCAACGGTCAGCGCGGGTGACCGGGACCGGCTAGAGCTGCCTCTCTCTCTGGCTGAGTTCTCGGAAGCCCTCCGCCGCATGCCCACCAATAAATCTCCGGGCATGGACGGGCTGACCGTGGAGTTCTACCGTGTGTTCTGGGACGTCCTTGGCCCGGACCTCGTCACCGTCTGGGCCGAGTCCTTGCAGAGCGGGGTCCTCCCTCTCTCGTGCAGGCGAGCTGTGCTCACCTTACTGCCGAAGAAGGGGGACCTCCGCGATTTACGGAATTGGCGTCCCGTCTCGCTCCTCAGCACGGACTACAAACTCGTAGCCAAGGCTATCTCGCTGCGGCTGGGGTCCGTGCTGGAGGACGTGATCCACCCCGACCAGACCTACACCGTCCCGGGCCGTACCATCTTTGATAACCTGTATCTGGTCCGGGATCTCTTGGAGCTTGGGTGCAGGGATGGGTTGTCGTTCGCCCTCCTGTCCCTGGATCAGGAGAAAGCGTTCGACAGGGTGGATCACGAGTATCTCCTGAACACTCTGCGAGCGTTTGGTTTCGGACCCCAGTTTGTGGGTTTTCTCCAGGTGCTGTACGCTTCCGCAGAGTGTCTGGTCAGGCTCAACTGGACCCTGACTGAGCCGGTCAGCTTCGGGCGCGGAGTACGGCAGGGGTGTCCCCTCTCGGGCCAGCTGTACGCTCTGGCGATCGAGCCCTTCCTCTGTCTCCTTCGCAGGCGGTTGACGGGGTTGGTGCTGCGGGAGCCGGAGCTGCGGCTGGTCCTGTCGGCGTACGCCGACGATGTGCTCCTCGTGGTCCAGGACCCGGGCGACTTGGTGCGGGTGGAGGCTTGCCAGGCCATCTACTCGGCGGCCTCCTCTGCCCGGGTCAACTGGGTCAAGAGCTCTGGCCTGGTGGTAGGGGACGGGTGGCAGGCGAGCTCCCTCCCACCCGCGCTTCAGGCCATCAGGTGGAGCGCGGGTCCGCTGCTCTATCTCGGCGTTTACCTTTCCGCCACGCATCCGTCTCCGCCGGAGAACTGGCACGGTTTACAGGGCAGGGTGACCGAGCGGCTCCGGAAATGGACAGGACTACTCCGGTGCCTCTCTCTTCGCGGGAGGGCACTGGTGCTCAATCAACTAGTCCTGTCCATGCTCTGGTACCGGCTCAACACCCTGGTCCCAGCCCCGGGTCTCCTGGCCGACCTCCGGACGGCGATTCTGGAGTTCTTCTGGCCAGGGCTGCACTGGGTCTCTGCAGGGGTCCTCCATCTGCCCCTGGAGGAGGGTGGGCAGGGCCTGAAGTGCCTGCGCACTCAGGTCCGTGTCTTCCGCCTCCAGGCCCTGCAGAGACTCCTTTATGGTGCAGGTAGTCCGGCGTGGAGCGTACTGGCGCACGCCTTCCTGCGCCGCTTCCGAGGGCTCCGGTACGACCGGCAGCTCCTTTATCTCGATCCGAGGGGCCTTCCGCGAGACCTCTCCGGGCTGCCGGTCTTCTACCAGGACCTCCTCCGGACCTGGAAGCTATTCTCAGCGACCAGGTCCGTGGCGGCCACCGAGGGGGCAGATCTCCTCGCGGAGCCCCTGCTACACAACCCCCAGCTTCGTGTGCAGGCGGCGGAGTCCCCCTCGGTGCGCCAGAGGTTGGTCCTGGCAGAAGTCACCAGAGTCGGAGACCTCCTGGACTACGACCGGGGAGACTGGCTGGATCCCCTGACGCTTGCTCAGCGCATGGGGCTCTCCAGGCCTTGTACTCCCCGGCGCGTACTCCAGGAGGTGAGGGCCGCTCTGCCACCCGCTGCTCGGGTCTATCTCGACCGGGTCCTGCACGAGGGCACGCCCCGCCCACCCTCCACCCCAGGCCCCCCGGACCTTTTCATCGGGCCCCTGCCCCGTGGACCCAACCGGCCTCCCCGCCCCTTCTCCATGAGCCGGCTGCACACCTTACAGCCGGTCCGTTTTCAAACCGCGCCACGGAAGCACCTCTACACGCTCGTGCTCCACACCCTTCATTTCCTCGCCCTCGTGTCCCGCCCTGACACAAAGTGGCGGGACCTTCTACCACCTCTAGAGGGTGAGGAGCCCCGGTGGGCCAGCCTCTATTCCACTCTGATACCGAGGCCCACCGGGGATGTCAGCTGGTGACTCCTTCATGGGGCCGTGAGCACGGGCGTGTATTTGGTGCGGTTTACCCCTGTCCCAGATACCTGCCCCTTCTGTGGTGTGAGGGAGACCCTGGTGCACGTCTACCTGGAATGCGCCAGGTTGCAGTCCCTATTCCGGCTCCTCACCAATATTTTGTTAAGATTTTGGCTGCACTTTTCCCCTCACCTCCTTCTCTATGCACTCCCTATCCGTGGCCCCACAAAGTCACGGGACCTCCTGGTCAATCTCCTCCTGGCCCTGGCTAAATTGGCCATCTATAAAACCAGGGAGAGGAGGTTGGCCGATGGAGGCTCCGGTGCCTGTGGGGCCTGTTTCCGATCCCTTGTCCGATCACGCATCCAAGCAGAGTTCCTCTGGGCGGCGTCCGCTGGCTCCCTTGACGCCTTTGAGGAGCAGTGGGCGCTGTCCGGGGTTCTGTGCTCGGTGTCCCCGTCAGGCTCCCTTCTTTTAACCCTGTGACCGCACCCCTGACCCTGTTATTTCATTAGTTGTCCCCCGGACTCATTTGGATTCCAGGTCCTGTGGATCCTCCCCTTAAACTAGGGGGGGTCCTTTAGCAGTGGGCGGGCTTCCGCCCGCCCACTTCCCGGAACCCAATAGGTACCGAGAGGGAGGTCAGTCTGCTTGGGCTGTCCTGCTGGCTGGACCTCTCTCCTTTCCTTCCCTGGGCTGCTGCTGGCTGGAGCCTTCTTCCTCTCTAGCTGCCCTACTAGCTGGAGCTCCTTTCCCACCCTTGGACTGCTGCTGTGGGCTGGAGCCCCTTCTACCAACTTTGGACTGCTGCTGCCGCTGGCTGGTTGGTGTGCTCCTTCCCTGGACTGCAACTGACTGTGTGAGTGAGTGAGGGGGTGGGGGCTCTGCTGACCTGCCCCCCCTTCCCCTCCCCCCTCTGGAAGGAGGAGCCAGGGCCCCTCTACTACTACCACCTGTGGGGGGCCCTTCCTGCCCGGCTGCCAGGGTTGCTAGAGCTGCTGCAGTTGCTGCTGCGTTTGTCCTGGGGAGCTCCTGGAGCTTAGAGGAGGAAGAGGACTGGGAAGACCACCGGCTGCTGGGGGAGCACACAGAGACTCTGGAGACCACTGTGGAGGGGGCCGTTATGGACTAAGTGACTTTCAACCTGCGCTTTTGTGGTGAGGGGTCCTGACTGTGTTTGTGGGGACACAGGGGGTGTGGTGTGGAGCCTGCCCCCTGGTTCATCTGTGTCCCCCCCGCCTCCAAACCCCCACCACCACCGCTGCCCCCTCCACTGCCCCCACTGGCTGCTCACCATCTGCTTCCAGCTCCTGCCTCCAGGTTTCAGCTGCTTGCCTGGCCTGCCACGCCCGTTTCCACCATTTGGGCCTGCAGCAGCCAGCCAGCCAATCACTGACTTTTCTGCAAGCGCACGTGGGTGCACGTGCCCCCCCCCCCGGACTGCCCCCCCTGGACTACCCCCCAGATTTGCCCCTTGCTGCCTGCCCTGTTTACCCCTGAAGCTGATTGCCCCCCCCCCCATACCTTTTGTCCCAGCCCCTTATTAGCTTCAGTGTGTTTGCCTGCCCTGCCCCGCCCTTCTCCTGCTGTAGCCTGGTTCGTTTGCCCTGGCCAGGCCCAACAGCTAGCCCCTTGTTCCCTCTGCCTGTTCGTTCCCCTGCCTTTGCGGCCCTCCTGGCCCTGATTTGCCCCTCCCTTTGTGTGCCCATGCCCCCTCCCATGCGCTTGAGCTCCCCCCATTTCGGTTGATCACTGCACCCCCCTGCTGTTGTTGCAACCTTCCCTCCCCTAGTGCAGCTAGAGGAGCCGGAAGTCCACCTTCTGTTGGTGACTGACACCCCCCCCCCCCCCGAGTCCTTGCTAGCCCCCCTCTGCCCCCCCTCCAGTTTGGCACCCTCCTCCCCTGCCCACAGCCTAGCGGGGAGGAGTGGTTGACCTGTTTCCCTCCCCCCCCCTCCCCTTTGCTTTTCTCTGGTGTCTCTCTCCCTTCCTTACCGCCCATCATGGCGGGAGACATGGCGGGTGGAATCCCTGTGGCGGACCCTGTCCCCCCTCCTCCGCCTGCCCCGCTGCCGTCCCCCCTAGCCTCCACCTCGACTGCCGCTGCCAGACCACCTTCTAGCGCCCCTGTTGGGGTGCTGGCAGCGACAGGCAAGGGGGTGACCTCCACTGCTACCACGTCCCTCGCCTCCTCTGAATTGCGGGGAACACCCCCAGCTGGCGGGAAGGGGCAGAGAAAAAGGAAGGGGAAGAGCCCCGCTAAAAAGAGTAAGCCCTCCATGGCAGGGACTACCCCCACTGCCACGGCCCCACCACCGGCCGCGGCATCACCCCCTGTAGTTCCCCCCACCAGCACCGTGGGCGCCCCCCCTCCAACCCCCAGAGCATATGCCCAGGTGGCGGGGGCCCCCCCGCCAACTGCCAAGTCCTCTCTCCCAGCCACTGCCTCTGGTACCATCCCTAGTGGCCGGGGCCCCTTCCCCACCTTGACCAGGAGGCATGGCATCCGCTGCCACCTGGTGCCCGCCTCACCCCACATCGAAACCTACGTGCGGGCGTTGGCGAGGGTGGTGGGGCCCATGGCCATTGTGGCGGCCTCCAAGATGTACGGCAAGGCGGTATTCTTCCTTGCTTCGGAGGCCGCCGCTCAAGAGGCGGTAGAGAAGGGCCTGGCAGTGGGGGGCGTATTCGTCCCCCTGGAGCCGCTGGAGGACCTGGGTGTCCGCGTAGTCCTGACCTCCGTCCCGCCCTTCCTGCCCAACGCTGCCCTATTGCCTGCCCTCTCCACCCTGGGGAAACCTATTAACATCCTCAGCCCTCTCTCGCTGGGCTGCAAGGACCCCACCCTCCGCCACATCCTCTCGTTCCGCCGGCAGGTGCATCTTCAACTGCCGCCGGCGGCGCGTGGCGGAGAGGCGCTTGAGGGGTCTTTTCTAGTCCCCTACCAAGGGGCCCATTACCGGGTGCATTATTCGACGGGGGAGGCCCGGTGCTACCTCTGCCGGGCGCTGGGGCACGTCCGGAGGGACTGTCCCTTGGCCCGGCAAGAAGGAGCATCCGAGACCCCCGAGCCCCGGCAGGGTGCCGGCCCCGTCACCGCCGGCGCCCTTGACCGCCCGGCGCCCAGAGCCGCCCCTCCTCCTTCCCAGTCCACCGCTGCTCCCACTCGGGCCCTGGGGGTGCCCCCCCCAGCGCGCCCAGACGAGCAGGAGAGCCCCACCTCTGTTATACGCACTCTGGCGGGGCCCGTGGAGGAGGGTGTGGCAGGGGCAACGCCAGGTGTGGGAAATGGCCCGCCCCAGAGGGAGTCTGCCCCCCCTTGTGCTGCCCCGCCGTTACCTCCCCGAGTCCCCAAACCATCATCCTTGCCCCCTGACCCAACCCCTGTCGACCAGCCCACAGATGACGCCATGGAGGGCTGGACACTCGTACAGGGAAAGCGGGGCAAGCGGAAGGCTCGAGCTCCGCTCCTGCCATCGGATGCGGAGGCCCCCCGGAAGACCAGGAAGGGGGGCACCGTTGCCGAGCCCTCCGCTTTCCCCGCGGGTGGAATTTGTCCACCACTACTGGCAAGGGCAGATGTGGCAGCACCGGAAGGCAGCACCGCCCCTCCGATGGAGTCCCTTCCTACGGAGTCCTCTGCTGGAGCCCTTCCTGCCCCCTTAGCTGCTGAAGCCCCTGCGAGCCTCGAAGCGAGCGTTGCCCCGGGCGATGGCGGGGAGGGCCCCGGGGTGGTGGGGTGTGATCTCCCCTCTATCTACGAGGAGATCGAGGCCCTGGGTCTGACCCCGGTTACCCAGGGGGAGGACGACCCTCTGCCAGCGGGCCTCGACCTGAGCGACCTCACTCCGGACCTCCCTTCCCCGTGCCCCCTCCCTATGGTCCCTGCCTCCTCTCCTACCTCCGAGGATCCCCTGGACTCTTTGACCTGCCCGGCCGTGGGTGGCACTCCTCTGATGGCCGCCGAGCCCACTGTGGCGACGGCCAGTGCTTTGCGGCCGGGACCCGACTTACCGGGGGTCTCCCTCGTTGGCGCGGAGCAATCGACTTCCTTCCCGGGAGGGGGCCCCGCTAACCATTCTCCATCTGATGATGCCGTGGCTGTTTCACCTGCCATCGAGCCTGAGCCCGGCATCACTGGGGCCCCCGCTCCCACCCCTCTGACTCCTGAGCCCGATGGAGGAGAGCCACCTCCCAGCGTCCCAGCTACGGGGGCCCTGGATCTGGCCTCTATACCTCTCCCCAACTCTACTCCCGACCCCTGCCCTGCCCCTACTCCCGATCCCATCCCTACCCCCTCCACCTCTCGCGATGCCGTTGCCGCCCCTCGGGCAGTCTCCTTTCCTTTCCCAGAGGATGACCCCCAGGGAGCGGCCTTTGTGTCTCCCTGTCCCGACCCTCTAGGGGTTGCTCTCTTCCCTCCGCCACCCCCCTTTGAGATGGCATCTGAGCCAGGCCACATGGTGCCAGCCCATCGGGCGCCACGTCGTGGGTCCGCCCCCTGCCTGTCCATGGGCCATGGGGCTGTGTCAGGGGCCCTAGTGGAGGGCGACCAGGGGCCAGTGACCCCGCCCCCCCATGAGCTGCGAGACGAGCTGCCGGTGTTTCTAGAGGACGTCCGCGGCTCCCGCAACAAGGTCCAGCTTGCTCTCCAGCGCTGGGGGGACTTTAATCACATCCTCCGGGCCACGAGGGCCCTCATGGGGGAGGGTAAAGGGACCGGGAAGCAGAGTGCCGCAACTTACCACCGGGTCCGCACCTTCCGCGACTCCCTGCTTACCTTCGGGGTAGGTCACGGTTTGCTGCGCGGCCCAACGGGGGCCACGAGCGTCCCCGCTGATGAGGCTCCCCCCCAGCCCTCCTAATGGCACCTGTGACCTTTGCCACATTAAACACCCGGGGGTGTCGGATGGGTCTCCGCAGGTGCCAGGTGCTCTCCTTCCTTCGGGAGGGGGGGTACTCTGTGGTTTTCCTGCAGGAGACCCACACGGATCCGGCCGCTGAAGACAGCTGGCGGCTGGAGTGGGGGGATAGAGTTTACTTTAGCCATCTTACGGGTCGCTCAGCTGGAGTGGCTACCCTGTTCTCCCCCAACCTCCGGCCCGAGGTGCTGGGGGTTACCGAGGCTGTGCCGGGTCGCCTGCTGCACCTCCGGGTCCGTATGGAGGGGCTAGTGGTCAATCTCGTTAACGTCTATGCCCTGACATCGGGCCCGGAGCGGCTATGTTTTATCAGCAGGTGTCCGCCTTCCTCGGCACTTTGGCTTCTCACGAGTGCCTGGTCCTGGGCGGGGACTTTAATGCTACCCTCGAGGAGCGGGACCGCTCGGGGACCGAGCAGAGCCCGGCCGCCGTGGACGTCCTCCGGGAGATTGTCGACCATCACTCCCTGGTGGACGTCTGGCGCGACCACCACCCGGACGACATTTCGACCTTTACCTATGTCCGGGTGGAAGCCCATCGGTCGCACCACTCGCGGTTGGACCGTATTTACTTGTCACGCTTCCACCTTTCCCGAGCCCACTCCTCCGACATTCGGCCGGCCCCTTTCTCAGATCACCACCTAGCCACCGTGACGGCCTCTCTCTGTGCGGAGAGGCCCGGGCCGGCCTACTGGCATTTCAACAACAGCTTGCTGGAGGATGTGGGCTTCGTGGCGTCCTTCCGGGAGTTCTGGTTGGTCTGGCGAGGGCAGAGGCGCGCTTTTCCCTCGGCGCGGCGGTGGTGGGACCTGGGGAAGGTGCACGCCCGGCTCTTCTGCCGTAACTACACTCGGGGCGCCAGCCGACGGAGGGATGCGGTAATAGAACAGTTGGAGCGGGAGGTCTTAGAGCTGGAGAGGCGTCTGGCCGCCAGCCCCGAGGATCCATCCCTCTGTGGGGCGTGCCGGGAGAAGCGGGAGGAGCTCCGGGCCCTCGAAGACCACCGGGCCCGGGGCGCTTTTGTTCGATCCCGCATCCGCCTCCTTCGGGAGATGGATCGCGGCTCCCGCTTCTTCTACGCCCTGGAGAAAAGGAGGGGGGCCAAGAAGCACGTCACCTGCCTTCTGGCAGAGGACGGCTCCCCCCTCACGGATCCGGTGGAGATGTGCGAGAGGGCCAGGACCTTCTACGCCAACCTTTTCTCCCCGGATCCGACCGATGCCACCGCTTGCAGAGTGCTCTGGGACCAACTCCCAACGGTCAGCGCGGGTGACCGGGACCGGCTAGAGCTGCCTCTCTCTCTGGCTGAGTTCTCGGAAGCCCTCCGCCGCATGCCCACCAATAAATCTCCGGGCATGGACGGGCTGACCGTGGAGTTCTACCGTGTGTTCTGGGACGTCCTCGGCCCGGACCTCGTCACCGTCTGGGCCGAGTCCTTGCAGAGCGGGGTCCTCCCTCTCTCGTGCAGGCGAGCCGTGCTCGCCTTACTGCCGAAGAAGGGGGACCTCCGCGATTTACGGAATTGGCGTCCCGTCTCGCTCCTCAGCACGGACTACAAACTCGTAGCCAAGGCCATCTCGCTGCGGCTGGGGTCCGTGCTGCAGGATGTGATCCACCCCGACCAGACCTACACCGTCCCGGGCCGTACCATCTTTGATAACCTGTATCTGGTCCGGGATCTCTTGGAGCTTGGGTGCAGGGATGGGTTGTCGTTCGCCCTCCTGTCCCTGGATCAGGAGAAAGCGTTCGACAGGGTGGATCACGAGTATCTCCTGAACACTCTGCGAGCGTTTGGTTTCGGACCCCAGTTTGTGGGTTTTCTCCAGGTGCTGTACGCTTCCGCAGAGTGTCTGGTCAGGCTCAACTGGACCCTGACTGAGCCGGTCAGCTTCGGGCGCGGAGTACGGCAGGGGTGTCCCCTCTCGGGCCAGCTGTATGCTCTGGCGATCGAGCCCTTCCTCTGTCTCCTTCGCAGGCGGTTGACGGGGTTGGTGCTGCGGGAGCCGGAGCTGCGGCTGGTCCTGTCGGCGTACGCCGACGATGTGCTCCTCGTGGTCCAGGACCCGGGCGACTTGGTGCGGGTGGAGGCTTGCCAGGCCATCTACTCGGCGGCCTCCTCTGCTCGGGTCAACTGGGTCAAGAGCTCTGGCCTGGTGGTAGGGGATGGGTGGCAGGCGAGCTCCCTCCCAGCCGCGCTTCAGGCCATCAGGTGGAGTGCAGGTCCGCTGCTCTATCTCGGCGTTTACCTTTCCGCCACGCATCCGTCTCCGCCGGAGAACTGGCACGGTTTACAAGGCAGGGTGACCGAGCGGCTCCGGAAATGGACAGGACTACTCCGGTGCATCTCCCTTCGCGGGAGGGCACTGGTACTCAATCAACTGGTCCTGTCCATGCTCTGGTACCGGCTCAACACCCTGGTCCCAGCCCCGGGTCTCCTGGCCGACCTCCGGACGGCGATTCTGGAGTTCTTCTGGCCAGGGCTGCACTGGGTCTCTGCAGGGGTCCTCCATCTGCCCCTGGAGGAGGGTGGGCAGGGCCTGAAGTGCCTGCGCACTCAGGTCCGTGTCTTCCGCCTCCAGGCCCTGCAGAGACTCCTTTATGGTGCAGGTAGTCCGGCGTGGAGCGTACTGGCGCACGCCTTCCTGCGCCGCTTCCGAGGGCTCCGGTACGACCGGCAGCTCCTTTATCTCGATCCGAGGGGCCTTCCGCGAGACCTCTCCGGGCTGCCGGTCTTCTACCAGGAACTCCTCCGGACCTGGAAGCTATTCTCAGCGACCAGGTCCGTGGCAGCCACCGAGGGGGCAGATCTCCTCGCGGAGCCCCTGCTACACAACCCCCAGCTTCGTGTGCAGGCGGCGGAGTCCCCCTCGGTGCGCCAGAGGTTGGTCCTGGCAGAAGTCACCAGAGTCGGAGACCTCCTGGACTACAACCGGGGAGACTGGCTGGATCCCCTGACGCTTGCTCAGCGCATGGGGCTCTCCAGGCCTTGTACTCCCCGGCGCGTACTCCAGGAGGTGAGGGCCGCTCTGCCACCCGCTGCTCGGGTCTATCTCGACCGGGTCCTGCACGAGGGCACGCCCCGCCCACCCTCCACCCCAGGCCCCCCGGACCTTTTCATCGGGCCCCTGCCCCGTGGACCCAACCGGCCCCCCCGCCCCTTCTCCATGAGCCGGCTGCACACCTTGCAGCCGGTCCGTTTTCAAACCGCGCCACGGAAGCACCTCTACACGCTCGTGCTCCACACCCTTCATTTCCTCGCCCTCGTGTCCCGCCCCGACACAAAGTGGCGGGACCTTCTACCACCTCTAGAGGGTGAGGAGCCCCGGTGGGCCAGCCTCTATTCCACTCTGATACCGAGGCCCACCGGGGATGTCAGCTGGCGACTCCTTCATGGGGCCGTGAGCACGGGTGTGTATTTGGCGTGGTTTACACCTGTCCCAGATACCTGCCCCTTCTGTGGTGTGAGGGAGACCCTGGTGCACGTCTACCTGGAGTGCGCCAGGTTGCAGTCCCTATTCCGGCTCCTCACCAATATTTTGTTAAGATTTTGGCTGCACTTTTCCCCTCACCTCCTTCTCTATGCACTCCCTATCCGTGGCCCCACAAAGTCACGGGACCTCCTGGTCAATCTCCTCCTGGCCCTGGCTAAATTGGCCATCTATAAAACCAGGGAGAGGAGGTTGGCCGATGGCGGCTCCGGTGCCTGTGGGGCCTGTTTCTGATCCCTTGTCCGATCACGCATCCGAGCAGAGTTCCTCTGGGCGGCGTCCGCTGGCTCCCTTGACGCCTTTGAGGAGCAGTGGGCACTGTCCGGGGTTCTCTGCTCGGTGTCCCCGTCAGGCTCCCTTCTTTTAACCCTGTGACCGCACCCCTGACCCTGTTATTTCATTAGTTGTCCCCCGGACTCATTTGGATTCCAGGTCCTGTGGATCCTCCCCTTAAACTAGGGGGGGTCCTTTAGCAGTGGGCGGGCTTCTGCCCGCCCACTTCCCGGAACCCAATAGGTACAGGGTCTTTCATGTGGGTCCCCACATCTGTACCCTAGAGTTCAGAGTGGGGAGGGAACCCTGACATGGTGGCAGAGCGGTGGGATCATTTTGAACCAGAAGCACAAACCTCAGGGTATTAAAAGGACTTATTTTTTCTCTCTTTTGGCTGCCTGGAAAGCAGGGAGGTTGTTTTTTTAGCTGAGAGCAGCTGGAGTTTTTTTTTTCTCTGCCTCAGGGCAGAGGGGTTAAGTTACAGCAAGGGAATTCACAAGCTGTTTTTTTCCCTTCTAGCTCTCGGGTTAAGCTAGGCCAAGTCCAGAAAGGCTAGGATGACAGAAAGTGACGTCCAGAAAAAAATGGAATTAGCCAGATTTGAATCTGAGGAAAGACAGAAGGAACCTGAAAGACAGCTAGAACTCAGACAGATGGAGATTGATGCACAAGTGGCCAGAGAAAAATCTGCTAGGGAGGCAGAGGAGACTGCCCACAAGAGAGCTAGGGAGGCAGAAACAGCCAGGGCGGAGGCTGCCTACAAGAGAGCCCTGGAGTTACAAGAAAGAGAGAGGCAGCATGCTGAGAAGGAGAGGGAAAAAGAGAGGAAGCATGAACTGGAGGTGATGGAGTGGAAATGACGGAACCCTTCAGCAGCTGGCTCCACTTCCCCAAAAATCCACAAATGGGAGCGACTATGTCCGCAGTATGATGAATCCAGTGATATTGCTGAATATTTCATCACCTTTGGGAGACTGTGCACCCTTCATACAATTCCTGACGATCACAAGATGAACACATTGGTAGCAAGATTGACTGGAAGAGCTCTGGACATATTCAGAAGATGCCTATTGAGGATGTTTCTGACTATGGTAAATTTAAGGATTTGGTTTTGAAACAATTTCAAATTACACCTGAAATTTACAGAGTAAAAATTAGAGCCCTTAAGAGAGGGGCTGGACTAAGTAATGTGGCTTATGTAAACCAGATGAAGGATCTGTTAGATAAATGGGTCAAAGGAAGGTGTGTAACTAGCTTTGAAGGAATGTGTGATTTGATTGTACAGGAGCAGTTCTTGACTATGACCAATGATGAAGTAAAACAGTGGTTATGGGATAAGAAAATGGACTCAGCAGAAAGTCTTGCTTCTTATGCTGATCAATACAAGCAATCCCAGATTGCCAGAGAGGCGGGGCAAATCGGAACAAAACGGGTGGTGGTAGCAGAGAGGAACAACCCTGGCCGCAGTTTGGGCGGATACCAGAAGGGACAATCCGAGGCGACACCATACCACCAGGGGCAGCCCAAGGCCCCACCTACACCCCAAGGAAAACCCCAGACACCTTATCGTTCCACACACCATTCTCCAGCAACCCACCTTGCCCCACTGACCAGTCAGCTGGGCGGTGTTTTAAATGTAATGAGCTGGGGCATGTAAAGGCCAACTGCCCCAGAAACCTCAACAGATTATAGTTCATTGCACTGGGGTCACACCAAAGGTCCTCAGGCCTAGATGCCTCCCAGATACCCTCAGAGCAAAGGGAAACTGTGAGTGTGGGTGGGAAGAAGGTTACAGCATGGAGGGACACTGGAGCACAAGTGTCAGCTATCCACCAATCCTTAGAGGACCCCAACTTAATCAACCCAGGCATCCAAGTGACGATTCAACCCTTCAAGTCAACCTCTTTTGACTTGCCTACAGCCAAGTTGCCTGTCCAGTACAAGGGCTGGTCAGGAATGTGGAATGTTGCAGTCTATGATGATTATCCCATTCCCATGTTGCTGGGGGAAGACTTGGCCATTTGTGTGAAGCTAGCCAAGAGGGTGGGAATGGTCACCCGCAGCCGGGCTAAGCAAGCTGTCGCACCTAGCTCTGTTCCTGAGACTTCTACAAGGGCTCAGTCCGTGTTACCAGAGACTTAGACTCAGCCAGTCCCAGAACTGCATGTCTGGCAGCTGTGCCACCCGGCCGGAGCCAGACACGCAGGAGCGCGCAACCCCGCTGCCCCGAACGCTGCCCGTGCAGCGGTGTGGCTGCAGGGGAGGGGGGACAGCAGGAGAGGGGCCAGGGGCTAGCCTCCCCAGCCGGGAGCTCAAGGGCCGGGCAGGATGGTTCCACAGGTAGTTTGCCCACCTCTGGGCCAGGCCCACGGTTCAAAGGGGCCCTGGCCCACCCCGCTCTTCTCCACCTCCCCGCCCTCTCCTGCAGGTGCAGCAGGCAGAAGCTGGGTCCTGCCGGCTCCTGCTGCAGGGCAGGCTCTGCCGGCAGCCAAACTCCCCCCTCCCCCACCTCTTCCCCTGAGCGTGTAGCATTCCTGCCCCTCCCCCTCCCACCACTTCCCCGGGCGCTGAACAGCTGTTCGCCAGCGTGAGAGAGGGCGAGGAGCGGAGCCACAGCGCGCTCGCCACTTGGGGGAGGAGGTGGAGAAGAGGCAGAGGCTGGGGCGGGGCCTTGGGGAAGGGGGTGGAATCAGGGCATACCCCCTCCAGCCCCCTGCCATAAGCACCCCCATGACCCCAGCCCACACCCCCAGCCTCCTTCTCTGACTCCTGCACCCCCCTCACACCCGCATGACCCCATCCCTGACTCCTGCAACTCCCACATCCCCACCCCCACCCTGAGCACCAAATGGGAACTTCTTCACCCTCCCCCCCGCCACATTCCCACCGGCATCCCTTGCACCAAATGGGAGCTGCCCCAGGTAAGCGCTCCACACCCCAACCTCCTGCCCTAACCCTGAGCCCCCTCCCTCACCCTAGCTCCTGGCCAGACCCTGCACCCCCAGCCCTGTGCTCAGTGCACCCCCACCGTCAGCTCAGTGCAGAGAGAGATGAAGAGAACGGGCTAGAACCAGGGAGAAGGTAGGCACCCGCTCTATGTGGGCAGGGTTGGGGGGAATCCTGTTTACCCCCTCCCCATCCCTGCTGTGCCTGCAGGGAGCCTCCCTTGCTCCAGGGACCAACCCTAGCTCCCGCCCCACCGTGCTGTTGCCCCTGGCCGCTGCCTTGCTCTAGTCAGCAGGGACTAATCCTCCCCCCATGCCCCACTGTGATCATCTTGCCCCTAGCCCCTGCCTCGCTCCAGCTGGGGACCAACCCTTAGCCTCCCCCCCCACCATGCCCCACTGTCAGGGCAGATACAGAATAATTAGTTGGTTTTTTTTAATCGGATTTTTTTTATTTAAATCAGATTCTTGAGGAAAAAAACCTATCTAAAGATAGTTTTAATTAATATACATTATATCTCATCATGGAATAGGGATTATAAATTTCAATTCCATAGTATGAGACAATATATTCATGTAATGTTTAAGAAAAGTTTTGTAAATGAGTTCCAATAGTTCATGGATTAGGGACCCAATTAGGGTTACAGGGGCTTCTGTATAGATTATTTAGGTTAATCTTTCTATCTACCCTATGGGACTCAGAGCTCAGTCTAGAAGAACATAAGAACGGCCATACTGGGTTAGACCAAAGGTCCATCCAGCCGAGTATCCTGTCTACTGACAGTGGCCAATGCCAGGTGCCCCAGAGGGAGTGAACCTAATAGGTAATGATCAAGTGATCTCTCTCCTGCCATCCATCTCCACCCTCTGACAAACAGAGGCTAAGAACACCATTCCTTATGCAACCTGGCTAATATCCATTAATGAACTTAACTTCCATGAATTTATCTAGTTCTCTTTTAAACCCTGTTATAGAAGATACCATCAGAGATGCTTAGTTTTGCAGTTCTCAAACTGTGGATTTATGTCTCCAGAGGTAACATGCTTGTTAACAGCAAAAATGTTTTTAAATAAATACTATAGAGAGGTGAGAAATAACAGACCTCAACTCTATTGTCCCTCTGCAAATTTGTGTACACAGAGTCAATCCCTTACCTCTCTTTAAAAGTGAAAAGTTTCAAAAAGTTTGGTACGTTCGTGGGAGGCTGCGGGCCTACCCAGGGTGCTCTGCAAGAACGAGGCCCACACACACAGTGTGTTATTGGCTTTATTGAAGGCAAAGTGACACATCCGCAACAGGGACTCCTGGCGTTGCTGTCACGGAGACGGGGAACCCAGCTCACCGAAGTTCGGGCCTGGTACGGAGCCCAAAGCGGGGCTGGGCTCATGCAGCTATATACAAGCATCTCATACATAATTAATTAGGGGCTTTTCACAGGCTGTTTTCATTTCCTGGCTCAAGACCATACAAAGCAGCTCTACTAATTCATAACAAGCTGCAGCTGGCAGGCCTTGACCGACAGTGACCAGCTGCTGAGAAAAAGTGAGACAGCGAACACACCCTTGCTATGCCGTAACACAATCTTCCATGGTACCCTACAAAGTTCAATTAATAGAAGATTGTTGGGGGCAGAACAGATCTGGACAAGGATAAGAAGGATCCCCTGGGAGAATAACAGGAGGGGGAAAAGAGTCCAGGAGAGCTGGCTGTATTTTAAAGAATCCTTACTGAGGTTACAGGAACAAACCATCCCGATGAGTAGAAAGAATAGTAAATATGGCAGGCGACCAGCTTGGGTTAACAGTGAAATCCTTGCTCGTCTTAAACACAAAAAAGAAGCTTACAAGAAGTGGAAGATTGGACAAGACCAGGGAGGAGTATAAAAATATTGCTCAGGCATGCAGGAGTGAAATCAGGAAGGCCAAATCACACTTAGAGTTGCAGAGTTAAGAGTAACGAGAAGGGTTTCTACAGGTTTGTTAGCAACAAGAAGAAGGTCAAGGAAAGTGTGGGCCCCTTACTGAATGAGGGAGGCAACCTAGTGACAGAGGATGTGGAAAAAGCTAGTGTACTCAGTGCTTTTGTTTTTTTGGCCTCTGTCTTCACGAACAAGGTCAGTTCCCAGACTACTGCACTGGGTAACACAGCATGGGGAGGACGTGACCAGCACTCTGTGGAGAAAGAAGTGGTTCAGGACTATTTAGAAAAGCTGGACGAGCACAAGTCCATGGGGCCAGATGTGCTGCATCCGAGGGTGCTAAAGGAGTTGGCTGATGTGATTGCAGAGCCATTGGCCATTATCTTTGAAAACTCATGGAGATCAGGGGAGGTCCCGGATGACTGGAAAAAGGCTAATGTAGTGCCCATCTTTAAAAAAGGGAAGAAGGAGGATCCGGAGAACTACAGGCCAGTCAGCCTTACCTCAGTCCCTGTAAAAATCATGGAACAGGTCCTCAAGGAATCAATTCTGAAGCACTTAGAGGAGAAGAAAGTGATGAGGAACAGTCAGCATGGATTCACCAAGGGCAGGTCATGCCTGACTAACCCAATTGCCTTCTGTGATGAGATCACTGGCTCTGTGGATGAGGGGAAAGCAGTGGATGTGTTATTCCTTGACTTTAGCAAAGCTTTTGATACAGTCTCCCTCAGTATTCTTGCCAGCAAGTTACAGAAGTATGGGCTGGATGAATGGACTATAGGTTGGATAGAAAGCTGGCTAGATCATCGGGCTCAACAGGTAGTGATCAATGGTTCCATGTCTAGTTGGCAGCCGGTATCAAGCGGAGTGCCCCACAGGTCAGTGCTGGGGCCGGTTTTGTTCAATATCTTCATTAACGATCTGGAGGATGGTGTGGACTGCACCCTTAGCAAGTTTGCAGATGACACTAAACTGGGAGGAGTGGTTGATACGCTGGAGGGTAGGGATAGGATACAGAGGGACCTAGACAAATTAGAGGATTGGGCCAAAAGAAATCTGATGAGGTTCAACAAGGACAAGTGCAGAGTCCTGCATTTAAGACGGAAGAATCCCATGCACTGCTACAGACTAGGGACTGAGTGTCTAGGCAGCAGTTCTGCAGAAAAGGACATAGGAATTACAGTGGAGGAGAAGCTGAATATGAGTCAACAGTGTGCCCTTGTTGCCAAGAAGGCTAATGGCATTTTGGGCTGTATAAGTTTGAGCATAGCCAGCAGATCGAGGGACGTGATCATTCCCCTCTATTCGGCATTGTTGAGGTCTCATCTGGAGTACTGTGTCCAGTTTTGGGCCCCACACTACAAGAAGGATGTGGAAAAATTGGAAAGAGTCCAGCGGAGGGCAACAAAAATGATTAGGGTCCTGGAGCACATGACTTATGAGGAGAGGAGGAGGGAACTGGGATTATTTAGTCTGTAGAAGAGAAGAATGAGGGGGGATTTGATAGCTGCTTTAAACTATCTGAAAGGGGGTTTCAAAGAGGATGGATCTAGACTGTTCTCAGTGGTAGAAGATGACAGAACAAGGAGTAATTGTCTCAAGTTGCAGTTGAGGAGGTTTAGGTTGGATATTAGGAAAAACTTTTTCACTAGGAGAGTGGTGAAGCACTGGAATGGGTTACCTTGGGAGGTGGTGGAATCTCCTTCCTTAGAGGTTTTTAAGGTCAGGCTTGACAAAGCCCTGTCTGGGATGATTTAGTTGGGGATTGGTCCTGCTTTGAGCAGGGGGTTGGACTAGATGACCTCCTGAGGTCCCTTCCAACCCAGATATTCTATGATTCTAAGTCTGGAGATAAATGTGAGAAGCGAGGGACATATGCTTTTTTGTTAAAATATTATGTTTGCTGTTGAAGAAAAAAATCCAGAATACTTAATGTTGTTGTTTTAGTTAAATAAAACAATTTAAATGTCTGTCTGGTGATGTTCTCCTCTTAATACAGCCTGGCAAGAAAATCCCCCAAATATTAATGATTAACCTGATGAATTGGAGATAGTTCACCTCCCAATGACTTCACAAATATCTCCTTCAATTATCTTTGGTAAATGAAATAACCAAACAATCATTCATCTAATATAGCTGTAAAACTCATCTGAAAATTTTTCAAAATAAATCAGTTTCAAAATGTATAGTGTGTACCTTCTAAAAATGAAACCTACATCTATCTCTGAGTTGTGAAGAATATGTATTAAGGTTATAACAACCAACAAGAACGCACTTCTCTGTAGAAAACCATGATTAAATTGAGTCTTCCTGACTAGTGATTTAAATGATGATTTAAATCAAATCCACCCTGCCCGCTGTGCTCTTGCACCTGGCCTCTTCATTCCCCAGGGGGGCCGGTCCTGGTGTCCAGTTCTGGTATACTCCTGATGGCCCAATCTGGCTATTCAGAATATCATATACACACTCTGCCCGTTGATGGAATATGTCAGTTGCCATGGTAGTGGTCAGGCCTAACTCCATGCTGTTACTGATTAACCCACATGCAATCCCAGTACAGCCAGTGGGATTGCATGTGGGTTAGATTTCACCAATTAGAAATATCATCTTCTGAGCAAATCTGATATGAAAGTGACAGAGAGATAGACATAAGACCCCACAAACTATCCTGTTACAGATTCAGCTGGCCGAGACACAGATTAAACCCATCTACTGTATTAATGAAAATACTTTGACTTAGTTCATTTCTTAGACGTTTTTTACTGAAGTCATCAAAAGTCGGTAAAAAAATGCTAGTATGACAGGAGTACAAGTAATTATTTATCTAACATGCACTCATTTAAAGCTCTACCATAGTAAAACAAATCCCACCTGGAACAGAACTGAGCTTTCCTTTTGATCTACTCATCAATAACGTATAATCAAAGCTTGCCCAAACAGGTACCAGCGACACTCCCTCTGTGTTCCTGGTTTCCCTTTGGAACGCTGGCAGAATAGCAGGACGGCTTTGGATCTGGCAAGTCCCATCACCATGATTTGTGTTAGAGAAAAAGTGAGCAGCATGATTAGAACAATTTAGAAACCAGCAAACAGCTTCAGAGCAGCAATGTGGACCAGGATGACGGATCCTCCAAACAGTGACGGGCTCAGAACATCGGGGAAGGCCAGGCCGCCTTTGGTACCTGTTAGAAGGAAAAAGCAGATCTCAAAGAATTGATAGGAAATTATTTCACACTGACAGAGATCCCTAAAGGTACCCTTCCCAACAACTACTGGAACCTGCTTATGCCAGAGGGACAACATTAATCCATTTCCCCTCAGCAGGACACTCCAGCCTAGGATTTATCTGGGACATTCACTCACTGGTGATGTATTTCACCTGCTTCCTCCCTCCTCAGCCTGCTTGCTCCTTTGGCATCAATCATTAATGAGCACATTTCACCCAAGACGGTCCCGGAGGCTCTGGTTAGAGTTTCTTATCTGCCGCGTAAGTGTATTCCAGTTATGAGTAATAAAGACATCAGTCTGTGGAACACTGGCCGCAGACACCAGTAACACCATTTCTGTTGGATTTTTTTATTGGCTTTAGGGGCAAATGTAGAGCTGGGCAGAGAAAGGCCATTCCATTTTGTGGAGAATTTTAATATTTCAAAATTTTGTTTCGTTCTGATTTGAAACGAAAATCAAAATTTTTGAAACTCTCCATACAAGGGAATGGAGCGTCGGCTCTGGGGCAGTCCACCAAGCAGGCTGTCCCAGGGTCGGGGGCACTGGAAGTCCTGGGGTCCATGATTCCTAGGCAGTCCTATTGTCAAATTCCAATGAGAAAATGTTTCATCGAGATTTTTCCGACCTGCTCTGGTAAAATAGTCCTGTTTAGTCCTTTGGGAGGATGTAGTTCCACTGGGGATAGAATAGGTCTAGTTATGAGAGGAGGGAGATGGAGACACACTTGCGTTGTAGTGCTGTGGATGTGTGTTCAGCTTATAGTTCAGAACACTGAAGATGACTCTTTAGTGCTCTAAGGAGTAATTCTCCCTACATTTTCTTTTCTGAAATCAACTGCACTTAGAATTCATTGAGACCTCAGATACGAGGCATGAGGGACATATGAGAACTTAGCTAAATAGAGAGAACCTACCGTTACCCCACTTATTTCTTAACTGGTTTCATGTAACATGTTTGCCTGGTGGGGTTGGTCTTGGCTCTGCACTTCAACACAAAAGGCAAATCATTTTCAAAACAATGTAAAGAAAAAGATTATTTCTTACCGGAGTTGTAAACACATGTTTGGCCCTTCTCTCCTATGGTACAAAACAGAGAGAGTCAATGAAATGTGATCTGCCCAGGTAGAATTTTCAACTTCATTCTACTGTTTCCAAAGAAACATAGGAACTGTTGGATTAGATTCCACCAATGGGCTCCACCTAGCCTGGTATCCTGCCCCTGATTGAGGTCAGGCCCAGCTGCCTCAGGGGAAGCTGCAAGAAATCCCCTAGTGAACAATTCTGGAATTACCGAAACATAGGGGAAGTTTCTTCCCCAACCCTGGCAGTTAGTGACTGCCTTATGTCCTCAGGCCTAAGGGATTGTAGTCCTTTTAAAAACTATTTTATTCTATATAACAGGGCATTCCCTTTTAGTAGATAAAATATGTTGCCTTCAGTTTATTCTTGTTTTATGAGAAAAGGAAAATGGCACTCTCTAAGGGTATGTCTACACTACGACTGTAGTCCAATTTTTGCCACTGTCTCATTTATTATTTTGTATCTCTCTTCTGCTAATTAAACCATCCCAATCTCACCTTTATAAATCTCTCCAGACCTCTTATCATTTTCAACACTTTTTAAGCTAGGGTGATCAGAACTGAACCTAGTATCCCAGAGAAGGGTGCCCATTAATTCATATAATAATGTTATTATATATATATATATATGTTATAATATCTTCACATTATTCTCCATCCCAGATGCATGCTAACATTTTGTTTGCTTTATAGACTTTGCAGCACATTGAACAAAGATTTTCACTGAGATTTGCACCGAACTCTCCACAGTGCTGGCCAGGTCTCTGTCTCAGTTGATACAGCGCATTAAGAATCCAGTGAAATTATCCCTCACAATGTGCGTTACCTTGAATGTGTGTCAGTGAATTTCACCTGATGTTGCGTTGCCCATTCACCCAACTTGGTTAGATCTCTCTGAAGTTCCTCGCCGTCGTCCCTAGTCCTGACTGCCCCAAATAATGTGCCATCTGCCCACTAGGCCACCTGACTGCTCCCTTTCCCACAGCCTCTGGATTTGCTGTGCTGTGTCTAAGGAGCCACAGCTGCTCTGCCAGGGCTCCTGTGGACTCTGTAGTGGGCATGTGTGTGTTGAAGACTCGTGGTGGTTTGGGGCCTTCACCTGTCTTTCTAGTGCTCCCATCGCCATGACGTCTAGGCACCTTCTCTTTCCTCAGTGAGTGCTTGGGACCCAGTGTCCACCCACCCCAGCCCGAGGCCTCTCTAGCAGCAAGTGTCATGGCAGCCTGTCTCCCCCAGGTCTGGTGGAAAGTCCCCAAGTCAGCGTCCCTCTCCTCAGCTCTCCCTGAAATGGGGGTTTTAAATTCTCCACAGCAAATAGCCCCACACAAATATTTCTCCTGTTCAGCCCAGGACTCACCGCAGTTAAAATAGCTGCATTTCTGGCTTGTGCTCTGGTGGTTGATGTTATTCCCTTGTATTTTGGTCACTCTGAATACCTCATGGACTGGGATTAACACTTCTTTTTGGGAAGGATTATATGACATGTCCTGGATCTTCACGCCAAAGCACGACTGGATGGTGAAGACTGTGGTCTTGCCAAACTTCTCAGCCTCTTTTTTATCAGTAGATGAAGAGACAAAGTGTCCAAACCTGATCTCACCCGCTCCGTCGTACTCAGAATTAGTGCCCCGGTACAGCGTCATTTTCTTCGTCTCATCACAGTCCTTTCTTAAGAGCTGCAAAGCTCTTGTCAAATAATAATGAAAGGCTTTGAACTGGAAATTGGCCATGGAAGCAGCTCGAGATCTCCTAGTCACACTCACTGCATCATTAAATGTAGTTGAAAATGTTTTGCCTTTTTCTTTGGTGGGGTCAGTATAGGCTACTATGGCTATTCCATACTCATCCTCAAAGTTGGGGGGCAGAGGGGGAGAAATCGTTGTTTTCACACTGTTCCATTTGTCTCTTGCATTTTTCCACAGCGAGTTAAACGGAGTCATTTCTCGCTCTATCAGTTCACGTGCAGTTCCATTCATTTTTTCAGCACATCCTAGATATTGATCATCAAAAGCAGCATCCATCATGCTCAGCTTCACCTGACATTTTGCCTGAAAGAATAAAGGAAACATACGGTCACATTAGCATTTGTTTTATAATAACACCTAGAGGTCACACCCAGGATTGGGGCCCCATTGTGCTCAGCCCTGTACAAAAACACTAAGAGATGGTCTCTGCCCTTAGGAGCTTACCTCTAAAGAGACAAGACAGAGGAAAGGGAGTGGGGACATATAGGCAAAATCCTCAGTGGGTTGCTTGGCAAATGTTATGTTGACTCCATGATTATTTTTTTTGGGGGGGGCGGCACACCCGAGGAACAGCGATCACTATAATCCTTGCACATGCATTTTTAGTTTACTGGGGACTTTGTTAGTGTAATAGATATATTGTGGGGAGGGGGAGGTTAGGAAGAAAGGCAGGAAGGGATACATTAACTGGGAAGACAAAGCAAGGGGAACAAGAGACATGGGAGGAGGCTAGGAGGGACTGAAATCCCAATCCACTCCCACGGGAATATCTAGAAACCATCCCCATTTACCTCAGGGGGAGTCAGTGGGTTGCCATCTCCATATGCCAGCCATGCACTGCATGCTCCAGGACTGGCGGTGCCCGGGGGAAGGTTCCATCCAGGATCCAACCCCCGAACACGCATGGAGGACGGCAACACCGTTGTGGTGGGTTGTATAAACCCCACACTGGTTAACCAGGGGTTAACAGGAACCTGAGCCCCTTTAGGCTGCGGGGTGGCACCTGGAGTGGTGTTAGGCATAACCGGTGATCAAACCCAGCTGGGAATGTCCCCTCTTGGGCTAAAGGCAGAGAGAGGCCTGGAGCCAGCAGGAGGCCTAGGAGGCTGGGGGCAGTGAAGTCTGCAGTCAGAGGTGATTTGCCTCAGGCCAGGAGGAAGCCGGGGGAAGTGTTGGTAAAGCCTAGGGGGCGTTTGGACTGGAGTTTGAGGGGCTGCAGGGAGAGGGGGAAGACCTCGGCAGTCCCTCTCCTTGCAGTAAACAGAGGAGAGACCGAGAGGAACAGAGAGACTCCTTCAGGGTGAGGAGGAAGCCCGAGCAAGGCAGAAATTGGTTTAATTTTGTTCTTTTGGTTTGGGACTGTGTTGGGGGATTCCACAGGGGAGCCCTGCATTCCGGCCCTGAAAGGAGGGTGAGCTGGGAGAGGCTGTGCGGACTGGAAAAAGGCTGTGGTAGGAATATATCCACGGAGGCAGCAGCAAGGAGTCTGACAGAGCAGACCTTGGCTGCTGTCTCAGAAGGTCCCTGGACTGGAACTACTGTGGAAGTGGGTGTGGGGCCCTGATTAGACAAACACCTGTCCGGGGTGGTCTCGGTGCACTTGGTCCAGCCTCAGCACACAAGGCTGCACTAGATGACCTCTTGAGGTCCCTTCCAGCCCTACATGTCTATGGGTCTAGGGCAGTCTGGCTGCCTGCATTGCCTTGAGCAGAAACACGAGAAAACACAGAGTGCTTCACTGGCAAAGCTCAAGAGTTTACCTGAGGGATTCCCAGCCAGGTCTGAAGACAGAAGTATGTCAAGGGGATCAGCAGAGGCCTCATCATGGTTCCAACTTCCCCGGTGCGGCTGTAGGAGAATCCACCAGGAACGTTAGTGGAGATTTGCAGGGAAAGAACACACCAAACCCAAACATCCTCCCGATTGGTTCACTGTGATCCGTTGTTCCACATTCAGTACCTGGGATTTCCCAGGCAGGAATTGCTAATCTCACGGACGGCAGCCCAGCCATAACAGAGGTGGGTTTGACCCTGAAATACAGTTCTCAGCTCGGGGGGGTGGGGAGTAGTTGTGGGGAAATCCTCCTTTCACTTGCTAAAGGATTCTGGGGGGGTGGAAACACTGTACCTAGTGCTGCTGAGTTTACTCAAAAGTGCCGTTAAACTGCTGCACAATACACAGAACCCAACAGGCCAGGCAGGTCTGTCAATCGCATCCTAGAACAGCGGTTCTCGAACTTTTGTAGGGGTGATCCCTTTCACAGAGCAAGCCTCTGTGTGCGACCCCCCCCTATAAATTAAAAACACTTAAAAAAAAATATTTAACACTATTATAAATGCGATAGGTGAAGCAGCGTTTGGGGTGGAGGCTGACAGCTCGCGACCCCCCAGGTCATAACCTCGCAACCACCTGAGGGGTCCCGGCCCCAAGTTTGAGATCCTCTGTCCTAGAGAATGGGGCTAAAATAACGATATAAATGAATGGTTCAGTGCCTCACCCAAGTGCCTGGTCAAGGGTTTGCTCGGCAACTACCTCCTACACTCTGTGCCTCGCTGCTTAGTTCTGCCCCATGGCTAACAGGGTGATCAACACCTATTCTCAGGATCCCAGAATGATGTTTGTTTTTGTTGTAACAGTGTCACACTGTTGATTCATATTTAGCTCACGATCCACTATGAGCCCCAGATCCTTTTCCGCAGTACTCTTTCCTGGGCAGTCGTTTCCCATTTTCTATGTGTGCAACTGATTGTTCCTTCCTAAGTGGAGTGGGGTCCCCACTTCAGATATGGGCAGTAGGTACTACCATAGTACTTCTAATAAATAAAATAATAATAAAGTAATTAGGCGAGGTATTTCCAGTAGAGATAAGAAGGTGTTAGTGCCATTATACAAGGCATTGGTGGGACCTCATTTGGAGTGCTGTGTGCAGTTCTGGTCTCCCATGTTTGAGAAGGCTGAGTTCAAACTGGAACAGGTACAGAGAGACGCCACTAGGATGATCCGAGGAATGGAAAACCTGTCTTATGAAAGGAGACTCAAGGAGCTTGGTTTGTTTACCTGAACCAAAAGAAGGCTGAGGGGAGATATGGTTGCTCTCCTTAAATATATCAGAGAGATAAATACCAGGGAGGGAGAGGAATTATTTCAGCTCAGTACCAATGTGGACACAAGAACAAATGGATATAAACTGGCCATCAGGAAGTTTAGACTTGAAATTAGATGAAGGTTTCTAACCATCAGAGGAGTGAAGTTCTGGAACAGCCTTCCAAGGGAAGCAGTGGGGGCAAAAGACCTATCTGGCTTCAAGATTAAGCTAATAAGTTTATGGAGGGGATGGTTTGGTGGGATAACGTGATCTTGGCAATTATTGACCATTGACTATGGGTGGTAAATAGACCCAATGGCTGGTGATGGGATGTTAGAAGTTACTACAGAGAACTTTTTCCTGGGTGTCTGGCTGGTGAGTCTTGCTCACATGCTCAGGGATCAGCTGATTGCCATATTTGGGGATGGGAAGAAATTTTCCTCCAGGGCAGATTGGCAGAGGCCCTGGAGGTTTTTCACCTTCCTCTGTAGCATGGGGCATGGGTCACTTGCTGGAGGATTCGCTGCATCTTGAAGTCTTTAAACCATGATTTGAGGACTTCAATAGCTGAGACATAGGTGAGAGGATTATTGCAGGGGTGGGTGGGTTAGATTCTGTGGCCTGCACTGTGCAGGAGGTCAGACTAGATGATCATAATGGTCCCTTCTGACCTTGAAGTCTATGAGTCTATGCCATTATCTAAATCATTGATGAAGATATTGAACAGAACCAGACCCAGAACTGATCCATGCAGGACCCCACTCGTTATACCCTTCCAGATTGACTGAGAACCACTGATAACTACTCTCTGGGAACAGTTTTCTAACCAGTTATGCACCCACCTTATAGTAGCTCCATCTAGGTTGCATTTCCCTAGTTTGTTTATGAGAAGGTCATGCGAGACAGTATCAAAAGCTTTACTAAACTCAAGATATACCATGTCTACCCCCTCCCCCATATCCACGAGGCTTGTTTCCCTGTCAAAGAAATATATTAGATTCATTAAACACAATTTGTTTTTGACAAATCCATGCTGACTGTTACTTATCACCTTCTTATCTTCTAGGTGTTTACAAATTGCTTAATTAGTTGCTCCATTATCTTTCCGGGTACACAAGTTAAGCCGACTGGTCTGTAATTCCCTGGGTTGTCCTTATTCCCCTTTTTATAGATGGGCACTATATTTGCCCTTTTCCAATCTTCTGGAATGTCTCCCGTCTTCCATGACATTTTGAAAATAATCGCTAGTGGCTCAGATATCTCCTCAGTCAGCTCCTTGAGTATTCTAGGATGCATTTCATCAGGCCCTGGTGACTTGAAGACATCTAGCTTGTCTAAGTAATTTTTAACTTGTTCTTTCTCTATTTTAGCCTCCGATCTTACCTCTTTTTCACTGGCATTCACTATGTTAGACGTCCAATTGCTACTCACCTTTTTGGTGAAAACTGAAACAAAAAAGTCATTTAGCATTTCTTCCATTTCCACATTTTCTGTTAGTGTTCACCCCACTCACTGAGTAATAGACCTGCCCTGTCATTGGTCTTTCCCTGGCTTCTAATATATTTGTAGCATGTGTCTTTTTACCCTATATGTCTCTAGCTAGTTTAATCTTGTTTTGTGCCTTGACCTTTATTTTGTCCCTACCTACTTGAACAGCAGCACTGAGCAGCTGGAATAGCCTAGCAGCCTGGACAGTGTTACCATAGCAACATTCCATAGCACTTAACATATAACACTACAGATGTTTTTCTATATGTTGTTTATTTAAGGTGATACCTGGTAAACGTAATGAATAGAGCTGTATGTGAGGGGGCTGCTGGTCCCTCACTGAAACTCAGAGAGAGGATCAACCAGAAAACCCCACTTTCTCCTGGATTTAGACAGGGTGGAAGAGAAATCAGGATCCTGAGGCTGACAGTCCACAGGGCTAATGGGAGAGACCAAAGCTCCAGGTCAGCCTGATTGACAGGGCAGGCAGGTCAATGAGGGAGTCAGGAGCCCGGGGACCGGGTGTGAGCTGTGGCTGCCAGGGGCAGAGTAAAGGAGAGAGCCGCAGCCAGAGCTGGGCTGGGGGCAGATCTGGGGCAGTGCAGACCCGCTGCGCCGGTGAGTATCCAAGGCTTAGCTATAGTGGGGACCCGCGGGCCCAGAGCCAGGATAGCGGATGCCGGCTGTGTCACATATAACACTGGAGCTGAGTGCAGTGAGTGGCTGGGAGAGCCGGGGGGATGGGGGAGTGCAGGATACATCACCCGACAAGAGCCCTTGCAAGCTGGACTTGGCGAGGAAACACGAACCCGACAGGGGAGCTGATGCTGGGGGGAAGGGTCCTGTCACCTAGACCCTGCGGGCCTGTGGCCACAGCCAGAGCAGGTGTCTGACCTGCAGTATTAGCACAGCCAGGGCCTGGGAGGGAGGTCTGGGACGTGTGAGGAACAGACTGTGAACTTCCCTTACATCCCAGAGACGCTGTTTGTGGTTTCAACTGTGCCCACAGGGCGGGTTCCTTGTTTCCTTTAAACTTTCTCATTTTCCCCTTATTTCTCTTGCTGCTGCTGTTTAATAAATTGTATGTGTTTTGAACTTAATGAATTAATCAGTGAGTCAAGAAAGTCACTGGTGAGGAGAGAGCACCCTGGAGTGGGGCCACCCAAGCCCCTGTCCTAAGTGACCAGCACAAGATTGGGGGTCGAGCCCCCAGGAATCCTGAACCCAGCCTTGTTGGAGTTAACACACAGTTGCCAACTTTCATGTGGTAAATAAGCACCCCGACTTTCACAATAAACCAAAAATCAAGCTAATCCCATTCAAAACAAGCTAATCCCTAAAAACTCCAACACTCTATGTGACTAGATCCCCCTGGCGTGCAGTCTGGGACCGTGGTGGGCCCACTGTGCACCCCTGACTCTCTCTCCGCTTGCCCCTGTTTGCCCATTGCCCCTGCTTGCCAGGAGCCGATCAAAAAAAAAAAGAAGCAACAAGCAATGAGCCAAAAACTAGCCAACAAGCAACTCACAAGCCAATTAAGCCATAAACAGGCTCAGTTTCTGCATTTTTTTCACGGGTTTGGCAAGTCTGGTTATGAGGACTCTGCCACACAGGAGGGTGGAAGGGGAGCCCTTGAGGTCAGGCAGGCCTCTGGGTAAAGGGAGCCGGGGCGAGGACTTATCCTTTCACTAGCCGATTCCAGGGGTAGTGCAGAAGCCAGGAAAGTTCCCCACAATAGCAGGACCATTCCCCTGCTTACACTTACACACATGGGTATGTCTAGACAGGAGTTTTGATGTCCTAATTTCAGTGGAGTTCACTGATTGCCAATTAACCCACTCAACAGACATCTTTAAAATGCTAATTTAGACATTCACAAATGTTTGTTCCAGCTGAGCCCTAGCCTAAAGCACTAACGTTTGCCGTGTTGAAGACAAGGTGGCATTCCACAGGAGGAGAACTACGGTGCTTTAGCTACCTTGCTGTAAAACCCTAATGGAGACAAGGCTCTGACGTATTAACACTGTGTGACTAGGCAAGGTCAGCCGGAAGTGTGGGGGAGGGGACGCAGTGGTGACCTTGCCCAGCTACATCAGAGTAAAAACTACACAGCCCCTTATAGGTGAAAATAACAGCTACAAAACTGTCCCAGTAAAAAGATGTCAGGCAGCTCTCAGTGTTCTTCCTCCAAAGTGAACCAGCTCTTACTCTGGCTGTGAGTAAGACCACTCTGACCACTCTGCCCCAGCACTGATGCTGCTTCTCTGGCCCCTCTGGCTCTGGTTGCTGCAGCTCTCCTCCCAGCACAGGTCTGCTCTCCGGGCTGCCTCTCTGGTTTTCTCTGGCTGGCAGAGCTCTGCTCTCCAGATTGGCTCGGGCTCAGCCTCTTGCTTTCTCCTTAGCTCGGCCCCACTCCCTCTGACCCAGGAAATTCCAGCTCACATGGAGGATGGGACCCCCTGGCCTCCTGACTCCCTCATTAGCCTGCCTGCCCTGTCAGTCAGGCTGACCTGGAGCATTGGCCTCTCCCCATTGTTCCTGGGGACTGTCAGTCTCATGGTCCTGATTTCCCATCGACCCTTCCCCTTTCTTTTAGTACTGGGAGCTAGCAACCAAACCCCCACTGAGTTTTAGTAAGGGGCCAACAGTCCCCTCACAAACACATGGATAAAGTTTTTACACCTGGATTAGAAAGTTGGATTTGCTGGTCTTTGGGTAAAAGTGCAAATTAATTAGAATTCCAATAAGACCAGAGAAAACGTGCAGTGAACCAGATTCTCTTTCTATCGCTGCCCGTCAGACAGGCAGAACTTCAAAGGGTAAAACACAGGGTATAAAAGCAGTTTGTACATTGGACTGCAAAACTGACCAGAATGCTGGCTATGGATTAATCTCAGTTTCTTGTTAAATACTAGGGTGACCAGATGTCCCGATTTTATAGGGACAGTTCCGATTTTGGGGGCTTTTTCACACTTGCTGTCTGGTCATCCTATTAAATACAGAGTTACCAAACTAGGCAAAACATATTTTGTACCCAATAAAATATGTGTTAACATTCACGAGTTACTTCAATCACATCTGCTTTAGCAACCACCTTTTTTTAGAAGGGCTATTTTCCGTGGAGCCAATCATTTTAGTTTATTATTCATTTATTGTGTCATGTTATGATTAATCAATGTTATAGCATATCTATTCTTTCTTTGTTCACTAGAGTTAATTTGTAGGATTATAAAAGTATAAGATTGATCAGTATTTAGAGGAACCAAGTTTTAGACATGAGTAAGACAAGCTGAAACGCAAGGCCTGAGGCCTGTAAGATTTTAGCTTAGCTATTTTAGGCCTTGGTGAAAAGAAATTAGGACCATAAGTAGGGTTGCCAACTTTCTAATCGCACAAAATAGAACACCCCTGCCCCTTCTCCGAGGCCCTGCCCCTGCTCGCTCCATCCCCCCTCCCAGCGACGCTGACTTCCGTCAGCGTCGGTGGGTGCTGATGCCAGGCCCCGCCCCCGGACGCCGGTGACGTCATGTGGCCCTGCCCCAGACACTGGTGACGTCACGGGGCCCCGCCCCCGACACCACCGCAACGTCGCCGGCGTCGGGGGCGGGGCCCCGGAACATCGCCCGGTGCTCTGGTAAGTTGGGTGCGAGCTCTGGGGATGGCGGGGAGTTGCCGGTGGGTGCAGAGCACCCACCAATTTTTTTCCAGCCCCGGAGCACCCACGAAGTCGGCGCCTATGCCCCCTCCTTCCATCACTCACTGTCCCCCACCCTCACTCACTTTCACAGGGCTGGAGCAGGGGTTGGGATGTGGGAGGGGGGTGAGGGCTCTGGCTGGGGTTGAGGGCTCGGAGGTGGAGCTCTGGGCTGGGGGTGCAGGCTCTGGGTGGGGCCGGGGATGAGGGGTTTGGGCTGATGGAGGGGGCTCTGGGCTGGGGCAGGGAGATTGGGATTCAGCGGGGGTTAGGGGCTCCGGCTGGGGGTGTGGGCTCTGGGGTGGGGCCGGAGATGAGGGGGCTGGGGCAGGTGTTTTTTGGGGGTGAGGGCTCTGGGAGGAAGTTTGGATGTGGGAGGGGACTCAGGGCTGGGGCAGGGGGTTGGGATGTGGGGTCCCAGCAGCACTTACCGCAGCTCCCAGGAAGCCTCCACCAGGTCCCTGCAGCCCCTGGACACATGGGCGGCCAGGGAGGCTCTGTGCGCTGCCCTCGTGCCCACAGGCGTTGCCACCATACCTCCCATTGGTCGCAGTTCCCGGCCCATGAGAGCTGCGGAGCTGACCCTCGGGGCAGGGACAGCGCACAGAGCCTCCCTGGCAGCCAATGCATCTAGGGACCGCAGGGACCTGGTGGCCGCTTCCGGGAGCCATGCGGAGCTAGGGCAGGCAGGGAGCTGGCCTTATCCTTGGGTCCCCTCTGCGCCACCGGTCGGACTTTTAATGGCCCGGTCAGCGGTGCTGACTGGAGCCGCCAGGGTGTCTTTTCGACTGGGCGTGCTGGTCAAAAAACGGACGCCTGGCAACTCTAACCATAAGCCAATGACTGGAAAATAACCCGCTTATGAATGTTTGTGTGGTCACTACCCTGGGTCTTTATGTTCCTAGAGACTCTAAATCTGAAGCAAGTAGCAGAGGTGACATTTCCTCGGTTTAGCATGAAACTGTAGCTACCAAAGCTGAACCCACAGTGGTGTAACACCACATTACAAAATTCACTTTAAATAAAATAAAAGGCTACAGATTGGCACCCAGCACATGGCTCTAGAGAACACAGAAAAGGCAACAACAACAAAAAAGACCACCTTAGACAACAAGGGAATGGTTTACAAACTTCTGCTTTTGAAAATCAATTGATAATCATGCAAGTAGGAGAATCATGTCATGCTCACAGTAACTAACAGCGGGAACTTCCTGTTTTCGCTTATGTTTTCTATTGCATTCACTGTGTGGTTTTGCTTGTTTGTCTATGTGATGTAATAACTGAGCTCAGGAAAAATGTAAAGGGGAAGTATCCTCTTATTCTTACTGCAAGTATTGAAAGTAATGAAGATGTCTTATTGAGAGTAATATTTATGGGGAAAGTGTAGTAGCCGTGTTAGTCTGTGTCAGCAAAATGAAAATAAGAAAGAAAAACTTGTAGCACCTTAGAGACTAACACTAACCCACGAAAGCTTATGCTGAAATAAATTTGTTAGTCTCTAAGGTGCTACAAGTTTTTCTTTCTTATTTTCATTTATGGGGAAGATGATCATAGAGTGGTACTAAATAGCAGTTGTGTGTAAGGGACCCAGCATTCACGTGCAGGTAGAAACCTTATCAGGTGTGGCAGAGTAAGTCAGATGGTTCACCATCATTAATAACCTCCCCAAACTTGTTAATAAGCTCCCCAAACTCTGGACTCCTCTGGACTGCGCCCGATGAAGGATCAAATAAAACTTTGTGGAGTTACCTTGGTCACCGCCCCTCCTCTCGGTGTTCTCCAGCTGTAAACAGCTGAAGGGGAAGGAAGCACCACAATCACTTCTCAGCAGGGGTAATACCCTGTAGAATGTTTATTTAAATTAGGAAGCAACTAAGGAAGAGACGCCTTCCGAACTCCGAATAGAGAACCGCTAAGAGAGTCATTACATTGCTCCTGAGAGTGTTCTGCGCCAAAAAATTAAAAATTCTGCGCCAAAAATTTTAAAATTCTGTGCCAAAAAATTAATAATCCTGCACATAATATTTTAAAATGCTGCAAAATTCTGAAAATTTTATTTGTCAAATAAATGTGGTGGCTCCAGCCTGGAATTGGGGAGCACAGGCCGCTGGCTGCACAGAGGTGGGAGATCACCCTGCAGCTCCTTCCCGGGACACGAACTCAGCGGTGAGGCTGCACCCAACCCTGGCACAGCACAAGTGCTGGGCCTGCCCCAGAAACACCCCAGGGCCCTGCCCCTCTGTGCCAGGTGCTCCAGGTGTGGGCAGGCAGGTTCAGCCCAGCAGGATCCAAGTTGGGAGGGGCTCAGTGTGGGGGGGATCCAGGTGTGGGTTGAGAGGGTTCTGTGTTGGGCAATCTGGGTGTGGGTGGTTCAGTGGGGGATCCAGATGCAGGGGGATATGGATTGGGGGGTTCTGGGTGCAACAGTAATGGGATTCTGCACCAGGGGCCAGGTGAAGGTGGTTGGGGCTCAGCAGAGTGGGTCTGAGTGCGGGGAGGGCCTGGGGAAGAAATCTGGGGGTGGGTCTGACCTGGCCCCGGCTGCCGTGCAGGGGAAGAGGAAGTTCTGTCCTCTCCAGCCCAGCCAGGACTAGCAGCTGAGCCCGGCGCAGGGTAGGACCTACCAGTTGGGTCTTTTATAACAAATTAAAGCTCTAAAATCAACTCAACAGAAAATATTAGACTTTTCATTCCGTGCACCCCGCAGATTCTACCCTCTGATATTACCGTTTGCAGAACAAGAGTGCCTAGAGCTCCCAACCCGGATCGTGGCCCCGTGGTGCTAGGGTCTGTACATAGGGAGGCTGTGCCAATCCCCAAAATCTTACAATCTGGGGCAGACAAAAGTTGGTAGAAGAAAGCGAGGGAGAGTGACTGGCCCATTGTCACACACAGCAGGCCGGGGAAGAGCTGGGATGAAAACCTTGGTCTCCTCACTCCCAGTCAGCTCCTTTATCCACTGGCCCACCCTGCCCCTCAGTCCCATAGGTACTGGACAGGTGTAACTGTGGGCAGATTTGTATCATGGTCTAAACCACTGTGCAACCTGCTGTCTAGAGATGAATGCAGCAGAAGTGTGTGTAATTAGGATCATGAAGAGTAAGAATTTAATGATGTTACTATACCTGACTTTCCCGAGTGTGTCTGAGTCCCTGGCAGGCTGCTGACCCGAGCAAGAGATGGCTGCAGCTGTAGAAATTAATCTGCAGTGTTCAGAACACAGGAAATAGTTTGACTAAGAAACCTCCCTGCAGACTTTCACTTTCAGAACTAACGGTGTTTTGTTTTTTTTAGGAAATGAGGGCCTGATCTAAATCCCACTGAAGTCAATGGAAAGACTCTCATTGATTTCAGTGGGCTTTGGATCAGGCCTGTACAGAGTCAAAACGTTACTATGAGCTAGGGCAAGGGCTCCTGAGTATTTCCAGTAACACCTGTTTCCAAACGTATTCACAAAACTACCCCCGTTTTATCCTCTGTGCTTCCTGTTCGAGGATTCTTTACCTCCCTGTCCCAGATGTTAAAGCCAAACAATTTTGCTACCTTGGCTCTGCTGTTACCAGCAATGTAGATCTTGATGCTGAGTTTACCAGTATAATTGGCAAAGCAGCCAGGAACTTTGGTCTTTTGCACGGTGGAGCCTGGAACAATAACAAATTGTCAACTAAAGTGAAAATCTATATTGATGAGACATGTGCTTTGTCCAGGCTTCAATATGGCTCAGAAAAATGGACGACTTACGCCAAACATGCCAAAAGACTAAACAGTTTTCATATCAGATGGTCGCGTAAAATTTTTCGAATAAGATGGGAAGACCGGGTGACAAATGTGGAAGTGTTAAATTGTGCTGATATGTCATTCATGGGAACATTGATTAGTAAGAAAAAACTCAGGTGGCTTGGACATGTCAAGCGAACGCCGCATTACAGGATCCCGAAGAGCGTGCTGTACTCTGAAGCTCGCGGACGGTGTAGAAAGAGAGGCAGACCGCTGCGCAGACTTGGGGATGCTGCGAAGATGACATAGTATCGTTTGGAATCTCTGTGGGTGATTGGGAACGGAGTGCAGAATGCTGCTCTGGTTGGTGGAGTCAGCTTGTAGATGGAGCGAGGAGTTGCGAGACAGACTGGGTCAAGCTTTGTGATGACTGGCGTCAGAGGAGGAAAGAATCAGCTGCTCAGATTCAGAGCCTGGCTAGTGCGTGGATGGGCCCCACCTGTGGAAGGGACTGTCACTCGCGCACTCAACTCCAGCAGCAGCAGTTGTTACAATTAATGCCCATCCAGCTGCTGACCCAGGAACCGTCTGTCCAGCAACAGCAGCTCATACACCACATGGTGGCCCTTTTGTGACCTCCCACAATGACGGGCTCTTCTGCTGGGGGCCGATGGATGTAGCTCCGGTGACTTCAGCCAGACTGATCCAATGAAGCTGGTTCTCAGAGATGACCCAGATGCCTTCCTTGAGATGTTTGAATGGGTGGTGATAGTTGCAGCGGCTGCCAGAACACTGGGTGGTCCTGGTGGCCCCATATATGACTGGAGCAGCCCAGGTCAACCGTTGTAGCCTGGATCCCGAAGCGGAGCAGAATTATTTACAAATCCAAGTTGCCATTTTGGACCATTTCATGATCTCTGAAAAGACCTTCTGCCGGCACCTCCAGGAACAGACGTATCCCCTCGGAGCCCAGCCCTGGGGCGTAGCACAGAAACTGCCGGACTCCTGCTAGTGGTGTCTCAGACCAGAAGCCAGGATGGGGTCCACGTGGCTGAAAGGGTCCTACTAGAGCACCTTGCCCAGATACCCCCAGCTGGGAGTAGGGGCTGCATCTTAAGGCACCGGCCTGGATGGTGTTTAGCTGGTGGGTGTTTTTCCACACGCTATTTGTTATGTAGTGAAGCAGCACAGGCCCAGCAGTGCTGTAAGTAAAGTGTGTTTCTTTTGCACTGTGTTGTCCCTTTACAAAACCAGTGATGGTCTCACTAATTCCGTAAACACAGGTGTGTTGAGAACCCCTGGGCTAGACCTACACCCTTGCATTTGACTGTGTTAAACTGTATTATTTGATCGTGCCAAGTTTACCAAGTGATCCATATAACTCTGTGTCACTGTCTTTGCTATTTGTTGTTTATCATCCCACGAAGGTTTGTGTCATCTGCAAACTTTACTTTGTATTTTCTTCCAGACCACTGATTAAAATAATTGACAGTGTTGGGCTGAAAACATGGTCCCTGCAGAATCCCACTAAAAACACCGCATCTCGTTTATGATTTACCACTATTAACAATTACATTTTGAGATCTATCAGTTAGCCAGATTTTAACCCATTTAATATGTGCCATTGATTTTGTACAGTGCTAGGTTTTAAATCAGAATTCCCTGCAATACTGAGACAAATGCCTTACAAAAGTCCACATATATTACACCAACAGTTATCATCGGAGTTGTAATCTCATCAAAGAATATTAAGTTTGCTTCACAGAACCTGTTTTCCAGGAAATCATATTGACTGGCATTAAATATAGTTAGAAGTTAATATCATAGAATCATAGGACTGGAAGGGAAATTGAGAGGTTTTCTAGTCCAGTCCCCTGCAGGACTAAGTATTATCCAGATCAGTGCTATTAAAAGTGGTGGTCCGCGAACCGGTGCCAGTCCGTGAGCCATCAGCTGCCGGTCCGTGGCGAGTTTTCAGGAAAGAAAGAAAGAAAGAAGGGTATAATTTAAAAATTGCACTGGAATGCCATCAAGAATAATGATCAGTCGATAAAGTCGACAATATTAAATAATATTGTTTTCAGAAGCACATACTATAATATTGATAATGATGCCATAGTGCTACAGCATGTTTTGCATGAGACACGCGAGGGCGCGCTTACCCCACTTCTTCGCATATAAAGACCCCGCCCCACCGGCGGCTCAGCGAGCACCTGCCCACGGTCACTCCGGGAGGCTGCGGCTGATCATGGACCCAGTGCTCCGGAGCCTCTGGCCTGCAGAAGGGTGAGCGACAACACCCGTCCGCACTGCACAGCAGGCAAAGCGCCGCTACCCAGGTGCCGTTACAGCTCACAGGGGGCTCCCACCGTGGCGCTGCAGGCGGGAATGGGGATTTAAAGCCCTTCCAACAAAGAGAAGCCCGCTGCATGCCGCGGGCGCCATTTTAACCTGAGGGAGTGGCTGGGACTCGAACTCTTGCCCCTGCCCGCCCCGCGGGGCCCCGGTGCAGCCCCCCTGCAGCAGCTGCACCCGCACTGCGTGCTCTAGTGACTCCTGCCGCCGCCGCCTCCTCCCCAGAGCAGCCACTCAGCAAGGAGCGCACAGCCGGAGTGGCGCTGCCGCGGCTCACTTACCTGTCCAGGCACGCCGCACCCTCCTGCGCCCGCCCCCCACTCAGCTTTGCCCCAAGCCGCAGCCCCCCGTCACATGACTGGGGCCGGGTCATGTTGGAGGAGCTGACTCAGCAGCGCGGACTCTAGGGCCTAGAGTCCGTGCTGCTGAGTCAGCTCCTCCAACGTGACAAATATGGTACCAGTCCCTGGAACATTGGGAAAAAATTGCCGGTCCGCCACATCAGATAGTTCGAGAAGCACGGATCTAGACCATCCCTGACAGGTGTTTGTCTAACCTGCTCTTAAAAATCTCCAGTGATGGAGATTCCACAACCTCCCTAGGCAATTTATTCCAGTGCTTAACCGCCCTGATGGGAAGTTTTCATTTCATATTTCCATTCTTTACAGAGTCCCATAACTGCTGTTCTGTTTTGCCTGGAATCAGTGTCAAAGCCAGGCCTACACTTCAATTACTTGGATCATCCCATTTACCCTTTTTAAACCAGCAGTCTATAGCCAAGTTCCTAAGGGAAGCGATTGAAACCACATCCCTGGGGCCATTTAACAACGGAGGAAAAGAGCACTAAAAAATACAGGGAACAAAATAAAATAGTTCAGGAAACAATTCAACATAGTGCCCTGGGAATGGACTGGATGGAATATTCTCGCATGGTTCCAGCTCCTATAGAAATGATGTTATGCAAAAGGCCCCTCGTTACTGTTGGAATATGTAAGGGTTAAGTAGAGACCTGGGAAACCGCTGGTTTGCTGACATGGTATTAGGGAGCTGATACAGGGGTGTCCAATAGAAATGTGATGCTAGCCACACTGCTGGGTTTGAATTTTTCTTATTAGCCACATTATAAAAAAGCCACATGCATTAGTCGCAATTCAATAGCTTATTAGCCGCATGTGGCTAGTGGTGAACATATTGGACACCGCTGGAGTAGAAGCACGGGCAGGCACCCTTTCTGCGCTTGCTAGATATAGTGTTACCCCCTCCCTTCCCTTCTGCTTGTTAAGGATTGATAAGCATTGCAGCTGCATAAGGACTGTGGTTGTTTAAAGGATCCCCTGTGTGCAAAGAGCTGTTATCTCCCCCCTCCCAGCTATATAAACGAGTTCAGGATCATGGCCCCTTCCTCCCTTCCCTGAGAACTGCTGATCAAGGGAATTTGTGGCTGGAATTACTGCAAAAAATGTATCTTCAAGGTAAAATTGTCTGTAGAATATGCTTAATGCTGTAAACAGTGGCAGGGATAATTATATTCAGTAGCTATTAATATTCATTGTATGGGCGTTCATATTACTCAATAAGGGTTTTGGGGGTGTGGTAGTATATGTAGGTATTTACATACTAACTCAAATAAAAAGAATGTGCTGTAACTAATTTAGTGCTTACTCGGCAATTGGGTCGAGGGAAACAAGAACCGCAATAACGAAGCCCGTTTACTCAATCCACCTCTGGGTCCTCCTGCTCATTCTCTAACAGCTACCAGGCAGCTGAACTCTGCCTAACCCTCTACCTTCGGAAAGGAGAAGCAGCCTAGGTTTGTAGGACAGATCTGTGGCTAGCCAAGTGTAGAAATACCGTGGGAATGTATTAGAAGAGACACTTCGCCAGCCTAACTGTGCACAGGACGGAAACTTTCGGTACCTTAAGGCTCAGATGTAATTGGTTAAGCAGGGGTGCAGAGGAAATGCAGAGCACACACTTAAATGACAGAAGTCTTTGGTTTCTCTGTTCCCTTCCTGTGCGTTGACACAAACCAGTGTTGCCGTCTGTTCGCACTTAGCTTTGCAAAGAGAAATGATGCAACAAATTCTGTGAGGTGTCTCTGCAACAGCCTCTTCATTTGCTGCCGCCTCCCTGCGTCTCAGACTCCTGTCACACAGGTGTGCCTGTAGACTGACATTCAGCCAGCGGAGTAAGTATAAGGGCAAGTGGCCTGGAAAATGGGCTGTTGAAATGAAACTACCTTTTGCCTTAATGTATGAGCTGGGTGGCAAAGGAGGTACAGTGATGGAGAAAGAGAAGTAATCTAAACCACCGATCAAGGCATGGAAGAGAGATTTAGCTGCTAGGACAGAGAGGGAATGTTGGATCTTTGAAATGTTTTAGAAGAAGAAAAGAACGGTTGCTGACCTTACAGTTACTTGCATAATGATAGGTTTCAGTGTAGTAGCCGTGTTAGTCTGTGTCAGAAAACGAAAATAAGAAAGAAAAACTTGTAGCACCTTAGAGACTAACAAATTTATTTCGGCATAAGCTTTCGTGGGTTAATACCCACTTCATCGGAGTGGGTATTAACCCACGAAAGCTTATGCTGAAATAAATTTGTTAGTCTCTAAGGTGCTACAAGTTTTTCTTTCTTATTTTCGTTTTACAGTTACTGTGGTTCTTTGAGTCTTTGAATGCATCAGGCACTGGTTCCTGGTAGTCTAGCCTCGTGGCTGCAGCGGAGGTCATAAGAACAGCCAGACTGGGTCAGAACAAAGGTCCATCTATCCCAGTATCCTGTTTTCTGACAGTGGGCAAGGCCAGGTGCCCCAGAGGGAATGAACAGAACAGGTAATCATCAAGTGACCCATCCCCTGTCGCCCATTCCCAGCTTCTGGCAAATGGAGTCTTTATCTTGTGAAAATGGGTTTAGGTTGGACATTAGGAAAAACTTCCAAACTGTCAGGTGGTTACGCTCTGGAATAAATTGCCTACGGAGGCTGCAATCTCCATCATTAGAAATTTTAAAGAGCAGGTTAGACCAACACCTGTCAGGGATGGTCTAGATAATACTCAGCCCTGCCATGAATGCAGGGGACTGGACTAGATGACCTCTCGAGGTCCCCTCCAATCGTATGATTCTATGAATATAGCTAATTTATCCATACAACTCTGGCAAATGGTTGGAACCCAATTAACATCAAACCAATGTACCTATGAATGTTCTCCATTGTGCAGGTATCTTGGCATTTAGCTATGAAGCCATGTGCTAGTGTGTGTCAGTTTCCCTTTTCAGACAGCAAATCAGGGTTTAGTGGCTTTTCTGCTGTGAAAAGTTCTAAGATTGTTTGTAGGCGCTAGCTGTGAACTATCAATATCATACATCCCTTTAACAGAAAGTGTGTTCTCGTGTAATGAAACAACACAACCATCAGGGTTTCTGTCATCATATGTCAACACTGTCTCTAGTGCCCTGCATTGCTGGTGTAGGTCTTCTTCAGGTATAGTGCGGAGTTTGGGAATATCATACAATATTCCCAATATACTGCTGTGTTCCTTGAGCGGCAGGAAATGTTCTTCAACTGATTGTATTGCACAATCTAGCACCTGGTTAAAGAATTCAACTTTGAATTGTTGTTTGGGGTCTCTTATGGGATTATCCCATGCCTCGCAATCAAAATGTCTTCTTCTTTGCTGACTCTTGTATTCTTGAATGGGTGGGAAAATAGCTTCAGTGTGAAGTTCCTCTGCCAACTTCTGTGCACTCTTCAGAACATTTTGAAATCCCTCATCTGACCGGTAAGCCTGTAGGTATGACTTTGTTTTGTCCAGTTGTTCCATTGCTCCAGATATATCAAGGTTAACAACTTGGAGTCTCTTGCTTACAACATTTATTTCAAACAGTATGTCACGCCACAACACTAAGCCACATAGAAATTTGAAGTTATGTATGTTTCTGGTGATTCCATTTCCCTCTGCCACTGTTCTCTCACAAACAGTTCCTGTCGCAGCATTATCCTCCATAATGGCAACTATGGCATCATCTATCGTCCCAATTTGGTGTTTGATAGACTTTATCGCCTCCACTTGACTTTCCCATCGTGTGGCACTCAGTGGTTTCAGTGTCAGAGAGGATGTACCCAGATGTTGCTTCAAAATTTGCCATTGATGAGTTGATGCAGAGAAAAATACATAGATGCTTTGAATTACATTAAAAAATTCAGCAGCCTCACTAGAAGCTGATGCTCCATCACTGACCACCAAGTTCAATGAATGAGAACTGCATGAGACAAAAAAAGCTTGAGAGTTTAACTCTCGGATCCGTGTCTGCACTCCTCTGTTCTTTCCTCTCATGTTGGCACCATTATCGTAGCCCTGATCTCTCATGTCAGCTATTGCAATTCCCGTATCTTCCAGCTTTTTAAGAAGCACATTTATCATATCAGCTCCTGTAGTATCATCAATGTCAATACATTCTAGAAGTGCTCTCTGACAGTCACCATTGCAGGGACATTTTCACTAGGTTCTGTTGTTGTTACAAAACGCACCACTAAAGTCATTTGTTCTGTATGGCTGATGTCAGGTGTACAGTCCAGAATAACAGAGTAACTTCAGATCTGCCACAATCTTCTGTTTGACTTTTTGTTGCCGGTAACTGTATGATCTCATTTTGAATTGTTTTTCCAAGGTAGTGGTGTGTATACATTTCCTGAGTGGTGACTCTTCTTAGCTGCTCCTGGAGTACAGCATCAAACTCAGCCATCAGCTCCACAATTTTAAGGACGTTTCCATTGTTTGGCACATACAGCTGATCTGAAGTGCCACGCAGTGCTAGGTTTTGGGTAGCAAGCATTCTCACAATGGCAATGAGCCTTTTCAGAACATTTTGCCAGTAAAGAGACTCTGATGCAATCTTCTCTTGATGCTGATCATCTATGGTGACCTTTAACCTTAGTCTCCTCTCAAGCTCTTTCCACCTGTGGAATGCTCTCTGGTGATTTGCTGCCTTCTCATGGCATGCCAGAGTTCTAGCCAGATTTTTCCAGTCCTTTGTTCCTGTAGAACCCAATGTGGCTGGAACATTAGGCTGGAAGAGTTTGCAAGAAAAACAGTATGCAGCATTCTGGGTTTTTGAGTACATAAGCCATGGCCCTCCACCTTGTCACCGTTGGGGATTTCACGCCAGTAATGTGTTGGATGGAAACTTCTATTTTCATTGTCTTTGGGGAACATGAAGTTTTTCACTTCCTGTGGCCAATGCTGTACAAGGAAGTCCCTCAGGCTATTGCTTAAGTGGGTCCACTGTCCTGGATTATCTAGATTTAAGGAACTAAACTCAGCAGCAGCTGTTTCTTGCGCCTCCACCACACTTTTCTCTGATTTACACTTTTCTTCAGGAATGTGCATGGTTACATCCATTTGAGATGGAGATACGGATGCTGCAGTAGCTGCCAGGTCACCTGCACTCTGACTAACTGGAAGATCAGACATCTCCTCACCACTCACATCCTCACTGGGGCCGGAAGGCTCACCGTGAACATTTGTGTCTATGTATCTCAGGAGAGCTCCTTCCTGCTTAGATAGAAACGCTTCCTTTGCTTTCTTTCTTTATCTGAATGCTGCCCCAGAGGGGCGGTTTCTTCTTTCACGACTGACTGTTGTTTTGTGCCAGCTAGAGCGGCTCTCAACACTCAGTTGAAGGGGACAAATAAGCAGGCTGGTAGCAGGGCCTGAGTGAGGGAAGATATTAGCATCTTAAGGGCCTAACTGGCTCCTACTACTTCAGTTGACTGCCTGTTCTCCTCGAGTGGGTTCAGGGAAGCAGCAGGAAACAGGAAGCTCCCTGAGAAGCTGATGATAATCAGTCCAGGCTCCTGGGGGTGCTAGAGAGGTACATAAGAGGCTCTTCCTCTCTCTCCCTGCAGCTCCTGCTGCTTTCTGTTATCCCCTCTCACCTTTTCTCCTGCCTGCCTGTTATGTCTCTTGTGCCCTCCTTCCTCCAGCACAGCACTCCTCTCTGCTCTAGATGCATGAGATGGTGAATACATGTGCACCAGCAGCAGACACAATTTTCTACACTCTGGGTCCTAGTGGCGCCCCCCCACCCCACCACAGTCTGGCACCCGAGGCAGCCACCTCAGTTTGCCTCATGGTAAGGCCAGCCCTGCTTCTGGGATCGTGTAGTAATTTTTGGTGTCAGAAGGGGGTCACGGTGCAATGAAGTTTGAGAACGATTTAAGAGTAGGTTAGATAAATGTCTATCAGGGATGGTCTAGACAGTATTTGGTCCTGCCATGAGGGCAGGGGGCTGGACTCAATGACCTCTCGAGGTCCCTTCCAGCCCTAGAATCTATGAATCTATGAACTGCTGTTTTAGAGTGCAGGCTACTGGCCTACATTTTTTCATGCCTTTCTTTCAGAAGCTATTGTTGCAAGTGCAATTGTACTCAGAGACCTCTAAGTGATACGGTTTGCTGGGATGTGGAGTGATCAGCACAGGTGCTTGCATTTTGGGCTGTACATGCATTATTACTTTACCCTGAACTGCTGGTAGAGAATTGTTAACTAACAAATCAATACATTGAGGGTGTTTCCTTTCCAGGCATTTCTTTAGATATCCAAGCTGCTGAAAGTCTATTGTGAAATTTAGGTGGTGACTCACCTTCCCGCTGTTCCATGTTAGCTACCAGGGTGACCCCGACTGTCCTGGGTGCCATTCTAACAGACGTACAGCGTCCTGAACTGAGCTTTCTCCTGCTTGAAATTCTGGTGGCAATGTATTTCACAAAGCTCTGTCTACAGTTAACTGTCCAATCTCAACCAAGTTCTTTTTGTCTAAGGCTAGGTCTACACTAACCCCCCCTGTCGAACTAAGATACGCAACTTCAGCTACGTTAATAACGTAGCTGAAGTCGAAGTCTCTTAGTTCGAACTTACCTGTGGTCCACACGCGGCGCGCAGGCTCCCCCGTCGACTCCGCCTGCTCCGTTCGCAGAGCAGGATTACCGGCGTCGACGGGGGAGCACTTCCTGGTTCGATTGATCGCGTCTAGACAAGACGCGATAAATCGAACCCAGAAGATCGATTGGACTCCTCCGATGCGACGGGTAAGTGTAGACGTACCCTAAGTGAAATAATTTTACTGCTGTTTCCCAGTGGGCTGCATGTGCTGCAACCAGAGCTCCTTTTTTCATTCGCTCTCCCAATTTTGCAACGGCATTGAGTGTTTTTACATTTGTTACTGCTGCTATTGGAGAGACACGACTACTCAATCCTGAAGAGTCCGATTTAGAGGGTTTTTTCCCTCCTTTACAGTTATATACGGGATTTCCTTTGCCTCTTTTTTCAAAGGAACCAGTGTCTCCCTGTTTGGGTAGCTTCTATAGTGGACAATTTAGGTGGGGAGTTTTGCTTTAACCTTTTATACCTTTTCTTAATTGGGGTAGGTGCCGGCACCTTCTGATGGTCGGGTATTGGCAGGTTTCTGTAGAGATTCTAGTTTTGGCTCTTAAGTGGCTTGGGGTACAATGGGCATATCAGATTCAAAATGAATGATGCCACTTGTTCTTTTCATTATTCTTTCTGACTCAATTGAATTAAAAGTATCAAAATTACTTGCTGGAATTTCAGGTCGCAAAGAGTTTCTTCTTTCCTGAGCGGTACTGATATCTAGGATTGCCTCCTTACAGGCCTTCACAGCAATATCTATAGTTCCCTGAGTTCCTTGTAATAAGCAGCCCAATTGCGGATGGGTTTGTGACATGTCTGGCTTACTTACTTTTTGTCTTAACTTTTCACTAATCGCTTTCTCCTGGGATAAGGCTTGTTGTGCCTGATCCAACTGTTCTATTTTCCTTCTCAATTTTCTTTCTAAAGTGTTACATACATTACAGGAATTTCCCTACACCCCTCCTGAATTTCTCCAACACCCCCCTTCCCCCCAGTTTTGTGAACTAGTTACATGCAGTGTTGCTAATGTAGTGATTGTTTGGAAATTTGAATGGAATTTTAAACATTAATACATACTTTAAAAGCATATAAAGTGTATGATAAAATACGTGTATCGGAAAAAGTATAATAGATGTGAAAAATATGTACATAGACTAGCTTCCTTATACAGCTGTTGTTTTTTATGACAATGTCAGTGCATTCATTTCGGTGATGTTGGCCAACCTAATAATTTCAGATTATGATGTGTAAGCAAAGTCTAAATGAGCTCTCCCTGACAGCTAGTGATGAGCTGGGGGGAAAGGCTTCAGGACCAGATTGTATTTACATTCACACCTAACCTGCCTAATCACACTACCAGCAAACAGAGCTGTGTTGCCCAAGTGATAGATTCTGGCTGGGGTTGGGTTACAAATCACTTGAATGCGGGGTGGTGGGGGTGCTAAAGAAATGTTGTTATTCTTATTGTAGGAGTAAAGGGCAGTAGAACTGTACTTAGCCTGTGCTGATTGAGGGCATCAAGAGAGAGGGCAGGTCTGCCTGAGTCACAAGTACTATTTGACCTGCCCCTCTCCACTGTTTAAAGACGAAAGTCTTTTGTTTTGTTAAGTGACCACTACAGCTGAAATCACTGATAATGAGGTCTAGGTGCTTAGATCTGCTGTGGGACAGTGTTTCTGTGGAAGAGACGGCCCAGTCTGCACTAGCAGCGAGGTTCCCCCACTGAGAGCTCAGCTGAAATCACAGAGAGCTGGGTGGAACCTCAAGAGACCAACTCACAGAGGTCACAGTGGCAGGTGGCAGCAGAAGATGACGGTGCAGGGCCATTGGCAACAGAGAGATGGAGTGAACGGTGGCGGAACGAACAACAGTGGCCAGAGCAAAAAGTGAGCAGCTGGAGGAATGAGCAAGGTGCCTTCTTGCCCCCCACCTGGGAGGTGAACTCATGTGAAAGAAGCTCTGAACTCCGAGTCTCCACTGACCAAGTACAATACCAGTGAGTGTTAACGAGGCTGTTAAGAATGCTGGAGACACAACACAGTTCATGTGAACACACATGGCTGTGGCATCATACTTTCTATTTAAGCAAGAGATACCACACACTACAAACTGGAGGCCAATGTTAAGTGCATTGTCACTTCTTCATCCTGAAGTTGAACACCAGTTCCAAACAAGACCAGCAAATGCTCACTATCTTTCTGCAAGAAACTCAACTGACTGGCTAGAAGCATGTGATGCAACAGTGAAAGACTCAGCAGTTGAAAAAGTGAAGAACTCTCTCATCACATTTAAAAAATGTGCATACATGGCTGATGAATGCACCGATGCAAATGGGCATCAAGTATTAAGTCATTGTGTACGTTATCTTGATGCCCGTGGTAGGCCAGTACCATTTCTAGATGTTCAAGTTATAGAAGACACATCAGCTGCATCTGTGACAACCCCATTTTAGAAGCGTTGAATGCTTGTCAATTGGACCCCAAACAGATGGCTGCTTGTGCATTTGATGGAGCTGCAAACTTCTCTGGAAGACATGGTGGAGTACAAGCTTTGCTCAGAGAAAAGTGTAACCCTAATCTCTCCTATACACACTGCAGAGGCTATCTACTCCAACTAGCGCTAGTAGGAGCAGCAGACTCTTCAAAAGACATTTTAAAGGCTACAAATTCCATTATATTCTTTTTTCAGCAAGAGTCCAAAAAGACTGAATATCTTGGAAAATATAGAAGATATACTGGGACTGATTATCAGAGGGGTAGCCATGTTAGTCTGGATCCGTAGAAGCGACAAAGAGTCCTGTGGCACCTTATAGACTAACAGACGTATTGGAGCATAAGCTTTCGCGGGTGAATACTCACTTCATCGGATGCATCGACTGGGACTGAAGTTAAAATTAATCCAACCTGGGAAAACCCTCTGGCTTTCTCATGAGCGATCCTTGGCTGTTGTCTTAAAATTACTCCAGCCATTATTACGGGCTTTGGAAAGTATCTACCAAGATGGGATGGACCTAAGTACTGAGGCTGGTGGATTACTTTTGCTACTACGTTCAGAGAAGACTATTGCCATTCTCTCTCTTGTAAGTCTACTGTTGAAACCACTTGGGTCATTAAACAATGCCATCCAGGCATCTACTACAACAGTAGTAGATCTTTGTCCAGCAATGGAAGCTACATTTTGATCAACCAGAGAGCTATCCATTGAAAAAGTACTGGAAGAAGCAAAGACTTCATTAGTCCAGAAGTTGACTAATGAAGGCATTTATATTGAATCCTTAAGAGAAGAACTGTTTGTTAAGACAACTGAAAGAGTACACAGACTTGATTCTTAAAAATCTACAACAGTGACTTCTAGATTCTACTCAACCTCTACGTAGCCTGTCTGTTAGTTGTTATACTTTATCATGGGCAAGCGTTTGCCATTTGGAAGCACTTTTTCACTTTATGAGGTATTATCAGAAATAAAAATGTTTCACTAAAAGAGGTCCTGGTTGTTTAGATAAGAGCAGAGCAGGGGGCCCCTTGCTTGTTTTTTTCTGGGGAAAAAAGGCGGGAGGGTCTCTGGCTACATACTTTAGCTTCTTTAAACTTTAATGGTTAAAGAGTTTTTACTTTATATAGTAAGCTTATTTACAGTTAATTAAAGTTACTCTTCTTTCTAATACAAGTCTTTGGCATCATTTTGTTTTAAAAGGAGACCTAGGGCTTTCTTGTTATGTTCTGGCCTTCTTATCTCTGATCCATTGGCTCACTGAGGCTGTTTTTGCTAACAATGATTTTGTTGAAAAAGCAGGCTGTTTTTACTGAAAAATGACCCACGTTCTATGTAACTGTAATGTTCTCTGTCTTGACATAACTGAGGGGCCTATAGTCTAATCCTTTAGCCCTTGTTTCCACATTCTAAAACCTGGGGGGGAGGGAATTTTATAAACAGGTTTTCTGTGTTTTTAATCCTGGACTGTTTCTGCAAACTCACATGTTATTGAAACACCTATACCAAAGAAATGTGTCTTCAGGTAGCCTGCTTTTCAAAGGGGTCTTCTTCTTTTCTAATTCACTACCTTCAAAAGGCTGTTTCAAGTGGTTCTCACTAAAAGCCTTGGGGAAAAACTTTTTCTTAGCCCTGGTCTACACTACGAGTTTAGGTCGAATTTATTAGCGTTATTTCGATTGATCCGTGCACCCGTCCTCACGACGAAGCCCTTACCATCGACTTCTAGGGCTCTTAAAATCGATCTCGCCACTCCACCCCCAACGAGAGAATTAGTGCTTAAAGCGATATTGCCGAATCGATGTAGGCTAGTGAGGACGCAATTCGACAGTATCGGCCTCCTAAATCTATCCCACGGTGCAACAGCTGACCGCTCTAGACAGCGATCTGAGCTCGAATGCTCCTCCCAGGTAGACAGGAAAAGCCCCGCGAACTTTTGAATTTCATTTCCTGTTTGGCCAGCGTGGTGAGCTGCAGGTGAGTGGAGATCTCATCAGCAGAGGTGACCATGATGGAGTCCCAGAACCAAAGACGAGCTCCAGCATGGACCGAGCGTGAGGTACTCGATCTGATCGCTGTTTGGGGAGACGAAACCGTGCTAGCAGAGCTAGGGTCCAAAAGAAGAAACGCCAAGACATACGCCAAAGTCTCCAAGGGCATGCAGGACAGAGGCTACAACAGGGACACGCAACAGTGCCGCGTGAAAATTAAGGAGCTCAGGCAAGCCTACCAAAAAACCAGAGATGCAAACAACCGCTCTGGGTCACAGCCCCAGACATGCCGCTTCTATGATGAGCTGCATGCCATTCTAGGAGGTGCAGCCAGCACAGACCCTCCCATGTGGTTTGACTCCGTATGTGGATCATCAGAACCCACAGAGGACCCTGATGATGATAATGATGCTGAAAACAGCACACAGACCCAGCAAGGAAGCGGAGAAGCCCTTTTCCCCGACAGCCAGGAACTCTTTGTCACCCTGGAGCCAGTACAGTTCGAACCCTCCCAAGGCGTGCTCGATGCAGGAGAAGGGACCTCTGGTGAGTGTACCTCTGTTTAATTAATAAATGTTTTATAAGCAAGCGTGTTTAATGATTAATTCGTGGTCAGTACAGCCACAGCTACTCGAAAAGTCTGTTAACATGCTCGGGGATGGAGCAGAAATCCTCCGGGGACATCTCCAGGAAGATCTCCTGGATGTGCTCCCAAAGCCTGTGCATGAGGTTTCTGGGGAGGGCAGCCTTATCCTGTGCTCCGTGGTAACACACTCTACCACGCCAGGCAAGCAGCACGTAGTCTGGAATCAGTGCTTTGCAAAGCATGGCGGCGTACGGTCCCGGTTTTTGCTGGCATTCAAGCAACATCCTTTCTTTATCTGTGTGTGTTATCCTCAGAAGAGTGATATCATTCATGGGAACCTGGTTGAAATAGGGGAATTTTAGTACGGTGGGAATCCAGAAGGGCTCCGTCCATGCTGGGCTGTTTACCTGTGGCTGAACGGAAATCTTCCCCGCTGGGACCCACGCGGTGGGGGGAGGGGGCATAGCGAACATTTTGCTTTGTTGTGTGTGTGTGTGTGGGGGGGGGGTTGATTAGGTTCTCCCTGCATGTTAACCCGAAAACCGCCGCCCCACCTAACTTTTCAATTGCTAACCTGTTTGTTTTAAATTGCCAGCCCACGGGATGTTTGTTATGGGAAATGAGGGGGTTGCTGTTTGAAAACATTCCCGCCTGTTGTGAAGCTTAAAGAAGCCTATAGAGTGTCTTACCATGGCTGTCTGCAAGCCGAATTCTGTTGCCCGCCGGACCTGCTTGTGTGATCTCTCACAGCAAACCGGCAGACCCTCAATATAAGAGGCCCAGTGCAACCTTGGACAAAATGCACATGTGATATGTAATGTTTTGTTCAAACAAAATGTGTCTTTTACATTTGTCTCCCGTTTTCTTCCTCCCACAGCTACAAATGTTTCAACGCCACCCCTTTCATCACCATCCCAGAGGCTAGCGAAGATAAGAAGTAAAAAGAAAAGGAGTCGAGACGATATGTTCTCAGAACTCATGGAATCCTCCCACTCTGAGGCTGCCCAGCAGAATGCGTGGAGGCAGACACAGTCTGAGTCCAGGAAGGCAGAATTTGATCGCGCGGACAAGTGGCGTGCTGAGGACAATGACTGGCGGGCTGAAGAGAGACAGCGGCGGGATGAAGAGAGTAGGTGGCGTCAGCGTGCAGAGAGAAGGCAGGATGCAATTCTGAGGCTACTGGAGGATCAAACGGAAATCCTCCGGCTTCTGGCTGAGGACAGGCGTAGGGTTCAGGAAAGGCCGCCTGAGCCCAGACCGCCGCTACAGCCCCTGTGTAACCAACAGCCCTCCTTCCCGAGTCCCATAACCTCATCCCCAAGACGCCCAAGAACGCGTTTGGGTGGCCTCCGTGCTCCCAGCCACTCAAGCCAAGAGAACAGTCCAAGCAAGAAAGGGCTGGCATTCAATAAGTTTTAAAGTGCTGTGTGTCCTTGTCCTTCCCTCATCCCCTCCTCCACCACCCATCCTGGTGCTTCCCTTCCTCCACCACCTATCCCGGGAGACTGTGTCAGTTACCACCATAGTCCCCCCTCTGTGTTTTACAAATTAATAAAGAATGCATGATTTTTAAACAAGAATTACTTTATTTCCTCTGCAAGCGGTGATCGAGGGGGGGAGGGCAGGGCGGTTTGGGTAAAGGGAAGTAGAGCGAATGAAGGGGCGGGGCTTTTCATTACTGGGGAAAAACAGAACTTTCACACAGCATCCTGGCCATTCATGAAACTTGTTTTCAAAGCTTCCCTGATGCGCAACGCACCCTGCTGTACTCTTGTAATAGCCCTGGTGTCTGGCTGCGCATAACCAGCGGCCAGGCGATTTGCCTCCACCTCCCACCCTGTCATAAACGTCTCCCCCTTACTCTCACAGATATTGTGGAGCGCACAGCAAGCAGTAATAATAATGGGAATATTGTTTTCGCTGAGATCTAACCTAGTTAATAAACTTCTCCAGCGAGCTTTTAAACGGCCAAATGCACACTCCACCACCATTCTGCACTTGCTCAGCCTATAGTTGAAATGGTCCTGACTACTGTCCAGGCTACCTGTGTATGGCTTCATGAGCCATGGCATTAAGGGGTAGGCTGGGTCCCCAAGGATAACTATGGGCATCTCAACATCCCCAACGGTTATTTTCTGGTCTGGGAAGAAAGTCCCTTTTTGCAGCAGCTGAAACAGACCAGAGTTCCTGAAGATGCGAGCGTCATGTACCTTTCCCGGCCATCCCACGTTGATGTTGGTGAAACGCCCCTTGTGATCCACCAGTGCTTGCAGCACTATTGAAAAGTAACCCTTTCGGTTTATGTACTCGCTGGCTTGGTGGTCCGGTGCCAAGATAGGGATATGGGTTCCGTCTATCGCCCCTCCACAGTTCGGGAAGCCCATTGCTGCAAAGCCATCCAGTATGAGCTGCACATTTCCCAGACTCACAACCCTTGGTACAAGCAGCTTGGTGATCGCCCTGGCTACTTGCATGACAACAGCCCCCACTGTAGATTTTCCCACTCCGAATTGATTCGCGACTGACCGGTAGCTGTCTGGCGTTGCAAGCTTCCACAGGGCTATCGCCAGTCGCTTCTCTACTGTGAGGGCTGCTCTCATCTTGGTGTTCTGGCGCTTCAGGGCAGGGGAAAGCAACTCACAAAGTTCCATGAAAGTGCCCTTACGCATGCGAAAGTTTCGCAGCCACTGGGAATCATCCCAGACCTGCAGCACTATGTGGTCCCACCAGTCTGTGCTTGTTTCCCGGGCCCAGAATCGGCGTTCCACTGTATCAACGAGCCCCATTACCACCATGATGTCCACCTTGCGGGGGGGCCTTTTGAGGTCTGTCTCGATGTCCTCATCACTCTCCTCAGGCTGATGCTGTCTCGTCCTCGCCTCCTGTTGCTCTAGCAGCTCCCGGTTCTCGGTCTCCATATACTCCTGGACAATGCGCGTGGTGTTCATAACGGCCATAACAGTTGCGGTGATCTGATCGTGCTCCATGCTTCCCCCGGTACGCTGTTTGCAGGACAGCAGAGTGGGAGCAGAAGCGGCGGGTGGATAACAATGGTGGCAGCAATATGGCGCCCGCACGAAAAAAGGCGCGAAAGGATTTTTCGCTCCCCCCTCAGGTGCTTTCACGGAGGGAGGGGGGAGCAAGGGTTAGGCTCATTTCCTTCTAGCTGCAGATAGTACAATATGCCGTGAGCAGGGGTTAGGCTCCTTTCCTTCCAGCTGCAGATGGTACAATAAGCTCTACTGACCCCCTCAAGGATTGAACTCGCAACCCCGGGTTTAGCGGGTCAACGCTCATACCGCTGAGCTATCCCTCTGCCCGTGTTCCAGGCAGTGCTGAATCTCCCTTAAAGAAAACGTAAAAAAGCGCCCCCGGCCAGCCACACCAAAGGCCGCCAGCCAGGAGCACTGTAATGTCGAGCATATTGTACGATCTGCAGCTAGAAGGCAAGGAGCTTCTCCTGTATGGTCCCGCGACCACAACCATTTATGGCATAGTGCACGATCTGCAGCTAGAAGGCAAGGAGCTTATGCTGTGCAGTCCCGCGACTACCAGCCTCAGGCGGAATGGCCCCCTCAAGGATTGAACTCGCAACCCCGGGTTTAGCGGGCCAACGCTCAGAACGCTGAGCTATCCCTCTGCCCGTATTATACCGTGACTGAATCTCCAGTAGACCTAATGTGAAGGCGCACGCTGGAGATGTACGGTAATTGTGAGCTGAGCAGCCTTCTGTAGCCTTCTGTAGCAAACATGGAAAGCACGCAGACAAGGCGCGAAAAAGATTGCTTTCAAGGAGGGAGGGAGGGACGTTTGATGGCCTGATGACATGTACCCAGAACCACCAGCGACATTTTTTTCTGCCCCATCAGGCTTTGGGATCGCAACCCAGAATTCCAATGGGCGGCGGAGACTGCGGGAACTGTGGGATAGCTACCCGCAATGCAATGCTTCGAAGGTCGATTCTAATCTCGCAACTGTGGACACAGACAATCGACCTCATGGTCTTACCGCTCTTTAGTGGGGACACACACAATCGATTCCATTAATTCGGGTTTTAATATATCGACTTCTATAATTTCGACCTAGTTCTGTAGTGTAGACGTACCCTTAGACAGGGTTTAGGCCCGGGATGCTTCTGCCTGCTCTTTTTTTATTGCAACATATGCAAAAGGGCTAAATGAAGGATTGTGTCTTCATATAGGCTTGCCTTTTAAAGTGTTTATCAAGGCCTTTACAAAACTTAATATAACTTTCACCTCTATTGGTTAAAAAGTGGGAAAAGAAGCAAATTCCTTCTCTGTGATCCACTGACTCACAGAGGCTGCTTTTGCTAACAATGGCTTTGCTGCTGTTTCAAATTGTTCTTACTAAAAAATAATCCAGGTTAGTTTAAAACTTTTTTGTCACTATACATTACGTTTTATAAACAGGCTTTTAAACCCTGGACTGTTTTTGCAGGGTTACATTTTATTAAAACACTTATGCCAAAGAAATATGTCTTCAGATAGGCTTGTCTTTTCAAGTGTTTATTCCTTTCCAAGACTTTCACCTCTATCTGTTAAAAAGTGGGGGAAAACAAACTTCTTCTCTCTGATCCCCTGGTTTACAAAATAAGGGGAATATAAACTGGCTGTTACTAAAAACTGGGGGTTTTAAACCTAGGGTGTTTCTGCCTGCTCTTTTTTATTGAAACACCCCTGTAAATAAAGGAGTGTGTCTTCATATAGGTTTTTGTCTTTTAAAGTGTTTATCAAGGCCTTTGTTAAAAAGTCTGTGAAAGAAGCAGCTTTCTTCTCTCTAATCACAGATGCTGTTTTGCTAACAGGTGCTATGCTGCAGCTTTACATTGTACTAAATAAATAACCCACGTTAGTTTAAAACCTAGGGGGAAATCTTTTTTAAATGGTTTGTTCCTAAAAGCTTATGGTTTTAACTTTTATCAAACCCCCTATGTAAAAGGGTTACATGGCAGGAAAAATGCTGGGTGTCTGTTTCTATAGATAAGGATAAAACAGGAGGGGAGGGGGAGAGAAGGAAGTTGTCTCTTGTTGAAAATCTTGGGACTCTAGGATTGGTTCAGGAAAATGAATTCCATGATTCTGCTGTAGAGCAAACTCTAGTTGGGCCGATCCAAAGGCGGTGATAACGAGTCTGAGAGAGTTTGACCCAGGGACATTGCCTCATTCTACAGAAAGACAGAAAAAGGTAAAGATTCTCTCTCTCTCATTGTCTCTCTCTCTCTCTGATTCAACCATGTGCGCTCTATCTTTCCCCTTTTCTTGCCCTGTTCTTTTCTTAACCTACCCTGATACTGAATGCTGGGGGGAGGCTGCCGCGGGTGGGTGGCTGAGCTGCCGGGTGGGGGGACTGGCTGCCACGTGGGGAGGGGGGGGGTAGCTGGGCGGGGGGGTCGGGGGGGCAGGGTGCGGGGCTGGGCCTAGGGCGCAAAACTTCCTTGCACCAGCCCTGAATAGCTTAAATGTGTTTTTCTTAGCCACCTTGATAGTTTTTACCATGTGCTTACTAAACAGGCTTTGCCCTAGTAAATTTTTCTTTTTAAACCTTGTTTTAACATTATTTATAATATAAAAATAATAATAATATAAATGGAGATATGCCAACCTCCTAGAACTGGAACAACCTTGAAAGGTCATCGAGTCCAGTCCCCTGCCTTCACTAGCAGGACCAAGTACTGTCCCCTGACAGATTTGTGCCCCAGATCCATAAATGGGCCTCCTCAAGGATTGAACTCTCAACGCTGGGTTTAACAGGCCAATGCTCAAACCACTGAGCTCTCCTTTAATGCTCTTTTCTTAACCTACCCTGACAGTGAATAGTTTAAATGTGGTGTTTTTAGCCCCCTTGATAGTTTTTGGTCCTGTGCTTACTAAACAGGCTCTGCCTGAGTAAATTTCCTTTTTAAACCTCGTTTTCTATATTATTTAACTCTTTTCTTAACCTAGCCTGGTATTTAATACACCTTTTACATTTATCTCACAATTTTCTATGTTAGTCTGGATCTGTAGAAGCGACAAAGAGTCTTGTGGCACCTTATAGACTAACAGATGTAGAGGAGCATAAGCTTTCATGGGTGAATACCCACTTGGTTGGATGCATGCAGTGGAAATGTCCAGGGGCAGGTATAAATATGCAGGGAAGAGTCAGGCTAGAGATAACGAGGTTAGTTCAATCAGGGAGGATAAGGCCCTCTTCCAGCAGTTGAGGTGTGAACACCAAGGGAAAAAAATTTACTTTTGTAGTTGGCTAGCCATTCATAGTCTTTTTTTTAATCCTGAGCTGATGGTGTCAAATCTGCAAATGAACTGAAGCTCAGCAGTTCCTCTTTGAAGTCTGGTCCTGAAGTTTTTTTGCTGCAGGATGGCTACCTTTAAATCTGCTATTGTGTGTCCAAGGAGAGTGAAGTGTTCTCCTACAGGTTTTTGTATATTGCCATTCCTTATATCTGATTTGTGTCCATTTATCCTTTTGTGTAAGGACTGTCCAGTTTGCCCGATGTACATAGCAGAGGGGCATTGCTGGCACATAATGGCGTATATTACATTGGTGGATGTGCAGGTGAATGAACCGGTGATGGTGTGGCTGATCTGGTTAGGTCCTGTGATGGTGTCCCTGGTGTAGATATGTGGGCAGAGTTGGCATCGAGGTTTGTTGCATGGATTGGTTCCTGAGTTAGAGTTATTATGGTGTGGTGTATAGTTGCTGGTGAGAATATGCTTCAAGTTGGTGGGTTGTCTGTGGGCAAGGACTGGCCTGCCTCCCAAGGCCTGTGAAAGTGAGGGGTCGTTGTCCAGGATGGGTTGTAGATCACCAATGATCCATTGGAGAGGTTTTAGCTGAGGACTGTAAGAGATGTTGGTTTCTTTCTTCGGCTTGTCTTGCAGCAGGAGGCCTGTTCAACAGGGCCAGACATACCCAGAAGCCTCCTGAATACATTTTCTTTTTAAATCTTGTTTTAACATTATTTAATGCTCTTTTCTTAACCTAGCCTGATAGTGAATAGTTTAAATGTGGGGTTTTTAGCCCCCCCTTGATAGTTTTTGGCCCTATGCTTACTAAACAGGCTCTGCCTAAGTAAACTTCCTTTTTAAATCTTGTTTTCTATATTATTTAACTCTTTTCTTAACCTAGCCTGGTACTTAATATTCTATGATTAATACACCTTTTACATTTATCTCAAAATTTTCTATTCTTGAATCACCTGCCAAACTAGGCCTTTACCATCATCTCCCTTTTCTTTAACTTGCCTCTCTTCTTTCAAACTAGCCCTTTTAAAAACAAAAATCTCTTTCTATTCTTGAATAACCTGACCTTTACCAGCCTCTCTCCTTACTCAATCACATCCAATCACCTTTCTTTCCTTTTTTCCCCCTCTAAACCTTAGCCCAACTTTCGTTTTCCTCTTTAAACTTCTCTCCCTCTAGTCTTTCAACCGCATTCTCTCAATGTAGCCAAGCACAAACACACACAACACTTCCACTAGACAAACACACACACAATTTTTTTTCAAAATGGCCAACAGTGCCACACTTCCGGCGCCAACGGAAACGGGGTGGGAGGGCGGGACAAAAGCCCCAAAGGGAGCATCCTATTGCCCCTGGGGGCCTGTCAAAATTGCATGGTGATGAATACTATCGAGCAATATACTACTTTCGTCCATTGGATTTTCGCAACGCAACATGGGAAACTGAGGCAAAGGACACTGCCCAATGTACTCTGGGAGTGGGGGTGTACTTATGGTTTATATGCTTTTGACTCTTTGTTGCAGTGGTGTTACAGGGAGTTTCTTCTCCCTTTTAATAACAGTTTTCTCTTGTTCCGCACAGACTCAGTGCTTGTGAGTCTGTGTGTAACTAAAGGCGGCAGTATTACCTCTTCAGTGGCCCCCAGGGCCAGTGGTTAGTTTTCCCTGGTTACAGGGTGGGCCTTCAGCCAGTTCTGTTTTGTATTGTGAAGAGGAAACCCTAGATACTGAACCCGGCCCGTGTGCCTGCCCACATCCCCTGGCAGAAGGGTTACACTTACAGGCTGTTTCTTCTTGTTGCCCCTTGTTATTTCTGGAATGAAGATAAACGGTGAGCCAGAGGAAATTCTTGGCCCATGTGCTGGGCAGTTTGCTGACTGAGATAAACAAAACGAAAACTCCAGCTAAAGGTCATGGCTTAGAACCAAAATCACTCCTCTTTGTAAACAGATCTGTGCAGGGCGAAGGCATCTCCAGCTTGATTCTACTTACGGGAACTGAATGCGGGTCAGCTGGTCCTTTGCTAGATGAGTGGCTACACGTGAAGTGTTTGGGCACCTGAGAGCTGTGTGTAGCCTACGGCACTGGCTGGGCTCTGCTTTCTGGGATCTCTGGTCAAATATATGGAAATATCGAAGATAAACTGGGCTCAGTGTAGTGTTGTAACTTAGTTTCCTGCAGGAAGGGAAAGGGCTTGGGAAAATGTTTTTCCTGTAGGGTTTTTTTCTTTAGAGAAGCCCCAGTGGGATCAGGGAGTCAGCTGGACCCTTCAACGCAAGACGTGTGGTTTGGGATTCTGCCTGCCAGGAACAGTCATCTGTTTGGGGAAATCAGGTACAGTCCCCTCTCCCCCTGCTTGTTTGTTGTGAATGGTGCCCTGAGGCTGTCTGCTACAACATTCTTGGAAGCTGCTTCCTTCTCTGTGATTTTTGGCACTGGTACAAATGCCATCTGTCCTTGTCCGTGCGCAGGGTTTGCATGCGTCTGGCGGCAGGTTGCTGAAATTGAAACCATGTGCAGCATCCCAAGTAGGGTGATCAGACAGCAAGTATGAAAAATCGGGATGGGGGTGGGGGGTAATAGGAGCCTATATAAGAAAGAGACCCAAAAATCAGGACTGTCACTATAAATTCGGGACATCTGGTCACCCTACTCCCCAGAGCGGAACGCTTCTCCTTCTGCATGATGAATGTGCATTCCGGGAAACCCCACTAAAATCTGTCACTTCCTGCATGATTCTAGGCCGAGAGGCTGCCGGCTGAGAAATCCTCACGCAAAAATCCTCCGCCGTCTCTGCTGATGTGTCTGACCCTTGAGCCCTAGACAGTGTATCTCCATGCAAACAGCAGCTCCGTTCCTTTATTTTTAGTCACGTCCTCTGGACTGTGACCGAGCCCTGCCTTGTCCAGCTGGCTCCTGTGAAAAGAAATGAGGGTTACTAAAAATATACCAGATAGTCAACAACTTGTCTTCAGGGCCGGGCTTCCTCTGCTTCAGGAATTCTGTCCTCTGAACCCTTGCTGTGGGCACGGGATGTCCTCACTGCGGGAGCTGTGTCAAGACTGACATGAGATGGTTGGCGGTTATGGGTGACGGCAGCGAAGGTTCGTGGGGTCAGTCGCACCCACGGAGAAGGGGGCAAAGCCAGGCAAACCTACACTTCTCCCAGCCTGGTGTGGGAGAGGAGGCTGCCTAGGGAGCGGGAGAAGGGTGTGGAGAACAAGGCCGCCACATTGGCTGAGCCCGGCTCCCCGCTCCATCAAGATGGGGGTTGCCGCACCAACCCCTGGTGACGCTATGCCCTGAGTGAGGCACCGCTGCAGGGTGAGCATGGGGCGGGCTGGCTCCCCAAACATCCTTGCGCCCCCTGCAGGGCTGTCCTCCACACCAGGCCGGCATTAGGGTGCTGGTGCCAGAGCGGAGGGTGGAGCCCTCCCGGCAGCTCAGCCTGGTGCACCCATTGACTGGGGAGACTACATCCCCCCCCACCCCACGCGTGATATCAAAATCGGCCCGATGTCCACTGATCTGCCCGTTGGATTTGCCTTCAGCCTCGCAGGTGAGCTGGGAAATGAAGACGTGGAGATCTGTGGTTCTCTCCTTGGCTTCTCTTTGGGCTCTCGCCTTGCTGGAAACGTCTCAGGTAACTGAATTCCTCCAGCTGAGTTCTCTCCGCCGTCCCCTCATTCCCGTAACCTGTCTCTGTCCTGGCGGCTCAGAGGGTCACAGCCAGTGGGAGGAGAGAGCCACCCCACGACTGGGGCTGTTTGTTCGCTGTGTAAGTATTAGTGCCGCTGTTTACAGGTGGGGAATATCCTGTGAGCTGTGGTGGAGATGGAGATGAAATGTTGCTTTTAATCAGCCTCCATGACGTGGCTGCCAGTCAGTAGAACACTCCCCTCGGAGGGGAAGACACCCTCGCTACTAGGATGCTTTGCTACAGGCTCCAAAGCGAGAGCAAAATCGTTTTCCCCGTTTCACATAGGGAAACTGAGGCAGAGAGCGGGGACGGGACTTTCTAAAGGTGGGGTGAACACCCAGATCTCCTGCGTTCTAGTCCAGCTCTCTAGCCAGTGAGCCAAGGTGCTGCATGCAAAGCTATTCGGTTATCCAGTTTGAGCCCAGTGTCACTGAAGAACAATTCCCTCCATTGGGCAGAATCGTGCCCAGGAGCTATGGAAGGAGAATGGGGCGGGAACATTGTTGGCTGCATGCCCAGCATCAGAACTACTCTGCCATGGCAGGGCTGGACGGCTGAGGGGTGAGCTGCCAGTCAGACCTGGCTACCCCCGACCACCCACTTAGCGACCTGTTTCTTCTCCCTCCAGGTGAGATGCCAGCGCTCGGTGCAGTTGGGAATGGCGCCCGACTCTTTCGATGACCAATACACCGGCTGCACAGAAGAAATGGAAACGGATATTGCGCCTCGCCTGCTAGAGGAGGAAAAAGCCAGACACCCTCTGCTGGGCTCCATGTGGGGAAACCTATCAGCCATTTGGGCGATTAAGAAGAAAAGGCTTTCTGTGCCCAAGGGCTTTAGGGATGAACATGGCATAGCCATCCTGGTCTACACTGACTCCTCTAAGCCCCTGTACGGGGAGTTGAACAAGGCAGTGAGAGAGGCCGGGGTCTCCCGGGACAACTACATGAGCAATTTCCACTTCAAAGCTCTTCATTACTATCTGACGAGAGCCCTGCAGCTCTTACGGACTGACTGCGGCCACCTGGCCAGACGCAAGCTGTTCCGGGGAGTCCGATACATCCGCTTCGAGCCCAGCGGGGCAGGCGTGTTCCGGTTCGGACAGTTCACCTCTTCCTCGCTGGACGGGGCTTTAGCTCGGAGTTACGGCAACGCCACCTTCTTCACCCTGCGCTCCTGCTTCGGCGCCCCCATCGAGGCGTTCTCCGCCTTCCCTTCCGAGCAAGAAGTGCTGATCCCCGGCAGCGAAGTGTTCAACGTCTCCAGCTTCTCCCGGGAGGGGAACCGCAGCGTCTTCCTCCTGCACAGCATGAACCGGACCTGCAGCCATTTCAACTGCGCCTTCCTCGGGGGTGAGTGCTGGCCCGCGTTGGAACGGGAGCAAGCCGGGCTCGGCCACCTCGGAGCGGGGACACGCCAATCGCAGAGGGAGCCGTTAAATGGGTGGCTCAGATGTGACCCGCATCTTAGGTTAATTGAATGTATTTCTTAAGGGTGAAACTCGGTCCCGTGCGCTGGGCTGGCTCCAAGCCCTCTGCACCGGTTCAGTCCCACATAAGCCCATTATTGCTATTCTGTGCTCATCCTTAAAGCCGTGGGGCTTACGTGGGAATTAAGTCATGTCCTCGGCCTTTTGCTGGCCCCTTTGCCCGGGGGCTTCACCCCAGACGGGCAAGGGTTGCAAACCTGGGTCCCCAATAAGGAAGCCGAGTAGCCTACAGAAGCTTGGAAGGGTAATTTTTTACTTTGTTTCTATAGTTTTTAAGGGTCCCTAATACAAGTGGGGGGGACCCTTAAAAACCCCAGCAGCATTAAACAATCCTTCAGACGGGAGCCCAGCCAGGCCCCGGAGAATATCTCCTTCCCTGCTCTTCGTCGTTTGCCCGTCCCGCAGACAAACCCAAGTTATCGGCCTCCATGCAGGAGTGACTGAGTCAATTCCTCTGGCCTGTGCTACGCGGGTCAGACAGCTGATCACAACAGTCCCTTCTGGCCTGGCTCATGCCGGGGCACTGCTTCAAACCTCTCCAAATACCTACTGAACAGCTGCCGCCAGTTTGGGTTTACGATGTCCTCGGAACACAGGGATCTCAATGTTCCCCAAAGCCCCAGGCATAGGCAGCTTGGCGACTCTACAGTGCAGTCTCGCAGCAGCATAATCCTCACAGGCTTAATTTATGGATACTTTTGCTTCTTTGGTTTTAGTCTTCCATGCATCTGTAGCTCCTGCCTGTTAATTATTGATTTCTTTTCTTTTCTCTCTTATGGATCCTTTTGATGCAATGTATGGCCATGCATTTCTGCAGGCCAAGCTCTCTTCCTACTAAACAAACAGGGCCGGCTCCAGGCACCAGCTGACCAAGCACGTGCTTGGGGCGGCACCTCCTAAGGGGCAGCCAATCTTGGGGTGGTGCTTGGGTTTGTTTGGTTTTTTTACTTTGGCGGGGTGGCGCTCGGGGACGGGGTTTTGTTTCGTGGGGGGGGCAGCGCTCAGGGGAGGGGGGGTTGTTTCGGTGGGGCGGCACCCAGGGGGGTTGTTTCGGCAGGGCAGGGTGGTGCTCGGGGTTTGGTTTTGGTTTGTTTTGGCGGATGGCGCTCGGGGGAGGAGGGGTTGTTTGAGCGGGGTGGTGCTCTGGTTTTTTGTTTTTTTTTTGTTTTGGCGGGGCGGCACTCAGGGGTGGGGTTTTGTTTCGGGGGGGAGGGGTTGTTTCGGCGGGGCGGCGCTTGGGGGACGGGGGGTTGTTTCGGCAGGGCGGGGAGGCACTCGGGGTTTGTTTGTTTTTTTGTTTCAGCAGGGCAGCACTCGGGCAGGGGGGGTTGTTTCGGTGGGGCGGCCCTGGGGGGGTGGTGTGTTGTTTTTTTCGGCGGGGCGGCGCTAGGTTGGGTTTTTTTTGCTTGGGGAGGCAAAAAAGTTATAACCGGCCCTGCAAACAAACTTGAGTTAAAAGTTGATTTGGGGGGCCTCAGTCCGACTTTGTTTACGCAGCTGCAACTCAAGTGAAATCGATTCCCGAAACTGGTGTGAGTGAGATCAGAGTTGGCCTCATGAGTCATAATCTTTTTTTGCTTCTCCTGGTTAGATACAGTCTCCTCATTGGAGCAGAACTGGGGCATTCTCAGTTTCCTTGAGTTCATCTTAGTGCTAGTTTGGGGGATTGCACTCTGCTTCGCAGCTCTCCCTACAAATGCATAATTGAATATGAGGTCAAGGCACTAGAAATAAGGGACCAAACCCCAACTATGGACAAAGCACAGACTCTACACAAGTCGGGATGGGGGTGTGCAAAGCCCACCCATCTACTCTCTGATCTTGCTGCAGTCTCTGGTGCCAGCTTCCCCTGGGCCATGCTGGAGCAGCCTGAGGGTTGCTGTTATTTACCCCCAGGGGCTGAAAACACAGCAGAGGAGCAGCAAGATGCAGGTCTGTCCTGACTGCACCCCCTTTTCCTTGCTATGCCAGCAGCAGGGAGAGCAAAGCAGGAGCTCATATGCTATCGGAGGGCCCCTCCCTGCTTTGTCCTGCGGTGATCCTCTCGGGGCTGGACAGGCTGGCTTTAGGGCCACCTTCTGCAGTGCACAGCAGCCGCACCGTGCTGGAGAATCTGGTCAAGGAGTCTGAGAGAGTGTCCTCCCTTTAGCCTTTGTTCAGATTCGCCGGGCCTGGTTCTGAGCGCTCGTTAGCTATTGTCCGTATTACCTACCTGTTAGCCCCAGGCACGGCCCATGGCGCTAGGTGCTAGGTGCTGGACAAACACAGACACGGTCCCTGCCCCCAGGAGCTTACGGATAGGAAGAGACGGGCAGGGGAGCCCAAGGGAACAATGAGACAGTGCGGTCAGCGGGATCGGGCGGGGGCTCAGCGCGCCGGCAGCCTAGCAGAGCCCTAGTTCTTTGCAGCCGTCCTGGCAAGGGAGAGTTTTAAAGGAGGGATTTGAAGGAGGATAACGGGGTCGTTTTGTGGGTGTTGAGGGGAAGCTCCGCCCAGTCGTGAAGGGAGCAGGGGAGAAAGCAGGAAGGGGCTGGTTTGAAAATGGAACCACGGAGGCTGGGTTCATGGGCTGACCAGAGATGGGAGCTGACACCTCCATAGCGAATGAGAGACGATGGGTCGCGGGAGGGGGGGGGGGCGGGATAGACCATGACAGGCCTTGAAAGAGAAGACAAACAGCTGATGTCTGACGGGATAGACAATCCACTGAGGAGTCACTCCTGATTCACACAGGTGTAAATGAGAGCAGAATGGGACCCACAGGCACATAAACCACTTCACTTCCCTGACACAGGTCCCTCTCTGTAACAGGGCCCTTCTCTGAACCTAATCTTTAAGATGCAGGTTCTGGTGACATCTACTGGCAGCCCTGAGCATTGCATCAGAACAATACAGCAATAGTCTGAATTATAGAATCGTAGAATCTCAGGATTGGAAGGGACCTCAGGAGGCCGTCTAGTCCAACCCCCTGCTCAAAGCAGGACCAACCCCAACTAAATCATCCCAGCCAGGGCTTTGTCAAGCCTGACCTTGAAAACCTCTAAGGAAGGAGATTCCACCACCTCCCTAGGTAACCCATTCCAGTGCTTCACCACCCTCCTAGTGAAATAGTGTTTCCTAATATCCAACCTAGACTTCCCCCACTGCAACTTGAGACCATTGCTCCTTGTTTGCCTCACTGTTACACTGTCCCAGTGGAGGCGTGGTACCAGCCGGAAAGACAGACCCTCTCACTGTCCCTGTGATCAGGGCTGGAAGAGCAATGTAGGAATAAAAGCTATTTTACGAGACAGCCAAGTAATGCCTCCCTCCCCCTTTTCTGGATCTACTCTGGAGTGCAGGCAGGTTCTTGCAACCTGTCTATAGTGTGTGGAGAAACTCCTGATCATCTAGATTTCATGGGAGTTGCTCAGCGGGGCTGTTCTGATACCTTCTCTGAACCGGGGACATGAAATCCCCTAGAGATCTAGCACCTATTATAGGCCGGCCTCAGGGATAAGTACCAATTTTTTAAAGGTATTTGGGTGCCTAAAAATACAGCTAAGCACCTCTTGGGATTTTCAAATGTGGCTGGCGCATTTGAAAATCCCGCAAGGTGCTTAGCTGCATTTTTAGGCATCTCAGTACCATTACAAATCTAGCCCTAAATGCAAACATATCTCAGCTGGGTCTAGCTTGCTGTCGTGTGAGTTTGAACCAGTTCCAACGAAGATGCAAAGCTGACATTTGTCCATGACAGTCTTGCAAAACTCCCCCCTGGAGGAGACAGCTGTTTAACGGAAGTCTCTATTTGTGTTTTAGGAGAGAAGTCCCAAGAATGTGTTGACAACCTGGGTAAGAATTCTCCTTTCCACTCTGATCTCTGGGGGTCCCGGGGACGGGTCAGATGCTTTTAGTTTGATACATTGTCTGAAACATCTGACAATGGATCACAAATGAAATATGAGTCAGCAATGTGATGCAGCTGCAAAAAAAGCCAATATCCTTCTGGCGTCTATTAACAGGAGTGTCATATGTAAGATATGGGAGGTAATTGTCCTGCTCAATTGGCAATGACGAGGCCCCAGCTGGAGAACTGTGTCCAATTCTGGGCATCACGCTTTGGGGGAGATGTGAACAAATTGGGGAGACTCCATAGGAGAGCAACAAAAATGATCGAAAGTTGAGAAAACCCTGAGCTGTGTTAAAAAAACTGGGCATGTTTAGTCTTCAGAAAAGAGGACTGAGGCGGGCCTGGTAACAATCTTCAGATATGTGAAGGGCCATTATAAAGAGGACAGTGATCCATTGTTCTCCGTGTACCCTGCAGGCAGGGCAAGAAGTAATGGGCTTAAGCTGCAGCAAGGGAGATTCAGGTTACATATGAGGAAAAACTCTAACTCTCAGGGGAGTGAAGCTCTGCAATAGGCTTCCAAGGGAGGTTGTGAAATCCCCTCACTGGAGGTTTTTAAGACCAGGCTGGACAAACACCTGTTGGGCTGGTTTAGATTTACTTGGCCCTGCCTCCGCGCAGGGAGCTGGGCTTGATGACCTCACAAGGTCCCTTCCAGCCCGACACTTCTATGATTTCTTCATACTTGATAAGATTAGCAGCACCGAGGTAAATACGCGGCCTGGTTTTTAGAGGTGCTGATCATCCTTAGCGTCCATTGGGTCACCACTCAGTGTGGATTTAGGTGCTTAACATTCTCCTGGCCTCTGAAAGGTTATTCGATGCACTAGCTCACGTATTTTCTTTCCTTAGCTGCTGGAAGGAGCGTCAGGGTGTCCAGCAATATAAGCCCCGTGTTCGTTGGTGGAATTGTCCTGGTCAACATTGCGGCTCAGAAACTCTTCGCCAACTTCAAACTTCTCTTGATTTTGTAAATAAAAATAAAAAATTCTCTTATAAAAATAAATGGAGGTGGGGTACTTTGCTGGACGCTGGGCTGCGTACTCCTTGAACTCCTTGAGCAGGGCTGCTACTAGCAGGTCAGGCTGCTCTACCAGGTTTGGACTGGCTCCAGAGCTTCCATTACAGGGCTACACAAGACGTAGCCCCTTTAAGAGACTTTAATACATTGCCAGGTGGGCTGGTCTCACGTGGCGCCATCTAGAGGCTGAATGGTATCGTACAGTTTAGTGTTCCAGTCTCTGTTGTGCTGGGTTTTTTATTACACGATCCGAACACATCATAACTAAGTCATTGGGTTCTCCATTAGTTACAATGACTGGCTGTGGTCAGTATGATAGGTTTCAGTGTAGTAGCCGTGTTAGTCTGTGTCAGCAAAACAAAAATAAGAAAGAAAAACTTGTAGCACCTTAGAGACTAACAAATTTATTTCAGCATAAGCTTTCGTGGGTTAGTACCCACTTCATCCGTGCATCCGATGAAGTGGGTATTAACCCACGAAAGCTTATGCTGAAATAAATTTGTTAGTCTCTAAGGTGCTACAAGTTTTTCTTTCTTATTTTCGTTTTGCTGACACAGGTTTCAGTGTAGTAGCCGTGTTAGTCTATCATTATGCAAGGCACTGCATTCAGCCGTATGGAGTGGAAATCCATCAACTTCATGAAAAAACTCCCATGCATCCGATGAAGTGGGTACTAACCCACGAAAGCTTATGCTGAAATAAATTTGTTAGTCTCTAAGATGCTACAAGTTTTTCTTTCTTATTTTCGTTTTGTGGTCAGTATGGAATCTTTGAGTTATTTTTCTTTTGCCATCTGAAGGAGGATCCAGGAATGTGCAAAGCTTTATGGGTGAAGTTTTCCCCTGTACAGGGGCCTAGAAACCACTCAGGTCCTGCGTGAGCCCTGGGTGTATTGTCTCCTGCAATTATTAATTCTAAAACTAGGGGCAAATCTACAGCATAAAGCTTCAGGAAGTTCTCTGCAACTTAGCGATGCTGGGAATGTGCACACAGTCCCCCTCAAGGATGTGATGCATAATGCCCTCTGCTGGATAAATCCATGTGAGATGAGACCAGCAATAAGGAATACACAGGCTCAGATAGGGTGGTCATATGGTTGAAACATTATACTGGGTTCTGGGTTCAGGAGATGACTATTTTATCATGGGGACTTCAACCTGGAGCACATTCACTGGACACCTACTGCGTCCAGCAACAAAAGTTCCTTGGAATTTCTAAATATAATAGATAATGATTTCTTAACACAGGAAGTCCTGCACCCAGCACTGAGTAACTCAATACTGGATCTCATTCCAACAAAGAAGAGTTAATTGCTGACCTAAAACTTAGCAGTTGCCTAGGTATCAGTGATTATGATCTGGTTGCATTTACCTTGTGCAAACGGAAAGTGGCACTTACGAGTCATCTGTACATTTGCAACTTTAAAAGGGCCAGTTTTCCTAAGTTTAAATCCATTGCTGGCATAATTGACTAAGAACATAAATTCAAAGAGGGAAACGTTGATGAAAACTGGGCATTGTTCAAAATATCCTAAAAGATACCCCAAAAATCCACAATTACACACACATGAAAAAAATTTATGCTGGGCAAGAAGCCATCCTGGTTTAAAGGAGCTGTAGAAATGGCAATAAACATATATATATATATATATATATACATAAAGGATAGAAAAACAGGGAAACAAATGGTAAGTTCAAAAATGAAGGTGACTGATAGGGGAAGCTAAAGAAATCAGTGAACTATCAATGACCAAGAGTTAAAGATAATAATGAGGCATTTCTTAAACATATTAGGAACAAAAGGAACCTGATGAAAGGCATAGGTCCATTTCTAGACACAGATGGTAAACGAGGTTAAAAAGACAGAAATGTTCAGTAGGTATTTCTGATCTGTGTTTGGAATAAAGTAGGTGCATGTATCCATCCCAGATGATGTTGTGGCTGGAATAGAATATTTACCAGCTGTAACCAAAGAGGATGTGTGGCAGCATCTGCTCATATTAAACGCTTTCAAATCAACAGGCCTGGAAAATTTATATCCAAGGTTCATAAAGGAACTGGCTGAGGAGCTCTATGAACCAATAACGTGGCACCTTCTGGCCTTGGAATCTGTGACTCTGTGAGTGCCCTTGTTCAGCCCCTTCCTTCCTGGGACATGGGGGGAACAGGATGGCCTGCATTAGCCTCAGGATACTCATAACACTAGCAGCTCTGCATTAAGACAATGACTATAATCAAATCTCATGCTTCAGGGCTTCAGCCAACCACCTGCAGGGTCAGGAAGGAATTCCATCTCACTCCTCCTCACCTCCAATGCCCAATTTGCCAGATGTATTCTGGGCAGGATGTATTTCACTTTCCTCTGAGGCTTCAGGGATTGGCTACAGCTGGAGACGAGACAGTGGACAGGGCAGACCAGTGCCCTAGGGTGGTACAGAGAATCCTTTTTCTTAAATGCCTGGCTGCTGGGTCTGGCTCATGTGCTCAGGGTCTAACTGGTCACCAGATTTGGGGTCAGAAAGGAATTTTCCACCAGGTCAGATTGGTGGCGACCGGGGGAGGAGGGGGGAGCGGGGAAGGTTCACCTTCCTCTGCAGCCTGGGAGTGCGGGTCGCCCGCTGGGATCATTTGGGCATATCTCATCTGATTAGTTCAGCATTGGTGGCCCCTTGGTCCCTCCTGTTCGCTGCCCGGTGGCCATAACAGCTTAGTCTCCCGAGGACGGAAATGCTTTAGTCTAACCCACATCAGGGTCACCGGGTGAGGGTCTCTGGCCTGTGCTAGGCCGCAGGTCAGACTGGCGGGGCTAATGGTCTGAACGCTCTGACACGATGAAGGCCTAGCTCTGCCCCAGCCGCCAGGGATGTCCCTGGGCAAGGCCCGCAACCTTTCCCAGCTGTATAATGGGGAGAACACTTCCGCAGTCTCATAGTCGTTCGAGCACGAGCGTGGTGGGCTAGGGACTGTCGCTTACTCCTGTGATCCAGGAGAGCCAGGGAGTAGTAGTAGAGTGTGAGAGGGGAAATATATAAGCCCTAGGCTAATTAAGGCGTGGTTCCCTGGAGACTAGGGAGGGTGGCTACAGGTTAATTGGAGCACCTGCAGTCAATTAAGGCCCTCTCAGGAACCTAATAAAAACCCCCTGCTTCAGGCAGACAGGGAGGAGGAAGAAGAAGGATTGGAGTTTGGAGGTGTGCTGTGAGACTTGAACCATCAGAGAACCGAAATAAGGGAGACTTTGCCCCAGCAGGGGAGGGAGACTCTTCCCCAGTGTCTAAGGACTGAAGGTACCTCACCCAAGGGGGAAGAGGGCAAGAACCCACAAGGGTTGAGAGGGGCTGGGACTCAGAGTGAGGAGCAAACCCAGACCCCTCCCGTGCTTCCCTCCTTTACCACCTTCCTGGGCCGCTAGTGGGGCCCTTGGCACCCCAAGAGCAGGGGCAAGGGGCGGCATCTTAGCCCCCCACCAAGAAAAGTGCAGAACCCACCATATTAATATCGGCCATCTTGTCACACTCCGGACACTAGATACAGCTTCTAGCGCACTTCGGCCCTGATCTCAACTGAGGGCCTCCTAGCGCTACCGTCATACGCATAATGTACACGGCTGCTGTGAGGGGGGATGTGACTGGTGTGTGGGATCCCTATTGGCAATAACACCACGTCACGAGACCGCGCCGGTTCGAAAAGAAGCCAGTTTGCAGGGTGGGGTGGGGTGGGGGATAATTGCTCTCTTCCCTGGCAAAAGGCAGGGCTGCCTCCCCTAATCGCAGGGAGATGACAGGGGCTGCCGCTCGTCTGCTAGCTAAAACACGCAGCTGGGGATTCATAAGCCCGGTTTGTGCAAGGGCAGTATTATCCCAGCCCAGTTAGAGACACAATATGTTAACAACCCTTATTGGCGAAGCCCCTGCAGAGCCGGGATATAAATAGCCAAGCAGAAGGGGTGGATCAGCTCCCGGGACCTGGGCTAACGCAGTGGGGGATTGCCGTAAAAAGAAAAACCAGCTGCTTCTCAGCTGTCATGTCCACAAGACCCCCGAGCGAAGAGCAGCCGCTGCGCCACGGGAGCTGGGGGGGGAAGCAGAGAAGCCCCAGTTATTCCCTGCCTGCTTCTGGGGCAAGGAGAACCCAGGTAAAAGTTCTCACTTCTTCCAACTCAGCCGGCCAGCCCAGAAATCTTGTCAATGTCAGCCCCCAGCAGAGGGCAGGGCCCAGCCAAAAGTGAACTTTTTAACGGCCCAGGAGGGAGGGTATTAAATCAGGGCTTTAATTTTATGATTCCACTTGTCCAAGAAACCTTTCTAAGTATTTCCTGGGCCAGCTAAGACAGACAGCGACCCGGCAATTGTTCCCAACCTGCCAGGGTGTTATTTAGTGTGGCAGGGGAGTGTGACATCATACCAGTTTTAATCTCTGTGGAGGGGCCCTCGGAGCGCTATGCTGCTGCCGCTCTCTCTTTCCACAAGTGGAATATTTTGTATTCCAACTTGCTGACTGTTTGTGTGCCACGCAAATATTGCTGGTGCGCCGGGCCCACGCGCTTCGGAGCCCAATAACGTACAGTTGTGCACTAGCTGAGGAAAAGGGTCTGTCTTGTATGAAGGTGCTTAATGCAGATGGCCCTTGATTTGAGCAGAGTCTCGGGGAACACCCAAGCACACTTGTAAAACCGGAGTTTTTAAACGAAGGGGCTGTACAACAGAATGTAGGCAGGAGACACAAAGGCATGGGAGTTTTCCTGTACGCAGTGTAGTTGTAGCCATGTTGGCCCCGGATATTAGAGAGACGTGGTGAGTGAGGTCATACCTTTTATTGGACCAACTTCTGTCGGTGAGACAAGCTTTCGAGCCACACAGATCTTCAGAGCTGGGAAGGGTCCTCAGAGTGTCACAGCATAATGCCAGGTGGAAAGGTTTGAGTAGTTAGCACCTAGTGGAAGGGCCCATTCAAGGTGAAGTGGCCCATTAACACCCCTGCAGTCACAGCACAAAAAGGGGCAGCAGCAGGGGAGGAGGCGCACATGTGATGGCAACCTCCCCCCCCAACCTCCAGCACTCACCACAGGGAAGGCGAGGGGGCTTCCTGGACCTGAGAGGGGCCCTAGGACAGTGACAGTGGTGTGAGGTGTGTGCTGTGGGGGGAGGAGGGAAAGGGGGGCCCTTCTCTGGAGCTCGCTGCTGCCGGTGGGAAGAGGGCTGGGGAGAGTCTTCCTCTCTGGCTCCAGCCCCGGGGCAGCCTGCCTGCACCCCGAACTCCTCATCCCCAGCCCCGTCCGACCCCAGAGCCCGCACCCCCAGCCAGAGCCCTCATTCCCTGCACCCAACCCTCTGCCCCAGCCCTGAGCCCCTCCCACACTGTAAACCCCTCATCCCTGGCCCTAGCCAGAGCCCTCATCTCTCTTCTGCCCCAGCCCTGAGCCCCCGCCTGCATCATGAACCCCTCATCCCCACCCCACAGCCCTCACCCTTGCACCCCAACCCTCTGGCTGAGCCTCTTCCACACCCCAACCCCCTCATCACAAGCCCCACCCCAGAGCCCTCACATTTTTGATCATAGAATATATCATAGAATATCAGGGTTGGAAGGGACCTTAGAAGGTCATCTAGTCCAACCCCCTGCTCAAAGTAGGACCAATCCCCAATTTTTGCCCCAGATCCCCAAATGGCCCCCTCAAGGATTGAACTCACAACCCTGGGTTTAGCAGGCCAATGCTCAAACCACTGAGCTATCCCTTTAAATTTTTTTTTAAATTTTACATCATTTAAAAAAATATATACATTGGCTTACAAGGCAGGTGTGTGTGCGTGTGGGGACAGGACTTGGGCCTCTTCTGGGCACCACCAAAAATTATACAAACCTGCTGCCCCTGCCCCGGAGCGAGTCTGAATCTAGCTAACTCAGAGCAGAGAAGGGGCGGCAGCAGAGGCTGGAATTACTCAGGGTTCCGAGTGGGTTTGTACGGCCTGTGCTCACCCGGTACCCAGGGCAGACGTACCTTAGACATTCAGCAGCATCGCTGCAGCAGCCAGGTGCCTTATGCTGGATTGAATGATGCTTTGTGCTTCTCGAGGCAGGTACATCCAAGGATCTGAGCCTCACAGCAGCCCTGAGAGCCAGGCTAGCGCTGGTCTCCCTCCACGCTACCGGTTAGGAAACAGAGGCACAGGGAGCGAGTTATCCAAGGCTACAGAGGGGAGTTTGGCAAAACTGGGTGGGACACGCTGAGCCTCCTTGCCGGCAGCCCCGTGCCTGCCCCACCAGCCTGCCCCGCACCTCACCCGGCCCTTCTAAGCACTGCACTGCCGCCTGTGAACACACGGGCCGTGCCCCGGGGGATGAGTAACTGTTTGCGCTGAAGCATTAAAGACGAAGAGAGACCCAGCAGGAAAACACCTGGCAATCAAGTCAATGGCTGAAACCCAGAACCGAGAGCCATCTGCAGCCAGGAGAACGGGCTCAGACGCCTCGGGGTGGGGGCTGGGGACTCAACGTTTCCCTCTGTGGCTGTCCCCTGGGGGATGTAGTCCTTCTCCCGGGTGGAGTCGGCAGCAACCAGGGCCGGGTTCCGTGTCTAGGGGGTTCCTCTTCGCAATACGAAGCAGAACCGGCTCAAGCCCTGCCCAGGAATCTGGGAAAACGAAATACAACCCTGGGCGCCTCTAAGAGGCACGACTTCCCCTCTCGCCAGTCAGTGTGTAACCCGCACACCTGCTAGGTGTGGTGTTCTGGCCCATCTAGTGGCACCGAGATCACATAGAGAGTTAAATGAGTCTGCTCGACAGCCTTAGCTAACAGCCCGAGGGCCGCATCACTGACACTGCTCCCCCACCCCTGCTGCCCCTGGCCCCGCCCCCACCCACCCCTTCCGTGAGGCCCCACCCCTACCCCGCCTCTTCCCACCCCTTCCCCGCCCCCATTCCAACCCTTTCCCCAAATCCCCGCCCCTGCCCTGCCTCTTCTCTGCCTCCTCCCCTGGGCTGTTTGGCAGCAGGAAGCGCCTGGAGGTAGGCAGAGGAGCGGGGATGAGGCGCACTGGGGCTGGGGGGGCAGTGGGGGATGGGAGCTTGGCGGCTGCAGGAAATAACTGGGGGAGTGTGGGGGGCGCAGGGAGCTTGGCGGGCCGCAGCAAATAGCTCTGCAGGCTGCGTGTTTGAGACCCCTGCTGTAGAGGCTCATGCACTGAGGTCCCAGGTTCGATCCCGCCCGCCGACGACCGGGGGTCTCTCGACGTTACAAGTGCACTACTAGAGAGAGCTTTTATGAACAGGGAAAGGGAATCCGGCATTAATTTGGGACAATGCCGCACCCGCATTCCATGTGACCATAAGCAAACGCCCACCCCACAGCGCGCTGGGCGGGGGTTCCATGCCTCAGTTTCCCACCATTGCAGCAGGGAAGTCCGACGAACGAATGTCCCTTGGACACGCCGCTTCCCTCTCCCTCCGCTGCACCCCGGATGCAGCTGGTTGTCCTTCGCGAAGACCCAGAGATGCGTTCACATGGCTCCGCCTCCCACCCCTGAAAAGGGGATATAGAGCAACGCCACCTCCTCTGCCACTGACTCACGGCTGCTGCTCTTACCTCTGCTGCTACTTGCTGCCGCCGCCTCTGTATCTCTCTCCCGCCCGGTGCTGCTGGCTGCTCGCTGCCTCTTCTGCAACGCCACGTCCCGCCGCTCCTCCACCCAGCCCAGCGCTTCGGGATTTCGCCGGGCACTGGGGAACCTCTGTGCTATGGCCTCTTAGTCATCTCTCACTCCGGCACCGTTCCCATACCAGGCGGACGGCTCGGCCCCTAGACCCTGTCCCAGTGACATCAGCTCCAGGCACCACTGAAGAGAAACAAGGACCCTCCTTTGAGTCTAGTCAGCTCTGTCTTTAAACACTGGCGAGGAAAGAATCAAAGGGTATCTGAGACTCTGCAGCCAGTTTCCGCCCTGTCAGATAGGGACACCTGTCCCTGCCCCCTTCCTATCTTCACTGGGATTTCGCACCCCTCCCCCTGGCTCAACAAGTGAGGTTCAGTTTAGAGTCACCCTCTCAATCAGGGCGCGCTATGCACAGTTCAGCTGCCCTTTCCTCCTACAGTAAGGCCAACCACAAGGCATCACCCCTGCCTACACACAGGGCCGGCGCTTCCACTAGGCGACCCTAGGCGGTCGCCTAGGGCGGCAGGATTTGAGGGGTGGCATTTCACCGCCCTTGGCGGAATTTCGGCGGCGACTCATTTCCCAGCGGAGTTTCGGCGGCGACTCATAGTCTCGCATTTCTCTTTCGGCGGCAGGTTATTCTCTGGGCGGCAAGAAACGGCGGCCGCCGAAACGCGGCCGAGAACGCAGCTTCAGAGGAGGAGCTGCCACCAAAGCACCGCCAATTACCGAGGAGGAGCACTGCCGCCTAGGGCGGCAAAAACCCTGGCGCCGCTCCTGCCTACACATAATCCTAACGCTACATACAAAGTGATGGGGTCTAAATTAGCTGTTGCCACTCAAGAAAGAGATTGTTGAGTCATTGTGGATAGTTCTCTGAAAACATCCACTCAACGTGCAGTGGCAGCCAAAGAAGCAAACAGAATATTGGGAATCATTAAGAAAGGGATAGATAATAAGAATCATCATAGAATCTCAGAGTTGGAAGGGACCTTAGGCGGTCATCTAGTCCAACCCCCTGCTCAGAGCAGGACCAATCCCCAATTTTTGCCCCAGATCCCCAAATGGCCCCCTCAAGGATTGAACTCACAACCCTGGGTTTAGCAGGCTAATGCTCAAACCACTGAGCTATCCCTCCCCCCGAATGCCTCTATATAAATCCATGGTAAGCCCACAGCTTGAATACTGTGTGTAGATGTGGTCGCCCCATCTCAAAAAAGATATTGGAATTGGAAAAGGTTCAGAAAAGGGCAACAAAAATGATTAGGGGCATGGAACAGCTTCCTTATGAGGAGAGATTTAAAAAGACTGGGACTGTTCAGGTTGGAAAAGAGACGACAAAGAGAGGATATAATAGAGGTGTGGAGGAAGTGACCTTATAAAATCATGACTGGTGTGGAGGAAGTGAATCAGGAAGTGTTATTTACTCCTTCTCATAACACAAGAACCAGGGGTCACCAAATGAAATAAATAGACAGCAGGTTTAAAACAAATGTAAGGAAGTATTTCTTCACACAACGCACAGTCAACCTGTGGAACTCCTTGCCAGGGGCTGTTGTGAAGGAAAAAACTATAACAGGACTCAAATAAGAACTAGATAAGTTCCTGGAGGATAGGTCCATCAGTGGCTATTAGTCAGGATGGGCAGGAATGGAAAACCCTGCTTTGAAATGTCCCTAGCCTCTGAGTGCCAGAAGCTGGGAGTGGACGATGGGATGGAGCACTCGATAATTGCCCTGTTCTGTTCATTCGCTCTGAAGCACCTGGCACCAGCCACTGTTGAAAAACAGGAACCTGCGCTAGATGGACCATGGCTTTGTGACCTGGGTGAGGGTCCCAGGGACGGACCCATTCGCCCTGCCTATGGCCCAGATCCCTGTGCAGACCCAGGAGGGGTCGGGCTGGCTGGTGGTTGGGGGTCTCCAGGATATCAGCGGAGAAGTGCAAGGTGGGAATGGCTGAAGTGTCCTACCTGGGACACCGGGTGGGGAGCGGCCACCTAAAGCCAGAACCAGCCACGGAGGAGGTGATCCGGGACTGGCCCGCTCCACAAACTAAAAAGCAGGTCCAGGCCTTTATTGGGATGGCGGGGTACTATCGAAGATTTGTGCCCCACTTTAGCGCCATAGCCACCCCCATCACTGAGCTATGCAAGAAGGGGAAGCCAGACAAGGTGGTCTGGACCGAGGAGTGCCAGAGGGCTCTCTGTGCACTGAAGGAGGCTTTGATCAGGGGCCCGGTTCTGGCAAACCCAGACTTTGACAAGCCCTTTCTGGTGTTCACCGACGCTTCCGACATGGGACTGGGGGCGGTGTTAATGCAGGAGGATGAAACGGGGCAGAGACACCCCATCATGTATTTAAGCAAGAAGCTGCTACCCCGAAAGCAGAATTATGCGGCCATCGAGAAGGAATGCCTGGCCATGGTATGGGCCCTCAAGAAACTAGAGCCGTATCTATTCGGGCGACACTTCACCGTGTACACCAACCACTCGCCCCTGACCTGGCTACACCAGATGAAAGGGGCCAACGCCAAGCTCCTGAGGTGGAGCCTGCTCCTGCAGGACTACGACATGGACGTGGTCCATGTGAAGGGAAGTGCCAACCTGATAGCGGATGCGTTGTCCCAGAGAAGGGGCCCTGAACTTCCCCAGGCCACTGGTCAGAGTGACCCCGCTCAGTTCAGTCTCGAAGGGGGGAGAGATGTGACGGAGTAGAGAGTGAGGTGGATTCAACCTGGGAGGTTTGTGCGGGAGGTTCCCTGGGACCTGCGGCATTGCATTAGGAAAGGGAGACTTTACCTGGGGCTGTAACATGAGCCAGGACGGGGGTTGGGAGGTGACACCTTTGGCTGGGAGAACGGACAAAAGGCAGAGGAGGAGCCCCGGGGGGAGGGAAAGAGCCTCCTGGAGTTTTTGTCTGTGTGTTTTCAGTTTGGAGCTGGCTTGGGAAGAGGAGGGGAGGGGGGCAGACAGGGTCTGGCCTCCCTGCCCCATTTGGAGCTGTGGGGCGAAATGCAGGGAGCCCCCAGGCTGGGGTCTAAGCTCCCTGCCCCCCGGAAGGACCCGACTGAGGGGTCCTGGATGTACTGACAAGCTCTGGTTGGACTGTGTTCCTGGCATCTCTAATAAACCTTCTGTTCTACTGGCTGGCTGAGACTCCCAGTGACTCCGGGGAAGAGGGGTGCAGGGCCGGACTCCCCTATACTCCGTGACACCCGTGCCCCATGCTGCAGAGGAAGGCAAAAAACCTCCAGGGCCTCTGCCAATCTAGCCTGGAGGAAAATTCCTTCCCAACCCCAAATATGGCGATCAGCTGAACCCTGAGCATGTGGGCAAGACTCACAAGCCAAACACTAAGGAAAAAGTTCTCTGTAGTAACTTCTAACATCCCACCATTGGGCCTATTTACCACTGATAGTCAAGGGTCAATTAATTGCCAAGATCCTGTTATCCCATGAAACCATCCCCTCCATAAACTTATCTAGTTTATTCAAAGCTAATTGTAATCCAAAACCAACCAAAACAGATCACTTTGGCAAAGCCGGTCACCTGCCGAACACCTAGGCAGAGGGGGCGTGTCTATGCAAATACAGTCTGCTCCTGAAGTCTTTTCCCCCAGTGCGTCACTAGATCACAGAATCATAGCACCACAGGGCCAGAAGGGACCGTCAGGGTCATCTAGTCTAATCCCCTTGAATGGGGGTCAAGACAAACAGAAGCACAGATGTCAGGGGAGAGCTCGTTCAGACCCGCTGGTTTTAGGGAACATTGTCGGAGCAGCCACCAGCAAGAGTTGATGGCCGCACTCTGAGGCCACCAAAAATTTTGTTGTGAGAACCCCTGCTCTAAACGGCCTAGATTGTGGTCTAGGGGAATAGCCAGGTTGAGTCCTGTGTTGCTCAAAGCGACTCAGCCATCCCTGAGTATATCTGATGTCCCGTGGGACTCCAGTGAATGGGGCTGTTCCCTCTCTGGGTTCCAGATTTGCATCTCTTGATTGATTGGCATGATTGGAGACAGAGAGAGAGTAAAAGAACCAACCGTTGTGGGACATCCCTGGTCCCAGACTCTTGGCTTCAGGGCTGTTCCCGCAGTGATGAATTCTGAGCAGGCTCCTAGCGGAAGATGGCGGCATTATGGGTAAAGCGCCAGGCTAGGACTGGGAAGATCTGCGACCACCTGCAAGCTCAGCCCAACACGTCCTGTGGGATCTGCTCACTGAGTCTCTCCAAGCCACAGTTCCCCATCTGTAAAATACAGATGATAATTCCACTCTTCTGGCCTTGTGTCTTTAGATTGGAAATTCTCCAGGGCGGGAACTCTCTCTTGCTGTGGGTGTATGCACAGCACCTTGCACACAGAAGATGCAGTCTTGCATGGGGCCTCACGGTGAAACACAATAGATTGCTCTAGCGTCCCTGTAGAAAGGGCCAGAAATCTGTAGTCTGCAGGGGAAAACAATGGCCTTGACAAGTGTGCATCCATCTCCCCATCGCTTCCCACCATCTCCCAGGTGCTCTGTGGCTTTTCCTCTGTCTCTTGCACAGACTGGAGCTTGGTATGAATAAGTCACTTACTGATTCGTCTGTACTGGCTGTGGACTGAGTGTATTTTTTTTCCAGACGTGGATGGCGAAGATGGAGTGTCTCAGACCAGTCTTTGTCCTGCTGCTTGCTGGGATCTTCATGGAAGGACCTCAGGTACGCCCTGGGTGGCTCTGCTAAAAACAAGCTGCAGTTAAACAGTTAACAATGTCGTCATCATTGGGGTTCAGCATCAACACTCCATTGAGATAAACAGGGTGTAGGGCTAATTCTATGGGCTAGATTCCCAGCTGCCATAAATCAGCCTAGCTCCATTGATTTCTGTGGCTCATTGACACCTACTGAGGATTTGGCCCTTTATCCTTGCACACCCCTGGCAGGCAGGGAAGAGCTGTATCCCCATTGTACAGATGGAGACTGAGGCCCAGACAGACCAAGAGACTTGACCAAGGTCCCACAGGGAGTCTGTGGCAGAGAAGGTAGCATCCCAGGCTACCACCCTAACCAGTGGACCACCCTTCCCCTCATGCTCCCTTGCCCCAACACCTTATCTCTGTCCCTTGGCTATTGCTGTCCCTGTAGGCGGGCTAAGACCTGCTCCACCATCTGTTGCCGGCGCCTGTCACCATATTCTCCTGCTGCCCTCAGGTCCAGTGTTTCTCCCTCCACAAGAGAGACCTCTTCTCCATCAGAGAGTCAACGCTGGACATGGCCCTCAGCTCCTTCGACGACCAGTACAAGGACTGCGCCAGCATGATGGAGGCCGAGCTGGGGGAGCTGAACCGCACCGAGTTGGCCAACAACAGGAACTACGCCGAGACCTGGCTGGAGGCGGCCTCCAATTGGAAAGAGATGAGGGGCAAGAGCTACATGCCGCGGGACTTCAAGCCCGAGTACGCCGTCGCCATCTTGGCCTACACCAGCCAGGGCCCCCTGCACAAGCAGCCCCTTCACCAGGAGTTCAACGCAGCTGTGAGAGAGGCAGGCCGCACCCGGGACCTTTACCTCAACAACTTCAACTTCAAGACCTTGCACTTCCTCCTGACCAGAGCCCTTCAAGTCCTGAAGGCCTCCGAGCCCACCAAGTGCCATCAGGTGTACCGCGGAGTCCGGGGCATCCGCTTCAAAGCCGAAAGTCGCAAGCCCGTCCGGTTCGGCCACTTCACGTCCACGTCCCTGAAGAACGAGAGCGCCCTGCATTTCGGGCAGGACACCTTTTTCTCCATAAAGACCTGCTACGGGGTCAACATCAAGAACTTCTCCTTCTTCCCCGGCGAGGACGAAGTGCTGATCCCCCCCTTCGAGAAATTCAAGGTCACCAACTTCACCAGGGCTCAGGACAGAACCTTGATCCAGCTCCTGTCCCTGGACAGCTCCAGCAACTACAACTGCGAGTATGTGAAAGGTAATGTCCACCCACGGGGATAGCGGCCTCCCGCTCCCTGGGGCCTCCCTGGTCTGAGCTCCCCATCGGCCTGGAGGGCATTAAGAACTGCGGGGGAATGGTTTGGCCCGATTATACGCTCCGAACTCCCTCAGGCGTCAGCTGTTTGGAGCTGGGGTTTCAGTCTGTGGGAGGAGAGTCAGAGACAAGGGTCTGCGGGTGGAAACAGGGCCACCAGCTGAGCCGCTGGCCCGAGCCAGCTCCGGTTCTGTGGTTGCGGTTGGGCCTCAGGTGGGACCAGGATGAAGCTGACACCATTTTGCTGCGTGCCAAAGAGGAGCTGGAGAGGGAAGGCCACCCAGGCGGTGCCTATGAGTGGGGAATGCGACCAGACTCAGTCTCCTGACCGACCCCCTTCCCACATCCCATCCCAGCCATCAGCTGGCTCCTGGCGGGAGGGGGTGGGGGCAGCTGCCTCTGAGCTAAGTTGGTTATGGGTGGTCAGTCCAATGCGAGATGATGGCCCTATCCCAGAGCCCCGAGGCTCCAGCCTGGAGCTGAGAGGGGGACGGGCAGTCTTGTAGGCGAGGCACTGAACTAGGACTCTGAAGGCTTGAGCTCACGCCCCGACCCCGCTGCAGCCTTGGGCGGGTGAGTTCATCTCTCTGAGCAACTCCTCGCCTTTAATGGGGGATACGAGCAAGTCCTTTCTCCCTCTCCTAGGCTGGTGAAACGCTGAGCTCTTCGGGCCAGGGACGGCGTCTGAGCCCTACCCAGTGCAATGGGGCCCTGATCTTGGTTGGAGGCTTTTAGGATCTACCGCAGTACAAATAATAGCATGCCCGGTGGATGGGAAATTCACTGATCCCCATAGCCTGGTGGGTCCTGAGCCCATACCTCCCACAGAGCTCCAGGAGAATGGTGTAGGTTTGGCCCAGAGCAAGGGATGGAAATGCCTTCTTCCACCATGTGACCAGGGTCGTAGAAGCCCTGCAGCCAAGCAGAGATGGGTAGGGCCAGGGCAACCCTGGCAAAGCCAAAGGCCTCCTTGCATGGTCCCTCCGTGCCACCCCCAGTGAGGTCTGAAAAGAGGCAGCTTAGCGCGGGAGAATACAATCCAAACAGCTCCCCCAGGGGAAAGAGCCCTGCTGCCCAGCAGATTGGCCCCTTCCTTTCCCAACCACCGCTGGGGTTCCCCAGCCAGCCCGGTTCTCCTGGGGTCATCCGTATGTCAGCATGGTGGCCCCATACCCATAACCCCATGAGGTCCCTATGCCAGAGCCGCCTGGCCTGGCATAGAGAAGGAGGTGAAAGTGACACGCTGGGTTGTTTTTGTTTTAATGTTGTTGGTTTCTTTGGCAGAGAAAAGATGCAAGACCCGGAGATGCGTTTTCAGCGCCGGTAAGACCATTAATGACAAGCTGATGCTTCTAGCGAGCAGCACAGAGCTTATATTCCCCCCTTCTCTGCCCCGGCTCCTTCCCGCACTGTAATTCTTTCTTATTCTCTTCCTTGGCATCTGCAGGAATGAGCAGTTTCTCCTCGGGTGTACAGTGCCTGTACCTCCTCGGTGGAGTTCTTCTGGTGGCAAGTGCTCTGGGAACGCCCAGCTTCCTTTGAAGTCCTACTCAGCACGCTCGCTCTCTCCCGGGGCTATCATTAAAACTCTGTAGAAATTGCTTCGAGGAAAAAGGACACGAAGAAGAAAGAAACCCTGGAGCCCATCTGCTGGTGTCTCAGGCCAGAAGAGACCATTGTGATCCATCTGCTCTGACCTCCTGCATCGCGCAGGCTGTAGACTTGCCCGGGATTCATTCCTGTTTGAACTAGAGCAGATCTTTGAGAAAAAAACATCCCATCTTGATTGAAACGTGGCAAGTGATGGAGACACACCCTGATCCTTGCTAAATTGTTCCAATGGTCAATTACCCTCAGTGTTCAAAATTTCCACTTAGTCTCCAGTTCCAAATTGTCTACCTTCAATGCCCAGCCACCGACTCCTGTTAGACCTTTGCCTGCCAGCTTTTAGAGCTTGTTCTTATCAAGTTTCTGTTCCCTATTATGAGTGCTGATATAATGCAATCACGTCACTCCACTCCATAACCTTCTTGAGTTCCTGGGGCAGCCTTGCACTGTCCCCCCTCCCCCAGAGAAAGTTCTGTTTCCTGCACAGACGAGATTTACCCCTGCTGTCGAGAGACCCACCGTGCCAGAGAAGTGCAGTTGCTGGAACTTTAGGGTCTGAGAGTCCCCTGGCCATTGTGTATCTTGCAGATGGGGACCAAGACCTTGAACTTGACTTGATGTTCTCTGGGAAGTCCAGTGTAGAGCGCGGAGGACAGGTCTGATGTGCTCGCAGTAGTCTGTGTTGCTGAGGAGACTCTCTGCAGCATTCTGTACCAGTCTGAGTTTCGTAAGCAGCGAAGGCGTCATGCCCAGGTACACTGCATTGCTACAGTCCAGACAGGCGTGACGAAGGCCCATATAATTGAGGCCAGGTCATCACCCACCAGGATGGGATGGAGTCTCCTAGTCAGCTGGAGATGGTAGAAAGCATCACTCGCAGACACTGCTATGAGAGAGTTCAGCATCAGCAAGGCATCCAAGGGCCCTCCTAGACTACGGACTGAATCGCCCAGGTATGGGTGTGAACCTTTAGTCAAAGGAGGCTGCACCGTGGCTGCCAACTCTTCAAAATGCTTTGCTCTGCCCACCAGCATCACCTCTGTCTTGCTTGGGTTCAGCTTCAGCCAGCTGTTCCCTCCAAGAACCGGGCCATCTTGGTGATAGTGGTGTGGTCGTACGGGAAGGAGAGGAGGAGCACGGTGTCACCTGCATATTGCTGGCATTTGAGTCCATGTAGTATGGTCAGTTCCCATAGTGGCTGCATGGAGATGTTGAAAAACCCCTGAGAGAGAACTGATCCTCATGGGACTCCTCCGGGGAGGGGTCCAGTGCTGGAGGTGCAGTTTCCCGTCGCCACTAATTGGGTGTGTCCTTCCAAGGAGGATTCAGACCATTTTAGTGCATCCCTCTGGACTCCTGCTGCCTCTTAAGTGAGACAGCAGTATCTCATTGCCAACAGTGTCAAATAATGCCAAGAGGTCCAGGAGACTGCACATTGATGTCTGCCCTCCGTCCATTGACAGGAGGATATCATCCATCAATGCCTCTAAAGCAGGGGGAGTGAATAGCAATTGATAGAAATGATAAGTTATAAAATATAGAAAATGGATAAGGGAAGCAAAAGACACCAGTGACGAATCTATGGCTAGCAGGGCTAAGGAAAATGAGATTCTTAAGTATATTAGAAATAAAATAAATCCTAAGCGTGGTATAGGCCTTTACTAGATAGAGATTGTAACACTGTTAATAATGATGCAGAAAGGGCAGAAATGTTCAATAAACCTTTCTGTGCTGTATTTGGAAAGAAGCAGGATGATGTACTCATGAACATGAACGTCTTTCCAGTTCACTGGTAACTGTGAAGGATGGTGTGACGGTGTACCCCATAAGGCTTTATGGGGACAGGCTTATAAATGTATATATGATGTAACTGGAATATGTTTTATGCTACATGTGCCATGTAACATATCTCTGTAAAAGTTATGATCTACTGAATCTATTCCTCCTGGTTGAATGCATGTATCATTTTTGTAGTTGAAGTTATGAATATTGGTTGTATTTCTTGGAAAAAGAATGTGCAGGTAAAGTGCAAGCACTTAACAGACAAAAAGAAGTGGCAGACACCAATCCACATCTGATCTTGGCCAGGAAGGCGGTTGGGCTAGTAACTTGAGTTGTGCACGGACATGTGACTTGCCCATGTGACCCAAAAACTCCATCTTGTAACTGGATGCTACACAGGGAGGAGTATCCATCCAGGGGAGAAAGTCTATTTAAACTCCCGGGAGACCCCTCCATTTTGTCTTCAGCTGGCTAAAGAGAGAGGCTCTCCACCCCCGAAGGACACACCTGAAAGAGACTGAACAAAGGACAAAGACAGTAGGGGGTGTGAGCGTTTGCTGGACCCAGGCTAGGAGTTCTACAGCCTGTAAAAGAAAGAGACTGGAACTGGTGAGGTTTTTATCTGTGTTGAGTTTGATTAGACATAGACTTGTGTGTATTTATTTAATGACTGGTGTGGAGAAAGCAAATAAGGAAGGAAGGCGGGAGGGATAGCTCAGTGGTTTGAACATTGGTCTGCTAAACCCAGGGTTGTGAGTTCAATCCTTGAGGGGGCCATTTAGGGATCTGGGGCAAAAATTGGGGATTGATCCTGCTTTGAGCAGGGGGTTAGACTAGATGACCTTTTAAGGTCCCTTCCGACCCTGATATTCTATGATTCTAAGTGTTATTTACTCCGTCTCATAACACAAGAAGTAGGGGTCACCAAATGAAATTAATGGGCAGCAGGTTTCAAACAAAAGGAAGTATTTTTTTCACATAACGCACAGTCAACCTGTGAAACTTCTTGCCAGAGGGTGTTGTGAAGGTCAAGACTATCAGAGGGTTTAAAAAAGAATTAGAGAAATTCATGGAGGATAGGTCCATCAATGGCTATTAGCCAGGATGGGCAGGGATAGTGTCCCTAGCCTCTGTTTGCCAGAAACTGGGAATGGGCGACGGGATGAAACACTTGATGATTCCCTGTTCTATTAATTCCCTCTGGGGCACCTGGCATTGGCCACTGTCGGAAGACAGGATACTGGTGCTCTCTCTCCATTGGTTTCTCTAGTGCAGGGGATCTCCCCTGATTTCAGTGGGGCTGCACCCACTTACACCAGCAGAGGATTTGGCCCAAGTCAGTAACTAGAGAAAAAGCATCACTAGAGATCAGGGAGCTAGGAGCAAAGAGGCCCACCTCTGCCATGAATTCTCTGGGTGACCTTGGGCACGGCCTCTCCACGCATTAAATGGAGATTATTATTTATTATTTCTAGTGTGCTGCTACCGAAAGGCCCTAATAGGGCTGTAGAGTCACATGCTGCACTGGTTTAGTTCCTTGCAGCACGTCATTGGGCTCTATGCACTGTGTAGAGTTCCAGGCAGCGTGTGGTCCCTGGTAAACAAGCAAGACAAGGCTGAAGACTGAGCTGTGTGGAAACCTGTTTTTGTGGCTGTTTCTTTAATAAATTAGAGGAGAGTGGAAGGGGAGTCTTCAAGGTCAGGCGGGCTGCTAGGAAAAGGGAGTGGGAGCGAGGACTCAGATCCTTTCGCTAGCCCATTCCACCAGGGTGGTATATAAGCAAGAAAGTTCCCCAGCAGCTCTCTATCCACAAGAACATTCAGTTGGTGTTGCTTTTACTAAGTCTGTTCCTCCAAAGCAGCCCCAGTGACTGTGATGTGTTGGCAGGTTTCTGAGCGGGAGCGGAGGTGGAGTCCCGGAGTTACACCTCACAGAAGCGGGGAGCTAACAAACTCCAGCTAGTTCTGAAAACCTGAGATTCACCTTGAGAGGATGGCGAAGGCACAGGCTCCCTTTTCCCGCCTTTCCTCTGCATCCCACCCAATGAACAGTCCCTGCCAGAGCGGGAATCGATTTCCCTCTTGTCGTGACGGAGAGACCGTCGTTACGGCAGGGACGTCAGCACTCATGAGTTCTGTCTGTCATTTTGCCGCTCAAACACCGTGTGACCTTGCCCAAGTCACCTCTCCCTGTGCCTCACTTTCCTATCAGTGTAATGGGGATATGTTCTTAGTGACTTTCCTTAGCTAGGTGTTTTGAAGATTCTTCAATGAAAGGTGCTGCACAGTATGATGATAGTTACTGATGAGAATTACTGATCTCTGATCCCTTAGCGATAGCCCTGTGTACTTGCAGAAAGTGTTCGTATCTCCCCTCAGTCACCTTTCTCCAGATCTCTCTGTCTACTATCTACCCATTAATACAGAGCATTTCCAGGGTATCAGTCCCTATGAGCTGGGCATCATTCCTAGTTTTCTTATTAATCAACTCTACTTTTTAAATATACACAAATACACAGAGCAGCCAATTGACTCAGTGGAAAGCCCAAGAGTTCTCACCTCCCTTTGGGAAAGTTCCTTAATTACTGTTTACTCCTAAAGCTGGATAAAGAACACAGAAGCACAGACATTGAAAGAGAGACATTGGCTAGAGTGTCTCCGGTCTCCAGCCTCTTTCCATCCAGATGCCGCTTCTCCCCTGGACGCTGAGCGAACCCCCCTGGGATTGCACACAGCTATATTATAAACGGTGCACACCCCTGTGTCGGCTCTCAGCGTGGGATGCTGCTGCAGATGCTGGTGTGAGAGAAGTGTGGGACACGGCTGACTGAGGGGGATTCCCTGGGAAGACACGTCTGTCTCAGAATTCACAGGTACCCATCTCTTGCTGAGGAGCTCACCTGCTCGACAAACCCAGTGCAACGTGGGCGTGATGGGATAGAGAATAGGTCTGGGATCCTTTCCGCTCTGCACAGCCATTAAACATGCCGGGGCCCTTGCCACAGGAGATGAGTTTCCTCCAATATCACTGGCCAAAATGTCCCCCTTTGTTCTGCCCCTGGCTGATGGGCTCCAGCCCCAAGGTGGCTGCATTTCAGTGGCACAGGTGATCCTTCAGGATGAAAGGTGTTAGTAGATGGATGAGGCCAAATTCTGAGGCTGTGGCCCGTACGTTCTCAGGCCCCACTGAGACAAAACTCCCCTTGGAGTAAGAAGTGAGTAAAGACCTCAGGAGCCAGCTGTGTGTGAGTTAATGCACACGGACTCTCTGCTCCTCTTGCATTTCAGGGCTCTGGCTGTTAATGGGGAGGAGGGCCTCTCCCCTGACTATCTGAGGGAAAGCATGGAGGGGCTAGGGCTCCTCGCTGGAATAATTGTATGAATTTTTCAACATGGGCAAGACATCTTTTCTCCTGGCTTCAGTCGAGAAGTCAGCTGAACTGTTATGCCTGAAACTTTCAAAGAACTATTCAGCCAGAAGCAGACACCCAGTGTGGGAAATTTCAGTCCAAACAGTTAAAGATTGGCAAACTTATAAGCACCTGAAAATGAGGTCTCCTAATTGAAGGCGTCAGACAACCTTAACTAACGGTGGAGCCCCCAGCACCACCTGCAATGGCAAATCAATTTGTGAATCCCATTCAGCTCTGCTCTTTGCTCCAATAATGTCTGTGGCAAGGAATTCCAATGGCCAAATATGGATTATGTAAACAATTTTCTTTTCTCAATGTTATATATTCATTCTTTCAATGCAATTGAATGTTCCCTTGTTCGTGTGTTATGAGACAGAGTAAATATAAATGCCTGACCTACTTTATTTATCGATAGATTCATAGGGTTTAAGATCATCCTGTCTGACCTCCTGTATAACACAGGCCATTAAATTTAACCCAGTTACCCCTGTATTGAACTCCAAAACTTGTGTTTGACTAAGACCTGGTCTACACTAGGATTTTACATTGTAGAATCATAGAGCGACAGGGTGAGAAGTGGCCTGCAAGGATCAGGAAGTCTAACACCTGCCAAGATGCAGGGTTTGTAGAGTCTAAACCATTCAGCCACCTTTGGAAAACCTCCAATGAAGGAGCTTCCACAACATGCCTAGGCGACTGTTCCATTGTCCTGCTGTTCTTACAGTTAGGGAGTTTTTCCTGAGTTTTAATCTAAATCTGCTCTGCTGTAGTGTGACGTTATTAGGGTGACCAGACAGCAAATGTGAAAAATTGGGACGGGGGTGGAGAGTAATAGGAGCCTATATAAGAAAAAGACCTAAAAATTGGGACTGTCCCTATAAAATTGGGACATTTGGTCACCCTAAACGTTATGAGTGTAATATAATATCTAATTGAAAGGTGACAGGGTCAGAAAGAGCTAATTGACTCAAAGACTGACATGACCCATGGCTGAACTTTAAAGACTTGTTAGGAAGATATGTAAATGAATAGAGCTTTGAAATGCAAGCCGGCATTGTTAGAGATAGAAGGGTAGATGTTTGCTCATTTCTTGTGATGTAAGCAAACAAGTCTTGTCTATTACTATGGCTTGGATTCAAAGATTAAAAAAGGAGTATTAATAGTTAGGAAGACACTGGAGTGAAATTGTCTATATGTATCTTTGAAGTTTGTGGTAACCTGCATCTGAACTATTTAATGGATAAATTACCCTGTGCTAATTGCCATGATGTTTGAGAGAAGGAAAGTTAAGCCTATTGTTTTCTCAGGCCAAAAGACTGCTGGAAATGCTTGAAAACCCTGAGACAAGATCCTTCTTCATCTCAGATCTGCTTGGGGTTTCAAGAAGGGGTAACCCTAAGCCATAAGAATTGAGATCACTGACTAGAGTCACCTTAAATATGGACATTGGACGATAACTTGTGGATTTTTTTTAAAAGGACTTTTGGCAACTATGAACTCATCTCTGCTATGTATCTGAACCTCAAGAATTGAATTCAAGTCTGTCTGTATATTGATCTTTTAACCAACACTCGATCTCTTTTCTTTTTTAATAAATTTCAGTTTAGTTAACAAGAATAGACTATAAGCATCTATTTGGGTAAGATCTAAGTTATAATTGAACCTGGGTGTGTGGCTGATCCTGTGGGATTGGAAGAACCTTTTCTTTTATATGATGAAATAAGATTTTCAGAATTAATCATCATATGTTTGACACGTGTATCTGGATGGAGGCCTGAGGCTGGGTACTTTAAGGAAACTGCATTGTTTGAACTTCTGAGTAACCATTGAGGTAATACAGAAGCTGTTTTGGGCTGGCTTGGTAAATCTAAATATTGGAATATCCACCAGCATTTGGGGTGTGTCTGCCCCATTTTGTTTGCAGTTCACCATAACTGAGTGACCTCAGCTAGCTCCCATGAGCAGCATCGTTGCATGTAGTTTGAACCCATTGCCTTTTGTCCTGCCCTCTGTCTCAAGAGAGAACAAGTTTTCTCCATCTTTTTTATGGAAGACTTTCAAATACTTGAAGACCACTATCATGTCTCTCCTTAATCTCCTCTTTTCCACTCTAAACATACCCAGTTCCTTCAGCCTTTGCTCCTATGGTGTGCTCCTTGGCAACATGCATGACATTGTGGATGGCTTTGCAGAAATGGGTTTCCACAACTGAGGAGGGGCGATAGATAGCACATATATTCCAATTTTGGCACCGGATGCCTTGCGATGGAATCTAACAGTCAGAAGGGGTACTTCTCCACGGTGTTGCGCGCACTAGAGGATCACTGTGGCCGTTTCATTGACATCTGTGTAGCGTGGTCCACAAAAGTGCATGATGCATGGGTCTTTAGGAACACCAGCCTTTACAGAAAGCTGAAAGTGGGGACTTTCTTTCCAGACCAGAAGATCCTCATAGGGGATGTCAAAAAGCCCATGGTAATCCTGGGAGACCTGGCATACCCATCATTGCCAGGCTCATGAAGCCATACATGGGAAACCTGGATAGCAGTAAGGAGCATTTCAACAATAGGCTGAGTAGGAGCAGGATGACCGTGGAATGTGCATTTTTCAGATTAAAAGTGCGCTGACGATGCCTTTTTGACAGGTTACACCTCAATAAGAAAAATATTCCCAAGGTTGTAGCCATGTGTTTCACCTTGTATAATATTTGTGAAGGTAAGGGCAAAAAGTGTGCTCAGGGTTGTACTGCTGAGACAGAACACATGACTTCTGATTTTGAGTAGCCAGATACCAAGGTTATTAGAGGGCACAATGGGGGTCAATTCGAATCAGGAAGGCTTTGCAGCAACACTTTGAAAATGAGAATGATTAATCTTTATTGCTATGCAAGGGATTGTAATGCATAATGAAGTCCAGTTTTGGTAGGGTAGGAAGCACTTGTGATTGTTCAGGCCCAGGGTTCAATGTAAGGAAATCATAAAACTGCTTGCTTGTTTGCTGCTGTCATCTGCTATCATAACTTCAACGCAAACAAATAAAGAGTGCTTATTTTTCAAATGAAAGGTTTAAGTGTAGTAGCCGTGTTAGTCTGTGTCAGCAAAATGAAAATAAGAAAGAAAAACTTGTAGCACCTTAGAGACTAACAAATTTATTTCAGCATAAGCTTTCGTGGGTTAGTACCCACTTCATCGGATGCATGGAATGAAATTATACTTCAGAGAGATTTATACAGTCAGAGAAACATGATGGTCCAGGTGTATAGACCAATCTTAAGAGGCTAATTAGTTGAGAGGAAACATGACAGCAGGGGAAGAAAAAGCTTTTGAAGTGATAAACAAGATGGTCACACAGGTGTGAATGAGGATCGTTAACTTAAGGGAAATAGATTCAATTAACATAATGGCCGAGCCATTCCAAATCACGATTTAATCCGGAGGCAACGCAATCTAGTTTACATATCAATTCGAGTTCAATAGTTTCTCTTTGAAGTCTGCTTTTGGAGTTAATCTGTCGCAACACTGCTATCCTCAAATCTGTCATTTTTCAAATAACTTTTCTTTTATTGCCAAAACCCCCACAACACCATGCAAACAAACACAGAGGAGCGTAAGTCCAGCTATCATTTCAAAATGTGTCTGTGGAGGTGGAGTGAATGGTAAAGTGAGACGTCACAGAAATCGGAGAGGAATGTATGGTAAGAGTTTGGGGTGGACATGGAAAAGAGTTCTGATTGTTTTGAAGGGGAGGCGGGTACCCATATTCTCAGTCTGGAGCATCAGGAGGGACTGCAGCATGTTGGTTTGCCGCTCCAAAACTTTTATCAGCCTCTCCATTGCATCCCTAGCGTATGTCTCTCTTTTTTTTTTCCTGTTTGTTGCTTTCCCTCCACTGCCTGCATTCTGTCTTGTCTGCATCAGAGTACTGCTGCACGTCCCAGAACTTATCTTCCTTGCCCCATCTTGGGTGCTTTTTTATCTGGCAGAGACACTCTGCTGGAGTGAAGGGGATGTCTCCTTTAAAGGACATATCTGGTGAAGCACAAGTAACAATAAACAGAAGCATTATTGTTAAGTAAACCTACAGCATTGAAACACTATATTAAAATACACCGCTGGCAACACACTAGTCGCTTTCCTGCTGACCCTTGACAAGCACACATGCTGGCGAACACTGCAAGCATGGTGAGTGTTCCCAGCGGTTGGGGACGTTGGGCGTGGGAGAAAAGCAATGGGCCAATTACAGTGATAAAATCAAGCACGGTGTCTACACTGGCACTTTGGAGACAAAACTTTTCTGTAATAAGCCTTACAACTCGTCAAGGTGGATTTATTACGTCACTGAAACTGAGGAGTTCCGTCATCGAAAGTAGCTTTGTAGTGTTTACACCTCCACTATTTTCTCACAGCAGAGAAACAAACAGGAGGAGTTTGCCTGGGGTCTGTCTGAGCGGAGGTACGCTGAGTGCTGCCTTAGGGGGACTGCGCTGGTGAGTATCTGAGTGTCTGTTGAGGGGACAGTTTGGCAGTTTGACCATGTGCTTGATTGTTTGTTTGCCTGTTTGAACAGTGTGAATTGGGAGTGCTTTGTTCCAGGTGGGCCTGACTCTTATATAAAGACAGTCAGCTGCGAACCAGCTGAGCAGTGAACAGCAGAGAAGCAAACAGGAGGAGTTTGCCTGAGGTCTGTCTGAGCGGAGGTACGCTGAGTGCTGCCTTAGGGGGACTGCGCTGGTGAGTATCTGAGTGTCTGTTGAGGGGACAGTTTGGCAGTTTGACCATGTGCTTGATTGTTTGTTTGCCTGTTTGAACAGTGTGAATTGGGAGTGCTTTGTTCCAGGTGGGCCTGACTCTTATAAAAAGACAGTCAGCTGCGAACCAGCAAACAGCAGAGAAGCAAACAGGAGGAGTTTGCCTGGGAGTTCTTCTGGAGAGAGCCTACCGCGGCATCCCTCTTGCAGGTTTCCCTGAGTAGCTTCTGCCACAAGTGAGGAAACTCTTAGAAGGAAGAGACTATGGATGCGGAGCGATCCGCTGTCGTGACCTGCACAGGATGTGCCATGTTTGTCTTTCTTCCACAGGATAGAAGCGACTTTGTCTGTACAAAGTGCAAGCTGATCTCCATATTGGAGGAGAAGATTCAAGGTCTGGAGAAACGAGTATTAACCCTGCGTTCCATAAGAGAAAATGAGGAGTTCCTGGATAGACGTCAGGATAGGCTTCAGCGGGCACAGTGTTCTGACGATTCAGAGCATGCTAGGCAGCGGGGACAGAAGGCCGGTGAGGATAATTGGTGGCATGTGACCTCCAGAAGAGGAAAGAGTACGAGACAAGTCCATGTACCAGAAACGCAGATTCAGATGAGCAACCGTTTTCATGTTCTCTCCACAGGCACTAGTGCAGAAGGTGGAGTGAATGATACATCTGAGGGAACAGAGCAGAAGGAGACTCTACAGATTGGAAGGCATGAGATGCACCGTCCTAGTGATGGGGGTTCCATGACCACCACTCCCAAGAGGAGGAGGAGGGTGGTGGTGGTCGGGGACGCTCTCCTCAGGGGGACTGAGTCATCTATCTGCCACCCTGACCTGGAAAACCGAGAGGTGTGCTGCTTGCCAGGGGCTAGGATTCATGATGTGACGGAGAGACTGCCAAGACTCATCAAGCCCTCAGATCGCTACCCCTTCCTGCTTCTCCACGTGGGCACCAATGATACTGCCAAGAATGACCTTGAGCGTATCACTGCAGACTACGTGGCTCTGGGAAGAAGGATAAAGGAGTTTGAGGCGCAAGTGGTGTTCTCATCTATCCTCCCTGTGGCAGGAAAAGGCCCTGGTAGAGACCGTCGAATCGTGGAAGTCAACGAATGGCTACGCAGATGGTGTCAGAGAGAAGAGTTTGGATTCTTTGAGGCAGAGACAGGCTCCACCTGATGAAGAGAGGGAAGAGCATCTTTGGAAGCAGGCTGGCTAACCTAGTGAGGAGGGCTTTAAACTAGGTTCACCGGGGGAAGGAGACCAAAGCCCCGAGGTAAGTGGGGAAGTGGGATACCGGGAGGAAGCACAAGTAGGTGAGTGCAAGAGGGGAGGGCTCCTGCCCCATACTGGGACAGCAGGACAATCGGTGAGTTATTTTAAATGCCTATACACAAATGCAAGAAGCCTGGGGAACAAGCAGGGAGAACTGGAAGTCCTGGCACAGTCAAGGAATTATGATGTAATTGGAATAACAGAGACTTGGTGGGATAATCACATGATTGGAGTACTGTCATGGATGGATATAAACTGTTCAGGAAGGATAGGCAGGGCAGAAAAGGTGGCGGAGTTGCGTTGTATGTAAGAGAGCAGTATGACTGCTCAGAGCTCCAGTATGAAACTGCAGAAAAACCTGAGAGTCTCTGGATTAAATTGAGAAGTGTGAGGAACAAGGGTAATGTCGTGGTGGGAGTCTGCTACAGACCACCAGACCAGGGGGATGAGGTGGAGGAAGCTTTCTTCCAGCAACTAAAAGAAGTTACTAGATCACAGGCCCTGGTTCTCATGGGTGACTTTAATCACCCCGATATCTGCTGGGAGAGCAATACAGCGGTGCACAGACAATCCAGGAAGTTGTTGGAAAGTGTAGGGGACAATTTCCTGGTGCACGTGCTGGAGGAACCAACTAGGGGAAAAGCTCTTCTTGACCTGCTGCTCACAAACAGGGAAGAAATAGTAGAGGAAGCAATAGTGGATGGGAGCCTGGGAGGCAGTGACCATGAGATGGTCGAGTTCAGGATCCTGACACAAGGAAGAAAGGAGAGCAGTAGAAAAACAGTAGAAAAACAGACTTTGACTCCCTCAGGGAACTGATGGGCAAGGTCCCCTGGGAGAATAACATGAGGGGGAAAGGAGTTGAGGAAAGCTGGCTGTATTTTAAAGAATCCTTATTGAGGTTGCAGGAACAAACCATCCCGATGTGTAGAAAGAAAAGTAAATATGGCAGGCGACCAGCTTGGCTTAACAGTGAAATCTTTGCTCGTCTTAAACACAAAAAAGCAGATTACAAGAAGTGGAAGATTGGAAAATGACCAGGGAGGAGTATAAAAATATTGTTCAGGAATGCAGGAGTGAAATTAGGAAGGCCAAATCACACTTGGAGTTGCAGCTAGCCAGAGATGTTAGGAGTAACAAGAAGGGTTTCTCAGGTATGTGAGCAACAAGAAGAAAGTCAAGGAAAGTGTGGGCCCCTTGCTGAATGAGGGAGGGAACCTAGTGACAGAGGATGTGGAGAAAGCTAGTGTACTCAATGCTTTTTTTGCCTCTGTCTTCACAGACAAGGTCAGCTCCCAGGCGGCTGCACTCCACAGCACGGTATGATGAGGAGGTGACCAGCCCTCTGTGGAGAAAGAAGTAGTTCGGGACTATTTAGAAAAGCTGGATGAGCACAAGTTCATGGGGCCGGGTGCACTGCATCCGAGGGTGCTAAAGGAGTTGGCCAATGTGATTGCAGAGCCATTGGCCATTATCTTTGACAAATCATGGCAATTGGGGGAGGTCCCGGATGACTGGAAAAAAGCTAATGTAGTGCCCATCTTTAAAAAAGGGAAGAAGGAAGATCCGGGGAACTACAGGCCAGTCAGTCTCACCTCAGTCTCTGGAAAAATCATGGAACAGGTCCTCAAGGAATCAATTCTGAACCACTTAAAGGAGGGGAAAGTGATCAGGAACAGTCAGCATGGATTCACCAAGGGCAAGTCATGCCTGACTAACCTAATTGCCTTCTATGATGAGATAACTGGCTTTGTGGATGAGGGGAAAGCAGTGGATGTGCTATTTCTTGACTTTAGCAAAGCTTTTGATACAGTCTCGCACAGTGTTCTTGCCAGCAAGTTAAAGAAGTATGGGCTGGATGAATGGACGGTAAGGTGGGTAGAAAACTTGCTGGATGGTCACGCTCAACGGGTAGTGATCAATGGCTCCATGTCTAGTTGGCAGCCGGTATCAAGTGGAGTGCCCCAAGGGTCGGTGCTGGGGTTGGTTTTGTTCAATATCTTCATCAACGATCTGGAGGATGGTGTGGACTGCACCCTTAGCAAGTTTGCAGATGACACTAAACTGGGAGGAGTGGTTGATACGCTGGAGGGTAGGGATAGGATACAGAGGGACCTAGACAAATTAGAGGATTGGGCCAAAAGAAATCTGATGAGGTTCAACAAGGACAAGTGCAGAGTCCTGCACTTAGGACGGAAGAATCCCATGCACTGCTACAGACTAGGGACTGAATGGCTGGGCAGCAGTTCTGCAGAAAAGGACCTAGGGGTTACAGTGGACGAAAAGCTGAATATGAGTCAACAGTGTGCACTTGTTTCCAAGAAGTCTAATGGCATTTTGGGCTGTATAAGTAGGGGCATTTCCAGCAGATCAAGGGACATGATCATTCCCCTCTATCCGGCACTGGTGAGGCCTCCTTTGGAGTACTGTGTCCAGTTTTGGGCCCCACACTAGAAGAAGGATGTAGATAAATTGGAAAGAGTCCAGCGGAGGGCAACAAAAATGATTAGGGGGATGGAACACATGACTTATGAGGAGAGGCTGAGGGAACTGGGATTGTTTAGCCTGCAGAAGAGAAGAATGAGGCGGGATTTGATAGCTGCTTTCAACTACCTGAAAGGGGGGTTACACAGAGGATGGCTCTAGACTGTTCTCAGTGGTAGAAGATGACAGAACAAGGAGTAATGATCTCAAGTTGCAGAGGGGGAGGTTTAGGTTGGATATTAGGAAAAACTTTTTCATTAGGAAGATGGCGAAGCACTGGAATGGGTTACCTAGGGAGGTGGTGGAATCTCCTTCCTTAGAGGTTTGTAAGGCCCGGCTTGACAACGCCCTGGCTGGGATGATTTAGTTGGGGTTGGTCCTGCTTTGAGCAGAGGGTTGGACTAGATGACCTCCTGAGGTCCCTTCCAACCCTGAGATTCTATGATTCTATGATTCTATTTTGTCACCAAATGCTGCCTTTTGGCGAAAAAACTTGGCAGTGTAGACAAGGACTAGGGAACAATAAGCGACAAAAAGTATCCACTTGTGTCTCCTCCTGCTGCCTATTAAGATTTCCCACACCACGATGTGCAGGAATTCATGACACAGGGAGCACCATAAAATATGGAATTGGCATTAGAAGGGTCAGTTGTTTATAATTCTTTATCTAAATAATGAAAATGTCATTTTTCAGTGTGTGAAGAGTGACCAATCTGCTTCATCCATTAGAAACAGCCTTCAGTATTGCATGTACTGTCTCTTATTAAAATTGTCTCTCCATCCAGGTATTCATCCTGCGACCATCACCCTAGTCCCTGGGCACATACAAGAAGTCAGGGGACCGTACGGTACCTGCAGGAAACACGGTTGTGCCTTAGCGTTGGACACCTCCCCTACTTCATGTCAGACTCCAACTCAACTGACTTCACAAACCCCTCCACCTTCATCCTGCTGGGCATTCCTGGCCTGGAGGCAGCCCATGTCTGGATCTCCATCCCTTTCTGCGTGATGTATGCCATAGCCATCTTGGGGAACTTCACCATCTTGTTCATCGTAAAGACAGAGCCGAGCCTCCATGGGCCCATGTACTATTTCCTCTGCATGCTGGCCGTAACAGACCTGGTCCTGTCTACATCCGTCCTGCCCAAAATGCTGAGCATCTTTTGGTTCAATTCCAGGGAGATCAATTTCAGTGTGTGCCTCACCCAGATGTACTTCATTCTCAGCTTCTTTCTGATAGAGTCTGGGATCCTCGTTGCCATGGGTTATGATCGCTATGTGGCTATCTGCGATCCCCTGAGACATTGCACCACCCTGACAAACCCTGTGGTGGCCAAAATTGGCCTAGCTCTGTTGCTGCGTGGCGTTATGCTCATACTGCCCTATCCCTTCCTGGCGAGGAGGTGGCCATATTGCAGAACCAACATCATTCCAAACACGTACTGTGAGCATATAGCAGTTGTAAAACTGGCCTGTGCCGACATCCGCGTCAGTAGTTACTACAGCCTCTCTGTGGCATTCTTGGTGATCGGTATGGATGTGTTTTTTATCACCATGTCCTACACCCAGATCCTCAGGGTCATCTTCAGCCTCCCAACGAAGGACGCCCGGCTCAAGACTTTTGGGACTTGCAGCTCGCACCTCTGTGTCATCTTAGCCTTTTACATCCCACATCTCTTTGCCGCCCTCTCGCAACGGTTTGGGCACAATGTGGCCCTGAATTTGCGCGTTCTCATGTCCAACATGTACCTCCTTGTGCCCCCCATGATAAACCCCATCATCTACGGGGCCAAGACACAACAGATCCGGGATAGGCTGTTCCAGCTCTTTACTCATAAAGGGACCTAAAGTTTTCTCCTGGTGCTCTGGCTCTCAGACCGAGCTCCATGCAGAGCTGGCTGGTGACATGGTGTTAGGCCTTCTTCCCTGAATCACTGACTGGCCAGTCAATGAGACATTAAATCCATTCATGACCTTACTGTGCTGTGTCGGCGTGACAAACTGGGGTATCCGTCTATGTACAACTCATAGGGGTGCCACCATTCTAATTGCTGTTAATTGAAAGCCTGAAGCCCACCCCCTCTGCCCTGCCTCTTCCCCCAGGTTCCACCCCTGCTCTGCCTCTTCCCCTCCAGGTCCCGCCCCTACCTTGCTCCTCTCCTCCCCAACATCTGTCACTCTCTGGATCATCCCTGTGACATTCTGCATGCCAAAGCAGCCCATATTTACCATGGTGATGTAATTATGGTATGTTTTTTACTAAGTATGCCCTGTGAGGTATCATTCTAAAATCTTAATCTGCTAAACATTGATATCGCCTTGAGTTGTATGTGAATCTATGAAATTGTGCTCTGTGTGAGTTACTACAGTGTGATGTGAGGCTGGAATTACCCAAAACCAGCGCTTTCAGGAATGTCAGTGGAGTAGCCAGATAGTGTTAATTGCTGTCGTCAACATCCATCGAGGGAAGAATCACTAGCAGAGGAACTCTTTATGAGAAAGTCACCTCGGAGGGAGCACGGAGACAATAGAGAATGTTTGGCCAGTGGGGGTGGACCCACTATGTCACATACATAGACTTTCCAGCAAGCTGGAAGACACTATAAAAGATGGGGCATGACATCACTTGTCTTCACTCCCCCACAACTCAACACCTGCAAGAAGCTCTGGAAGACAAAGGACTTTGAATGGGGGAGGGGAACCCAGGCTGCAAAGCAGATGCAGCCTGTGCCTCAAGACCCTGTAAACCTGCTTGTATCACCAGTCAGGGTGAGATATCGCTGATTCAAATCCTATCTAGTGCGTACAAGTCTTAGCCCCAAGTTTGTTAGATTTCCTAGGTAACTTCCTTTGATCTGTTTGTTATCACTTATAGTCACTTAACGTCTATCCGTCTGTGGTTAATAAACCTGATTTATGTTTTATCTTAACCAGAGTGTTTTTGAGTGAAGTGTTTGGGAATCTTAGCTCTGGTGCAGATCTTCCCTCCATCAAGGGAGGAGCGGGCTATTTAATGAAAGGGAGGGGGGTGTAGAGCCAGCCACTGAGACATCTCTCCAGGCTGGTAGCTGTGAGCCCTTCACGGATGAAGAGGGGATAAATCCCACTGTAGAGAGCATAGGGGTATGTGTCCTATAGGGGGGCCCAGAGGAGGAAACTGGGGGAGAAATAGTGGGAGTAGAGGAATGTCTCCTCACTGAACACATAGGGGAGGATGCCTAGGACAGAATGGATGATTCAGCATTTGTGTGCCCAGGCACCCAACCTGTGGCTAAGGCTTTGAGAAGGAACTTGTATAACTGACCTGCCCGAGGGAAGCAGTGACACCATTGACCTCTCAGGGAGAAAGAGAGAGGGGTGACAGAGGGTACTCCAATCCAGGTCCTGATTTTTCAGGACTTTGTTCCTGAAGTGCTTGTGAAAACTAACTCTGTCTCTTTAAGACAGGTCCAACTGAGTAAACGGTGGTCTGTGGAAATGCTAATGACCCAACTGAAATAGGGGAGGAGGAAATTCCCTGGGTTGGGAAAACACAGAAAGCAGCTGTGAAAAGACACACCTCTTAGCCCTGAGAGCACAGATCACAACTCTCTAGGAAAGAGGGAGGGGAAGGTCCTAGTGCTGGGAGCGGAGATCACAGGGAAAGTCCAAAAGGGAGGTGGATTATTTCCATGGGCATAACCCTGGGGTTGGGAAGCAGCTCCACAGAGGGCTAGCCAACATGTAAAGCCCACTTACTTCCTTATCTCATGAGACCGTATCTTATCAAGACCACAGAGATCGCCTTAGACTGAGATCCCTACTGAAGGAGTGTGATGTTATTGACATGAACTGTGACCGTATAAATCATTGTTGCAACCAAAGTCCTATAGTGGCACCAAAACTTGTACAAAGAAGTAATGAATATTGGCTATGAACTTGAATCTCAATGTGTTTGATTCTAAGTAGCATCAGTGAAGCATTTGGTCAGCTTCTTGAGAAAGGACTATTCTGAGTAAGTGCCCAATCAAGAAACACTTAACTGACAATGGACCTTGGGAGACTCCAGTCCACATCTGAGGTGCTATGCTGCGAACATCCAAGATAGCATGTGAGCAATGGCTGCCGCCTGCAAACTGAGTCATGCATGGACATGTGACTCCAAACTCCATCTTGCTGCTGTGATTTTCCACAGTAAGAACCAAGAGGAGTCCTTCCACATGGCAGAGGATATAAAATGCCCTGGAATCCCCTCAATTTTGTCTTCACTCCTGCTTCTGACCTCTTGAAACGGAAGCTCTGAACAAAGGACTGAACGATTCATCCATGCTGAGATGTCTGTACGCCAGAGACTTGATTGGTTTAAATCAGCAGTAACCCCATCAGGCCTGAAACAAGCCTGAATGAAGAAATTGCAATTGTTGTATGTACTTGATTCCATTTAACCAATTTTAACTCTCATCTATATTTCTTCCTTTTTATGAATAAACCTTCAGATTTTAGATTCTAGAGAATTGACAACAGCATGATTTGTTGCTAAGATCTAGCTTGTATATTGACATGGGTCTGGGGTTTAGTCCTTTGGGATCGGGAGAACTTTTTTTCTTTACTGGGGTATTGGTTTTCACAACCATTCATCCCAATAAGGAGTGGCACTGGTGGTGATACAAGGGAACTGGAGTATCTGAGGGAATTGCTTGTATGACATCTGGTTAGCCAGTGGGGTAAAACCGAAGTCCTCTCTGTTTGGCTGGTTTGGCATGCCTTAAATATAAAGGACCCCTGGGCTGTGACTACCCTGCTCTAAACAATTTGTCCTGAATTGATATTCACAATTGTGTTCCGCTAAAGGCCACTTCTTAAACAAGGGGATACTGAGGGAAAAGAAAAGCCAGTAACTAAACACATGTTAAGGTTCAGGGAGGAGTTGAAAGACAAGATGGGTAGTGAACAAATCGAACTGTCGAAGTAGAAGGCGTGGTCTAATAAAAATATTTGAAAACACCAACCTGTGATAAAAGATTTGCTGTTATTGTTAAACCTCATGATGCAATATTTGTTGCTAACGGTATATCTTATAACAAAGAATTTGGTACTGATGATAAATCCTATGAAAATTTGTAACATGCATGTTTTTGGGGTATGCTAGAAATAGAAAAGAAGAAGCCCTATGGGGATACTGCTTCTCAGCTAACACTTGTAAACAGGCTCAAAGCTCGTCACAGCAGGGAAACCATAATAAATCTGGTCTTATGTTTGGAAGGGGAAACTGAGGCACATCACTGCATGGCATTGATGAATATCTGTATTGAGTTATCACCAGGTGGAAAAGCACAGAGGTGGACAATGCTGCACAGATACAAAGAGAGGTGTTCTTGTGACCCAGAGAAGGCACACAGAACTTTGTAAAAACACATGTGGAGAACACTACAATGTTTGCAACACTTGGGCATTGTATGTTCCAAACCTGAAGAGTGCCTCCTGTCTCCTCCATCCAAATTAGTCAGTAACTAACAGTCCTGCAGTAAACTAAGCGGGGGAAGTGTGACATTCTGTGCCCCAAAGCAACTCCCTGGCACTCCCATATTTACCATGCTGATATGATTATGATATATTTTATATAAAGTATGTCATGTAAGGTATCAATTAAAAAGTTATGATTTGCTGAATATGATTACTCTATTTGTATGCATGTCTCATTTTTGTACCTAAAGTTCTGAAAGTATGCGAGGGCATGTGACCAGCTCATGTGACACTGGATTCCATTTGTGCTTGTACTTTTCCACTATCAGTGTTGGGGGGGCTTTTGCTTGGAAAAATGAAGTTCCCTCCACATGGAAGAAGCCATAAAAGGTGGAAGTAACAAAATCACCTGGCCTCACTCCACCCCATAACTCAACACCTGGAAAAACCTTAAGAACAAGGATGGAACTGGGGATTTGGTCCAAGACTGAAGGGATTTCTAGTCTGTGTGTGGAAGACAGGGGGACTGTTTATACCATCAGGATGACAGTGCGTGATTCAAATCCTGTCTAGTTTATAGAACTCGGATTGTAATTTTGCTTAATTACTTAGGTAATCTACTTTGATCTGTACACTTTTACTTATAATCATTTAAAATCGATCCTTCTGTAGTTAATAAATCAGTTTTATTTTTTTTTACCTAATACTGTGTGTTGTTTGAAATGCAATAGGGAAACTTACTCAGGAACAGGGGCTGGTGCATTGTCCTCTCCACATTGAAGGAGGGGTGGACCGGGTGACTACCTTACAGTCACTGGGCTTCTGACCAGGGTAAGACGGTACAGCTCTGGGGTCCTAGGCTGGGGAGCTGCGGGGCAGGGGAGGGAATTGGCTGGAGCCTCTCTATTGTTGGTTCATGAGTACATAGTGAAAGCATTCATGTAACTGCAGCTGGGTGCGTCCCCGGCTGTCTGGCTGTGGAAGTGCAAAACCTGGAGAGGATTGCGGCTTATCACAGACTCACACTGTGAGGGGGAGCCCAGGTTGGTATGCCAGAGGGCTCAGCAGTACCCCAGTTCCAGGTTGCATCCTGGCAATACTGTCACACCCACCTAATAATCCATTCCTGCTACAGCATGAGTCCATTTCCTTCTTGTCATGCGCTCAGTTACTAACAGAGAGACTTACAGCAGGGAAGTCAGGACTCCTGGGTTCTCGCTGTCATTCTGTTTGACCTTCACCAAGTCATGTCTCCCTTTGCTTCAGTTTACCTGTCAGTATAATAGGGATATGTTCATAGTGACTTTCCTTTGCTAGGTGTTTTGAAGACCCTTCAATGAAAGATGCTGCACAATATGATGATAGTTACTGAGGAGAATTATTGATCTCTGATCGCTTAGCGATAGCTCCGTGTGCTTTCAGAAAGGGTTTGTGTCTCCGCTCAGTCACTTTTCTCCAGATCTCTCTGTCTACTATCTACCCATTAATACAGGGCATTTACAGAGTATCAGACCCTAAGGACAGCTCGGCATTATTCCTAGTGTTCTTACTTATCAACTATACCTTTTAAAAATACACAAACACACAGAGCAGCCAATTCCTCTCTGACTCAGCGGAGAGCCCAAGAGTTCTCACCTCTCTTTGGGAAAGTTTCTTAATTACTGTTTACTCCTGAAGCTGGATAAAGAACACAGAAGCGCAGACATTGAAAGAGAGACATTGGCTAGAGTGTCTCTGGTCTCCAGCCTGTCTCCATCCAGATGCCGCTTCTCCCCTAGAGGCTGAGAGAACCCCCCTGGGATTGCACACAGCTATATTATAAACGGTGCACACCCCTGTGTCGGCTCTCGGTTTAGGATGCTGCTGCAGTTGCTGGGGTATGAGAAGTGTGGGACACGGCTGCCTGAGGGGGATTCCCAGGGAAGACACGTCTGTCTCAGAATTCACAGGTACCATCTCTTGCTGAGGAGCTCACCTTCTCGACAAACCCAGTGCAACGTGGGCATGATGGGATAGAGAATAGGTCTGGGGTCCTTTCCGCTCTGTGCAGCCATTAAACATGCTGGGGCCCTAACCACAGGGGATGAGTTTGCACCAATATCACTGGCCAAAATGTCCCTCTTCCCTCTGCCCCTGGCTGATGGGCTCCAGCCCCGAGGTGGCTGCATTTCAGTGGCACAGGGGATCCTTCAGGATGAAAGGTGTTAGTAGATAGACAATACAAGGCCAAATTCTGAGGCCGTGACCCGTACGTTCTCAGGCCCCACTGAGGCAAAACTCCCCTTGGAGTAAGAATTGAGCAAAGACCTCAGGAGCCAGCTGTGTGTGTGTTAATGCACACGGACTCTCACTTCCTCTTGCATGTCAGGGCTCTGGCTGTTAACAGGGGGGTAGCGGGGGGGCTCTCACCAGAGTTTCTGATAGAAATCATGGAGGTGCTAGGGCTCCTCACTGGAATGATTGTATGAATTTTTCAACATGGGCAAGACGTCTTTTCTCCTGGCTTCATTCGAGAAGTCGGCTTAACTGTTATGCCTGAAACTTTCAAAAAACAATTCAGCCGGAAGCAGACACCCAGTGTGGGAAATTTCAGTCCAAATGGTTAAAGTTTGGCAAACTTATAACCAACTAACAATGAGGTCTCCTAATTGAAGGTGTTACACAGCTGTTAGGATATAGATATTCAGGCCTGTCTGCAAAGGCCTAAACTTTAAGAATTGAAGTGTATTCTTATCACTTAGCTAGTTATAGAGGTAAAAAACAAGAATCAAAATCAGTCTGCCTGTTTAAACGCCTTCTTTCACTATGGGCTGGTCTACACTGGGGGGGTGGGGATCGATCAAGGATACGCAACTTCAGCTACAAGAATAGCGTAGCTGAAGTCGACGTTTCCTAGATCGAAAGTAATGTTACTTACATCGGGTCCACATGGCGTAGGCTTGCTCCCCCGTCGACTCCGCTTCCGCCTCTCGCCGTGCAGGAGTTCCGCCGTCGATGGGGAGCGCTTCTGGGATCGATTTATCGCGTCTAGATGAGACGCGAGAAATTGATCCCCAATAGATCGATTACTACCCGCCCATTTGGTGGGTAGTATAGACGTACCCTAAGATAAGCTAATGCCTTGTTCTTAGGCTAAGGCCTTTGGCTAAACAGCAGGGGCAGCCATAAGCTGGGAAGCGAACGGTCATGTTCTCGCCAGTCACACTGAAATAAGGCAGTTTTGGGCTGTTAAAAAGGTGATCCGATCTATCACCTCCAGATAAAGGGAAGAGCCTAGAAGATAACTTAGTTTGGTAGCATCCTGTCTAGCAAGAACTCACTTATGAATGGTCAGGGTGTGAAATCCTCATGTCTTTGTTGTTCTTTCACTGTAGTCCACGCTTCCCTATTGTTTGTCAGTATAATCTCTGTCTGGTTCTCTGATTGTTTCTGTCTGCTGTATAATTAATTTTGTTGGGTGTAAACCAATTACAGTGGTGGGGTATAATTGGTTAGATAATCATGTTACAATATGTTAGGATTGGTTAGTTACATTTCTGTAAAATGATTGGTGAAGGTATAGCTAAGGAGAACTCAAGGTTTACTATATTGTCTGCTGTCAGTCAGGAAGTAGGGGGGAGAATTGGAATCATGTTTTGCTAAGGTGGGGAATGGGAACAGGGACACAGGCGTCAGATCTGGGAAGGGGGACACTGACAAAGGAAATTTGAATGATTGATTGCAGGAAGTTCACCCCAATAAAGATGGAATTGCTTGCACCTTCAAATTTAACCTAATTACCCCTGTATTGAGCTCCAAAACTTGTGTTTGACTAAGACCTAGTCTACACTGGGATTTTACATTGTAGAATCATAGAGCCACGGGGTGAGAAGGGAACTGCAAGGATCAGCTAGTCTAAGCCCCTGCCAAGATTCAGGGTTTGCTGTGTCTAAACCGTCCAGGACAGATGCTATCCAGCCTCCATTGGAAGACCACCAGTGAAGGAGCTTCCAGAACCTACCTACACAACTGTTCCATTGTCCGACAGTTCTTATAGTTAGGGAGTTTTTCCTGAAATTTGATCTAAATTTGCTCTGCTGTAGTTTGAACCCATTGCCTTTTGTGCTGATCTCTGTCTCAAAAGAGAAAAAATTTTCTCCATCTTTTTTATGGCAGCCTTTCAAATACTTGAAGACCTCTATCATGTCCCTCCTTAATCTCCTCTTTTCCAAACTAAACATACCCAGTTCCTTCAGCCTTTGCTCCTATGGTTTGCATTCCATCCCCCAGATCATCTTTATCGCTCACCTTTGGATCCTTTCCAGTTTCTCTACATCCTTTTTATACAGCGGTGACCAAAATTGCACACAGCACTCCAGTAGAGACCTAACCATTGCTGAGTAGTGTGGTACTATCACCTACCATGACTTGCGTGCTATGCCTCTCTTAATGCATCCCAAAATTGCATTTGCTTTTTTGCAATAGCAGAATAATCCACACTCCTGAGAGATGTCACTATATCAACCAAATCCGGGTGTAGACAGCATGAGATCGACAGAATAATTCTTCCATCGACGTTGCTACCACCTCTCGGGGAGGTGAATTACCTACGCTGCCGGGAGAACCCCTGCCGTCGCTGTAAGTAGTGTCTACACTTAAGTGCTTTGCAGCGCCGTCGTAGACAAGCCCTCAAGCAGATCCTCCAGAAAAGGAGCCAGTCTGGATCTGCAGACTTGGGGAGTTAGAGAATCCACCACTTCCCTTTGCAATTTGTCCCAACGATTAATCACCCTGAGTGCTTACCATTTGGCCCTTATTTCCGATTGGAATCTGTCTGGCTTCAGCTTCCAGCAGTTGGTCTTGCTCTGTTAGTACCCATGGTTTTCTCCCCATGGGAATTTCTGCTCGATTGTCTTTTTGATGAGATAAATAGATGAAGTTCTTTAAATCTCTCTCTCTCTGTGAGGTTTCAGAGTAGCAGCCGTGTTAGTCTGTGTCATCAAAAAGAACAGGATTATTTGTGGCACTTTAGAGACTAACACATTTATTTCAGCATAAGCTTTCTCTGTGAGGCATTTTCTCCAGTCTCCAACCATTTTTGTGGGTTTTTTCTGCACCCTCTCCAGTTTTTCAACATCCTTTTTGAAATGTGGACCCAAGAACTGGACGCAGTTGGTTTCATCAATGCCATGTGTTGAGATAAAATCCTTCCCGTGCTCCAACTCACCACTCCCCCGTTTATGCATCCAAGGATCTCATTAGCCCTTTTGGCTACAGCATTGCACTGGGAGCTTACAATGTGTTCGTTGTCCACAATGACCCCTAAACCCTTTTCAGGGTCCTTGCATTCCATAATACAGTGCCCTAGCCTGGGGGTCTGGCCTTCATTCCCTGTTCCGAGAGGATCACTTTGCATTTGACTGTATTAAAACATTTTGTTTGCATGAGCCCAGCTCAACAAATACGCCACATCAGTCAGTATGCCTGCCCTGGTTGCCTCACTGTAACCATTTGCTTCCAGATCATTGATGAAAATACTGAATAGCATCTGGCCTAGAACTGATCCCTGCAGAACCCCACTAGAAACACCCCCATTTGCTGACAATGGCCCATTCACAACTGCTTTCTGAGATCTGTCAGTTAGCCAGTTTTTACTCCATTTAACCTGTGCTCAACTGACATCGTATATTGTTCATTTTTTTAACGAAATGTTTTCCCCTATCAAATCAAATGCCTCAGAGAAATTGAAGTCTGTTGCATCTGCTTGGTTCCCTTGATCATCAAAACGTTAACTCTCATTAAAGGATGATTTTGGATTTATTTGACAGGAATTGTTTCCATAAACCATGTTGTTGACTAGCATTAATTATACTTCTCAACTTTTTTTTAACTTATCCCATATCAGCTTTTCCATTGTTTCCTAACCTTGTCAAATCTTTTTTTTTAAACTTTCCCTTTATTTTTTTTAATAGTTTACATTTAACACAGAACTGTCCTGTATTTGCCTTGGGGTGGGGGTCCTGTTACTGCCTAATTCTGGTTCCGAATGAGATGTTTGGTGATCGGTCAGTTCGTAACTCTGGTGTTTGTAACTCGGAGGTTCTACTGTAGATGCTGTTTAACATCCTCCTTGACTGCTAATGGACTGGAAAGTGTTTCATCACCGCATGTGATATGAGTACCTCATACTGCTTCTTTCCAAATGCACAACAAAACTATTTCTTGAACACATCTACCTTTTCTGCAACATTAACAAGTTTCCTTTCTCCCTCTAGGAATTGGCCTATACCTTTTCTAGGATTGCTTTTGTTCATAATATACTTAATAACCTCCTTTTTGTTATCCTTAGCCCTGCAAAGCATGGATTTCCCCCCGATGTCTGTAACGTACCATATCAATTTTCATAACTTCCCATTTGTATTGCTTGCTATGTATTTTCCCTTTTTCCCATTTGTTATATATTGCTTTTCCACGCTCAATTGCTACCTTCACTTTGCAACTGAACTGGGTTTTTAACCAAAGTTCTCCACTTTCTTGACAGTGGAATCGTGGCTTTTTAGGTCTCTAATAAACTCTTCTTAAAGAACTCCCGTTTTTCATTCCCATTTTTCTGTCTAAATTTTTCCTCCCAATCAGTTTTGCTGATAATTTGCCTCAATTTTGGGGAATTATCCCTTTTGAAGGTTATCTGTAAATAGCTATTACTGCTTGGGCGCTGTTCTCTGTTTGTCCATTTGAATGTAATCAGTTCCATTCTTTTATTTTGTTCTCCTCTATCCTATGCCCCTTTATTTGTCTCTTCTCTAACTAAACAGTCCAAGACGGTTCAGTCTGTCCACAGATGCCCGCCTCCCCATTCTCATAGCCTTGTCTGGGAAATCCCCTTTCTATCTGCTATATCCTTTATAGAGACTGGGTGACCAAAACTGAGCGCATCTCCAGAGAAGGATATTCTCCATCCCATTCCTTAGGCATCTGAACATTGTCTTTGTTGTGACCACTACTGCAAATGAGCAGGTGTTTCCGTGGAGCTGCTATCAATGATGCCCAAGGCTTTTCCCTGAGGTGTGTTCTAGTTGGGATGTTTCCCACGGCACATGTCTTGGCAAAGTTTTTTTTCCCCTCACTCTCAGATTTTCAGTAATGAGATGAATGAAAAACTCCCTAAATGTTGGCTCTGTAGCCTAGGTTTCATTGCGTTAAGGCAATATGTGCATTGGCAGATTTTCTTCACTGAAAGTTTGGTCAATGACCAAAGAGCCATTAAAGAAAATTGTTGTTGCACATTCACACTGTCTTTCTCTTTCAGTATAGTGCATCCACACGAGGGGTGGTCGCAGTGACAGTGAGAGCAATGCACTGTGGGTAGCTATCCCAAAATTCAGCTCTCCGTCTTGTGCCTATAGGAGTTTTGGGAAGACAGAGCGGATCGCGTCACATCATGACTCCGGGCTCAATGTCCCGTGATGCACTGATTTCTGTCCCAACATTCCATGTGCTTCCGTCTCCGATTCACGTCATTTTTCAATGTCCCTTGTTTTCTGGTTAGCCCGTCACCTCTATCTGCAGGAATGGATCCCACACTGCTCTGCTAGCTGTCAGTAGCACATCACAAATGGCAGTGGAATCAATCTTCAAGTTGCAAAGGCAACGGGAGTCACAGTTGCCTGACGTAGTGTCTGACATGGATAACAGCAGCATTATATTGCTTTTGGCATTCACAGAACAACTGAGCATAGCGGAACGATGCTTTTGGGCCCGGGAAACTAGCACTGAGTGGTGGAATCACATCGTTATGCAGGTCCAGGATGATGAGCAGTGGCTGCAGAACTTTTGGATTTGAAAAGCCACCTTCCTGGAATTGTGTACTGAGCTCGCCCCAGCCCTACGTCACAAGGACACCCACATGAGAGCTGACCTCTCGGTGGAAAAGCGCATTGCGATCGCATTGTGGAAGCTGGCGATGCCAGGCTGCTACTGGTCAGTCTCAAATCAGTTTGGAGTTGGGAAGTTGATGATTGGGGCTGCGTTAACGCAAGTGTGCAGGGCCATTAATCACATCCTGCTGCACAAAACCATAACTCTTGGCAACCTGCGTGACATTGTGGATGGCTTTGCAGAAATGGCTTTCTCCAACTGCGGAGGGGAGATAGAAGGCACGCATATTCCAATTTTGGCACCAGATGCCTTACAATGGTATATATCAATTGGAAGGGGTACTTCTCCAAGGAGTTGCGGGCAGTCGAGGATCACCATGGGCATTTCATTGACATCAATGCAGGGTGGTCCAGAAAAGTACATGACAGATGAATCTTTACAAACACCAGCCTTTACAGAAATCTGAAAGCGGGTACTTTCTTTCCAGACCAGAAGATCCCCATAGGCGATGTCAAAATGCCCATAGTGATCCTGGGAGATCTGGCATACCCCTCAATGCCAGGGCTCATGATGCAGTACATGGGAAACCTGGATAGCAGTAAGGATCATTTCAACAATAGGCTGAGTAGGAGCAGGATGACCATGGACTGTGCATTTGGCAGATTAAAAGTGCGCTCGCGATGCCTTTTTGACAAGTTAGACCTCAATGAGGAAAATATTCCCATGGTGGTAGCCATGTGTTCTAACTTGTATAATATTTGTGAAGGTAAGGGTGAAAAGTTTGCTAACGGGTGCACTGCTGAGACAGAACATGTGGCTGCTGACTTTGAGCAGCCAGATACCAAGGCTGTTCGAGGGCACAAAGGGGAGCAATTTGAGTCAGGACGGCTTTGCGGCAACACTTTGAAAATGAGAACGAGTAATCTTTATTGCTATTCATGGGATTGTAATGCATAATGAACTCCAGGTTTGGAAGGGTAGGAAGCAGTTGTGATTGTTCAGGTCCAGGGTTCAATGTAAGGAAATCATAAAACTGCCTGCTTGTTTGCTTGTTTGTTTGCTACTGCCATCAATGGAAACAAATAAAGAGCGCTTTTTATTCAAATATCTTTGCTTGTATTGCCAAAAACCCACAACACCATGCACACACATACAGCTGAGCCTAAGTCCAGCTTTCATTTAGGATGACCAGATGCCCCGATTTTATAGTGACAGTCCCGATTTTTGGGTCTTTTTCTTATATAGGCTCCTATTACCCCCCACCTCCTGTCCTGATTTTTCACATTTGCTGTCTGGTCACCCTACTTTCATTTGAAAAGGTATCTGTGGAGGTGGAGTGAATGGTAAAGTGAGACGTCACAGAAATCGGAAAGGAATGTGCTAGTGGAGTTTGCGAGGACATGGGAAAGAGTTCTGACTGTTTTGAAGGGGAGACGGGGACCCATCTTCTCAGTCTGGAGCATCAGGAGCATGTTGGTTTGCCGCTCCAAAACTTTTATCAGCCTCTCTATTGCATCCCTAGCGTATGTCTCATTTTCTTTTCTTTCCTGTTTGTCGCTTTCGCTCCACTGCCTGTATTCTGTCTTGTCTGCATCAGAGTACTCCAGAACCTCCCAGAACATATCTTCCTTGCTCCATCGTGGGCACTTTCTTATCCGGCGGAGACACTGGGTTGGACTGGGGCTGGTGCCTCCTTTCAAGGACATATCTGGTGAAGCACAAGTAACAATAAACAGAAGCATTATTGTTAAGTACATATACATCATTGAAACATTACATTAAAATATACTGCTGGTAACACACCAGTCACTTTCCAGTTGAGCCTTGACTAGTACACATGCCAGCGAACACTGGAAGCATGGTGAATGTTTCTAGGGGTGCAGAACGTTGGGCATGGGAGAAAAGCAATAGGCCAATTACATTGATAAAATCAAGCACGGTGTCTACACTGGCACTTTGGAGACAAAAATTTTGTGTAAAAACCTTGCAACTCTCATCAAGGTGGCTTTATTAAGTCACTGAAACTGAGGAGTTCCGTCATCGAAAGTGGTTTTCCAGTGTTTACAGCTCCAGTATTTCGTCACCTAATGCTGCCTTTTGGAGAAAAAAGTTGGCAGTGTAGACAAGGCCTAGGGAACAATAAGGGATAACCAGTATCTACTCGTGTCTTCTCCTGGTGCCTATTAAGGTTTCCTACACCATGATGTGTAGGAAGTATTGATGCAGGGAGCACCATAAAATACGGAATTGGCATTAGGAGGGTCAGTCATTCATAGTCCATTTATCTGAATAATGAAAATGTCATTTTTCAGTGTGTGAAGAGCGACCAATGTGCTTCATCCATGAGAACAGCCTGCAGTAGTGCATGAAGTGTCTCATATTAACATTGTCTCTCCATCCAGGTATTTGTCCTGCGACCATCACCCTAGACCCTGGGCACATACAGGAAGTCAGGGGAACATACGGTACATGCAGGAAACACCCTTCTGCCTCAGTGTTGGACACCTTCTCCCCTACTCCATGTCAGATTCCAACTCAACTGACTTCACCAACCCCTCCACCTTCATCCTGATGGGCATTCCTGGCCTGGAGGCAGCCCATGTCTGGATCTCCATCCCTTTCTGCGTGATCTATGCCATAGCCATCTTGGGGAACTTCACCATCCTGTTCATCGTAAAGATGGAGCCGAGCCTCCATGGACCCATGTACTATTTCCTCTGCATGCTGGCCGTCACCGACATGGTCCTGTCTACATCCATCCTGCCCAAAATGCTGAGTCTCTTCTGGTTCAGTTCCAGGGAGATCAATTTCAGTGCCTGCCTCACCCAGATGTACTTCATTCACTGCTTCTTTGCAATAGAGTCTGGGATCCTCGTGGCCATGGCTTTTGATCGCTATGTGGCCATCTGCGATCCACTGAGACATTCCACCACCCTGACAAACCCTGTGGTGGCCAAAATTGGCCTGGCTGTGGTGCTGCGCGGCGTCATGCTTGTACTGCCCTATCCCTTCCTGGCGAGGAGGTGGCCATATTGCAGAACCAACATCATTCCAAACACGTACTGCGAGCACATAGCTGTGGTGAAGCTGGCCTGCGCCGACATCCGCCTCAGTAGTTACTACAGCCTCTCTGTGGCAATGTTGGGTATTGGTCTGGATGTGTTTTTTATTGCCATGTCCTATACCCAGATCCTCAGGGCCATCTTCAACCTCCCAACAGAGGACGCCCGGCTCAAGACTTTTGGGACCTGTGGTTCCCACCTCTGTGTCGTCTTGGCCTTTTACATCCCACCTCTTTTCGCCGCCCTCATGCAACGGTTTGGGCAAAATGTGACCGTGCATTTGCACGTTCTCATGTCCAACATGTACCTCCTGGTGCCCCTCGTGCTAAACCCCACCATCTACGGGGTGAAGACCCAACAGATCCGGGACAGGCTGCTCCAGCTCTTTACTCATAAAGGGACCTAAAGTTTTCTCCTGGTGCTCTGGCTCTCAGACTCCATGCAGAGCTGTCTGGTCACATGGTGCTGGGCCCTCTTCCCTGAATCACTGATTGGCAAGTAAAAGAGACATTAAATCCTTTCCTGACCTTTCTGTGACCGCCTAGGGTCACCTAGTGATAACACCGGCCCTAACTACTCCACAACTCAACACCTGCAAGAAGCTCTGGAAGACAAAGGACTTTGAATGGGGGAGGGGAACACAGGCTGCTAAAGTGATACAGCCTGTGCCTCAAGATTTCCTAAGTAACCTGCTTTGATCTGTTTGGTTACAGTGTAGTAGCCGTGTTAGTCTGTGTCAGCAAAAAGAAAATAAGAAATAAATAAATACTTGTGGCACCTTAGCCCAGGTCTACACTAACCCCCCCTGTCGAACTAAGATACGCAACTTCAGCTACGTTAATAACGTAGCTGAAGTCGAAGTATCTTAGTTCGAACTTACCTGTGGTCCAGATGCGGCGCGCAGGCTCCCCCGTCGACTCCGCCTGCTCCGTTCGCAGAGCAGGATTACCGGCGTCGACAGCGGAGCACTTCCTGGTTCGATTTATCGCGTCTTGACAAGACGCGATAATTCGAACCCAGAACATCGATCCCGTGCCTCCGACGCGACGGGTAAGTATAGACATACCCTTAGAGACTAAGGTCTCTACATGTGTTAGTCTCTAAGGTGCCACAAGTATTTCTTTCTTTCTTATTTTCTTTTTGATCTGTTTGTTATCACTTATAACTACCTAACATCTATCCTTCTGGAGTTAATAAACCTGATTTAAGTTTTCTCTTCACTCAAAAACACAGTGGTTAAGTGTTTCGGAATCTTACCTCTGTTAACAAAGGCTGGTGCAGATCTTCCCCCCATAGATGGGGGGTGTGTGGCTAATTATTGAGTTCACGCTGTACACATCCCTGTACAGTGCAAGAGGATCTAATTCTGGGTTTATACGCCGGTAGGGGTGCAAGGCTGGGGAGCTGGGAAATTGTCTGGTGAGTCCATTGTTGGTCCATGAGTGGCTTAGGTAAAGCACTCAGGTATCTCAATTTGGGATGTGGCGCCATCTGCTGTTGTGTTGGGTGATATCAGGGCCCAGAGGGGATGGCTGTGTCACCAGCAGAGCAGGAGGAGAGGCCAACCCATTGGAATGGTTTGGGGGCACAGCAGTTCCAATAGCTTCCAGGCTGTACCCCAAAACAACACACTGGCACCCCCATATTCACCACTGTTTTATAGTTGCCACAAATCTTGTACAAACTATGTCATGTGAGGTGTCAGGAGAAAAGCTATGGTTTGCTGAATATGATTATCCTATTTCTATGCATATCTCATTTTTGTATCTGAAGTTATGAATATTGACTATGTACCTGTATTTAAAATGTGTTTGTTCCTGTGGTAACTCCCACAAGGTAGACTACATGCAGTTGAGCCAGCACACTGTGAATGGACTATTCAAGTTGAAGGCCCATCAAAGAACGCAATGGACCATGGGAGAAGTTTATAGAGCTCAGATTGTGATTTTGCTTTATTTCTTAGGTAATCTACTTTGATCTGTACACTTATTAGTTATAATCACTTAAAATCAATCCTTTTGTAGTTAATAAATCAGGGTTTTTTTTAACCTAAAACAGTGCGTTGTTTGAAATGCAAAAGAGAAATCTGCTCAAGAAGAGGGGCTGGTGCATTGTCCTCTCCACATTGAGGGAGGGGTAGACTGGGTAATAAACCTACACTGGTCAGGCTTCTCACCAGGACAAGACAGTACAGCTCTGGGATCCTAGGCTGGGGAGCTGTGGGGAAGTGGCTGAAGCCTCTCTATTGTTGGTTCATGGGTGGCTGGTGAAAGCATTCATGTAACTCAGTTGAGTATGTCACTGCCCGCGAATGTTTGTGTGAGTGCAGGACCTGGTGGGATCTGCTACTGGTCACCTTTTAACAGTGTGAGAGGGGACCCAGATTAGTCTGCCATAGGGCTCAGTGGTAGCCCAATTCCAGGCTGCACTCTGGGGAAGTCAGGCACAGTGAGCAGGGTGAAATGCACAACTTCTTGTTCAGATTTGCACCTCATATACTGGTGTACAAAATTTGTAGTGAGATTTTAAGTATGCTGGCTGGAGATCAGTCAAAGAGGTTACCAGTTTGTTATTTCTGTTTGCTTCTTTTGGGGAAAGGAAGTAGGGACAGAAAAGCAGCAAGATGAGTGCAAACAGCGAAAGGATTGTGAAATCGGAGCTATTCAGATTGCAGGCAGTAGAAAAAGAACATAGGAGAATTTTGCAGCTAAAGCAGGCAGAGGCTGCCAGAGAGGAGGCTGAACACAAAAGGGCTATGGAACTAAAAAACCAGAAACTGAGAAGAAAGAGAGAGAGCGGAATCACCAATTGGGCTTGCTGGAAAAGCAGAACCAGAACCTCTCCACTCCACTGATTCCCATCTCTCCAAAAATCCTCAAATGGGAACAGCTGGGTCCTGCATACAACGAGGCAGGGGATATTGCTGAATACTTCACTACCTTTGAGAGGCTGTGTGTGATTCATAAGATTCCTGATGACCAGAAGATGCCCACTTTAGTTGCTAATTTAACTGGTAAAGCTCTGGATATTGAGGTTATTGTAAATTAAAATAAATGGTTTTGAAATCATTTCAGATTACCCCTGAGACATATAGAGTGAAATTTGGGACTCTTAAGAGGGGTGCTAGTGTCTAACGTGAAATATGTAAACAAAATGAAAGATTTGATGGGAAAGTGGGTAAGGGGCACAGATGTTACAAGCTTTGAAGGAATGTTTGACCTAGTTGGTCAAGAGCCCTTCTTAACCATATGTAAAGATCATGTGAAACAATGTCTATGGGACAAAAAGGTGAAAACTGTGAATGAGATGGCTTCTCTAGCCGATGATTTTGAGCAGACACAAGCTGCAATAAACTACAGATGGAGGGGTTTTCACTTGGTGGGAAGTATGATCCCATTTTACCCCGTTCTTCTAATCCCCAACCCTAATCTCCTGTAAAAACAGAAGATCCAGGAGGTGCTATCATTGTAATACCACTGATCACCCGGGGGATAAATGTCCTGTGCGCAGAGGAAGCAGGCAGCAAATAGCTCATGCGAATGCTGCGATTCTGAGCACAGAAGCCCCTCAGGCACCTGTCACTTATCATACTAGGTTTGTAAAAGTAGCCTCTGCACAACTAGGCATGAAGCACGTAAATCTTTCAGCATTAACAGCAGGGAACACCTTGAATGGGAAGATACAGGGGCAGAAATTTCTGTTGCTAGGAGACTAACAAGGTGACAAAATCCTTGTGCCTTTGGCTAAAGTGAACATAGAAACTGAGGGTGTGGAAGCTGTATTATCAGTGAGGGTAGTAGATGATACCTCTATTGATATGCTAATTGGCAAGGATTTCTTCCGTGTAGCTCAGGCTGTTAAAGTGTCCGCCTGCAGCAAGAAGGAACTTTCTGCTGGGACCTCCGAGGGAAAGGAGAAAGTCCCAGGAACTGCTGAAGGAATGAGAGAGTCTCCTTAATTCCCCTGCAGGAGAATTAAGGAGACTCTCTCATTCCTTCAGCAGTAAGTGCCCAATCAAGAAACATTTAACTGACAATTGACCTTGGGAGACTTCAATCCACATCTGAGGAGCCTTCCTGGGAACTTTCAACATAGCATGTGAGCAATGGCTGCCGCCTGCAAACTGAGTCATGCATGGACATGTGACTCCAAACTCCATCTTGCTGCTGTGATTTTCCACAGAAAGAACAAAGGGGAGTCCTTCCACATAGCAGAGGATATAAAATGCCCTGGAATCCCCTCCATTTTGTCTTCAATCCTGCTTCTGACCTCTGGAGGAACTGTGCTTGAAACTGAAGCTCTGAAAAAAGGACTAAATGACCCATCTAGGCTGGGTCTACTCCAGAGACTTGATTGGTTTAAATCAGCAGTAATCCCATAAAGCCCGAAACAAGCCTGAACTAAGAACTTTGCAATTGTTGTATGTATTTGATTCCATTTAACCAATTTTAACTCTCATCTATATTTCTTTCATTTTATAAATAAATGTTTAGATTTTAGATTCTAAAGGATTGACAACAGCATGATTTGTGGGTAAGATCTAACTTGTATATTGACCTGGGTCTTGGCTTCATCCTTTGGGATCGGAAGAACCTTTTTTCGTTTACTGGGGTATTGGTTTTCATAACCGTTCATGCCCATAAGGAGTGGCGCTGGTGGTAATACACGGGAACTGGAGTATCAGGGAATTGCTTGTGTGACTTCTGGTTAGTCAGTGAGGTAAAACCAAAGTCCTCTCTGTTTGGCTGGTTTGGCGTGCCTTAAATGTAAAGGACCCCCAGTCTTGGGCTGAGACTGCCCTGCTCTAAGCAATTTGTCCTGAATTGATACCCTCAGTAGTGTCCTGCTGTGATGGGTTGGATCACATTAACCCCCTTGTAGCTGCCAACTGATATGCGAAGACTACTTCTGCCCCTGCTTTCCCTGCCAGTTTGGGACTCCAGAACCTTGCCTGGATGTGCCAGACCACAAACACTGTTCCCACAAACTGCAAGCTTATCTGAAAGCAGCTTCAGAAGTGTTCCTGTCTTTTACACTCAGATGCCCAACTCCCAATGGGGTCCAAACCCCAAACAAATCCATTTTACCCTGTATCAAGCTTATACAGGGTAAAGCTCATAAATTATTCACCCTCTATAACACTGATACAGAGATATTCACAGCTGTTTGCCCCCCTCCCCCAGGTATTAATACATACTCTGGGTTAAATAATAAGTAAAAAGTGATTTGATTAAATACAGAAAGTAGGATTTAAGTGGTTTCAAGTAGTAACAGACAGAATAAAGTGAATTACCAAGCAAAATAAAATAAATCATGCAAGCCTATGCCTAATACAGTAAGAAAACTGAATACAGATAAAACCTTGCCTTCAGAGGTGTTCCAGTAAGCTTCCTTTTACAGACTAGTCTCCTTCTAGTCTGGGTCCAGCAATCACTCACAGCCCCTGGAGTTACTGTCCTGTGTTCCAGTTTCTTTCAGATATCTTTGGGGGTGGAGAGGCTTTCTCTTGAGGCAGCTGAAGACAAAATGGACAGGTCTCCCAGGGGTTTAAATAGACTTTCTCTTGTGGGTGGACATCCCTCTCTCCCGCTGTGTAGAATCCCACCTACGAGATGGAGTTTTGGAGTCACATGGGAAAGTCACATTTCCATGCATTATTCAGAACGGTATTGAACAAATCAAACTGTCCAAGCACAAGGCGGGGTCTAATAAAAATATTTGAAAACACCCAACTGTGATAAAATATTTGGTGTTATTGTTAAACCTCATGATGCAACCTTTGTTGCTAATGGTAAATCTTATAACAAAGAATTTGGTACTGATGGTAAATCCTATAAAAAAATGTAACATGCATGATTTTGGGGAAAAACTTTTGGACATGCTACAAATAGTAAACAAGAAGCCCTATGGGGATACTGCTTCTCAGCTAACACCTGTAAAGAGGCTCAAATCTTGTCAGAGCAGGGAAACCATAATAAACCTGGTCTTCTGTGTGGAAGGGGAAACTGAGTCACACCACAGCATGGCATTGATGAATATCTGTATTGCGTTATCACCACATAGAAAAGCACAATGGTTGACAATGCTGCACAGATACAAAGAGAGGTTTTCTAGTGACCCATAGAAGGCACACTGAACTTTGTAAAAACACATGTGGATAAAACTATAATGTTTGCAACACTTGGGAGTTGTATGATCCAAACCTTAGAATCATAGAATCTCAGGGTTGGAAGGGACCTCAGGAGGTCATCTAGTCCAACCCCCTGCTCAAAGCAGGACCAACCCCAACTAAATCATCCCAGCCAGGGCTTTGTCAAGCCTGACCTTAAAAACCTCTAAGGAAGGAGATTCCACCACCTCCCTAGGTAACCCATTCCAGTGCTTCACCACCCTACTAGTGAAAAAGTTTTTCCTAATATCCAACCTAAACTTCCCCCTCTGCAACTTGAGACCATTACTCCTTGTTCTGTCATCTTCTACCACTGAGAACAGTCTAGATCCATCCTCTTTGGAACCCCCTTTCAGGTAGTTGAAAGCAGCTATCAAATCCCCCCCTCATTCTTCTCTTCTGCAGGCTAAACAATCCCAGTTCCCTCAGCCTCTCCTCATAAGTCATGTTCTCCAGCCCCTAATCATTTTTGTTGCCCTCCGCTGGACTCTTTCCAATTTATCCACATCCTTCTTGTAGTGTGGGGCCCAAAACTGGACACAGTACTCCAAATGAGGCCTCACCAGTGCCGAATAGACGGGAATAATCACGTCCCTCGATCTACTGGAAATGCCCCTACTTATACAGCCCAAAATGCCGTAAGCCTTCTTGGCAACAAGGGCACACTGTTGACTCATATTCAGCTTTTCGTCCACTGTAACCCCTAGGTCCTTTTCTGCAGAACTGCTGCCCAGCCATTCGGTCCCTAGTCTGTAGCAGTGCATGGGATTCTTCCGTCCTAAGTGCAGGACTCTGCACTTGCCAACTAGACATGGAGCCATTTATCACTACCCATTGAGCGCGACCGTCCAGCCAGTTCTCTATCCACCTTACCGTCCGTTCATCCAGCCCATACTTCTTTAACTTGCTGGCAAGAATACTGTGGGAGACTGTATCAAAAGCTTTGCTAAAGTCAAGAAATAGCACATCCACTGCTTTCCCCTCATCCACAGAGCCAGTTATCTCATCATAGAAGACAATTAGGTTAGTCAGGCATGACTTGCCCTTGGTGAATCCATGCTGACTGTTCCTGATCACTTTCCCCTCCTTTAAGTGCTTCAGAATTGATTCCTTGAGGACCTGTTCCATGATTTTTCCAGGGACTGAGGTGAGACTGACTGGCCTGTAGTTCCCCGGATCTTCCTTCTTCCCTTTTTTAAAGATTGGCACTACATTCGTTTTTTTCCAGTCATCCGGGACCTCCCCCGATTGCCATGATTTGTCAAAGATAATGGCCAATGGCTCTGCAATCACATCGGCCAACTCCTTTAGCACCCTCGGATGCAGTGCATCCGGCCCCATGGACTTGTGCTCGTCCAGCTTTTCTAAATAGTCCCGAACTACTTCTTTCTCCACAGAGGGCTGGTCACCTCCTCCCCATACCGTGCTGCGGAGTGCAGCCGCCTGGGAGCTGACTTTTTCTGTGAAGACAGAGGCAAAAAAAGCATTGAGTACACTAGCTTTTTCCAAATCCTCTGTCACTAGGTTCCCTCCCTCATTCAGCAAGGGGCCCACACTTTCCTTGACTTTCTTCTTGTTGCTAACATACCTGAAGAAACCCTTCTTGTTACTCCTAACATCTCCAGCTAGCTGCAACTCCAAGTGTGATTTGGCCTTCCTAATTTCACTCCTGCATGCCTGAGCAATATTTTTATACTCCTCCCTGGTCATTTGTCCAATCTTCCACTTCTTGTAAGCTGCTTTTTTGTGTTTAAGACGAGCAAGGATTTCACTGTTAAGTCAAGCTGGTCGCCTGCCATATTTACTTTTCTTTCTACACATCGGGATGGTTTGTTCCTGCAACCTCAATAAGGATTCTTTAAAATACAGCCAGCTTTCCTCAACTCCTTTCCCCCTCATGTTATTCTCCCAGGGGACCTTGCCCATCAGTTCCCTGAGGGAGTCAAAGTCTGCTTTTCTGAAGTCGAGGGTCTCTGTTCTACTGCTCTCCTTTTTTCTTTGTGTCAGGATCCTGAACTCGACCATCTCATGGTCACTGCCTCCCAGGTTCCCATCCACTATTGCTTCCTCTACTATTTCTTCCCTGTTTGTGAGCAGCAGGTCAAGAAGAGCTTTTCCCCTAGTTGGTTCCTCCAGCACTTGCACCAGGAAATTGCCCCCTACACTTTCCAAAAACTTCCTGGATTGTCTGTGCACCGCTGTATTGCTCTCCCAGCAGATATCGGGGTGATTAAAGTCACCCATGAGAACCAGGGCCTGTGATCTAGTAACTTCTGTTAGTTGCTGGAAGAAAGCCTCGTCCACCTCATCCCCCTGGTCTGGTGGTCTGTAGCAGACTCCCACCACGACATTACCCTTGTTGCTCACACTTCTCAATTTAATCCAGAGACTCTCAGGTTTTTCTGCAGTTTCATACTGGAGCTCTGAGCAGTCATACTGCTCTCTTACATACAACGCAACTCCGCCACCTTTTCTGCCCTGCCTATCCTTCCTGAACAGTTTATATCCGTCCATGACAGTACTCCAATCATGTGAGTTATCCCACCAAGTCTCTGTTATTCCAATTACATCATAATTCTTTGACTGTGCCAGGTCTTCCAGTTTTCCCTGCTTGTTCCCCAGGCTTCTTGCATTTGTGTATAGGCATTTAAGATAAATGTGTATAGGCCTTAAGAAGGCCTTGGGCACACTCCCTCCAAATTAGGCACTGACTAACACTCCTGTAGTAAACTAAGCGGGGGGGGGGGGGGTGTGACATTCTGTGTCCCAAAGCAACACCCTGGCACTCCTATATTTAACACAGTGATGTGATTATGATATATTTTATACAAAGTATGTCATGTAAGGTATCAATTAAAAAGTTATGATTTGCTGAATATGATTACCCGATTTGTATGCATGTCTCATTTTTGTACCTAAAGTTCTGAAAGCATGCGAGGGCATGTGACCAGCTCATGTGACACTGGATTCCATTTGTGCCTGTACTTTTCCACTAACTGTTCTGGGGGCTTTTGCTTGGAAAAATGAAGTTCCCTCCACATGGAAGAAGCCATAAAAGGTGGAAGTAACAAAATCACTTGGCTTCACTCCACCCCATAACTCAACACCTGGAAAAACCTTAGGAACAAGGACCAAACTGGGGATTTGGTCCCAGGCTGAAGGAATTTCTAGCCTGTGTAGGGAAGACAGGTGGACTGTTTGTACCATTAGGGTGACACACTGCGTGATTCAAATCCTGTCTAGTTTATAGAACTCAGATTGTAATTTTGCTTTATTTCTTAGGTAAAATACTTTGATCTGTACACTTATTACTTATAATCACTTAAAATCGATCCTTCTGTAGTTAATAAATCAGTTTTATATTTTTGTACCCAATACAGTGCGTTGTTTGAAATGCAAAACAGAAACCTGCTCAGGAACAGTGGCTGGTGCATTGTCCTCTCATGCACGGAGGGGCGGACTGGGTAATACACTTACAGTCACCGGGGTTCTGACCAGTGTAAGATGGTACAGCTCTGGGGACCTGGGCTGGGGAGCTGCGGGGTGGGGATTCGCTGGAGCCTCTCTATTGTTGGTCCATGAGTGCCTAGTGAAAGCATTCATGTAACTGCAGCTGGGTGCGTCCCTGGCTGTGGAAGTGCAACACCTGGAGAGGATTGCAGCTAGTCACAGCCTCACAGTGTGAGAGGGAGCCCACGTTGGTATGCCAGAGGGCTCAGCAGTACCCCAGTTCCAGGTTGCATCCTGGGCAAGTCCATCACGCCCACCTAATGATCAATCCCTGCTAGACCATGAGTCCATTTACTTTTTGTCATGCGCTCAGTTACTAACAGAGAGACCGTAGTTACAGCAGGGAAGTCAGGACTCCTGGGTTCTGTCTCTCATTCTTTGTGTGACCTTCACCAAGTCACATCTCCTTTTCCCTCAGTTTAGCTATCTGTATAATGGGGAAATGTTCATAGTAATTTTCTTTTGCTAGGTGTTTTGAAGCTCCTTCCATGAAAGATGCTGCACAGTATGATGATAGTTACTGATGAGAATTACTGATCTCTGATCCCTTAGCGATAGCCCCGTGTGCCTGCAAAGTGTTCGTATCTCGCCTCAGTCACCTTTCTCCAGATCTCTCTGTCTACTATCTACCCATTAGTACTCGGCATTTACAGGGTATCAGACTCTACGGAGAGCTGGCCATTATTCCTAGTTTTCTTACTAATCAGCTCTACTTTTGAAATATGCAGAAATACACAGAGCAGCCAATTCCTCTCTGACTCAACGGAGAGCCCAAGAGTTCTCATCTCCCTTTGGGAATGTCCCTTAATTACTGTTTACTCCTAAAGCTGGATAAAGAACACAGAAGCACAGACATTGAAAGAGAGACATTGGCTAGAGTGTCTCCGATCTCCAGCCTTTCTCCATCCAGATGCTGCTTCTCCCCTAGAGGCCAAGCAAACCCCCCTGGGATTGCACACAGCTATATTATAAACGGTGGACCACCCCTGTGCCGGCTCTCGGCGTAGGATGCTGCTGCAGATGCTGGTGTGAGAGAAGTGTGGGACACGGCTGCCTGAGGGGGATTCCCAGGGAAGACACGTCTGTCTCAGAATTCACAGGTACCCATCTCTTGCTGAGGAGCTCACCTGCTCGACAAACCCAGTGCAACGTGGGCGTAATGGGATAGAGAATAGGTCTGGGGTCCTTTCCGCTCTGTGCAGCCATTAAACATGCTGGGGCCCTAGCCACAGGGGATGAGTTTGCTCCAATATCACTGGCCAAAATGTCCCTCTTTGCTCTGCTCCTGGCTGATGGGCTCCACCCCTGAGGTGGCTGCATTTCAGTGGCACAGGGGATCCTTCATGATGAAAGGTGTTAGTAGATGCACAATACTAGGCCAAATTCTGAGGCCGTGGCCCGTACGTTCTCAGGCCCCACTAAGGCAAAACTCCCTTTGGAGTAAGAACTGAGTAAAGACCTCAGGAGCCAGCTGTGTGTGAGTTAATGCACAGGGACTCTCACCTCCTCCTCTAGGATTTCAGGGATCTGGCTGTTAATGGGGGGGGCTCTCACCAGAGTTCCTGATAGAAAGCATGGAGGTGCTAGGGCTCCTCACTGGAATAAATATATGAATTTTTCAACATGGGCAAGACGTCTTTTCTCCTGGCTTCATGCAAGAAGTAGGCTGAACTGTTATGCCTGAAACTTTCAAAAACCAATTCAGCCGGAAGCAGACACCCAGCGTGGGAAGTTTCAGTCCAAACGGTTAAAGTTTGGAATACAGGGGAGTCGCATCTTACGCTGGGGTTAGGTTCTCAAGTCAGCACGTAAGGCGAAAATCACATTTTGTCAAACTTACATTGAGTGTAATCACCTGCACTACAGGTACAGTATTTGTTTTGTTATTTTTCTGTCTTTTTTTTTTTTTTTTTTTTTGCCGAGCTATTATAGTTAATGTAAGTTGAATCCAGGTATGATGCGACTCCCCTGTACTTATAAGCAACTGAAAATGAGGTCTCCTAATTGAAGGTGTCAGACATTCTTAACAAACGGTGGAGCCCCCAGCACCACCTGCAATGGCAAATCCATTTGTGAATCCCATTCAGCTCTGCTCTTGGCTCCAATAATGTCTGTGGCAAGGAGTCCCACTGGCCAAATATGGATTATGTAAACAATTTCCTTTTCTCGGTGTTATATGTTCAGACTTTGAATGTAATTGAATGTTCCCTTGTTCGTGTGTTATGAGACAGAGTAAATATAAATGCCTGATCTACTTTCTTTATCGATAGATTCATAGGGTTTAAGATCATCCTGCCTGACCTCCTGTATAACACAGGCCATTACATTTAACCCAGTTAACCCTTTATTGAGCTCCAAAACTTGTGTTTGACTAAGACCTGGTCTACACTAGGATTTTACATTGTGGAATCGTAGAGCCACAGGGTGAGAAAGGACCTGCAAGGATAAGCTAGTCTGACCCCTGCCAAGATGCAGGATTTGCTGTGTCTAAACCATCCAGGACAGATGGCTCCAGCCACATTTGGAAAACCTCCAGTGAAGGAGCTTCCACAACCTGCCTAGGCGACTTCTCCATTGTCCTACTGTTCTTACAGTTAGGGAGCATTTCCTAGGATATAATCTAAATCTGATCTGCTGTAGTGTGTATGAGTGTAATATAATATCTCATTGAAAGGTAACACAGGGCCAGAAAGAGTTAAGTAACTCACAGACTGACCTGACCCATGGCCGAACTTTAAAGACTTGTTAGGAAGATATGTAAATGAACAGAGCTTTGAAATGCAAGCCGGCATTGTTAGAGATAGAAGGGTAGATGGTTGCTCAAGTCTTGTGATGTAAGCAAACACGTCTTGTCTATTACTATGGCTTTGATTCAATGATTTAAAAAAAGGAGTGTTAATATTTAGGAAGACACTTGAGTGAAATTGTCTATATGTGTCTTTGAAGGTTGTGGTAACCTGTATCTGAACTATTTAATGGATAAATTACCCTGTACTAATTGCCATGATGTTTGGAAGAAGGAAAGTTAAGCCTATTGTTTTCTCAGGCCAAAAGGCTCCTGGAAATGTGTAAAAACCCTGGGACAAGATCCTTCTTATTCTCAGATCTGCTAGCTGTTTCAAGAAGGGGAAACCCTAAGCCATAACAATTGAGATCCCCAGTCACTGACTGGAGTCAACCTGAATATGGACATTGGACTATAACGTGTTGACTATTTCTAAAAGGACTTTTGGCAACTACAAACTCATCTCTGCTATGTATCTGAACCTCAAGAATTGAATTCAAGTCTGTCTGTATATTAATCTTTTAACCAACACTCTATCTCTTTTCTTTTTAAATAAATTTCAGTTTAGTTAACAAGAATTGACTATAAGCATGTATTTAGGGTAAGATCTAAGTTATAATTGGACCTGGGTGTGTGACTGATCCTTTGGGGTTGGAAGAACCTTTTCTTTTATATGATAAAATAAGATTTTCAGAATTTATCATCATATGTTTGACACGTGTATCTGGATGGAGGCCTGAGGCTGGGAACTTGAAGGGAACTGCATTGTTTGAACTTCTGAGTAACCAATGAGGTAATACAGAGGCTGTTTTGGGCTGGCTTGGTAAATCTAAGTATTGGAATATCCACCAGCGTTTGGGGTTTGGCTGCCCCGTTTTGTTTGCAGTTCACCCTATTTGAGTGACCTCAGCTAGCTTCCATGAGCAACTCCCTAATAAACTCTTCTTAAAGAACTCCCATTTTTCATTTCCTTTTTTCTGTCTAGATTTTTCCTCCCAATCAGTTTTCCTGATAATTTGCCTCAGCTTTGGGGAATTAGCCCTTTTGAGGGGTATCTGTAGATAGATATTACTGGTTGGGAGCTGTTCTCTGTCCATTTCAATGTAATCAGTTCCATTCTTTTATTTTGTTCTCCTCTATCCTATGCCCCTTTATTTGTCTCTTCTCTAAGCTCAACAGTCCCAGATTTTTCAGTCTGTCCACATACGCCAGCCTCTCCCTTTCTCATAGCCTGTCTGGAAAATCCCCTTTCTATCTGCTATATCCTTTATAGAGACTGGGTGACCAAAACTGAGAGCATCTCCAGAGCAGGATATTCTCCATCCCATTCCTTAGGCATCTGAACATTGTCTTTGTTGTGGCCACTACTGAAAATGAGCAGGTGTTTCCGTGGAGCTGCTATCACGTTTTTTCCCTGAGTTGAGTTCTAGTTGGGATGTTTCCCCTGGAACATGTCTTAGCAAAGGTTTTTTTTCCCCTACTCTCAGATTTTCAGTAACTAGGTGAATGGGAATCTCCCTACAGCATGGCTCTGTAGCCTGGGTTTCATTGCATTAAGGCTATGTGTTCACTGGCAGATTTTTTTCTCTGAAAGTTTAGTCAATGACCAAAAAGCCTTTAAAGAAAATCATTGTTGCACGTTCACACTGTCTCTCTCTTTTGGCATAGCGCGTCCACACATGGGGCGGTCCCAGCGATAGTGAGAGCAATGCACTGTGGGTAGCTATCCCACAGTTCAGCTCTTCATCTTGTGCACATAGGTGCTGTGGGAAGGCAGAGCGGATCGCGGCACATTATGGCTCCGGGCTCAATGTCCCATGATGAATTGCATTCCAAGCAGTAGCTGCAGAACTTTTTGATATGGAAAGCCACCCTTCTGGAATTGTGTACTGAGCTCACCCCAACCCTATGCCACAAGGACACCCAAATAAGAGCTGCGCTGTTGGTGGAGAAGCACATGGCGATCGCAGTGTGGAAGCTGGAGACTACAGGCTGCTACTGGTCGGTCGCAAATCAGTTTGGAGTTGGGAAGTCAACCACTGGGGCTGCGTGAACGCAAGTGTGCAGGGCCATTAATCCCATCCTGCTGCGCAAGACCGCAATGCTTGGTAACGTCCGTGACATTCTGGATGGCTTTGCAGAAATGGGTTTCCACAACTGCGGAGCGGCGATAGATGGCATGCATATTCTAATTTTGGCACCGGACACCTTGCGATGGAATATATCAATCAGAAGGTGTACTTCTCCACGGTGGATAACTGTGGACGTTTCATTGACATCAGTGCAGGGTGGTCCAGAAAAGTATATGATGCATGAAGCTTTACAGAAAGCTGAAAGTGGGGACTTTTGTTCCAGACCAGAAGATCCCCACAGGGGATGTCGAAATGCCCATAGTGATCCTGGGAGACCTGGCATACCCCTCAATGCCACTCCAAACTTTTATCAGCCTCTACATTGCATCCCTAGTGTATGCCTCATTTTCTTTTCTTTCCTGCTTGTCGGTTTCCCTACACTGCCTGCATTCTGTCTTGTCTCCATCAGAGTACTGCAGCACCTCCCAGAACATATCTTCCTTCCTCCTTCTTGGGCGCTTTCTTATCCGCCGGAGACACTCGGCTGGAGTGGAGGGGGTGCCTCCTTTCAAGGACATATCTGGAGAAACATAAGTATCAATAAACAGAAGCATTACTGTTAAGTACACATACAGCATTGGAACACTACATTAAAATACAACGCTGGTAACACACCAGCCACTTTCCTGCTTCCCCTTGACAAGCACACATGCCAGCGAACACTGCAAGCATGGTTAGTGTTCCCAGGGGTGGGGGACATTGGGCATAGGAGTAAAGCAATGGGCCAATTACAGTGATAAAATCAAGCACAGTATCTATACTGGCACTTTGGCGACAAAAACTTTGCGTAAAAAGCCTTTCAACTCACGTCAAGGTGGATTTATTACGTCACTGAAACTGAGGAGTTCTGTTGTTGAAAATGGCTTTGTAGTGTGTACACCTCCACTATTTCGTCAGCAAATTCTGCCTTTTGGCGATAAAACTTGACAGTGTAGACAAGGCCTAGGGAACAATAAGGGATAACCAGTATCCACTCGTGTTTCCTGCTGGTGCATATTAAGGTTTCCCACACCATGATGTGTAGGAATTATTGATGCAGGGAGCACCATAGAATATGGAATTGGCATTAGGAGGGTCAGTTGTTCATAATTCATTTATCTGAATAATGAAAATGTCATTTTTCAGTGTGTGAAGAGCGACAAATCTGCTTCATCCATGAGAACAGCCTCCAGTAGTGCATGAAGTGTCTCTCATTAACATTTTCTTGCCATCCAGGTATTTGTCCTGTAACCATCACCGTAGACCCTGGGCACATACAGGAAGTCAGGGGAATGTACGGTACAGGAAGGAAACACTGTTCTGCCTCAGTGTTGGACACCTTCTTCCCTACACCATGTTAGATTCCAACTCAACTGACTTCACCAACCCCTCCACCTTCATCCTGATGGGCATTCCAGGCCTGGAGACAGCCCATGTCTGGATCTCCATCCCTTTCTGCGTGATCTATGCCATAGCCATCTTGGGGAACTTCATCATCATGTTCATTGTAAAGACGGAGCCGAGCCTCCATGGGCCCATGTACTATTTCCTCTGCATGCTGGCCATCACCGACCTGGTCCTGTGTACATCCGTCCTGCCAAAAATGCTGAGCATCTTCTGCTTCAATTCCAGGGAGATCAATTTCAGTGCCTGCCTCATCCAGATGTACTTCATCCGAAGCTTCTTTGCGATAGAGTCTGGGATCCTCGTGGCCATGGCTTTTGATCGTTATGTGGCCATCTGCGATCCCCTGAGACATTCCACCACCCTGACAAACCCTGTGGTGGCCAAAATTGGCCTGGCTGTGGTGCTGCGCGGCGTCATGCTCATACTGCCCTATCCCTTCCTGGCGAGGAGGTGGCCATATTGCAGAACCAACATCATTCCCCACACGTACTGTGAGCACATGGCTGTGGTGAAGCTGGCCTGCGCCGACATCAGCGTAAGTAGTTACTACGGCCTCTCTGTGGTATTCTTGGTGATCTGTATGGATGTGTTTTTTATCACTGTGTCCTATGCCCAGATCCTCAGGGCCATCTTCAAACTCCCAACAAAGGACGCCCGGCTGAAGACTTTTGGGACCTGCGGCTCCCACCTCTGTGTTATTTTAGCCTTTTACATCCCACATCTCTTTGCCGCCCTCACACAACGGTTTGGGCACAATGTGGCCCTGCATTTCCACGTTCTCATGTCCAACATGTACCTCCTGGTGCCCCCCATGCTAAACCCCATCATCTACGGGGTGAAGACCCAACAGATCCGGGACAGGCTGCTCCAGCTATTTACTCATAAAGGGGCCTAAAGTTTTCTCCTGGTGCTCTGGCTGTCAGACCGAGCTCCATGCAGAGGTGGCTGGTGACATGGTGCTGGGCCCTCTTCCCTGAATCACTGATTGGCCAGTCAAAGAGACATTAAATCCTTTCCTGACCTCACTGTGCTGTGTCGGCGTGACAAACTGGGGAATCCATCTGTGTACAACTCATAGGGTTGCCACCTTTCTAATTGCTAGTAACTGGAAGCCTGAGGCCCCACCCCTCTGCCCTGCCTCTTCCCCCAGGTTCCACCCCTACTCTGCCTCTTCCCCTCAAGGCCCTGCCCCTCACTCGCTCCTCCCCTTCCCACCCCCTGTCACTCTCTGAATCATCCCTGTGACACTCTGCACCCCAAAGAACCCCATATTTACCATGGTGATGTAATTATGGTATGTTTTGAACATAGCATGCCCTGTGAGGTGTCATTCTAAAAGTATTAATCTGCTAGACATTGCTATCCCCTTGGGTTGTATGTGAAGTTATGAAATCTTGCTATGTGTGAGTTACTAAAGTGTGATGTGAGGCTGGAAACACCGAAAACCAGCCTTTCAGGTCTGTCAGTGGAGTAGCCAGACAGCGTTAATTGCTGTCTTCAACACCCATTGAGGGAAGAAACCACTAGCACAGGAAATCTGTGTAAGAAAGCCACCTCGGAGGGAGTATGGAGACAATGGAGAATGTTTGGCCAATGGAGGTGGATCCCCCACATCACATACATAGACTTTCCAGCAAGCTGGAAGAAACTATAAAAGATGGGCAGTGACATCATCTCTTGTCTTCACTCCTCCACAACTCAACACCTGCAAGAAGCTCTGGAAGACAAAGGTCTTTGAATGTGGGAGGCGAACGCAGGCTGCAAAGCAGATGCAGCCTGTGGCTCAAGACTCTGTAAACCTGCTTGTATCATCAGTCAGGGTGAGATATTGATTATTTCAATTCTATCTCATGTGTATAAGTCTTGGGGCTGGTCTACACTAGCCCCGAAGTTCGAAGTAAGATACGCGACTTCAGCTACGTAAATAACGTAGCTGAAGTCGAAGTATCTTATTTCGAACTTCAAAGTACTCACCCCCGGTCCACACCGCGGCGCGCAGGCTCCCCCGTCGACTCTGCCTGCTCCGTTCGTGGAGCAGAATTACCAGCGTCGACGGGGGAGCACTTCCTGGTTCGATTTATCGCGTCTAGACAAGACGCGATAAATCGAACCCAGAAGATGGATCCGTCGCGTCCGACAGAGCTGTAAGTGTAGACTAGCCCTTAGTCTGCATGTTTGTTTGATTTCCTAAGTAACCTGCTTTGATCTGTTTGCTATCACTTATAATTACGTAACATCTATCCTTCTGTAGTTAATAAACCTGATTTATGTTTTATTTTAACCAGTGTGTTTTTGAGTTACGTGCGTGGGACTTTTAGCTCTGTTTACAAAGGTTGGTGAATATCTTCCCCCCTCGCAGGTCGGGGGGGGGGCAGACTAATGAGTTCACGCTATACACATCTCTGTGCAGTGCAAGATGGTCTAATTCTGCTCCAGTAGGGGTGCAAGGCTGGGGAGCTGGGAAATTCTCTGGTGCCTCCATTGTTAGTCCGTGAATGGCTTAGGTAAAGCACTCAGGTAACTTAGTTGGGTGTGTGGTGCCACCTGCTGTCGTGTTGGGTGATAACAGGGCCCGGAGGGGCTGGCAGTGTGTCACGAGCAGACCGGGGGAAAGGCCAACCCAGATGAATGCTTTGGGGGCACAGTGGTTCCAACAGCTTCCAGGCTGTACCCTGGCACCCCCATATTCATCACTGTTTTATAGTTGCCACAAATCTTCTACAAACTATGTCATGTGAGGTGTCAGTGGAAAAGCTATGGTTTGCTGTATATAATTATCCTATTTGTATGCATGTCTCATTTTTGTATCTGAAGTTATGAGTATTGACTATGTACTGTGACAGACCCAGACAAGTGGGGTACAGAAGTCTGGTAGAAGGCAAATATACTGGCCATTGGATGGATAGTTTTCTGTTCCCTGAGTGACCAGAGCAGGAACTTGCTGGAACCAATTTAAGGCAGGCAGGCTAATTAGGACACCTGGAGCCAATTAAGAAGAACCTGCTAGAATCAATTAGGTCAGGCTGGCTAATCAGGGCACCTGAGTTTAAAAAGGACCTCACTTCAGTTTGTGGTGTGCGTGTGAGGAGCTGGGAGCAAGAGGCACTAGGAGCTGAGAGTGAGAAGGCGTACTGCTGTAAGATCCTGTGGTGAGGATAAAGAAGGTGTTGGGAGGAGTCCATGGGGAAGTAGCCCAGGGAGTTGTAGCTGTCGTGCAGTTGTTCCAGGAGGCACTCTAAACAGCTGCAGTCCACAGGGCCCTGGGCTGGAACCCAGAGTAGAGGGCGGGCCCGGGTTCCCCCCAAACCTCCCAACTCCTGATCAGACACAGGAGGAGTTGATCTGGACTGTGGGTTCTACCAAAGGGGAAGATCTCTGAGGTGAGTAAAATCCACCAATAAGCGCAGGACCCACCAAGGTAGAGGAGGAACTTTGTCACAGTACGTGTATTTCAAATGTGTTTGCTCCTGTGGTAACTCCCACAAGGTAGTTTACATCCAGTCAAGCCAGCAGTTTGAGTAATGGACTATTCAAGTTGATGGCCCGTTAATGAGCTTATCGCCAGCAGAATATGCGTAATGGCCCCTGCTATGACTCACTGAAGCACGCAAGGGCATGTGACCAGCTCATGTGACACCGTACTCCGTCTTGTGCCTGTACTTTCCCACTAATTGTTCTGGGGGCTTTGTTTGGGACAATGAAGTTCCCTGCACCTGGCAGAAGCTATAAAAGGGGGAAGTGACATCATCACTTGGTCTCACTCCCCCCACAACTCAACACCTCATGCTAATGACCCAACTGATAGAGTGGAGGAGGAAATTCTCTGTGTTGGGAAGACACAGAAAGCATCTGTGAAAAGACACACCTCTTAGCCCAGACAGCACAGATCACAACCCTCTAGGAAAGGGGGAGGGGAAGGATTCAGTGCTGGGAGTGGGGATCACAGGGAAAGTCCAAGGGGGGCGGGGTGGATTATTTCCATGGGCATACCCCTGGAGTTGGGAAGCTGCTCCGCAGAGGGCTAGCCAAAATGTAAAGCCCAGTTACATTCTTACCTCATCAGACCGTGGCATACCAAGACCCCAAAGATCACCTTAGACTGAGATTCCTACTGTAGGGGGTGACGTTATTGACATGAACTGTGACCGTATAGATCATTGTTGCAACCAAGGTCCTAGAGTGGCACCAAATCTTGTACAAAGAAGGTCAAGTAAAGTATCTATGAAAAGGTTGTAATTTGCTGGTTATGATTATGCTCCCTGTATGTGTGTATCATTTTTGTATTTGAGGTTATGAATATTGGCTATGTACTTGTATCTCAATGTGTTTGATTCTAAGTAGCATCAGTGAAGCATTTGATCAGTTTCTTGAGAAAGGACTATTCTCAGTAAGTGCCCAATGAAGAAACACTTAACTGACAATGGACCTTGGGAGACGCCAATCCACATATGAGGAGCCTTCCTGGGAACGTTCAAGACAGCATGTGAACAATGGCTGCCGCCTGCAAACTGAGTCCTGCACGGACATGTGACTTGCCCATGTGACTCCAAACTCCATCTTGCTGCTGTGATTTTCCACAGTAAGAACCAAGGGGTGTCCTTCCACGTGGCAGAGGATATAAAAGGCTCTGGAAACCCCTCCATATTGTCTTCAATTCTGCTTCTGACCACAGGAGGAACTTCGCTAGAAAATGAAGCTCTGAACAAAGGACCGAACAACCCATCCAAGCTGGGATGTTTGTACTCCAGAGACTTGAATGGTTTAAATCAGACGTAATCCCATCAAGCCCGAAACAAGCCTGAACTAAGAACTTTGCAATTGTTGAATGTATTTGATTCCATTTAACCAATTTTAACTCTCATCTATATTTCTTTCATTTTATAAATAAACCTTTAGATTTTAGATTCTAAAAGATTGACAACAGCGTGATTTGTGGGTAAGATCTAACTTGTATATTGACCTGGGTCTGGGGCTTGGTCCTTTGGCTCTTACTGGGGTGTTGGTTTTCGTAACCATTCATGCCCATAAGGAGTGGCTCTGGTGGTAATACAAGGGAACTGGAGTATCTGAGGGAATTGCTTCTATGACTTCTGGTTAGCTAGTGGGGTAAAACCAAAGTCCTCTGTGTTTGACTGGTTTGGCGTGCCTTAAAGGTAAAGGACCCCCAACCTTAGGCTGTGACTGCCCTGCTCTAAGCAATTTGTCCTGAATTGATACTCTCAGTAGTGTCCCGCCAAAGGCCAACTCGTTACAAGGGGATAGTGAGGGGAAAGAAAAACCAGTAACTAAACATATGTTAAGGTTCAGGGAGGAGTTGAAAGACGCAATGAGTATTGAACAAATCAAACTGGCCAAGCAGAAGGACTGGTATAATAAAAATACTTGAAAATACCTCCTGTTATAAAAGATTTGGTGTTATTGTTAAGTCTCATGATGCAATGTTTGTTGCTAATGGTAACATTTAAAACAAAGAATTTGGTACTGATGGTAAATCCTCTGAAAAGGTGTAACCTGCGTGACTTTGGAGAAAAGTGTTTGGACATGCTACAAATAGTAAACAAGAACCCTTATGGGGATACTGTTTCTCAGATAACACCTGTAAAGAGCCTCAAAGCTTGTCACAGCAGGGAAAACATAATAAATCTTGTCTTCTGTGTGGAAGGGGAAACTGAGTCACACCACTGCATGGCATTGATGAATATCTGTATTGAGTTATCACCAATTGGAAAAGCACAATGGTTGACAATGCTGCACAGATACAAAGAGAGGTTTTCTAGTGACCCAGAGAAAGCACACAGAACTTTGCAAAAACACACGTGGAGAACACTACAATGTTTGCAACACCTCGGCATTGTACGTTACTACATTGTACGTTAAGAAGGCCTTGTGCACACTCCCTCCAAATTAGTCAGTGACTAACAATCCTGCAGTAAACTAAGGGGGGAGGTGTGACATTCTGTGCCCCAAAGCAACTCCCTGACACTCCCATATTTACCACGGTGATATGATTATGATATTTTTATACAAAGTATGTCATGTAAGGTATCACTTAAAAAGTTATGATTTGCTGAATATGATTACTCTGTTTGTATGCATGTCTCATTTTTGTACCTAAAGTTCTGAAAGCATGCGAGGGCATGTGACTAGCTCATGTGACACTGGATTCCATTTGTGCTTGTACTTTTCCACTAACTGCACTAGGGGCTTTTGCTTGGAAAAATGAGTTTTGGTGGACAGTCTCTACGCAAAAGAATAAATGGACACAAATCTGACATCAGGAATCATCACCTTCAAAAGCCAGTAGGTGAACACTTCAACCTCTCTAATCACTCAATGGCAGATATAAAGTGGCAATTTTGCAACAGCAAAACTTCAAAAACAGACTCCAACGAGAAACTGCAGAACTGGAATTAATATGCAAACTAGATACCATTACCTTAGGCTTGAATATTGTCTGTGAATGGCTCGGTCATTATGTTAATTGAATTTATTTCCCCTCCTTTCTTATATTCTTTTTGCTGACACAGACTAACACGGCTACTACACTGAAATATGATGATAGTTACTGATGAGAATTACTGATCTCTGATCCCTTAGCGATAGCCCCGTATGCCTGCAGAAAATGTTCGTGTCTCCCCTTAGTCACCTTTCTCCATATCGCTCTGTCTAGCATCTACGCATTAATACTGGGCATTTACAGGGTATCAGACCCTAAGGAGTGCTCGGCATTACTCCTAGTTTACTTACTAATTAACTATACTTTTTAAATATACACAGAGCAGCCAATTCCTCTCTGACTCAGCGGAGAACCCAAGAGTTCTCATCTCCCTTTGGGAAGATCCCTTAATTACTGTTTACTCCTAAAGCTGATTAAAGAACACAGAAGCACAGACATTGAAAGAGAGACATTGGCTAGAGTGTCTCCGATCTCCAGCCTGTTTCCATTCAGATGCCCCTTCTCCCCTAGAGGCTGAGTGAACCCCCCTGGGATTGCACACAGCTATATTATAAACGGTGGACCACCCCTGTGTCGGCTCTCGGCGTGGGATGCTGCTGCAGATGCTGGGGTGAGAGAAGTGTGGGACACGGCTGCCTGAGGGGGATTCCCAGGGAAGACACGTCTGTCTCAGAATTCACAGGTACCCATCTCTTGCTGCGCAGCTCACCTGCTGAACAAACCCAGTGCACCGTGGGCGTGATGGGATAGAGAATAGGTCTGGGGTCCTTTCCGCTCTGTGCAGCCATTAAACATGCCGGGGCCCTAACCACAGGTGATGAGTTTGCACCAAAAGCACTGGCCAAAATGTCCCTCTTTGTTCTGTCCCTGGCTGATGGGCTCCAGCCCCGAGGTGGCTGCATTTCAGTGGCACAGGGGATGCTTCAGGATGAAAGGTGTTAGTAGATGGACGAGGCCAAATTCTGAGGCTGTGGCCCGTACGTTCTCAGGCCCCTTAAGAGCCTCTTAAGGTTGGTCTATGCACCTCCACCTTGTCATGTTTCTCTGACTGTATAAATATCTGTCTACTGTATGTTTCATTCCATGCATCCGATGAAGTGGGTACTAACCCACGAAAGCTTATGCTGAAATAAATTTGTTAGTCTCTAAGGTGCTACAAGTTTTTCTTTCTTATACAGTGCCCTTGCCTGGGGGTCTTATGGATAGGATACAGAGGGACCTAGATAAATTAGAGGATTGGGCCAAAAGAAATCTGATGAGGTTCAACAAGGACAAGTGCAGAGTCCTGCACTTAGGACGGAAGAATCCCATGCACTGCTACAGACTAGGGACCGAATGGCTGGGCAGCAGTTCTGCAGAAAAGGACCTAGGGGTTACAGTGGACGAAAAGCTGAATATGAGTCAACAGTGTGCCCTTGTTGCCAAGAAGGCTAACGGCAATTTGGGCTGTATAAGTAGGGGCATTTCCAGCAGATCGAGGGACGTGATTATTCCCCTCTATTCAGCACTGGTGAGGCCTCATTTGGAGTACTGTGTCCAGTTTTGGGCCCCACACTACAAAAAGGATGTGGATAAATTGGAAAGAGTCCAATGGAGGGCAACAAAAATGATTAGGGGGCTGGAGCACATGACTTATGAGGAGAGGCTGAGGGAACTGGGATTGTTTAGCCTGCAGAAGAGAAGAGTGAGGGGGGATTTGAGAGCTGCTTTCAACTACCTAAAAGGGGGTTCCAAAGAGGATGGATCTAGACTGTTCTCAGTGGTAGAAGATGACAGAACAAGGAGTAATGGTCTCAAGTTGCAGAGGGGGAGGTTTAGGTTGGATATTAGGAAAAACTTTTTCACTAGTAAGGTGGTGAAGCACTGGAATGGGTTACCTAGGGAGGTGGTGGAATCTCCTTCCTTAGAGGTTTTTAAGGTCAGGCTTGACAAAGCCCTGGCTGGGATGATCTAGTTGGGGTTGGTCCTGCTTTGAGCAGGCGGTTGGACTAGATGACCTCCTGAGGTCCCTTCCAACCCTGAGATTCTATTTCTATGATTCTATGATTTTCGTTTTGCTGACACAGACTAACATGGCTACTACACTGAAACCTAGGATTATTTGTGGCACTTTAGAGACTAACAAATTTATTTCAGCATAAGCTCTCTCTGTGAGGCATTTTCTCCAGTCTCCAACCATTTTTGCGGTTTTTTTCTGCACCCTCTCCAGTTTTTCAACAACCTTTTTGAAATGTGGACCCAAGAACCGGACACAGTCGTTTTCATCAATGCCATGTGTTGAGATAAAATCCTTCCCCTGCTCCAACTCACCACTCCCCCGTTTATACATCCAAGGATCGCATTAGCCCTTTTGTTCAGAGCATAGCACTGGGAGCTTACAATGTGTTTGTTGTCCACAGTGACCCCCTAAACCCTTTTCAGGCTCCCTGAATTCAATAATACAGTGCCCTTGCCTGGGGGTCTGGCCTTCATTCCCTGTTCCGAGAGGAACACTTTGCATTTGACTGTATTAAAACATTTTGTTTGCATGGGCCTAGCTCAACAAATACTCCACATCAGTCAGTATGCCTGCCCTGGCTGCCTCACTGTAACCATTTGCTTCCAGATCATTGATGAAAATACTGAATAACATCTGACCTAGAACAGATCCCTGCAGAACCCCACTAGAAACACCCCCATTTGCTGACAATGGCCCATTCACAACTGCTTTCTGAGATCTGTCAGTTAGCCAGTTTTTACTCCATTTAACTTGTGCTCTACTGATATTGTATAGTGTTCATTTTTTTAACTCAATGTTTTCCTCTATTAAATCAAATGCCTCAGAGAAATTTAAGTCTGTTGCATCTGCTTGGTTCCCTTGATCAACAGAACGTGTACTCTCATTAAAGGATGATATCGGATTTATTCGACAAGATCTGTTTCCATAAACCATGTTGTTGACTGGCATTAATTATACTTCTCAACTTTTTTTTTAACTTATCCCATATCAGCTTTTCCATTGTTTCCTAACCTTGTCAAATCTTTTTTTTTTAATCTTTACCTTTATTTTTTTACTAGTTTACATTTATGAGAACTGTCCTGTACTTGCCTTGGGGTGGGGGTCCTGTTACTGCCTACTTCTGGTTCCGAATGAGATGTTTGGTGATCGGTCAGTTCGTAACAATGGTGTTTGTAATTCTGAGGTTCTACTGTAGATGCTGTTTAACAGCCGCCTTGACTGCTAATGGACTGGTAAGTATTTAACCACCGCCTGGTGATATGAGTGCCTCATACTACTTTCCAAGTGCTGAGCAAAACTATTTCTTGAACACATCTACCTTTTCTGCAACATTAACAAGTTTCCTTTCGCCCTTTAGGAATTGGCCTTTACGTTTTCTAGGATTGCTTTTCTTCTTAATATACTTAATAACCTCCTTTTTGTTATCCTTAGCCCTGCAAAGCATGGATTTCCCCCTGGTGTCTGTACCGTCCTGTATCAATTTTCATAATTCCAATTTGTATTGCTTGCTATCTATTTTCCCTTTTTCCCATTAGTTATATGTTGCTTTTCCCCACTTAATTGCTGCTTTCACTTTGCTACTGAACTGGGATTTTAACCAAAGTTCTCCACTTTCTTGATTGTGGAATCATGGCTTCTTAGCTCTCTCATAAACGCTTCTTAAAGAACTCCCATTTTTCATTCCCATTTTTCTGTCTAAATTTTTCCTCCCAATCAGTTTTGCTTATAATTTGCTTCAGCTTTGGGGAATTAGTCCTTTCAAAGGTTATCTGTAGATAGCTATTACTGGTTGGGAGCTGTTCTCTGTTTGTCCATTTCAATGTAATCAGTTCCATTCTTTTATTTTGTTCTCCTCTATCCCATGCCCCCTTATTTGTCTCTTCTCTAAACGAAACAGTCCCAGACTTTTCAGTCGCTCCGCCTATGGAAGCCTCCCCCCATCTCATAGCCTGTCTCGGAAATCCCCTTTGTATCGGTTATATCCTCTATAGAGACTGGGTGACCAAACCTGAGTGAATCTCCAGAGCAGGATATTCTCCGTCCCATTCCTTAGGCATCTGAACATTGTCTTTGTTGTGGCCACTACTACAAATGAGCAGGTGTTTCCGTGGAGCTGTTATCAATGATGCCCAAGGCTTTTCCCTGACGTGTTTTCTAGTTGGGATGTTTCCCACGGCACATGTCTCGGTAAAGTTTTTTTTCTCACTCTCAGATTTTCAGTAACTAGGTGAATGAGAAGCTCCCTACAGCATGGTTCTGTAGCCTGGGTTTCATTGTGTTAAGGCAATATGTGCATTGGCAGATTTTTTTCCCCTGAAAGTTTGGTCAACGACCAAAGAGCCATTAAAGAAAATTGTTGTTGCACATTCACACTGTCTTTCTCTTTCAGCATAGTGCATCCACACATGGGGTGGTCACAGTGACAGTGAGAGTAATGCACTGTGGGTAGCTATCCCACAGTTCAGTTCTTCATCTGGTGCCGATAGGTGTTGTGGGAAGGCAGAGCAGATCGTGTCACATCACGGTTCCAGGCTCAATGTCCCATGATGCACTGATTTCCTCCCACCATTCCATGTGCTTCTGTCTCCATTTCACGTCATTTTTCAACGTCCCTTGTTTTCTGGTCAGCCCGTCAGCTCTGTCTGCAGGAATGGATCCCACACTGCTCTGCTAGTTTTCAGTAGCACATCACGAATGCCTGACGTGGTGTCTGACATGGATAACAGCAGCATTATATTGCTTTTGGCATTCACAGAACAACTGAGCATGGTGGAACGATGCCTTTGGGCTCGGGAAACTAGCACTGAGTGATGGAATCACATTGTCATGCAGGTCTGGTATGACGAGCAGCAGCTGCAGAACTTTTGGATGTGGAAAGTCACCTTCCTGGAATTGTGTATTGAGCTCACCACAGCCCTACGGCACAAGGACACCCAAATGAAAGCTGTGCTTTTGGTGGAAAAGCGCATGGCAATTGAATTGTGGAAGCTGGCGACTCCAGGCTGCTACTGATCAGTCGCAAATCAGTTTGGAGTTGGGAAATCGGCCGTTGGGGCTGCATTAAGGCAAGTGTGCAGGGCCATTAAACACATCCTGCTGCATAAGACCGTAACTCTTGGCAACATGCATGACATTCTGGATGGCTTTGCAGAAATGGGTTTCCCCAACTGCAGAGGGGCAATAGATAGCACACATTCCAATTCTGGCACTGGTTGCCTTTCAATGGAATATATCAATCAGAAGGGGTATTTCTCAATGGTGTTGCGGTCACTTGAGGATCACTGTGGGCATTACATTGACATTAGTGCAGGGTTGTCCAGAAAAGTGCATGACGCATGAATCTTTAGGAACACTGGCCTTTACAGAAAGCTGAAAGTGGGGACTTTCTTTCCAGACCAGAAGATCCCCACAGGGGATGTCAAAATGCCCATAGTGATCCTGGGACACCTGGCATATCCCTCAATGCCAGGGCTCATGAAGCCGTACATGGGAAACCTGGATAGCAGTAAGGATCGTTTCAAGAATAGGCTGAGTAAGAGCAGGATGACCATGGAATGTGCATTTGGCAGATTAAATGCTGGCTGGCGATTCCTTTTTGACAGGTTACACCTCAATGAGGAAAATATTCCCATGGTTGTAGCCATGTGTTGCACCTTGTATAATATTTGTGAAGGTAAGGGAGAAATCTTTGCTCAGGGGTGCACTGCTGAGACAGAACATGTGGCTGCTGATTTTGAGCAGCCAGATACCAAGGCTATTAGAGGGCACAATGGGGGGCAATTCGAATCAGGAAGGCTTTGCGACAACACTTTCAAAATGAGAATGAGTAATGTTTACTGCTATGCATGGGATTGTAATGCATAAAGAAGTCCAGTTTTGGTAGGGTAGGAAGCACTTGAGATTGTTCTGGCCCAGGGTTCAATGTAAGGAAATATTAAAACTGCTTCCTTGTTTGCTGCTGCCATCTGCTATCATAACTTCAACGGAAACAAAGAAAGAGCGCTTATTATTCAAATAACTTTGCTTGTATTGCCAAAAACCCACAACACCGTGCGCACACACACAGTTGAGCGTAAGTCCAGTTATCGTTTGAAAAGGTGTCTGTGGAGGTGGAGTGAACGGTAAGGTGAGCTGTCCCAGAAATTGAAAAGGAATCTGCGGTCGGAGTTTGGGGAGGACATGGGAAAGAGTTCTGAATGTGCTGATGGGGAGGGCGGACACCCATCTGCTCAGTCTGGAGCATCAGGAGCGACTGCAGCATGTTTGTTTGCCGATCCAAAACTTTTATCAGCCTCTCCATTGCATCCCTAGTGTATGTCTCATTTTCTTTTCTTTCCTGTTTGTTGCTTTCCCTCCACTGCCTGCATTCTGTCTTGTCTGCATCAGAGTACTCCAGAACCTCCCAGAACTTATCTTCCTTGCTTCGTCTTGGGTGCTTTCTTCTCCGGCAGAGACACTCAGCTAGAGTGGAGGAGATGCCTCCTTTGAAGGACATATCTGGTGAAGCACAAGTAACAATAAACAGAAGCATTATTGTTAAGTACACGTAAAGCATTGGAACACTATATTAAAATACACCGCTGGTAATACACCAGTCACTTTTCCACTGATCCTTGACAAGCACACATTCCGGCGAACACTACAAGCATGGTGAGTGTTCCCAGGGGTTGAGGATGTTGGGCGTAGGAGAAAAGCAATGGGCCGAACACAGTGATAAAATCAAGCATGGTGTCTACACTGGCACTTCAGGGACAATAATTTTGCGTAAAAACCTTGCAACTCTCGTCAAGGTGGTTTTATTACGTCACTGAAACTGAGGAGTTCCGTCATCAAAACTGGCTTTGTGGTGCTTACACCTAAAGTTATTTCATCACCAAATGCTGCCTTTTGGCAAAAAAAAACTTGGCAGTGTAGACAAGGGCAAAGGAACAATAAGGGATAACTAGTATCCACTCGTGTTTCCTGCTGGTGCCTATTAAGGTTTCCCACACCACGATGTGTAGGAATTATTGATGCAGAGAGAAACATAAAATATGGAATTGGCATTATTAAGGTCAGTTGTTCATAATTCATTTATCTGAATAATGAAACTGTCATTTTTCAGTGTGTGAAGAGTGACCAATCTGCTTCACCCATGAGAACAGCCTCCAGTACTCCATGTACTGTCTCATAGTAACATTGTCTCTCCATCCAGCTATTTGTCCTGCGACCATCACCCTAGATCCTGGGCACATACAGGAAGTCAGGGGAACGTACAGTACATGCAGGAAACACCGTTGTGCCTCAGCGTTGGACACCTTGTCTTCTACTCCATGTCATACTCCAACTCAACTGACTTCACCAACCCCTCCACCTTCATCCTGATGGGCATTCCTGGCCTGGAGGCAGCCCATGTCTGGATCTCCATCCCTTTCTGTGTGATCTATGCCATAGCCATCTTGGGGAACTGCACCATCCTGTTCATTGTAAAGATGGAGCTGAGCCTCCATGGGCCCATGTACTATTTCCTCTGCATGCTGGCCGTCACTGACATGGTCCTGTCTACATCCATTCTGCCAAAAATGCTGAGCATCTTCTGGTTCAATTCCAGGGAGATCAATTTCAGTGCCTGCCTCACCCAGATGTACTTTATACTCACCTTCTTTGCGATAGAGTCTGGGATCCTCGTGGCCATGGCTTTTGATCGCTATGTGGCCATCTGCGATCCCCTGAGACATTCCACCACCCTGACAAACCCTGTGGTGGCCAAAATTGGCCTGGCTGTGGTGCTGCGTGGCGTCATGCTTGTACTGCCCCATCCCTTCCTGGCGAGTAGGTGGCCATATTGCAGAACCAACATCATTCCAAACACGTACTGCGAGCACATAGCTGTGGTGAAGCTGGCCTGCACCGACATCCGCCTCAGTAGTTACTACAGCCTCTCTGTGGCATTCTTGGTGATCGGAATGGATGTGTTTTTTATCGTCATGTCCTATACCCAGATCCTCAGGGCCATCATCAGCCTCCCAACAAAAGATGCCCGGCTCAAGACTTTTGGGACCTGCGGCTGCCACCTCTGTGTCATCTTAGCCTTTTATATCCCACATCTCTTTGCTGTCATCACGCAACGGTTTGTGCACAATGTTTCCCTGTATTTGCACATTCTTATGGCCAACATGTACCTCCTGGTGCCCCCCATGCTAAACCCCATCATCTACGGGGTGAAGACACAACAGATCCGGGATAGCCTGCTCCAGCTCTTTACTCATAAAGGGGCCTAAAGTTTTCTCCTGGTGCTCTGGCTCTCAGACCGAGCTCCCTGCAGAGCTGGCTGGTGCTGGGCCCTCTTCCCTGAATCACTGACTGGCCAGTCAAAGAGACATTAAATCCTTTCCTGACCTCACTGTGGAGTGTCAGCATGACGAACAGGGGAATCCATCTATGTACAACTCATAGGATTGTCACCTTTCTAATTGCTGGTCACTGGAAACCTGAAGCCTGACCCCTGTGCCCTGCCTCTTCCCCCAGGTTCCACCCCCGCTCTTCTTCTTCCCCTGAAGGCCCCACCCCGAACTCACTCCTCTCCTCTCCATTGCCCATCACTCTCTGGATCATCCCTGTGACACTCTGCACCGCTGGGGACTTCGTTTGGGTTAATGACGTTCCCTGCACCTGGCAGAGGCTATAAAAGGGGGAAGTGACATCATCACTTGGCCTCACTCCCCCCACAGCTCAACACCTCAACACACAGCTAGAGGGAAAAGATGTTGACTGGGGAGCTGGTCCCAGGCTGGAAAGGAGAAATCTCAGCCCGTGTGCGGAAGATTGATTAACTGTTTGTACCATCAGGGTGAGAAACTGCTTGATTCAAACCCTGTCTAGTTTATAGAACTCAGATTGCAATTTCGCTTTATTTCTTTGGTAGTCTACTTTGACCTGTACGCTTATTACTTATAATCACTTAAAATCGATCCTTCTGTAGTTAATAAATCGGTCTTATGTTTTTTACCTAAAACAGTGCGTTGTTTGAAATGCAAAAGAAAAATCTGCTCAGGAATAGGGGCTGGTGCATTGTCCTCTCCACATTGAGGGCGGGGCAGTAAGTTTAATAAACTTACACTGGTCAGGCTTCTCACCAGGGAATGATGGTACAGCTCTGGAGTCCTAAGCTGGGGAGCTGGGGGGAATTGGCTGGAGTCTCTCTATTGTTGGTTCATGAGTGGCTGGCGAAAGCATTCATGTAACTCAGCTGGGTGTGTCCCTGCCTGTGGATGTTTGTGTGAGTGCAGGACCTGGAGGGGTCTGCAACTTGTCACATAATCACAGTGTGAGAGGGGACTCAGATTGGAGTGCCAGAGGGCTCGGCGGTACCCCAGTTCCAGGTTGCACTCTGGGGAATTCTGGCACAGTGAGCAGGGTAAAATGCACCACTTCTTGTTCCGAGTGAGATTTGCACTTCATGCAATGGTGAAGAGAATTTAAGCGAGATTTTAAGTGTGGTGGCTGGAGATCAGTCAAAGAGGTTACCAGTTTGTTATTTTCTCTTTGCTTATTTTGGGAAAAGGAAGTAGGGACAGAAAAGCAGCAAGATGAGTACAAACAGAGAAAGGATTGTGAAATCGGAGCTATTCACATTACAGGCAGTAGAAAAAGAAAAAGAACATAGGAGAATTTTGCAGCTAAAGCAGGCAGAGGCTGCCAGAGAGGAGGCTGAACACAAAAGGGCTATGGAACTAAAAAACCAGAAATTGAGAAGAGAGAGAGAGAGAGAGAGAAAGAGAGAGAGAGAGAGAGAGAGTGAGTGAGTGAGTGAGAGAGAGAGAGAAGAATCACCAGTTGGACTCACTGGAAAAGCAGAACCAGAATCCTCCAACTCCACTGATTCCCATCTCTCCAAAAATCCTCAAATGGGAACAGCTGTGTCCTGCATACAACAAGGCAGGGGATATTGCTGAATACTTCATTACCTGTGAGAGGCTGTGTGTGATTCATAAGATTCCTGATGACCAGAAGATGCCCACTTTAGTTGCTAATTTAACTGGTAAAGCTCTGGATATATTCAATAAAATGCCAACTGATGGTGCTTTAGATTATTGAATATCCAAAGAAATGGGTTTGAAACAATTTCAGATTACCCCTGAAACATATAGAGTGAAATTTAGAAACCTTAAGAGGGATACTGGTGTGTAACGTGAAATATGTAAACAAAATGAAAGATTTGATGGAAAAGTGGGTAAGGGGCACAAGTGTTACAAGATTTGAAGGAATGTTTGACTTAGGTGCTCAGGAGCACTTCTTAAACATATGTAAAGATGATGTGAAACAGTGTCTATGGGAGAAATAGGTGAAAATTGTGGATAGATGGATTTTTCAGCTAATGATTTTGAGCAGACACAAGCATCTTTTGTGAATAAGCTACAGACGAAAGAGTTTACACTTGGTGGGAAGTATGGTCCCATTTTACCCCGTTCTTCTAATCCCCAGTCCCAATCTCCTGTAAAAACAGAAGGTCCAGGAGGTGCTATCATTGTAATACCACTGATCACCCGAGGGATAAATGCCCTGTGCACACAGGAAGCAGGTAGCCCATGCGAATTCTGCAATTCTGAGCACAGAAGCCCCTCGGGCACCTGTCACTTATCATATTAGGTTGGTAAAATTAGCATCTGCACAGCTAGGCATGAAACAGTTAATGGCAGGGAACACCTTGGGTGGGAAGATACAGGGGTAGAATTTTTTGCGGTTAGGAGGAGTATAGTGCAACAAGGTGACATACTGACAGAGCTTTTAGTATTTGGCAGTTACAAAATCCTTGTGCCTTTGGCTAAATTTCACATAAAAACCGAGGGTGTGGAAGCTGTATTATCAGTGGGGGTAGTAGATGATAACCCTATTGATATGCTAAGGGCAGGTCTACACTACGGCGCGGGGGGTCGATGTAAGGTACGCAACTTCAGCTACGTAAGTAATGTAGCTGAAGTCGACATACCTCACTCGACTTACCTTGCTGTGAGGACGCTGCAATGTCGAAGGCTGGCGCTTCCCCGTCGACTCCGCTTCTGCCTCGCGTCGGGGTGGATTACCAGCGTCGACGGAGAGCACGTTCTGGGATCGATTTATCGCGTCTAGATTAGACACAAAAAATCGAGCCCCAAAAGATCGATTGCTACCCGCCGAATCGGCGGGTAGTGTAGACAAGCCCTGATTGTCAATGATTTCTTCCAGGTAGTTCAGGCTGTTAAAGTGACTACCTGCAGCAAGGAGCATTCTGCTCGTACCTCAGAGGGAAAGGGGAAAGTCGCAGGAACTGCTGAAGGAATGAAAGTCTCCTTGATTCCCCAGCAAGAGGGGGACGCTACATGCTTCCAGGGGTGGGGGTGCTTGAGACCAGCTCCTGCCCTGCAGCTGAAGGCAGCGTCGCCTCAGGGAGAAAAATGTTCATGTTACAGGTAAACAAGGGACAAACCCAATGCTGGGGACCACAAGGAGGTGTGTGTGACGAACTAGGACTGTGGTTTATGTTTTCCCTGAGTACTGTGTGGGTGCCTCGGTTTCCCCTATGCAGTGCTTGAGTTTCTAGGTGGTGGAACAAGGATGCATGAGTGTTACAGAGGGGCCTGGACACAGAGAAGGGCTGACACTTTGTATCCTAGCAACCGATGGCCCCGGGCCCTCCCCTGCAAAGGTGAGAGCTGAAGGTGTTCGAACAAAGGGATCAGGTGACCTCCTGGCCCGGGAAGCAGACAAAGGGGGAGGAGGGGCTGGATAGTTTCAGTTTGGAGCTGGCCGGAGAAGAGGGGAGAGAGGCAGACAGGGTCTGGCCTCCCTGCCCCGTTTGGAGCTGTGGGGTGAAATGCAGGGAGCCCCCAGGCTGGGGTCTAAGCTCCCTGCCCCCCGGAAGGACCCGACTGAGGGGTCCTGGATGTACTGACAAGCTCTGGTTGGACTGTGTTCCTGGCATCTCTAATAAACCTTCTGTTCTACTGGCTGGCTGAGACTCCCAGTGAATCTGGGGAAGAGGGGTGCAGGGACGGACTCCCCTATACTCCGTGACAGTGTGTCCCAGAGGGGACCCATTGAAAAGCACAATGGTTGACAATGCTGCACAGATACAAAGAGAGGTTTTCTAGTGACCCATAGAAGGCACACTGAACTTTGTAAAAACACAAATGCATAAAACTATAATGTTTGCAACACTTGCGCGTTGTATGATCCAAACCTTAAGAAGGCCTTGGGCACACTCCCTTCAAATTAGGCACTGACTAACACTCCTGCAGTAAACAAAGGGGGGGGGGGGGTGACATTCTGTGTCCCAAAGCAACACCCTGGCAATCCTATATTTAACACAGTGACGTGATTATGATATATTTTATACAAAGTATGTCATGTAAGTATCAATGAAAAAGTTATGATTTGCTGAATATGATTACCCGATTTGTATGCATGTCTCATTTTTGTACCTAAAGTTCTGAAAGCATGCGAGGGCATGTGACCAGCTCACGGTACACTGGATTCCATTTGTGCCTGTACTTTTCCACTAACTGTGCTGGGGGCTTTTGCTTCGAAAAATGAGGTTCCCTCCACATGGAAGAAGCCATAAAAGGTGGACGTAACAAAATCACTTGGCCTCACTCCGCCCCTACCCCCGCCCCCAACTCAACACCTGGAAAAACTTTAAGAAGAAGGATCGAACTGGGGATTTGTTCCCAGGCTGAAGGAATTTCTAGCCTGTGTAGGGAAGACAGGTGGACTGTTTGTACCTTTAGGGTGACACACTGCGTGATTCAAATCCTGTCTAGTTTATAGAACTCAGATTGTAATTTTGCTTTATTTCTTAGGTAATCTACTTTGATCTGTATACTTATTACTTATAATCACTTAAAATCGATCCTTCTGTAGTTAATAAATCAGTTTTATATATTTTTTCCTAATACAGTGCGTTATTTGAAACAAAAGTGGAACCTGCTCAGGAGCAGGGACTAGTACGTTGTCCTCTCCACACTGAGGGAAGGGCGGACTGGGTAATAAATTCACAGTCGCCGGGTTTCTGCCCAGGGCAAGATGGTACAGCTCTGGGGTCCTCGGCTGGGGAGCTGAGGGGCGGGGATTCGCTGGAGCCTCTCTATTGTTGGTCCATGAGTGCACAGTGAAAGCATTCATGTAACTGCAGCTGGGTGCGTCCCTGGCTGTGGAAGTGCAAAAACTGGAGAGGATTGCAGCTAGTCACAGCCTCACAGTGTGAGGGGGAGCCCACGTTGGTATGCCAGAGGGCTCAGCAGTACCCCAGTTCCAGGTTGCATCCTGATCAATCTGTCACAGCCACCTAATGAACAATCCCTTCTATACCATGAATCGATTTCCTTCTTGACATGCGCTCAGTTACTAACGGAGACACCATGGTTACAGTAGGGAAGTTAGGACTCCTGGGTTCTCTCTGTCATTCTCTGAGAGACTTTCACCAAGTCACATCTTCCTTTCCCTCAGTTTAGCTATGTAGATGATGGGGATATGTTCATAGTAACTTTCCTTTGCTAGGGGTTTTGAAGATCATTCAATGAAAGGTGCTGCACAGTATGATGATAGTTACTGATCTGATCTCTGATCGCTTAGCGATAGCCCCGTGTGCCTGCACACAGTGTTCGTATCTCCCCTCAGTCACCTTTCTCCAGTTCCTTCTGTCTACTATCTACCCATTAGTACTCGGCATTTACAGGCATTATCAGACTCTACGGAGAGCTGGGCATTATTCCTAGTTTTCTTACTTATCAACTCTACTTTTTAAAAATAACCAAATACACAGAGCAGCCAATTCCCCTCTGACTCAGCGGAGAGCCCAAGAGTTCTCATCTCCCTTTGGGAAGGTCCCTTAATTACTGTTTACTCCTAAAGCTGGATAAAGAACACAGAAGCACAGACATTGAAAGAGAGACATTGGCTAGAGCATCTCCGATCTCCAGCCTGTTTCCATTCAGATGCCGCTTCTCCCCTAGAAGCTGAGCGAACCCCCCTGGGATTGCACACAGCTATATTATAAACGGTGCACACCCCTGTGTCGGCTCTCAGCGTGGGATGCTGCAGCAGATGCTGGGGTGAGAGAAGTGTGGGACACGGCTGCCTGAGGGGGATTCCCAGGGAAGACACGTCTGTCTCAGAATTCACAGGTACCCATCTCTTGCTGCGCAGCTCACCTGCTCAACAAACCCAGTGCACCGTGGGCGTGATGGGATAGAGAATAGGTCTGGGGTCCTTTCCAGTCTGTGCAGCCATTAAACATGCTGGGCCTCTTGCCACAGGGCATGAGTTTTTCTCCAATATCACTTTCCAAAATGTCCCTCTTCGCTCTGCCCCTGGCTGATGGGCTCCAGCCTGGAGGTGGCTGCATTTCAGTGGCACAGGGGATCCTTCACCATGAAAGGTGTTAGTAGTTTAAACAATACAAGACCAAATTCTGAGGCCATGGCCCATATGTTCTCAGGCCCCACTGAGGCAAAATTCCCCTTGCAAAGACCTCAGGAGCCAGCTGTGTGTGAGTTAATGAACAGGGCTTCTCACCTCCTCCTCTTGCCTGACTAGGGTGACCAGAGAGCAAATGTGAAAAATCGGGGCAGGGGGTGAGGGGTAATAAGAGCCTATATAAGAAAAAGACCCCAAAATCGGTACTGTCCCTATACAATCGGGACATCTGGTCACCCTATGCCTGACCGACTTTCTTTATCTAAGATTCATAGGGTTTAAGATCAGATGGAACAATTAGATCATCCTGTCTGACCTTCTGTATAACACAGGCCATTCAATTTAACCAGTTACCCCTGTATTGAGCTCCAAAACTTGTGTTTGACTAACACCTGGTCTATACTAGGAATTTACATTGTAGAATCATAGAGTCACAGGGTGAGAAGGGATCGCAAGGGTCAGCTAGTCTAAGCCCCTGACAAGATGCAGGATTTGTTGTTTCTAAACCATCCAGGACAGATGGCTCCAGCCTCCTTTGGAGAGCCTCTAATGAAGGAGCTTCACAACCTGCCTCGGTGACTGCTCCATTGTCCTGCTCTTCTTACAGTTAGGGAGTTATTTGTAGTTTGACGTTATGAGTGTAATACAATATCTCATTGAAAGGTGACAGGGTCAGAAAAAGCTAATTGACCCACAGACTGACCTGACCCATGGCCGAACTTTAAAGACTTGTTAGGAAGATATGTAAGGGAATAGAGCTTTGAAATGCAAGCCTGCATTGCTAGAGATAGAAAGGTGGATGTTTGCTCATTTCTTGTGATGTAAGCAAACAAGTCTTGTCTATTGCAATAGCTTTGATTCCAAGATCAATAAAAAGGAGTCTTAATATTTAGGAAGACACTTCAGTGAAATAGTTTTATTGTCTATATGTCTCTTTGAAGGTTGTGGTAACCTGCATCTGAACTATTTAATGGATAAATTACCCTGTACTAATTGCCATGATGTTTGGAAGAAGGAAAGTTAAGCCTATTGTTTTCTCAGGCCAAAAGGCTCCTGGAAATGTGTAAAAACCCTGGGACATGATCCTTCTTCATCTCAGATTGGCTTAGGGTTTCAAGAAGGGGAAACCCTAAGCCATAAGAATCGGAACACTGGGACCGTGAAAAGGATTTAGGGGTCATTTTGGACACCCGGCTCATTGTAAGGTCCCAGTGCGATGCTGTGGTCAAAAGGGCTAATGCGATCCTTGGATGCATAAAAGGGGGAGTGGTGAGTTGGAGTAGGGGAAGGATTTGATCTCTGCACACGTCATTGATGAAACCGACTGTGTCCAGGCTTGATCAATCCTGGGAGGGAACGGGGAGAAGCTGAGTGGCGGTGCGCTCAGGGGAGGTGGAGGAGCGGAGGTGAGCTCGGGCGGGGGGCGCGGGGAAGGCCACAGCAAGTAACCGGGGTTTGGACTTCTGAGTAACCCATGAGGTAATACAGTGCCAAACAGCTGATTCGCAGCAAGCCTTGGAGGGAGAGAGGAAGGAGGGAGAAGTGGAGCGGCGACTGCGTGCTCAGGGGAGGAAGCGGAGGCAGAGGGGAGGTGACCTGGGGCAGGGGGAGCATGGGGAGGGCTGAAGAAAGTAACGGGGGGGGGGGGTCGTCAGAGAAACCGCCTCTTTTACCGTGCGCGCTGCCACTCCGCTTCTCCCCCCTCCCTCCCTCCCAGGCTTGCCGCGCCAAACAGCTGATTTGGCCAAACAGCAAGCCTGGGAGGGCTTGCCACACAGCAAGCCTGGGAGGGCTTGCCAAACAGCAAGCCTGGGAGGGAGAGACGTGTCAGTCAGGGGGCAGGAAGTAGGTGGGGGTCAGATAGGGGACAGGGCCAGGCTGTTTGGGGAGGCACAGCCTTCCCTACCCGGCCCTCCGTAGCAAGTTCAATATAACGCAGATTCACCTAAAACACGGTAAGATATTTTGGCTCCTGAGGACCATGTTATATCAGGCTAGGGGTGTAATTTGCCTCAGCTTTGGAGAATTAGCCCTTTTGAAGGGTATCTGTAGATAGCTATTACTGGTTGGGGGCTGTTCCCTGTTTGTCCATTTGAATGTAATCAGTTCCATTCTTTTATTTTGTTCTCCTCTATCCTATGCGCCCTTATTTATCTCAAGCGACAAAGAGTCCTGTGGCACCTTATAGACTAACAGACGTATTGGAGCATAAGCTTTCGTGGGTGAATACCCACTTCTTCGGATGCAAGCAGTGGAAACCACTGCTTGCATCCGAAGAAGTGGGTATTCACCCACGAAAGCCAATGCTCCAGTACCTCTGTTAGTCTATAAGGTGCCACAGGACTCTTTGTCGCTTCTACAAATCCAAACTAACACGGCTACCCCTCTGATACTTATTTATCTCTTCTCCAAACTAAACAGTCCCAGACTTTTCAGTCTGTCTGCATATGCCAGCCTCCCCCATTCTCATAGCCTGTCTGGTAAATCCCCTTTCTATCGGCTGTATCCTTTATAGAGACTGGGTGACCAAAACTGAGCGCATCTCCAGAGCAGGATATTCTCCATCCCATTCCTTAGGCCTCTGAACATTGTCTCTGTTGTGGCCACTACTGCAAATGAGCAGGTGTTTCCATTGAGCTGCTATCAATGATGCCCAAGTCCTTTCCCTGAGGTGTGTTCTAGTTGGGATGTTTCCCCCGGCACATGTCTTGGCAAAGGGTTTTTTCCCCCACTTTCAGATTTTCAGTAACTAGGTCAATGAGAAACTCCCTACAGCATGGACTCTCTAGCCTGGGTTTCATTGCAGTAAGGCTACGTGAACATTGACAGATTTGTTTCTCTGAAAGTTTGGTCAATGACCAAAGAGCCTTTCAAGAAAATAGCTGTGGCACAATCACACTGTTTGCTCTTTCGGCATAGCACGTCAACACTTGGGGCGGTCGCAGAGACAGTGAGAGCAATGCACTGTGGATAGCTATCCCACAGTTCTGCTCTCCATCTTGTGCACATAGGTGTTGTGGGAAGGCAGAGCATCATGGCTCCGGGCTCAATGTCCCGTGATGCATTGCTTCCATCCCAGCATTCCATGTGCTTCCATCTCCTGTTTCCAGCATTTTTCAACATCCCTTGTTTTCTGCTCAGCCCGCTGTGATGGTGTCCCCCATAGGACTTTATGGGGAGATGCTTATAAATGTATATATGATGTAACTGGATTATGTTTTATGCTACATGTGCCATGAAACATATCTCTGTAAAAGTTATGATCTACTGAATCTATTCCTCCTGTTTGTATGCATGTATCATTGTTGTAGTTGAAGTTATGAATATTGGTTGTATTTCTTGAGAAAGGAATGTGCAGGTAAAGTGCCCAATCAAGAAGCGCTTAACAGACAAAAGGAAGTTGCAGACACGAATCCACATCTGAGCTTGCCCAGGAATGTCACTGGGCTGGTTACTGAGTTGTGCATAGACATGTGACTTGCCCATGTGATCCCAAAACTCCATTAGGTAACTGGATGCTACACAGGGTGAGGGGAGAAAGTCTATTTAAACCCCTGGGAGACTCCTCCATGTTGTCTTCAGCTGGCTAAAGAGAGAACCTCTCCACTCCCCACCGACACACCTGAAAGAGACTGGAACAAAGACAAGGACAAGAGGGGGTGTGAGCGATTGCTGGACCCGGGCTAGGAGGACCATAGCCTGTAAAAGGAAGTTTGCTGGAACTGGTGAGGTTTTTATCTGTATTTAGTGTGATTAGACATAGACGTGCGTGTTTTATTTTATTTTACTTAGTAATTCACTTTGTTCAGTCTGTTACTACTTGGAACCACTTAAATACTACTTTCTGTACTTATTAAAATCACTTTTCACTTATTACTTAACCCGGAGTACGTGTTAGTACCTGGAGGGGGGCAAACAGCTGTGCATACCTCTCTATCTGTGATATGGAGGGCGAACTATTTATGAGTTTACCCTGCATAAGCTTTATACCGGGTAAAATGGATTTATTCAGGGTTTGAACCCCATTGGGAGTTGTGCACTTGGGTGTCAAAGGCAAGGGCACTTCCTAAGCTGCTTCCAGGCAGGCCTACTGCTATTAGGGGACGAGGTTCGGACCTGGGTCTGGGTTTGCAGCAGATCAGTGGTATCTGGCTCAAAACAGACAGGATTCTGGAGTCCCAAGCTGGAAAAGGCAGGGAAGCAGGGGCAGGAGTAGTCTTGGCACACCCAGTGGCAGCTCCAAGGGGGTTTCTGTGATACCAACCCGTCACACCCGCCACCTCTATCTGCAGGAATGGATCCCACACTGCTCTGCTAGCTGTCAGTAGCACATCACTAACGGCAGTGGAATCAATCTTGAAGTTGTGAAGGCAACGAGAGTCACAGTTGACTCACGTGGTGTCTGACATAGATAAAAGCGGCATTATATTGCCTTTGGCATTCACAGAACAGCTGAGCATAGCGGAACGACACTTTCGGGCTCGGGAAACTAGCACTGAATGGTGAAATCACATCGTTACGCAGGTGTGGGATGAAGAGCAGTGGCTGCAGAACTTTTGGATGAGAAAAACCACCTTCCTGGAATTGTGTACTGAGCTCGCCCCAGCCCTACATCACAAGGACACCCACATGAGAGCTGAGCTCTCGGTGGAGAAGCTCATGGCGATCGCAGTGTGGAAGCTGGTGACTCCAGGCTGCTACTGGTCAGTTGCAAATCAGTTTGGAGTTGGGAAGTCGACCACTGGGGCTGAATTAGCACAAGTGTGCAGGGCCATTAATCCCATCCTGCTGCGCAAGACCATAACTCTGGGCAACGTGCGTGACATTGTAGATGGCCTTGCAGAAATGGGTTTCCCCAACTGCGGAATTGCGATAGACGGCGCATATTCCAATTTTGGCACCGGATGCCTTGTGATGGAATATATCAATCGGAGGGGGAACTTCTCCATGGTGTTGCGTGCACTTGAGGATCACTGTGGGCGTTTCATTGACAACAGTGCAGGGTGCTCTAGAAAAGTGCATGACGCAAGAATCTTTACAAACACCGGCCTTTCCAGAAAGCTGAAAGCAGGGACTTACCTTCCAGACCAAAAGATCCCCACAGCGGATGTCAAAATGCCCATAGTGATCCTGGGAGACCTGGCATACCCCTCAATGCCAGGGCTCATGAAGCCGTACATGGGAAACCTGGATAGCAGAAAGGGTCGTTTCAACAATAGGCTAAGTAGGAGCAGGATGACCGTGGAATGTGCATTTGGCAGATTAAAAGCGTGCTGGCAATGCCTTTTTGACAAGTTAGACCTCAATGAGGAAAATATTCCCATGGTCGTAGACATCTGTTGCACCTTGTATAATATTTGTGAAGGTAAGGGCAAAAAGTTTGCTCAGGGGTGCACTGCTGAGACAGAACACGTGGCTGCTGAATTTTAGCAGCCAGATACCAAGGCTGTTCGAGGGCACAATGGGGGTCAATTCGAGTCAGGAAGGCTTTGCGGCAACACTTTCAAAATGAGAAGTAGTAATGTTTGTTGCTATGTTTGGGTTTGTAAAGCATAATGAAGTCCAGTTTTGGTAGGGAAGGAAGCACTTGTGATTGTTCAGGCCCAGGGTTCAATGTAAGGAAATGAAAAAACTGCCTGCGTGTTTGCTGCTGCCATCTGCTATCATAACTTCCACAGAAACAAATACAGAGTTATTATTCAAATAACTTTGCTTTTATTGCCAAAAAACCCACAACACCATGCACACACACACACAGCTGTGTGTAAGTCTGGCTTTCATTTGAACAGGTGTCTGTGGAGTTGGAGTGAACGGTAAAGTGAGACATCCCAGAAATCGGAAAGAAATGCGGGTGGAGTTTGGAGAGGACATGGGAAAGGGTTCTGAATGTGCTGAAGGGGAGGGAGGGCACCGATCTGCTCAGTCTGGAGCATCAGGAGGGACTGCAGCATGTTGGTTTGCTGCTCTGAAACTTTTATCAGCATTTTCTTTGCATCCCTAGTGTATGGCTCATTTTAGTTTCTTTCCTGCTTCTCAGTTTCCCTCCACCGCCTGCATTCTGTCTTGTCTCCATCAGAGTACTACAGCAACTCCCAGAGCATATCTTCCTTGCTCCGTATTGGGCGCTTTCTTATCCGCCGGAGACACTCGGCTGGATTGGGGCGGTTGCCTCCTTTCAAGGACATATCTGCTGAAGCACAAGTAACAATTATAGTAACAAGTAGCATTATTGTAAAGTACAAATACAGCATTGAAACACTACATTAAAACACACCACTGGTAACACACTAGTCACTTTCCCGCAGACCCTTGAGAAGTACACATATTGGCAAACAATGCAAGCATGGTGAATGTTTCCAAGGGTGCGGGACGTTGGGCATGGGAGAAAAGCTCGGGCCTAACACAGTGATAAAATCAAGCATGGTGTCTACACTGGCACGACAAACATTTTGCATAAAAACCTTACTCCTCTTGTCAAGTGCCTTTATTAAGTCACTGAAACTGAGAATTTCCGTCATCGAAAGTGGTTTTGTATTGTTTACACCTCCAGTATTTTGTCACCAAATGCTGCTTTTGGGTGGAAAAGCTTGGCAGAGTAAACAAGGCCAAAGGAACAATAAGGGATAACTAGTATCCACTCTTGTTTCCTGCTGGTGCCTATTAAGGTTTCCTACACCATGATTTGTAGGAATTATTAATACAGGGAGCACCATAAAACTTGGAATTGGTATTAGGAGGATCAGTTATTCATAATTCATTTATCTGAATAATGAAAATGTCATTTTTCAGTGTGTGAAGAGCGAAAAAACTGCTTCATTCATGAGACTAGCCTCCAGTACTGCATGTACTGTCTCATATTAACATTTTCTCTCCATCCAGGTATTTGTCCTGCGACCATCACCCTAGCCCCTGGGCACATACAGGAAGTCAGGGGAATCTACGGTACATGCAGGAGACACTATTGTGCGTTAGTGTTGGTCGCCGTCTCTCCTACATCATGTCAGATTCCAACTCAACTGACTTCACAAACCCCTCCACCTTCATCCTGCTGGGCATTCCTGGCCTGGAGGCAGCTCATGTCTGGATCTCCATCCCTTTCTGCATGATCTATGCCATAGCCATCTTGGGGAACTTCACCATCCTGTTCATCGTAAAGATGGAGCCGAGCCTCCATGGGCCCATGTACTATTTCCTCTGCATGCTGGCCGTCACCGACCTGGTCCTGTCTACATCCGTCCTGCCAAAAATGCTGAGCATCTTCTGGTTCAATTCCAGGGCGATCAATTTCAGTGCCTGCCTCACCCAGATGTACTTTATTCTCACCTTCATTGCGATAGAGTCTGGGATCCTCGTGGCCATGGCTTTTGATCGCTATGTGGCCATCTGCGATCCCCTGAGACATTCTACCACCCTGACAAACCCAGTGGTGGCCAAAATTGGCCTGGCTGTGGTGCTGCGCGGCGTCATGCTTGTACTGCCCTATCCCTTCCTGGCGAGGAGGTGGCCATATTGCAGAACCAACATCATTCCAAACACGTACTGTGAGCACATAGCTGTGGTAAAACTGGCCTGCGCTGACATCCGCGTCAGTAGTTACTACAGCCTCTCTGTGGCATTCTTAGTGATTGGTCTGGATGTGTTTTTTATCACTTTGTCCTATACTCAGATCCTCAGGGCCATCATCAGCCTCCCAACAAAGGACGCCCGGCTCAAGACTTTTGGGACCTGCGGCTCCCATCTCTGTGTCATCTTAGCCTTTTACATACCACATCTCTTTGCCGCCCTCACGCAACGGTTTGGACACAATGTGGCCCTGAATTTGCACGTTCTCATGGCCAACATGTACCTCCTGGTGCCCCCCATGATAAACCCCATCATCTACGGGGTGAAGACCCAACATATCCGGGATAGGCTGCTCCAGCTATTTACTCATAAAGGGACCTAAAGTTTTCTCCTGGTGCTCTGGCTCTCAGACCGAGCTCCCTGCAGAGCTGGCTGGTGACATGGTGCTGGGCCCTCTTCCCTGAATCACTGACTGGCCAGTCAAAGCGACATTAAATCCTTTCCTGACCTTAATGTGCTGTGTCAGCATGACAAACTGGGGAATCCATCTATGTGCAACTCATAGGGTTACCACCTCCTAATTGCTGGTAATTGGAAGCCTGAGGCCCCACCCCTCTGCTCTGCCTCTTCCCCTCAAGGCCCCGCCCCTCACTCGCTCCACTCCTCCCCACCCCCTGTCACTCTCTGGATCATCCCTGTGACACTCTGCACTCCAGAGCACCCCATATTTTCCATGGTGATGTAATTATGGTATGTTTGGTACATAGCATGCCCTGTGAGGTATCATTGTAAAAGTCTTCATCGGCTAAACATTGATATCCCCTTGCGTTGTATGTGCTGTCATTGTATGTGTGATGTGTGGCTGGAAACACCCAAAACCAGCCTTTCAGCTATGTCAAAGGAGTAGCCAGACAGTGTTAATTGCTGCCATCAACACCCATCAAGGGAAGAGTCCATTAGCAGAGGAACTCTGTGTAAGAAAGCCTTCTCGGAGGGAGCACGGAGACAATGGAGAATGTTTGGCCAATGGGGGCAGACCCCCCATGTCACATACATAGACTTTCCAGCAAGCTGGGAGAAACTATAAAAGATGGGCAGTGACATCATCACTTGTCTTCACTCCCCCACAACTCAACACCTGCAAGAAGCGCTGGAAGACAAAGGACTTTGAATGGGGGAGGGGAATCCAGGCTGCAAAGCAGATGCAGCCTGTGCCTCAAGACTCTGTAAGCCTGTTTGTATCATCAGTCAGGGTGAGATATCGCTGATTCAAATCGTATCGAGTGCGTACAAGCCTCACACTCCAAGTTTGTTAGATTTCCAAGGTAACCTGCTTTGATCTGTTTGTTATCACTTATAACTACGTAACATCTATCCTTCTGTAGTTAATAAACCTGATTTATGTTTTATCTTAAGCAGTGTGTTTTTGAGTGAAGCCAGTGGGGTAAAACCAAAGTCCTCTCTGTTTGTCTGGTTTGGCATGCCTTAAATGTAAAAGACCCCCGGCCTTGGGCTGTGACTGCCCTCCTCTAAGCAATTTGTCCTGAATTGATACTCTCAGTTGTGTCCCACTAAAGGCCACCTTGTTACAAGGGGATACTGAGGGGAAAGGAAAGCCAGTAACTAAACATATGTTAAGGTTCAGGGAGGAGTTGAAAGACACAATGAGTATTGAAAGAATCCAACTGTCCAAGCAGAAGACGTGATATAATAAAAATACTTGAAAACACCCACCTGTGATAAAAGATTTGGTGATCTTCTTAAACCTCATGATACAATGTTTGTTGCTAATGATAAATCTTATGACAAAGAATTTGGTACTGATGGTAAATCCTATGCAAAGGTGTAACATGCATGATTTTGGGGACAAGCTTTCGGATATGCTATAAATAGTAAACAAGAAGCCCTATGGGGATACTGCTTCTCAGCTAACACCTGTAAACAGGCTCAAAGCTCGTCACTGCAGGGAAAACATAATAAATCTGGTCTTTTATGTGGAAGGAGAAACTGAGTCACACCACAGCATGGCATTGATGAATATCTGTATTGAGTTATCACCAGTCGGAAAAGCACAGTGGTGGACAATGCTGCACAGATACAAAGAGAGGTTTTCTTGTGACTCATAGAAGGCACACAGAAGTTTGCAAAAACACATGTGGAGAACACTACAATGTTTGCAACATGTTCCAAACCTTAAGAAGGTCTTGAGCACACTCCCTCCAAATTAGTCATTGACTAACACTCCTGCAGTAAACTAAGGGGGGAAGTGTGACATTCTGTGCCCCAAAGCAACTCCCTGGCACTACCATATTTACCATGGTGATATGATGGTATTTTCTATACAAAGTATGTCATGTAAGTATCAATGAAAAAGTTATGATTTGCTGAATATGACTGCCCGATTTGTATGCATGTCTCATTTTTGTACCTAAAGTTCTGAAAGCATGCGAGGGCATGTGACCAGCTCACGTGACACTGGATTCCATTTGTGCCTGTACTTTTCCACTAAATGTTCTCAGGGCTTCTGCTTGGAAAAATGAGGTTCCCTCCACATGGAAGAAGCCATAAAAAGTGGAAGTAACAAAATCACTTGGCCTCACTCCACCCCATAACTCAACACCTGGAAAAACCTTAGGAACAAGGACCAAACGGGGGATTTGGTCCCAGGCTGAAGGAATTTCTAGCCTGTGTATGGAAGACAGGTGGACTGTTTGTACCATCAGGGTGACACAGTGCGTGATTCTAATCCTGTCTAGTTTATAGAACTCAGATTGTAATTTTGCTTTATTTCTTAGGTAATCTACTTTATTCTGTATGCTTATTACTTATCATCATTTAAAATCGATCCTTCTGTAGTTAATAAATCAGTTTTATTTTTTTTACCTAATATTGTGTGTTGTTTGAAATGCAATAGGGAAACTTACTCAGGAACAGGGGCTGGTGCATTGTCCTCTCCACATTGAAGGAGGGGTGGACCGGGTGATTAACTTACAGTCTCCCGGCTTCTGACCAGGGTAAGACGGTACAGCTCTGGGGTCCTAGGCTGGGGAGCTGCGGGGCAGGGGAGGGAATTGGCTGGAGCCTCTCTATTGTTGGTTCATGAGTGCCTAGTGAAAGCATTCATGTAACTGCAGTGGGGTGCATCCCCGACTCTGTCTGGCTGTGGAACTGCAAAACCTGGAGAGGATTGCAGCTAGTCACAGCCTCACAGTGTGAGGGGGAGCCCAGGTTGGTATGCCAGAGGGCTCAGCAGAACCCCAGTTCCAGGGTGCATCCTGGCAAGTCCGTCACGCCCACCTGACGATCAAGCCCTGCTACACCATGAGTCCATTTCCTTTTTGTCACGCGCTCAGGTACTAATGTGGTTACAGCAGGGAAGACAGGACTCCTGGGTTCTCTCTGTCCTTCTCTGTGTGACCTTCACCAAGTCATGTCTCCCTTTGATTCAGTTTACCTGTCAGTATAATGGGGATGTGTTCATAGCTCCGTGTGCCTGCACAAAGTCTTCGTATCTGCCCTCAGTCACCTTTCTCCAGATCTCTCTGTGTACTATCTATCCATTAACACTGGGCATTTCCAGTGTATCAGACTCTATGGAGAGCTGGGCATTATTCCTAATTTTCTTACTAATCAACTACTTTTTAAATATACACAAATACACAGAGCAGCCAATTCCTCTCTGACTCAGCAGAGAGCCCAAGAGTTCTCATCTCCCTTTGGGAAGGTCCCTTAATTACTGTTTACTCCTAAAGCTGGATAAAGAACACAGAATCACAGACATTGTAGATGATAACCCTATTGATATGCTAAGGGCAGGTCTACACTACGGCGCGGGGGGTCGATGTAAGGTATGCAAATTCAGCTACGTAAGTAATGTAGCTGAAGTCGACGTACCTTGCTCGACTTACCTCGCAGTGAGGACGCTGCAATGTCGAAGGCTGGCGCTTCCCCGTCGACTCCGCTTCTGCCTCGCGTCGGGGTGGATTACCAGCGTCGACGAAGAGCACGTTCTGGGATCGATTTATCGCGTCTAGATTAGACACAAAAAATCGAGCCCCAAAAGATCGATTGCTACCCGCCGAATCGGCGGGTAGTGTAGACAAGCCCTGATTGTCAATGATTTCTTCCAGGTAGTTCAGGCTGTTAAAGTGACTACCTGCAGCAAGGAGCATTCTGCTCGTACCTCAGAGGGAAAGGGGAAAGTCGCAGGAACTGCTGAAGGAATGAAAGTCTCCTTGATTCCCCAGCAAGAGGGGGACGCTACATGCTTCCAGGGGTGGGGGTGCTTGAGACCAGCTCCTGCCCTGCAGCTGAAGGCAGCGTCGCCTCAGGGAGAAAAATGTTCATGTTACAGGTAAACAAGGGACAAACCCAATGCTGGGGACCACAAGGAGGTGTGTGTGACGAACTAGGACTGTGGTTTATGTTTTCCCTGAGTACTGTGTGGGTGCCTCGGTTTCCCCTATGCAGTGCTTGAGTTTCTAGGTGGTGGAACAAGGATGCATGAGTGTTACAGAGGGGCCTGGACACAGAGAAGGGCTGACACTTTGTATCCTAGCAACCGATGGCCCCGGGCCCTCCCCTGCAAAGGTGAGAGCTGAAGGTGTTCGAACAAAGGGATCAGGTGACCTCCTGGCCCGGGAAGCAGACAAAGGGGGAGGAGGGGCTGGATAGTTTCAGTTTGGAGCTGGCCAGAGAAGAGGGGAGAGAGGCAGAGAGGGTCTGGCCTCCCTGCCCCATTTGGAGCTGTGGGGTGAAATGCAGGGAGCCCCCAGGCTGGGGTCTAAGCTCCCTGCCCCCCGGAAGGACCCGACTGAGGGGTCCTGGATGTACTGACAAGCTCTGGTTGGACTGTGTTCCTGGCATCTCTAATAAACCTTCTGTTCTACTGGCTGGCTGAGACTCCCAGTGAATCCGGGGAAGAGGGGTGCAGGGCCGGACTCCCCTATACTCCGTGACAACTGGTGGTAGCGGTGGGATGTTCTGCACCCCGTGAACGGCGCTTCCTGCAGTAAGTAACTGGGGAGCAGTAGAACGAAGAGGGGCTAACGAGGACCAGGCGTGCTGAAGGCTCACGGAGGAACGGTTTCAGGGAGCGGAGGAGCTACGCTTAACCCCTGGGAGTGTGTGACCAGCGAGAAGGACTGTGCAATGAGGGGGTCCCACTGGAGGATGCAGTGAGCAGTCCCAGGGGCGGAGGAGCCTGCGGCTTGGCCCTGGGAGAGAGAAGGAATTTTGCAGTGACAGGGTTCCCCTGGGGGTGCCGTGAGTGGACCCAGGGGCGGAGGAGCTGCAGCTCGACCCTGGCAAAGAGGCGGTGACCTGATGAAGGGCTGGCACACTTGGGGTTCTTCCTGGAAACCGTGGGGAGCTAAGAGCACACAGGCCTGTGGATCCACAGCAACTTGGGAGCAGTGAAGTGATGGCGTATCGCCTTCTCCTTAAGAAGAGCATTGTAACCCTGTGCAAAAAGAGAGGGCTACCCATTGGGAAGCTCACTAAAGCCCAGTTAATCACGCGGCTGGAGGAAGATGACCATTCTAGGGAGCAGATTCCTGACCCCAATGGGGCTACAGCAGGATCTGGGAGCAGCTGGAGTGATAGCCTGGCATCCCCAAGAGTCTGGTCCCCAACCAGACGGGGGTCTTCACGATCGGGTTCCCCAGCAGGGGATCGGAGACGGATGGGACTGGAGCTGAGTCCAAGAGAGCAAGAGGACAGTGAGAGACAGCGAGAGCCCGAGAAAGGGCTACAGGAGAAGCAGCAGCAGCAGCGTGAACTGGCGGTGGTGGAACGGAGAGGCATAGGGGACTGGCCAGGGGTAAGTGGGGACAGATCCCGGGGTGCCAGCTCTGCAGGGAACCTCAATCCTAAATTGCTGCCCCTAGCTAAGGAGGGTGGGGATGTGGAGGCCCACCTCACTGCCTTGGAGCAGGCTGGTGATTGGAACCAGGGCGACCCTGCAGAAAAGCCTCGGGATCTAACCCCCTTGCTGGGTCCCAAGGCCATAAACTCCGCCAGCCAGATGAGTAGGATGGTGGACGGATTTCCACTCCTAGCCCTGGACTCAAGCCCTATGGACCCCCAGTGGGAGCGGAAGGTGATGGTCAATGGAGAGACATTCCTGGGGTGGCGAGACCCCGAAACAGAGAGAACTGTGGTCAGGCCTCGGGTGGTGCACCCCCACCAGATGCTATGGGGCTGTGTGACCTGGGTGAGGGTCCCGGGGACAGACCCATTCGCCCTGCCTATGGCCCAGATCCCTGTGCAGACCCAGGAGGGGTCAGGTTGGCTGTTGGTTGGGGTTCTCCAGGATATCAGCTGTAAGGTGCTGTTGGGAGGTGACTGTGTATCTTTGGGACAGGATCCAGGCCCTGGCCCTGTAACGGCCGAGGATTTGAATTTGAACTCAGGGAACCAATTGGCTAAGAGGGAAATGGTCAGTGAAAATGCAAATGACCTGGCTGGCAGGGGGGAGGAGCTGCCAGGCCCCGGTTCCCTGCCTGCCTGTAACCAGACCCCTAGGGCGGGGTGCGACAGAGAGATGCTCCCCACCCCCCTGCACAATGAAAAGGTGGCTCAGGCAGTCTCTGATGCAGAGAGCAAAGCAGCAAGCTCGCTGCCTGGCCCCACAGGGACAGCCAGGGCAGCGCTGAGCACCGGGGGAGCAGAGACCCCAGCTGAGTGGGGGGGGGACACAGGCAGCGCAGGACGGCTGCCAACCAGGCTTGCCTGGTCCAGAGGTGCTGCCGGGAAGTGATTCCACGGCAGGGAGGGAGCCACCAGGGACAGGGCTCAGTGGGGCGGTGACCCCAGGCCTGGCCAGTGAGCTGCAGAGGGATCCCGCCTTGGAGAAGCTAAAGGAACTTGCTGGCCACAGCGCTGCAAACCCCCTTGGGGAAGACTGCAGAGACAGATCCCTGTGGGAGAAGGGATTCCTGTGCCGGGAATGGGCTTCCCAAGGGGAAGTAGAACTGTGGGGAATCAGGAGGCAGCCGGTGGGGCCCCAGAAGTATCATCACCGGCTATTGTACCTGGCCCAGGGTAAGGGAGAAGATCCCTGGAGGTCCCTGCCCATCAGAGAGGAACCTTTCCAGAAGGTGGCTATGAATAGGGTGGGCCCCCTCAGCAGGGCAACCTGGTCAGGGAAGAAATGCATCCTGGTGGTGATGGATTTCGCTACCCAGAGGTGGTGGCTCTGTCCTCCACCGAGGCAGACACCGAGGCAGACGCGCTGCTGACCATCTTCAGCACAACGGGGGTCCCCAGCGAGGTCTTTACAGATCAGGGATCCGAGGTCATCTCAGCCCGGCTCCGGGGCGTGTGGGAGAAAGGTGGAGTCTGGCCCACCTGGGCCTCTGCATGTCACCCTCAGTCCAACGGGCTGGTGGAGAGAGTTTAGGGGACCGTGAGGCTGATGCTGAGGACTTGCATAAATCAGCATCCACAGGACTGGGACAAGTACCTGCCCCACCGATGGCACAGGGAAGTGCCCCAGGAATCACCAGGGGGCTTCCCTTTCAAGCTGTGGTATGGGAGGAGAGTAAGGGGACCCCTAGAACCGGTAAGGGACGATTGGGAGGAGAAGGGGGAAGACCCCCTGATGGATCTCTCCCCTGAGATGGGAGCCCATCCTCCCATCAGGTGTCCCCCATTCAGAGTAACTGGGAAAAGAGCCTAGAACCTGGAGAGAGAGGCCAAGGACAGGCTGGCTTTAGAGGTGAACCAGTCATTCAACAGCCCAGGGCTGGCCAAGGTGGAGGCGATCAGAGATTGGCCTGTTCCCCAGACCAAGAAACAGGTCCAGGCCTTTAGCGGGATGGTGGGGTACTACCAGAGGTTTGTACCCCACTTTAGCTCCCTAGCTGCCCCCATCACAGAGCTAGGTAAGAAGGGGAAGCCAGACGAGGCAGTCTGGACCGAGCAGGGCCAGAGGGCTCTCTGTGCGCTGAAGGAAGCTCTAATCCAGGGCCCAATAGATCGAGTAAACCCAGACCGGGCCAAGCCCTGTAGAGTGTTCACCGAAGCCTCAGACACAGGGCTGGGCGCGGTGCTGATGCAGGCCTATGCGAAGCGGGAGAGACACCCATCGGGTATCTGAGCAAGGAGCTGCTGCCCTGGAGGCAGAACGGTCAGGCCATAGAGAGGGAATGCCTGGCCATGGTGCAGGCCCTTAAGAAGCAGCAGCCAGATCTATTTGGGTGGCGCTTTACGGGGTATAGTCACCACTCCACCCCAACGTGGCTGCATCCAGGAAAAGGGGCCGATGCCGAGTGGCTGGTGACAGAGACACGTGGGCAGAGAGGGGACCAGATCAAGAGTGAGGCTCTTAACCAAGAGAGCCCGAATTACAGCCCTCCAGACTGGAGCACTGGGAAAAGACCTCATCTCAGCTTGAACCCCAGGGGTTTTGGGATGGAAAAAGGGCACGGGCTGCATAAACCTTCCCACATGCGGCCTGTGGGTGCCATGAAGCACCCCCGACCTAAGGGAGCACGTGGAACTGGAACGGCCTGGTGTGACCAGGTTCGAACTTCCCCAGGTCACTGGCTAAAGTGACCCCGCTCAGTTCGGTCTTGAAGGGGGGAGAGATGTGACGAACTAGGACTGTTGTTAATGTTTTCCCTGAGTACTGTGTGGGTGCCTCGGTTTCCCCTATGCAGTGCTTGAGTTTCTAGGTGGTGGAACAAGGATGCATGAGTGTTACAGAGGGGCCTGGACACAGAGAAGGGCTGACAATTTGTATCCTAGCAACCGATGGCCCCGGGCCCTCCCCTGCAAAGGTGAGAGCTGAAGGTGTTCGAACAAAGGGATCAGGTGACCTCCTGGCCCGGGAAGCAGACAAAGGGGGAGGAGGGGCTGGATAGTTTCAGTTTGGAGCTGGCCAGAGAAGAGGGGAGAGAGGCAGAGAGGGTCTGGCCTCCCTGCCCCATTTGGAGCTGTGGGGTGAAATGCAGGGAGCCCCCAGGCTGGGGTCTAAGCTCCCTGCCCCCCGGAAGGACCCGACTGAGGGGTCCTGGATGTACTGACAAGCTCTGGTTGGACTGTGTTCCTGGCATCTCTAATAAACCTTCTGTTCTACTGGCTGGCTGAGACTCCCAGTGAATCCGGGGAAGAGGGGTGCAGGGCCGGACTCCCCTACACTCCGTGACAGTGTGTCCCAGAGGGGACCCATTGAAAAGCACAATGGTTGACAATGCTGCACAGATACAAAGAGAGGTTTTCTAGTGACCCATAGAAGGCACACTGAACTTTGTAAAAACACATGTGGATAAAACTATAATGTTTGCAACACTTGCGCGTTGTATGTTCCAAACCTTAAGAAGGCCTTGGGCACACTCCCTTCAAATTAGGCACTGACTAACACTCCTGCAGTAAACTAAGGGGGGGGGGGGGGGGTGACATTCTGTGTCCCAAAGCAACACACTGGCAATCCTCTATTTAACACAGTGATGTGATTATGATATATTTTATACAAAGTATGTCATGTAAGTATCAATGAAAAAGTTATGATTTGCTGCATATGATTACCCGATTTGTATGCATGTCTCATTTTTGTACCTAAAGTTCTGAAAGCATGCGAGGGCATGTGACCAGCTCATGTGACACTGGATTCCATTTGTGCCTGTACTTTTCCACTAACTGTGCTGGGGGCTTTTGCTTCGAAAAATGAGGTTCCCTCCACATGGAAGAAGCCATAAAAGGTGGACGTAACAAAATCACTTGGCCTCACTCCCCCCCTGCCCCCGCCCCCAACTCAACACCTGGAAAAACTTTAAGAAGAAGGATCAAACTGGGGATTTGTTCCCAGGCTGAAGGAATTTCTAGCCTGTGTAGGGAAGACAGGTGGACTGTTTGTACCTTTAGGGTGACACACTGCGTGATTCAAATCCTGTCTAGTTTATAGAACTCAGATTGTAATTTTGCTTTATTTCTTAGGTAATCTACTTTGATCTGTATACTTATTACTTATAATCACTTAAAATCGATCCTTCTGTAGTTAATAAATCAGTTTTATATTTTTTTTCCTAATACAGGTCGTTGTTTGAAACAAAAGTGGAACCTGCTCAGGAACAGGGACTAGTACGTTGTCCTCTCCACACTGAGGGAAGGGCGGACTGGGTAATAAATTCACAGTCGCCGGGTTTCTGCCCAGGGCAAGATGGTACAGCTCTGGGGTCCTCGGCTGGGGAGCTGAGGGGCGGGGATTCGCTGGAGCCTCTCTATTGTTGGTCCATGAGTGCACAGTGAAAGCATTCATGTAACTGCAGCTGGGTGCGTCCCTGGCTGTGGAAGTGCAACACCTGGAGAGGATTGCAGCTAGTCACAGCCTCACAGTGTGAGAGGGAGCCCACGTTGGTTTGCCAGAGGGCTCAGCAGTACCCCAGTTCCAGGTTGCATCCTGATCAATCTGTCACAGCCACCTAATGAACAATCCCTTCTATACCATGAATCGATTTCCTTCTTGACATGCGCTCAGTTACTAACGGAGACACCATGGTTACAGTAGGGAAGTTAGGACTCCTGGGTTCTCTCTGTCATTCTCTGAGAGACTTTCACCAAGTCACATCTTCCTTTCCCTCAGTTTAGCCATGTAGATGATGGGGATATGTTCATAGTAACTTTCCTTTGCTAGGGGTTTTGAAGATCATTCAATGAAAGGTGCTGCACAGTATGATGATAGTTACTGATCTGATCTCTGATCGCTTAGCGATAGCCCCGTGTGCCTGCACACAGTGTTCGTATCTCCCCTCAGTCACCTTTCTCAAGTTCCTTCTGTCTACTATCTACCCATTAGTACTCGGCATTTACAGGCATTATCAGACTCTATGGAGAGCTGGGCATTATTCCTAGTTTTCTTACTTATCAACTCTACTTTTTAAAAATAACCAAATACACAGAGCAGCCAATTCCCCTCTGACTCAGAGGAGAGCCCAAGAGTTCTCATCTCCCTTTGGGAAGGTCCCTTAATTACTGTTTACTCCTAAAGCTGGATAAAGAACACAGAAGCACAGACATTGAAAGAGAGACATTGGCTAGAGTGTCTCCAGCCTGTTTCCATTCAGATGCCTCTTCTCCCCTAGAGGCTGAGCAAACCCCCCCGGGATTGCACACAGCTATATTATAAACGGTGCACACCCCTGTGTCGGCTCTCAGCGTGGGATGCTGCAGCAGATGCTGGGGTGAGAGAAGTGTGGGACACGGCTGCCTGAGGGGGATTCCCAGGGAAGACACATCTGTCTCAGAATTCACAGGTACCCATCTCTTGCTGCGCAGCTCACCTGCTGAACAAACCCAGTGCACCGTGGGCGTGATGGGATAGAGAATAGGTCTGGGGTCCTTTCCAGTCTGTGCAGCCATTAAACATGCTGGGCCTCTTGCCACAGGGCATGAGTTTTTCTCCAATATCACTTTCCAAAATGTCCCTCTTCGCTCTGCCCCTGGCTGATGGGCTCCAGCCTGGAGGTGGCTGCATTTCAGTGGCACAGGGGATCCTTCACCATGAAAGGTGTTAGTAGATAAACAATACAAGACCAAATTCTGAGGCCATGGCCCATATGTTCTCAGGCCCCACTGAGGCAAAATTCCCCTTGCAAAGACCTCAGGAGCCAGCTGTGTGTGAGTTAATGAACAGGGCTTCTCACCTCCTCCTCTTGCCTGACTAGGGTGACCAGAGAGCAAATGTGAAAAATCGGGGCAGGGGGTGAGGGGTAATAAGAGCCTATATAAGAAAAAGACCCCAAAATCGGTACTGTCCCTATACAATCGGGACATCTGGTCACCCTATGCCTGACCGACTTTCTTTATCTAAGATTCATAGGGTTTAAGATCAGATGGAACAATTAGATCATCCTGTCTGACCTTCTGTATAACACAGGCCATTCAATTTAACCAGTTACCCCTGTATTGAGCTCCAAAACTTGTGTTTGACTAACACCTGGTCTATACTAGGAATTTACATTGTAGAATCATAGAGTCACAGGGTGAGAAGGGATCGCAAGGGTCAGCTAGTCTAAGCCCCTGACAAGATGCAGGATTTGTTGTTTCTAAACCATCCAGGACAGATGGCTCCAGCCTCCTTTGGAGAGCCTCTAATGAAGGAGCTTCACAACCTGCCTCGGTGACTGCTCCATTGTCCTGCTCTTCTTACAGTTAGGGAGTTATTTGTAGTTTGACGTTATGAGTGTAATACAATATCTCATTGAAAGGTGACAGGGTCAGAAAAAGCTAATTGACCCACAGACTGACCTGACCCATGGCCGAACTTTAAAGACTTGTTAGGAAGATATGTAAGGGAATAGAGCTTTGAAATGCAAGCCTGCATTGCTAGAGATAGAAAGGTGATGTTTGCTCATTTCTTGTGATGTAAGCAAACAAGTCTTGTCTATTGCAATAGCTTTGATTCCAAGATCAATAAAAAGGAGTCTTAATATTTAGGAAGACACTTCAGTGAAATAGTTTTATTGTCTATATGTCTCTTTGAAGGTTGTGGTAACCTGCATCTGAACTATATAATGGATAAATTACCCTGTGCTAATTGCCATGATGTTTGGGAGAAGGAAAGTTAAGCCTATTGTTTTCTCAGGCCAAATGGCTGCTGGAAATGTATAAAAACCCTGGGACATGATCCTTCTTCATCTCAGATTGGCTTAGGGTTTCAAGAAGGGGAAACCCTAAGCCATAAGAATCGGAACACTGGGACCGTGAAAAGGATTTAGGGGTCATTTTGGACACCCGGCTCATTGTAAGGTCCCAGTGCGATGCTGTGGTCAAAAGGGCTAATGCGATCCTTGGATGCATAAACGGGGGAGTGGTGAGTTGGAGTAGGGGAAGGATTTGATCTCTGCACACGTCATTGATGAAACCGACTGTGTCCAGGCTTGATCAATCCTGGGAGGGAACGGGGAGAAGCTGAGTGGCGGTGCGCTCAGGGGAGGTGGCGGAGCGGAGGTGAGCTCGGGCGGGGGGCGCGGGGAAGGCCACAGCAAGTAACCGGGGTTTGGACTTCTGAGTAACCCATGAGGTAATACAGTGCCAAACAGCTGATTCGCAGCAAGCCTTGGAGGGAGAGAGGAAGGAGGGAGAAGTGGAGCAGCGACTGCGTGCTCAGGGGAGGAAGCGGAGGCAGAGGGGAGGTGACCTGGGGCAGGGGGAGCATGGGGAGGGCTGAAGAAAGTAATGGGGGGGGGGTCAGAGAAACCGCCTCTTTTACCGTGCGCACTGCCGCTCCGCTTCTCCCCCCTCCCTCCCTCCCAGGCTTGCCGTGCCAAACAGCTGATTTGGCCAAACAGCAAGCCTGGGAGGGCTTGCCAAACAGCAAGCCTGGGAGGGAGAGAGGTGTCAGTCAGGGGGCAGGAAGTAGGTGGGGGTCAGAGAGGGGACAGGGCCAGGCTGTTTGGGGAGGCACAGCCTTCCCTACCCGGCCCTCCGTAGCAAGTTCAATAAAACGCAGATTCACCTAAAACACGGTAAGATATTTTGGCTCCTGAGGACCATGTTATATCAGGGTAGGGGTGTAATTTGCCTCAGCTTTGGAGAATTAGCCCTTTTGAAGGGTATCTGTAGATAGCTATTACTGGTTGGGGGCTGTTCCCTGTTTGTCCATTTGAATGTAATCAGTTCCATTCTTTTATTTTGTTCTCCTCTATCCTATGAGCCCTTATTTATCTCAAGCGACAAAGGGTCCTGTGGCACCTTATAGACTAACAGAGGTATTGGAGCATAAGCTTTCGTGGGTGAATACCCACTTCTTCGGATGCAAGCAGTGGAAACCACTGCTTGCATCCGAAGAAGTGGGTATTCACCCACGAAAGCCTATGCTCCAATACCTCTGTTAGTCTATAAGGTGCCACAGGACTCTTTGTCGCTTCTACAAATCCAGACTAACACAGCTATCCCTCTGATACTTATTTATCTCTTCTCCAAACTAAACAGTCCCAGACTTTTCAGTCTGTCTGCATATGCCAGCCTCCCCCATTCTCATAGCCTGTCTGGTAAATCCCCTTTCTATCGGCTGTATCCTTTATAGAGACTGGGTGACCAAAACTGAGCGCATCTCCAGAGCAGGATATTCTCCATCCCATTCCTTAGGCCTCTGAACATTGTCTCTGTTGTGGCCACTACTGCAAATGAGCAGGTGTTTCCATTGAGCTGCTATCAATGATGCCCAAGTCCTTTCCCTGAGGTGTGTTCTAGTTGGGATGTTTCCCCCGGCACATGTCTTGGCAAAGGGTTTTTTCCCCCACTTTCAGATTTTCAGTAACTAGGTCAATGAGAAACTCCCTACAGCATGGACTCTCTAGCCTGGGTTTCATTGCAGTAAGGCTACGTGAACATTGACAGATTTGTTTCTCTGAAAGTTTGGTCAATGACCAAAGAGCCTTTCAAGAAAATAGCTGTGGCACAATCACACTGTTTGCTCTTTCGGCATAGCACGTCGACACTTGGGGCGGTCGCAGAGACAGTGAGAGGAATGCACTGTGGATAGCTATCCCACAGTTCTGCTCTCCATCTTGTGCACATAGGTGTTGTGGGAAGGCAGAGCATCATGGCTCCGGGCTCAATGTCCCGTGATGCATTGCTTCCATCCCAGCATTCCATGTGCTTCCATCTCCTGTTTCCAGCATTTTTCAACATCCCTTGTTTTCTGCTCAGCCCGCTGTGACGGTGTCCCCCATAGGACTTTATGGGGAGATGCTAATAAATGTATATATGATGTAACTGGATTATGTTTTATGCTACATGTGCCATGAAACGTATCTCTGTAAAAGTTATGATCTACTGAATCTATTCCTCCTGTTTGTATGCATGTATCATTGTTGTAGTTGAAGTTATGAATATTGGTTGTATTTCTTGAGAAAGGAATGTGCAGGTAAAGTGCCCAATCAAGAAGCGCTTAACAGACAAAAGGAAGTTGCAGACACCAATCCAGATCTGAGCTTGGCCAGGAATGTCACTGGGCTGGTTACTGAGTTGTGCATGGACATGTGACTTGCCCATGTGATCCCAAAACTCCATTAGGTAACTGGATGCTACACAGGGTGAGGGGAGAAAGTCTATTTAAACCCCTGGGAGACTCCTCCATGTTGTCTTCAGCTGGCTAAAGAGAGAGCCTCTCCACTCCCCACCGACACACCTGAAAGAGACTGGAACAAAGACATGAACAATAGGGGGTGTGAGCGATTGCTGGACCTGGGCTAGGAGGACCATAGCCTGTAAAAGGAAGTTTGCTGGAACTGGTGAGGTTTTTATCTGTATTTAGTGTGATTAGACATAGACGTGCGTGTTTTATTTTATTTTACTTAGTAATTCACTTTGTTCTGTCTGTTACTACTTGGAACCACTTAAATCCTACTTTCTGTATTTATTAAAATCACTTTTCACTTATTACTTAACCCGGAGTACGTGTTAGTACCTGGAGGGGGGCAAACAGCTGTGCATACCTCTCTATCTATGAAATAGAGAGCGAACTATTTATGAGTTTACCCTGCATAAGCTTTATACCGGGTAAAATGGATTTATTCAGGGTTTGAACCCCATTGGGAGTTGTGCACTTAGGTGTCAAACGCAAGGGCACTTCCTAAGCTGCTTCCAGGCAGGCCTACTGCTGTTAGGGGACGAGGTTCGGACCTGGGTCTGGGTTTGCAGCAGATCTATGGTTTCTGGCTCAAAACAGACAGGATTCTGGAGTCCCAAGCTGGAAAAGGCAGGAAAGCAGGGGCAGGAGTAGTCTTGGCACACCCAGTGGCAGCTCCAAGGGGGTTTCTGTGATAGCAACCCGTCACACCCGCCACCTCTATCTGCAGGAATGGATCCCACACTGCTCTGCTAGCTGTCAGTAGCACATCACTAACGGCAGTGGAATCAATCTTGAAGTTGTGAAGGCAACGAGAGTCACAGTTGACTCACGTGGTGTCTGACATAGATTAAAGCGGCATTATATTGCCTTTGGCATTCACAGAACAGCTGAGCATAGCGGAACGACACTTTCGGGCTCGGGAAACTAGCACTGAATGGTGAAATCACATCGTTATGCAGGTGTGGGATGAAGAGCAGTGGCTGCAGAACTTTTGGATGAGAAAAACCACCTTCCTGGAATTGTGTACCGAGCTCGCCCCAGCCCTACGTCACAAGGACACCCACATGAGAGCTGAGCTCTCGGTGGAGAAGCTCATGGCGATCGCAGTGTGGAAGCTGGTGACTCCAGGCTGCTACTGGTCAGTTGCAAATCAGTTTGGAGTTGGGAAGTCGACCACTGGGGCTGAAGTAGCACAAGTGTGCAGGGCCATTAATCCCATCCTGCTGCGCAAGACCATAACTCTGGGCAACGTGCGTGACATTGTAGATGGCCTTGCAGAAATGGGTTTCCCCAACTGCGGAGGGGCGATAGATGGCGCATATTCCAATTTTGGCACCGGATGCCTTGTGATGGAATATATCAATCGGAGGGGGAACTTCTCCATGGTGTTGCGTGCACTTGAGGATCACTGTGGGCGTTTCATTGACAACAGTGCAGGGTGCTCTAGAAAAGTGCATGACGCAAGAATCTTTACAAACACCGGCCTTTCCAGAAAGCTGAAAGCAGGGACTTACCTTCCAGACCAGAAGATCCCCACAGCGGATGTCAAAATGCCCATAGTGATCCTGGGAGACCTGGCATACCCCTCAATGCCAGGGCTCATGAAGCTGTACATGGGAAACCTGGATAGCAGAAAGGGTCGTTTCAACAATAGGCTAAGTAGGAGCAGGATGACCGTGGAATGTGCATTTGGCAGATTAAAAGCGTGCTGGCGATGCCTTTTTGACAAGTTAGACCTCAATGAGGAAAATATTCCCATGGTCGTAGACATCTGTTGCACCTTGTATAATATTTGTGAAGGTAAGGGCAAAAAGTTTGCTCAGGGGTGCACTGCTGAGACAGAACACGTGGCTGCTGAATTTTAGCATCCAGATACCAAGGCTGTTCGAGGGCACAATGGGGGTCAATTCGAGTCAGGAAGGCTTTGCGGCAACACTTTCAAAATGAGAAGTAGTAATGTTTGTTGCTATGTTTGGGTTTGTAAAGCATAATGAAGTCCAGTTTTGGTAGGTAAGGAAGCACTTGTGATTGTTCAGGCCTAGGGTTCAATGTAAGGAAATGATAAAACTGCCTGCTTGTTTGCTGCTGCCATCTGCTATCATAACTTCCACAGAAACAAATACAGAGTTATTATTCAAATAACTGCTTTTATTGCCAAAAAACCCACAACACCATGCACACACACACACAGCTGTGTGTAAGTCTGGCTTTCATTTGAACAGGTGTCTGTGGAGTTGGAGTGAACGGTAAAGTGAGACATCCCAGAAATCGGAAAGAAATGCGGGAGGAGTTTGGAGAGGACATGGGAAAGGGTTCTGAATGTGCTGAAGGGGAGGGAGGGCACCGATCTGCTCAGTCTGGAGCATCAGGAGGGACTGCAGCATGTTGGTTTGCTGCTCTGAAACTTTTATCAGCATCTTCTTTGCATCCCTAGTGTATGGCTCATTTTAGTTTCTTTCCTGCTTCTTAGTTTCCCTCCACCGCCTGCATTCTGTCTTGTCTCCATCAGAGTACTACAGCAACTCCCAGAGCATATCTTCCTTGCTCCGTATTGGGCGCTTTCTTATCCGCCGGAGACACTCGGCTGGATTGGGGCGGTTGCCTCCTTTCAAGGACATATCTGCTGAAGCACAAGTAACAATTATAGTAACAAGTAGCATTATTGTAAAGTACAAATACAGCATTGAAACACTACATTAAAACACACCACTGGTAACACACTAGTCACTTTCCCGCAGACCCTTGAGAAGTACACATATTGGCGAACAATGCAAGCATGGTGAATGTTTCCAAGGGTGCGGGACGTTGGGCATGGGAGAAAAGCTTGGGCCTAACACAGTGATAAAATCAAGCATGGTGTCTACACTGCCACGACAAAAATTTTGCATAAAAACCTTACTCCTCTTGTCAAGTGGCTTTATTAAGTCACTGAAACTGAGAATTTCCGCCATCGAAAGTGGTTTTGTATTGTTTACACCTCCAGTATTTTGTCACCAAATGCTGCTTTTGGGTGAAAAAGCTTGGCAGAGTAAACAAGGCCAAAGGAACAATAAGGGATAACTAGTATCCACTCTTGTTTCCTGCTGGTGCCTATTAAGGTTTCCTACACCATGATGTGTAGGAATTATTAATACAGGGAGCACCATAAAACTTGGAATTGGTATTAGGAGGATCATTTAATCATAATTCATTTATCTGAATAATGAAACTGTCATTTTTCAGTGTGTGAAGAGCGAAAAATCTGCTTCATTCATGAGACTAGCCTCCAGTACTGCATGTACTGTCTCATATTAACATTTTCTCTCCATCCAGGTATTTGTCCTGCGACCATCACCCTAGCCCCTGGGCACATACAGGAAGTCAGGGGAATCTACGGTACATGCAGGAGACACTATTGTGCGTTAGTGTTGGACGCTGTCTCTCCTACATCATGTCAGATTCCAACTCAACTGACTTCACAAACCCCTCCACCTTCATCCTGCTCGGCATTCCTGGCCTGGAGGTAGCTCATGTCTGGATCTCCATCCCTTTCTGTATGATCTATGCCATAGCCATCTTGGGGAACTTCACCATCCTGTTCATCGTAAAGATGGAGCCGAGCCTCCATGGGCCCATGTACTATTTCATCTGCATGCTGGCCGTCACAGACCTGGTCCTGTCTACATCCGTCCTGCCCAAAATGCTGAGCATCTTCTGGTTCAATTCCAGGGAGATCAATTTCAGTGCATGCCTCACCCAGATGTACTTCCTTCTCAGCTTCTTTGTGATAGAGTCTGGGATCCTCGTGGCCATGGCTTTTGATCGCTATGTGGCCATCTGCGATCCCCTGAGACATTCCACCACCCTGACAAACCCTGTGGTGGCCAAAATTGGCCTCGCTGTGGTGCTGCGCGGCGTCATGCTTGTACTGCCCTATCCCTTCCTGGCGAGGGGGTGGCCATATTGCAGAACCAACATCATTCCAAACACGTACTGTGAGCACATAGCTGTGGTAAAACTGGCCTGCGCTGACATCCGCGTCAGTAGTTACTACAGCCTCTCTGTGGCATTCTTAGTGATTGGTCTGGATGTGTTTTTTATCGCTTTGTCCTATACTCAGATCCTCAGGGCCATCATCAGCCTCCCAACAAAGGACGCCCGGCTCAAGACTTTTGGGACCTGCGGCTCCCATCTCTGTGTCATCTTAGCCTTTTACATACCACATCTCTTTGCCGCCCTCACGCAACGGTTTGGACACAATGTGGCCCTGAATTTGCACGTTCTCATGGCCAACATGTACCTCCTGGTGCCCCCCATGATAAACCCCATCATCTACGGGGTGAAGACCCAACATATCCGGGATAGGCTGCTCCAGCTATTTACTCATAAAGGGACCTAAAGTTTTCTCCTGGTGCTCTGGCTCTCAGACCGAGCTCCCTGCAAAGCTGGCTGGTGACATGGTGCTGGGCCCTCTTCCCTGAATCACTGACTGGCCAGTCAAAGCGACATTAAATCCTTTCCTGACCTTAATGTGCTGTGTCAGCATGACAAACTGGGGAATCCATCTATGTGCAACTCATAGGGTTACCACCTCCTAATTGCTGGTAATTGGAAGCCTGAGGCCCCACCCCTCTGCTCTGCCTCTTCCCCTCAAGGCCCCGCCCCTCACTCGCTCCACTCCTCCCCACCCCCTGTCACTCTCTGGATCATCCCTGTGACACTCTGCACTCCAGAGCACCCCATATTTTCCATGGTGATGTAATTATGGTATGTTTGGTACATAGCATGCCCTGTGAGGTATCATTGTAAAAGTCTTCATCGGCTAAACATTGATATCCCCTTGCGTTGTATGTGCTGTCATTGTATGTGTGATGTGTGGCTGGAAACACCCAAAACCAGCCTTTCAGCTATGTCAAAGGAGTAGCCAGACAGTGTTAATTGCTGCCATCAACACCCATCAAGGGAAGAGTCCATTAGCAGAGGAACTCTGTGTAAGAAAGCCTTCTCGGAGGGAGCACGGAGACAATGGAGAATGTTTGGCCAATGGGGGCAGACCCCCCATGTCACATACATAGACTTTCCAGCAAGCTGGGAGAAACTATAAAAGATGGGCAGTGACATCATCACTTGTCTTCACTCCCCCACAACTCAACACCTGCAAGAAGCTCTGGAAGACAAAAGACTTTGAATGGGGGAGGGGAATCCAGGCTGCAAAGCATATGCAGCCTGTGCCTCAAGACTCTGTAAGCCTGTTTGTATCATCAGTCAGGGTGAGATATCGCTGATTCAAATCCTATCTAGTGCGTACAAGCCTCACACTCCAAGTTTCTTAGATTTCCAATGTAACCTGCTTTGATCTGTTTGTTATCACTTATAACTACGTAACATCTATCCTTCTGTAGTTAATAAACCTGATTTATGTTTTATCTTAAGCAGTGTGTTTTTGAGTGAAGCCAGTGGGGTAAAACCAAAGTCCTCTCTGTTTGTCTGGTTTGGCATGTCTTAAATGTAAAAGACCCCCGGCCTTGGGCTGTGACTGCCCTCCCCTAAGCAATTTGTCCTGAATTGATACTCTCAGTTGTGTCCCACTAAAGGCCACCTTGTTACAAGGGGATACTGAGGGGAAAGGAAAGCCAGTAACTAAACACATGTTAAGGTTCAGGGAGGAGTTGAAAGACACAATGAGTATTGAAAGAATCCAACTGTCCAAGCAGAAGACGTGATATAATAAAAATACTTGAAAACACCCACCTGTGATAAAAGATTTGGTGATCTTCTTAAACCTCATGATGCAATGTTTGTTGCTAATGGTAAATCTTATAACAAAGAATTTGGTACTGATGGTAAATCCTATGCAAAGGTGTAACATGCATGATTTTAGGGACACGCTTTCGGATATGCTATAAATAGTAAACAAGAAGCCCTATGGGGATACTGCTTCTCAGCTAACACCTGTAAACAGGCTCAAAGCTCGTCACTGCAGGGAAAACATAATAAATCTGGTCTTTTATGTGGAAGGAGAAACTGAGTCACACCACAGCATGGCATTGATGAATATCTGTATTTAGTTATCACCAGTCGGAAAAGCACAGTGGTGGACAATGCTGCACAGGTACAAAGAGAGGTTTTCTTGTGACTCATAGAAGGCACACAGAAGTTTGCAAAAACACATGTGGAGAACACTACAATGTTTGCAACACTTGGGCGTTGTATGTTCCAAACCTTAAGAAGGTCTTGAGCACACTCCCTCCAAATTAGTCATTGACTAACACTCCTGCAGTAAACTAAGGGGGGAGGTGTGACATTCTGTGCCCCAAAGCAACTCCCTGGCACTACCATATTTACCATGGTGATATGATGGTATATTCTATACAAAGTATGTCATGTAAGTATCAATGAAAAAGTTATGATTTGCTGAATATGATTGCCCGATTTGTATGCATGTCTCATTTTTGTACCTAAAGTTCTGAAAGCATGTGAGGGCATGTGACCAGCTCACGTGACACTGGATTCCATTTGTGCCTGTACTTTTCCACTAAATGTTCTCAGGGCTTTTGCTTGGAAAAATGAGGTTCCCTCCACATGGAAGAAGCCATAAAAAGTGGAAGTAACAAAATCACTTGGCCTCACTCCACCCCATAACTCAACACCTGGAAAAACCTTAGGAACAAGGACCAAACTGGGGATTTGGTCCCAGGCTGAAGGAATTTCTAGCCTGTGTGTGGAAGACAGGTGGACTGTTTGTACCATCAGGGTGACACAGTGCGTGATTCTAATCCTGTCTAGTTTATAGAACTCAGATTGTAATTTTGCTTTATTTCTTAGGTAATCTACTTTATTCTGTATGCTTATTACTTAGGCCAGGTCTACACTAGGACTTTATGTCGAATTTAGCAGTGTTAACTCGATTTAATCCCTCACCCATCCACATTATGAAGCAGTTTATTTCGACATAAAGGGCTCTTTGAATCGATTTCTGTACGCCACCCTGACGAGGGGAGTAGCGCCAAATTCGAAATGACCATGTCGAATTCGAAGTACTGTGGACGGAATTCGACGCTAATAGCTCCGGGAGCTATCCCACAGTGCACCACTCAGTGGACGCTCAGGGCAGTAATCTGTACTCGGATGCTCTGACCTGCCACTCAGAGAAATCCCCGGGAAAATTTGAATCCCTTTTCCTGTCTGGCCATTTTGAATCCCATTTCCTCTTTGGACATCGTGGCGAGCTCAGCAGCACTGGCAACGATGCAGAGCTCTACAGCAGAGGTTACCATGCAATCGCAGAATAGAAAGAGGGCTCCAGCATGGAGTGATCGGGAAGTTTTGGATCTGATCGCTGTGTGGGGAGATGAATCCGTCCTACCCGAGCTCCGATCCAAAAGACGGAATGCAAAAATGTATGAAAAAATATCCCAGGCTATGACGGAGAGAGGATACAGCCGGGATGCTACGCAGTGCCGTGTGAAAATCAAGGAGCTGCGGCAGGCGTACCAAAAGACCAAGGAGTCCAACGGACACTCCGGGTCGCAGCCACACACTTGCTGATTTTATGAGGCACTGCATGCCATGCTCGGTGGTGCTGCCACAACTACCCCGCCAGTGTCCGTGGACTCCGACGACGGGGTCTTCTCTACGGGCACGTCGGAGGAGGTTTTCACGGACGGCGAAGAAGAGGAAGGAGGGGAGGAGGACGAGGCACTAGACAGCGGTCTCACAGCTGATTTCCCCGACAGCCAGGAACTATTCCTCACCCTGACTGAGCTGCCCTACGAACACTCCCAAGGCAGCATTCCTGAGCAGGAATCAGGCGAAGGATCATCAGGTTAGTGTGTTAGACATTTATTTGCAATACAATAGGTATGGTGTGATAGCACTGTGTAACTGTGGCTTAATTGGCGTTATGCGCTTCAGCTTGGAGTCGCTTTCCCGTGCAACTATTCGAAAAGTCTGTCAATATGTATGGGGATAGAGGTGTAATCCCCATCTGAGATCTCCGCGAAGCTCTCCTGGAGGTACAGTGAGAGCTTGTTTAGCACGTTCACTGGGAGGGCGGCCTTATTGTCTCCTCCATGGTAGGATACTTTCCCGCGCCATGCAAGCAGCAGGTACTCTGGTATCATTGCCTTGCATAGCATGGCAGCATACGGCCCCGGGGTTTGCTGGCATTGACGCAGCATGCAGTATTTCTCTGTCTCGGTAATCCTCATCAGAGTGATATCAGTCATGGGGTCCTGGTTTGAATGAGTGGTATAATTAGTATAGTGAATGCTTCCTTTTCCCTTTAAAGAAAGACACCCGGCTGTTTCCGTTAACGCATGGTGTTAGGGATTCGGGAGCCAAACCATTAGTACTTAGCGGCGCGCGGGCAGGGACAGTTCCGGGGACCGGCCACGCGAGGCCGGGGAAAGGGTACGCGATCCGTTCTGAAACAGCGGTTCGCGGGCGATCTTGGTTCCCGGGAGCTGCCACGCGAAGGGAGGGGGGGAAGGGTAGGCTAGCCATTCATGCTGAGCGGTTCGCGGGCATTTTTGGTTCCATGGAGCGACCACGCAGAGGGGAGGGAAGGGTAGGCGAGCCGTTCATGATGAGCGGTTCGCGGGCACTTTAGATTCCTGGAAGCAACCACGCGGGGGGGGGAAGGGTAGGCGAGCCGTTCATGATGAGCGGTTCGCGGGCACTTTAGGTTCCCGGGAGCGACCACGGGGGGGGGGAGGGGGGAAGGGTAGGCGAGCCGTTCATGATGAGCGGTTCGCGGGCACTTTAGGTTCCCGGGAGCGACCACGCGGAGGGGGGGGAAGGGTAGGCAAGCCGTTCATGATGAGCGGTTCGCGGGCAGTTTTGATTCCCGTGAGCGACCACGCAGAGTGGGGGGGGGGTTAGGAAAGTCGCTGTAGATTAGCGGTTTGGCCAGCATCAGTGCCTGCCCGCCGCCAGGAACAGTGAGTGAGACATGGGAGTGGAGCACTGCTGTGAAGCAATCTCTCAGCAGTCCTAACTCATAACCTTACCATGGTCTTCAGAGAGGTGATTTTCACTGTTCGGCAAGGCTTCTGGGATCCGTATACCGGGACCCCAGACACTCAGCATTAAGGCATAATATTTGACCTTGTAGTACGTTTACATGTGATAGCCACTGTGTTTGGTCCTATTCACGGTGAAAGAGTATGGGCATTGTTCTGCAAAAAGTATCTTTCTGAGGAATTCACTCCCTTTCCCTCATCCCGCAGTTGCGAGTGTCTCCCGCCCTACCCGTGTTTCTCCCTCCCATGGGCTGCTACAGCTAAGGCGGCGCAAAAAGAGAACCCGGGACGACATGTTCTCGGAATTGATGATGTTGTCCCGAAGGGAGGCGGCACAGCGGAGAAAGGACGTCTCACGGTCCGAGCGAGCAGCCAGGGAACGGGAGCAGAGGGCTGAAGCGCGCGAGGACAGGTGGCGGCAGGAAGATCAGCAGGCTACCCAAACAATGCTGGGACTAATGAGGGAGCAAACCGACACGCTCCGGCGCCTGGTGGATGTTCTCCAGGACAGGAGACAGGAGGAAAGAGCCCCTCTATATGTTCTTTCCAACCGCCCACCCGCCACCAAGTCCAGTGGTTTACTCACCCAAAGTCACTAGGACGAGGGGAGGCAGGGTCCGTGGAAATATTCACTCCACCCCTGCAGACTGCTCCAGTAGCAGAAGGCTCTCATTCCCAAAACCGTAGATTGTTCCTTCCCCTCCCTCCAGCAGCACCCCGCAACACCTCCCTTCCCAGGTTCCATGTTAAAGAAATGTTCTGTTTAATAAAACTGGTTTTTTGGTTCATTGATGTTTCCCTGAGTGTCTTAAACGGGACCGGGGTTTTTTCGGGTTATTGGGTAACGGGGTTTGTAAGTGCATAGGACTGGAGCACAACCCAGGGTACAGACAGGGTAACAGATCAACTGAAAGGGACAGTAAAAATTGCATGCAGTAAGCACACTTGTCATTCTGTGTGTGGGTTTTCAGATTCTCTACGTGGGGTTGATGGTTGGGTGTTTCGCTGTCTGGTGGGGGAGGGTGACCGCTGATCTTTAGCGGCTGGCAATAGCCTGCATGATAGATCAATGCACCGGGGGATCCGTATCCGATATTCACAGGGAAAAAGTCACAGAGACCCCACCACACACACATGCGAATAGGAGGGGTTAATGGCTCCCTTTAAACAAGCAGTCCAGCACTTAGGACTGCTCTGGGAGCAGGATCATGTCATTCCCCAAGCTTTGAAGTGTACTTTCCCACACTCCACCCGCTCCCCAACCGCGGAATGCGTCCACGGTTAAAACCGTAACCGAGAAACCAGTACCGGAGACGGTCCAAATAAACAAATGTTTTCTTTATTGTGCCTTTAAAGCGTTGAGCGAAGGAGGGGGAAGGGGGTTGGTAATGGGAGAGGATGGGCAACGGAAACTGTGTAAAGAAACAGGGGAAGGCTCCGTATCTGTTTAAGGAAGTGTAACTGTCACTGGTTACCCTGGTCTGTCTGGAAGCGAGCTTTCAAAGCTTCCCGGATGCGCAGCGCGTCCTGCTGTGATCTTCTAATCGCCCTGGTGTCCGGCTGAGCGTAATCTGCTGCCAGGCGATTTGCCTCAACCTCCCAGCCCACCATAAACGTCTCCCCCTTGATCTCACAGAGATTGTGGAGCACACAGCACGCTGCAATCGCAATGGGGATATTTTTAGGGCTGAGGTCGGAGCGAGTCAGTAAGCTTCGCCATCTGCCTTTGAGACGGCCAAAGGCACACTCCACCACCATTCTGCACTTGCTCAGGCGGTAATTGAAGAGCTCCTTTTCAGTGTCCAGGGCTCCCGTGTATGGCTTCATGAGCCATGGCATTAGCGGGTAGGCAGGGTCCCCTAGGATCACTGTTGGCATCTCCACATCCCCAACAGTAATTTTGCGGTCCGGGAAATAAACACCCTGTTGCAGCCGTCTAAACAGACCAGAGTTCTTGAAAACACGAGCATCATGAACCTTGCCTGGCCATCCAACATTTATGTTGGTAAAACGTCCTTTGTGGTCCACTAATGCTTGCAGTACCATAGAAAAATAGCCCTTTCGGTTAATGTACTGGCTGCCCTGGTGCTCCGGTCCCAGGATAGGGATGTGTGTCCCATCTATGGCCCCACCGCAGTTTGGGAATCCCATCGCAGCGAAGCCATCTATGATCAGCTGCACGTCTCCAAGGGTCACTACCTTTGAGAGCAGCAGGTCAACGATTGCATGGGCTACTTGCATCACAGCAACCCCCACGGTAGACTTGTCCACTCCAAATTGGTTTGCTACTGACCGGTAGCTGTCAGGAGTTGCAAGCTTCCACAGGGCTATGGCCACTCGCTTCTGGATAGTCAGGGCTGCTCGCATCAGGGTGTCCTGGTGCTTCAGGGCAGGGGACAGCAAGTCACAAAGTTCCAGGAAAGTGCCCTTACGCATCCGAAAGTTTCGCAGCCACTGGGATTCATCCCAGACCTGCAGCACTATGCGGTCCCACCAGTCAGTGCTTGTTTCCCTTGCCCAGAATCGCCGTTCCACAGGATCAACGTGACCCATTGCCACCATGATGTCTAGGGGACGGGGTCCAGCGCTTTGCGAGAGGTCCATGCCCCTCTCAGAGTTCAAGTACTCCCGGAGCTTCCGTTGCCTCCTCTCCCGATTTCTCTGCATCTGAGTCTGGAAAAGGTGTGCTATAAGGCGCGAGGTGTTGGCAACGGACAGAACATCAGCGATAATCGCGGAGGGCTCCATGCTCACTGTCCTGTGGCGTCCGAGCTATCAGCCACAGGAAAAGGGCGCGAATTCATTACCCGCCGGCGCTTTCACGTAGGGATGGCGGGAGTGTGGGTCGAGTGACGAAATTTACGTATGACGACCCTTGACACAATTTCGGTCCCACAAGGCACTGGGGGCTACACCCAGAATTCCAGTGGGCAGCGGGGACTGTGGGAACTGTGGGATAGCTACCCACAGTGCACCGCTTGCAATGTCGACGCTTGCCCCCTTACTGTGGACTCGGAAATTCGAATTAAGATCCCTGATGTGGATTCGAACAATCGACCTGGCAATATCGGGTTCACAAGTTTGGTTTAACAAAAATCGAACTAGTCTCGTAGTGTAGACATACCCTTATAATCATTTAAAATCGATCCTTCTGTAGTTAATAAATCAGTTTTATTTTTTTTATCTAATATTGTGTGTTGTTTGAAATGCAATAGGGAAACTTACTCAGGAACAGGGGCTGCTGTATTGTCCTCTCCACATTGAAGGAGGGGTGGACCGGGTGATTAACTTACAGTCTCCCGGCTTCTGACCGGGGTAAGATGGTACAGCTCTGGGGTCCTAGGCTGGGGAGCTGCGGGGCAGGGGAGGGAATTGGCTGGAGCCTCTCTATTGTTGGTTCATGAGTGCCTAGTGAAAGCATTCATGTAACTGCAGTGGGGTGCATCCCTGACTGTCTGGCTGTGGAACTGCAAAACCTGGAGAGGATTGCAGCTAGTCACAGCCTCACAGTGTGAGGGGGAGCCCAGGTTGGTATGCCAGAGGGCTCAGCAGAACCCCAGTTCCAGGGTGCATCCTGGCAAGTCCGTCACGCCCACCTGACGATCAAGCCCTGCAACACCATGAGTCCATTTCCTTCTTGTCACGCGCTCAGGTACTAATGTGGTTACAGCAGGGAAGACAGGACTCCTGGGTTCTCTCTGTCCTTCTCTGTGTGACCTTCACCAAGTCATGTCTCCCTTTGATTCAGTTTACCTGTCAGTATAATGGGGATGTGTTCATAGCTCCGTGTGCCTGCACAAAGTCTTCGTATCTGCCCTCAGTCACCTTTCTCCAGATCTCTCTGTGTACTATCTACCCATTAACACTGGGCATTTCCAGTGTATCAGACTCTACGGAGAGCTGGGCATTATTCCTAATTTTCTTACTAATCAACTACTTTTTAAATATACACAAATGCACAGAGCAGCCAATTCCCCTCTGACTCAGCAGAGAGCCCAAGAGTTCTCATCTCCCTTTGGGAAGGTCCCTTAATTACTGTTTACTCCTAAAGCTGATTAAAGAACACAGAAGCACAGACATTGAAAGAGAGACATTGGCTAGAGCATCTCCGGTCTCCAGCCTGTTTTCATCCAGATGCCGCTTCTCCCCTAGAAGCTGAGAGAACCCCCCTGGGATTGCACACAGCTATATTATAAACGGTGCACACCCCTGTGTCGGCTCTCGGCGTGGGATGCTGCTGCAGATGCTGGGGTGAGAGAAGTGTGGGACACAGCTGCCTGAGGGGGATTCCCAGGGAAGACACGTCTGTCTCAGAATTCACAGGTACCATCTCTTGCTGCGCAGCTCACCTGCTCGATAAACCCCATGCAACGTGGGCGTGATGGGATAGAGAATAGGTCTGGGGTCCTTTCCGCTCTGCACAGCTGTTAAACATGCCGGGGCCCTTGCCACAGGGGATGAGTTTGCACCAATAGCACTGGCCAAAATGTCCCTCTTTGCTCTGCCCCTGGCTGATGGCCTCCAGCCCTGAGGTGGCTGCATTTCAGTGGCACAGGGGATCCTTCATGATGAAAGGTGTTAGTAGATGGACAATACAAGGACAAATTCTGAGGCTGTGGCCCATATGTTCTCAGACCCCACTAAGGCAAAACTCCCTTTAGAGTAAGAACTGAGTAAAGACCTCAGGAGCCAGCTGTGTGTTAATGCACAGGGACTCTCACCTCCTCCTCTTGGATTTCAGGGCTCTGGCTTTTAACGGGGGGCGGGGGGGGGGGAACCGGCTCTCACCTGACTTTCTGATGGAAAGCAAGGAGGGGCTAGGGCTCCTCACTGGAATAATTATATGCATGTTTCAACATGGGCAAGACGTCTTTTCTCCTGGCTTCATTCGAGAAGTCGGCTGAACTGTTATGCCTGAAACTTTCAAAACACAATTCAGCCGGAAGCAGACACCCAGTGTGGGAAATTTCAGTCCAAATGGTTAAAGTTTGGGAACATTATAAGCAACTGAAAATGACGTCTCCTAATTGAAGGTGTCAGACAGCATTAACTAACCGTAGTGCCACCAGAGCCATCTACAATGGCCAATATGTTTGTGAATCTCATTCAGCTCTGCTCTTTGCTCCAGTAATGTCTGTGGCAAGGAGTTCCACAGGCCAAGTATAGATTATGTAAACAATTTTCTTTTCTCAATGTTATATGTTCAGACTTTGAATGTAATTGAATGTGCCCTTGTTTGTGTGTTATGAGACAAAGTAAGTTTAAATGCCTGGCCTACTTTCTTTATCAATAGATTCATAGGGTTTATGATCAGAAGAAACAATTAGATCATCCTGCCATTAAATGTAACCCAGTCACTCCTGTATTGAGCTCCATAACTTGTGTTTGGCTAAGACCTGGTCTACACTAGGATATTATATTGTAGAATCATAGAGCCACAGGGTGAGAAGGGACTGCAAGGGTCAGCTAGTCTAACCCCTGCCAACATGCAGGATTTGTTCTGTCGAAACCATCCCAGACAGATGACTCCAGCCTCCTTTGGAAAACCTCCAGCGAAAGAGCTTCCATGACCTCCGAAGGCGTCTGTTCCATTGTCCTCCTATTGTTATAGTTGGGGAGTTTTTCCTGAGATTTAGTCTAAATCTGCTCTGTTCTCCCCTCTGTGGCATGAGAAAACAACTTTTCTCCATCTTATTTATGGCAGCCTTTCAAATATTTGAAGACCGCTGTCTTGTCACTCCTTAATCTCCTCTTTTCCAAACTAAATATACCCAGTTCCTTCAGCCTTTGCTCATTTGGTTTGCATTCCGTCCCTTGGATCATCTTTGTTGCTCACCTCTGGATGCTTTCCAGTTTCTCTACATCCTTTCCAGTAGTGCAGCCGGGTCCGGAGCGCAGGGGGAGCGGCGCTATAAAAAGGCACCTCCCCCTGTACTCACCCGGCGGCGCTCCGGGTCTTCGGCGGCACTTCTGCGGCTCACTCCGGGTCTTCGGTGGTACCTGCCGCCAAAATGCCGCCGAAGACCCGGAGCGCTGCCGGGTGAGTGTAAGAAGCGGCACTTAAAAAGAAGTGGCGCCTTTTTTTAGTGCTGCTAAAAAAAGGCGCCGCTTCCGCCGCTTCTGCTCAAGGGGGAGCGGCTGCTCCCCCTGCTCTCCCCCTGGCTACGCTACTGATCCTTTCTATACAGCGGTAACCAAAATTTCACTCAGCACTCCAGTTGAGACCTAACCAGTGCTGAGTAGAGCGGACCTATCACCTACCATGACTTGCAGGCTGTGCCTCTGTTAATGTAACCCAAAATTGCATTTGCTTTTTTGTAACAGCAAAATAATCCACACCCCTGAGAGATATAGCTGTATCAACCTAATGCCTGTGTTAACAGCATGAGGTCGCTGGAACAATTCTTCCAACATCCTCGCTACCATCTCTCAGGGAGGTGAATTACCTACGCTGACGGGAGAACCCCTGTCGTCCGTGTAAGTCGTGTCTACACTTCAGCGCTTTGCAGCGCTGCTGTAGTGTTGTAAGTGTAGACAAGCCGTCAAGCAGATCTTCCAGAAAAGCATCCAGTCTGGATCTGCAGACATGGGGAGTTGGAGAATCCACCACTTCCCTTTGCAGTTTTTCCCAACAGTTAATCACCCTGAGTGCTAATCATTGGCCCTTATTTCCGATTGGAATTTGTCTGGCTTCAGATCATTGATGAAAAAATTGAACAGCATCTGGCCTAGATCTGATCCCTGCAGAACCCAACTACAAACACCTCCATTCACTGACAATTGCCCTTTGACAATAACTTTCTGAGATCTGTCTGTTAGCCAGTTTTTAGTCCATTTAACATGTGCTCTACTGATATTGTATATTGTTCATTTTTTTAACTGAATGTTTTCCCCTACTAAATCAAATGCCTCTTTGAAATTGAGGTCTGTTGCATTTGCTTGGTTACCTTGATCAACCAAACGTGTACTCTCACGAAAGGATGAAATCGGATTTATTTGACAAGACCAGTTTTCCATAAACCATGTTGTTGACTGGCATTAATTATACTCCTAGACTTTTTTTTAATTAATCCCATATCGCCTTTTCCATAGTTTCTTAATTTCGTCAAATCTTTTTTTTTAAACTTTCTCTTTATTTTTTTAATAGTTTACGTTTAACGCAGAACTGTCCTGTATTTTCCTTTTGCAGGGGGCTCTACTGCTGCCCGATTGCCTACCTCTGGTTCGGAATGAGATGTGTGGTTCATTGGTCAGTTCGTAACTCTGGTATTTGTGACTCGGAGATTCTACTGTAGATGCTGTTTAACATCCTCCATGACTGCTAATGGACTGGAAAGTGTTTCATTACCACATGTGATATGAGTGCCTCATACTGCTTCTTTCCAAATGCACAACAAAACTATTTCTTGAACACATCTACTTTTTCTGCAACATTAACAAGTTTCCTTTCTCCCTCTAGGAATTGGCCTATATCTTTTCTAGGATTGCTTTTGTTCTTAATATACTTAATAACCTCCTTTTTGTTATCCTTAGCTCTGCAAAGCATGGATTTCCCCCTGATGTGTGTTACGTCCCGTATCAATTCTCATAACTTCCAATTTGTATTGCTTGCTATCTATTTTTCCTTTTTCCCATTAGTTATATGTTGCTTTTTCCCACTTAATTGCTGCCTTCACTTTGCTACTGAACTGGGTTTTTAACAAAAGTTCTCCACTTTCTTGATTGTGGAATGGTGGATTTTTAGCTCTCTCATAAACGCTTCTTAAAGAACTCCCATTTTTATTCCCATTTTTCTGTCTAAATTTTTCCTCTCGATCAGTTTTGCTGATAATTTGCCTCAGCTTTGGGGAATTAGCCCTTTTGAAGGGTATCTGTAGATAGCTATTACTGGTTGGGAGCTGTTATCTGTTTGTCCATTTCAATGTAATCAGTTCCATTCTTTTATTTTGTTCTCCTCTATCCTATGCCCCCTTATTTATCTCTTCTCTAAACTAAACAGTCCCAGACTTTTCAGTCTGTCTGCATATACCAATCTCCCCCCTTCTCAAAGCCTGTCTGGTAAATCTCTTTTCTATCTGCTATATCCTTTATAGAGATCAGGTAACCAAAACTGAGTGCATCTCCAGAGCAGGATATTCTCCATCCCATTCCTTAGGCATCTGAACATTGTCTTTGTTTTGGCCACTACTGCAAATGAGCATGTGTTTCTGTGGAACTGCTATAAATGACACCCAAGTATTTTCCCTGAGGTGTGTTCTAGTTAGAATGTTTCCCCCGGCACATGTCTTGATAGGGGACGTCAAAATGCCCATAGTGATCCTGGGACACCTGGCATACCCCTCAATGCCAGGGCTCATGAAGCTGTAGATAGGAAACCTGGATAGCAATAAGGAGCATTTCAACAATAGGCTGAATAGGAGCAGGATGACCGTGGAATGTGCATTTGGCAGATTAAAAGTGTTCTGGCGATGCCTTTTTGATACGTTAGACCTCAATGAGGAAAATATTTCCATGGTTGTAGCCATGTGTTGCACCTTGTATAATATTTGTGAAGGTAAGGCGGTGCTGTAACTAGGGCTTTTGGCGCCTGAGGCAACAGGGGCGGCTCTATGTTTTTTGCCGCACCAAGCAGTCGGGCAGTGTTCGGGGGCGTTAATGCGGGAGGTCCGCCGGTCCCGCGCCTTTGGCGTCCCCGCTGCCGAATTGCCACCGAAGCCACGGGACCGGCCGCATTGCCGCTGAAGCCGCAGGACCGGAGGACCTCCCACAGGCATTCCGCGGAATGCTTCCTGACTGCCGCCCTCAAAGCAACCGGCCTGCGCCCCCCATGGCTTGCCTGGAGTTGCCCCTTCAAGGCCTCTTCAAGGCAAGAAGGACCCTTCTGTGCCCCTCAGGTATGCACGCCCGAGGTGAGTGCCCTTGTTACGGCACTGAGGTAAGGGCAAAAAGTTTGCTCAGGGGTGGATTACTCAGACAGAACACGTGGCTGCTGACTTTGAGCTGCCAGATACCAAGGCTATTAGAGGGCACAATGGGGGGCTATTCGAACCTGGAAGGCTTTGCGGCAACACTTTGAAAATGAGAACGAGTAATGTTTATTGCTATGCATGGGATTGTAATGCAGAATGAAGTCTAGTTTTGGTAGGATAGAAAGCACTTGTGATTGTTCAAGCCCTGGGTTCAATGTAAGGAAATGATAAAACTGCTTGCTTGTTTGCTGATGCCATCTGCTATCATAAATTCAATGGAAACAAAAAAGAGTGCTTATTATTCAAATAACTTTGCTTTTATTGTCAAAAACCCACAACACCATGCACACAAACACAGCTGAGCGTAAATCCAGCTTTCATTTGAAAAGGTGTCTGTGGAGGTGGAGTGAACGATAAAGTTCACTCCCAAAAATCCCAGACGTCCCAGAAATCGGAGAGGAATGTGCAGGGGGAGTTTGGGGAAGACATGGGAAAGAGTTCTGAATGTGCTGAAGGGGAAGGCGAGCACCCATCTGCTCAGTCTGAAGCATCAGGAGGGACTGCAGCATGTGGGTTTGCCGGTCCAAAACTTTTATCAGCCTCTACATTGCATCCCTAGTGTATGCCTCATTTTCTTTTCTTTCTTACTTGTCGCTTTCCCTCCACTGCCTGCATCTGTCTTGTCTGCATCAGAGTTCTGCAGCACCTCCCAGAACATATCTTCCTTGCTCTGTCTTGGGCGCTTTCTTATCCGGTGGAGAAACTCGGCTAGAGTGGTGGGCATGCCTCCTTTCAAGGACATATCTGGTAAAGCACAAGTAACAATAAACAGAAGCATTATTGTTAAGTACACATACAGCATTGAAACACTACATTAAAATACACCACTGGTAACACACCAGTCACTTTCCCACTGACCCTTGACAAGCACACATGGCAGTGAACACTGCAAGCATGGTGAGTATTCCCAGGGGTGGGGGACGGTAGGTGTGGGAGAAAAGCAATGGGCCAATTACAGCACAGTGTTTACACTGGCACTTTGGCGACAAATGTTTTGCATAGAAATTTTCCAACTCTCGTCAAGGTGGCTTTATTACGTCACTGAAACCGAGGAGTTCCGTCGTCAAAATGGCTTTGTAGTGTTTAAACCTCCACTATTTCTTCACCAAATGCTACCTTTTGGCAAAAAAATGTGGCACTGTAGACAAGGCATAGGGAACAATGAGGGATAACCAGTATCCACTCGTGTTTCCTGCTGGTGCCTATTAAGGTCTCCCACACCACGATGTGTGGCAATTATTGACGCAGGGTGCACCATAAAATTTGTAATTGGCATTATTAATGTCAGTTGTTCATAATTTATTTATCTGAATAATGAAAATGTGATTTTTTCAGTGTGTGAAGAGTGACCAATCTGCTTCATCCATGAGAACAGCCACTAGTAGTGCATGAAGTGTCTCATATTAACATATTTTCTCCATCCAGGTATTTGTCCTGCAAACATCACCCTAGACCCTGGGCACATTCAGGAAGTCAGCGGAACGGACGGCACATGCAGGAAACACTGTTCTGCCTCAGTGTTGGACACCTTCTCCCCTACATAATGCCAGATTCCAACTCAACCGACTTCACAAACCCCTCCACTTTCATCCTGCTAGGCATTCCTGGCCTGGAGGCAGCCCATGTCTGGATCTCCATCCCCTTCTGCGTGATCTATGCCATAGCCATCTTGGGGAACTTCATCATCATGTTCATCGTTAAGATGGAGCCGAGCCTCCATGGGCCCATGTACTATTTCCTCTGCATGCTGGCCATCACCGATGTGGTCCTGTCTACATCTGTCCTGCCAAAAATGCTGAGCATCTTCTGGTTCAATTCCAGGGAGATCAATTTCAGTGCATGCCTCACCCAGATGTACTTCCTTCTCAGCTTCCTTATGATAGAGTCTGGGATCCTCGTGGCCATGGCTTTTGATCGCTACGTGGCCATCTGCGATCCCCTGAGACATTCCATCACTCTGACAAACCCTGTGGTGGCCAAAATTTCCCTGGCCGTGGTGCTGCGCGGCGTCATGCTCATACTGCCCCATCCCTTCCTGGCGAGGAGGTGGCCATATTGCAGAACCAACATCATTCCAAACACATATTGTGAGCACATAGCTGTGGTGAAGCTGGCCTGCGCCGACATCCGCCTCAGTAGTTACTACAGCCTCTCTGTGGCATTCTTGGTGATCGGTATGGATGTGTTTTTTATCGCCATGTCCTATACCCAGATCCTAAGGGCCATCTTCAGCCTCCCAACAAAGGATGCCCGGCTCAAGACTTTTGGGACCTGCAGCTCCCACCTGTGTGTCATCTTAGCCTTTTACATCCCACATCTCTTCGCCGCCCTCACGCAACGGTTTGGGCACAATGTGACCCTGCATTTCCATGTTCTCATGGCCAACACGTACATCCTTTTGCCCCCCATGCTAAACCCCATCATCTACGGGGCGAAGACCCAACAGATCCGGGATAGGTTGCTCAAGCTTTTTACACATAAAGGGACCTAATGTTTTCTCCTGGTGCTCTGTCTCTCAGACTGAGCTCCATTCAGAGCTGGCTGGTGACATGGTGCTGGGCTCTCTTCCCTGAATCACTGACTGGCCAGTCCAAGAGACATTAAATTATTTCCTGACCTTACTGTGCTGTGTCAGCGTGACAATCTGGGGAATCTGTCTATGTGTAACTCATAGGGTTGCCACCTTTCTAATTGCTGATAACTGGAAGCCTGAGAGCCCCCCCCCCATGCTCTGCCTCTGCCATAGGTTCCGCCCATGCTCTGCCTCTTCCCCTCAAGGCCACGTCCCTCACTGGTTCCTCTCCTCCCCATTCCCTGTCACTCTCTGAATCATCCCTGTGACACTCTGCACTCCAAAGCACCCCATATTTACCATGGTGATGTAATTGTGGTATGTTTTGTACAAAGTATGCCCTGCGAGATATCATTCTAAAAGTCTTAATCTGCTAAACATTGATATTCCCTAGGGTTGTATGTGAAGTTATGAAATCTTGCTATGTGTGAGTTACTAAAAGTGTGATGTGAGGCTGGAAACACCCAAAACCAGCCTTTCAGGTATGTCAGTGGTGTAGCCAGACAATGTTAATTGCTGTCGTCAACACCCATCGAGGGAAGAAACAACTAGCACAGTCACATGGATAGACTTTCCAGAAAGCTGTAAGAAACTATAAAAGATGGGGAGTGACATCATCTCTTGTCTTCACGCCTGCACAACTCAACACCTGCAAGAAGCTCAGGAAGACAAAGGACTTTGAACGGGGGAGGGGAATCCAGGCTGCAAAGCAGATGCAGCCTGTGCCTCAAGACTCTGTAAGCCTGCTTGTATCATCAGGGTGAGATATCGCTGATTCAAATCCTATCTAGTGTGTATAAGTCTTAGACTGCAAGTTTGTTTGATTTCCAAAGTAACCTGCTTTGATCTGTTTGCTATCACTTATAATTACATAACATCTATCCTTCTGTAGTTAATAAACCTGATTTATGTTTTATCTTAACCAGTGTGTTTTTGAGTGAAGTGTTTGGGACTCTAAGGACTGGTCTACACTACCCCCCAAGTTCCAACTAAGGTACGCAACTTCAGCTACTTGAATAACGTCGCTGAAGTCGAAGTATCTTAGTTCGAACTTAAAAGTACTTACCGCTGGTCCACACGGCAGGCAGGCTCCCCCGTCGACTCCGCCTGCTCCGTTCGCGGAGCAGGATTACCGGCGTCGACGGCGAACACTTCTGGGTTAGATTTATCGCGTCTAGACAAGACGCGATAAATCGATCCCAGAAGATTGATTGCTCGCCGCCGAAGCAGCGGGTAAGTATAGACGTACCCTTAGCTCTGTTAACAAAGGTTGGTAAATATCTTCCCTCATTGAGGGTGGGGCAGACTAATGAGTTCACGCTATACACATCTCTGTGCAGTGCAAGAGGATCTAATTCTAGGTTAATGCTCCAGTAGGGGTGCAAGGCTGGGGAGCTGGGAAATTCTCTGGTCCCTCCATTGTTGGTCCATGAGTGTCTTAGGTAAAGCACTCAGGTAACTTAGTTGGGTGTGTGGCACTACCTGCTGCCGTGTTGAGTGAGAACAGGGCCCAGAGGGGCTGGCTTTGTGTCACCAGCAGAACAGGGGGAGAGGCCAACCCAGCTGAATGGTTTGGGGGCACAGTGGTTCCAACAGCTTCCAGGCTGTACCCCCAAAACAACACCCTGGCACCCCCATATTCACCACTGTTATATAGTTGCCACCAATCTTGTACAAACTATATCATTTGAGGTGTCACTGGAAAAGCTACGGTTTGCTGAATGTGATTATCCTATTTGTATGCATGTCTCATTTTTGTATCTGAAGTTATGGATGTGACGGGTTGGTATCACAGAAACCCCCTTCAAGCTGCCACCTGGTGTGCCAAGACTACTTCTGCCCCAGCTTTCCTGCCTTTTCCAGCTTGGGACTCCAGAATCCTGTCTGTTTTGAGCCAGATACCACTGATCTGCTGCAAACCCAGACCCAGGTCCGAACCTCGTCCCCTAACAGCTGTAGGCTTGCCTGGAAGCAGCTTAGGAAGTGTTCTTGCCTTTAACACCCAGGTGCCCAACTCCCAATGGGGTTCAAACCCTGAATAAATGCGTTTTACCCTGTATAAAGCTTATGCAGGGTAAACTCATAAATAGTTCGCCCTCTATATCACAGATAGAGAGTTATGCACAGCTGTTTGCACCCCTCCAGGTACTAACACGTACTCCAGGTTAAGTAATAACTGAAAAGTTATTTTAATAAGTACAGAAAGCAGGATTTAAGTGGTTCCAAGTAGTAACAGAGAGAACAAAGTGAATTACTAAGTAAAATAAAATAAAACACGCAAGGCTATGTCTAATCAAACTGAATACAGATAAAAACCTCACCAGTTCCAGTAAACTTCCTTTTACAGGCTATGGTCCTCCTAGCCTGGGTCCAGCAATCACTCACACCCCCTTGTTATTGTCCTTTGTTCCAGTTTCTTTCAGGTATGTCGTTGGGGGGTGGAGAGGCTCTCTCTTTAGCCTGCTGAAGACAAGATGTAGGGGTCTCCCAGGGGTTTAAATAGACTTTCTCCTCTGGGTGGACACCCCTCCCTCTCCCTGTGTAGCATCCAGTTACAAAATGGAGTTTTGGGGTCACATGGGCAAGTCACATGTCCATGCACAACTCAGTTCATTACCAGCCAAGCCACATTCCTGGCCAAGCTCAGATGTGGATTGGTGTCTGCAAGTTCTTTTGTCTTTTAACTGTTTCTTGATTGAGCACTTAACCTGCACATTCCTTTCTCCAGACATTGATCAAATGCTCTTACTAAGGCTATGTATAAAACCAGAAAATATACAACCAATATTCATAACTTCAACTACAAAAATGATACATGCATTCAAACAGGAGGAATAGATTCAGTAGATCATAACTTTTACAGAGATATGTTACATGGCACATGTAGCATAAAACATATTCCAGTTATATCCTATATACACTTATAAGCATCTCCCCATAAAGCCTTATGGGGTACACCATCACAATGGATATTGACTATGTACCTGTTCACCATTAAATTAGGCTTGAATAAAGACTGGGAGTGGATGGGTCATTACACAAAGTAAAACTATTTCCCTATGTTAATTTTCCCCCTAATGTTACTCACACCTTCTTGTCAACTGTTGGAAATGGGCCATCCTGATTATCACTACAAAAGTTTTTTTTCTCCTGCTGATAATAGTCCACCTTAATTGATTACTCTCATTATAGTTGGTATGGCAACACCCATTTTTTCATGATGAAGTGGGTTTTAGCCCATGAAAGCTTATGCCCAAATACATTTGTTAGTCTCTAAGGTGCCACAAGTACTCCTCGTTCTTTTTGTATTTCAAATGTGTTTGCTCCTGTGGTAACTCCCACAAGGTAGTTTACATCCAGTCAAGCCAGCACTTTGTGAATGGACTATTCAAGTTGATGGCCCATCAATGAGCACAATGGGCCATTGGAGAAGCTTATCCCCACCTGATGGACTTTCCTGTAGATGTTGTAGCCAGAATATGGGTAATGGCCCCTGCTATGACTCACTGAAGCACACAAGGTCATGTGACCAGCTCATGTGACACCGGACTCCACCCAAGGTGCTTGTAGTTTCCCACTAATTGTGCTGGGGGCTTTGTTTGGGACAATGAAGTTCCCTGCACCTGGCAGAAGCTATAAAAGGGGGAAATGACATCATCACTTGGCCTCACTCCCCCCACAACTGAACACAACAAAACACGGCTAGAGGGAAAAGATTTTGACTGGGGAGCTGGTCTCAGGCTGGAAAAGAGAAATCCCGGCCCGGATATGGAAGATTGATGAACTATTTGTACCATCAGAGTGAGATACTGCTTGATTCAAACCCTATCTAGTTTAAAGAACTCAGATTGCGATTTCGCTTTATTTCTGAGGTAATCTACTTTGATCTCTACACTTAGTTATAATCATTTAAAATCGATCCTTCTGTAGTTAATAAATCGGTTTTATGTTTTTTACCTAAAACAGTGTGTTGTTTGAAATGCAAAAGGGAAATCTGCTCAGGAACAGGGGCTGGTGCATTGTCCTCTCCACATTGAGGGAGAGGCAGACTGGGTAATAAACTTACACTGGTCAGGCATCTGACCAGGGCAAGATGGTACAGCTCTGGGGTCCTAAGCTGGGGAGCTGGGAGGAATTGGGTGAAGCCTCTCTATTGTTGGTTCATGAGTGGCTGGCGAAACCATTCATGTAACTCAGCTGGGTGTGTCCCTGCCTCTGAATGTTTGTGTGAGTGCAGGACCTGGAGGGGTCTGCAAATTGTCATATAATAACAGTGTGAGAGGGGACTCAGATTAGTCTGCCAGGGGGTTCGGCGGTACCCCAGTTCCAGGTTGCACTCTGGGGAAGTCCGGCGCAGCGAGCAGGGTAAAATGCACCACTTCTTGTTCTGAGTGAGACTTGCACTTCATACACTGGTGTAGAGAAGTTAAGTGTGGTGGCTGGAGATCAGTGAAAGAGTTTACCTGTTTTTTATTTTCTGTTTGTTTATTTTGGGGGAAAGAAGTAGGGCCAGAAAAGCAGCAAGATGAGTGCAACCAGCAAAACCACTACAAACAGAAGAGTCCAGGAGGTGCTATCATTGTAATACCACTGATCACCCGAGGGATAAATGCCCTGTGCTCAGAGGAAGCAGGTAGCAAGTAGCTCATGCGAATGCTGCAATTCTGAGCACAGAAGCCCCTCGGGCACCTGTCACTTATCATACTAGGTTTGTAAAATTAGCCTCCGCACAACTAGGCAAGAAGCACTAAAATGCTGTCAGCATTAATGGCAGGGAGCACCTTGGGTGGGAAGATACAGGGGCAGAAATGTCTGTAGTTAGGAGGGGTATACTGCAACAAGGGGGGAGGGATAGCTCAGTGGTTTGAGCATTGGCCTGCTAAACCCAGGGTTGTGAGTTCAATTCTTGAGGGGGCCAGTTAGGGATCTGGGGCAAAAATTGGGGATTGGCCCTGCTTTGAGCAGGGGGTTGGACTAGATAACCTCTTAAGGTCTCTTCCAACCCTGATATTCTATGAAATCCTTGTGCCTTTGGCTAAAGTGCACATAGAAACCGAGGGTGTGGAAGCTGTATTATCAGTGAGGGTAGTAGACGATACCCCTATTGATAGGCTAATTGGCAATGATTTATTCCGTGTAGGTGAGACTGTTAACATGTCCCCCTGCCACAAGAAGGAACATTCTGCTAGGAAAGTCCCACGAACTGCTGAAGGAAAGAGAGAGAGTCTCCTTGATTCCCCTGCAGCAGGGGGAAGCTGCATGCTTCCGGGGGTGGGTGGGGGGGGTGATTGAGACCAGCTCCTGCCCTGCAGCTTAAGGGAGCGCTGACTCGGGGAGAAAAATGTCCGTGTTGCAGCTAAACAAGGGACAAACCCAATGCTAGGGTGCACAGGGAGATGCGTCCCAGAGGAGGGTGATAGAATCCTAGAAACCACTGAGGAGGTGGGTGCGGGTTCCTTTAACACGGCCGCAGGAGGCAACACCACCTCAGGAAGGGAGGTGGGTGTAGAGGCTGCCACTGAGACAACTGTCCAGGCTGTTAGCTGTGAGGCCTTCCCGGCTGAACAGGGGATAGAGCCCACTCTAGCGAGCATAGGGGGATGTGTCCTAGAGGGGGGCCCAGAGGAGGAACCTGGGGGAGGAATAGTGGGAGTACAGGAATGTCTCCTCAATGATCACATGGCGGAGGATGGCCAGGACAGAATGGCTGATTCAGCATTTGTGCGCCCAGGCACCCAACCTGTGGCTCAGGCTTTGAGAGGGAACTTGTGTAACTGACCGGCCCGAGGGGAGCAGTGACAGCACTGACCTCCCAGGGATAGAGAGAGGGGTGACGGAGGGTACCCCAATCCAGGTCCCGATTTTTCAGGACTTTGTTCCTGACGTGCTTGTGAAAACTAACTCTGTCTCTTTAGGACAGGATGCAGCTCCAACTGAATAAACGGTGGTCTGTGGAAATGCTAATGACTCAGCTAACAATGGGGAGGAGGAAATTCCCTAGGTTGGGAAGACACAGAAAGGAGCTGTGAAAAGACACATCTCTTAGCCCAGTCAGCGCAGACCACAACCCTCTAGGAAAGGGGAGGGGAAGGTCCCGGTGCTGGGAGTGGGGATCACAGGGAAAGTCCAAGAGGGGGTGTATGGATTATTTCCATGGGCATAACCCTGGAGTTGGGAAGCAGCTCCGCAGAGGGCTAGCCAACCTGTAATGCCCACTTACATCCTTACCTCATCACACCCTGGCATAGCAAGACCCCAAAGATCGCCTTAGACTGAGATCCCTACTGAAGGGGTGTGACGTTATTCATAGAATCATAGAATCTCAGAGTGGGAAGGGACCTCAGGAGGTCATCTAGTCCAACCCCCTGCTCAAAGCAGGACCAACCCCAACTAGATCATCCCAGCCAGGGCTTTATCGAGCCTGACCTTAAAAACCTCTAAGGAAGGAGATTCCACCACCTCCCTAGGTAACCCATTCCAGTGCTTCACCACCCTACTAGTGAAAAAGTTTTTCCTAATATCCAACCTAAACTTCCCCCTCTGCAACTTGAGACCATTACTCCTTGTTCTGTCATCTTCTACCACTGAGAACAGTCTAGATCCATCCTCTTTGGAACCCCCCTTTTAGGTAGTTGAAAGCAGCTATCAAATCCCCCCTCACTCTTCTCTTCTGCAGGCTAAACAATCCCAGTTCCCTCAGCCTCTCCTCATAAGTCATGTGCTCCAGCCCCCTAATCATTTTTGTAGCCCTTTGCTGGACTCTTTCCAATTTATCCACATCCTTCTTGTAGTGTGGGGCCCAAAACTGGACACAGTACTCCAAATGAGGCCTCACTAGTGCCAAATAGAGGGGAATAATCACGTCCCTCGATCTGCTGCAAATGCCCCTACTTATACAGCCCAAAATGCCGTTAGCCTTCTTGGCAACAAGGGCACACTGTTGACTCATATTCAGCTTTTCGTCTACTGTAACCCCTAGGTCCCTTTCTGCAGAACTGCTGCCCAGCCACTCGGTCCCTAGTCTGTAGCAGTGCATGGGATTCTTCCGTCCTAAGTGCAGGACTCTGCACTTGTCCTTGTTGAACCTCATCAGATTTCTATTGGCCCAATCCTCTAATTTGTCTAGGTCCCTCTGTATCCTGTCCCTACCCTCCAGCATATCAATCACTCCTCCCAGTTTAGTGTCATCTGCAAACTTGCTAAGGGTGCAGTCCACACCATCCTCCAGATCGTTGATGAAGATATTGAACAAAACCGGCCCCAGCACCGACCCTTGGGGCACTCCACTTGATACCGGCTGCTAACTAGACATGGAGTCATTGATCACTACCTGTTGAGGACGACCATCCAGCCAGTTTTCTATCCGCCTTACCGTCCGTTCATCCAGCCCATACTTCTTTAACTTGCTGGCAAGAACACTGTGCGAGACTGTCTCAAAAGCTTTGCTAAAGTCAAGAAATAGCACATCCACTGCTTTCCCCTCATCCACAGAGCCAGTTATCTCATCATAGAAGACAATTAGGTTAGTCAGGCATGACTTGCCCTTGGTGAATCCATGCTGACTGTTCCTGATCACTTTCCCCTCCTTTAAGTGGTTCAGAATTGATTCCTTGAGGACCTGTTCCATGATTTTTCCAGGGACTGAGGTGAGACTGACTGGCCTGTAGTTCCCCGGATCTTCCTTCTTCCCTTTTTTAAAGATGGGCATTACATTTGCCATGATTTTTCAAAGATAATGGCCAATGGCTCTGCAATCACATCGGCCAACTCCTTTAGCACCCTCGGATGCAGTGCATCCAGCCCCATGGACTTGTGTTTGTCCAGCTTTTCTAAATAGTCCCGAACTACTTCTTTCTCCACAGAGGGCTGGTCACCTCCTCCCCATACCGTGCTGCGGAGTGCAGCTGTCTGGGAGCTGACCTTGTCTGTGAAGACAGAGGCAAAAAAAGCATTGAGTATACTAGCTTTCTCCACATCCTCTGTCACTAGGTTCCCTCCCTCATTCAGCAAGGGGCCCACACTTTCCTTGACTTTCTTCTTGTTGCTCACATACCTGAAGAAACACTTCTTGTTACTCCTAACATCTCCGGCTAGCTGCAACTCCAAGTGTGATTTGGCCTTCCTAAGGGGGAGGGATAGCTCAGTGGTTTGAGCACTGGCCTGCTAAACCCAGGGTTGTGAGTTCAATCCTTGAGGGGGCCATTTAGGGATCTGGGGCAAAAATTGGGGATTGGTCCTGCTTTGAGCAGGGGGTTGGACTAGATGACCTGCTAAGGTCCCTTCCAACCCCGATCTTCTATGATTTCACTCCTGCATGCCTGAACAATATTTTTATACTCCTCCCTGGTCATTTGTCCAATCTTCCACTTCTTGTAAGCTGCTTTTTTGTGTTTAAGATGAGCAAGGATTTCACTGTTAAGCCAAGCTGGTCGCCTGCCATATTTACTTTTCTTTCTACACATCGGGATGGTTTGTTCCTGCAACCTCAATAAGGATTCTTTAAAATACAGCCAGCTTTCCTCAACTCCTTTCCCCCTCATGTTATTCTCCCAGGGGACCTTGCCCATCAGTTCCCTGAGGGAGTCAAAGTCTGCTTTTGTGAAGTCCAGGCTCTGTATTCTACTGCTCTCCTTTCTTTCTTATGTCAGGATCCTGAACTCGACCATCTCATGGTCACTGTGTGACGGAGTAGAGAGCGAGATGGATCTGACCTGAGGGAAAGGCTGCATTGGAAATGTGAGACTTTACCTGAGGCTGTAACATGAGCCAGGACGGGGGTTGGGAGGTGACACCTTTGGCTGGGAGTTTGTATCTGGCCGGGGAAGAGGCGAGCGAGGCAGACAGGGTCTGGCCTCCCTGCCCCGGTTGGAGCTGTGGGGCGAAATGCAGGGAGCCCCAGGCTGGGGTCTAAGCTCCCTGCCCCCCGGAAGGACCCGACTGAGGGGTCCTGGATGTACTGACAAGCTCTGGTTGGACTGTGTTCCTGGCATCTCTAATAAACCTTCTGTTCTACTGGCTGGCTGAGACTCCCAGTGAATCCGGGGAAGAGGGGTGCAGGGCCGGACTCCCCTATACTCCGTGACAACTGGTGGCAGCGGTGGGATGTTCTGCACCCCGTGAACGGCGCTTCCTGCAGTAAGTAACTGGGGAGCAGTAGAACGAAGGGGTGCTAACGAGGACCAGGCGTGCTGAAGGCTCACGGAGGAGCGGTTTCGGGGAGCGGAGGAGCTACGCTTAACCCCTGGGAGTGTGTGTCCAGCGAGAAGGACTGTGCAATGAGGGGGTCCCCCTGGGGGCTACAGTGAGCAGTCCCAGGGGCGGAGGAGCCTGCGGCTTGGCCCTGGGAGAGAGAAGGAATTTTGCAGTGACAGGGTTCCCCTGGGGGTGCCGTGAGTGGACCCAGGGGCGCAGGAGCTGCAGCTCGACCCTGGCAAAGAGGCGGTGACCTGGAGAAGGGCTGGCACACTTGGGGTTCTTCCTGGAAACCGTGGGGAGCTAAGAGCACACAGGCCTGCGAGTCCACAGCAAACTTGGGAGCAGTGAAGTGATGGCGTATCGCCTTCTCCTTAAGAAGAGCATTGTAACCCTGTGCAAAAAGAGAGGGATACCCATTGGAAAGCTCACTAAAGCCCAGTTAATCACGCGGCTGGAGGAAGATGACCATTCCAGGGAGCAGATTCCGGACCCCAATGGGGCTACAGCAGGATCTGGGAGCAGCTGGAGTGATAGCCTGGCATCCCCAAGAGTCTGGTCCCCAACCAGACGGGGGTCTTCACGATCGGGTTCCCCAGCAGGGGATCGGAGACAGATGGGACTGGAGCTGAGTCCGAGAGAGCAAGAGGACGGTGAGAGACAGCAAGAGCCCGAGAAAGACCTACAGAAGAAGCAGCAGCGTGAACTTGCGGTGGTGGAATGGAGAGGCATAGGGGACTGGCCAGGGGTAAGTGGGGACAGATCCCGGGGTGCCAGCTCCGCAGGGAACCTCGATCCTAAATTGCTGCCCCTGGTTAAGGAGGGTGGGGATGTGGAGGCCCACCTCACTGCCTTGGAGCAGGCTGGTGATTGGAACCAGGGAGACCCTGCGGAAAAGCCCCGGGATTTAACCCCCTTGCTGGGTCCCAAGGCCATAAACTCCACCAGCCAGAAGGGTGGGATGGTGGACGGATTTCCACTCCTGGCCCTGGACTCAAGCCCTATGGACCCCCAGTGGAAACGGAAGCTGATGGTCAATGGAGAGACATTCGGGGGGTGGCAAGACCCCGGGACAGAGAGAGTTGTGGTCAGGCCCCGGGTGGTGCACCCCCACCAGCTGCTGGGGGGCTGTGTGACCTGGGTGAGGGTCCCCGGGACGGACCCATTCGCCCTGCCTATGGCCCAGATCCCTGTGCAGACCCAGGAGGGGTCGGGCTGGCTGGTGGTTGGGGGTCTCCAGGATATCAGCGGTGAGGTGCTGTTGGGGGGTGACTGTGTATCTTTGGGACAGGATCCAGGCCCTGTAACGGCCGAGGATTTGAATTTGAACTCAGGAAACCAATTGGCTAAGAGGGAAATGGTCAGTGAAAATGCAAATGACCTGGCTGGCAGGGGGGAGGAGCTGCCAGGCCCCGGTTACCTGCCTGCCTGTAACCAGACCCCTAGGGCGGGGTGGGTCAGAGAGATGCTCCCCACCCCCCTGCACACTGGAGAGGTGGCTCACGCTGGCTCTGATGCTGTTACCAAAGCAGCGAGCTCGCTGCCTGGCCCCACAGGGACAGCCAGGGCAGCGCTGAGCCCGGGGGGAGCAGAGACCCCAGCTGAGTGGGGGAACACACAGGCAGGGCAGGACGGCTGCCAACCAGGCTTGCCTGGTCCAGAGGTGCTGCCGGGAAGTGATTCCACGGCAGGGAGGGAGCCACCAGGGACAGGGCTCAGTGGGGCCGTGACCCCAGGCCTGGCCAGTGAGCTGCAGAGGGATCCCACTTTGGAGAAGCTAAGGGAACTTGCTGGCCACAGCGCTGCAAACCCCCTTGGGGAAGACTGCAGCGACAGATCCCTGTGGGAGAAGGGATTCCTGTGCCAGGAATGGGCTTCCCAAGGGGAAGTAGAACTGCGGGGAATCAGGAGGCAGCCGGTGGGGCACCCGAAGTATCATCACCGGCTATTATACCTGGTCCAGGGTAAGGGAGAAGATCCCTGGAGGTCCCTGCCCATCAGGGAGGAACCTTTCCAGAAGGTGGCTATGAATGGGGTGGGCCCCCTCAGCAGGGCAGCCCAGTCGGGGAAGAAGTACATTCGGGTGGTGGTAGATTTCGCCACCCGCTACCCCGAGGCGGTGCCCTTATCCTCCATTGAAGCAGACACCGTGGCGGATGCGCTGCTGACCATTTTCAACCGAGTGGGGTTCCCCAAGGAAGTCCTGACAGACCAAGGGTCCAACTTCATGTCGGCCCTGCTCCGGTGCTTGTGGGAGAAATGTGGGGTCCGGCACAGTTGGGCCTCAGCATATCATCCCCAGTGCAATGGGCTGGTGGAGAGAGTTCAGGGGACCAGGAGGCTGATGCTGAAGACTTGCATCAATCAGCATCCACAGGACTGGGACAAGTACCTGCCCCACCGATGGCACAAGGAAGTGCCCCAGGAATCACCAGGGGGCTTCTCTTTCAAGCTGTGGTATGGGAGGAGAGTAAGGGGATCCCTAGAACCGGTAAGGGACAATTGGGAGGAGAATGGGGAAGATCCCCTGATGGATCTCTCCCCTGAGATGGGAGCCCATCCTTCCATCAGGTGTCCCCCATTCAGAGTAACTGGGAAAAGAGCCCAGAACCTGGAGAGAGAGGCCAAGGACAGGCTGGCTTTAGAGGTGAACCAGTCATTCAACAGCCCAGGGCTGGCCAAGGTGGAGGCGATCAGAGTTTGGCCTGTTCCCCAGACCAAGAAACAGGTCCAGGCCTTTAGCGGGATGATGGGATACTACCAGAGGTTTGTACCCCCCTTTAGCTCCCTAGCTGCCCCCATCACAGAGCTAGGTAAGAAGGGGAAGCCAGACGAGGCAGTCTGGACCGAGCAGGGCCAGAGGGCTCTCTGTGCGCTGAAGGAGGCTCTAATCCAGGGCCCAATAGATCGAGTAAACCCAGACCGGGCCAAGCCCTGTACAGTGTTCACCGAAGCCTCAGACACAGGGCTGGGCGCGGTGCTGATGCAGGCCTATGCGAAGGGGGAGAGATACCCCATCGGGTATCTGAGCAAGGAGCGGCTGCCCTGGAGGCAGAACGGTCAGGCCATAGAGAAGGAATGCCTGGCCATGGGGCAGGCCCTTAAGAAGCAGCAGCCGGATCTATTTGGGTGGCGCTTTACGGGGTATGTTCACCACTTCGCCCCGACGTGGCTGCATCCAGGAAAAGGGGCCGATGCCGAGCGGCTGGTGACACAGACACGTGGTCAGAGAGGGAACCAGATCAAGAGGGAGGCTCTTAACCAAGAGAGCCCGAACTACAGCCCTCCAGACTGGAGCGCTGGGAAAAGAGCTTATCTCAGCTTGAACCCCAGGGGTTTTGGGATGGGAAAAGGGCACGGGCCGCATAACCCTTCCCACATGCGGCCTGCGGGTGCCATCCAGCCCACCCGACCTAAGGGAGCTCGTCGAACTGTAACGGCCTGGTGTGACCGGGTTCGAACTTCCCCGGGTCACTGGCTAAAGTGACCCCGCTCAGTTCAGTCTCGAAGGGGGGAGAGATGTGACGGAGTAGAGAGCGAGATGGATCTGACCTGAGGGAAAGGCTGCATTGGAAATGTGAGACTTTACCTGAGGCTGTAACATGAGCCAGGACGGGGGTTGGGAGGTGACACCTTTGGCTGGGAGTTTGTATCTGGCCGGGGAAGAAGCGAGCGAGGCAGACAGGGTCTGGCCTCCCTGCCCCGGTTGGAGCTGTGGGGCGAAATGCAGGGAGCCCCAGGCTGGGGTCTAAGCTCCCTGCCCCCCGGAAGGACCCGACTGAGGGGTCCTGGATGTACTGACAAGCTCTGGTTGGACTGTGTTCCTGGCATCTCTAATAAACCTTCTGTTCTACTGGCTGGCTGAGACTCCCAGTGAATCCGGGGAAGAGGGGTGCAGGGCCGGACTCCCCTATACTCCGTGACACACTGCCTCCCAGGTTCCCATCCACTATTGCTTCCTCTACTATTTCTTCCCTGTTTGTGAGCAGCAGGTCAAGAAGAGCTTTTCCCCTAGTTGGTTCCTCCAGCACTTGCACCAGGAAATTGTCCCCTGCACTTTCCAAAAACTTCCTGGGTTGTCTGTGGACCACTGTATTGCTCTCCCAGCAGATATCCAGGTGATTAAAGTCACCCATGAGAACCAGGACCTGTGATCTAGTAACTTCTGTTAGTTGCTGGAAGAAAGCCTTGTCCACCTCATCCCCCTGGTCTGGTGGTCTGTAGCAGACTCCCACCACGACATTACCCTTGTTGCTCCCACTTCTAAATTTAATCCAGAGACTCTCAGGTTTTTCTGCAGTTTCATACTGGAGCTCTGAGCAGTCATACTGCTCTCTTACATACAACGCAACTCCCCCACCTTTTCGGCCCTGCCTATCCTTCCTGAATAGTTTATATCCATCCATGACAGTACTCCAATCGTGTGAGTTATCCCACCAAGTCTTTGTTAGTCCAATTACATCATAATTCCTTGACTGTGCCAGGACTTCCAGTTCTCCCTGCTTGTTCCCCAGGCTTCTTGCATTTGTGAATAGGCATTTAAGATAACTCACCGATCGTCCTGCTGTCCCAGTATGGGGCAGGAGCCCTCCCCTCTTGCACTCACCTACTTGTGCTTCCTCCCGGTATCCCACTTCCCCACTTACCTCGGGGCTTTGGTCTCCTTCCCCCGGTGAACCTAGTTTAAAGCCCTCCTCACTAGGTTGGCCAGCCTGCTTCCAAAGATGCTCTTCCCTCTCTTCGTCAGGTGAAGCCCATCTCTGCCTAGCACTCCTTCTTCTTGGAACACCATCCCATGGTCAAAGAATCCAAACCCTTCTCTCCGACACCATCTGCGTAGCCATTCGTTGACTTCCACGATTCGACGGTCTCTACCCCGGCATTTTCCTGCCACAGGGAGAATGGACGGGAACACCACTTGCGCCTCAAACGCCTTTATCCTTCTTCCCAGAGCCACGTAGTCTGCAGTAATATGCTCAAGGTCATTCTTGGCAGTATCATTGGTGCCCACGTGGAGAAGCAGGAAGGGGTAGCGATCTGAGGGCTTGATGAGTCTCGGCAGTCTCTCCGTCACATCACAAATCCTAGCCCCTGGCAAGCAGCACACCTCTCGGTTTTCCCGGTCAGGGCGGCAGATAGATGACTCAGTCCCCCTGAGGAGAGAGTCCCCGACCACCACCACCACCCTCCTCCTCCTCTTGGGAGTGGTGGTCGAGGAACCCCCATCCCTAGGACTGTGCATCTCATGCCTTCCAATCAGTGGACTCTCCTTCTGCTCTGTTCCCTCAAATGTATCATTCACTCCACTCTCTGCACTTGTACCTGTGGAGAGAACATGAAAACGGTTGCTCATCTGAATATGCGTTTCTTGTACATGGACTTGTCTCATACTCTTTCCTCTTCTGGAGGTCACATGCCACCAATTATCCTCACTGGCCTTCTGTCCCCGCTGCGCAGCCTGCTCTGAATCCTCAGAACACTGTGCCCGCTGAAGCCTATCCTGACGTCTATCCAGGAACTCCTCATTTTCTTTTATGGAACGCAGGGTTGATACTCGTTTCTCCAGACCTTGAATCTTCTCCTCCAATATGGAGATCAGCTTGCACTTTGTACAGACAAAGTCGCTTCTTTCCTGTGGAAGAAAGACAAACATGGCACATCCTGTGCAGGTCACAACAGCGGATCGCTCAGCATCCATAGCCCCTTCCTTCGAAGAGTTTCCTCACTTGTGGCAGAAGCTACTCTAGGAACCTGCAAGGGGGATGCTGCAGTAGGCTCTCTCCAGGCGAACTCCCAGGCTAACTCCACCTGTTTGCTTCTCTGCTATTCGCTGCTCAGCTGGTGCGCAGCTGACTGACTGTCTTTTTAGAAGAGCCTGGAACGAAGCACTCCCAGTTCACACTATTCAAACAGGAAATCAAACAATCAAGCACACGGTCAAACTGCCAAACTGTCCCTTCAACAGATACTCACTCCCCCGTCTGCAGCCACCTGGTTGCTCTGCCTCTGCCTTTAGTTTGGGTTAAAAGAGTTAGGAATAGCAAGGATAGCTTGCCCCCTTCGCACTCCCCTTCCCAACTCCCTCTCAAACTCCCCTGTTTGCAAAGCTCCCTGGTCGCTTGCTCACTGCTTTATAAAGCCCTGGCCTGCCTGATTGATTAGCCCCGCCCCCTGGTGTAGAAGCTCACAGCTTCCAACTGCCAGCCACAGCACACGGTCCTGCAAACAAACAAATGAATGAACACACAGACAGACACAAGTACCCCCAAACACACACTACAGACAGCCACTTACCCCAAGGGTCCTGTATTTGCTCCTGCTTTACCAGTAGCAGTTCCTCTCAAACTCCCCTGTTTGCAGCTCCTGTTCATTGACATGAACTATGACCGTATAGATCATTGTTGCAACCAAGGTCCTAGAGTGGCACCAAATCTTGTACAAAGAAGGTCGAATAAAGTGTCAATGAAAAGGTTGTAATTTGCTGGTTATGATTATGTGTCTCTATGTGTGTATCATTTTTGTATTTGAAGTTATGAATGTTGGCTATGTACTTATCAACTTTTCCTTATTCACTTTCTCAACATCCTGTTTGCTTTTTTGACTGCCGCTGCACACTGCATTGACGTCTTCAGAGAACTATCCACGATGACTCCAAGATCTTTTTCCTGATTAGTTGTTGCTAAATTAGCCTCCATCATATTGTATGTATAGTTAGAGTTATTTTTTCCAATCTGCATTACTTTACATTTATACACATTAAATTTCATTTGCCATTTTGTTGCCCAATCACTTCGTTTTTTGAGAGCTTTTTGAAGTTCTTCACAGTCTGCTTTGGTCTTAACTATCTTGAGCAGTTTAGTATCATCTGCAACTATCACATACCATGACTTGCGTGCTGTGCCTCTGTTAATGCAACCCAAACTTGCATTTGCTTTTTTTGCAATAGCAAAATAATCCACACCCTGAGAGATGTACCTATATCAACCTCATGTAAAAAGTATGAGGTCGATGGAATAATTCTTCCATTATACACCACCTCCTCAGTGTTTAAGACATGCACTGACCAACTAGGTCAAACATTCCTTCAAAGCTTGTAACATCTGTGCCCCTTACCCACTTTTCCATCACATCTTTCATTTTGTTTACATATTTCACGTTACACACCAGCATCCCTCTTAAGATTTCTAAATTTCACTCTATATGTTTCAGGGGCAATCTGAAATGGTTTCAAAACCATTTCTTTGAATTTACAATAATCTAAAGCATCATCAATCAGCATTTTATTGAATATATCCAGAGCTTTACCAGTTAAATTAGCAACTGAAGTCGGCATCTTCTGGTAACCAGGAATCTTATGAATCTCACACAGCCTCTCAAAGGCAGTGAAGTATTCAGCAATATCCCCTGCCTCTCGGTATGCAGGACCCAGCTGTTCCCATTTGAGGATATTTGAAGAGGTGGGAATCACTGGAGTGGAAGGGTTCTAGTTCCTCTTTTCCAGCAAGTCTAATTGGTGATTCTGCTCCCTCTCTCTTTCTCCTCGGTTTCTTGTTGTTTTAGTTCCATAGCCCTTCTGCGTTTACCCTGCTCTCTGGAAGCCTCTGCCTGCTTTAGCTGAAAAATTCTCCTATGTTCTTCTTTTACTGCCTGCAATCTGAATAGTTCTGATTGTACTCATCTTGCTGCTTTTCTGTCCCTACTTCCTTTTCCCAGAAAAAACAAACAGAAAATAACAAACTGGCAACCTCTTTGACTGATCTCCAACCACTGCACTTAAAATCTCTACACCAGTATATGAAGTGCAAATCTCACTCAGAACACGAAGTTGTGCATTTCACCCTGCTCGATGTGTCAGACTTCTCCGGAGTGCAGCCTGGAATTGGGGTACCGCTGAGCCCTCTGACACTCCAATCTGAGTCCCCTCTCACACTGTGATTATGTGACAAGGAGAAGACACTTTCAGGTCCAGCACTCACACAAGAATTCACAGGCAGGGACACACCCAGCTGAGTTACATGAATTCTTTCGCCAGCCACTCATGAACCAACAATAGAGAGACTCCAGCCAATTCCCCCCAGTTCCCCAGCTTAGGATCCCAGAGCTGTACTGTCTTGTCCTGGTCAGAAGCCTTATCAGTGTAAGTTTATTACCCAGTCCGTCCCTACCTCAATGTGGAGAGGACAATGCACCAGCCCCCGTTTCTGAACAGATTTCTCTTTGCACTTCAAACAACAACTGTCTTAGGTAAAATATATAAAACCAATTTATTAAGTACAGAAAGAAAATTTTGAAGTGATTATAACTAAAAAGTGTACAGATCAAAGTAGATTACCTAAGAAATAAAGTGAAATCGCAATCTGATTTCTATAAACTAGACAGGGTTTGAATCAAGCAGTATCTCACCCTGATGGTACAAACAGTTCATCAATCTTCCATATCCGGGCTGGGATTTCTCCTTTCCAGCCTGGGACCAGCTCTCCAGTCAAAAATCTTTTCCCTCTAGCCATGTTTTGTTGTGTTGAGTTGTTAAGTTGTGGTCAGTTGTGGGGGGAGTGAGGCCAAGTGATGATGTCACTTCCCCCTTTTATAGCTTCTGCCATGTGCAGGGAACTTCATTGTCCCAAACAAAGCCCCCAGCAGTCAGTGGGAAAGTACAAGCACAAGATGGAGTCCAGTGTCACATGACCTGGTCACATGCCTTGCAATCTTCCATGAGTCATACTAGGAGCCATTACTCATATTCTGGCCACATCATCTACAAGAAAGTAGGGTGATAATAAGATACTTCCATAACCCATTGTGCTCACTGATGGGCCATCAACTTGAATAGTCCATTCACAAGTGCTGGCTTAACTGGATGTAAACTACCTTGTGGGATTTACCACAGGAACAAACACATTTGAAATACAGGTATATAGTCAATATTCATAACTTCAGATACAAAAATGAGACATGCATACAAATAGGATAATCATATTCAGCAAACCATAGCTTTTCTATTGACACCACACATGACATAGTTTGTTCGAGCAGAGGCAGGTCTGTTGTGCCACCTACCCACCAATCCCTAATGCCTGCGCTGTGGCATGGATCCGGGGGAGACCAGGGGAGGGGAGAGGGACTAGCCTACCCATCTGGGAGCTCAGGGGCCGAGCAGGATGGTCCCGTGGGCCGAGTGTGGCACGTGGGCGGTAGTTTTCCCACCCCTGATATAAATGGTCATTAGGGCTATTCCTCATAAATAGCAACATAGCCGTGGTAAATGGACTAGAGTTTAGAAATGCAAACCTGTATTGTTAGAAAATTAGAGGCAATACCAATTGTATGTGTTTACATATATCGTGTTAGATATGAACCATTTAAACAGATGGTTCATGTCTGTTGGTATATTTGTTGATTCAAATATCAAAAGAAAATATTAACATTTACATTAAACTTGGGTGTAATAACTTCATTGTTTATACTTCCATTTGATGTTTGTAGTAATCTACGTATGAACCACTTAATGGATAATTACGTTATGCTGATGAATGCAAAAATTACCTGTGTATACATAGTAAATAATACTTCAAAGTAACTATTCTTCATTGTCATAGCTTGCCAGTGGTCTTTAAAAGAATACTTGGATCCTGATCCTGTCATCTCAAATCTGCTTAAGCTTCATGAGGGGAAGCTCAAGTCACAAGACTGAGGACTCCAGTTCCATTCTGGATCACCCTGATATAGGACATTGGACTGCAAGCTAAGGATTAATTCTGCAAGAACTCTTTGCAACTCTAAAGCTCACCATCTCTACCATGAAACCGACTTCATCATTCTATTCATGTCTCTATGTATAATGATGTCCGGTTACTGCAGGGCGGAGGGAGGCATTGGGTCATGAACCGAGTTAGCCTCCTACCTGCAGGCAGGCTCCTTGTCAGGCTGCAGCAGCTCCCGTCCCATGTCCTGAGCAGAGGGAGCCTAGCTGGTGGAGGGCAGGGCCTTGGTGGGATGTGGAGATTGTGAGTGATGTAACCCCGAGGTGAAGCCCGGAAGCTGTTGGAATATTATATTATTATAACTGGTTTGGAGGCACAGCAATCAGCTGGGTTGGCCTCTCTCCCTGCTCTGCTAGTGACACACAGCCAGCCCCTCCGGGCCCTGTTATCACCCAACATGACAGCAAGTGGCGCCACACACCCAAAAAAGTTACCTGAGTGCTTTACCTAAGCCACTCATGTACCAACGATAGAGGCACCAGACAATTTCCCAGCTCCTGAATCTTGCACCCCTACTGGAGCATAAACCCAGAATTAGACCATCTTGCACTACAGAGGGATGTGTACAGCGCAAGCTCATTAAACAGTCCACTCCCCGCTCGATGGGAGGAAGATATGGACCATCATCTACTAACGGAGCGAACAGTCCCAAACACTTCCCTCAAAAACACACTGGTAAAGATAAACATAAATCAGGTTTATTAAGTACAGAAGGATAGATCTTAAGTGGTTATAAGTGATAAACAGATCAAGGCAGGTTACCTTGGAAATCTAACAAACTTACAATCTAAGACTTGAACACACTAGATAGGATTTGAATCAGCGATATCTCACCCTGATGATACAAGCAGGGTTACAGAGTCCTGAGGCACAGGCTGCATCTGCTTTGCAGCCTGGATTCCCCTCCCCCGTTCAAAGTCCTTTGTCTTCCTGAGCTTCTTGCCTGGTGTTGAGTTGTGGGGGAGTGAAGACAAGTGATGATGTCACTGCCCATCTTTTATAGTTTCTTCCATCTTGCTGGAAATTCTATGTATGTGACGTGGGGGGTCTGCCCCCATTGGCCAAACATTCTCCAGTGTCTCCGTACTCCCTTGAAGGAGGATTCCTTATACAGATTTCCTGTGCTAGTAGATTCTTCCGTCAATGAGTGTTGACGACATCTATTAACGCTGTCTGGCTACTCCTTTAACATACCCGAAAGGCTGGTTTTGGGTGTTTCCAGCCACACATCACACTTTAGTAACTCACATGTAGCAAAATTTCATAGCTTCACATACAATGACAGCTCATACAACTCAAGGAGATATCAATATTTAGCAGATTAAGACTTTTAGAATGATACCTCACAGGGCATACTATGCACACAACATACCATAATTACATCACCATGGAAATTATGGGCTGCTCCGGATAGTGGATGGGGCAGGGCCTTGACAGGGGATTGGAAAGAGACGAGCAAGTAAGGAGAGGGGCATTGAGGGGGAGAGGCAGAGCAGGGGTGAAACTTTGGGGGAAGAGGCAGGGCAGAGGGGTTTGCCACCTATCCCCCGGTTTTTTACGCTGACACAGCACAGTAAGATCAGGAAAGGGTGTAATTTGGACACTACGTGATTCAGGGAAGAGAGCCCAGCACCATCTCACCAGCCAGCTCTGCATGAAGCTCAGTCTGAGAGCCAGAAAAACAGGAGAAAACTTTAGGTCCCTTTATGAGTAACGGGATGGAGCAGCCTATCCCGGATCTGTTGGGTCCTCACCCCATAGATGATGGGGTTTAGCATGGGGGGCAGCAGGAGGTACAGGTTGGCCATGAGAACGTGGAAATTCAGGGCCACATTGTGCCCAAACCGGTGCGTGAGGAAGGAGAATAGAGCTGGAATGTAAGCGGTTAAGATGACACAGACGTGGGAGACGCAGGTCCCAAAAGTCTTAAGCCGGGCGTCCTTTGTTGGGAGGTTGAAGATGGCCCTGAGGATCTGAGTATAGGAGAAAGTGATAAAAAACACATCCAGACTAGTCACCAAGAGTGCCACAGAGAGGCCATAGTAACTACTTACACTGATGTCGGCGCAGGCCAGCTTCACCACAGCTATGTGCTCACAGTACGTGTGGGGAATGATGTTGGTTCTGCAATATGGCCACCTCCATGCCAGGATAGGATAGGGCAGTACTAACACGGCACCACGCAGCACCACGGCCAGGCCAATTTTTGCCACCACGGGGTTTGTCAGAATGGTGGAATGTCTCAGGGGATTGCAGATGGCCACGTAGCGATCAAAAGCCATGGCCACGAGGATCCCAGACTGCATTGCAGAGAAGCTGAGAGTGAAGTACAGCTGGGTGAGGCAGGCAGTGAAATTGATCTCCCTGGAATTGAACCAGAAGATGCTCAGCATTTTGGGAAGGATGGACGTAGACATAACCAGGTCGGTGACGGCCAGCATGCAGAGGAAATAGTACATGGGCCCATGGAGGCTCGGCTCCATCTTTACGATGAACAGGATGGTGAAGTTCCCCAGGATGGCTATGGCGTACATGGTGCAGAAGGGGATGGAGATCCAGACATGGGCTGCCTCCAGGCCAGGAATGCCCAGCAGGATGAAGGTGGAGGGGTTGGTGAAGTCAGTTGAGTTGGAGTATGACATGTAGTAGGGGAGAAGGTGTCCAATGCTGAGGCAGAACGGTGTCTCCTGCATGTACCGAACATTCCCCTGATTTCCTGTATGTGCCCAGGGTCTAGGGTGATGGTCGCAGGACAAATACCTGGATGCAAAGACAATGTTAATATGAGACACTTCATGCACTACTGGAGGCTGTTCTCATGGATGAAGCAGATTGATCGCTCTTCACACACTGAAAACTGACATTTTAATTATTCAGATAAATGAATTGTGAACTGACCCTACTAATGCCAATTCCATATTTTATGGTGGTCCCTGAGTCAATTCGTACACATCGTAGTGTGGGAAACCTGAATAGGCACCAGCAGGAAACACAAGTGGATACTGGTTATCCCTCATTGTTCCTTAGGCCTTGTCTACATAGCCACATTTTTCCACCAAAAGGCAGCATTTGGTGAAGAAATAGTGCAGGTGTAAACAATACAAAGCCACTTTTGGGAATGGAACTCCTCAGATTCAGTGATGTAATAAAGGCACCTTGACGAGAGTTGTGAAGCTTTTTACGCAAACGTTTTGTTGCTGAAGCACCAGTGTAGACACCGTGCTTGATTTTATGACTCAGGCAGTTTTATCATTTCCTTACATTGAACCCTAGGCCTGAACAATCACAACTGCTTCCTACCCTACCAAAAGTGGACTTTATTATGCAATACAAACCCAACAAATATTACTCATTCTTATTTTCAGAGTGCTACTGCAAAGCCTCCCTGATTCAAATTGCCTCCCATTGTGCCCCTCTAATAGCCTTGGTATCTGGATGATAAAAATCAACAGCCAAATGTTCTGTCTCAGCAGTACACCCCTGAGCAAACTTTTCACCTTTACCGTCACAAATATTATACAACAACATGCAACAAATGGCTATGGGAATATTTTCCTCATTCAGGTCTAACTTGTCATAAAGGCATCGCCAGCGTGCCTTTAATCTGCCAAATGCACATTCCACAGTCATCCTGCTTCTACTCAGCCTATTGCTGAAATGCTTCTTACTTGTAACCAGGTTTCCCATGTACGGCTTCATGAGCCCTGGCATTGAGGGGTATGTCAGGTCTCCCAGGATCACTATGGGCATTTCGACATCCCCTGTGGGAATCTTCTGGTCTGGAAAGAAAGTTCCCACTTTCAGATTTTTGTAAAGACTGGTGTTCCTAAAGATACAGGCATCGTGCACTTTTCCGGACCACTCTCATTGATGACAATGCAACGCCTGCGGTGATCCATGAGTGCCTGCAACAACAGGGAGAAGTACCCTTCTGACTGATGAATTCCACCACAAGGTGTCTGGTGCCAAAATTGGAATATGTGTGCCGTCTGCCGCCCCTCCACGGTTGGGGAAACCCATTTCTGCAAAGCCATCGACAATGTCACGCATGTTGCCAAAAGTCACGGTCTTGAGCAGCAGGATGTGATTAATGCCCTGCACAATTGGGTTAACGCAGCCCCAACGATTGACTTCCCAACTCCAAACTGATTTGTGACCGAGCAGTAGCAGCGTGGAGTCACCAGCTTCCACGCTGCAATCGCCACGTGCTTCTCCAACAAGAGAGTTGGTCTCATTCGGGTGTCCTTGTGCCGCAGGGCTGGGGTGAGCTCAGAACACCATTCCAGGAAGCTGGCTTTTCACATCCAAAAGTTCTCCACCACTGCGTGCTAGTTTCACGATGCCAAATGCAACGTTCCACCATGTTTAGCTGTTCCTTGAATGCCAAAATTAATCGAATGCTGCTGCTATCCACATCAGACACCACATCAGGCCACTGTCACTCCCGTTGCCTTCGCAACTTCAAGATTGATTCCACTGCCATTCATGATGTGCTGCTGAGAGCTAGCAGAGCAGTGCGGGATCCATTCCTGCAGATAGAGGTGGTGGGCTGGGCAGAAAACAAGGGATGTTGAAAAATGCCACGAACTGGAGACGGAAGCACATGGAATTCTGGGACGGAAATCAATGTATCACGGGACATTGAGCCCGGAGCCATGATGTGCCGTGATCCGCTCTGCCTTCCCACAACACCTATGTGTAGAAGGTGGAAAGCTGAACTGTGGGACAGCTACCCACAGTGCATTGCTCTCACCGTCGCTGCAACTGCCCCATGTGTGGTTGCGGTATGCCAAAAGAGATAGACAGTGTGAACATACAATAATGATTTCCTTTAAAGGCTTTTTGGTCATTGACCAAACTTTCAGCGGAAAAAAATCTGTCAATGTACACATACACTTACTGCAATGAAACCCAGGCTAGAGCGTCCATGTTGTAGGGAGTTTCCCATTCACCTAGGTACTGAAAATCTGAGAGTGGGAAAAAATACCTTTGCCAAGACATGTGCCGGGGGAAACATTCGAACTAGAACACACCTCAGGGAAAGGACTTGAGCATCATTGATAACAGCTCCATGGAAACGCCTGATCATGGAACACAACAAAGACAATGTTCAGATGCCTAAGGAATGGGATGGAAAATATCCTGCTCTAGAGATGCACTCAGTTTTGGTCACCCAGTCTCTATAAAGGGTATTGCAATATTAAGTTGATTTCTGAGACAGGCTATGAGAATGGGGAGGCTGGTGTATGCGCACAGACTGAAAGTCTGGGACTGTTTAGTTTAGAGAAGATGCAAATCAGGGGGCATATGATAAACAAAATAAAAGAATGGAACTGATTACATTGAAATGGACGAACAGAGAACAACTCAAAACCAGTAATAGCTATCGACCGATACCCTTCAAAAATCTGGGAACGCCCAATGATTGGCAGAGTGGTTACAATGAGACTGCCAGGGCAGGCATATTGCTTGATCTGGATCACTTGTTGAGCTGGGCCCATGCAAACAAAATGTTTTAATACAGTCAAATGCAAAGTGATCCTCTCGGAACAGGGAATACAGGCCCCAGCTCCAGGCTAGGCCACTGTAGTATGGAACGCAGAGACCCTGAAAACTGTTTAGGGGTTATTCTGGACAACGAAATCTTCGTAAGCTCCCAGTGCGATGCTGTGGCCAAATGGGCTAATGAGATCCTTGACTGCATAAATGGGGGAGTGGTGAGTTTCCAGTTTGTGGGTCCACATTTAAAAAAGGATGTTGAAAAATTAGAGGGAGCAGAAAAAAAGCCACAAAAATGTTTGGAGACAGGAGAAAATGCCTCACAGAGAGAGAGTTAAAGAGCTTCATCTATTTATCTCATCTAAAAAGACAATCAAGCAGAGACTTCCATGGGGAGAAAACCCTGGGTACTAATGGGCTCTGTAATCTAGTTTTGAAAGGCAGAGCAAGAGCCAATGGCAGGAAGCTGAAGCCAGACAAATTCCAATTGGAAATAAGGGCCAAACGATTGGCACTGAGGGTGATTAACGATTGGGACAAACTGCAAAGGGAAGTGGTGGATTCTCCAACTCTCCATGTCTGCAGATCCAGACAGGATACTTTACTGGAAGACCTGCTTGAGGGCTTGTCTACACTTAAAACACTACAGCAGCGCTGCAAAGTGCTTAAGTGTAGACACTACTTATATGGATGGAGGGGGTTCTCCAGTCAGCGTAGGTAATTCACCTCCCTGAGAGGTGGTAGCGAGGTCAATGGAAGAATTATTCCGTTGACCTCATGCTTTTTACACCGGGATTAGGTTGATATAGGTACATTTCATAGAATCATAGAATCTCAGGGTTGGAAGGGACCTCAGGAGGGCATCTAGTCCAACCCCCTGCTCAAAGCAGGACCAACCCCAACTAGATCATCCCAGCCAGGGCTTTATCGAGCCTGACCTTAAAAACCTCTAAGGAAGGAGATTCCACCACCTCCCTAGGTAACCCATTCCAGTGCTTCACCACCCTACTAGTGAAAAAGTTTTTCCTAATATCCAACCAAAACCTCCCCCTCTGCAGCTTGAGACCTTTACTCCTTGTTCTGTCATCTTCTACCACTGAGAACAGTCTAGATCCATCCTCTTTGGAACCCCCTTTAAGGTAGTTGAAAGCAGCTATCAAATCCCGCCTCACTCTTCTCTTCTGCAGGCTAAATAATCCCAGTTCCCTCAGCCTCTCCTCATAAGTCATGTGCTCCAGCCCCCTAATCATTTTTGTTGCCCTCCGTTGGACTCTTTCCAATTTATCCACATCCTTCTTGTAGTGTGGGGCCCAAAACTGGACACAGTACTCCAAATGAGGCCTCACCAGTGCCGAATAGAGGGGAATAATCACGTCCCTCGATCTGCTGCAAATGCCCCTACTTATACAGCCCAAAATGCCGTTAGCCTTCTTGGCAACAAGGGCACACTGTTGACTCATATTCAGCTTTTCGTCCACTGTAACCCCTAGATCCTTTTCTGCAGAACTGCTGCCCAGCCATTCGGTCCCTAGTCTGTAGCAGTGCATGGGATTCTTCCATCCTAAGTGCAGAACTCTGTACTTGTCCTTGTTGAACCTCATCAGATTTCTTTTGGCCCAATCCTCTAATTTGTCTAGGTCCCTCTGTATCCTGTCCCTACCCTCCAGCATATCAACCACTCCTCCCAGTTTAGTGTCATCTGCAAACTTGCTAAGGGTGCAGTCCACACCATCCTCCAGGTCGTTGATGAACAAAACCGGCCCCAGCACTGACCCTCGGGGCACTCCACTTGATACCGGCTGCCAACTAGACATGGAGCCATTGAACACTACCCGTTGAGCACCACCATCCAGCCAGTTTTCTATCCACCTTACTGTCCATTCATCCAGCCCATACTTCTTTAACTTGCTGGCAAGAACGCTGTGCGAGACTGTCTGTCTCAAAAGCTTTGCTAAAGTCAAGAAATAGCACATCCACTGCTTTCCCCTCATCCACAGAGCCAGTTATCTCATCATAGAAGGCAAGTAGGTTAGTCAGGCATGACTTGCCCTTGGTGAATCCATGCTGACTGTTCCTGATCACTTTCCCCTCCTTTAAGTGCTTCAGAATTGATTCCTTGAGGACCTGTTCCATGATTTTTCCAGGGACTGAGGTGAGACTGACTGGCCTGTAGTTCCCCGGATCTTCCTTCTTCCCTTTTTTAAAGATGGGGACTACATTAGCTTTTTTCCAGTCATCCGGGACCTCCCCCGATTGCCATGATTTGTCAAAGATAATGGCCAATGGCTCTGCAATCACATTGGCCAACTCCTTTAGCACCCTCGGATGCAGTGCATCCGGCCCCATGGACTTGTGCTCGTCCAGCTTTTCTAAATAGTCCCGAACTACTTCTTTCTCCACAGAGGGCTGGTCACCTCCTCCCCATACCGTGCTGTGGAGTGCAGCCGCCTGGGAGCTGACCTTGTCTGTGAAGACAGAGGCAAAAAAAGCAGTTAAGTCCATTAATGGCTATTAGCCAGGATGGGTAAGGAATGGTGTCCCTAACCTCTGTTTGTCAGAGAGGGGTGATGGATGGCAGGAGAGAGATCACTTGATCATTACCTGTTAGGTCCACTCCCTCCGGGGCACCTCTCATTGGCCACTGTCGGTAGACAGGATACTCGGCTGGATGGACCTTTGGTCTGACCCACTACGGCCATTCCTATGTTATGTATGTTCTTATGATAGTACCGCTCTACTCAGCACTGGTTAGGTCTCTACTGGAGTGCTGTGTGCAATTTTGGTCACCGCTGTGTAAAAAGGCTGTAGAGAAACTGGAAAGGATCCAGAGATGAGGGACAAAGATGATCCAAGGGATGGAATTCAAACTATACAACCAAAGACTGAGGGAACTGGGTATGTTTAGTTTGGAAAAGAGGAGATTAAGGATGGATATGATAGCGGTCTTCAAGTATTCGAAAGGCTGCCATAAAAAAGATGGAAAAAAATTGTTCTCTCTTGAGACAGAGATCAGGACAAAAGGCAATGGGATCAAACTACAGCAGAGCAGATTTAGATTAAATCTCAGGAAAACGTCCTAACTTTAGGAACAGTAGGAGAATGGAACAGTCTCCTAGGCAGGTTGTGAAAGCTCCTTCACTGGAGGTTTTCCAAAGGAGACCGGATAGCATCTGTCCTGGATGGTTTAGACACAACAAACCCTGAATCTTGGCAGGGGGTTAGACTAGCTGATCCTTGCAGGTCCCTTCTCTCCCTGTGGCTCTACGATTCTACACTGTAAAATCCTACTGTAGACCAGGTCTTAGCCAAAGACAAGTTTTGGAGCTCAATACAGGGGTAACTGGGTTAAATTTAATGGCTTGTGTTATACAGAAGGTCAGACAGGATCATCTAATTGTCCCTTCTGGTCTTAAACCCTATGAATCTATCGATAAAGAAAGTAGATCAGGCATTTATATTTACTCTGTCTCTTAACACACGAACAAGGGAACATTCAATTACATTCGAAGTCTGAACATATAACACTGAGAAAAGAAAATTGTTAACATAATCCATATTTGGCCAGTGGAACTGCTTGCCACAGACATTATTGGAGCAAAGAGCAGAGCTGAATGGGATTCACAAATGGATTGGCTATTGAAGGTGGTGCTGGTGCCTCCACCATTAGTTAAGGCTGTTGTTAGAGAGCCTATCCCTTCACCCTCCCATTCCCTGATCCTTCTCATGTGAACAGAGAGCAGCAATACCCAAAGTCCGAAAGTGCAAACAATTCAATGTTTATTGGGGTGACCTTGCAGCAAGCAAGGATTCCAATTTCCTTCCTCAGTGTCCCCCTTCCCAGATCTGACGCCAGAGTCTTGCCTGTGTCCCTGTTCCTTGCTCCCATTCCCCCCCTTAGCAAAACATGATTCCAATTCCCCCCGCCTACTTCCTGATCGACTGCAGACTATATAGTAAAACATGAGTTCTGCTTAGCATTAACTTAACCAGTCATTTTACTGAAATGTACCACACCAAGCCTAACATATTCCAACATGATTATCTAACCAAATCTATCCCACCCCCTTAACTGTCTTACACCCACAAAATTAACAGAAACAATCACAGAACCAGACAGATTATACAGACAAACAATAGGGAAGCAGGGACTACAGTGAGAGAACAACAAAGAAATGAGGATTTCACAGCCTAGCTATAGATAAGTGAGTTCTTGCCAGACAGGATGCTATCAAACTAAGTTTTCTTTAAATCTTCTAAGCTCTTCCCTTTCTCTGGAGGTGATAGATTGGATCACCTTTTTAACAACCCAAAACTGCCTGATTTCAGTGTGACTGGGGAGGACGTGACCGTTCGCTTCCCAGCTTATGGCTGCCCCTGCTGTTTAGCCAAAGGCCTTAGCCTAAGAACAAGGCCTTAAACTACCATAGTGAGAGAAGGTCTATAAACAGGCAGACTGATTTTGATTCTTGTTTTCTACCTCTATAACTAGTGTGACAGACCCAGACAAGTGGGGTACAGAAGTCTGATAGAAGGTAAATATACTGGCCATTGGATGAATAGTTTTCTGTTCCCTGAGTGACCAGAGCAGGGGCTGCACTAGAACAAGCAGGAACTTTCTGGAACCAATTTAAGGCAGGCAGGCTAATTAGGACACCTGGAGCCAATTAAGAAGAACCTGCTAGAATCGATTAAGACAGGCAGGCTAATCAGGGCACCTGGGTTTAAAAAGGAGCTCCCTTCAGTTTGTGGTGTGCGTGCGAGGAGCTGGGAGCAAGAGGCACTAGGAGCTGAGAGTGAGAGGGCATACTGCTGGAAGATCCTGTGGTGAGGATAAAGAAGGTGTTGGGAGGAGTCCTTGGGGAAGTAGCCCAGGGAGTTGTAGCTGTCGTGCAGTTGTTCCAGGAGGCACTCTAAACAGCTGCAGTCCACAGGGCCCTGGGCTGGAACCCGGAGTAGAGGGCAGGCCCGGGTTCCCCCCAAACCTCCCAACTCCTGATCAGACACAGGAGGCGTTGACCTGGACTGTGGGTTCTACCAGAAGGAAAGATCTCTGAGGCAAGCAAAATCCGCCTATAAGCGCAGGACCCACCGAGGTAGAGGAGGAACTTTGTCACACTAGCTAAGCGATAAGAATACACCTCAATTCTTAAAGTATAGGCCTTTGCAGACAGGCCTGAATATCTATATCCTAACAGCTGTCTGACACCTTCTATTAGAAGACCTCATTTACAGCTGGTTATAAGTTTAACAAACTTTAACCGTTTGCACTGAAATTTCCCACACTGGGTGTCTGCTTCCGGCTGAATTGTTTTTTGAAAGTTTCAGGCATAACAGTTCAGCCGACTTCTCGAATGAAGCCAGGAGAAAAGACGTCTTGCCCATGTTGAAAAATTCATACAATCATTCCAGTGAGGAGCCTTAGCACCTCTATGATTTCTCTCAGAAACTCTGGTGAGAGCTCCCCCGCCATCCCCCTGTTAACAGCCAGAGCCCTGAAATGCAAGAGGAGGAGGTGAGAGTCCGTGTGCATTAACTCACACACAGCTGGCTCCTGAGCTCTTTACTCACTTCTTACTCCAAGAGGAGCAAAGAGGGACATTTTGGCCAGTGATATTGGAGCAAACACATCCCCTGTGGCAAGGGCCCCAGCATGTTTAATGGCTGTGCAGAGCGGAAAGGACCCCAGACCTATTCTCTATCCCATCACGCCCATGGTGCACTGGGTTTGTTCAGCAGCTGAGCTCCTCAGCAAGAGATGGTTACCTGCGAATCCTGAGACAGACGTGTCTTCCCTGGGAATCCCCCTCAGGCAGCCGGGTCCCACACTTCTCACCCCAGCATCTGCAGCAGCATCCCACGCCGACAGCCGACACAGGGGTGGTGCACTGTTTATAATATAGCTGTGTGCAATCCCGGGGGGGGGGGGGTCACTCAGCATCTAGGGGAGAAGCGGCATCTGCATGCAAACAGGCTGGAGACCAGAGACCTTCTAACCAATGTCTCTCTTTCAATGTCTGCGCTTCTGTGTTCTTTATCCAGCTTTAGGAGTAAACAGTAATTAAGAGACCTTCCCAAAGGGAGATGAGAACTCTTGGGCTCTCCGCTGAGTCAGAGAGGAATTGGCTGGTCTGTGTATTTGTGTATTTTTAAAAGGTATAGTTAATAAGAAAACTAGGAATAATGCCAAGCTCTCGTTAGGGTCTGATACCCATTAATACTGGGCATTTACAGGGTAGATAGTAGACAGAGAGATCTGGAGAAAGGTGACTGAGGGGAGACACAAACACTTTCTGCAGTCACACGGGGAGATCAGTAATTCTCATCAGTAACTATCATCATACTGTGTAGCAACTTTCATTGAAGAATCTTCAAAACATCTAGCAAAGGAAAGTCACAAATGGACATATAGCCATTATACTGATAGGTAAAATGAGGCAAAGGGAGAAGTGACTTGATGAAGGTCAAACAGAGAATGACAGACAGAACCCAGGAGTTCTGACTTCCCTCATGTAACCACAGTCTCTCCAGTAGTAACTGAGCCCATGACAAGAAGGAAATGGATTAGTCGTGTAGCAGGACTTGTTCGTTACGTAGCTGTGACAGATTGATCAGGATGCAACCTGGAACTGGGCTACAGCTGAGCCCTCTGGCATACCAACCTGGGCTCCCCCTCACACTGTGAGGCTGTGACAAGCTGCAATCCTCTCCAGGTCTCGCACTTCCACAGCCAGACACAACCAGGGACGCACCCAGCTTCAGTTACATGAATGCTTTCACTAGGCACTCATACACCAACAATAGAGAGGCACCAGTGAATCCCCGCCCCTCAGCTCCCCAGCCTAGGACCCCAGAGCTTTACCATCTTATCCTGGTCAGAAGCCCGGCGACTGTAAGTGTATTACCCAGTCCGCCCCTCCCTCAATGTGGAGAGGACAATGCACCAGCCCCTGTTCCTGAGCAGGTTTCCCTTTTGCATTTCAAACACATGGTATTAGGTAAAAAAAAACTATAAAACTGATTTATTAACTACAGAAGGATCGATTTTAAGCGATTATAAGTAATAAGTGTACAGATCAAAGCAGATTACCTAAGAAATAAAGCAAAATGACAATCTGAGTTCTATAAACTAGAAAGGATTTGAACCGTGCAGTGTGTTACCCTGATGGTACAAACAGTCCACCTGTCTTCCCTACACAGGCTAGAAATCTTCAGCCTGGGACCAAATCCCCACTTCAGTCCTTGTTCCTAAGGTGTTTCCAGGTGCTGCGTTATGGTGGGGAGTGAGGCTGTAAATGTGCGAGACTCACCCGGCGCCGCCTCCTGCTGGTCATCCTTGGGAATTAGCTCACCAACCTCCAGAGCGCCCTCTGTCGGCCAGTGTCTCGCTACCGGTGGGCCCCCGTTTCCCTCCCGAGGCCCCGGTGCCCCTTTCCACTAGGTTGCTGCCCTCTGGCAGTAACCCCAGTGTCTCAGGGACTCCCCCTTTCCAGGGGAGCCCCCAACCATTATCCTCACCTCAGTCGAAGGCTACTGTCAGTCACCACTTAGCCCCCGCTCACTGGGGCAGACTATAGTGTAAGCCACTCATCATAGGCAAGGGGGTTTTGGACCTGCTGCCTTGGCCTACCCAGAGGCTGCCCCCTGCAACCCCAGTACCTAATTGCCCTTAAGCTAGGCCGCAGCCTGGGGGTTTCCAGGACGGAGCTCCCTTGGCCTTTCCCCAGCCCTGATCCACTCTCGGTGCCTTGTGAGTCCTTAGCAGCTAGGCCCTTCCCTCTCTACAGACAGAGAGAGACTGTCTGCTCCTGGCTCACTGCCCACTTATAAGGGGCCAGCTGAGCCCTAATGGGGGGGTGACCCCAGCTGAGCCTGCCTTCCCACTCAGCCTGGGAGCTGCTTGCTCCAGCCTCAGCCCTCTCCCAGGGCTGTTTCCAACCCCTCTGGGCAGGAGCGGGGTGCCACCCCGCTACACAGAGGCCAGTCTGCTCGGGCTTCCCTGCTGGCTGGACCTCTCTCCTTTCCTTTCTTGGGCTGCTACTGCTGCTGCTGGCGCTGGCTGGAGCCTTCCGCCTCTCTAGCTGCCCTACTAGCTGGAGTTCCTTTTCGCACCCTTGGACTTTTGCTGGCTGCTCGGAGTGCTCCTTCCCTGGACTGCTGCTGAATGCGTCAGTGAGTGAGGGGGGGGCCCTGCTGACCTGCCCCCCCTTCCCCTCCCACCTCTGGAAGGAGAAGCCAGGGCCCCTCTACTACTCCCATCTCTGGGGGGTCCTTCCTGCCTGGCTGCCAGGGTTACCGGAGCTGCTGTTCCTGCTGCCTTTGTCCTGGGGAGCTCCTGGAGCCTGGAGGAGGAAGAGGACTAGGAAGACCACCGGCTGCTGGGGGAGCACACAGAGGCTCTGGAGATCGCTGTGGAGGGGGCCATTACGGACTGAGTGACTTTCACACTGCACTTTTGTGATGAGGGGTCCGGACTGTGTTTGTGGGGACACAGGGGGTGTGGTGTGGAGCCTGCCCCCTGGTCCATCTGTGTCCCCCCCCAACCCCCCTAACCCCCCCCCCCCCCCACCGCCCCCTCCACCACCACCCCCACCGGCTGCTCACCATCTGCTTCCAGCTCCGGCCTCCAGGGTTCAGCTGCTTGCCTCGCCTGCCACGCCCATTTCCACCGTTTGGGCCTGCAGCAGGCAGCCAGCCAATCAATCAATGACTTTTCTGCAAGCGCACGTGGGTGCACGTGCCCCCCGTAACGGGCCCCTAGCTTTGCCCCTTGCTACCTGCCCCGTTTACCCCTGAAGCTGATTGCCCCCCCGCACATACCTTTTTCTCCCAGCCCCTTATTAGCTTCAGTGTGTTTGCCTGCCCTGCCCCACCCTTCTCCTGCTGTAGCCTGGTTTGTTTGCACTGGCCCGGCCCAACAGCTGGCCCCTTGTTCCCTCTGCCTGTTCCCAGCCTGTTCGTTCCCCTGCCTTTGCGGCCCTCCTGGCCCTGACTTGCCCCTCCCTTTGTGTGCCCATGCCCCCTCCCATGCGCTTGAGCTCCCCCCGTTTTGGTTGATCACTGCACCCCCCCTGATGTTAGTGTGACCTTCCCTCCCCTAGTGCTACTAGAGGAGCCAGAATTCCGTCTTCTGTCGGTGACTGACACCCCGCCCCCCCCCCCAAGTCCTTGATAATCCCCTATCTTCCTCTCCCCCCGTTTGGCGCCCTCCTCCCCTGCCCACAGCCTAGCGGGGAGGAGTGGTTGACCTGCTTCCCTCCCCCCCCCCGCTCTTTTTGTCCAGTGTCTCTCACCCTCCCTTACCGCCCATCATGGCGGGAGACATGGCAGGTGGGATCCCTGTGGCGAACCCTGTCCCCCCTAGCCTCCACCTCGACTGCCGCTGCCAAACCACCTTCTAGTGCCCCTGTTGGGGTGCCGGCAGCGACAGGCAAGGGGGTGACCTCCGCTGCTGCCACGTCCCTCGCCTCCTCTGATTCTCGGGGAACACCCCCAGCTGGCGGGAAGGGGCGGGGAAAAAAGAAGGGAAAGAGCCCCGCTAAAAAGAGTAAGCCCTCCATGGCAGGGACTACCCCCACTGCCATGGCCCCACCACCGGCCACGGCGTCCCGCCCTGTAGTTCCCTCCACCAGCACCGTGGGCGCCCCCCCTCCAGTCCCCAGAGCATATGCCCAGGTAGCGGCGGCCCCCCCACCAACTGCCAAGTCCTCTCTCCCAGCCACTGCCTCTGGTGCCATCCCTAGTGGCCGGGGCCCCTTCCCCACCTTGACCAGGAGGCATGGCATCCGCTGCCACCTGGTGCCTGCCTCGCCCCACATCAAAACCTACATGCGGGTGTTGGCGAGGGTGGTGGGGCCCGTGGCTATTGTGGCAGCCTCCAAGATGTACGGCAAGGCGGTATTCTTCCTTGCATCGGAGGCCGCCGCTCAAGAGGCAGTAGAGAAGGGCCTGGAGGTGGGGGGCGTATTCGTCCCCCTGGAGCCGCTGGAGGACCTGGGCGTCCGCATAGTCCTGACCTCCGTCCCGCCCTTCCTGCCCAACGCTGCCCTATTGCCTGCCCTCTCCACCTTGGGGAAACCTATTAACATCCTCAGCCCTCTCTCGCTGGGCTGCAAGGACCCCACCCTCCGCCACATCCTCTCGTTCCGCCGGCAGGTGCATCTTCAACTGCCGCCGGCGGCGCGTGGCGGAGAGGCGCTTGAGGGGTCTTTCCTAGTCCCCTACCAAGGGGCCCATTACCGGGTGCATTATTCGACGGGGGAGGCCCTGTGCTACCTCTGCCGGGCACTGGGGCACGTCCGGAGGGACTGTCCCTTGGCCCGGCAGGAAGGAGCATCCGGGACCCCCGAGCCCCGGCAGGGTGCCGGTCCCGTCATCGCCGGCGCCCCTGACTGCCCGGCACCCAGAACCGCCCCTCCTCCTTCCCAGTCCACCGCTGCTCCCGCTCGGGCCCTGGGGGTGCCTCCCCCAGCGAGCTCAGACGAGCGGGAGAGCCCCGCCTCTGTTGTACGCACTCTGGTGGGGCCCGTGGAGGAGGGTGCGGTAGGGGTATTGCCAGGCGTGGGAGTTGGCCCGCCCCAGGGAGGGTCTGCCCCCCCTTGTGCTGCCCCACCGTTACCTCCCCGAGTCCCCAAGTTGTCATCCTTGCCACCTGATCCAAACCCTGTCGACCAGCCCCCAGACGCTGCCATGGAGGGCTGGACACTCGTACAGGGAAAGCGGGGCAAGCGGAAGGCTCGAGCTCCGCTCCTGCCATCGGATGCGGAGGCCCCCCGGAAGACCAGGAAGGGGGGCACCGTTGCCGAGCCCTCCGCTTTCCCCCCGGGTGGAATTTGTCCACCACTACTGGCAAGGGCAGACGTGGCAGCACCGGAAGGCAGCACCACCCCTCCGATGGAGTCCCTTCCTACGGAGTCCTCTGCTGGAGCCCTTCCTGCCCCCTTACCTGCTGAAGCCCCTGCGAGCTCCGAAGTGAGTGTTGCCCCGGGCGATGGCAGGGAGGGCCCCGGGGTGGTGGTGGGTGATCTCCCCTCTATTTACGAGGAGATCGAGGCCCTGGGTCTGACCCCGGTCACCCAGGGGGAGGACGACCCTCTGCCAGCGGGCCTCGACCTGAGCGACCTCACCCCGGAGCTCCCTTCCCCGTGCCCCCTCCCTATAATCCCTGCCTCCTCTGCTACCTCCGAGGGTCCCCTGGACTCTTCGACCAGCCCGGCCGCAGGTGGCACTCCTCTGATGGCCGCCGAGCCCGCTGTGGCGACGGCCAGTGCTTTGCGGCCGGGACCCGAGTTACCGGGGGTCTCCCTCGTTGGCGCGGAGCAATCGACTTCCTTCCCGGGAGGGGGCCCCGCTAACCATTCTCCATCTGATGATGCCGTGGCTGTATCACCTGCCATTGAGCCTGAGCCCGGCATCACTGGGGCCCCCGTTCCCACCCCTCAGACCCCTGAGCCCGATGGAGAAGAGCCACCTCCCGGCGTCCCAGCTACTAGGGCCCTGGATCTGGCCTCTATCCCTCTCCCCAACCCTACTCCCGACCCCTGCCCTGCCCCTACTCCCGATCCCATCCCTACCCCCTCCACCTCTCGCAATGCCGTTGCCGCCCCTGGGGCAGTCTCCTTTCCTTTCCCAGAGGATGACCCCCAGGGAGCGGCCTTTGTGTCTCCCTGTCCCGACCCTCTAGGGGTTGCTGTCTTCCCTCCGCCACCCCCCTTTGAGACGGGGTCTGAGGTGGGACACATGGTGCCAGCCCATCGGGCACCACGTCGCGGGTCCGCCCCCTGCCTGTCCGTGGGCCATGGGGCTGTGTCAGGGGCCCTAGTGGAGGACGACCAGGGGCCAGTGACCCCGTCCCCCCATGAGCTGCGAGACGAGCTGCGGGCGTTTCTAGAAGACGTCCACGGCTCCCACAACAAGGTCCAGCTCACTCTCCAGCGCTGGGGGGACTTTAATCACATCCTCCGGGCCACGAGGGCCCTCATGGGGGAGGGTAAAGGGACCGGGAAGCAGAGTGCCGCGGCTTACCACCGGGTCCGCACCTTCCGTGACTCCCTGCTTACCTTCGGGGTAGGTCACGGTTTGCTGCGCGGCCCAATGGAGGCCGCGAGCGTCCCCGCTGATGAGGATCCCCCCCAGCCCTCCTCATGGCACCTGTCACCTTTGCCACATTAAACACCCGGGGCTGTAGGATGGGTCTCCGCAGGTACCAGGTACTCTCCTTCCTTCGGGAGGGGGGGTACTCTGCGGTTTTCCTGCAGGAGACCCACATGGATCCGGCCGCTGAAGACAGCTGGCGGCTGGAGTGGGGGGATGGAGTTTACTTTAGCCATCCTGCGGTTTGCTCAGCTGGAGTGGCCACCCTGTTCTCCCCCACCCTCCGGCCTGAGGTGCTGGGGGTCACCGAGGCTGTGCCGGGTCACCTGCTGCACCTCCAGGTCCGCATGGAGGGGCTAGTGGTCAATCTCGTTAACGTCTATGCCCCGACATCGGGCCCGGAGCGGCTGTGTTTTTATCAGCAGGCGTCCGCCTTCCTCGGCACGTTGGATCCTCACGAGTGCCTGGTCCTGGGCGGGGACTTTAATGCTACCCTTGAGGAGAGGGACCGCTCGGGGACCGAGCAGAGCCCGGCCGCCGCAGACGTCCTCCGGGAGATTGTCGACCATCACTCCCTGGTGGACGTCTGGCGCGACCACCACCCGGACGACTTTTCGACCTTTACCTATGTCCGGGTGGAAGCCCATCGGTCGTGCCACTCCCGGTTGGACCGTATCTACTTGTCGCTCTTCCACCTTTCACGAGCCCACTCCTCCAACATCCGGCCGGCCCCTTTCTCAGATCACCACCTAGCCACTGTGACGGCCTCTCTCTGTGCGGAGAGGCCAGGGCCGGCCTATTGGCATTTCAACAACAGCTTGCTGGAGGATGTGGGCTTCGTGGCGTCCTTCCGGGAGTTCTGGTTGGTCTGGCGAGGGCAGCGGCACGCTTTTCCCTCGGCGCGGTGGTGGTGGGACCTGGGGAAGGTGCGCGCCCGGCTCTTCTGCCGTGACTACACTCGGGGCGCCAGCCGACGGAGGGATGCGGCGATAGAACAGTTGGAGCGGGAGGTCTTAGAGCTAGAGAGGCGTCTGGCCGCCAGCCCCGAGGATCCATCCCTCTGTGGGGCGTGCCGGGAGAAGCGGGAGGAGCTCCGGGCCCTCGAAGACCACCGGGCCTGGGGCGCTTTTGTTCGATCCCGCATCCGCCTCCTTCGGGAGATGGATCGCGGCTCCCGCTTCTTCTATGCCCTGGAGAAAAGGAGGGGGGCCAAGAAGCACGTCACCTGCCTTCTGGCAGAAGACGGCACCCCCCTCATGGATCCGGTGGAGCTGTGCGAGAGGGCCAGGACCTTCTACGCCAACCTTTTCTCCCCGGATCCGACCGATGCCACCGCTTGCAGAGTGCTATGGGGCGAACTCCCAACGGTCAGCGCGGGTGACCGGGACCAGCTAGACCTGCCTCTCTCTCTGGCCGAGTTCTCAGAAGCCCTCCACCGCATGCCCACCAACAAATCTCCGGGCATGGACGGGCTGACCGTGGAGTTCTACCGCATGTTCTGGGACGTCCTCGGCCTGGACCTCGTCACCGTCTGGGCCGAGTCCTTGCAGAGCGGGGTCCTCCCTCTCTCGTGCAGGTGAGCCGTGCTCGCCTTACTGCCGAAGAAGGGGGACCTCCGCGATTTACGGAATTGGCATCCCGTCTCGCTCCTCAGCACGGACTACAAACTCGTAGCCAAGGCCATCTCGCTGCAGCTGGGGTCCGTGCTGGAGGACGTGATCCACCCAGACCAGACCTACACCGTCCCGGGCCGTACTATCTTTGATAACTTGTATCTGGTCCGGGATCTCTTGGAGCTTGGGTGCAGAGATGGGTTGTCGTTCGCCCTCCTGTCCCTGGTTCAGGAGAAAGCGTTCGACAGGGTGGATCACGAGTATCTCCTGAGCACTCTGCGAGCATTTGGTTTCGGACCCCAGTTTGTGGGTTTTCTCCAGGTGCTGTACGCTTCCGCAGAGTGTCTGGTCAGGCTCAACTGGACCCTGACTGAACCGGTCAGCTTCGGGCGAGGAGTACGGCAGGGGTGTCCCCTCTCGGGCCAACTGTACGCTCTGGCGATCGAGCCCTTCCTCTGTCTCCTTCGCAGGCGGTTGACGGGGTTGGTGCTGCGGGAGCCGGAGCTGCGGCTGGTCCTGTCGGTGTACGCCGACGATGTGCTCCTCGTGGTCCAGGACCCGGGCGACTTGGTGCGGGTGGAGGCTTGCCAGGCGATCTACTCGGCGGCCTCCTCTGCCCGGGTCAACTGGGTCAAGAGCTCTGGCCTGGTGGTCGGGGACGGGTGGCAGGTGAGCTCCCTCCCACCCGCGCTTCAGGCCATCAGGTGGAGCGCGGGTCCGCTGCTCTATCTGGGCGTTTACCTTTCCGCCACGCATCCGTCTCCGCCGGAGAACTGGCACGGTTTACAGGGCAGGGTGACCGAGCGGCTCCGGAAATGGACAGGACTACTCCGGTGCCTCTCCCTTCGCGGGAGGGCACTGGTACTCAATCAACTAGTCCTGTCCATGCTCTGGTACCGGCTCAACACCCTGGTCCCGGCCCCGGGTTTCCTGGCCGACCTCCAGACGGTGATTCTGGAGTTCTTCTGGCCAGGACTGCACTGGGTCTCTGCAGGTGTCCTCCATCTGCCCCTGGAGGAGGGTGGGCAGGGCCTGAAGTGCCTGCGCACTCAGGTCCGTGTCTTCCGCCTCCAGGCCCTGCAGAGACTCCTTTATGGTACAGGTAGTCCGGCGTGGAGCGTACTGGCGCACGCCTTCCTGCGCCGCTTCCGAGGGCTCCGATACGACCGGCAGCTCCTTTATCTCGATCCGAGGGGCCTTCCGCGAGACCTCTCCGGGCTGCCGGTCTTCTACCAGGACCTCCTCCGGACCTGGAAACTGTTTTCAACGACCAGGTCCGTGGCGGCCACCGCGGGGGCAGATCTCCTCGCGGAGCCCCTGCTACACAACCCCCAGCTTCGTGTGCAGGCGGCGGAGTCCCCCTCGGTGCGCCAGAGGTTGGTCCTGGCAGAAGTCACCAGAGTCGGAGACCTCCTGGATTACGACCGGGGAGACTGGCTGGATCCCCTGATGCTTGCTCAGCGCATGGGGCTCTCCAGGCCTTGTACTCCCCGGCGCGTACTCCAGGAGGTGAGGGCCGCTTTGCCACCCGCTGCTCGGGTCTACCTCGACCGGGTCCTGCACGAGGGCACGCCCCGCCCACCCTCCACCCCAGGCCCTCCGGACCTTTTCATCGGGCCCCTGCCCCGTGGACCCAACTGGCCCCCCCGCCCCTTCTCCATGAGCCGGCTGCACACTTTGCAGCTGGTCCGCTTCCAAACCGCGCCACGGAAGCATCTATACACGCTCGTGCTCCACACCCTTCATTTCCTCACCCTCGTGCCGCCCCGACACAAAGTGGCGGGACCTTCTACCACCTCTAGAGGGTGAGGAGCCCCGGTGGGCCAGCCTCTATTCCACCCTGATACCGAGGCCCACCGGGGATGTCAGCTGGCGACTCCTTCATGGGGCCGTGAGCACGGGCGTGTATTTGGCGCGGTTTACCCCTGTCCCAGATACCTGCCCCTTCTGTGGTGTGAGGGAGACCCTGGCGCACGTTTACCTGGAGTGCGCCAGGTTACAGTCCCTATTCCGGCTCCTCACCAATATTTTGTTAAGATTTTGGCTGCACTTTTCCCCTCACCTCCTTCTCTATGCACTCCCTATCCGTGGCCCCACAAAGTCACGGGACCTCCTGGTCAATCTCCTCCTGGCCCTGGCTAAACTGGCCATCTATAAAACCAGGGAGAGGAGGTTGGCCGAAGGAGGCTCCAGTGACTGTGGGGCCTGTTTCCGATCCTTTGTCCGTTCACGCGTCCAAGCAGAGTTCCTCTGGGCGGCGTCCACTGGCTCCCTTGACGCCTTTGAGGAGCAGTGGGCGCTGTCCGGGGTTCTCTGCTCGGTGTCCCCGTCAGGCTCCCTTCTTTTAACCCTGTGACCGCACCCCTGACCCTGTTATTTCATTAGTTGTCCCCCGGACTCATTTGGATTCCAGGTCCTGTGGATCCTCCCCTTAAGCTGGGGGGGGTCCTTTAGCAGTGGGCGGGCAGAAGCCCGCCCACTTCCCGGAACCCAATAGGTACAGAGGCCTAGTGATGTTCCCTCCACATGGAAGGAGCCATAAAAGGTGGAAGTAACCTCGTTTTTCCAAGCAAAAGCCCCCAGAACAGTTAGTGGAAAAGTACAGGCACAAATGGAATCCAGTGTCACATGAGCTGGTCACATGCCCTTGCACGCGTTCAGAACTGTAGGTACAAAAATGATACATGCATACAAATAGGATAATCATATTCAGCAAATCATAACTTTTTCATTGACACCTTTTTCATTCAGTGGTGTGCCTCAGTTTCCCCTTCCACACAGAAGACCAGATTTATTATGATTTCCCTGCTGTGACGAGCTTTGAGCCTGTTTACAGGTGTTAGCTGTGAAGCAGTATCCCCATAGGGCTCCTGGTTTACTATTTATAGCATGTCTGAAAGCTTTTCCCAAAAATCATGCATGTTACACCTTTTCATAGGATTGACCATCAGTACCAAATAATTTGTTATAAGATTTACCATTAGCAACAAACATTGCATCTAGGGTGACCAGATGGGGTGGGAGGGATAGCTCAGTGGTTTGAGCATTGGCCTGCTAATCCCAGGGTTGTGAATTCAATCCTTGAGGGGGCCATTTAGGGATCTGGGGCAAAAATTGGGGATTGGTCCTGCTTTGAGCAGGGGGTTGGACTAGATGACCGCCTAAGTTCTCTTCCAACCCTCATATTCTATGTCCCAATTTTATAGGGACAGTCCTGAATTTGGGGTCTTTTCCTTATATAGGCTCCTGTTACCCCCTACCCTCTGTCCCGATTTTTCACACTTGCTGTCTGGTCACCCTAATTGCATCATGAGATTTAACAACAACACCAAATCTTTTATCACAGGTAGGTGTTTTCAAGTATTTTTATTAGACCACGCCTTCTGCTTGGACAGTTTGATTTGTTCAATACCGATTGTCTCTTTCAACTCTTCCCTGAACCGTAACATGTGTTTAGTTACTGGTTTTCCTTTCCCCTCAGTATCCTCTTGTAACGAGGCGGCCTTTGGCGAGATGCTACCGAGAGTATCAATTCAGGACAAATTGCTTAGAGCAGGGCAGTCACAGCCCAAGTGGTGGGCTGTAACGGGGTCGGACTCACCCTTGCAGCGCCTCCTGCTGGTAGTCATCGGGAATTAGCTCGTCCAGCCTCCGGAGCACCCTCTGCAGGCTGGTGTCCCACTCGCCGCTCGCCCCCATGTCCCTCCCAGGACCCCGGTGCCCCTTTAACTGGGGTGTTACCCCCTGGCAGATCCCCACAGATCTGGGACTCCCCTCCCTGGGGAGCCCCCACCCACTATCCCCACCTTGCCTCAGTATAGGCTACTGCCAGTCCCCACCGAGCCCCATGCACTGGGGCAGACTGCAGTTGTATTAGCCACTCATCACAGGCAAGGCGGGTTTGGACCTGCTGCCTCTGAACCCCAGTACGTCTCTGGGCCCTATGCTAGGCCCTGCAGCCTGGGGATTGCCAGCCTGGAGCCTCCCTGCTCCTCTGGCCTTTCCCCAGCCCTGCTCCCAACTGGGTCCCTGGGTCCCCCTTGCAGCCAGGCCTTTCTCCCTCTGCAGACAGAGAGAGTCTGTCTGCTCCAGGCGCTCTGCCCTCTTATAAGGCCCAGCTGGGCCCTGATTAAGCTGGCCAAGCTGTGGCTGTTCCTTCATCAGCCTAGCTTTCCCAGATGCAGCCCTCTCCCATGCTGCTTTAAGCCCCTCAGGACAGGAACGGGTAGCCACCCCGCTACAGGGGCCTTTACATTTAAGGCACACCAAACCAGCCAAACAGAGAGGACTTGGGTTTTACCCAACTGGCTAACCAGAAGTCATACAAGCAATTCCCTCAGATACTTCAGTTCCCTTGTATCACCACCAGCGCCACTCCTTATGGGCATGAATGGTTATGAAAACCAATACCCCAGTGAAAGGAAAAAGATTCTCCCGATCCCAAAGGACCAAGCCCCAGACCCAGGTTAGATCTTACCCACAAATCACGCTGTTGTCAATCCTTTAGAATCTAAAATCTACAGGATTATTTATAAAAAGAAAGAAATATAGATGAGAGTTAAAATTGGTTAAATGGAATCAAATACATACAACAATTGCAAAGTTCTTAGTTCAGGCTTGTTTCAGGCTTGATGTGATTACTGCTGATTTAAACCAATCAAGTCTATGGAGTACAAATACCCCAGCCTGGATGGGTCATTCAGTCCTTTGTTCAGAGATACAGTTTCAAGCACAGTTTCTCCAGAGGTCAGAAGGAGGATTGAAGACAAAATGGAGGGGATTCTGGAACCTTTTATATCCTCTGCCATATGGAAGGACACCTCTTTGTTCTTACTGTGGAAAATCATAGCAGCAAGATGGAGTTTGGAGTCACATGGGCAAGTCACAGGTCCATGCATGACTCAGTTTGCAGGCAGAGCAACCATTGCTCACCTGCTATCTTGAACGTTCCCAGGAAGGCTCCTCAGATGTAGATTGGAGTCTCCCAAGGTCCATTGTCAGTTAAGTGTTTCTTCATTGGGCACTTACTCAGAATCGTCCTTTCTCAAGAAGCTGACCAAATGCTTCCCTGATGCTACGTAGAATCAAACACATTGAGATACAAGTACATAGCCAGTATTCATAACTTCAAATACAAAAATGATACACACATACAGACAGCATAATCATAACCAGCAAATTACGACCTTTTCATAGACACCTTACTCGACCTTCTTTGTACAAGATTTGGTGCCACTCTAGGACCTTGGTTGCAACAATGATCTATACAGTCACAGTTCATGTCAATAACGTCACACACCTGCAGTAAGGATCTCAGTCTAAGGCGATCTTTGGGGTCTTGCTATGCCAGGGTCTGATAAGGTAAGGATGTAAGTGGGCTTTATAGGTTGGCTAGCCCTCTGCGGAGCTGCTTCCCAACTCCAGGGTTATGCCCATGGAAATAATCCACACACCCCCTCTTGGACTTTCCCTGTGATCCCCACTCCCAGCACCGGGACCTTCCCCTCCCCTTTCCTAGAGGGTTGTGGTCTGCGCTGTCTGGGCTAAGAGGTGTGTCTTTTCACAGCTCCTTTCTGTGTCTTCCCAACCCAGGGTATTTCCTCCTCCCCTCTGTCAGTTGGGTCATTAGCATTTCCACAGACCACCGTTTATTCAGTTGGAGCTGCATCCTGTCCTAAAGAGACAGAGTTAGTTTTCACAAGCACGTCAGGAACAAAGTCCTGAAAAATCAGGAGCTGGATTGGGGTACCCTCCGTCACCCCTCTATCCCTGGGAGGTCCATTTGTGACTGCTCCCCTCAGGCAGGTCAGTTACATAAGTTCCCTCTAAATGCCTGAGCCACATGTTGGGTGCCTGGGTGCACAAATGCTGAATCAGCCATTCTGTCCTGGCCATCCTCCTCCATGTGATCATTGAGGAGACATTCCTGTACTCCCACTATTCCTCCTTCAGTTTCCTCCTCTGGGCCCCCCTCTAGGACACATCCCCCTATGCTCGCTAGAGTGGGCTCTATCCCCTGTTCAGCCGGGAAAGGCTCACAGCTAACAGCCTGGACAGTTGTCTCAGTGGCAGCCTCTACACCCACCTCCCTTCCTGAGGTGGTGTTGCCTCCTGCGGCCGTGTTAAAGGAACCCGCACCCACCTCCTCAGGGATTCAGAAGTGCTTCTGAACAACTAGGTCAAACATTCCTTCAAAGCTTGTAACACCTGTGCCCCTTATGCACTTTCCATCAAACTTTCATTTTGTTTACATATTTCACGTTACACACCAGTATCCCTCTTAAGATTTCTAAATTTCACTCTATATGTTTCAGGGGCAATCTGAAATGGTTTCAAAACCATTTCTTTGAATTTACAATAATCTAAAGCATCATCAATTGGCATTTTATTGAATATATCCAGAACTTTACCGGTTAAATTAGCAACTTAAGTGGGCATCTTCTGGTCACCAGGAATCTTATGAATCACACACAGCCTCTCAGAGGTAGTGAAGTATTCAGCAATATCCCCTGCCTCTCGGTATGCAGGACCCAGCTGTTCCCATTTGAGGATTTTTGAAGAGGTGGGAATCACTGGAGTGGGAGGGTTCTGGTTCTTCTTTTCCAGCAAGTCTAATTGGTGATTCTTCTCTCTCTTTCTCCTCAGTTTCTTCTTGTTTTAGTTCCATAGCCCTTCTGGAACTGGCCCCTTATTAGTGGGCAGTGAGCCAGGAGCAGACAGTCTCTCTCTGTCTGTAGAGAGGGAAGGGCCTGGCTGCTAAGGACTCACAAGGCACCTAGAGTGGAGCAGGGCTGGGGGAAGGCCAAAGGAGCCAGGGAGCTCCGGCCTGGAAACCCCCCAGGCTGCGGCCTATCTTAAGGCCAATTAGGTACTGAGGTTGCAGGGAGCAGCCTATGGGTAGGCCGAGCCAGCAGGTCCAAAACACCTTGCCTATGATGAGTGGCTTACACTGCAGTCTGCCCCAGTGAGCAGAGGCTAAGTGCTGACTGGCAGTAGCCTTCGACTGAGGCGAGGTGGGGATAATGATAGGGGGCTCCCCTGGAAGGGGGGAGTCCCTGAGACTGTGGGGTTACTGCCAGAGGGCAGCAACCTAGTGGAAAGGGGCACCGGGGCCTCGGGAGGGAAACGGGGGCCCACCGGTAGCGAGACACTGGCCGACAGAGGGCGCTCTGGAGGCTGGTGAGCTAATTCCCAAGGATGACCAGCAGGAGGCGGCGCCGGGTGAGTCTCGCACGTTTACAGCCTCACTCCCCACCATAACGCAGCACCTGGAAACACCTTAGGAACAAGGACCGAAGTGGGGATTTAGTCCCAGGCTGAAGATTTCTAGCCTGTGTATGGAAGACAGGTGGACTGTTTGTACCATCAGGGTAACACACTGCACGGTTCAAATCCTTTCTAGTTTATAGAACTCAGATTGTCATTTTCCTTTATTTCTTAGGTAATCTGCTTTGATCTGTACACTTATTACTTATAATTGCTTAAAATCGATCCTTCTGTAGTTAATAAATCAGTTTTATAGTTTTTTTAACCTAATACCATGTGTTTGAAATGCAAAAGGGAAACCTGCTCAGGAACAGGGGCTGGTGCATTGTCCTCTCCACATTGAGGGAGGGGCGGACTGGGTAATACACTTACAGTCGCCGGGCTTCTGACCAGGATAAGACGGTACAGCTCTGGGGTCCTAGGCTGAGGGGCGGGGATTCACTGGTGCCTCTCTATTGTTGGTGTATGAGTGCCTAGTGAAAGCATTCATGTAACTGAAGCTGGGTGCGTCCCTGGCTGTGTCTGGCTGTGGAACTGCAAGACCTGGAGAGGATTGCAGCTTGTCACAGCCTCACAGTGTGAGGGGGAGCCCAGGTTGGTATGCCAGAGGGCTCAGCTGTAGCCCAGTTCCAGGTTGCATCCTGATCAATCTGTCACAGCCACGTAACGAACAAGTCCTGCTACACGACTAATCCATTTCCTTCTTGTCATGGGCTCAGTTACTACCGGAGAGACTGTGGTTACATGAGGGAAGTCAGAACTCCTGGGTTCTGTCTGTCATTCTCTGTTTGACCTTCACCACGTCACGTCTCCCTTTGCCTCATTTTACCTATCAGTATAATGGCTATATGTCCATATGTGACATTCCTTTGCTAGGTGTTTTGAAGATCCTTCAATGAAAGTTGCTACACAGTATGATGATAGTTACTGATGAGAATTACTGATCTCCCCGTGTGCCTGCAGAAAGTGTTTGTGTCTCCCCTCAGTCACCTTTCTCCAGATCTCTCTGTCTACTATCTACCCATTAATACTGGGCATTTACAGGGTATCAGACCCTAAGGAGAGCTCTTCCTAGTTTTCTTACTTATCAACTATACCTTTTAAAAATACACAAATACACAGAGTAGCCAATTGCTCTCTGACTCAGCGGAGAGCCCAAGAGTTCTCATCTCCCTTTGGGAAGGTCCCTTAATTACTGTTTACTCCTAAAGCTGGATAAAGAACACAGAAGCGCAGACATTGAAAGAGAGACATTGGCTAGAAGGTCTCCGGTCTCCAGCCTGTTTGCATGCAGAAGCCGCTTCTCCCCTAGAGGCTGAGCGAACCCCCCTAGGATTGCACACAGCTATATTATAAACGTTGGACCACCCCTGTGTCGGCTGTCGGCGTGGGATGCTGCTGCAGATGCTGGGGTGAGAAGTGTGGGACCCGGCTGCCTGAGGGGGATTCCCAGGGAAGACACGTCTGTCTCAGGATTCGCAGGTAACCATCTCTTGCTGAGGAGCTCAGCTGCTGAACAAACCCAGTGCACCCTGGGCGTGATGGGCTAGAGAATAGGTCCGGGGTCCTTTCCGCTCTGCACAGCCATTAAACATGCTGGGGCCCTTGCCACAGGGGATGAGTTTGCTCCAATATCACTGGCCAAAATGTCCCTCTTTGCTCCCCTTGGAGTAAGAAGTGAGTAAAGAGCTCAGGAGCCAGCTGTGTGTGAGTTAATGCACAGGGACTCTCACCTCCTCCTCTTGCATTTCAGGGCTCTGGCATTAATTATTTTCCTAGATTTTTTTTTAAACTTATCCCATATCAGGCTTTCTATTTTTTCTTAATTTTGTCAAATCTTTTTTTTAAACTTCCCCCCCTTTTTTTTAAATAGTTTATGTTAAACGAAGGATTGTCCTGTATTTGCCTTGGGGCGGTGAAGTCTGCTGCTGCATGATTGCCTACTTCTGATTCCGAATGAGATGTGTGGTGATCGGTCAGTTCGTAACTCTGGTGTTTGTAATTCGGCGGTTCTACTGTAGATGCTGTTTAACATCCTTCTTGACTGCTAATGGACTGGAAAGTGTTTCATCACCGCATGTGATATGAGTACCTCATACTGCTTCTTTCCAAATGCACAACAAAACTATTTCTTGAACACATCTACCTTTTCTGCAACATTAACCAGTTTCCTTTCTCACTCTAGGAATTGGCCTATACCTTTTCTAGGATTTCCTTTGTTCTTAATATACTTAATAACCACCTCTTTGTTATCCTTAGCTCTGCAAAGCATGGATTTCCCCCGATGTCTGTAACACCCTGTATTAATTTTCATAACTTCCAATTTGTATTGCTTGCTATCTATTTTCCCTTTTTCCCATTTGTTATATATTGCTTTTCCACGCTCAATTGCTACCTTCATTCTGCTACTGAACTTGGTTTTTAACCAAAGTTCTCCACTTTCTTGATTGTGGAATCGTGTCTTTTTAGCTCTCCCATAAATTCTTCTTAAAGAACTCCCATTTTTCATTCCCATTGCTCTGTCTAAATTTTTCCTCCCAATCAGTTTTGCTGATCATTTGCCTCATCTTCAGGGAATTAGCCCTTTTGAAGGATTTCGGTCGATAGCTATTACTGGTTTTGAGTTGTTCTCTGTTTGTTCATTTCAATGTAATCAGTTCCATTCTTTTATTTTCTTCTTTATCATATGCCCCCTTATTTGTGTCTTCTCTAAACTAAACAGTCCCAGACTTTTCACTCTGTGCACATATGCCAGCCTCCCCATTCTCATAGCCTGTCTCAGAAATCAACTTAATATTGCTATATCCTTTATAGAGACTGGGTGACCAAAACTGAGCGCAACTCCAGAGCAGGATATTCTCCATCCCATTCCTTAGGCATCTGAACATTGTCTTTGTTGTGGCCACTACTGCAAATGAGCAGGCGTTTCCGTGGAACTCCTATCAATAATCATAGAATCATAGAATCATAGAATCTCAGGGTTGGAAGGGACCTCAGGAGGTCATCTAGTCCAACCCCCTGCTCAAAGCAGGACCAACCCCAACTAGATCATCCCAGCCAGGGCTTTGTCAAGCCTGACCTTAAAAACCTCTAAGGAAGGAGATTCCACCACCTCCCTAGGTAACCCATTCCAGTGCTTCACCACCCTACTAGTGAAAAAGTTTTTCCTAATATCCAACCTAAACCTCCCCCTCTGCAACTTGAGACCATTACTCCTTGTTCTGTCATCTTCTACCACTGAGAACAGTCTAGATCCATCCTCTTTGGAACCCCCTTTTAGGTAGTTGAAAGCAGCTATCAAATCCCCCCTCACTCTTCTCTTCTGCAGGCTAAACAATCTCAGTTCCCTCAGCCTCTCCTCATAAGTCATGTGCTCCAGCCCCCTAATCATTTTTGTTGCCCTCCGTTGGACTCTTTCCAATTTATCCACATCCTTCTTGTAGTGTGGGGCCCAAAACTGGACACAGTACTCCAAATGAGGCCTCACCAGTGCCGAATAGAGGGCATAATGCCCAAGTCTTTTCCCTGAGGTATGTTCTAGATCGAATGTTTCCCCCGGCACATGTCTTGGCAAAGGTAAATTTTTCCACTCTCAGATTTTCAGTACCTAGGTGAATGGGAAACTCCCTACAACATGGATGCTCTAGCCTGGGTTTCATTTCAGTAAGCAGTAAGCATTCATTAGCAGATTTTTTTCACTGAAAGTTTGGTCAATGACCAAAAAGCCTTTAAACGAAATCAGTATTGCACGTTCACACTGTCTATCTCTTTTGGCATACCGCAACCACACATGGGGCAGTTGCAGCGACAGTGAGAGCAATGCACTGTGGGTAGCTGTCCCACAGTTCAGCTTTCCACCTTCTACACATAGGTGTTGTGGGAAGGCAGAGCGGATCACGGCACATCATGGCTCCGGGCTCAATGTCCCGTGATACATTGATTTCCTTCCCAGAATTCCATGTGCTTCCGTCTCCAGTTCATGGCATTTTCAACGCCCCTTGTTTTCTGCCCAGCCCACCACCTCTATCTGCAGGAATGGATCCCACACTGCTCTGCTAGCTCTCAGCAGCACATCATGAATGGCAGTGGAATCAATTTTGAAGTTGCGAAGGCAACGGGAGTCACAGTGGCCTGATGTGGTGTCTGATGTGGATAGCAGCAGCATTCGATTAATTTTGGCATTCACAGAACAGCTAAACATGGTGGAACGTTGCATTTGGCATCGCGAAACTAGCACGCAGTGGTGGAGAACTTTTGGATGTGAAAAGCCAGCTTCTTGGAACGGTGTTCTGAGCTCACCCCAGCCCTGCGGCACAAGGACACCCGAATGAGACCAACTCTCTTGTTGGAGAAGCACGTGGCAATTGCAGCGTGGAAGCTGGCGACACCATGCTGCTACTGCTCGGTCACAAATCAGTTTGGAGTTGGGAAGTCAATCGTTGGGGCTGCGTTAACCCAATTGTGCAGGGCATTAATCACGTTCTGCTGCTCAAGACCGTGACTCTTGGCAACATGCGTGACATTGTCGATGGCTTTGCAGAAATGGGTTTCCCCAACCGTGCAGGGGCGACAGACGGCACACATATTCCAATTTTGGCACCAAACACCTTGTGGTGGAATTCATCAGTCAGAAGGGTACTTCTCCCTGTTGTTGCAGGCACTCATGGATCACTGCAGGCGTTTCATTGTCATCAATGAGAGTGGTCCGGAAAAGTGCATGACGCCTGAATCTTTAGGAACACCAGTCTTTACAAAAACCTGAAAGTGGGGACTTTCTTTCCAGACCAGAAGATCCCCACAGGGGATGTCGAAATGCCCATAGTGATCCTGGGAGACCTGGCATACCCTTCAATGCCAGGGCTCATGAAGCCGTACATGGGAAACCTGGTCACAAGTAAGAAGCATTTCAGCAAGAGGCTGAGTAGGAGCAGGATGACTGTGGAATGTGCATTTGGCAGATTAAAGGCACGCTGGCGATGCCTTTATGACAAGTTAGACCTGAATGAGGAAAATATTCCCATAGCCATTTGTTGCATGTTGTATAATATTTGTGACGGTAAAGGTGAAAAGTTTGCTCAGGGTTGTACTACTGAGACAGAACACTTGGCTGTTGATTTTTAGCATCCAGATACCAAGGCTATTTGAGGGGCACAATGGGAGGCAATTTGAATCAGGGAGGCTTTGCAGTAGCACTTTGAAAATGAGAATGAGTAATATTTGTTGGGTTTGTATTGCATAATAAAGTACAGTTTTGGTAGGGTAGGAAGCAGTTGTGATTGTTCAGGCCTAGGGTTCAATGTAAGGAAATGATAAAACTGCCTGCTTGTTTGCTGCTGCCATCTGCTATCATAACTTCAATAGAAACAAATAAAGAGTGCTTTTTATTCAAATAACTTTGCTTTTATTGCCAAAAAAACACAACACGATGCACACACACACAGCTGACCATAAGTTCAGTTTTCATTAGAAAAGGTGTCTGCGGAGGTGCAGTGAACAGTAAAGTGAGAAGTCCCAGAAATTGGAAAGGAATGTGCAGGTGGAGTTTGGGAAGGACACAGGAAAGAGTTCTGAATGTGCTGAAGGGAAGGGCAGGCAGTCATCTGCTCAGTCTGGAGCATCAGGGGAGACTGCAGCATGTCGATTTGCCACTCCAAAACTTTTAGCCTCTTCTCTATTGCATCCCTATGTATGCCTCATTTTCTTTTCGTTCCTGCTTGTCTCTTTCCCTCCACTGCCTGCATTCTGTCATGTCTGCATCAGAGTACTGCAGCACCTCCCAGAACATATCTTCCTTGCTCCTTCTTGGGCGCTTTCTTATCCAGCAGAGACGCTTGGCTGGAGTGAAGGGGGTGCCTCCTTCAAAGACACATCTGGTGAAGCACAAGTAACAATAAACAGAAGCATTATCGTTAAGTACATGTACAGCATTGAAACACAACGTTAACATTCACTGCTGGTAGCACCCCAGTCACTTTCCAACTGACCCTGACAGGCACACATGCCTGCAAATACTACAAGCATGGTGAGTGCTCCCAGGGGCGGGGGACATTGTGCGTTGTAGAAAAGCAATGTGAAAGGGGTCACGGGGCGCTTCTCGGAGGACAATACTCTAAGGTTTTCCACCCTTTTCCACAGGCGGGGATAATTGTGACAGATACCTCTCTCCTGAGGGTAAGCAAGGGTGCATCTACCACATGCTTGCAGTATCCACCCTCGTTCCTGTGCCGCTCGCCTGTGTGCTGCTCCGGTCCTTGCCCAAGTAATTGCAGAAGGGCACGGGAAAGTGTCCCTCAATCGGGGAAGGAACAAAGCAGCTCCGCCAAGGAACCTCCAGCAGAGGATTGCAGAGTACCTGCAGGAAACTTTCTTAGAGATCTCTCTGGAGGATTCCCGTGAAATCTTGGGAATTTCAAAATTCCCAGGCCTTTAAAGGGGGAGGAGCGGAAAGTATTTACCTGGATGCATGGCAGCAGAGTTGAAACTCCTGACCAGACTGGTTAGGATGGGCATTGTGGGATACTTTCCAAAGGACAATTACAGTAATAAAATCAAGCACGGTGTCAACACTGGTACTTCGGCAACAAATCTGTTGCATAAAAAGCCTCACAACTCTCATCGAGGTGCCTTTATTACATCACTGAAACTGAGGAGTTCCATCGTCAAAAGCGGCTTTGTAGTGTTTACACCTCCACTATTTCTTCACCAAATGCTGCCTTTTGGTGGAAAAAATGGCAGTGTAGACAAGGCCTAAAGGAACAAGGTGGGCTAACCAGTATCCACTTCTGTTTCCTGCTGGTGCCTATTAAGGTTTCCCACACCACGATGTGTAGGAATTATTAACTCAGGGAGCACCATAAAATACGGAATTGGCATTAATAGAGTCAGTTGTTCACAATTCATTTATCTGAATAATGAAAATTGACATTTTTCAGTGTGTGAAGAGCGACCAATCTGCTTCATCCATGAGAACAGCCTCCAGTACTGCATGAAGTGTCTCATATTAACATTGTCTTTCCATCCAGGTATTTGCCCTGCAACCATCACCCTAGACCCTGGGCACATACAGGAAATCAGGGGAATGTACAGTACATGCAGGAGACACGGTTTTGCCTCAGCATTGGACACCTTCTCCCCTACTCCATGTCATACTCTAACTCAACTGACTTCACCAACCCCTCCACCTTCATCCTGATGGGCATTCCTGGACTGGAGGCAGCCCATGTCTGGATCTCCATCCCCTTCTGCACCATGTACGCCATAGCCATCTTGGGGAACTTCACCATCCTGTTCATTGTAAAGACGGAGCCGAGCCTCCATGGGCCCATGTACTATTTCATCTGCATGCTGGCCGTCACCGACCTGGTTATGTCTACGTCCATCCTTCCCAAAATGCTGAGCATCTTCTGGTTCAATTCCAGGGAGATCAATTTCAGTGCATGCCTCACCCAGATGTACTTCACTCTCAGCTCCCCTGGAATGCAGTCTGGGATCCTTGTGGCCATGGCTTTTGATCGCTACGTGGCCATCTGTGATCCCCTGAGACATTCCACCACTCTGACAAACCCTGTGGTGGCCAAAATTGGCCTGGCCATGGTCCTGCGCGGTGCCATGCTAGTACTGCCCATTCCCTTCCTGGCGAGGAGGTGGCCATATTGCAGAACCAACATCATTCCCCACACGTACTGTGAGCACATAACTGTGGTGAAGCTTGCCTGCGCCGACATCAGCATCAGTAGTTACTACGGCCTCTCTGTATCACTCTTCGTGATTGTTCTAGATGTGGTTTTTATCGCTGTGTCCTATACGCAGATCCTCACGGCCATCTTCAAACTCCCAAAAAAGGATGCCCGGCTCAAGACTTTTGGGACGTGCATCTCCCACCTCTGTGTCATCTTAGCTGCTTACATCCCAGCTCTATTCTCCTTCCTCACGCACCGGTTTGGGCACAATGTGGCCCTGAATTTCCACGTTCTCATGGCCAACCTGTACCTCCTGCTGCCCCCCATGCTAAACCCCATCATCTACGGGGTGAGGACCCAACAGATCCGGAATAGGCTGCTCCATCCCTTTACTCATAAAGGGACCTAAAGTTTTTTCCTGTTGCTCTGGCTCTCAGACCGAGCTTCATGCAGAGCTGGCTGGTGACATGGTCCTGGGCTCTCTTCCCTGAATCACTGACTGGCCAGTCAAAGAGAAATTACACTCTTGCCTGACCTTACTGTGCTGTGTCAGTGTAACAAACTGGGGGATCTGTTTTATATACCGCTCATAGGTTTGCCACCTTTCTAATTGCTGGTAACTGGAAGCCTGAGGCCCCACCCCCCTCTGCCCTGCCTCTTCCCCCAAAGTTTCACCCCTGCTCTGCCTCTCTCTCTCAAGGCCCTGCCCCTTAGTTCCTCCTCTCTTTCCCACTTCCTGTCAAGGCCCTGCCCCATCCACTATCCGGAGCAGCCCATATTTTCCATGGTGATGTAATTATGGAGTAGGCCCTGTGAGGTATCATTCTAAAAGTCTTAATCTGCTAAACATTGATATCCCCTTGAGTTGTATGAGCTGTCATTGTATGTGAAGCTATGAAATCTTGCTACGTGTGAGTTACTAAAGTGTGATGTGTGGCTGGAAACACCCAAAACCAGCCTTTCGGGTATGTCAAAGGAGTAGCCAGACAGTGTTAATAGATGTCATCAACACTCATTGAGGGAAGAATCTTCTAGCACAAGAACTCTGTATAAGGAAGCCCCCTTGGAGGGAGTACGGAGACACTGGAGAATGTTTGGCCAATGGGGGCAGACTCCCCACGTCACATACATAGACTTTCCAGCAAGATGAAAGAAACTATAAAAGATGGGCAGTGACATCATCACTTGTCTTCACTCCCCCACAACTCAACACCAGGCTAGAAGCTCTGGTAGACAAAGGACTTTGACCGGGGAGGGGAATCCAGGCTGCAAAGCAGATGCAGCCTGTGCCTCAGGACTCTGTAACCCTGCTTGTATCATCAGTCAGGATGAGATATCGCTGATTCAAATCCTATCTAGTGTGTTCAAGTCTTAGATTGTAAGTTTGTTAGATTTCCAAGGTAACCTGCCTTGATCTGTTTATCACTTATAACCACTTAAGATCTATCCTTCTGTACTTAATAAACCTGATTTATGTTTTATCTTTACCAGTGTGTTTTTGAGGGAAGTGTTTGGGACTCTTCGCTCCATTAGTAGAGGATGGTCCATATCTTCCTCCCATCGAGCGGGGAGTGGACTATTTAATGAGCTTGCGCTGTACACATCCCTCTGCAGTGCAAGATGGTCTAATTCTGGGTTTATACTCCAGTAGGGGTGCAAGACTCGGGAGCTGGGAAATTGACTGGTGCCTCTATTGTTGGTATATGAGTGGCTTAGGTAAAGCACTCATAGACTTTAAGATCAGAAGGGACCATTATGATCATCTAGTCTGACCTCCTGCACAATGCAGGCCACAGAATCTCACCCACCCACTCCTGCAATAATCCTCTCACCTGTCTCAGCTATTAAAGTCCTCATATCATGGTTTAAAGACTTCAAGATGCAGAGAATTCTCCAGTATGTGACCCGTGCCCCATGCTACAGAGGAAGGCGAAAAACCTCCAGGGCCTCAGCCAATCTGCCCTGGAGGAAAATTCCTTCCCGACCCCAAATATGGCGATCAGCTAATCCCTGAGCATGTGGGCATGACTTACTAGCCAGACACTCAGGAAAAAGTTCTCTGTAGTAACTTCTAACATCCCATCATTGACCATTGGTCTTATTTACCACTGATGGCAATTAATTGACCTTTGACTAAGATCATGTTATCCCATCAAACCATCCCCTCCATAAACTTATCTAGCTTAATCTTGAAGCCAGATAGGTCTTTTGCCCCCACTGCTCCCCTTGGAAGGCTGTTCCAGAACTTCACTCCTCTGATGGTTAAAAACCTTCATCTAATTTCAAGTCTAAACTTCCTGATGGCCAGTTTATATCCATTTGTTCTTGTGTCCACATTGGTACTGAGCTGAAATAATTCCTCTCCCTCCCTGGTATTTATCCCTCTGCTATATTTAAAGAGAGCAATCATATCTCCCCTCAGCCTTCTTTTGGTTAAGGTAAACAAACCAAGCTCCTTGAGTCTCCTTTCATACGACAGGTTTTCCATTCCTCGGATCATCCTAGTGGCCCTTCTCTGTACCTGTTCCAGTTTGAATTCATCCTTCTTAAACATGGGAGACCAGAACTGCACACAGTATTCCAAATGAGGTCTCACCAATGCCTTGTAAAACGGTACTAACACCTCCTTATCTCTACTGGACATACCTCGCCTAATGCATCCCAAGACCGCATTAGCTTTTTTCACGGCCACATCACATTGGCGACATAGTCATCCTGTGATCAACCAGGACTCCGAGGTCCTTCTCCTCTTCTGTTACTTCCAACTGGTGTGTCCCCAGCTTATAACTAAAATTCTGGTTATTAATCCCTAAATGCATAACCTTACACTTCTCACTATTAAATTTCATCCTATTACTATTACTCCAGTTTACAATGTCTTCCAGATCTTCCTGTATGATATCCCGATCCTTTTCTGAATTGGCAATACCTCCCAGCTTTGTGTCATACGCAAACTTTATTAGCACACTCCCACTTTTGGTGCTAAGGTCAGTAATAAATAGATTAAATAAAATTTGTCCCAAAACTGAACCACTGAGGAACTCCACTAGTAACCTCCCTCCAACCTGACAGTTCACCTTTCAGTATGACCCGCTCTAGTCTCCCCTTTAACCAGTTCCTTATCCACCTCTCAATTTTCATATTGATCCCCATCTTTTCCAATTTAACCAATAATACCTCATGTGGTACTGTATCAAATGCCTTACTGAAATCGAGGTAGATTAGATCCACTGCGTTTCCTTTATCTAAAAAATCTGTTACTTTCTCAAAGGAGGCGATCAGGTTGGTTTGGCACGATCTACCTTTTGTAAAACCAAGGTACCATGACTCATGTAACTTAGTTGGGTGTGTGGCACCACTTGCTGTCGTGTTGGGTGATAACAGGGCCTGAAGGAGCTGGCTCGGTGTCACTAGCAGAGCACGGAGAGAGAGGCCAACCCAGTTGATTGCTGTGCCCCCAAACCAGTTATAGTAATATTCCAACAGCTTCCAGGCTTCACCTCGGGGATACATCCCACATCCCACCGAGGCCCTGCTCTCCACCAGCTAGGCTCCCTCTGCTCAGGGGATGGGACGGGAGCTGCTGCAGCCTGATAAGGAGCCTGCCTGAGGCTAGGAGGCTAAGCCGGTTCATGACCCAATGCCTCCCTCCGCCCTGCAGTAACCAGACATTATTATACATACAGACATGTATAGAATGATGAAGTCAGTTTCATGGAGAGATGGTGAGCTTTAGAATTGCAAAGAGTTCTTTCAGAATTAATCCTTAGCTTGCAGTCCAATGTCCTATATCAGGGTGATCCAGAATGGAACTGGAGACCTTAGTCTTGTGACTTGAGCTTCCCCTCATGAAGCTTAAGCAGATTTGAGATGACAGGATCAGGATCCAAGTATTCTTTTAAAGACCACTGACAAGCTATGACAATGAAGAATAGTTACTTTGAAGTAGAATTACCTATTTCCTATGTATACACAGGTCATTCTTGCATTCATCAGCATAAGGTAATTATCCATTAAGTGGTTCATACATAGATTACTACAAACATCAAATAGAAGTATAGACAATGAAGTTATTACACCCAAGTTTAATGTAAATGTTAATATTTTCTTTTGATATTTGAATCAACAGATATACCAACAGACATGAACCATCTGTTTACATGGTTCACATCTAACATGATATATGTAAACACATACAATTGGTATTACCTCTAATTTTCTAACAATACATTTCTAAACTCTAGTCCATTTACCATGGCTATGTTGCTATTTATGAGGAATAGCCCTAATGACCATTTATATCAGGGGTGGGAAAACTACCACCCGCGGGCCACATCCGGCCCATGGGACCATCCTGCCCGGCCCCTGAGCTCCCTGATGGGGAGGCTAGCCCCTCTCCCCTCCCCTGGTCTCCCCCGGATCCATGCCACCGCGCAGGCATTAGGGATTGGTGGGCAGGTGGCACAACAGACCTGCCACTGCTTGAATATACAACCTAACCCCCTTAAACACCTTCCCAGAGATCAATCCGGGCAGCGCTCGTTTTGCAAGGCGGCTACATTGTTTTGGGATTTGCCATGAAGATGATAATGACTGATGGGACAAACGGCTCCCCAGATACTGTGGGAAAAGGTCTGTTGATCCTGTAATGTGTGTGAGGCTGAGGTCTGACAAACAGCGCAGGTGACACTCGCTGAAAAAGAAAAGTGAGAGGGACATTTCCAGAGGGTCACATATTGCTCGTGTGATGGGTAGTGGGGAAAACACACTTTCATTTTCCTTTGCTCTGTACCTCGGCTTGCTTTTCTCCTGTGGTACAGCACAGAATGTAATCTTTTTCAGACATGGATGGATGTCATATATAAAAATGCAAAATTAGATCTCCGAAATCTCTAGTTTGATAGATATATTGCTGTTACACCTGTACCCCAAAGCAACATCTTGGCACCCCCATATTCACCACTGTTCTATACTTGCCACAAATCTTGTACAAACTAGGTCATGTGAGGTGTCAATGGAAAAGCTATGGTTTGCTGAATATGATTACCCTTTTGTATGCATGTCTCATTTTTGAATCTGAAGTTATGAATATTGACTATGTACCTGTATTTCAAATGTGTTTGCTCCTGTGGTAATTCACACATGGTAGTTTACAACCAGTCGAGCCAGCACTTTGTGAATAGATTATTCAAGTTGATGTCCCATCAGTGAACACAATGGGTTAGGGAAGAAGCTTATTCCCACCTGGTGGACTTTCTGGTAGATCTTATGGCCAGAATATGAGTAATGGCTCTTGGTATGACTAATTGAAGATTGTAAAGCATGTGACTGGGTCATGTGACACTGGACTCCATCTTGTGCCTGTCCTTTCCCACTAACTGCGCTGGGGACTTTGTTTGGGACAATGAAGTTCCCTGCACATGGGAGAAGCTATAAAAGGGGGGAAGTGACATCATCACTTGGCCACACTACCCCAACACCTCAAAACACAGCTAGAGGAAAAAGATTTTGACTGGGGAGCTGGTCCCAGGCTGGAAAGGAGAAATCCCGGCCTGTGTATGGAAGATTGGTGAACTGTTTGTACCATCAGGGTCAGATACTGCTTGATTCAAACCCTGTCTAGTTTATAGAACTCAAATTGCAATTTCACTTTATTTCTTAGGTAATCTACTTTGATCTGTACACTTTTTAGTTATAATCACTTCAAAACTTTCTTTCTGTACTTAATAAATTGGTTTTATATTTTTTACTTAAGACAGTTGTTGTTTGAAGTGCAAAGAGAAATCTGTTCAGAAACGGGGGCTGGTGCATTGTCCTCTCCACATTGAGGTAGGGACGGACTGGGTAATAAACTTACACTGATAAGGCTTCTGACCAGGACAAGACAGTACAGCTCTGGGATCCTAAGCTGGGGAACTGGGGGGAATTGGCTGGAGTCTCTCTATTGTTGGTTCATGAGTGGCTGGCGAAAGCATTCATGTAACTCAGCTGGGTGTGTCCCTGCCTGTGAATTCTTGTGTGAGTGCTGGACCTGAAGGTGTCTTCTCCTTGTCACATAATCACAGTGTGAGAGGGGACTCAGATTGGAGTGTGAGAGGGCTCAGCGGTACCCCAATTCCAGGCTGCACTCCGGAGAAGTCTGACACAGCGAGCAGGGTGAAATGCACAACTTCGTGTTCTGAGTGAGATTTGCACTTCATATACTGGTGTAGAGATTTTAAGTGAAGTGGCTGGAGATCAGTCAAAGAGGTTGCCAGTTTGTTATTTTCTGTTTGCTTTTTTGGGGAAAAGGAAGTAGGGACAGAAAAGCAGCAAGATGAGTACAATCGGAACTATTCAGATTGCAGGCGGTAGAAAAAGAACATAGGAGAATTTTGCACCTAAAGCAGGCAGAGGCTTCCAGGGAGCAGGGTAAACACAGAAGGGCTATGGAACTAAAACAACAAGAAACTGAGGAGAGAGAGAGAGAGAGAGAGAGAGAATGAGGAGAATCACCAATTAGACTTGCTGGAAAAGAAGAACCAGAACCCTCCCACTCCAGTGATTTCCACCTCTTCAAAAATCCTCAAATGGGAACAGCTGGGTCCTGCATACTGAGAGGCAGGGGATATTGCTGAATACTTCACTACCTGTGAGAGCCTGTGTGAGATTCATAAGATTCCTGGTGACCAGAAGATGCCCACTTAAGTTGCTGATTTAACCGGTAAAGTACTGGATATATTCAATAAAATGCCGATTGATGATGCTTTAGATTATTGTAAATTCAAAGAAGTGGTTTTGAAACCATTTCAGATTACCCCTGAAACATATAGAGTGAAATTTAGAAATCTTAAGAGGGATGCTGGTGTGTAACATGACATATTTAAACAAAATGAAAGATTTCATGGGAAAGTGGGTATTAGACGTTTTGAAGGAATGTTTGACCTAGTTGGTCAGGAGCACTTCTTCAACATATGTAAAGATGATGTAAAACAGTGTCTATGGGACAAAAAGCTGAAAACTACAGATGGAGGAGTTTACTCTTCTTTGGAAGTATGGTCCCATTTTACCCCATTTTTCTAATCCCCAACCCTAATCTCCTGTAAAAACAGAAGGTCCAGGAGGTGCTATCATTGTAATACCACTGATCACCCGAGGGATAAATGCTCTGTGCTCAGAGGAAGCAGGCAGCAAGCAGCTCATGTGAATGCTGGAAATCTGAGCGCAGAAGCCCCTCGGGCACCTGTCACTTATCATACGAGGTTCGTAAAATTAGCCTCCGCACAACTAGGCAAGAAGCACTTAAAGGCTGTCAGCATTTATGGCAGGGAACACCTTAGGTGGGAAGATACACGGGCAGAAATTTCTGTGGTTAGGATGAGTATAGTGCAACAAGGTGACATACTGACAGGACAGATGGGGGGTGGGACCAGGCTGTTTGGGGAGGCACGGCCTTCCATACCCGGCCCTCCATACAGTTTTGCAACCTAGATGTGGCCCTCGGGCCAAAAAGTTTGCCCACCCCTGGAAGAAATGGTTCTCTGTGCAAATGCAAATGCTAATGACCAAACTGACAGAGGGGAAAAGAAAATTCCCTTGGTTGGTAAAAACAAATAGCAGCTGTGAAGGAACTACTGGGAGAAAACATACGTCTTAGCCCACATAGCACAAATCACGACTTTCCAAGAAGGGGGGAGGGGAAGGTCCCACTGTTAGGAGTGGGGATCACAGGGAAAGTCCAGGAAAGGGGGTGGATTTTTTTCCCATGGGCATAACCCTGCATTTGGGAAGCAGCTCCACAGAGGGCTAGCCACCATGCAAAGTCCACTTACATCCTTACCTCACCGGACCCTGGCATACCAAGACCCCAAAGATCACCTTAGACCGAGATCTCTACTGAAGGGGACACTGAGGGGAAAGGAAAACACTAATTAAACACGTGTTAAAGTTAAAGGAGGAGCTGAAAGACACAATGGGTATTGAACAAACCAAACCGTTCAAGCAGAAGGCGTGGTCTAATAAAAATACTTGAAAACACCTACCTGGGATAAAAGATGTGGTGTTATTGTTAGATCTCATGATGCAATGCTTGTTGTTAATGGTAAATCCTATAAAAAAGTGTAACATGCATGATTTTGGTGAAAAGCTTTCAGACATGCAACAAATAGTAAACAAGAAGCGCTATGGGGACACTGCTTCTCAGCTAACACCTGTAAACAGGCTCAAAGCTGGTCACAGCAGGGAAACTATAATAAACTTGGTCTTGTGTGTGGAAGTGTAAACTGAGGCACACCACTGCATGGCATTGATGAATATCCCTATTGAAGCGACAAAGGGTCCTGTGGCACCTTACAGACTAACAGAGGTATTGGAGCATAAGCTTTCGTGGGTCAATACCCACTTCTTCGGATGCAAGCAGTGGACATGAGATCCAGATCCAGACTAACACGGCTACACCTCTGATACTTATCCCTATTGAGTTATCACCAACTGGAAAAACGTAATAGTTGACAATCCTGCACACACACAATGCTGCACATAATGCCCCAGAGACGGAACACAGAACTTTGCAAAAACACATATGGAAAATATGTGAATATGCTGAATAAGATTACCCTGTTTGTATGCATGTATCATTGTTCTACCTAAAGTTCTAAGCATGCGAGGGCATGTGACCAGCTCATGTGACACTGGACTCCTTTTGTGCCTGTACTTTTCCATTAATTGCGCTGGGGGCTTTTGCTTGGAAAAATGAAGTTCCTTCCACATGGCAGGAGCCGTAAAACGTGGAAGTAACTAAATCACTTGGCCTCACTCCATCCCTCCCCCCCACCGCATAACTCAACACCTGGAAAAACTTTGGGAACAAGGACCAAACTGCAGAGTTGGTCCCAGGCTGAAGGGATTTCTAGCCTGTTGTAATGAAGCGGCCTTTGGTGGGACACTACTGAGAGTATCAATTTGGGACAAATTGCTTAGAGGCAGGCCATCACAGCCCAAGGCTGAGATTCCTTCACTACTAAGGCACGCCAAACCAGCCAAACAGAGAAGACTTCGGTTTTACCCCACTGGCTAACCAGAAGTCACACAAACAATTCCCTCAGATACTCCTTGTATCACCACCAGTGCCACTCCTTATGGGGATGATTGGTTATGAAAACCAATACCACAGGAAAAGAAAAAAAGGTTCTCCCGATCCCAAAGGACCAAGAGCCAGTATACAAATCAGATCTTACCCACAAATCACACTGTTGCCAATCCTTTAGCATCTAAAATCTAAAGGTTTATTCATAGAAAGAAAGAAATATAGATGAGAGTTAAAATTGGCTAAATGGAATCAAATACATACAATCATTGCAAAGTTCTTAGCTCAGGTTTGTTGGGATTATGGCTGATTTAAACCAATCAAGTCTCTGGAGTACAAACATCCCATCTTGGATGGGTTGCTCAGTCCTTTATTCAGAGCTTCAGTTTCTAGCAAAGTTCCTCCAGTGGTCAGAAGTAGGATTGAAGACACAATGGAAAGGTTTTCAGGGCCTTTAATATCCTCTGCGATGTGGAGGACACCACTTTGTTCTTACTGTTGAAAATCACAGGAAGAAGATGGAGTCACGTGGGCAAGTCACATGTCCATGCGTGACTCAGTTCTTTACAGGTAGAGTAGCCACTGCTCACATGCTACCTTGAATGTTCCCGGGAAGGCTCCTCATACGTGGACTGGAGTCTCCCAAGGTCCATTGTCAGTTAAGTGTTTCTTGACTGGGCACTTAATCTGAAGAGTCCCTTCTCATTAAACTGGCCAAATGCTTTACTGGTGCTACTTAGAATCAAACACATTGAGATACAAGTACATTGCCAATCTTCATAACTTCAACTACAAAAATGATACAGACAGCATAATTATAACCTGCAAATTACCACCTTTTCATAGACACCTTACTTGACCTCCTTTCTACAAGATTTGGTGCCACTATAGGACCTTGTTGCAACAATGATCTATACGGTCACAGTTACTGTCAATAACGTCACACCTGTGTAGGGAAGACAGGTGGACTGTTTGTACCATCAGGGTGACACACTCCGCTGTTCAAATCCTTTCTAGTTTATAGAACTCTGATTGTCATTTTCCTTTATTTGTTAGGTAATATACTTTGATCTGTACACTTATTACTTATAATTGCTTAAAATTGATCCTTCTGTAATTAATAAATCAGTTTTATATTTTTTTTAACCTAATAACGTGTGTTTGAAATCCAAAAGGGAAACCCGCTCAGGAACAGGGGCCTAGTGCATTGGTCTCTCCACATTGAGGGAGGGGCGGACTGGGTAATAAACTTACAATCTTCAGGCTTCTGACCAGGGTAAGACGGTACAGCTCTGGGGTCCTAGGCTGGGGAGCTGTGGGATAGGGGAGGGAATTGGCTGGAGCCTCTCTATTGTTGGTTCATGAGTGCCTAGTGAAAGCATTCATGTAACTGCAGCTGGGTGCGTGTCTGGCTGTGGAAATGCAAAACCTGGAGAGGATTGCAGCTTGTCACAGCCTCACAGTGTGAGGGGGAGCCCAGGTTGGTATGCCAGAGGGCTCAGCAGTACACCAGTACCAGGTTGCATCCTGGGCAAGTCCGTCACGCCCACCTAACGATCAAGCCCTGCTACACCATGAGTCCATTTCCTTCTTGTCATGCGCTCAGTTACTAACGGAGGGACTGTGATTACAGCAGGGAAGTCAGGACTCCTGGGTTCTCTCGGTCATTCTCTGTGTGACCTTCACGTCTCCCTTTGCCTCAGTTTCCCTATCAGTATAATGAAGATATGTTCATAGTGACTTTCCTTTGCTCGACGTTTGGAAGATCCTTCAATGAAAGATTCTATTCAGCATGACGACAGTTATTGATGAGAATTACTGATCTCTGATCTCTTAGCGATAGCCCCGTGTGCCTGCAGAAAGTGTCTCCCCTCAGTCCCCTTTCTCCAGTTGTCTGTCTACTATCCACCCATTAATACTGGGCATTTACAGGCATTAGAGACTCATAGAATCATAGAATCTCAGGGTTGGAAGGGACCTCAGGAGGTCATCTAGGCCAGCCCCCTGCTCGAAGCAGGACCCACCCCAACTAAATTATCCCAGCCAGGGCTTTGTCAAGCCTGACCTAAAAAACCTCTAAGGAAGGAGATTCCAACACCTCCCTAGGTAACCCATTCCAGTGCTTCACCACCCTACTAGTGAAAAAGTTTTTCCTAATATCCAACCTAAACCTCCCCCTCTGCAACTTGAGACCATTACTCCTTGTTCTGTCATCTTCTACCACTGAGAACAGTCTAGATCCATCCTCTTTGGAACCCCCTTTCAGGTAGTTGAAAGCAGCTCTCAAATCCCCCCTCATTCTTCTCTTCTGCAGGCTAAACAATCCCAGTTTCCTCAGCCTCTCCTCATGTCATGTGCTCCAGCCCCTTATCATTTTTGTGGCCCTCCGCTGGACTCTTTCCAATTTTTCCACATCCTTCTTGTAGTGTGGGGCCCAAAACTGGACACAGTACTCCAAATGAGGCCTCACCAGTGCCGAATAGAGGGGAATAATCACATCCCTCGGTCTGCTGTGAATGCCCCTACTTATACAACCCAAAATGCCGTTAGCCTTCTTGGCAACAAGGGCACACTGTTGACTCTGAGTAGTGAGGACCTCATTGAAGAAATGGTTGTAGGGGACAACCTTGGCTCGAGTGATCATGAGCTAATTCAGTTCAAACTAAATGGAAGGATAAACAAAAATAAATCTGAGACTAGGGTTTTTGATTTCAAAAGGGCTAACTTTAATAAATTAAGGAAATTAGTTAGGGAAGTGGATTGGACTAAAGAATGTATGGACCTAAAGGCGGAGGAGGCCTGGGATTATTTCAAGTTAAAGTTGCAGAAGCTATCAGAAGCCTGTATCCCAAGAAAGGGGAAACAATTCATAGGTAGGAGTTTTAGACCAAGCTGGATGAGCAAGCATCTCAGAGAGGTGATTAAGAAAAAACAGAAAGCATACAAGGAGTGGAAGATGGGAGGGATCAGCAAAGAAACCTACCTTATTGAGGTCAGAGCATGTAGGGATAAAGTGAGACAGGCTAAAAGGCATGTAGATTTGGACCTTGCAAAGGGAATTAAAACCAATAGTAAAAGGTTTTATAGCCATATAAATAGGAAGAAAACAAAGAAAGAAGAAGTGGGACCGCTAAACACTGAGGATGGAGTTGAGATTAAGGATAATCTAGGCATGGCCCAATATCTAAACAAATACTTTGCCTCAGTCTTTAATGAGGCTAATGAGGAGTTTAGGAATAGTGGCAGCATGACAAATGGGAATAAGGATGTGGGGGTAGATATTACCATATCCGAGGTAGAAGCCAAACTTGAACAGCTTAATGAGAGTAAATCAGGCAGCCCAGATAATCTTCATCCAAGAATATTAAAGGAACTGGCACATGAAATTGCAAGCCCATTAGCAAAAAATTGTAATGGATCTCTAAACTCAGGGGTTGTACCATTTGACTGGAGAATAGCTAATATAGTTCCTATTTTTAAGAAAGGGAAAAAAAGTGACCCGGGTAACTACAGGCCTGTTAGTTTAACATCTGTAGTATGCAAGGTCTTGCAAAAAATTTTGAAGGAGAAAGTAGTTAAGGACCTTGAGGTCAACGGCAATTGGGACAAATTACAACATGGTTTTACAAAAGGTAGATTGTGCCAAACTAACTTGATCTCCTTCTTTGAGAAAATAACAGATTTTTTAGATAAAGGAAACGCAGTGAATCTAATCTACCTCAATTTCAGTAAGGCATTTGATACAGTACCACATGAGGTATTATTGGTTAAATTGGAAAAGATGGGGATCAATATGAAAATTGAGAGGTGGATAAGGAACTGGTTAAAGGGGAGACTAGAGCGGGTCATACTGAAAGGTGAACTGTCAGGTTGGAGGGAGGTTACTTGTGGAGTTCCTCAAGGTTCAGTTTTGGGACCAATTTTATTTAATCTTTTTATTACTGACCTTGGAACCAAAAGTGGGAGTGGCTAATAAAGTTTGCAGATAACACAAAGGTGGGAGGTATTGCCAATTCAGAAAAGGATCGGGATATCCTACAGGAAGATCTGGATGACCTTGTAAACTGGAGTAATAATAATAGGATGAAATGTAATAGTGAGAAGTGTAAGGTTATGCATTTAGGGATTAATAACAAGAATTTTAGTTATAAGCTGGGGACGCATCAGTTGGAAGTAACGGAAGAGGAGAAGGACCTCGGAGTCCTGGTTGATCACAGGATGACTATGAGTTGCCAATGTGATGTGGCTGTGAAAAAAGCTAATGCGGTCTTGGGATGCATTAGGCGAGGTATTTCTAGTAGAGATAAGGAGGTGTTAGTACCGTTATACAAGGCATTGGTGAGACCTCATTTGGAATACTGTGTGCAGTTCTGGTCTCCCATGTTTAAGAAGGATGAATTCAAACTGGAACAGGTACAAAGAAGGGCCACTAGGATGATCCAAGGAATGGAAAACCTGTCGTATGAAAGGAGACTCAAGGAGCTTGGTTTGTTTACCTTAACCAAAAGAAGGCTGAGGGGAGATATGATTGCTCTCTTTAAATATAGCAGAGGGATAAATACCAGGGAGGGAGAGGAATTATTTCTGCTCAGTACCAATGTGGACACAAGAACAAATGGATATAAACTGGCCATCAGGAAGTTTAGACTTAAAATTACACAAAGGTTTCTAACCATCAGAGGAGTGAAGTTCTGGAACAGCCTTCCAAGGGAAGCAGTGGGGGCAAAAGACCTATCTGGCTTCAAGATTAAGCTAGATACGTTTATGGAGGGGATGGTTTGATGGGATAACATGATCTTAGTCAAAGGTCAATTAATTGCCATCAGTGGTAAATAGGACCAATGGTCAATGATGGGATGTTAGAAGTTACTACAGAGAACTTTTTTCCTGGGTGTCTGGCTGGTGAGTCTTGCCCACATGCTTGGGGTTCAGCTGATCACCATATTTGGGGTCGGGAAGGAATTTTCCTCCAGGGCAGATTGGCAGAGGCCCTGGAGGTTTTTTGCCTTCCTCTGCAGCATGGGGCACGGGTCACTTACTGGAGGATTCTCTGCATCTTGAAGTCTTTAAACCATGATTTGAGGACTTCAATAGCTGAGACATAGGTATTCCAGGAGTGAGTGGGTGAGATTCTGTGGCCTGCATTGTGCAGGAGGTCAGACTAGATGATCATAATGGTCCCTTCTGACCTTAAAGTCTATAAGTCTATGAGTCTATGAGACTCATATTCAGCTTTTTGTCCACTGTAACCCCTAGGTCCTTTTCTGCAGAACTGCTTGTGATGGGTTGGGATCACAGAGACCTGCTTGCTGCTGCCACCTGGTGTGCCAAGGCTACTTCTGCCCCTGCTTCCAGGCCTTTTCCAGCTTGGGACTCCTGAATCCTGTCTGTTTTGAGCCAGATTCCACTGATCTGCTGCAAACACAGACCCAGGTCCGAACCAAGTCCACTAACAACTCTAAGGCCCCTGGAAGCGCTCTTGCCTTTGACACCCAGGTGCCCAACTCCCAAAGAGGTTCACACCCTTAATAAATCCGTTTTACCCTGTATAAAGCTTATACAGGGCAAACTCATAAATAGTTCACCTTCTATTTCAAAGACAGAAAGATATGCACAGCTGTTTGCCTTCCCCAGGTAACAACTTGTACTCCAGGCAACTTAATAAGTAAAAAGTGATTTTAATAAGTACAGAAAGTAGGATTTAAGTGATTCCAAGTAGTGACAGACAGAACAAAGCGAATTACTAAGTAAAATAAAATAAAACACGCACGTCTATGTCTACTCAAAGTTAACACAGAAAAGCCTCACCAGATTTAGATCTTTTCCTTTTTACAGGCTGTAGAACTAGCCTGGGTCCAGCAATCGCTCACACCCCCTAGTGCCTTTGTTCTTTGTTCAGTTTCTCTCAGGTATGTCCTTGCGGGTGGAGAGCCTCTCTCTTTAGCCAGCTGAAGACAAAATGGAAGGGTCTCTCCTGGACTTTTATAGCCTTTTTCCCACTTCCTGTTACCATGGAGTTTTGGGATCACATGGGCAAGTCACAGGTCCATGCACCCCTCGGTAACCAGTCCAGCCAGCCGCATTCCTGTCCCTGCTCAGATGTGGATTGGGGTCTGCACCTTCTTTTGTCTGTTAAGTGCTTGCACATTCTTTTCCTCCAGACCTGATCCCATGCTCTTAAAAGGCTATGTATAAAAGAGGAGGAATAGATTCAGTAGGTCATAACTTTCACAGAGATATGTTTCATGGCACATGGAGCATAAAACATATTCTAGTTACACATATACATTTATAAGCATCTCCCCATAAAGTTTTATGGGGTACACCGTCATACTGCTGCCCAGCCATTCGGTCCCTAGTCTGTAGCAGTGCATGGGATTCTTCCGTCCTAGGTGCAGGCCTCTGCACTTGTCCTTGTTGAACCTCATCATATTTCTTTTGGCCCAATCCTCTAATTTGTCTAGGTCCCTCTGTATCCTATCCCTACCCTCCAGCATATCAACCACTCCTCCCAGTTTAGGATCATCTGCAAACTTGCTAAAGGTGCAGTCTACACCATCCTCCAGATCGTTAATGAAGATGTTGATTAAAACGGGCCCCAGCACCAACCCTTGGGGCACTCCACTTGATACCGGCTGCCAACTAGACATGGAGCCATTGATCACTACCCGTTGAGCACGACCATCTAGCCAGTTTTCTATCCACCTTACAGTCCATTCACCCAGCCCATACTTCTTTAACTTGCTGGCAAAAAGAACACTGTGGGAGACTGTATCAAAAGCTTTCCTAAAGTCAAGAAATAGCACATCCACTGCTTTCCCCTCATCCACAGAGCCAGTTATCTCATCATAGAAGGCAATTAGGTTAGTCAGGCATGACTTGCCCATGGTGAATCCATGCTGACTGTTCCTGATCACTTTCCCCTCCTTTAAGTGGTTCAGAATTGATGCCTTGAGGACCTGTTCCATGATTTTTCCAGGGACTGAGGTGAGACTGACTGGCCTGTAGTTCCCTGCATCTTCCTTCTTCCCTTTTTTAAAGATGGGCACTACATTCGCTTTTTTCAAGTCATGCTTGACCTCCCCCAATTGCCATGATTTTTCAAAGATAATGGCCAGTGGCTCTGCAATCATAGACTTTAAGATCAGAATGGACCATTATGATCATCTAGTCTGATCTGCACAATGCAGGCCACAGAATCTCACCCACCCACTCCCAGAATAATCCTCTCACTTTTGTCTTAGATATTGAAGTCCTCAAATCATGGCATTATCAGCCTATGGAGAGTTGGACATTATCCCTAGTTTTCTTACTAATCAACTCTACTTTTTAAAAATACACAAACACACAGAGCAGCCAATTCCTCTCTGACTCAGAGGAGAGCCCAAGAGTTCTCATCTCCCTTTGGGAAGGTCCCTTAATTACTGTTTACTCCTAAAGCTGATTAAAGAACACAGAAGCGCAGACATTGAAAAAGAGACATTGGCTAGAGCGTGTCTGGTCTCCAGCCTGTTTCCATTCAGATGCCGCTTCTCCCCTAGAAGCTGAGTGAACCACCCTGGGATTGCACACAGCTATATTATAAACGGTGCACACCCCTGTGTCGGCCTCGGAGTAGGATGCTGCTGCAAATGCTGGGGTGAGAGAAGTGTGGGACACGGCTGCCTGAGGGGGATTCCCAGGGAAGACACGTCTGTCTCAGAATTCACAGGTACCCATCTCTTGCTGAGGAGCTCACCTGCGCGACAAACCCCGTGAAACGTGGGCGTGATGGGATAGAGAATAGGTCTGTGGTCCTTTCCGCTCTGCACAGCCATTAAACATGCCGGGGTCCTAGCCACAGGGGATGAGTTTGCTCGAATATCACTGTCCAAAATGTCCCTCTTTGCTCTGCCCCTGGCTGATGGGCTCCAGCCCTGAGGTGGCAACATTTCAGTGGCACAGGGGATCCTTCAGGATGAAAGGTGTTAGTAGATGGACGAGGCCAAATTCTGAGGCTGTGGCCCGTACGTTCTCAGGCCCCACTGAGGCAAAACTCCCCTTGGAGTAAGAACTGAGTAAAGACCTCAGGAGCCAGCTGTGTGAGAGTTAATGCACAGAGACCCTCCCCCTCCTCCTCTTGCATTTCAGGGCTCTGGCTGTTAACGGGGCGGGAGGCCTCTCCCCTGACTATCTGATAGAATGCATGGAGGGGCTACGGCTCCTCACTGGAATAAATATATGATTTTTTCAACATTGGCAAGACATATTTTCTACGGGCTTCATTCGAGAAGTCAGCTGCGCGAAACTTTCAGTCTAAACGGTTAAAGTTTGACAACGTATAAGCTACTGAAAATGAGGTCTCCTAATGAAAGGTGTCAGACAACCTTAACTAATGGTGGAGCACCCAGCACCACCTGCAATGGCTGATCCATTTGTGAATCCCATTCAGCTCTGCTCTTTGCTCCAAGAATGTCTGTGGCAAGGAGTCCCACTGGCCAGATATGGATTATGTAAACAATTTTCTTTTCTCAAAGTCATATGTTCAAACTTTCAAGGTAATTGAATGTTCCCTTGTTCGTGTGTTATGAGACAGAGTAAATATCAATGCCTGACCTACATTCTTTATCGATCGGTTCATAGGGTTTGAGATCAGAAGGGACAATTAGATCATCCTGTCTGACCTTCTGTATTACACAAGCCATTAAATTTAACCCAGTTACCCCTGTATTGAGCTCCAAAACTTGTGTTTGGCTAACACCTGGTCTACACTAGGATTTTACATTGTAGAATCATAGAGCCACAGGGAGGGAAGGGACCTGCAAGGATCAGCTAGTCTGACCCCTGACAAGATGCAGGATTTGCTGTGTCTAAACCATCCAGGACAGATGGCTCCAGCCTCCTTTGGAAAACCTCTAGTGAAGGATCTTTCACAACCTGCCTAGGCGACTGCTCCATTGTCCTACTGTTCTTACAGTTAGGGAGCATTTCCTAGGATATAATCTAAATCTCCTCTGCTCTAGTTCGAACCCATGAAGAGAACAAATTTCCTCCATCTTTTTTATGGCAGCCTTTGAAATACTTGAGGACCACTATTATGTCCCTCCTAAATCTCCTCTTTTCCAATCTAAACATACCCAGTTCCTTCAGCCTTTGCTCGTATGGTTTGCATTCCATCCCTTGGATCATCTTCGTCCCTCACCTCTGGATCTTTTCCAGTTTCTCCACTTCTTTTACACAGCGGTGACCAAAACTGCACACAGCACTCCAGTAGAGACCTAACCAGTGCTGAGTACTGCGGTACTATCATAAGAACACTTGACTGTATTAAAACATTTTGTTTGCATAGGCCCAGCTCAACAAATGCTCCAGATCAATCAGGGTGCCTGCCCTGGTTTCCTTATTGTAACCACTCTACCAATCTTCGGGTCGTCTATAAATTTTACCTGCAATGATTTTTTATTTCCTTCCAGATCATTGCTGAAAATACTGAATAGCATCTGGCCTAGAACTGATCCCTGCAGAACCCACTAGAAACACCCCCATTCATGGTCAATGGCCCATTCACAACTGCTTTCTGAGATCTGTCAGTTAGCCAGTTTTTACTCCATTTAATATGTGCTCTGCTGATATTGTATAGTGTTAATTTTTTAACTGAATGTTTTCCCCTGCTAAATCGAATGCCAGCAGAGAAATCAAAGTCTGTTGCATCTGTTTGGTTCCCTTGATCAACCAAACGTGTGTACTCATGAAAGGATGAAATCGGATTTATTTGACAAGACCTGTTTTCCATAAACCATGCTGTTGATTGGCATTAATTATTCTTCGACCTTTTTTTTAAACTTATCCCACATCAGCTTTTCCATTGTTTCCTGACTGCCTACTTCTGGTTCCTAATAAGATGTGTGGTTAATTGGTCAGTTCGTAACTCTGATGTTTCTAATTCTAAGGTTTTACTGTAGGTGCTGTTTAACATCCTTCTTGACTGCTAATGGACTGGAAAGTATTTCATAATCACTTGATATATGAGTACCTCATACTGCTTCTTTCCTAATGCACAACAAAAATATTTCTTGAACACATCTACCTTTTCTCCAACATTAACAAGTTTCCTTTCTCCCACTAGAAATTGGCCTATACCTTTTCTAGGATTTCCTTTGTTAATATACTTAATAACCTCCTTTTTGTTATCCTTAACCCTCCTGCAAAGCATGGATTTCCCTCTGATTTCAATAACGTCCTGTAACAGTTTTCATAACTTCCAGTTTGTATTGCTTGCTATCCATTTTCCCTTTTTCCCATTTGTTATATGTTGCTTTCTCCCCCTTAATTGCTGCTTTTGCTTTGCTACTAAACTCGGTTTTGTACCAAAGTTCTCCACTTTCTTGAATGTGGAATTGTGGCTTTTTAGCTGTCTCAAACTCTTCTTTAAGATCTGCCAATTAGTTTTGCTGATAATTTTCCTCAGCTTTGGGGAATTAGCCCTTTTGGACGGCATCTGTATATAGCTATTACTGCTTGGAAGCTGTTCTCTGTTTGGCCATTTGAATGTATGTTATACCAATAAAATAAAAACCAGCAGGATCTTTTTAACGGGGATAAGACAAAATGTCACATTTATTGTGAATACAAAAAGAATCATAGTAAGCAGTCAGTTATAGCTACAACATTTCATTCAGTTTCACATTCATTCACACACACACACACACACACACACACACACACACACACACACACACACACAGAGGTTCTGCATAGATGTCATAGTTACCAGCTTAGAAGTTGCTCATGCCAAGTTACTGGCCAGGTAACCTGGGCATGAGGGTGGAGCCGAGTCCTTGTCAGATTCATCTGATGCTCCTGGAGACTGGCAGCAGAACCAGAGACTCCAAAATCCTCAGTGTGTAGAAGCCATTCTTACAGGAATTATTTCCTATGTTAGTCTATGGGAACTGTTTCATCTTGCTGTTGCTAACTCAATCAGCAGATGGCATTTTCTTGATGTTTGTGCTGTCAGATGTTATCTTGTTTTTCCCATCCTTTGAGATGGTCGGGTGGATCCCAGTTTATCCTCCAGGGGGTGTTGTCTGGTCGTTCCCACTAGATGCCGCCTTCAGCCGATGGTCCCTGAATTCCTAGGCTGGCACCTCCCTGCTCATTCATTCATGTACACCAAGCATTCATCAGCAGACATACTGTCTCCACCACTTTCGGGGTGTGTACTAATTTATTTGAGACTCCCTGCCCTTTGAGGGTGGGGGTCTTTCTATGCTGTTTCTAGGTACAAAGCATGCATAAAGAACAAAGTCAAATAACTTGCAAACAAGTTTCTCATAGCAATACAGTATCTTTCTGAGAACAGATACAATCAATGGTTTACACAGACAGTAGCTTGTAAATTAACAAGAGAGACCCAAGAGATCTTTTGCTTGGTAATGCTGTAAGGTTTAAATTGTGGGGGACAAATTATGGGGAGTTACCTTCACTTGGGGAATCACTGCCAGTACCTTTTTTAATATCCCTACATGTAATCAGTTCCATTCTTTTATTTTGTTCTCCTCTATCATATGCCCCCTTATTTGTCTCTTCTCTAAACTAAACAGTCCCAGACTTTCAGTCTCTCCGGCTGTGGAAGCCTCCCCCCATCTCATAGCCTGTCTCGGAAATCCCCTTTGTATCTGTTATATCCTCTATAGAGACTGGGTGACCAAACCTGAGTGAATCTCCAGAGCAGGATACTCTCCATCCCATTCCTTAGGCATCTGAAAATTATCTTTGTTGTGGCCACTACTACAAATGAGCAGGTGTTTCCATGGAGCTGCTATCAATGACACCCAAAACTTTTCTTTGAGGTGTGTTCTAGCTGGGATGTTTCCCCCTGCACATGTCTTGGCAAAGGTGTTTTTTCCCCACTCTCAGATTTTCAGTAACTAGGTGAATGGGAAGCTCCGTGCAGAATGGACTCTCTAACCTAGTTTCATTGATTTAAGGCTATGGGTACATTGGCAGATTTTCTTTGCTGAAAGTTTGGTCAATGACCAAAGAGCCTTTAAAGAAAACCATGGTTGCATGTTCATATTGTCTCTCTTTTGGCATAGTGCATCCACACATGGGGCGGTCACAGCAACAGTGAGAGCAATGCACTCTGGGTAGCTATCCCACAGTTCAGCTCTCCACCTTGTACACATAGGAGTTTTGGGAAGGCAGAGCGGATCGCAGCACAGCATGGCTCTGGGCTCAATGTCCCATGATGCATTGCTTTCCATCCCAGCATTCCATGTGCTTCTGTCTCCAGTTTGCGGCATTTTTCAATGTCCCTTGTTTTCTACTCAGCCCGCCACCTCTATCTGCAGGAATGGATTCCACACTGCTCTGCTAGGTGTCAGAAGCAGATCACTAACGGCAGGCAACAGGAGTCACAGTTGCCTGATGTGGTGTCCGACGTTGATAGCAGAAGCGTTTGATTACTTTTGGCATTCTCGGAACATCTGAGCGTGATGGAATGTCGCTTTTGGGCTTGGGAAACTAGCACTGTGTGGTGGATTCGCATTGTTATGCAGGTTTGGGATGATGAGAGGTGGCTGCAGAACTTTTGGATGTGGAAAGCCACCATTCTATAAATGACATGCATATTCCAAGTTTGGCACCGGATGCCTTGCGATGGAATATATCAATTGGAAGGGATACTTCTTCATGGTGTTGCAGGCACTCATGAATCACCATGGGTGTTTCACTGACATCATTGCGGGGTGGTCTGGAAAATTACATGACACAATCGCTGGTAACACACCAGTCACTTTCCCGCCGACCCTTGACAAGCACATATGCCAGTGAACACTGCAAGCATGGTGAGTGTTCCCAGGGTGGGGGACATTGTGCGTGGGAAAGAAGCAATGTATTGTGGAAGTCGGTAGAGGGAATTTGGATGCAGGCCTCTACAAATCTCGCATTATTACGGCTAGAGTTTAGCCTGACTCCTGTTCATATAGAGGCCTGCATCCAAATTCCCTCTACCAACTTCCACAGTACCAAGCACAGTTTCTACACTGGCACTTCGGGGAAAAAAAAATTTGCGTAAAAAAACCTTACTGCTCTCGTCAAAGTGGCTTTATTAGGTCACTGAAACTGAGGAGTTCCGTCATCGAAAGTGGCTTTGTCGTGTTTACACCTCCACTATTTCTTCACCAAATGCTGCCTTTAGGCAACAAAAACTTGGCAGTGTAAACAAGGCCGATGGACCAATAAGGGATAAGCAGTATCCACTTGAGTTTCCTGCTGGTGCCTTATAAGGTTTCCCATACCACGATGCGTAGGAATTATTGATGCATAAAATATGGAATTGGCATTAGTAGGGTCAATGGTTCATAATTCATTTGTCTGAATTACGAAAATGTTATTTTTCAGTGTGTGAAGAGCAACCAATCTGCTTCCCCCATGAGAAAAGCCTCCAGTTGTGCATGTAGTGTCTCATATTTACATTGTCTCTCCATCCAGGTATTTGTCCTGCAACCATCACCCTAGACCCTGGGCATGTACAGGAAGTCAGGGGAATCTACGGTACATGCAGGACACAACGTTCTGCCTTAGCATTTGACATCTTCTCCCCTACTCCATGGCATACTCCAACTCAACTGACTTCACCAACCCCTCCACCTTCATCCTGATGGGTATTCCTGGCCTGGAGGCAGCCCATGTCTGGATCTCCATCCCCTTCTGCACCACATATGCCATAGCTGTCTTGGGGAATTTCACCATCCTGTTCATTGTAAAGATGGAGCCGAGCCTCCATGGGCCCATGTACTATTTCATCTGCATGCTGGCCATCACCGACCTCGTATTGTCTACGTCCATCCTGCCCAAAATGCTGAGCATCTTCTGGTTCAATTCCAGGGAGATCAATTTCAGTGCCTGCCTCACCCAGATGTACTTCATTCTCAGCTTCACTGCGATGCAATCTGGGATCCTCGTGGCCATGGCTTTTGATCGCTATGTGGCCATCTGCGATCCCCTGAGACATTCCACCACCCTAACAAACCCCGTGGTGGCCAAAATTGGCCTGGCTCTGGTGCTGCGTGGCGCTGTGCTCGTACTGCCCTCTCCCTTACTGGCGAGGAGGTGGCCATATTGCAGAACCAACATCATTCCCCACACGTACTGTGAGCACATAGCCGTGGTGAAGCTGGCCTGCGCCGACATCAGCTTCAGTAGTTACTACAGCCTCTCTGTGGCATTCTTGGTGATCGGTATGGATGTGGTTCTTATCGCCATGTCCTATACCCAGATCCTCAGGGCCATCTTCAACCTCCCAACAAAGGACGCCCGGCTCAAGACGTTTGGGACCTGCGGCTCCCACCTCTGTGTCATGTTAACATCTTACATCCCATCTCTCTTCTCCTTCCTCACGCACCGGTTTGGGCAAAATGTGGCCCTGCATTTCCACATTCTCATGGCCAACGTGTATCTCCTGGTGCCTGCCATGCTAAACCCCATCATCTACGGGGTGAGGACCCAACAGATACGGGATAAGCTGCTCCAGCCCTTTACTTATAAAGGTACATAAATTTTTCTCCTGGTGCTCTGGCTCTTAGAGCGAGCGCCAGGCAGAGGTGGCTGGTGACATGGTGCTGGTCCCTCTTTCATAAATCTCTGACTGGCCAGTCAAAGAAACATTAAACCCTTTCCTGACCTTACTGTGCTGTATCAGCATGACAAACTGGGGAATTTGTCAATGTACAACTCATAGGGGTGCCATCTTTCTAATTCCTGGTAACAGGAAGCCTGAAGCCCCACGCCTCTGCCCTGCCTCTCTCCCCAAGTTCTGACCTTGCTCTGCATATTCCCCTCAAGGTCCCGCCCCTAACTCGCTCCTCTCTTCTCCACCCACTGACACTCTCTGGATCATCCCTGTGACACTCTGCACACGAAAGCACCCCATATTTTCCATGGTGATGTAATTATGGTATGTTTTGTACATAGCATGCCCTGTGAGGTATCATTGTAAAAGTCTTGATCTGCTAAACATTGATATACCCTTGGGTTGTATACGCTGTCATTGTATGTGAAACTATGAAATCTTGCTATGTGTGTTACAAAAGTGTGATGTGAGGCTGGAAACACCCAAAACCAGCCTTTCGGGTATGTCAAAGGAGTAGCCAGAGAGTGCTAAATACTGTCGTCAACACTCATCGAGGGAAGAATCCACTAGTACAGGAACTCAGTATAAGAAAGTCTCCTTGGAGAGAATATGGAGACAATGGAGAATGTTTGGCCAATGGGGGAAGACACCCCACGTCACATACATAAACTTACCAGCAAGCTGGAATAAATTATAAAAGATGTGGAATGACAGAATCACTTGTCTTCACTCCCCCACAACTCAGCACCAGCAAGAATCTCTGGAAGAGAAAGGACTTTGAATGGGGGAGGGGAAACCCATGCCTGTGCCTCAAGAATCTGTTAGACTGCGTGTATCATCAGTCAGGATGAGATATTGCTGATTCAGATCTTAACTAGTGTGTACAAGTCTTAGATTGCAAGTTTATTTGATTTCCAAGGTAACTTGCCTTGATCTGTTTATCACTTATAATCACTTTACATCTATCCTTCTGTAGTTAATAAACCTGATTTATGTTATATCTTAACCAGTGTGTTTTTGAGTGTTTGGGAATGTTAGCTCTGTAACAAAGGGTGGTGAATATCTTCCCTCCATCGAGGGGGGAGCACACTACTTAATGAGTTTACGCCCTACAGATCGCTCTGCAGTGCAAGATGGTCTAATTCTGGATTTACACTCCAGCAGGGGTTCCAGGTTGGGGAGCTGGGTAATTGGCTGGTGCCTTCATTGTTGGTTCATGAGTGGCTTAGGTAAAGCACTCAGGTAACTTAGTTGGGTGTGTCTTGGCACCTGCTGTCGTGTTGGTGATAACAGGGCCCAAAGGGGCTGGCAGTGTGTCACCAGAAGAGCAGGGGGAGAGACCAACCCAGCTGAATGGTTTGGGGGCACAGCGGTTCCAACAGCTTCCAGGCTTCATCCCGGGTGTACACCTCATCACCTGCCCCCCAACCCCCTGCCCCGCTGGGCTCCCTCTGCTTCGGGGGTGGGACAGGAGCTGCTGCAGCCTGACAAGGAGCCTGCCTGCGGGTAGACAGCAGCCCCGATTAATGACCCAACGCCTCCCTCCACCGTGCAGTAACCGGACATCATTATACATAGATGTTAGGGGCTTATTCCTTCACCTGCTTGCTTCCCTGGTTCTTCTTGCATGAGCAGAGAGCAACAATACCTGAAGTCCGTGGTGCAAACAATTCAATGTTTATTGGGCTCAATCTCACCTCACCTCAATCCCTGGAAAAATCATGGAACAGGTCCTCAAGGAATCAATTCTGAACCACTTAAAGGAGGGGAAAGTGATCAGGAACAGTCAGCATGGATTCACCAAGGGCAAGTCATGCCTGACTAACCTAATTGCCTTCTATGATGAGATAACTGGCTCTGTGGATGAGGGGAAAGCAGTGGATGTGCTCGCACAGTGTTCTTGCCAGCAAGTTAAAGAAGTATGGGCTGGATGAATGGACGGTAAGGTGGATAGAAAACTGGCTGGATGGTCGTGCTCAACGGGTAGTGATCAATGGCTCCATGTCTAGTTGGCAGCCGGTATCAAGTGGAGTGCCCCAAGGGTCGGTGCTGGGGCCGGTTTTGTTCAATATCTTCATCAACGACCTGGAGGATGGTGTGGACTGCACCCTTAGCAAGTTTGCAGATGACACTAAACTGGGAGGAGTGGTTGATACGCTGGAGGGTAGGGATAGGATACAGAGGGACCTAGACAAATTAGAGGATTGGGCCAAAAGAAATCTGATGAGGTTCAACAAGGACAAGTGCAGAGTCCTGCACTTAGGACGGAAGAATCCCATGCACGGCTACAGGCTGAGGACTGACTGGCTAAGCAGCAGTTCTGCAGAAAAGGACCTGGGGATTACAGTGGACGAAAAGCTGAATATGAGTCAACAGTGTGCCCTTGTTGCCAAGAAGGCTAACGGCATTTTGGGCTGTATAAGTAGGGGCATTTCCAGCAGATCGAGGGACGTGATTATTCCCCTCTATTCGGCACTGGTGAGGCCTCATTTGGAGTACTGTGTCCAGTGTTGGGCCCCACACTACAAAAAGGATGTGGATAAATTGGAAAGAGTCCAACGGAGGGCAACAAAAATGATTAGGGGGCTGGAGCACATGACTTATGAGGAGAGGCTGAGGGAACTGGGATTGTTTAGCCTGCAGAAGAGAAGAGTGAGGGGGGATTTGATAGCTGCTTTCAACTACCTAAAAGGGGGTTCCAAAGAGGATGGATCTAGACTGTTCTCAGTGGTAGAAGATGACAGAACAAGGAGTAATGGTCTCAAGTTGCAGAGGGGGAGGTTTAGGTTGGATATTAGGAAAAACTTTTTCACTAGTAGGGTGGTGAAGCACTGGAATGGGTTACCTAGGGAGGTGGTGGAATCTCCTTCCTTAGAGGTTTTTAAGGTCAGGCTTGACAAAGCCCTGGCTGCGATGATTTAGTTGGGGTTGGTCCTGCTTTGAGCAGGGGGTTGGACTAGATGACCTCCTGAGGTCCCTTCCAACCCTGAGATTCTATGATTCTATGATTCTATGGGCTGTACTTCCAGTAAGCAGATCTCCCCAGAGGGATGTTAGCCAGGAAAGCTGCCAAGGAAGGCTGTGCTCTCGTAGAGTGGGCCGTGACTGGTGGCGGAGGCACCTTCGCCAGGTCGTAGCAGGCACGGATGCAGACTGTGATCCACGATGAAATGCGCTGTGAAGAGACCGGTGCGCCCTTCATACGCTCCGCAACAACGACGAACAGCTGGGACGTCTTACGGAATGGCTTCATGCGCTCTATGTAGAAGGCGAGCGCTCTCTTCACATCTAATGAATGTAGCCGCTGCTCTCTGGAGTTGGCATGCGGCTTGGGGAAGAAAACAGGCAGGAAGATGTCCTGTGACATGTGGAAGCGTGAGACCACCTTCGGAAGGAAAAACGGGTGAGGTCGAAGCTGAACCTTGTCCTTATGGAAGGTGGTATACGGAGGATCACACAGGAGAGCCTTTAACTCAGATACCCGTCTGGCTGAGGTGATAGCCATGAGAAAAGCGACCTTCCATGATAGATATAGGAGGGAGGAAGAGGCTATAGGTTCAAATGGAGGACCTGTGAGGTGAGAAAGGATGAGGTTAAGGTCCCATGCTGGAACAGGTGACTTCGTTGGAGGGTGAACCTTTTCCAGACCCTTGACGAAGCGACGCACCATGGGGTGTGTGAATATTGAGCGGCCCTCAGCTCCTGGGTGAAAAGCCGAGATAGCCGCAAGATGGACCTTCAGAGATCCAAGTGCAAGGTGATTGTCCTTGAGATGTAGCACGTAATCCAGAATAGACGGTACGGGGGCAAGGTGTGGAGATATCTGCTACTGGGCACACCAGACAGAGAACCTCTTCCACTTGGCCTCATACATGAGCCTTGTAGAGGGCTTGTGACTCTCAAGGAGTACTTGTCTAACTGGATCCGAGCAAGCCAGCTCTGACCGGTTCAGCCACGAATTCTCCACGCTGTGAGATGTAACGAGTGGAGGTCCGGATGGAGAAGACGACCGTTATCCTGAGAGATGAGGTCGTGACTGATTGGGAGAGGAATAGGGGGCTGTATTGACAGGTCCAGCAGGGTCGGGTACCAGCACTGTCGTGTCCAGGCAGGGGCCACTAAGATGACGTCCGCCTTGTCCCTGCGAATCTTGAGGATGACCATGTGGATCAGTGGGAAAGGCGGGAACGCATAGAGCAGGTGGCGTGACCACAAGATCATGAAGGCGTCCGCAAGAGAGCCCGAGCTGTGCCCTCTGAAGGAACAGAAGATCGGGCACTTCCTGTTGGTTCTGGAGGCAAACAGGCCGAGCTGGGGGAAGACCGAATGGATCACGTCTGGGCGTATGGACCATTCGTGGACCAGGAAGCGTCTGCTCAGCTTGTCTGCCAGGACATTCTGGACTCCAGGGAGGTAAGACGCCTGGAGAGAGACAGAATGGGCTAAGCAGAGGTCCCACAGGAGAAGGGCTTCGCGGCACAATGGTGATGACCGGGCTCCGCCCTGCTTGTTCAGGTAGAACATGGCTGTTGTATTGTCTGTGAGAATCTCTATGCAGCGGTTCCGTAGGTGAGGCAGGAAAGCTTGGCACACCAGACGAATTGCCCTGAGCTCCTTGATGTTGATGTGGAGATCGAGCTCGTGCTGTTTCCACATGCCCTGCATTGTTAACTGGCCGAGGTGAGCGCCCCAACCCAGCGCTGATGCGTCTGTCACTAGAGTTAGGGAGGGGAGGAGTGGTTGAAATGGGACTCCTTCGCCTAACGTCAGTGGGTCTAGCCACCACTGCAGGGAATCCAACGTGTGAGCTGGAACTGTGATGAGCATGTCCAAGTTGTTGTGGCCTGGTCGGTAGACTGAAGTTAACCATGCCTGTAGAGGACGAAGCCGTAACTGGGCGTACTGGACTACATACATTCAGGACGCCATGTGGCCCAGCAACTTGAGACATTGCCTTGCCGTCGTGGTGGGAAACCGGCGGAGATTGGTGATCAAGTCCACGAGAGCCAGACGACGAGGCTCTGGGAGGAACGCACGTGCTCTGGTTGCATCGAGGATTGCTCCGATGAACTGAATGGACTGAGTTGGTGTCAACATCGACTTGCTGGTGTTTACGATGATACCGAGGTAACAAAAGGTATCCATAACCATCTGTACGTGCGCTTGCACCTGTTGACGGGACCGGCCTCGAACCAGCCAGTCGTCGAGGTACGGGAACACGTGGATGTGATGGCGGCGGAGGAACGCAGCTACTACTGCCATACATTTTGTAAAGATACGGGGGGCGATACACAGACCGAAAGGGAGTGCTGTGAACTGGTAATGTGTCTTGCGAACGACGAAACGAAGGAAACGTCTGTGAGCTGGTGTGATGGAGATGTGGAAATATGCATCTTTCATATCGAGGGCAGCATACCAGTCTCCTTGGTCCAGAGAGGGGATGATGGTGGCCAAGGAGACCATACGGAACTTCAGGTTGACGATGTACTTGTTGAGGTTCCTTAGGTCCAGAATGGGTCGTAGACCCCCCTTGGCCTTCGGGACTAGGAAGTACTGTGAGTAGAACTCCTTCCCCTTGAATTCCTGAGGCACCTCCTCCACTGCTCCTAGATTGAGGAGCGCTTGCACCTCTTGGTAGAGGAGTTGCTCGTGAGAAGGATCCCTGGAGAGGGTTGGGGAGGTGGGGTGGGAAGGAGGGATAGAGTGGAAGTGGATAGAATATCCCGCCTCTACTGTCCGTAGGACCCACCGGTCTGATGTAATGCGGGACCAGGCATGGTAGAATCGGGATAGACGATTCAAAAAGGGTAGAGAGGTTGGACTTTGCGGTATTGGTAGGCCGTCCTCGAAAGTCCCATCTAAATGGATGCTTAGCGCCCTGCGGTGGTTTTTGCTGGCTTCTGTTTTGTCCCTGGGAAGGACGGGAACGTTTGCGGCGTGAAAAACTGGTTCTCCTTCTGGAGAAGTCCTGCCTTGCTCGAGGTGGAAAAGAGTGCTGTTGGGAAGGCTGAGGCTTGAATGGCTTCCTGAGCGTAGCCACTGTGTGCATGCCCAAGGACTTAATGGTGTTTCTTGTGTCCTTGAGGTTATGCAACCGGGAGTCAGTCTGGTCAGCAAATAGTCCCCTGCCATGGAAAGGTAGGTCCTGAATGGTGTTCTGGACCTCAGCTGGCAGGCCAGATGACTGAAGCCAAGCGCTCCTGCGCATGGAGATACCCGTCGCCAGCATACGGGCTGCTGCATCCACTGAGTCTAGAGCGCCTTGGAGGGAAGTGCGGGCCACCAGCTTGCCCTCTTCTGCCATGGCCGTGAGTTCAGTCCTGGACTCTGGTGGAAGTTGGTCCTGAAACTTGAGAACTGCCGACCAGGAGTTGTGGGCGTATCTGCTAAGAATCGCGAGTTGGTTAGCAATTCTTAGCGAAAGTCCCGCGGTGGAATAGACCTTCCTCCCAAAGAGGTCCAGACGCTTAGAGTCCTTGGATTTTGGTGCAGGACCCTGCTGACCATGCCTCTCCTTTGCGTTAACAGTGTCCACCACCAGGGAGCAAGGCATGGGGTGGGTAAAAAGATATTCAAACCCCTTGTTGGGGACAAAGTATTTTCTTTCCACCCCTTTAGCTGTTGGTGGAATAGAGGATGGGGTTTGCCAGAGTGCCGTGGCATTGCCGCGAATGGTCTTGTTCATTGGCAAGGCCACTCTGGAAGGTCCCTCTGGCTTCAGGATTTCGTCCACCATAGGGTCCTCCTCTTCCTCAACCACCTCCTCTATAGGCAGGTTCATGCTAAGAGCTACCCTCCGCAGTAGCTCTTGCAGGACCTTAAAATCCATTGGCGGAGGCGTGGAGGTCGATGTACCCACCACTGCCTCATCGGGTGAAGATGAAGAGGTTGTCAGAGGAAGGGGAGGGTCGGGCAGGTTGTCTTGCTTGATGGTGGGGAGATCCTGCTGGACACTGACAGGTGCCTCCCTTTCCACAGGGCCTGGGTCTGCAGACGTAGCCTCCTCTGCGGGTGGGCAGCTGATGGTTGCCACCGGAGGGTGAGCACGCACCACTGGATAGGCGGGCAGTGGTGCACCCTGGGCTTGGTGGTATGCCCAGGGTGTCCAGAACGGCCACTGGGGTTGCCAACTCACTGGCACGGGGTCTTGCACCGGAGCCGCTTGGGTCACCTCAGGTGTCTTGGACAGCCTACCCGAACTGGCCGATGATTGGTCTCGTGATGGCCAGGCTGGAGCGGTGCGTGATATAGGGTGGTCACTCGACGGTCTGAACCGGGAGGAACGCGAGTCACGTGACCTTGAGCGGGAGCGGGACCGATAATGTACCCTATCGTCCCGATAACGTGGGTAATTCCGGTGCCGTGATGCAGCTTGGAGCCGTGGAGACAACTCGCGGCGCGGCAAGTCTCGGTTTCGGGAAGACACTTCCCGGTGCGGGGATCCTTGGTGCGGGGATCCTCGGTGCCGGGGGGACGCTCCTTTGGAGCGGTGAGTCTCGGCGCCGTGGAGACATCTCTCGGCGCGGTGAGTCTCGGCGCCGTGGGAACAGCTCACGGTGCGGTGGGTCTCGGCGCCGGGGAGATACATCTCGACGAGATGAATCGCGGTACCGTGGGGGTACATCCCAGCGTGGTGAGTCCCGGCATCTCAGAGACACGCTGCGGTACCAGCGCCGCGAGTCACACCGGCGTCGTGAGTCAGACTGATGCACCATACGGTGACGGGACTCTGAACGGCGCCGGGACTCAGAGCAGCATGCAAGAGTCTGTACTTGCGCTGACGGTCCGAGGAACGTCGGCTTGCCTCTGGAGATCACCGGGGGTCATACCGGGATTGGCGCCGGCACGGGAGACGCTGTCATCTCAATCAGCCCCCTCACAGCCTCGAAGGTGTCAGGCGTCGAGGGTGCGGCCACATCATCAAGGCACGGCGGTGCCTGCGGGCGCGGGCTCACATTGCTCGTCTGGGTCTTCGCAGGCTCAGGCGGGCTGGGGCAGGACGGTGCCGCAACAACGTCCCGAGACACTGGAGCCCGCACCTTGAGAGGGACACAGTGCCGCCTCCATGAGCGAATTTCTCCCTCCTTCCTGGTGCGAGGCTTGAAGGACTAGCACAGCTTACACTTGTCCGCTGTGTGGGACTCACCCAGACACCGAAGACAGGCGTCGTGGGGGTCGCCTGTGGGCATGGGCTTGTTGCAGGATCTGCACGGCTTGAATCCTGGCGAAGGCATGCCCTAAGCCCGGAGGGCTCGAGAGGAGCCCCTTAACTATTGAAAACTACACTGATTACTATAAACAACTATTGCAACTGCACTAAACACTATAACAATGAAAACTATTAACACTAAGTACAATGAACTATTAACACGGATAGCTAGGGAGTAGTGGAGCACTTGCTAGCAAGAGACCACTGTTCCAACGACCGTCACGGGCGGTAAGAAGGAACTGGAGGGGGGTCGGGCCGGCAGGGTATTATATAGAGCGCCATTTTCACGCCACTCCAGGGGGCTCCCCAGCCGGCCCGACGGGTAGCTGCTAGGGTACAAGTTTCCGACGTCCGTGCACGCGCGCGCACACCTAACTGGAATAGATATGAGCAACCACTCGAAGAAGAACTTACAGTTGCCGGGTTTCTGACCAGGGTAAGATGGTACAGCTCTGGGGTTCTAGTCTAGGGAACTGGGGTGGGAGGGAATTAGCTGAAGCCTCCCTATTGGTGGTTCAGGAGTGCCTACTGAAAGCATTTGGGGGGAGGGATAGCTCAGTGGTTTGACCATTGGCCTGCTAAACCCAGGGTTGTGAGTTCAATCCTTGAGGGGGCCATTTAGGGATCTGGGGCAAAAATTGGGGATTGGTTCTGCTTTGAGCAGGGGGTTGGACTAGATGACCTCCTGAGGTCCCTTCCAACCCTGATAGTCTATGATTCTATGATACATTTATGTAACTACAGATGGGTGTATCCCTGGCTGTGTCTGGCTGTGGAAGTGCAAAACCTGGAGAGGATTGCAGCTAGTCACAGCCTCACAGTGTGAGAGGGAGCCCAGGTTGGTATGCCAGAGGGCTCAGTGGTAGCCCAGTTCCAGGTTGCATCCTGGGCAAATCCATCACCCCCACACCTAATAAAAAATCCTTTTTAGACCGTTAGTCCATTCCCTTCGTGTCATGCGCTCAGTTTCTAACAGAGTGACCGTGGTTACAGCAGGGAAGTCAGGAGTCCTGGGTTCTGTCTGTCTTTCTGTGTGTGACCGTCACCAAGTCATGTCTCTCTTTCCCTCAGTTTACCTAACAGTACAATGCCGATATGCTCATAGTAACTTTCCTTTGCTAGGTGTTTTGAAGATCCTTCAATGAAAGTTGCTGCACAATATGATGATAGTTACTGATAAGAATTACTGATCCCTTAGCGATAGCCCCTTGTGCCTATAGAAAGTGTGTGTCTCCCCTCAGTCACCTTTCTCCAGAGCTTTCGGTCTACTATGTACCCATTAATACTGGGCATTTACAGGGTATCAGACTCTAGAGAGATCTGGGCATTAGCCCTAGTTTTCTTACTAATCAACTCTAGTTTTTAAATATACACAAACACACAGAGCAGCCAATTCCTCTCTGACTCAGCGGAGAACCCAAGAGTTCTCATCTCCCTTCGGGAAGGTCCCTTAATTACTGTTTACTCCTAAAGCTGGATTAAAAAGCACAGACATTGAAAGAGAGACATTGGCTAGAGTGTCTCCAGTCTCCAGCTGTTTCCATCCAGATGCTGCTTCTCCCCTAGAGGCTGAGTGATGCCTCCCCCGCCCCCCCCGGGATTGCACACAGCTATATTATAAACGGTGCACACCCCTGTGTCGGCTCTCGGCGTGGGATGCTGCTGCAGATGCTGGGGTGAGAGAAGTCTGGGACACGGCTGCCTGAGGGGGATTCCCAGGGAAGACACGTCTGTCTCAGAATTCACAGGTACCCATCTCTTGCTGCGCAGCTCACCTGCGCGACAAACCCAGTGCACCATGGGCGTGATGGGATAGAGAATAGGTCTGGGGTCCTTTCCGCTCTGCACAGCCATTAAACATGCTGGGGCCCTTGCCACAGGGGATGCGTTCGCTCCAATATCACTAGCTAAAATGTTCCTCTTTGCTCTCCATACAGATCCTTCAGCATTTACTCGTATGGTTTGCATTCCATCCCTTGGATAATCTTTGTTGCTCACCTTTGGATCCTTTCCAGTTTTTTCTACATCCTTTCTATACAGTGGTGACCAAAATTGCACTCAGCACTCCAGCTGAGACCTAACCAGAACTGAGTAGAGCGGTACTATCACTTATCATGACTTGCGTGCTATGCCTCCATTAATGCACCCCAAAATTGCATTTGCTTTTTTTTGCAACAGCAAAATAATCCACACCCCTGAGAGATTTCACTACAGCAATCTAACCCCGGTGTAGACAGCATGGGGTCGACGGAACAATTCTTCCATCAACCTTGCTACCATCTGTCAGGGAGGTGAATTACCTACGCTGACAGGAGAACCCTCACCATCCATGTAAGTAGCGTCTACACTTCAGCACTTTGCAACGCTGCTATAGTGTTTTAAGTGTAGACAAGCCCTCAAGCAGATCCGCCACAAAAGCACCCAGTCCGAATCTGCAGACATGGGGAATCCCATTGGAGAATCCACCACTTCCCTCGGCAGTTTGTCCCAACGGTTAGTCACCCTCAGTGCTAAACTTTTGCCCATTATTTTTTTAGTGGAATTTGTCTGGCTTTTGCTTCCAGCCATTGTCTCTTGCTCTGCCTTTCTAAACTAGATTACAGAGCGCGTTAGAACCCACAGTTTTCTCCCCATGGAAGTATGTGCTTGATTGTCTTTTTGATGAGATAAATAGATGAAGCTCTTTAAATCTCTGTCAGACATTTTCTCCAGCCTCCAATCATTTTTGTGTTGTTGTTTTTTTCCTGCACTGGGAGCTCACGATGAGTTGGTTGTCCACAATGACCCCTAAATCCTTTTCCAGGGCCCTGCATTGCATACTACAGAGCCCTAGTCTGGGGGTCGGGCCTGCATTCCTGTTCCACAAAGCCCACTTTGCATTTGACTGTATTAAAACATTTTGTTTGCATGGGCCCAGCTCAACAAATTCTCCAAATCAATCAGTATGCCTGCCCTGCTCCCTCATTGTAACCACTCTGCCAATCTTTGGGTCGTATCAATTTTCATAACTTTGTATTGCTTGCTATATATTTTCCCTTTTTCCCCCATGTGTTATATGTTGCTTTCCCCCCATTTGCTGCCTTCACTTTGCTACTGAACTGGATTTTTTATCAAAGTTTTCCACTTTCTTGATTTTGGAATCATGGATTTTTAGCTTTCTAATAAACTCTTCTTAAAGAGCTCCCAATTTTCATTCCCATTTTTCTGTCTAAATGTTTCCTCCCAATCAGTTTTGCTAATTTGCCTCATCTTTGGGGAATTAGCCCTTTTGAAGGCTTGCAGCTATTAGTGGTTGGGAGCTGTTCTGTGTTTGCCCATTTCAATGTAATCAGTTCCATTGTTTTATTTTGTTCTCCTGTATCCTATGCTCCCTTATCTCTTCTCTAAACTAAACAGTCCCAGACTTTTCAGTCTGTCCGCATACGCCAGCCTCCTCCGTTCTCATAGCGTATCTGGGAAATCCCCTTTCTATCTGCTATAGCCTTTATAGAGACCGGGTGACCAAAATTGAGCGCATCTCCAGAGCAGGCATTCTCCATCCCATTCCTTAGGCATTTGAACATTGTCTCTGTTGTGGCCACTAATGCAAATGAGCAGGTGTTTCCATGGAACTGCTATCAATGATGCCCAAGTCTTTTCCCTGAGGTGTGTTCTAGTTGGGATGTTTCCCCCAGCACATGTCTTGGCAAAGGTAGTGGGTTTTTTTTTCTGACTCTCAGATTTTCAGTAACTAGGTAAATGGGAGAGTCCCTACAGCATGGCTATTTAGCCTGGGTTTCATTGCATTAAGGCTATGGGGACTTTGGTAAACGACCAAAAAGCCTTTTAACAGAATAGTTATTTCATGTTCACACTGTCTTTCGCTTTCGGCATCGCGCTTCCACACGTGGGCCAGGCACAGCAACAGTGAGAGCAATGCACTGTGGGTAGCTATCCCACATTACAGCTTTCCATCTTGTGCCAATAGGTGTTGTAGGAAGGCGGAGCAGATTGCAACACATCAGGGCTCCGAAGTCAATGTCCCATGATGCATTGCTTTACATCCCAGCATTCCATGTGCTTCCATCTCCAGTTTGTGGCTGCAGAACTTTTGGAAGTGAAAAGCCACCTTCCTGGAACGGTGGACTGAGCTCACTCCAGCCCTGTGGCACAAGGACACCCAAATGTGGAGAAGCCTGTGATGGTCGCAGTGTGGAAGTTGGCGACTCCAGGCTACTATTGGTTGGTCACAAATCAGTTTGGAGTTGGGAAGTCAACCTTGGGTCTGCGTTAATGCAAGTGTGTAGGGCCATTAATCACATCCTGCTGCACAAGACTGTGACCCTTGGCAACGTGCATGACATTGTGGATGGCTTTGCAGAAATGGTTTTCCCCAATAGCAGAGGGGCGATAGACAGCACACATTCCAATTTTGGCACTGGATGCCTTGTGATGGAATATATCAATCAGAACAGGTACTTCTCTACGATGGTTGCACACACTCGTGGATCACCACGGGGGTTGACATCAATGCAGTCGTCTGGAAAAGTACATGATGCATGAATCTTTAGGAACACCAGCCTTTAAAGAAAGCTGAAAGTGAGGACATTCTTTCGAGACCAGAAGATTCCCATAGGCGATGTCAAAATGCCCATAGTGATCCTCGGAGATCTGGCATACCCCTCAATGCCAGGGGTCCCGAAGCCGTACATGGGAAACCTGGATAGCAGTAAGGAGAGTTTCAACAATAAGCTGAGTAGAAGCAGGATGACTGTGGAATGTGCATTTGGCAGATTAAAGGCACGCTGGCGATGTCTTTATGGCATGATTGACCTCAATGAGGAAAATATTCCCATGGTCATAGCCACGTGTTGCACGTTGCATAATATTTGTGAGACAGAACATGTGGCTGCTGATTTTGAGCCGCCAGATACCAAGGCTATTAGAGGAGCACAATGGGGGGGCAATTTGAAGCGAGGGGTCTTTGTGGCAACAATTTTAAAATGAGAAAGACTAATGTTTGTTGCTATACTTGGAATTGTAATGCATAATGAAGTCCACAGGCGGGTGTCATTGTGGCAGATGTCTCTCAACCCACCTCTGCACTTCACAAAGCAAAACCACTTACCAGGGGCCTCCTCTCCTGCTTCTGGCTCACCTGATTGTGACGCAGAGACTGGCTGGACACCTACAGAGTGGAGAACAGCTTCTGACTCGACCCAGCCCTGGGCAACCCCGGCATGGGGTCCACATCTTCAAATACCTCCACCTCTTCATCAATGACTTCCTCCTCTGGATTAGGTCCAGTTTCCGTCGGCTCCAGCCCCACCGAAGTATCCACAGGGCTCCTGGCAGTGGAAGTGGGGTTGCCACCAAGGATAGCATCCAACTCCTATTAAAAATGGCAGGTCTGGGGCACAGCACCAGAGCAACTGTCTGACTCCCTTGCCTTCTGGTACATGTGCCTCAGCTCCTTCACCTTTGCTCTGCACTGCAGCATGTCCCAATCATAGCCCTTTTCCCACAAGCTGCAAGAAGTCTACCCATAGGTATCAAAATTCCTATGGCTGGAACTGCACAGCCTCCTCTCTCTAAATACTGAGCAGATCCAGCATCTCCACAGTGGTCAAAGCGGGAGACCATTTCCTGCGGGGAGCCGCCATGTCCATGTGGGAAGATGTGATGGGAACACTCCATGCTGAGCAAACAGGAAGGGGAATTTCAAAATTCCTGGGCCTTTAAACGGGAGGAGGGGAAAGTATTTACCTGGATGCAGGGCAGCAGAGTTTAAACTCCTGACGAGAGTGGTTAGGATGGGCATTGTGGGATGCTTTGCAGAGGCCTAATACAGTGGCAAAATCAAGTACGGTGTCTACACTGGCACTTCAGCGACAAAACTTTTGCATAAAAAGCCTCAACTGTCCTCAAGGTGGCTTTACTACATCACTGAAACTGACGAGTTCTGTCGTCAAAAGTGGCTTTTTAGTGTTTCCACCTTCATTTTTTCTTCACCATTCTCCCTTTTGGAGAAAAAATATTGGCAGTGTAGACAAGGCCTAAGGAACAATAAGGGATAACCAGTATCCACTCGTGTTTCCTGCTGGTGCATATTAAGGTTTCCCACACCACGATGTGTAGGAATTACTGACTCAGGGAGCACCATAAAATATGGAATTGGCATTAGGAGGGTCAGTTGTTCACAATTCATTTATCTGAATAATGAAAATGACATTTTTCAGTGTGTGAAGAGCGACAAATCTGCTTCATCCATGAGACCAGCCTCCAGTTGTGCATGAAGTGTCTCATATTAACATTGTCTTTCCATCCAGCCATTTGTCCTGTGACCAGCACCCTAGATCCTGGGCACATACAGGAAGTCAGGGGAAAGTACGGTACATGCAGGAAACACCGTTCTACCTCAGCGTTGGACACCTTCTCCCCTACTCCATGTCAGATTCCAACTCAACTGACTTCTCCAACCCCTCCACCTTCATCCTGATGGGCATTCCTGGCCTGGAGGCAGCCCATGTCTGGATCTCCATCCCCTTCTGCACCATGTACGCCATAGCCATCTTGGGGAACTTCACCATCCTGTTCATCGTAAAGACAGAGGTGAGCCTCCATGGGCCCATGTACTATTTCATCTGCATGCTGGCTGTCACTGACCTGGTCATGACTACATCGATCCTTCCCAAAATGCTGAGCATCTTCTGGTTCAATTCCAGGGAGATCAATTTCAGTGCCTGCCTCACCCAGATGTACTTCATTCTCAGCTTCTCTGCAATGCAGTCTGGGATCCTCGTGGCCATGGCTTTTGATCGCTATGTTGCCATCTGTGATCCCCTGAGACATTCCACCATTCTAACAAACCCCGTGGTGGCCAAAATTGGCCTGGTTGTGTTGCTGCGTGGAGTCATGCTCATACTGCCCCATCCCTTCCTGGCGAGGAGGTGGCCATATTGCAGAACCAACATCATTCCAAGCACATACTGTGAGCACATAACTGTGGTGAAGCTGGCCTGCGCCGACATCCGCCTCAGTAGTTACTACAGCCTCTCTGTGGCCCTCTTGGTGATCGGTCTGGATGTGTTTTTTATCGCGGCATCCTATACACAGATCCTCAGGGCCATCTTCAGTCTCCCAACGAAGGACGCCCGGCTCAAGACTTTTGGGACCTGCGGCTCTCACCTCTGTGTCATCTTAGCCTCTTACATCCCACATCTCTTCGCCGCCCTCATGCAACGGTTTGGGCTCAACGTGGCCCTGCAGTTCCACGTTCTCATGGCCAACATGTGCCTCTTGGTGCCCCCCATGCTAAACCCCATCATCTACGGAGCGAAGACCCAACAGATCCGGGATAGGCTGCTCCAGCTCTTTACTCATAAAGGGACCTAAATTTTCTCCTGGTGCTCTGGCTCTCAGACCGAGCTCCCTGCAGAGCTGGCTGGTGACATGGTGCTGGGCCCTCTTCCCTGAATCACTGACTGGCCAGAAATTACACCCTTTCCTGACATTACTGTGCTGTGTCAGCGTGACAACCTGGGCAATCCATCTATGTTGAACTCATAGGGTTGCCACCTTTCTAACTGCTAGTAACTGGAAGCCTGAGGCCCCACCCTGTGCCCTGCCCCTTCCCCCAGGTTCCGCCCCTGCTCTCCCTCTCCCTCTTCCCCTCAAGGCCCCACCTGTCACTTGCGCCTCTCCTCCCCACCTGCTGTCACCCTCTGGATCATCCCTGTGACACTCTGCACCCCATGTTTGCCATGGTGATGTAATTATGGTATGTTTTGTACATAGTATGCCCTGTGAGGTATCATCGTAAAAGTCTTGATCTGCTAAACATTGATATCCCCTTGGGTTGTATGGGCTGTCATTGTATGTGAAGCTATGAAAACTTGCTATGTGTGAATTACTAAAGTGTGATGCGAGGCTGGAAACACCCAAAACCAGCCTTTCGGGTATGTCAATGGAGTAGCCCGTTAATAAACCTGATTTATGTTTCATCTTAACCAGTGTGTTTTTGAGTGAAATGTTTGGGAATCTTAGCTCTGTTAACAAAGGGTGGTGAATATCTTCCCTCAATCGAGGGGGAAGCAGACTATTTAATGAGTTTACGCTGTACAGATCGCGCTGCAGTGCAAGACGTTGTCCTTGAACCTCATCAGATTTATTTTGGCCCCGTCCTCCAATTTGTCTAGGTCCCATCCCTACCCTCCAGCGTATCTTCCGCTCCTCGCAGTTTAGTGTCATCTGCAAACTTGCTGAGGGTGCAGCTTCGGCTCCCCTTTGCGCTCCCTCCCTGGGCTGGCTGGCCACCCCTGCTATCACCCCTGCATGGGGCAGAGAAAGCATCTAGGCAACTCTGCACAGCACAGCAGCCCACAGGGAGTCGTGGGAGGCTGCCGTACAGTAGAATAGCTCCCAGGGCTGCTCTGACCTGCACTGGGGTCAGACAGTCCTGCTGCTAAATTATTTAGGTGTAAACCGCAACACAGGATACAAAGCGAAGCATCCAAGCCAGACTCCCCGGGGCCAGGACGTGCTGGGAATGTCACTCAAGGTTTCCGGAGGGGTGGACTAGGAGAAGGAGATGCCCGTGCAAGGCATTAAGTGGAGAGGGCAATCATGAGCGGATCAGGACTGGGAAATATGCCTCAGTCCAGTGAGCTAAGCCACCCCCCGGTCCTGCAGTGCTCATCACCCGATTCTCCAAGAGCTGCGGAAACCCCCACGCATCGCCCACAAGCGGCAGGTTCAGAGGGACGCGTGGCCCAACGGTCTTTTGTCTGGCAACACATGCAGATGAAAGGCATTAGCATGCCAAGGCTGAAGCAGGGCTGGCTGGCTGAACTGGGAACAGCAGGGTTGCGCACTTAGTTCCTATCGCTCAAATTGTCAAAGGGAATTTGTCTAGTGGTTACAGCCCAGGACGGGAATCGAAACACCCAACTTCTACGCCTGGCCCACTGAGTGACCTGGGGCAAGCAGGGACTGCAGCCCCATAGTTCAGGGATCTCTAAACCTCCAACTGTTTCACCTTACCGTGCCTCGGTTTCCCCCCTCTGTAACATGGGGGCGATAATACCAACTGCAAAGTGGTGCTGTAAAGCTTAATCGCTTTGCTTCTGCAAAGCGCGATGAGATCTTTAAAAGTCTTTAGGCTCCCATTGAAGTTAGGAGGTGCTGGGCCTGGGGTACCGCAGTGCGGGGAGCATATGAGAACGTAGAAAGCCCATTGGCTGGAAGGGGCTAGAGGAGGAGGTAATGTCCTTAACGGGCTATTAGCTGGAAGGGCCAATGCCCCGGGACCAGAGCAAGGGGCTCTCTCTGACTCCTGGACTGCAAACACCACTGGCTCTCAGCACTTAATAAAAAAGGCAAAATCATGTTATTTTCCATTTGGTCACATGAGCTCAATTAATCGAGAGGGAAAGGCAAAGCTGATTAAGCCTCCAAGCAATTACAGAAATCCCCTCCTGCCCTGGGGGTGCCCTCCCACCCTGCTCCCCACAACCCCATGGCTCTGGGCCAGTGACTCTCAGTGCCCGGCCCAGCTCGGGCCCGGGGGGAGAACAAACAGGGAAGATTGTTACGAAGGAGTCCAGGAGTCAGAGATCGCAGCCAGTAGCGTAGCCGGGGGGGAACAGGGGGAGCAGCCGCTCCCCCTTGAGCAGAAGCGGTGGAAGCAGCGCCTTTTTTTAGCAGCACTAAAAAAAGGCGCCGCTTCTTTTTAAGCGCCGCTTCTTGCACTCACCTGGCGGCGCTCCGGGTCTTCGGCGGCATTTTGGCGGCGGGTACCACCAAAGACCCGGAGTGAGCTGCCGAAGTGCCGCCGAAGACCCAGAGCGCTGCTGGGTGAGTACAGGGGGAGGTGCCTTTTATAGCGCCGCTCCCCCTGCGCTCCGGACCCGGCTGCGCTACTGATCGCAGCGTAACTCTCAGTGCGCGTTGCTGGAATGGGAATTCTCATTGTGCCTCGGGGAGTTACAGACCCATCAATGCTATTGTGACCATCTGTACCCCTACATTCCCGCCTTTGATAAACCTTGGGCAAAGTAGGTCTAGTGAGGTATTATTTGAAAACTCATGATGGGCTCATTGCTATTGTGTGGCAACCAAGGTTGTATGTAAAGTTGTAAGATTCCACTGTCTGATATTATTGAGCCATGACCCAACACGTTCTGGAGATCAGTCACAAACCAGTTCCCCAGAGACAAAAGGCTGGCCAATGCCTCAGGCAGGTGTCAATCATATCAAATAGACATGTCACCTGATTAAGTGGCCACTCTTCAGCAGGAGAGAGGGTGTGGGCAAAAGTCTGCATTTGGACAAAGAAACAGCATGAGGTTCCCATCCACACAGATTTCATCTCCCCAACCTCCGCTGTAGATGATTCTTGTGCAAGAGAAAGGATAAGAGAAAGAGCGCAGATATCCCAACTAATCTCTCCCTTTCCTGCTGCCCATGGCATCAACGCCTGAAGAACAAAGGAGCAACATGGGTTTGTGGAGAGACCCTGATTGAAAGATTCAGCCAGACTGTGGGAACAAGGAGTGAGAGAGGCTTAGCTGTAACTTCACTTAAAAGATCAAAAGCAACTAATAAGTTATTTCTTTGTAACCAATTATTTTATGCCTCATTACTTGTAATCACTTAAAATCTCTCTTCCTGTAGTTAATACATTTGTTTTATCTGGACCAGTGTGTTAAACTCCCTTTGCGACGACAGGATTTGTGCCTATCCTTTTCCATTAATAAAATGATGGACTTGAGATGAGCTGGGATTGTCCAGGCGGGTGCTGGGCAGTAGAAGAGACACATTTCTGGGGGAAGGTCTGGGACTGGGAGTTCGCTGGCGTTGCCCTGCAGTGTAATTCATGAGTGGCTGGGCAGAGCACTCAGACGATGTAACTTGCATGCTGGAGGCTGGGTGTGAGCAGACCAGGAGGGGTGGCTCTCACTGCGGAGCAGTGTAAAAGGCACCCCAGGTTGGAGAGTTGCAATGAGGATGGGACGTCCAACCACCGAATCAGTGGCCACATTTGTAGCAGGGAAACAGATAATTAAGCTGACAGGGGTTTACAAGGAACATTCGCCCCAGAGAAGAGGCTGGTGCGTGTCTGCCTGTGTCCAAACGCTTCCTGGAACAGGCTCAAAGAAGGGACGAAAGGTGGAATGAGCTGAGCTGAAGGACACTCTCCACCCTAAGTCAATGAGTTGGAAGCAGCCACAACCTGGACCCTTTCCTGCGTTGCCCGTGTTCGCTCTCTCCACCCAGCGGACAGGCTGGCTGCATACGCGATGGGGTCAGGGCCCCCACGGCAAAGCCCTCGAGTGCACAGGTGCTGCCTGGGGCCGCGACGCATGGTCCCTGCTGGACTTTCTAGCTCAAGAACGATGCACACGAGATGTTCCAGAGATTTTATTTTGGTCTCTCTATTCCAGCCCCGCTCCCCCGCCGAGCTCTTGCAGAGGTGACTGAACATGTTAGAACGATACACACTGCATTAGGGTGCAGGCAACAGCCTGCCAACCCCTCTCAGAGCTGGGATAGAACCCAGGAGTCCTGACTCCCAGCCCCTCCCCCACCCCACTCTAATCCAATAGACCCCCAGTCTCTGCCCAGAACTGGGAACAGAACCCAAAAGTCCCAGCTCTCAGTGTTCCTCCCCTGCTCTAACCACTAGCCCACAACTCTTCTCCCAGAGCCAAAGAACAGAGCCAGAGTCCTGACTCCCAACCCTGCCGCCCCTCCTCGTTAGCTCCCCTTGTGTTCCATGCGGTGGTGATCATTTCGAACCAGCTATGGGGCTGCAGCAGTAACATGTGCCGTCCTCAGGAGGGAAGACGGGTTGTAGGATTGCCAAAGAATAAACCTCTATGGAACTAGGAGAACATGCTATTAGTGAGACCTCACGTGCAATGGTTTCCACAGCAGCGCCAGGATGGACCGTCCCAGGCCACCCACACGTGCACCCGGAGCTTCGACAGGCCGAGAGGAAAGGTCCTAGCTAACTAGCGGGCGTTGCGTGCCGAGGGCTCTTCAGATGGCTTTGCCCATGATGAGCATGCTCATGAAGAAGACCATAACGAAGAAGATCCACATGAAGATGCGATCCATGACCTTGGCCACTTTCTTCCACTCGCCGCTTCGCTTCTGAGCTGCCTTTTGGTCCCGGAAGCAGTTGGCAATGTACTCGACGTCCCTCAGCAGGCTGTTGTGGTGGCAAAGGCACAGGCTCGTCGCACAGACTTGGTGCTGCTGCCCCTCCCGGCCACACTCTAGGTTCGCACATGTCCCGGTCTCTTTCCAGTCCTGCTGGCCGGAGGAAATGCTCACCCTCCGCGGCAGCAACCCCTGCTGCAGAGACTTCTCCTGGCACATCGCGTCTGAGTTCTCAGTCGTCTGGGCTTTCTGCTCCTTCTTGGTGGCCCTGCCGCTCACCACCTGGACAGTGGGCAGGTGGCCCACTTGCCGCTTGGGACTTTTGCAGCTCTCCCCCACCTCATAGACAAAGAATAGCCGGGCCATGTACTGCAGGATGAACTTCTTGGCCCACTTGGGCACGGGCTTGGCTCCGGGGCCGCAGTGGTGAATGTTCATGATGAATATGGTCAGCGCGGTGGAGGCCGTGATCATGGTCATGGTGGCGATGTAATACTTCCCTAGAAGACAAGAAGGAGGGACGCGCTGTGACTGACCCAGGAAGTGCAGGGGGACTGGTGGCTGCAGGCCCAGACACTTCTGCTCACCGAGGGGAATAGGACGTGGGGACCTTCAACACCAAAACACAAGCCCCTACCATGTAAGCTAAATAACTTCTCGAGCTAGGAGGAAGAAGCAGGTCCCAGGACTATATGTCCTCCAGCTGAGTCCCTTCCACCAGCAGCAGACAACAGGCTGATGTAGGACCCGCTAGGCCATTGGAGCAGGCCTTGCACTGGGATGGTCCTTCAATGGCTGGGTACATCAGCTTTAGATCCAGAATCTATCAGTGTGGTGCAAAGCAACCATGCTGCACATCAGAATCTGGCCTGCAGCCTTCAGACTTGGCTTGATTTTTTTTTAAGGTGTTCCTAAAATCTACGGAATACAGCCAAGCTTTAGCCAAGATCTCCCATACGCAGCCCAGCTAAACCAACCCCCTACTGAAGCCAGCCCAACTTAACGGGGGCCACTTATCTGTCTTAAACACCAACCTCTCCTTAAATCTGCAGTTGTCTGGGTCATCCCAATTCAGGATGCACATGCCAGCAGCAAGAGTTTAGAACCTTAAACCCACGTCAAACATTTTGGAGATCAAGATTTAAAGGGGGAAAAAAAAGCTCCCAAATATCAGACCATATTGAAAAATGCTATTTTAGATTAAAGAAATTGTCCACTTTAAAGTAGGCTCAAACATATGAGCCTCAAATTTGGGTTGAGTCTTAGATCTCATTGAGATCAATCAAACAAGCTAAGTTTGAAGCTTCTAATTTCATTTGGTTTTAATGTAGGTATTCTGAGCACAAGATTTCTAAATGAAACATGGGGGTGAAAGGGGGACCACCCCCTCTCCACTTGCTCAAATAAAACCCTGAAAAAAAAAAAAAACCCTGAACATATTTGGCTCATACGTTTAAAACAAAAAATGTATCTTTGAGGACGACACCAAACATGGAAAAGTTACTCTGGAAAGGTATGTGTTTGGTTAGATTCATAGACTGCAAGGCCAGAAGGGACCATTGAGATGATCCAGTCTGATCTGTGGAACACAGGCCAGAGATCTCTCAATTTCGATATCTAGCCCGTAACTAGATTGAGCTACAGCCTATCTGCTAGAGCAGGCATGGGCAAATTTTTTGGCCTGAGGGCCACATCGGGGTTCCAAAACTGTATGGAGTTTCCACCCCCTCCCACTTCCTGCTCCCTGATGCCCCACTCAGAACTCCTGACCCCTCCAACCCCCACTTGCTCCTTGTCCCCTGACCGCCTCGTCCTGGCACCCCCTGCCCCTAACTGCCCTCCTAGGACCCCTCCCATCCAACCTCCCTGATCCCTGTCCCCTGACTGCCCCGACCCTTATTCACACCCCCACCCTCTAACAGGCCCCCTGGGTTTAAAGCGCACCCATTCCGCGTCGCGTGCTGCACCTGCAGAGTCGATAGAGGGCTTCCACAGTTGCCCATCCAGCAGCAGGCAGAGGCAGATACTCACCGATCAGCGGCACGTTCTCGGAGGGCGGCATGCTCTCTGCCACCAGCAGCTGGAAGACGGTGAGCGCCAGCAGGACCGTCACCCCCAAGGAGACCTTCTCCCCGGAGTCGGCTGGGAGGTAGAAGCCCAGCGGGGCCAGGAAGGAGATCATGATGCAGGGGAGGAGCAAGTTGAAGATGTAGAAGGAAGCGCGTCGCTTGAGGAGCAGCGTGTAGGTGATGTCGGGGTAGGGCTCCGAGCAGCAGCCGTAGATGATGACGTTCCTCTTGGCCGGCATGCCCAGCACCTCCCACTCCACGTTCTCCACGAAGTCCGTCAGGTCGCCTGTCGCCAGCCCGTTCAGGAGGTCGATCTGGTTGCCATTGTAGGTCCACGAGCCGAAGGTCAGCCGGCACTGCTGCCCGTCGAAGGGGAAGTAGGAGACGTCCACCTTGCAGGAGCTCTTCGTGATGGCAGGGGAGTCCCACATCACCTGCCCGTCGTAGCGGATCACCACGTTGGTCTCCATGGAGCCCGTGAACTGGTCGTCGGCGCTGGAGGGACAGGGAACAGACACGGGGCAGGGTCCTTACATACATGAGACAAAACTGCATGGCCTTGGCCAGCCTAGCCCCTCCCCAGCTCTGCTGGGCTCATTCCTGTAGGGCAGCTCACGAAGGCGAGATGTAGCTCCTGGGCTGGTCTGGTAGGGTCCCTCGTGAGCACCAGGCGGCTAACACAGGTGTATTTTCATACGGTTGCTTGGTCACTCGCTAGCTTGTTATTAGAGGGTCGCTCGGGAACAGGGGCCTGTGGGCCTTGACTGTTTTTAAACAAAGGAGTTATGCTCTGAGGAGCCCCCCCCAATAAAAAAGTCACCTGGACTCTGCCAACAGATACGAGAAAAAGCCAGGTCCAGTTCTGGGCTTCCCAGTCATGGGTGCTCGGTCTTTAAACAGCCACACGACCGCCTTCTGACAGCTTCCCTCCTGTCCACCCCCTTGGACGCCAGGCGCTGCACTCAGCTGCTCTGATCGGCAGGTGTGGGCTTTACCTGCCTGTGTGCGCGGCCGCTCAGCCGTACCCGGGCACTGCCGGGCCTCAGCGACAGCTCTCTCCCTCTCACCCGGCTGCTCCCAGTGCCGCACATGCCAGGAAGGTCTTTGCTCGCTACATCTGCCTTTGAGGGGGCCGCTGCGCAAGGCTGTTACGCTCACCGCGTGGCGGGGGTGCCCGTAACAAGGGGTGTAATTACACGGTCTCCGCACGGCCCCAGGACAACTACGCTCTGCGGCCTGTTAACCTGCGCACGGGAGCCCCTCTTCCGGTTAGAACCTGTAAGCCTGTCGCTCGCTAGGGGCTGCAGCCTGCAAAGAGGCACTTCAGTAACGTCCCCTCCAGCTAACAGAGAGCCACCGCTGGCTCAGATGGCAGGGGCCTGTGTTTACGGAGCTGGACAGTCCCTGATTCTATCCCCCTGCCAGGCCGCAGGAGCCCTGTCTCCAGAAGCGGTGCAGTTCGATACCAGGCTGACCTACTTGTTATACAGGACTATGTCAGGTCTCCATACGTAACTACTAGGGATGCGGAGGGTGTCAATCCCGTCGTAAGCGTCCTTATCCCAGCTCAGGTAGGCGTCCACCCACACCTGCCGGATCCACAGGTAGGCAGTCAGGACCTGGTTCCTCTCGTCCTGGAACAAGAGATGGGAAGAGTTCAGAGAGATCATCGGGGCGTGCGAAATGCAGCCACCTCTGGGGAGGGGGGAAAAGATGGAAGCTGAGTAACAACAGCTGGTTTTACACTAACACCCAGTGCATTTGCCATACGCTTTACCAGCATGAAGCCACCCTCACAAGGACTCAAACCCTGGCCCTGCCAAGGGTGATGCGGGGGAAATCATCCGTGGGACTGGGGCTTGGAGTCAGACTATGCTAGAAAACCTACCGTATCAGGTGATCACGGGTCAGTTCCTCTTTGGGCTGGATGGGACCCAGATCCCATTGCAGCCATGTTACTAACTCCTGTTAGCCCTCACTTTGGGGTTAGGACACTGTAGCTGGGCTAGTGGGGAGGGTCTTTGCGTCCCTGTGTTGGAGCAGAACCAAGGGCCAGATCCTGGGCCAAGGGGAGCACTTGGGGGCTAGCTGCAAAACGCCCAGTGACAGTCAGAGTAACCTTCTCAGCCCCAGTCTGGATTGTTTGTCCTGCAACCTGCAGAGCGAGGGCTCCGTCTCCCAGCGGGTGAGGTGCCTCACGCGGCGTGCACAGTTAAGGAATGGCCGGAATGGCCTGCATTTCCCCGACGTACCATGTCGATGATCTGGGACAGGGTGATCTGCAGGGTGACGTTCAGCGCCCGGTCCGTGTCCTCCACCGGTCGCAGAGCGCTGGAGTAGTTGGCAAACAAGTCGTGGAGCAGCTTGTAGGCGAATTTTCCCTGAGCTCCCGAGCAGCCTAAATAAATAGATAAAAAAGACGCACGGCAAAGCTGGAGGGGAACTGGGAAGCAAAGGGCAGCGGGGCGGCGTAGAACCCAGCACTGATAAGCTGTGCATGCAAACCCCTGAGCTAACTGTATAGCTGAGGAACACCCCCATTGGCAGTAGCTCTGCGTATCTCTGTGTGGCAGACCAGTGCCGTGCCAGGGGCAAGGGGCTCGCGGGAACCGGCAGTGAGTTTCAGCGAGCCTGACCACTTCACTGCCCCCCAACTCGCTTATAGCCATCTGTGTACAATAGGTGTCGTGTAAGCCGTCATTGGAAAACCAACGCCACACTGATCATTACTATTCGGGCGTGGTCTAGGTGTGGTAAACACCCAGTGGACTGTACAAATGTGAAGGAAACGGGGGATGATGCTGACCAGTTGCTCTAACAGGCTTGCAGGGCTGAAGCCAGGTAGGGCTCTCGGACCGTTCTGCTTAGATCTAATCCCAGCTTTCATTCCAGGGCAAGGCTGGCTCCACTGCCGAAGGCCCACGGCTGGTCCTGGGAGCTCGGCTGCTTAACCCTCTGATAAGCTCCTGTACAGCGCTTCTCACCTGTAGATCCCAAGGCCCTCTGCAAAGGCAGGCAAAGCTCACTAGCCCCCTAGAGAAGAGATACAGAAGCCTCCCATTCCCATCGCTAGCAGCTCAAGAGGGCACCCAGCTGACTCTGGATGGCAATACGGCTTCCACTTAAACAGACATGTGCCCCGCCCCCAGTACGTTATCTTTCAATTAAACCCAGTGTTTCCAAAGGAACGTGTCACCCCCACGCCACCCAGAAACAATCCCCTTTGTTTTCTACATGGATTTTAGGACACAACCACCAGTCTCCCTCCAGTCCTTGGCAGTGGCCACATGGACATACATATTGCCTGCTATTCCGGGGGTTGACCACGTGGTTTTTGGGGCCGTCCTAGCTGTGCCTCTCACACGGAGCAGACGAACACATTTCCAAGATGCCTTCAGCATGGGCATTCATTTTGGACTTCGCATTATTCGTCGCCATTCCCAAGCTCTGTATTTGTCCCATCGATTAAAGAAAGACTCCGAAGATTAAATCCCAAGGCCCAGCAAGAATTAAATGACAGAACAAACGCCCTACACGCAATGCATTGCTTCTGCGCATTATGCATCAGTCCAACAACTGAAGAACACTTACCCACTTTTCTGCCCTGCAGCCTCCCCTTCCATTTAGCTTACACACACACACACCCTGCACCAAACCCACCTAGAAAAGTCAGGAAACTAAAAGCTGTTTGATGCCATCGCATTGTTCCCTCTGCCTATGTGGTCTACCCCCTCCCCAACCCTCCACCTGTCTGGTTTATTTAGATTCTTAGCTCTCTGGGGCAGGGACTGGCTCCTACTCTGTACAGCGCCTAGCACAATGGGGTCCCATTCTTGGCTGGTCAGTAGGCACAACCGTCATAAACATGATTAACAACTATTCGCAGCTCTACTCCACTGCTGCATGGCATGAGCTCTTTATTCTTGTCAACAGCACTGGACCATACCGCGGGAAGAGGGGGCGATGCAGATGGTGCTGGGCGGCAGATACATCAGCGTGGCGTCCCACACGCATCGTCCCCTTTCCGTTGGGATTAATCCCATGTCCCGAGGATGCATTTACTGCAGAGGTGAGGCTGGGACGGGCTATTCCTTTGCTTTCACCTTTGAGTAGAAACGGTCTCTCAACCCAGTAGAGATGCAACCTCTTAATAAAGACACTTAATAAAGTGTCTTAATAAACCACTTAATAAAGACACCGTTGGGTCTTCGTCGGTTTAGGCAAAAATAGGAAGGAACTACACAGCCGGGTCCCCAGTAACCCTGTTTGCTAACACTCTCCACCACATCTGGCCCAGGAATGGCAGAAGGTCCCTAAAAGTGCCACCCCTCTGGTGCCTGAATCCTGGCCCCACCCCTTCTCCCCAAGGCCCTAGCCCCTCTCCTTCCCGAGTGTCCAACCTCTCACCAGCTCTTCTCTCCACGACTCCATCCCCTGCCCCCTCCCTCCCGTCGCTCACCCTTATAGTGGATAAAAAATGGAAGGTCATGGCCCCCCTGTTCTGGCCTCATTACACACAGAGCACTGCTCTGACTGGTTTCTGGTTTCTAGCTCTCTAAGCTAGAGAGCATGGTGAACGCCACACTGAGAACTCTCACCCTCTATTTAAAAGGATACTACCATATTTCTATGTGTGACGGGTTCGGTCACAGAGACCCCCTTGGGACAGTCACCTGATGTGCTGAGACTACCTCTGAGCCCATTTTCTGCACCAGCTTGGGACTTCAGAACCCTGCCTTGTTGAGCCAGACATGCTATCCAGCTGCAAACACAGAACCAGGTCTGGTCCACACCACCAAAACTGCAGACTTTAACCAAAAACTGCTCAGCAGGTCACCTAGACATCCAGTTCCCAATGGGATCCAAACAGAAAATAAATCCATTTTACTCTGTATAAAGCTTATACAGGGTAAAACTCCAATTGTCCACCCTCTATAACACTGACAGAGAGATATGCACAGCTGTTTGCTCCCCCAGGTATTAATCACTTACTCTGGGTTAATTAATAAAGTATAAAGTAGGATTTAAGTGGTTCCAAGTAATAACAGACAGAACAAAGTAAGTTACCAAGCAAAATAAAACAAAACACACAAGTCTAAGCCTAATACATTAAGAAACTAAACACAGGTAAGTCTCACCCATAGAGACATTACAATAAGCTTCTTTCACAGACTAGACTCCTTCCTAGTCTGGGCCCATCCTTTCCCCGGTACAGTCCTTGTTAGTTCCAGCAAGCATCTTAGGTGAAAAGCATGATTCCCCACATGACTGGGCCCCTTCGTTCTGTTCCACCCCCTTTTATAGCTTTGGCACAAGACGGGAATCCTTTGTCTCTCTCTGGGTTCCCACCACTCCTTCTAAATGGAAAAGCACCAGGTTTAAGATAGATTCCAGTATCATGTGACATGTTCACATGGTCACTATAAGACCTCGTTCTCCATTCTTTCAGGGCTGGCCAGCACGTACCCAGGAAGTTTTGCAAGTAACCAGAGCCATTCACAACCAATTGTCCTAGTTAATGGGAGCCATCAAGATTCCAAGCCACCATTAATGGCTCACATTTTGCATAATTACAACAGGACTTCAGAGTAATACTTCATATTTCTAGTTTTAGATACAAATAGGATGAACACACACTGTAGATTATAAACTTTGTGACGATACCTAGTGTGACCAGACAGCAAGTATGAAAAATTGGGACAGAGTGTGGGGGGTAATAGGTGCCCATATAAGAAAAAGCCCCAAATATCGGGACACTACCTATAAAATCAGGACCTCTGGTCACCCTAACGATACCTTACAAGAGACCTTTTGCATAAAGCATATCCCAGTTACATCATATTTTTATAAAGCATATGGAGTGCACCGTCACACTACGCACTTCAGAAACCTTACGTGAAGTGCCACATCCAGGAGCTATTTGTCCTTCGGTCCTGAAAACTACACGCAGGTGGATGGCTGGTCATGGGGGTGAATCCTCTGGCCCAGGAGATCTGAGTTGAGTGCCCAGTTCTGCCACAGACTGAGTGCGAGACCGTGGGCAAGTCTTTGGACCTCTGCGCTCCCCATTTACGCAATGGGAATAGCAATACTCCCTCTCCCCCACCCCTTTGATTGGAAGCACTGCTGGGCGGGGGCCATGTCTCAGTCTGCGCACAGAGCACAATGCGGCCCTGATCTCGGTCAAGGCTCCTGCAAAGCAAACCCGCTGACAGTACAGCACAGCGGCCAGCAATCCTCTACGAGCAGGCGCCTCCCAGGGACACGTTTAGCGACCTCCGCAAACCGGCACATTCCCAAGGCAACCAGATTTGCTCTTCAGACTGCGCGCGCCCCGTGCCCCTCCCACAAGGGGGTAAGTCTCCTCTGGCAGGCAGAGGGAGAGGAAGCAGCATTGCACCAATCCCATCGTCATTAGGGGGCGGGATAGCTCAGTGGTTTGAGCATTGGCCTGCTAAACCCAGGGTTGTGAGTTCAATCCTTGAGGGGGCCATTTAGGGATCTGGGGCAAAAATCTGTCAGGGGACAGTACTTGGTCCTGCTAGTGAAGGCAGGGGACTGGACTCAATGACCCTTCAAGGTCCTTCCAGTTCTATAAGATAGGCATATATTATAGTGGCATGGGGGGATTTTAAAGAAGGGAGTTCCCCTCCCTTCAGCGTATCACTGGCTATGAAGAGGAGATCTTAGTGGGGGTGACGCTGCACAGCAGCGGATCCTGATCCCAGCTAAGTCAATGGGAGGGAAGCTGAATGACCAAGTGCCCAGGGCAAGGTGGGAGGGTCTCACCCCATTTCTCGGTGCCTCGTCCTTCTGCCTCTTGGCTTCAGCTCCCGCACGGAGGATGCTGCGCAGAGCTCCGGCCTTGCTGGTGTTTGAAAGTTTAATGACCAGGATCCTATTTCGCTGGCAGGCGCGACTATTGACATCTCGCAAGGTTCGCTTACAGATCAAGACGCACTATTTCCAGTTACTAATGAGGTGCCTTTCCAAAAGGCAGGTGCTTTTCACACAGCTGATTGAATTGCAATTTAGCCGATTGCAATGGCAGGCTTTGCAGCTTGACTTTCAAAGGCAAGATTCTTAAGGCAGCCATCAACAGGGTGAATACAGAGCCCAGAACAGCCAAATACAGCATGAATACATAGCCCAGAACTGCCAGGCCCGAATGCATTGTGCATGGGAACAATGCATTAGGGTATGCATTTAATTAGATCGTTTATCTAACAAAATCATGGCTCAGCCCTGCCTGACCTGTCATCAAACTGTTCTCGACACATCGGTCCGAGAGCCCAACACCCCTGTGAGGAAGGGAAGTTTTATGATTCCCTTTTACAGATGGGAAACTGAGGCACAGAGGCCAAGTGACTCGCCAGGGTCACGCAAGGAAATCTGTGGCAGAGCAAGGAATGGAGCCTTGGTCTCCCAAGTCCTGGGCCGCCTGGAGGCGAAAGGTTGCAAACCGCATCACCTTCCTCGCGGTCCATGTTCTCATCCCGCCCAGCAGCATGGGGAGGGAACTGGAGCAGGGCAGTTTACCCAGGCTCAAGCCCATTTGAGGGGCTGCAGTTCCTGCAAAACCAAGAGTGTAAAACTCACCAAATACTATTGAATAAAACCAACCTCATCCGGGAAAGTGCAGAGCATGGTTTGCTCCGAGGAGCGCAAGCTGGCTGTCGTTAGGATAGGGACTCACGCCAAGATACGTTTCCGAAACAGGCTGCAAGTTGCATGGAAATTTACTTACAGAGCAGATGCCTCAGACTAGCCTCCCAGCCACTGAGCAGCTGCACTGTGCCAGCTTCCCAGCCGCTACTATTAAATGCTTGCAAGCAGGACAGAGCCAACAGCTGGGCAGCAAAAGCTGGATTTCCTAAAATGAGGGTTTTCTTCTAGGCGTGTTAACGAACAAAGAAGCTTACGAATTCTCACCTGGCAACACAAAGATCCCCAGGAAGCCCAGAGAGAGCAGGCAGGAATTGAAAGCCCTCCTTGGATCCATCCTTGCGTTCCCGCTGCTATCCAAAGTGTGCCTTGGAGACAAGCCCTTGGAACACTGGAGCGCACAAGTGCAGGGCTCAGGGTGACCTGTCAGGCGCGGGCTTCATTCGGGACATCGCGGGGAAAACCCGATCTGCCAAATTGTATCTCAGACAGGAACAAGAGCTCAGCTGATCGAGCCGTGAATGCAGACTCCTTGCATGTGCTGGCAGCCGGCTGCAAGCTCGGGGGGGTCTGGCTGTAACGCCATCCTCTCCTCTTCAAGAATCACTGAGGTGTTCTCATTGCCTGGCGTGGGGGTTTTACCAAGAGCTGTGGTTAGTTCGCCTAATGGGTGACGTCAGCGCAGGAGGAAACTCATCACCTCCTGTGGAAATTTAGGGAAGCCAAGATTGCGGGGGGGGGGGGGGGGCGGGGGGAGCCAACAGGTGTCGAGGAGCACACGGTTTGGACAGAGACATCCCTTAGGGATGGATTTATAAAGAGGGAACTCTATCCTATTAAGAGGATAGGAAAGAAGCTGGTAAAATACAGGTGAAGAACTGTCACACACCAAAGACGATAACAGGAAGCGAAGCAGCTGAAAGTTGTCAGACTGAAGAAGTCTAAGTATGAAGACAGGTGAACTTGAGCATCTGGCCTTGGAGGAGGAGGTTGATATAACGGGCATCGCGGAAACAAGGAGAGTTAATGGGACATGGAAATAGCGGGGTACAAAATAGAGTAAAGCAGGATCGCAATGAGCTCTCCCCTGAGATCTAGTGATGAGCCGGGGGGAAAGACTTCAGGAGCAGACGGTGTTTGCATTCACACCTCTACTCTGCCTCGGTATTCAGCAGAGGGAACTGCTTTGCCAAAGTGATCTGCAACCCAACCCCGGCCAAAACGGATCACAGGGGTGATGAAATGTCAGCCATACTGTACGAGAGAAGGGCAGCAGAACTGTGCTTATCCTGCCCTGATTGAGGGAGGGGGGTCATCTTCCACTGACCCCCACTCGCTAAGCAAGGGTGCCAAGTCCCAGAGGAAATTGCAGGAGGAAGGGGTAGTAGTTCCTACAGAGTGGCGTGGATTTTTCCCAGAGTCCTAGACACTGTGATACGTTCCCCACTCCAGTGTTTGAAGGCAGAGCTGATTAGACTCAATTGAGAGTCCTTGTTTCTGTTCAGCCATTACCAGGGCTGAATCCCTGATAAGCTGGGATAGGGGACACACCTTAGGCCTGCTACAGAGACAGTGGTGAAAGGAAAGACAATGCAGAGGCTGTACACTGGCCATGAGGTTCCCTGCTACCTGCTGAAATCACCAATGACCAGGGAACCTCAGAAGTGTCCAAGAGCATCCAGCAACAGCAAAGGACGAGCAGCAGCGCGCGATCAGCGGCAAACAGCCAGTTGCAGAGGTGCACAGCAGCCAGCAAGACATTGGTGAGAGGTGATCCCCCGCGAACACACCTCTGAATGCTGGGTCTTCGCTAACCAAGGACACCTAGCTGTGAGCGGGGTGCAGTGGACGGCGATTGGAGTGGCGGATTAAAGGGTCATTCAGTCATTGGACTTTCACACCACAAGGTAGGAAACTGAGGCACAGGACACACCCAAGGCACTGTGGGGTGGGTGTTTGCTTAGGCTCATGTGCTTTTGCAATGCGGGTGTGGTGGTGTCCCAAATCAATGCGGGTTCCCCTTTAATAAAAAGTTCTCTTTTGTTACGCACTAGCTCAATGCTTGCAAGTGAGGAAATATTGCCTCTTAGAGGCCCCTGGGGGTGGTGTTAAGCATGGGCACCCAGTGACTCAGCCGTTGGGAGAAACTAGCCCCCTCCCTTCTGCCTCACTTTCTCCCCTCCCACCCCCCGGGGAACCGCAAAGAAAGGGCCTGGCCTGGGGGCAGAGCGTGGGAAGGGCCCCGCTAGGCTGCTAGGGAGGCACAGCCTCCCCCTGCCTGCAATACCCGCCGCCCATGGTGTTAAATTTTCCCAGATTATGGGGCAGTGGCTCGAGCCAGTTCGGTTTTGCATTGTTAAGAGAAAATCCCTAGATTTGGAACCTGGCAGATGGGTTACATGTAGGAACGACAGAGCAGGTTGTGCTGATGGGGGAGTAGCACTAATGTGTGAAAGAGTCCGAGTAAAAATATTTAAAAGAATCAAACTGTACTATAGAATCACTATGGATAGAAATGCCAGGCTGGACTAGGAAGTGTCTAGTAGTAGGAATCTACTACTGACCACCAGAGCAGGACAGTGAAGGGAGATGAGAGGCTACAAAGGTAGAAAACGCAGTAATTATGAGGAATTTCACCTATCCCCATTTTGACTGGGGACATGTTATCTCAAGACGGAATGCAGAGATAACATTTCTAGACACCATTAATGGCAGCTTCTTGGAGCAGCTAGTCCCGAGATTTTGTCCTAGGTTGAGCACAGGATCTGGTCCAGGAGGGGACTATAGCCAAACTGCTCGGTAATAGCGACCATAATGCAATTAAATGGAACATCCTTGAAGAGCAACTAGCTAAACCGCAATTTTTTTTTAAAGGCTGTCACAGACAGACAGCCTGCCCGACAATCAGTGGGGCCACTGGACAATTGAGGTGCTAAAGGAGCACTCAGGGAAGACAAGGCCCTTTCAGAGCAGCTAAATGAATTCTCTAGTCTACATCAGTCTTAACTGTAGAGGGTGAGAGGGAGAATCCCCCACCTGAGCCATTCTCTTTAGGTGACAAACCTGAGGAGGTCCCAGATGGAGGTTTGGGGACAAATTGATAAATTAAACAGTAATAAATCACCAGGACCAGATGGGATTCACCCAAAGGTTCTGAAGGAACTCAAATGTGAATTGCAGAACTATGAACTGTGGTATGTAACCTATGGCTTAAATCAGCCTCTGTACCAGATGACTGGAGGGTAGCCGGTGCCAAACCAGAGAATTTACCGAACCACGGGAGGTCGATGCAGAATGCCAGTGGGTCTCTGTAGGAAGTTGGGGTGCTGCAACACCCCAAGGTTTTGCACAAAGCGTGGCCCCTCACCCAAGGTCCTGGCCGTCGGCCCCGGGTCCTCCCCACCCCTCCCGGAGCTTGAACGCCACGAATCAGCTGTTCACGATGCTCTGGGAAGCGCTGGGAGGGAGAAGGGGGAGGTAAGCACGAGAGGATGGGAGAGCTTGGCACCAGTGGATGCTCTGCACCCACTAATTTTTCCACATGGGTGTTCCAGCCCCGGAGCACCCACGGAGTCGGCGCCTCTGCTGGACCACGGATGTTGGTGGACGAGCGAGTGCTGGGATTAGAGAGGTTCAACCTGTACTTACATTTCAGTGGATCGTCTATAGTGCAGTATAAACGAGTCATTGTACGCAATTTTAGATTGTACGGACTTCGCTAGTGCTTATGGAGCCTGTTGTAAAACTAGGCAAGTATCTAGATGTACCCCCTGGAAGACCCTAGTGTACCCCCAGGGATAAGCATACTCTTGGTTGAGAACCACTGACATAACATGTGAGGGTTACCTGATGAAATAAATAGACAGCATGTTTAAAACATAATGAAGTATTTCTTCACACAAACACACAGTCAAACTGTGGAACTCATTGGCGGGAGATGTTGTGAAGGCCAAAACTATAGCTGGGTTCGAAAAAGAAGGATATACATTCATGGAGAATGAGTCTATACATTGGGTGTCCCTAAACTTCCAACTTCCAGAAACTGGGACTGGAGGCTGGGGATTGATCACTGGATGACTGCCATTCCCTCGGAAGCATTTGGCACTGGCGGGATACTGGGCTAGATGGACCACTGATCTGACCCAGTCTGCTTGTTCTCATGTTTGTGCTATAATCGGTGAAAAACAAAAAAAACAAACAGGAAACCTTCAGCATAGAACAGCGGGTGGCACTATAACCCCTTTGCCTGATTTTGCAAACAGACCATGCTGAATAGAGCCAATAGCAGCAGCAGTTTTGTTATTTAGCAAGGAAATAAAAACTCTTAACACCCTCACCAAGATCAATATCTGAACTGTCAGCTCTCACACTCCCCCGGTGCTGAACATCATCGTCATGGGCTGTTAAAGAGGAAGCGAGGCTGGTGGCTAAGGCAGCAGCGAAGGCGTCAGAAGATCTTGGTTCTAATCCCAACTCTACCACAGACTTTGCACAGCGTTGGGCAAGTCACAATCTCCGAGCCTGTGTGTGAAGTAGGGATAACACCTTCCTTTCCGGTCTGCTCTGAGATAGGGACTCTTATTATGTGCTTAAGAACATAAGAACGGCCATACTAGGTCAGACCAAAGGTCCATCTAGCCCAGTATCCTGTCTTCTGACAGTGGCTAATGCCAGGTGTCCCAGAGGGAATGAACAGAACAGGGAATCATGAAGTGATCCCCCTTAGTCTCTTTTCCAACCTGAAAAGTCCATCTTATTAATCTCTCCTCTCATGAAAGGTGTTCAATACCCCTATGTTGTGCCTTGTCCAACGGAGCCTGATCCCAGTTGTGGCCTCTAGGTGCTACCATAATATAATAAGCATCATAGTTAACCACGAGCAAGCACTTCACTGGTACCAGCAGTGAGCCTTGGGATGATCCTTCAAAGCCAGAAGGCACTGTGCAGCCAACACCAGAAACAATTGCATCGCACCTTTCAGAACCAGGCATGTCTCCAGGCAATCCCATACCTGCAGGCATGATACGTCTGCCTTCGGCTGTTCATGGAACATTTATCTTATTTAGCCCTGTTTCTTACCACCGCCTTTAGGAGGCGTCTAACACAGCAAATGTAACAGGAGAAACAACCCCCCCCCCCCCGCTAAGAGTTTTACAAGATGGTTGAATACTTTAAAAGGAGAGACCATGAAGCTGACGTCGATGGCTGGCACAACCCCACCACCTAGCATTACAGCTCAGATGGTGGATAAGATGCTCATAAGGCCGGCGTCTCAAAACCCCTGGGGAATAAACGCTGGATTTCCCAATGGTGATATATAGTCCTAGTGAGAGATTGCTAGATTCCAAGGCCAGAAGGGACCACTGTGATCATCCTACCTGACCGCCTGTATAACAGGCCAGAGACCTGCCTCAGAATAATTCCTAGAGCAGAGTTCTCGGAAAAAACATCCAATCTTGATGTGAAAATGGTTAGTGATGGAGAATCCACCAAGAGCCTTGGAAAATTGTTCTAATGGCCAGTTCACGCCTTATTTCCAACCTGAATTTCTCTAGCTTCAGCTTCCAGCCATTGGATGGTATTAGATCTTTCTCTGCTAGACTGAAGAGCCTATTAAATATTTGTTCCCCAGGCAGGTACTTTTAAAGGGTGACAATCATCGTGTATCTTTCTCTTTGTTAAGCTAAATAGATGGGGCTCCTTGAGTCACTCTCTCTAAGGCAGGCTTTCGAATCCTTTAATCATTCTCATGACTCTTCTCTGAACCCTCTCCAATGTGACAATTGTGGGCATCAGAACTGAACACAGGATTCCAGCAGCAGTCTCACCAGTGTCAAATATAGAGGGGGAAATAACCTCTCTGCTCCTACTTGAGATTTCCCAGGTGATGCATCGCAGGATCACGTTAGCTCTTTTGGCCCCAGCCTCGCACTGGGAGCTCACGCTTAGCTGATTATCCACAACCAGCCCCACATCTTTTTCCAGTCACTGCTTCCCAGGGTAGAGTCCCCCATTATGTAAATGGCTTTGTTCCCCGATGCAGACAATTACACTTAGCCATATTAAAATGCATAGTTTGCTTGCACCTAGTTTACCAATTGATATAGATTTCTCTGAATCAGCAGCCTGTTCGCTTTGTTATTTACCACTCCCTCAATTTTTGCATCATCTGCAAACTATCAGTGATGATTTTACACCTTCTTCCAGCTCATTGATAATGTTAATGGCTTAGGGCCCATAACTGATCCCTGCAGGACTCCACTAGAAAGAGACCTGTTCAGGGACGATTTCCTGTTTACAATTACAGTGAGACCTATCAGTCAGTCAGCTTTTAATCCATTTAACATGCGTCAGGCTCATTTTGTATCCATCTAGTTTTTTTAAATCAGAAATGTCATGCAGTACCAAGTGAACAGCCTTACAGAAGTCCAAGTATATGACATCAACACTAATACTTGAATCAAACTTGTAATCTCAGCAAAAAAAAAAAAAGGTATCCGGTTAGGTTGACTGGATCTATTTATCATAAACCCATGTTTATTTGCATTAGCTACATTATCCTCCTTTAATCCTTGATCAATCAAGTCCAGTATCAGCTGCTCCATTACCTTGCCCGGGACGGATGTCAGGCCGATAGGCATATAATTACCCACATCATTCCATTCACCTTTTTTAAAAACTGACCCAACCATAGCATTCTTCCAGCCTTCTGGAACTTGCCCAGTGCTCCAAGACTTATTGAAAATCAGCATAAATGGGCCAGCAAGCGCCTCAGCCTGCTCTTTTAAAACTCTTGGGTGCAAGTCAGAAAGACCTGTGGATTTAAAAAATGTCTAGGGATCACGGGCTATTATCTGACCAGAATCTCTTCTGGGGTGGTCTGATATCGGAGCCCCATTGTGCTAGGTGCTGTACACACAGCAAGCCAGTCCCAGCCCCAAAGAGCTTAGACTTAGGCAGAATCGAGCAATAGACAAGTAGCATTGCCCTGTCACCTGAGGTGCAGAGAGATGAAGTGACTTGCTCACAGAGATACAGTGTGTGTCTGGCAGAGACAGGAATTGAAGCCACATCTCCAGAATCCCATGCCACTGCCTTCACCACAAGGTGACCTCTCCTCTCCGCACCACATTTGCAGAAGCCGACATACGTAACCTCAGTTCCAAAATGGCGCTCTGCCCTGTACATGTCAGCATCTGCCTCTAAAAGCTAGCAGCCCAAGAGAAAGACTGTGGAAGCGAAGGGGAAGGAGCAAGTTGGAGTGAATTTCTTCTCTCCGCTGCTGGCGGACAGCAGAAGCAGCAATCCCTAATGGTGGGCTAAAACGCAGAGGGTGGAGGCTTAGAGAACTGTCAAAGGGATACTATGCGACACTAGGCACTTCCACCTTCTCACCGGGTGCAGCAGAGAGCCCCTGCACTTTGCAGGCCTAGGAAGTTAGAGCTGTTGGAAGAGGCTTTTCATGAGGTTGCGAGTGGGCTCATGATGCTCCTGTTCAAATAGATTCTCTTTCCGTAACCAGGTGCAACTCCCTGTCTCACCCAGGGGGCCATTTCAAAGCATCCTGAGCAGCTCTCGACATCCTTGGCTTCATTCATATGCTAATCCCAGGCAGCAGCAGATGAGTACTAGTGCTGATCAGTTTTAAGGCAGGATACGGTTTTATTTACAGGTGGTGAATTATTCATCTCTGAGCCTGAAGTCCCTGCAATTTTTCTCCTTTGCGCCACTATACGGGAGCCAGAGCAGCAGGTGGATTTGCATGAAGTCAATTAAGATAATTGAAAAAAGAGGATAAGTCACTAAGTGACCTAACTTTCTTGTTGCCTTTGGAAGAGTTACAGGTGTCACATTTAATTATCCATTACATAAACAGAGCTCTCCTCTCCTGGGGAGTGAATGGGATACAAGCACAGCACTGCAAGGTTTCCTCTTTCTAAAGGAAACTCAAAGGACCTTCCCTTTCAAGTAGTTATTGCTTCTAATAGATGCCCCTGAGACCAGAGTCCTGGCGAGTCACATAAATAGGACGAGGGGTAAGAGCTGTGCACAACTTCTCCAGACCGCCCTGCCAGCAGACGGAGGCACCCCTTTGGGAGACCGTAGTTCATCGTCCGTGACCCATGCAAGCTTGGTCCCTAATGAGATTGTTGGCTCTGGCAAGAGAGTTAGTGACCTTGATTTTCTGCACCCATCACCTGCCCTACAGGTATTAAGAATACACAATAGCAGTTTTCCTCACCTCCAGCCTCCCTCCAGTTGGAAGGAGTTTTGTTTTTGAACTAGGTTCACACTCTCCTCAGATTTATCACTTACGAGAGCATCTTCAGCCGTGGGTCTGGATCCAGCTGCTGAGAAAATTCTGTCCTTGCACTCACATCTGCTAGCATCCCATGGTTCCATAGTTCCAGCAGAACCTAGCAGGGGCGGGAAGTCACTGTCATGGAGTGAGTAGGTAGCTTGAATGCAGAGACAGAATTTGGCTCACAGCCCCCAAGCAAGGTAAGGATTGAGGCACAGCGAGGCTAAATGATTTACCCAAGGTCACACAGCTGCAGCAACGATGAGAAATTAACCCTGGTCTCAAGTCCCAAGCTCGCCCCTTAAACACCAGACCATCCTTCCTCTCTAGGAAGGGAAGCTACTCTGTGCATCTCTCCAAGCGTCTGGAGCAAAACAGTCAGCTAGATTCTCATGGGTCACTGAAGAGCCACCACCAAAGCTTGGAAACACGTCACTGCACCGATTACACTCAGGCCATCTGCCTGAGGCTGCAAAGAGCCTGAAACAATAGTTCTGAGAGGTGCACAAATTGACTCATGCATCTCAATAGGGTGCTAACTCCAAGACCCACTGCACATAGGGCTACCTGCCAACATCCCCCCCCAGCAAGTATTTGCAGCAGATATGCAGCACGTTCAAGCCTCTCCAAGTAGACCTTTGCAGCTGGGGTAAGTACTGGATGGGGACCCTGGCTGCTATCCCTGGCTCTCTGGGAGGCACAAAAGACCCCTGACATTGCCCTCTGCCTTGGAGTGGCAGGGACAGAGTGACATGAAGGCTTCAGTCACAGGGAGGTTTAGGGAGCCTTGTGTCATCTGCCTAGGCCTCAGATTGCCTTAATCCAGCCCGGTCTTTGAGCAGCCGCCTCCAGGACAAGGTGGACAGCAGCATTATAGCCTTAGGGTTTGTCTACACGGGGGTGGGATAGAGGGGTTAATCCCGAGTTTTTTGCAGTGCATCAGGTAACACTGCAGCAATAGGGCGCACACGGGACAGCGCGCCCACTGTCAATGAACATAGTGTACTCAGCAGTGTGCTGAGAACTGAAGGCGAGGCATTCTTGGAGGGCATCCCATGCACCTTTGTACACTGCTCAGCAACAAAGCATTCTGGAATTTCCTTGCAGTGCATTGTGGGACACTTAGCAGAAGCCAGGCTAGTTCCAATTTTTTTTTTAAAAGAAAAATCCCATGATTCATGTGTCTCCACCTCTTACTTCCTGGCTGGGTGGGCTAGCGCCATTTCTGAACTGTTGTTGGCCAGCATGGACCCAACAATGCTCTATGACACTATGCTAACAACTTCAAATACAGAGACTGCTTGGGTGTATTTCAGCCCCAAATCTGGATAAAATTTGGCTTGAGTCTTCGCCTGCCACACCATCGAGTGGGTGTAGCAGCAGCAGCTCCTCCAGCAGCAAGTAGGCCAGCCAATTTTCCAGTTTTAAGCCAGTCCTGTTTTTTTCTAAGATTTGTCTCCTGTCCGGTACCAAGACAAAACCAGGCGTGGTTTTGTCTGGTATTACAAAGGACTCCATTTTGAAAAACACACCATCCTGCCCTCATTAGTGCAAACTTAATTATTTTCTGTGCAAAATGAACCGTTGCCTCCTCCCAAAATTAAATTTAAGGTTTTTTTTATTAAACAAGCAATTAAGTAACAAATGAACCTTCAACTGAAATGAAAATGCAACAACTTTTAATAATACAATACATTTTTTTAAAAAGTTATTTATCCTCAAAGAACCCTTTCATGAAAACAGCAGAGAAACAAAACAGCAAAGTGCAACAGTGCAGTACAGGGCATGACAAGGGATGTCAGGGCTTAAAGTCACAGGTCAGTCAAGATCTCTGTTCTGCCCCTGGAACTCTGCAGGGGTCAGTCCTGGGTCTGGTACTACTCAATATTTTCATTAATGACTTAGAGACTAGCAACCAATCAGCAAAGCCGGAGGCGGGGAGAGAAGGTGCGCTCACAGTGTGGGCGGAGCAGAGGCAGCGAGCTCCCCAGTCAGAGAGCACCATGGCCGGCTATCCGTACAGGCAGGGTTACCCCAGATCAGCAGGGCCAGCCCCAGGTGCCCCACTGGGTGGTTACTATTCCAGAGGCCAGTATGGAGGTGGGCTGCCTCCTGGTGGTTCCTATGGCAGCCCAGCACCGGGAGGCCCCTCTGGGGCATCCCACCCCAGCGGGAGCACCGTCTGGAGCTCCTGTGGGACCTTATCATAGAATCTCAGGGTCCAAAGTTAGAAGAGATCCTGGCTTTTCAGGGAGCTCTATTGGCCTCCTGGTGCTCATCCTCCCATGATTCTTGCTCTCCATCCTCAGGGGAGGCCAAACAAGCTGTCTGGGATAGGTGGTCATATAGTTATGTAAAATACTGTCCAGCTCCTCAAAAAGTGGACTGGTTACCTCTCCCCTGCTGGATTTTTCCCAGTTATCCAGCGTTTTCATGTAGATGCTCCTGAGCTGTTTGCTCTTTATCCAGCACTGTTTGGCATCTCAGTCATAAGGCCCTCAAAAACATTTAACTAGCAATGTCCACAATAAAGCCCTTATTCCAGTGGCTGGCCACTAGAACTTCCTGCACCGATGCGTCTCCCACGATGGTGACAAAAATCAAGATCTTCTCAAGTCTCCAAGTGGCTGCTTGAGGCATGTAGAACAATGCCAAAGTAGTTCGCGACAGCCTTGTATGCATACGAATACACTGGAATAACCAGACTCACAGCAAAGTTAGCTCACTTTGAAAAGGACTCCGGAATTCACAATAAATGCAGTCAGTACACTACAATGAATTGCCTCATGTGCACACATTTTCAAACCGCATTCTCGACTTAGTATAGTTTAAACTCCTCATGTGACAAGCCCTTTGTCTGCAGTAACGTGCTATACTTAGAACATCAGAAAGTCCATACTGGATCAGACCAAAGGTCCATCTATCTCAGTATCCTGTCTTCCGACAGTGGCCAATGCCAGGTGCCCCAGAGGGAATGAACAGAACAGGGAATCATCAAGTGATCCATCCCCAACTTCTGGCAAGCAGGGTAGGGACAACTCAAATATTAAATGATGCACCACTCACACCCTGTTCTCCCCCACCTTCATGGGAGTGCTGGTGCTGAATAGAAGAATCAGACAGGAGTGAAGACCGAAAGAGATAAGGGAGTAGGTAAATAACCAAAATTTTTAATAGAACCCAGCTCAGTGAACAGGTATTTTGAAAACTGAGACCCCCTCCACTGATTGATTGTGGCTAGTAAGGGACAACTGGTTCTCGCAAGTCTGTACCCATTAATATACCAAGTGAGATCTGGCCTACATTTGCATACCAAGACGAAGCCCATGAGCAACTAAGTTACACACCTCAGAGTCAAAGGAAACACGTGAAATGCCAAGTGGAAAATACAAGGTCTATAAATTAATAGCATTCCATACTTTGACTACTGTGTCATTTTCTACAGGATATACAAAAACAGAAAAAGTCCAAAGGAAAATGAGGGGCATAGAAAGTCTATTACAGAGAAATCAGAGATGAGACTAGTCAGGAGGGTGATAAACTAATAACAAAAGAGGAAAGATAAGGACTCAGCACAAAATTGAGCTGTTGAGAACAAAAATTAAATAAGGAAACTAAGGACGTGGAGAAGAAATATTTTAATTACCTACACACCAATACTTTCTAAATGCTCTGAATCACACCAGAAAGGAGGTCAGTTTGGCTCCATCAGTCTTCCTTTAGGATTGCTACCGCTAAATACTTCCCATGATCCCATCGGAGTTGGGAACTTTCCTCACAGGACTTGTAGGGAAAGTCGCACATGTTTAACTAGAGGCACTGATTTCAGATCTCTGGCTGGAAACAGCCTGGAAATCAATCCATTTTTAAAAAGTAAAGAAAACTTTGGAATGCTATAAACATTTTATTTATTTTTTTAGAAAGTATTTTCAGAAAAACAGACAGGAAAATAATCTAGATCATTTATTTATAATTTTAATAAAAACCTTTACATAATCCACATGCATAAAGACCCTTGATGAGCCAATCTGTAGAAGCACCTAACAGGTTAAATCTCATTGTCTGCCAGCATTCTCAATGATTGGCTGGCTGTGGGCAGACAGCAGTATTACAGAGTATACCAATAGACAAGCTTTATTTTTCCAAAAATAATCAGTTTCTAAACACAGTAAAAGTGAAGACTGTACAAACTATAATAAATTGGATGTTATCAGCTGTTCATTTGCAGGATGTTCTTATGCTTGATGACAGTTCTGTTCAATGATGTAATCCAGCTACACAGCAAACACAAACAAAACAGCATGTTCTGGGCTAAAAACAATTTGTCACATGGATTGATTTGAGCAGCTGCTTCCTTTAGTGCAAAACAGGTTTCCCACCACGTCTGATGCGATGTGTGAGTGCAGTAAATGCTGTGTACCTGTATCTACACAGGGAGCCACCTTGCATGCAGCTGCTTTTAAAAAAAAAAATCAAACACAAACAAACAAAAAACTTGAGCCAATTTAAAATGCCAAAGCCTTTGATAACCAGGCTATTTGCTTTTCAGGTAAGCCAACCTCCTCCGTGGAGTTCTAATTCTAGCACAGAGTTTGCTCTCAATTAGAAGCACCTGGCCTGGATTCATGAAACCCAGCATTTCAAGACAAGGTTCCTTTGTTTTATTGAAGGCTTGCAATAAACTACACACGGATAAATTCACATCGGGCCCGTTTCCTTCAGAGGCCAGAACAGACCATAAGGCACATGCACTCCTGTGTCAGCTCCCTCTGGCCTGACTCAGAGAAGCTTCCTTTCTTGCCTTTTAAAACAAGGGGGTTTACACATTTGCAGGTTTCCATCCTCCCTACTAAAACAGAGGGAGAACACCACACTCTATACCCTGGCTTTAGAGAAGTTACAATCCTCTACTCTCCCCCACCCACAGAACAAATCCATTAAACAAAGCTCAGTTTAAAAAGCCATCCAGTTGGTTCAGACATCAACAGTTCATCTGCTTAACTGGTACAGCACCGCTAGATTGAGTCTGTCCACTCCAAATCATTGTCCTGAAGTGTGCTTCACTGTCCTCTGTGCTGTAGCTAATGAGATTAGTAAATATCTGACAAGAGACCAAATGTACGAACTATCACTTTTCCTCCACAGGTACAATCTGGCTTGCAGATGGGTTCTGCAAGAAGTGCTTTATTAGCTCTAGAAAAGCTGTCACGTAGTTGAGAATGCTCACCAAAGAAGTCCAAGTCTTACTCTGCTCCCCCAGGTTACAAAAATTCCTGCATTAGCCCACACATGGGAGCCACTTTGCGCCTCTACGGAAAAGCTCTATGTGGCTACAGAGACTGCTGCCAAGGGGAGGTTTACCCCTAAAACAAGGGTAAAGGTTAACAAATGATAAAAAAGAGTCCGTCTGTAGAAGCAAGCAGGCCTCACTGAGTCACTACAGTCAGTTCTCGTAGATACGACTGTGTGAGACTGCGCAGCTCCTCCAAGGCATAGTCCTCTGGCATGGGAAGCCGGCCAATGTGGGGAGCAAGCAGGCGAAGTGGGACTCGCTGCACATCAGGCGTGGAGTCAGAGGCAGGTTCAGGAGAATGCTGTAGGCTCAGGACCACCCGCAGCAGGTTAGCAACACGTTTGGCCATATCTGCAAGTGAGCAGAGAATCAGAGTATTTAGCCACCTTCCACACAGAATCCTGAAGATTGAAGGTAGCAGAGGTCTAACAAGCGGAGAGGAGGTTTTCAAATACTCAATCAGGAGTGAATTTAAACAGCAGTGCAAAGGCAAAATCTAGTCAGGCAGCTTCTGTATCCAATCAAATACCTCCTTTAGCTTTCCACTGCTCTGATCACTGATCTCTTCAATACTACCTGCTCCCACCAGTGTACCTAGGCTTTGTCTTCACTGACACAAAGGAGTTCGGGGGGGGGGTTTTCATCTTTTTACAGCAAGGTAACTATTGCTGGATAATTACCTTGCTGTAAAATCTGGAGTGGAGAAACAAGGCACTTGTAGCGTTTACCACAAGGCAGCTAGGAAAGGACAGCCCAATACCCCAGGCTGTAGGGGAACTCAACTACTTGATCTCATGGTAAAACTAAAGTGCCCCGCCTGCTTTATGTTTTTACAGCGGGAGAGCTAACATGCATTAGTTATCCCAGAGTAAATACCCTTCTTCAGTGAAGACCTAGCCTTAATCTATTCTTGGGTGCTCGGGGCACTTCTGGAGAGCTAATACCTTTGGACAGAGTGGTGGCATTCAACTTAAGTGGCTCTACAATTCGAATACTCCAGGAATCACTCACTGGTGCACCTAGGTCCCTCTTATTCTCTCCCTGTGGCCCATAATAGTCTTTTCTCCTGGGGGCTGTAATACTTTGGTCTCATTTCAGTTGTTGAGTTTAGCGTGCAGGTGCTGAGTGGGGTTGGTGGCCAGAGGAGGTCAGACTAGACCTGGTTGTTCCCTTCTGGCTTTAAATTCTGTGACTAACTCTTACGTCTCTAGGTGGCTGCTTGAATTAGATTGCAAGTGGGTAGACTCCCAAGGCTGGAGAAACCTACCATGGATAGCTAGTTGCTGATGGCCCTAGTTAAATGGGCACAAAGACAAATCTCCAAAGGCAGCAGGAGAGACGTGACAAGTAGCATGCAGGGTACTTTGTGGCCAGTCATTTACCGCAATCTGGCAGCTGAGTGGTTACATTCACAGTGTTACAGAGAACTATCAATTTATTTTGTATGAATATTTGTAGTTTCATAGGCAGGTTGGTTTTGAGTCTTTGTTTAGAGCCCTAGGGGGACTTAATACTGACAGGCCGTTGGGACAGCACACCTATCAAATTAACCACAGATGAACAGTAAGCTAAGAGTAAATGAAATGCCAGATACATGTAAAACAGCCACAACAGCAACATTTATCACCTGGCACCGGCCAAGGCTGTCTGCCCTACAGCAGGAAATGCAAGCCAAAGCAAAAACTGTTTAAACAATTAAAAATCGGTCGTTTAAAAGATTAACCGTTTAAGCAGCTGAGGCTGGGGCCACTCCCGCTGGAGCACCACCCCTCCGACTGGCACAGGGGTTGGCGGTTAACCAATAAGACTATGCTTACCAGTTAACTTTTTACATCCCTAGTTGTAAGATCCCTGCCTTGAGAAGCGTGGCTATCTCCCAGTGTGCATTGCCATGACACTCTACAAACAGCCTTACCAGATTGAGCCAATCGGTCCTTGGCATTGTGGCACTGTATCTGTTCTATCCTGTTGCATAGCGACGTCACTTTGGTATGTAACCTCTCCAACTCATATGCAGAACAATCCAGCTGAAAGCAAACCCAAGACAGTGAGTCAATTACACAGTAGAATGGCTTCAATTAACAGAAACAATTTGTGGGCTCTTTGAGGCCTCCTGTACCAGACTACCATGCCAATAGGAGTTAGAATAAATATCTTAGCAGAAAATATGAAGTCTGGAGTTCTTGACTGTGGCAATCCAAGCCAAAGAACCCATCAACACCAAGTAGTTTTAGTTTTGCAGCATGTTTGTAAGGAGCAGATGAAAACTAACTTCTGTTGTCTAGCTTGCAAAAAATAAAGGGAGAAAAAGGTAAAGCAGCGGCACCATCGAGATGTGTGGGTGCCTCCTTGGTAAACATGTGGTTTTGTCATTACCCTGTCTCCCTTTCCTTACCCTCACCTGATTCTGTCATCTTGAATTAAGACTTCCTCAGGGCCGAGACCACTTATTCTGTGAAACCCCTAGTATATTTCTAAGTGTCCAAATATATGCAAGAGACAACTGACACGCCCGTGTCTGAGGGAGTACCTAAGGGTTTACTAAACAGTGAACATACAGCTATTTTCAAAACAAACTCACTCTGTTCGTATGAACACCGAAAGAATCAGAATTTCTACAGTTACCTGCCGAATCCTGTCGAGCATCTCAATGACCCGGATGTAGTCCAAATAAACCAACCCCGCTGTGTCCCAGTCCTGGATGAGTGTACTTCGCTCTGGAGGGGACAAATCTTCTAGGAATCCTTTTAGGTAGTTGTAGTTTTCATTAATAATAGCATCTAAAAAAGACAACTGGATAAGAAACCTCTTGCTCTGAATTGGTACCCTTCAGCATAGCTGATGGATACTTGGATGACTATAGGAAGATTGAGGGCTGATAAGCGTCTATCAAGGCTAACAGCTAGACAACATTAGAAAGTCAAAGGAGGAGTAGTTTAAGGACTAGTAATGGCAAATTCAATCTTACGCCTAGTTTCCAGGTTCAAATCTGGCCAGGAACAGAAGTGATCAGAAATGTTTACTGAATTTCTGTGGCCTATGAGAAAAAATTTTTACTACCTCTTCTATAGCTGTTCTTTGAGATGTGTTACACAGGTCCATTCCACTTCAGGTGTGTGTACGCCTAGTGCACCAGAGCCAGAGATGTTTTTCCCTTGACAGTAGCACTTGGTGCAGCTCACGTGCCTTTAGCACGCTTAGAGGGGAAGGTGGATGGGTCATGGAACGGACATGCGGACTTCCTGAAGAACGGTTACAGAAGAAGTTGGTAACAGTTTTTTCTTCAAGTGATTGAAGATGTCCATTCCATTCCAGGTGATAAACTGCTGAGACTGGTTTCAGTGTCTACCTGGACAACTGAACTACTCAGAATTTCGCATCGTTCCTGGATTGCTGGGATATAGCACAGTGTCTTGTAAAAGTATACAATGATGACCGTGTTGCAGCATTACAAATGTCGTCTAGATACTGGAGCCAAAAAAGCACAGGGAGCTGCTTGGGCTCTTGTGGAGTGAGCTACTACCCCTCCTTGTGGGGATACTCTAGCACTGTCATAGCACAGACTTACGCAGGATAAAATCCACAATGAAATCAGTTGCGAAGTAACTGGGAAGCCTTTAATTATGCCCACAACTGAAATAAACAGCTGTGTAGACCTTCTAATAGACCTAGTTCTGTCCAAGTAAAACACCAATGCCCTTCTGACATCCGAAGCATGAAGCCTCTTCATTCTTACGAGAATGTGGCTTAGGAAAAAAGGATGGTAAGTATACAGTTTCATTAAAGTGAAACTTGGGGGGGAAGGGGGGGGGGGGGAGAAACACTTTAGTGAGGAACTTGGGATGAGGATGTAAGTACACTTTGACCTTATAAAAAAGGACACATGGAGGGTCAGCAACCAGGACACAGAAATCCACCATCCGCCCCGGGAAGAAAATGCCCACCAAGAATGCTACCTTCATAAACAGATGTAACAGAGAAGTGGTGGCCACCGGCTCGAAAGGTAGCCCACAAGCACAGCTAGTACCAAGTTCAAGTCCCATGGACGGATCAGATCCTTTACATGGGGGGGGAGTACAGCCTGTCCACACCATTTATGAATCTGATGATCGGGTTAGAAATCTCTGATCTGCCCTGTCTTGGTGGTTGGAATGTGAGGATAGCTGCCAGGTGAACTCTAAGGGAACACAGAGGCCTTAATGCTTCAGGTGAAGCAAATAATCCAAGATATGCTGGATAGCCAGGATCGGCAAAATATCCAGAGGCACTCCTAGCTGAGATGGAAGTATAGCATCTTGCACCCAGAGCGGGAAGGCTCAGAAGGTGGACATAGCCAGCTTCCAATAAGCATGTGGTGCAGTCTCACCTCCCGTCCTTTTCTGTACACAGCTTCAAGTCTATACAGGTCTGGCAGCAGTCTCAAACATGGCCGTCACCCAGACATTTCAGACACTTGACGTGAGGCTCACCCAACCGCACAGACTTCTTGCAACTCACACAAGACTTAAAGCCTGGCACACTCCAGGATCAAGTGTCAACAACTGTGCTAAGGGGGACTCAATACCAGAAAACAGACAAGAAAGAAAGAAAACCTAGACCAGGGGTCTCAAACATGCAGCCCATGGAGCTCTTCCCTGAGGCCCGCCAAGCTCCCCAAGCCCTCCCCCAGTTACTTCCTGTGGCCGCCAAACTCCCCCTCACCCCCACGTTATTTTCTGTGGCCACTAAGCTCCCTGCCTCCTCACCCACCCCCACCCCCCACCCCCCCCGCGCACGCTGCTCCACACTCCTCTACCTACCTCCAGGCAGTTCCCGCCGCCAAACAGCTGTTTGGCGGCTTCCGGCTTTCAGGAGGGAGGGGGGAGGAGCGGGAAGCCGTGCACACAGGGGAGGAGGGGTAGAAGAGGCGGGGATTTGGGGAAGGAGTTGGAATAGGGGTGGGGAAGGGGCGGAGTTGGGGTGGGGACTTTGGGGAAGGGGTTTGAATGGGGACAGGGAAGGGGTGGGAAGAGGTGGAGCAAGGGTGGAGTGGGGGCGCAGCCCAGTGCAGGGGGGGGCTTTAACAGAAGTAAATCTAACTAAGTGCATGTTTTGTCCTTTGAGTAAGGTGCATTATTGAGTGTATATATTTTATTCACCTAAGGCAGGGGTCTCAAACATGGCCTGTGGGGATATTTTCTGCAGCCCCGCCAAGCTCCCTGCACCCCCACGTTATTTCCTGCCATCGCCAAGCTCCCCGCACCCCCCTCTGCCTACCTCCAGGCATTTACTGCCACCAAGCCGCCAAACAGCTGTTGGCGGTGCTTAGCGCTTTCCAGGAGGGAGGGGGGGGGAAGAGGAGCAGGAAGCAGCATGCTCAAGGGAGGAGGCGGAGAAGAGGCGGGGCAGGGGTGGGGCCTTGTGAAAGGGGTGGAGTGGGGGCAGCAAGGGGAGGAGATGTCAGTGATGCCGCCCTCAGGCCAATGCACTAGTCCTCATGTGGCCCTTGTGGTCATTTGAGTTTGAGACCCCTCACCTAGACTATGTACAAGAACAAGTAGCTCCAAACCAGAAAATCTCTGATAGGGGAAAGCGTGGATAAACAAGGCAACATGGTCCAGCTACTGACCACAGGCAGTCAGAAGAAACCAAAGGTGGATCTGGGGAAGCTTTCCCCTTTACACCTTAAGTCAGTAGCACTTGCTGCGATGGGTACCACAAATCAAAAATCTCTGGCTTTGGTGCACTGGGCATGCACACACCTGAAGTGGAATGGACACATGCAATCACTCGAAGAAGTGAATTTGTTGTACCAGCTCAATTCCTAGAAAAAGGAGCATCCAGAGGGGCCAGGAGCCCAATGGGAATGGGGACCACTACCCTCATCCCAGAAATGATCCCTGCAAGTCAGGGCTGGGGCACATTAGGTTAAGTATGCATCACCCTATGCTCTGTTTTATACGGAGGACTTCCATATCAGCTTATCAAGCAACAGATTTACTTTGATACAGCTAACAGACCCACTTAATGTTACTGACAGCCACTGCCCAGGCATACTGCTGCCAGTTATAAGCCCCTTTACCAGGAATGAGCTGTCCCAGACCCTCATCTTATAGAACATTCAATGACATTTGTCGACATCTTTCAGTGTTCAGAAGCCTGCATGACAAAGCTAGGAGACAATCTCACCTGAGGCTAAGTGCCTGATGACCAGTTTGTGACACTGGTTCCAGTGTCCAGCTTTGAACAAGTAGAGGGCCTCTTTATGCTTATCTCCCTCCATCCTTGCCCGAACTGCCTTAGCTTCATGAATCCATTCTGGTGGAATGCAGAGCTTTTGTGTCAGGAAAGTCTCTTTTGTCCAGGATTCTGGCGTTTCCGACAGCACGCAGTGGCGGTTTAAGAATTCACGCACTGCTTTCTCACGTGTGCTAATGGGAACAGACAGCAACTAACTATTCAAACAGGTCATCATTTCATGTTTCACCCGCAAAATGAGAGCTCTAGGAATGGGCATATTTTGTTAGGGTTATTTAGATGTTGCTAGACAGTTTTGAGAGCTCAGTACCCCTAACAGCTGCAAGCAAAAGTGATAAAGCATCAAAGTGACAACATAAGTGGGTGACCCTAAGAAATGCCAACAAGCCTAGATTCCAACATAAAAAAAAAGTGAGAAGAGATCCCACTGAAGAGTGTCAAACTGTGCTCTAATTCCTATCTCCAGTGATAAAGAGATTCTTCAATGCGAACTAAGCGAACAGGTTTGACAGATGGGGACACACCCCCCCGCCGCTCACTTGGCCATAACTGGATTGGCTCTACAACAGTGATACCCAGACTGGCTCAGGAGCTGCAAGCAGCTCTTTAATGTCTCCCCTGTGGCTCTTTGCAGCACATATTAAAACACTATGTGATTTAATCATCAACCAATCTAAGTTATTAACCAATCGGGAACTTTTTACTATGTTATTAACCAATTGTGAAATAATTGGTCAGTCATTTTGCTGTGAGAATACACAGATAAATATAAAATAAATAGTCAATGGCTCTTTTGGGTTATGCTGGTCTCTAATTTGGCTCCTGAACCACTGAGGTCAGAGTATCCCTGCTCTGCAGTATTAAGAGTAGTTATAGAACAGTCACAGAACTTAAGACAATTTGGACACAGGGTAAACTAATGAGTAAGTATTTTCTCACTTTGACTCTACCTACATTTTAGGACTCAAATATTAGAGGATTCAGTCCCTTGAAATGCAAATTATATTTTTTTAAGAGGTCAGTATGAAAAGAATAAACTTGAAAGAGCACCCTTAAAATATAATTTTTAAAACTCCTGTTCAATTTTATTTCATTTTTAAAGTATGCCTTCTCTTGCTGATGTTTGTAGGGGTTTTTTCCACCACTGTCAAAACTATACATACATTAATAAACTGAAAACACTTTTTGGCTAATTTATGAATTACAACAATGTTAGATGTTACACAACTTACACAGACCTGAAGAGCTAAGATAGAAAACTTGTCTTTCGACAACAAAAATTGGTCCAATAAAAGATATTACCACCTTGTCCTCTTTCTAGCAAAATATACATTTCAGACATGTGATTTTCAAACCATGTCCCTTTAAAACACCCCACTCAATTCTATTCTGTACAACTCTGTTCTGAAATCACAAGTCCTGGTAACCTGCCAAAATTTAATCCAACTCTTTTCATTCCTCAAATGAGGAAAATATTGGTACTACCTATGAATAAAAGCTACACCCCAAAATATGTAATTTTAAATGCATCTGTATATTCCTAACTCCTTATCCTTTCAAATAAGTCAGAGATCTAAGAGTACTACCATTCTACAAAGCAGTGGTGTAGTCCATTTTTATAGTCCATGCCCATCAGAAGACCTGGTTTCAACCCACACAGGAGCAATCGCTATACGCTCTAACAACGTTCTCAGCACTATATAAAATAAAGTAATCCCTGCTGCAAAGAACTTAGAGTCTAAAAGAAAAAAGACCGGCTGCACTGGGAAATCTAGGTGAGTGAAAAAGTTATTTTGTTAACTTGTGGGCACCACAGTTATAATTGTAAGGGCATCATATAGAATTGTAAATGACATGCTGCTAAGCACTTACTAGCAGTGATGACATCCTAGACTAAGACATTTTGTGGTACTTTGCAGTTCTCACATTTTAAAACTGATTAACTACAATCAATCACCGTGCAGTTTCATTTTGAGTACCTCAAGAGAAGCCATTAGTGTCCATAGATAAGTGCTCCACCCTATATACACAACTACAAATACTCCTTCCAAGGCACATAACAAGAGAAGTCTGCCTTGTACTTACTGTGTATTGGATGTATGCAGCAGTACAAAAATGGCCCATTCCCAGAGTCCTTCACTTTCAAGCTGGGCAGCATAGCTGGCATTCAGCACTCCTTGACACTGCTCTGATAGATGAGTGTAATTCAAGGCTCTAAGTACTTCCCACAGGTGCCAACTAAGACGGTAGTCCAAGGGGTCGGAAGTTATACTTCTGGGATCAAGCAGCTGATTGAGATCATAGCATCTGCAGAGAGATGGATTTAGAAATAGAAGTAACAAGAAGTGGACAAGTAGTTCATGGGGCTCACATAACGAATCGAAATACTGGTGATACTTAGTTCCTGACAATTCCTTTACCGAATGCCTCTGGAAATAAGTTGTGTCCTATTTAAACCCGAGTTTAATAATGTCCTTTCCAAAACTGTCAAAAAAAAGCTTTTATGTGGCCTGCCTTACTAGCGTTCAGAAAGATGCTAAATTGATGCCTCATTTCTTTTCAGGACCAATTTCTTCCCCAGACACAAATGGGCTGTACCATTCTTTCTGCAAATACCAGTAACTTACTGGTTGTCCTATTTGGGGAACACAGTCCTGGAAATCTGGGTCTGGGAGAATTTTGCTTGCTGCTTTTCCCCCAAAAGCTATTTATGTTAGGATCTTAACTGGGTACGGTGGGAGTACTGAACTACTTCTGTTTGCATTGCAGGAAGCAAGGAATTTGGTGCAAAAGAGACTGGCCAAACCCCAGAGACCTGTGGGGAAGTCTTCACTCCCAGTGGTGTTTCCTCCAACATCTTGGATTTAGGAACAGATCATGAGAGGAGACATCTATGACTGTAATTAATTCTATATTTGCAGAACAGTAAGAGTGATGGACCCAATAAATGGCTCCTTAGGTGTTCAGATTCCCATTTACCTGTCACTGTAGAGTTTTAACAAGTGAAAGCAGACATCTCTCAGGGGTCTCTTTGTACTGTCATCTTCCTCAAGTACGCAGCCAGAATCCTCTAGGTAGGGAGGCAGGGGACAGCAGGCATATTTCTCACACTCCGGGGTGTTCTGTAGAGTATTGTACCAGACTACACTTAGTGACAGCAAACCAAATAGAACAGCACTGCTACATACACAGCACACATTCAGAACCTCACAACTCTTGTGAATTACAAGTCTGATATGCTTTCTGCTTCAGCAAAGTACACCCACATGTGAGACTGCCAGTGTGGTGGCCATTAGCTTGCCTTTAGTAGCCACCTCTGGGAGCAATATTCCACCTATTTAAAACACCCTTGCAATGTCACCTGGCTCTTTTAAATTGTAATGGAAAGTTGTTTTCAGTTTGCTGTTTTAAAAAGCTAGGACGTTACACACAAGATACATTTTTAAAAGGCTGCAGAGTCAAGTACACCAAAGTCAGGAAGTGCCAGAACTGAGGCTGCACAGCAACCTTCACTTGGCCCCCTTGTGCATATGCATTAGGATACAGAAATAACATGATCACACTTTTTCTCACAGGACCACTGCCTCAGTCAGTACACAACCTGGATGATGCTCACCGAGTAGCATCCCATATTTTGTTTTATCTTCATCGTTCAATGTGCTGCTCTAGGCCTTATTAGCTGAACGCTACTGAAACCCATTCTCTGAATAGAGAGCTGATTTCCTCAAGGGTTTTTCCTATGGCACTTATTGTAGCATCCAAGTGCTTCACAAACATTGATGAATTTATCTTCACAACATCCCTTTGAGGCGAGGTGTATTATCTCCATTTTATAGATGGAGAAACAAGGCAGACGCATAAACAAACTAAGGAACACAAAGTGGCTACCTGTGAAAAGTCTGGTTTAAGTGTCTTGCCTGGCATCAAATATGAAGCCTGTGGCAGAAGGGACAGAAGACGGTTCTCCACAGCAGTATTTGACTGCCTAAATCACAAAGAAACCCCAAACGGTTACTTACCTGTACAGAAACTGTTTGAGATGTATTGTGCACATACATTCCGCTGTAGGTGCATACGCGCGCCATGCGCTCAAGTCAGAGACTTTTGCCAACAGTACCACTAGGTGGTGCATTCACTCCAATTTCCTCATGCTCAGAGCTGAGGGCATAAAAGGGGCGTGGCTGCCGCCTCCCTCACCAATCCTTTGCACTGCTAAATAATATCCAAAGTAGTAGTGAAGGTGGGAGTGTCATGTATGTGCGCATCTTAAAGAACAGTTTACTGTACAAGTAAGATTTTTCTCTGAGTGATTGTGGATATAGACATTCCACTGTGACTCACTGTCAATACCCTTGCAGGTGGTCAGATTTGGGATTATTTGAAGAGACTGACTTGCCAAAACTGGCATCACCTGGAAACCTTTACTGATGGCAGAGTGTCTAGAAAGGTATGTACTGATGACCACATGGCTTTGTAAATATCCATTATCGATACGTTACTTAGGAACCACACAGCAGAATGAGCTCTAGTGGAATGGGCTGTTATTCTCACAGAAAGAGCAATCTTTGCTACATTGCAGCAGATCTTAATACAGTCAGAAATCCAGTGAGCTATAACCAGTTGCCCCCCTTTAAACCCCACAGCAAAGGCCACAAAGTCTAGGAGACAATCTAAAGGGCGTTGTACAATTCAGGTAAACGAACTTATAATGGAAAGGGTTGGGCAGACTCCAAGCATTGCTACATGCACTGCATACAATTAAGTACAAATATTCAAAATGCAACAAGAGGTTTGTCATGGGTTTGAAAGGCGTGCACCAACTGTTCAGATGGCAATTTGTGAAGTTTGGTTTAGATATTTGTTCAGCGCAGCAGCCTTTGTGTAAAAGGAGTGATGAAATGGGACTTTCAGTTTTCTTGGAATTAGCTGTAACTGCTAGCCCATTTCTGTTCAAGATAGGATTGAAACACCACAGTTTGCCGATTAATCCTGAATCAAGTCTCACGAGAAACGGAAGCTGTCCTTTAAACAATAAGCCATGTTCTTAAGAGCACACAGAACACCTACTTTGCTGCAGTACCTGGACAGGAACGCAAGGAAGACACGTTTCCCATTTTTAAAGGCATGTAATGACATACCTGGAATGCGGCCTCGTACATATTGAGTGCCTTCGAAATAGAAGCCGTTGGCGGAAGCAGATACCAGAGGTGGATAGCAATAGAACGCTTCCAGTCCAGCTGTGAGCACACATTAATGCTTTTTCTCTCCGATAATTGCCACACCTGAACAACAGATTGCAAGGGTTAAAGCAGGTTTGCAGTGAATGTTACACTGAGAATGACAATGCCTAGTTTTGTAGCCTCTGACTAGACTATATGAGCAACATTTACCACTGAAAGGATGCATTAGGAAGAGACCAAATGAATCCCTTTGTATTTAATAGTTAGAGACTGGACACAAGCCAATGGACTGCATGTGTTGGGAAGTCAGTATAATGTTAGTCAGTATAACTAAACTAAATTTATGATTTAGTTGGGTTTGGTCCTGCTTTGAGCAGGGGGTTGGACTAGATGACCTCCTGAGGTCCCTTCCAACCTGAGAGTCTATGATTCTATAATACTTTTAACAGCGACTCTAGGACATATGTGCTCCTCACTTAGCAAAAGCTAGTCTACAACAGCAGTTCTCAACCAAGGGTCCAAGGCCCCCGGGGGGGAACTCAAGCAGGTTTCAGGGGGTCTGCCAAAATATACTGGAGAGCAGGGCCAGTGCTAAGTGTCGCTGGGGCCAAGGGCAGAAAGTCAAAGCCCGAGCGCCACCATGCGAGGCTGAAGCTGAAACCGAAACCCTGCCGCAGGGGTCTGAAGCCAAAGCAACTTAGGTTCATGGAGCCCCCTGTGGCATGGGGCCCCCTGGCAAATGCCCTGCTTTCTACCCCTTAACACCAGCGCTGGCTTTTAATCTACTGGATATGCAGAAAAACAGTTGTGGCACAGGCGGGCCATGGAGTTTTTATAGCATGTTGGGGTGGGCCTCAGAAAGAAAAAGGTTGAGAACCCCTGGTCTACAAGACACATTTCTTTTTCCTATCTAGCAGTAGCTAACTTTCAGTTATACAAACGTGACAGATTGTCAGCCAGACTTACGGGCTTCCCAGCCAGCAGAGCAAAGATGCGCAATCTCTCCTCCTGGATGAAGCAGTCTGCCTGCAATCCATGCCAGTCCACTAATTGCATTGTGAGGAGCTCCCGAACCTGCTGGCTGCCTACCAATTGGGAAAGGAGTAGGGCAAGCCTGTGATCTCCTAGAGAAAATAAAACAGCATGTCAGCAGAGTTCTCTGGGTCTTCACAGACCACAATCCTACAACATGCAGTTTGATTGACTTGGAAAGTCAGGCTGTTTTCTGGTTCCTTATGCAATAACTGTTGTGAGCACAGTGGGATGGCAGGAAAAACTATCAGCCACAAGTGAACAAGGAGATTTTAAAAAAATGGAAGTAACGCATACTCTAAAGTCAGAAGTATGGAAATAAAAGTTAGACTAATTAGGTTTCCTTCAAAATCAACCATAAGCGCAAGAAAGAAGCAGGAAGGCACGAAAGTTCAGTATTGTTAAAAACTTTGAAGTAGTCACCTGAGCCAAACAAGTATGCTTCAAAAACCAATACCCCACCCTAGAAGCTTAAATTATAGCTTGTAAAAACAAACATTGTAATCAGTTATATTAGTGGCCATTGCACTCATCAAGGAGAGAGCAAGTTTCTGGTACACATATCACACAGATTACAGCCCTTAATTAGAGAATGGTGGAAGTAAACCGCTTCCAAAGCATGTGCTCCTCCTACCGGGGAACACAGAGCTAAGAACTGGCCCAATTACAGTTGCTTTGCTACAGCAACACTCAAGGCAGATTTACTGGGCTACAAAGCAAGCTCTGAACACAGCAGATTTACATTATAACACTGGAATATGAGTTACAAGTAACAGCTGTAAGGTTCCCCAGATAGATAAATCAGCAGAAAGTGGCTAAGCTATTCCTCTCACTGTCTTAAGCTAGTAAAAATCAATACACTGAGTAGTCAGTTCCTCTCAGTAGGAAATCACTAAAGCCTCAGCCTAGGTATTAGAGTTGAAGTATAAAATGCCCTGTATCAGAGTCCATCCTGAGGGAGACCAAGGTTTCTTCCCTTGTCCGACAAAAAATATTTGCAGTAGAAACATCTGATTTGCCCCTTTTGTACACTTTCCTCAACCATGCAATTTCTGCAGTAAGGTTGAACCTAACATTGATCTCGGTAACAATGGGGGGAAAAAATGCTGCAGTCCCTGTATATCCCAAAGTCAGCTGCGAGTTGTAAGCTTCTTACCTGATTGCTGTGCCACCCTACAAGCCTCACTGATCCTCTTCCCAGTAAGGTAGCTAAACACAGCCTCTATGTGATTCTCGTACTGGGACAGGGAGACTTCCTCTTCGATTCGTGCGGCTGCAGTCTGCGATAACCAGCGGGAGAAAGCTTTCCTGCGCTCCAGGGTTACAATGTACTCACTGGGCTCCTCCAACCTGGCTTCCAACTCCTTCAGGTGGCCCCAGATTGCCTCACACAACATCCATGTCAAACACCAGTACTTCACCACAGCTGGAGAACAAAAAATGTAAGCGGTCACAAAGGAGAGAGACATGTACTAGGAATTTAGTACAATGCTGTAGAAGGGGCTGTATCAGTCCTATATTTGTGTTCTAATCCCCTATGAATGTACTTACTTTTAAAATTAAATCAACTGGCTAGCACCTCACAATGCATCAGCCCAGCGTGCATTTGATCCAGCCATTTTAAAGTCAATAAAACCTAAGGAGGTGGCCATAACCAGTAGACTATTTTAAATGTCTGCCAATACCCCCCCACCCCTTTTTTTCTTTTTTGGAGTAAAAGCAGCTTGCAGAGAGTGAACATGTGAAGTAAACACTATCCTGGAGAAAGACCATCGAGACCGTTTTGCTCCTATGTTTTTGTATTTCCAATTCTCCTTTCATTTTATTCAGATTGTGCTGCACTGAAGTTATTTGAAGTAAACTTGTACTAAACTGCTCTATCACTTGGATTCTATGCTCCCCCAAAGTATATAACTTGATACTCACGTTCTATTTCAGCTGAGTCTCCACAAAAGTCTCTAACCCAGTCAGCATAGTCATGGATGGCAGACACTCCTGGGTTGGCTGCTAAGAGAGGACAACATTCATCTACATGGATAGTACTGTGTTTGAGCTTTATCTCCAGAGGGACGAGGTACAACTGCTGGTCTCCGTCTGTCTTCCTTTGTTCTAAGGTTAGCTTCTCTATATGAACCTTGAAGGGAGATTCTGAAAGTCTGGGGAAGAGAACAGTAGTATTGGAAAGATATAGATACTTAAGAATTATTTTACACATCTGTTAGTCTTGTTATGTAGAGACACCCCTCTCCTGTTCCTGATCTTCAGGTGGATAATAAATCCAGAACCAATTTCTCTACCTGAATGGGATGTCAATATATTCAATAGGTACTCAATCCCAGGAACAGATAAGGGTCAAATTGTGGACGCTGTGGTTACAGAATGAACTGCAAACATCCTGAAACTGACAGTGTGCTTCAACCATGGGACATGAAGAAACCTGATCCTAGGATTTCATCCCTTATTTGGAACACAACTACCCAAACTATGGAAGTACTATAAAAACATTTAGAGAGTGTTATGGACACATCTTCAGGAAGCACTAGCCCAAAGTCCCTGTGTACCCCACTGCAAGTTTGACCTACATTCTGCAGCTCGCTGGAGCAGCACACAGGAAGTTCTTTGAAAGTTTCAGTTAAAGGAGATGTTCCAGTATTCCCACCACTAGATGTCAACCCACACTAGCAGCACTCAGTGGGGAAGATATGGGCCCATATTTATTCACAGATTCATAGTGCTTAAGGTCAGAAGGGACCATTAGACCATCTAGTCTGACGTCCTATACATCACAGGCCCATAAATTTATACCCAATACAAGATTCAACAAGGTTCACTTTAAAGACAAGTAGAGATGGCTCTCTCTATACTCCAGTATATCTGCAAGGGAGAACTAGTCTTATGAATCACCACTCACGATTTAGGAGCAACAGGAGTTGGCAAGAATCCATATTCCATAGAGTCATTGCGAAGATCCTCGGGCTCACTTGATCCACTCAGTTTATCTCCACTATTTACAAGAGTCCAATTGGGTCCCCAACCAACACGAAATGAGCGTCCCATGAAGAGTGCCATATCCATTAGGAGTTTTCCTTTTCCATAAGTGACAGATTTTTCCAGAGGTATTAGCCCCTGCTGCCTACAGGCACCTACTGTTTTCAGCTGCACCTCTGGGGCTGCGCTGGGTATGGAGAACGCAGAGGGTAGTGGGGAAAGCCCAGACCAAGAGGCTGCAGATGGAGGAGTGCCTAAAGAAGTTGTTCTTGGTCCATGAAAATCTTGCAGAGAAGCACTTTGGAGGAAAGACACACTTGCAAATTTTGATTGCAGCAGCCCTCCAACTGAAAGGAAGATTGGGGAACTTAAGAAAACTCAAGGTCTCTACATTTAACAGGTCATTTAAGATGTTCTGAAATTCCACCAAAACTATTCAGAACAGCTAGTAAATAGCATTCACTATACAGTTAGGCATATCTGGTTTTAACACAGCTGCCCGTAGCATGAATGGGACAAGTATGGTCATGAACAGTCACATACTAGTCTATAGCACAATTGTCCAAGCCATGGTACAAACTAAGCACTACATCAACAAAAGGGCCTTTAAGTACCTCAGAGAAAGAACAGATGCCCCTCTGTGCCAGACAAATGTGTGTGGCCTTAGACAGATTTAGAACAGACATGGCTTTAGTCACCTGAAGGTGTCCTCAGGAAACAGTAAGCATTGCAATTAAGTACCACTGGACTTAATTTGGCTCCTTATGGAGACACCCCAGTTAAGCACACTTCACTTAGGTGGACCATGCAGTGCTCATGTTGGCAACATTGCAACTTTCTTAAATATACAAGCTACGTTTTCTCTTGTGATCATAGTTGTCAGTTATGCGCACACAATTCCTGCTGGTGTCAAAGTGAGCTGCATGTGTAATTAATGGCAGAATTCCTTTATCGGCAGTTAATTAGTATTAAACCCAATCTCTTTATACCATCTCTAATGTTCTCAAATGCGTATTTAAATAATGACCAGTTTGAACACCGTTAGAGATCAGACTTGAAAGAAAGCCAGTATCTAGAAGGTTAGGATAATTCACAAGACACCAGCTACCCAAAACAAGTTTTTAAATGTTGGCTTTTCCCAGACAAACTATTTTAAAGTGAACACCTGTGAGTATCTCCTGGTGCAGACATATGGATCCTTACAGTACCTGAGGAGTGTCTTTTCTGTCCTTGCAATGCTGAAATTGGAAGCCTGGGAGAGCAGATCTCATGAGAAATATCCATTTTTGTAGGCTGTTTGCCAAAGTGATGATCCAGGATCAAGTCTACATCCTCCTCATCAGCGAGCAAGGAAGCTTTCATGATCTAAAATGATCACAGAACAAGACTGCATGCTAGCACAACCCTCAACACTTGACACACATTAGCAGTGGCTAGCAGATCTAACTAGTGTCTCCCAAAAAAACAAGTCACCTTTACAAATTACATATGAACCACCACTGATCCATTCATGCTGAAACTTACATTTAAAATTAGATCATGAGTGATCTGATGGGATGGTTATAAAATGAGAACTAAAAGCAATTATGAGGATCCAGTGATTTAAGTCTACACAAGCGACCTGCTAAACTACAATGGTGGTGTCCTATTTAATATCCAATACTGATCAATACGACCTTAGGTGCTGATACTGTGTTCTCAGACCTTGCTTAGATTGTCAATATTCAAATGGAAAACGAAGTAATAACTGGGTACTGCAAGTGGGGGAGTTGTATTAGTTTTCCTTTGGCCCAATATTAAATGCTAAAATAGTCACCCATATATAGCACCTTGAGCATTATTTTTCAGCTGAGACAGCAAATAGTGATCCTGTGTACTAGTGGTCACATTATCCAGATTTTCATAGGAGCAGGTGTCCTGGCTGGACACCAACGCAGGCCATCACAGTATTTACTTGAATTCTTCTGTTTTCATCAGAAGAGAGCTATTTTACCTCCTCCCATAAAGCACTTTACCAATGATTACTACAGTAAAGCACTGAGGGTACGTCTATACTCATCCGTTGCGTCGGAGGAGTCCAATCGATCTTCTGGGTTCGATTTATCGCGTCTTGTCTAGACGCGATCAATCGAACCAGGAAGTGCTCCCCCGTCGACGCTGGTAATCCTGCTCCACGAATGGAGCAGGGGGAGTCGACTGGGGAGGCTGCGCGCCGCGTGTGGACCACAGGTAAGTTCGAACTAAGAGACTTCGACTTCAGCTACGTTATTAACGTAGCTGAAGTTGCGTATCTTAGTTCGACAGGGGGGTTTAATGTAGACCAGCCCTGAGATTCCTAGGTGTAGCACGGAGATTCCTAGATGGCAGATGCAATATATTGTAATGTTCAAAGTTGCATATAAATAATATGTTCAACTCTGAAGATAAGTCACAGCAATTTGTCAGAAATTGGGCAGATGGATAAAGCAAGAGCAGGACCTACCACTTAGATATCTATAGAAACAGCAACTGGCTCACCTGTAAGACATGGGGGTTTATACCAAGTGAAGATGCAATGTGCGTTGAAGCAGGCACCAGTTCTGGCTCTTCTGTAATGCTATCTTCTAGTATTGAATCCTGAGCTGGTTCCTGGGTGATGTCAGCCATATCACTGTCCAGTTCCACAACCCTTCCCAGCTGTTCCACTTCTGGGCTCTGCAGACACCAAAGACATGGAAAAAAGGACAGCAGATTCTGGGTCAGTTTATAGAGAAAGCAAGAATATTCAATGGCTTCCACAATCACCTGCAAGTGAAGTATTCACTGGTCATTTTTGGGTTCCAAGTTAGACTCTACATTTAGGGATGGTCATATTGCCTAGTCCCATTTTCCCTTAGAGTTGCAATAATGCAGTGACCAGCTATTTTCAACATCATGGGCTAATGAAAGTTAACTTTCCCCTTCACTTTAAATAGCAAATATTCTCTGGGTACATTCCTTTAAGTCTGCAAAGTCCCTCCCACCCGTGATTAGATCAGTTCTTCCTCATTTTCCACGTAAATGTGATCTACTAAAGGAAAAGTGGATTTGTGCCATGTTTTTCTCCAAAAGAGTTCCGATACTTGTAAATTGGAAAGTCAAGTCTGTTTTAATTCTAGAACTCTCTGGATGATTGAGAAACTAGAATTATGAGAGTTCCCAAACTGTGGTCCACTGGAGGTCTGTAGATGACTGACTTGTCACACACTACTGGCTCCTTTTTCCTGGCTGTTAAGTAACAAGACAGCTAAAAATACCTCATTACTACTCCACATAAAGCATTGATGTAGTAACCACATGGATTTTATGCATGGAAGGTGTCCATAAGGCTGTAGAATAAGAGGTGCCCTGGTTTAGGGCAGAGAAACCATGCAAATGAAACCTGATCGAAAGAAAAATTGTTTTTATTCATGTGGGTGTTTGATGTGTCAGAATAGTTGGAATAAAAGCCGTTGGTTATACAAACGCCAAACCTTTAATTTAGGGCTAAGAAAGCTCCCAATCCTTCTACTTGAGAACAGCAAGAGGAAAGACAAAAATTCATATTCCTGACTTTTCTAACGTAAAACAAGCGAACCCCACAAAACAAACTATATCAAGCCAACAAAGCAACATAAACCCCATTTATTTTCGCATGCAGGTCTCTTTTTAGGATTATAGACTCCTTGAGACAGGTTGAAGAGCCATGCACACCTCTGACAACTTAGATTTTAGTTTTTTTGTAGCAAGGAATGTGTGCGCACAGACCTGACTCCCTGATTAGAGCCTCTAGATGCTACTGCAATAAACTAACACAACTGAAGTTGTAACAGCAGGCAGACAGGTATTTTGTTTTTATTAAGAAGCTCCTAGCAGTAATCATGACCAGGTATTTACAGTGTGCTAATAAGATTTGCAAAACTAAGTATGTTTACAATCAAAAGCACAAGTTTCACTGACCCATGCAAAGGCTGGGGATTTTAGTAAAGTAAGTTACCTTGCACCATTCATAGCACCTTCCATATGTGGACCTTAAAGCACTTTACAAAGAATTAAGCTTCAACATCCCTGCGAAGGAGCCACTATACTAGGCACACAAGATGCCATCAGAATTAGCCAGTTACTAAGACTCACATATTATCATAGCGGTTGACTTTACTGACATGATTTTACTCCTTTACTGTGTTCACATTGTTGAACCAATGCATTAATGGAAGGGAGAGTTAGGGTACGTCTATATTTACCTCTCGCGTCGGAGGCGCGGGATCGATGTTCTGGGTTCGATTTATCACGTCTTGTCTAGACGCAATAAATCGAACCAGGAAGTGCTCCGCCGTCGACGCTGGTAATCCAGCTCGACGAGCGGAGCAGGCGGAGTCAACGGGAGAGGCTGCGCGCCGCGTCTGGACCACAGGTAAGTTCGAACTAAGGTACTTCGACTTCAGCTACGTTATTAACTGCGTATCTTAGTTGCGTATCTTAGTTCGACAGGGGGGGTTAGTGTAGACCTAGCCTTAGATTCTGCTCCTTGTGCATCAGATGAAGTTTATTTATTCCAGGTGCAGAATCTATTAGTTGTGATGATGCACAAGCCAGAAAGAATACAGCTTAACTGTTGCAAACCAGAACCTGAAAATCAGGCCACCACACTGAGCAACTTTACTAAAGGCCAATGAACGGATATAAATTCATTTCTGAAATCATTTTTAGAATTTAACCACAAAGACTGGGGCAGCACTAGGAAGAGAACTTAGATCTAGGTCCTAACCCTTTGCCTTAACCATAAATGTATTGTATTTCTTGGCTCTTCACACCAACAATTTGATGAGTTTTAAATTCATACTATAGTCTCCTGATGTTTCTGTATTAACTCTGGGCAACTTTTTGCCCCTTGCAACATCTAAACCTACAGCAACAATACAAAATACAAAGAGATACACCATATCTTGCCTCCTAACAAAAAAGGGAGGCCCACAACAACAGTTATGTCAATGGGATGCCCATAATAGCGGTTAAGTGAATATTCACAAAATCAGAAGATTTCCTTGTTTTTCCCATTTAAGGGTTTTTGTTGGGGATGGTGAGGGGAGGGAATAGGAAAACACACACACACACACACACACACACACAGATCTATCAGACAACTCCTTTCCAGTCATCCAGTTCAGTATTTTTTCAGAAATGTAAGTGCTTCAGGAGGTTGATTTACCAGAACAAACTGCACTCAAGTGACCAGTGAACCAAGACAGAAAGTGAAAACGCAGCCTTCAGTACTTTAAGGTCCTTTTACTGGGGCAGAGTACAAAAGCTTAGCCTGGCTGCCTAAAGACAGGAGTCCCACAAGATGTGCCATTGATAGCTATAATATGGTGCTGTGCCCAGACTATCAGCACTGCTGCATCTCTGCCAGTCTCTTACCTCTGGTGCCTCCTTACCTGTATGACAGCAGAGTTGGTTTGTCATCTGGCTCCTGAAAGCCATTAGCGCTAGTTATACTTAGGGAGGCTTATGTGAAAAGAACTTTCCCTCACGGGCCAAATACCCTGCATTCTGACAAAGAGTGCAGAGTCTGAATGGTTCACTTCTCCAGGGACCTGTGTTTGATATTAACCTTCCCTTGGCAGAAAGGCACCCCCAACTCAGTTTTCTGAAGATCTCCAGCACAAAAAAGGAATACGACTATACTGGAGGAATTGTCAGCAGAAGATAAGTGTGCACTTTAAAAGGCTTCCCCCCACACACCCAGTAACTTCTTGCTAAGGGGCTCGTTCTGTTCTTCACTAGGTTGTGCAAGGTCACTGCCTCTCCTTACCCACAAAATCTCAGCAGGAGAACCAGGGGCAAAAAGACATGGCAAATAGTCCTGTCTAAAAGCTTGACCACTAGCCAATGCTGATAATTCTTCCATGACCTACAGAAAAGCACATCATGCATACTGGCTTCATGCCAAGCAGAAGCTCACTGTTCATGCCCGAGTAAACTGCAAACTTGGAGATCTGCCTTCACTAATGAGTGGAATATCAAAACTGCTTATGACCTGAAACAAAAGCCTTTCCCTTAAAAATGCAATTCAGCTGCTAGGGATTGGCATCCTTTTATTCTGCTCTCTTGCACAGGACTGAGTCCTCTACATCAACACAAATAGCAACAGGGTTGTACACCAAGGACTGGCTTGCAAGACTGGACACCAAGAAGAATCCTACTCAAGACTTTTACATTCTGCATTCAACTTAAGCCCTTTGTATTGACAAAATTTTTGACATAAGTGCTTGGTTGTATAATTACCATGAACACCTCCATTATAAAATGCTTTGCTACTCCATCTAGTAGAGTTTACTGTCGGCAGTGTTTTTCCCCAATGTTAGATAGGGAAAGTGGAAAGAAGTGTTCCATTTTCATTTAAATCCGACAATTGCTTGTAACCATTCAGGATATAGCTACATAGGCTGGTGCCAGGAATTGGGATAAAATGCCACCTTCCTATAAGGCAAGTATATACACATATATGACCCAATAATGAATTGGTACAAAAAACTTCAGAATGCAGCAACTGCACCACACCCCACCCGACCCAATACATTTTAAGAAATTAGTTGCATAGACAACTTGTAAAAACTTTAGATCTTACTTTAATAAAGTAGATTACATTCTTAAAATACCAGAATACAAGTCTGCATGCAGAATAAGGTTTGAAGATACAGACAATCTAAAAACCTAATGCACAAAGCAATTTGTTTTTAGGTGCTGGAGGCAGCATGACTGGCAAGGGTTATATTGCACATATCTGAGAATATTAACAAAGCCATGTTTTCTTCCAGTTAGTGCAAATGCACCATATCCTACAAATCTGGGATCTAAACAGGAAGGATCAGGTTACCAAAAAAACTCCAAGATTCCAACAAAAACGCTAATTTCAAACAAAGGATGTGAGGACAAGGAAGAGCACGCCAAGTATACAAAGATCTTGCAACTATCCTGTAGGAGACCAGAAGTACCACCCTAGTTTGAGTAAGTTTGGTTCTAAAAATGCTTTGCAATCTTTTGTCTCCAAGGCATTTGCAATAGTGACGGCTCTGTCTTAGGGCAAAATAGCTATTCCTCAAACTTCATTTTATGGATAACTTCATGTCACAGTATTTTTTCTACCTGAGATGGAGGTGTTGGCTTGCCATTTAGAGCCATTTGTTGGGGCACCAGCTGCCCCTGGGGTGGCACTTGGGTAGTTTTTAACTTCTTTGCGTCCACTTTTGAAGGATGCTCCTCCTCTTCCTCATCAGAATCTTGCAAGCCATATTTAGAGAAGTGAGCCACCTGTACAATGATAAAAGCCAAAGTGTTGCTAATAGGGATACAGACATGGGGAAGATTTTCAAAGGCACGGATGGGAGTTGGTGCACAAACCACCACTGACTTCATATGGAGCTGGGTGTTTAGCTGCCCCTGGGGTCTGAAAGTCTCCCCTTAAATATTCTAATGAGTAACTGCTTACTGAAGCATTTGTGAACTCGGAGGGAGTTTTTGTACGTCTTTGTAGAAGACACCAAATATATGCGAGATCAGTTCTTAACGAATCACCTGGGAGTTATTTTGGACAGTTTGCACTTTGTGACTATTACAATCAGAATGATCTGTATATTACTTGAAAAACTTTAGTACTCCAAATCATGAGTTAAGTGGATCAGGAAGAGCACTTTAAAACCTTAAACAAGTATAAAAAACAGTTGAATAAAGGCACTGGAATTACAGCATTGACAGCTACTGATTTATCAGGGATTCTGACTTCTGTTCCATCCAGATCTTTCTGTAATACACAGTTTATGAGCAGCCAGCGATGAGTAACCGTGAACATTACCTTGAACACCCAAGAACCAGTCTCTGGACGGTACTCTTTGAACTGGGCTCCCTGCTTCCGAGATACAGCCTCCAGTCTGCCTTCATAATTGATATCTGCTAGTCGCTCTGGGCTCTTTATCAAACAGCGAGATGTTTTATCTGTTGGCCAAACTCCATCCAATGTGACTTCAGCTCGCCTGTTAAAATGTAGACCATGGAAGGGCATGAGATCACTGAGCTTTGAAACAAGGCATTCAAAAAGTTTACATCAAGTTCAGAACAAACCACAAGCATTGGCTCGAACACTGAAAAAACCATGTACCACGCTTTAGTTCAGAAACATTATTGTCACTGACCAGTAGGTTTTGTCCAAGATTAATAACCTGAATGTATGCCCGAAAAAAGGGTTTAGATTTGTGGGCTGCTGGGTTGGCTAAAACAGAAAGAGGCCCTTATGGATGACAATAAGGGTGATCGGCCTGTTTTAGTAATAGGTTTACCAAAATCCATTTACCAGGTTACTCCCACCCCTCCCAAGGAGAACACATGAAAAGTCTGAATTACCTATTTAAACTTTCACCAATAGGTGGCTTCTGATCATCGTCAGGATAGACAATAACTTCTTTCCTGCGGATGTGCACAATCTCATCCAGATTTAAGTTAGTTAGATTTATCTCTCCTTCAAAGTAAATTGATCCATAACCTGAAAAGTAAACCAAACCCAAGCTGTACTTCTGCTCCAATAGCAAATGCTGGAATACCACCCTAGAGAAGTGCATTGGCAAACTCTCCAATGTAAGTATTCACATTTTGTTCATCTTACCTGAACTATCCTTAAATTACCAAACTCCTGTTATTCTATTCCACTGACAACAAATAATTGAGCAGTTTTACTATTATCTTTTTCCACTCTAAAAGGATGATAGTTTCAGTCTGTAGGCCATTGCTCCCTCTCAGGGTACGTCTATACTACCCGCCTGATTCGGCGGGTAGCAATCGATCTTCTGGGATCCATTTATCGTGTCTCGCCTAGACGCGATAAATCGATCCCGGAAGCGCTCCCCGTCGACACCGCAACTCCAGCTCCGCGCGAGGAGTAAGCGGAGTCGACGGAGGAGCCTGCCTGCTGCGTCTGGACTCGCGGTAAGTGCTTTTAAGTTCGAACTAAGATACTTCTACTTCAGCTATGTTATTCATGTAGCTGAAGTTGCCTATCTTAGTTCGACCCCCCCCCCCGCTAGTGTGGGCCAGCCCTCAGTAATAAGTTTGGGCCCTTAAGTATCTTTTCTAGACCACTTAAGTTGGTCACTCCTCCTGGGTGGTCCTAGTCTCTATTTTTAAATTAATTTGTCTCCTTGCTGAATTCAAAGTACTAGAACTGCACACAATATCCTACGTGCATATACAACAGCAAGACTATCCCCGAGTAGTTGTATAACCAAACTAGTTTTACAGTCAATTCCTTTACACAGTCATAAGGTTTTCGATAATAGCACTAACCTGGCAGCTCATATTGCATCTGTGATCAGCACCTATCTTTTCCCAAACACTCATTTAGAATTACAAAGTTCTGATTTCATTCAGAATTCAAGCAGTAAACTGCTTGAAAGAGACAGTGTCAGATTGTAAGTATTCAAATCTTTCCATTTTCCAATAATCATGGTGTAAACTGAATTTGTAAAAATCCAGTTTGAAGCTCAAGAAGTGAATAAGTAATGAATAGCACTCAGCTTGGCCAATAAAGCTGAGCTAGACAGTTTTACGGAAAATACCGAGTCCAAGTTTTAGACCTAAGCTACCCTCAAGTATCTGGAGAACTACTGAAAATGTTGTTCTTTTCAGATACCAAGGGTTGGAATTTTACAAGCTATGATTTTAGTTTCACTGTGTAGCCTAATTCACAGAGCTTGAGAGTGCAGCCAATTTGAAAATTATTTAAAGCTTTTGTCACCTAGGGATGATAAATTTCCCAAGCAAGGTAGCTATTTTACATTCATGCTGAAGAAATACAAAGCCCAGGCTTTAAAAGCTCTAAAAAGAGTTGGTGGCGGGAGAACACATATCCAAAATGATTCTATACTCACCTTTACGCCCTATAGTGAAGTCAGTCACAATACACTCTCCTCTGTCAGTGGTAAGTTTAGCTAGATCCTCCATAGACGGGATGGTATAGTAGCCAGCTTTTGTTAGAGAAATTCCTACAGTAGAAAATAATTGAGCACATAGATGAGGACAAGAGTAACTTCGGAAATTTTCTTAATCATTTGCCAAGAAAACTGAAGGACAGGTGAGGGGCCCTAAACAGAAGTTGAGAATCAGTACAATGTAAGCAAACAAAGTAACAACAGAAGCCAGAGTACAGATGGGCCTATCCAGACCTCTTATTAACAGTGTCAAGTTTATATTACTTTAGAGTGAGAAATCCCATGCACGGAGTATCTTATCTAAGGTAAGATGAAAACATGGAACATCTTGGGTAAGAGGGAGAGGAGAAGGTAGAAAGATTTGTTTTTTGAGGAATGGGCATTTGGTGGAGAGAAAGCTGGAAACTATTTAAAGGTAAAGGGCAGTATACATTAAAAAGAAAGCAAAGGATGGGGGTAAAACGACAGGCAAGAGGATGATCAGGAAGGAGTAAGACTAAAGATAGAGCAGCACCACACAGCAGTGCGAATCTGACCTGCTGGGTGCAGACTATATACATTCTCATTCTCCTCTTCACGGTCATCCTGCAGTGACTCATCATGAAATGAAGCATCTTCACTGCTGCCTTCCAGGCCATTCCGCAAGGCAACCCGCATATTAAGAGCCACAATGGTATCATCCACATTATTCTGGTGTTTGTGCACTGCATTCTCTGGAGTCTGTGGGATGGGCTTGGCAATGGGGTTAGTGTAAAACCTAGTCATTTCATGGTGATCGTCCTCTTCCTCACCCTCCTGTCTGTGGTTCTCATCAACAGATCTGGATAGAAAGTTGAACCTAAAGAAAGAATGAAGCCATTCAAACACACTCATTTCGAAAGAAATCTTGTGTCAGTGTTACAACACATATTTGTTTCTCACCCCCTAACAGGGCACACCAGATTCTTCCTGTTGTGTGGAGGTACACTGCCACATGTAACACTAGACATCAGTGCCTGGAACATATATTACATTGTTTTGGGAAAATGGGTTTAGAGTTGATTACGTCTTGCTGCCCAAAGGATCAAGCTAACCTTGGGGTGGAGATGCCTAGTTCACAACTAGCAGCCTCAGCAATACGGATCAAGTGAGCACATGGCTAGTGTATTTCCCTAATCCTTACTAGGTGGTGACTCCAGGTCAGAACTGAGACTAGAGCTGATCAGGAATTTAACAAGATGTTTGGCATTTTATAATGAATAATTTGTTGAACCTGAAACTATTTGTGGAAATGGGTCAGTTTTGAGAAGTGTGTTTCAAAATATTTGAGAAAAAAGTGTTTTGAAATTGTTGAAATGGGATATTTAGACCTGACCTGAACCAAAAATGTTTTATTGTTTGCAAGTACATCATATTTAGCATAGTAAATCAGTTGTCTGAAGTTCTTCAGGGTGGGATGAGATACACTTCAGAGTTATCAGTCCATATTCTTATTTGGATACTTAAAACGTACCTATTGCCATGACATCAGCATTGCAAAGATGCCTATAAATAGCTCTCGTAGTAGTGTTAAGCTACTGAAGACTTAGTGAATCCAACTATGAGTTTATGTCTAAGCAAGAGGGTTATGTTAACTGTATAGATTTAGATTCTAGAGAGCTTTTTTCATAGGTTTATTTGTTTAGGAGAAAGTATTAACTAAATCCTGTTTCCTAGAGGCATAATGAGCTGTATATCATAAAACATACCGCTCTCCATTCTCTGGGTACTCTGATGGAGGTTCCAGATCTTCAGCTTCACGACTGACAGGAGAAAACAAGTTGCTGCTGTTGAGGTTTTTCAAAACCAGCTTCTTGATGCTCTTCCTAAAATATACCAAAGCAGCAGTTCTCAGTGATCTGCAGCACATGAGAGCCATACTTTTGACCCAAGAGTTCCAGAGATGGGAGAATAATTTAAGCCAACTTTAAGCCACATTAGCTAGCATTCTGTCATGACAATGCCATAACTACTACCAAGTCCTGTTAGTCTTTGCCAGCAGATGGTAGCAAGAGGGGTATAAGGTGTCAGTTTGTTATTCCAATTGATAGGGGGCGTTGGGGAGGTGTTTTTTTAAAAACACTGAGTGGACCTCACCACCACACCACTTCAAAGGAGAGATGAAGTGACTTCCAGGGCTAATATTAAATAGAAAGGCCAACCTCATGCAATAGGAAGCTTTCTAAAGCCTATGTTTACTGAACACAGGCCATTTCTAAAGGTCTTCAATACCTTTAACCAAACCCTTTTTACCTGCTATGCCACTCAAGTTGAAGGTAAATTGGAGGACACAGGAAGCTGCAATTTTCTACTACATACCCCAGAAGAGCACAGTCTAGGGCTGACTGAGATAAGAGTTACGTTTATCGGACTATGATTCTGTATAATGACAGTTTTTAAAATACATGCAATAGGCTGGGAAGATACCAGTAGGAATCTGAGGGTAGTTGCCTTGTAAAAGAAAATGGATTTATTAATGCAAGACAAAATGTATATTTTGGTCAAAGATGAGGTGTTGCATATTGTAAATTAATTGAAGCAAGCAAGAGTTTTATAGCCACAAGTAACAGACTAGAATCTAGTTGCTAATACAGTAACAATTAAGTCACAGGATCATTTTGTTTGACAAACTATTCTAAAAGTACTTGACAACTACTTAAGTTAGACTACTTTTGTCTTCACTAAAGTATATTTTCTGCCAGACTTGTGCGCAAGTCTTTGATCTTTGCTATCCGTATCAACAAAGCTACAGAGCCTGCATGGTTACCAAATATGAAGGCACTACACAAAGGACAACATACTGAGCTAACTGGAGAGTTTGGGTGCTAAGGTAGATATGTTGGCAAGCATCTACACATGAAATAGGAAGCATTATCTGTACCAAAGTAGTAACCTTTCTTCATTAAAAGCCAGAAGCTGCATACAACTGCTAAGAGAGCAAGTGCACTCATATTTGATGAGTGCTTGAGCCACAGGGAAAGAGGCGGAAGATTAAACAACCATTTTTCTGAATAAAACTGATCTCCAAAGGAGAAAACTAACTTGGGCATGAATGCACCGTTAGATAGAGATGGTTCGTCATCATCCAGCCCATCAAAGAGGTGAGATTTGGAAGATCCTGCTGTTTGCAAAGCTTTCGGTCGCACTCTGGTTGCTGGTCGCGGGGTCAGTTTGTAATGGGTTGGCGTAGTCAAAGCCTTCTGGGCTGCTGGATTAGTTGGTTTCAGTCTCTGAGACAAAGAAAAACTCATGTAGCCGAAAAAATAGATTTTCAAACTACTGAAGTCTAAACAGGATTAACGTTTTCTTGTTTATTTTCACGTAAGTTAGACCAGTATTGTTAGGACAAAAACCCTCTGCCCTGAGTAAACAAACTAAAAAACAAGAATTCAGAATTGATGTTGTAAGACAAATTAACTAAAGACATTCACCATTTATTCTCCGTTTGGCTACTGATTTGGCAGCAACAGTGCTAGCGCAATTTGAGGTCCGATTAGTGCTTTTGGCGGGTGGCTTGCTTAAACTACTACCACTTGTTTAATAAAAGCAAACTTACTTAGTAAGCTATGGCAGCAATACTGCAGCTTCTTTAGAGTGAGTTTTCCCCACACTGGTAAAGTAAGTGTCAGAATCTTACATGAGAACATTTGTTTGGAAAAAAATTGCAATGGGATCACACACATGGATTTATAATCTATAAACTGTGAATTGTCTAAGTGCCTGATTTTTAGAGATTCTGAGCATCTACTACACCCACAGAGCTCATTGGGAATGCCAGATGCTTGGCATCTCTGAAGAGAGAAGTCTGTAATATATGACCACAATATATGCAGTTAGGTATCCCAAGTGGCTGTCTGATACAGATAAAATAGTGAGAATGTATTTGTTATATATAAGGCTACGTTTTAGTCACGGGTATTTTTAGTAAAAGTCATGGATGGGTCAGAGGTTACTGCCCGTGACCCATCCATGACTTTTACTAAAAATACCCGACTAAAACGGGGCAGCGGGGGAGGAGGCAGGGAGGGGGAGAGAGACAGCGCGAACCGCAGGTGCTGGGGGTGAGGCACAGCACGGGGTGCTGTGGGGGGAAGGGGCGCACGGGTGCTGGGGCAGGCTCCTTACCCAGCTCCCTAGAGCTGCACACGCTACCTCTGCTTCGCCCCAAACCCCAGTTCTGCAGCTCCCATTGGTTGGGAACAATGGCCAATGGGAGCTCTGGGGGTAGTGCCTGGCTGCCAGCGGAGGTAGCATGTGGAGCATGGGGAGCTGAGCCCCCTGCAGGTAAGCAGCAGCCCCAACCTCCACACCCCCAAATTCCTGCTGCTCTGGTTGGGGGCCCTGAGACTGCCCCAGCAGCAGCCAGTGCAACTAACCCGGGGACTACCCGAGCTACTCGAGCAGCCCAAGCCAGCCGCACGGGGCTGCTGCAGAAGTCACTGTGGTCACGGAACGTCATGGAATCTGGGACTTCTGTGACAAACATGGAGCCTTAGTTATATACCATTTATTTTCTCAACACCCCAGGCTAAAGACTATATTATTAGGAAAATGGGCCCCTAAATGTACAGATCTTCATTTTTTTTTTAAACTAATCCATATAGAGAAGTTAAAATAAACACAATCTTATCCATAAAAATGTGTTCTGAAGTATTTGAGTCCTCACCTCTTCTTTCTTCTTTGGGTCTGACATAGGGTTTCTGAAGAGAGGAGAATCTCCAAAGGGCGAGTATGTCAAGCTGTTGAAGTGCTGCTGGAGGGCTGCTTGTTGGGCGGCTGAAACATTTGGGTCCGTCAATGCTAGATCAAGTTGGAGAGATTAATCTTTTCTAACCATGTATTTAGCATTCAGACTCACCTCAGGACATTTAGGGCATTTAGAAGTAGCCCCTTCTTTATCAGATCTGTTCCCTATGGGTATTCACAGTTGTATCTGCTGACTTCAGTGACAGTACTTTTTACCACTGTCAGCCCTGTAAAGCCAGCTGAATTCTATTCCTTCTTGTATATCAGAATTATTTACCAAGTTCAAATCCGTTTCACCTGTGCAAAGCTAAAATGAAGGGAGTTGTGCAGATCAGCCAGGAGCCTAATTTGGCCTGGCAGAACCTTTTAATGGTTATCTGGGCTTGTTTGAAGGGACACAGCACACTCGTGTTGAAACTAAGTCTGATTAAGGTTGGTGCAAGACCCTTCTCTGAAGGTTCAACTATCTTGAAATTCACTTGTTCAGTTGGATTATCCACCTTGACCCCCAAATTTTTCAGTCACTGCTTCCTGGAATAGAGTCACCCTAAGTATGACCTACGTTCTTTGTTCCTAGATGTATACATTTACCCACATTATAATGCGCAGTTTGCTTGCTCCTAGCTTACCAAGCAATTCAGATTGCTCTGTATCAGTAACCTCTTCATTTACCACTCCTCCAATTTTGGCCATCTGCAAACTTTATCACTGATGATTTTCCAGGCCTTTGATAAAAGTTAAACAGTATAGGGCCAAGGACTAATCGCTGCAGAACTCCACTAAAAATACACCCATTCAGTGATTCCCCATTTACAATTACATTTTGAGACTTATCAGGTGGTCAGTTTTTAATCCCTTTATGTCTGCCATGTTCATTTCCCATTATTCTAGAGTTTTTTTTTTTTTTTAATGTCATGCAATACAAAATCAGATAGATTTTTGTAGGGTAAGTATATTCCACCGAACACTATTACTTTTATACACCAAACTGGACATCTCATTAAAAAAAAGTTAATTTAACAGGATCTCTCTTCTCTAAACCCATGTTGATTGGCATTCATTATATTACCGACTTTGAATACTTTACTAAATAGAGTCCTGTATCAGCCACTCCATTATCTTGCCCAGGCTCTGCAACAGATACTGTTCCACTACCTTGGATTCAAGTAACTAAACTTGGTAAATTGCACTCTTACCCACAGCAGGCTGGGGCGCTCCAAAGCCCAGGGTGGCTGTTGATGTATTGAATCCAGGTGCTCCAAATGCTCCTGTTCCCAGTGTTCCACCTAATTTAGGCTGGGTGTTTCCGAATAGTGAAGTCTGCCCTGCACTAAGAGCTACACAGAGGACAGCAGCAGTTTACAGAAGGTTCCATCACGCGCTTGCAGACAAATTAAGTTTAGTCCACACATTTAAGAATTCCCTCAACTATCATTTGTTGAACTGCAAAAAGTTTTGCCGCACCCATTGTAAGTTATCTGTGGATTCTTACAAATCAAGGGAATACTTTCCTGTTCTGATCACATCATTAGAGAAAATTATTAATCTAATCCTATACATTCTCTGAACCACAGAGTTAACTATAAACCTTTGGTGAGCTCCTACCACTCAAACACTTTACATTAGGAAGGCCCAATTCCAATACAGATCAGGTTTAAGCAGAATAAACGCTCACTAACCAGAGAGTTGAAAGTTGTTACAGGACTAGGTAGCACAATGTACTGTAAATGTATTAAACTTGTAGCTAACTAGACAGCATAACATTCCTGTGTGAACCCTCAATACCTATTAACATCTTCTATTGCACAAGGTTGGTATGAACCTGCGGGGGGTGAGGGGGGGGCGAGTCTCATGGAGTGCTAAAGACATGTCAAAGAGTGCAGACTCAATTTCATTCTGCTCTGAGGCAGGCCAGTCTCTGGATTTCCCCAATACCTGCCACTACAGATCCTGAACTGTTACTACAGTTACAAAGAAATCCCAGTTATGGATGCCACAGTATCACACACCATCCCCTGCAGGCTTTTTTTTTTTTTTTTTTTTTTAACCTGTTCCAAATCCTGTTCCAAGTCCAGCGCCCAGAGTTCCAGCTGCAGGCTTATTTCCAAAGATACTATTCCCAGCAGTGCTCGCACCAAAACCTAGGAATACAAAAGAATCAGTGTACTACTTTTAGGGTAAGATTTAACTTCCTCTGCAAAGGATTCTAAGTGAATAAGCATCACCTGGCTAAGGACAACTTTACCATCATTAGTACACCCAATAAACTTCACATGCTGTTTCTGGAGCTCAAATAAAATTTAAGGCCTTCAGATGGTGAAAAGGTGTTTTTAAGCCACATTAGAGTTTTAAAAAGCATCTCTGTGACATCTAGATAGGGTCTAAGTTTGGGCTGGGAGAAGAGTGGCTGGATCATCATTACAGACCACCAATGAAAAAGCAGCCTTGACAGCACATCAGTGAGACAGACATCACTGAGCAAAGAATCAAACTAGGACACAGTAGGAAGACGTGTGCGCTCCCAAGTGAGACCACGTCTTCACAATTAAAAAAAAATTGAGTTCTTACTGAAGAGTAAGTAAATAAAGACAAATAGCCAAAAGCTAATGGGTAATCTGGAAGAGCTCCAAAACATGACGACTTTTCTGTATTAGTTCTCCTCTCTCAAAAGATGGGATGTTGGAAAGCCAACCAAATATTGCACAAAATCCTGCCTACCTGAAGAGAAGTAAATCTAGGATTTATAAACCAACTGATGACTCAGCCATTTGAGTATTTAGAGTTCTGCACATAGGTGTTTGTATTTCCCTTGCTGCCACCTCCCGCACCCCCATCCCACCCCCCTAAAAAAACAACCGCATAAAAGTTTGCAAGCAATTCCATTTGCTTATTTTCCATCTGTAGTCTAAGATGATAATCAGCCCCACAGATTGGACAGTAGATGTTCATACATCTTCAGGTAGGGAATATGAAACTGCAAATTTACTTCCATGAAAAGATCTTGTTGTCTATATATTTAATATCGAACACAAATGAATACATGACAAAAAAAACTTAAGAAGGCCTGTGAAATCTATGTTGTCTTGTTTCAGAAAATAAATTTAGAGTGAGCAGGTTTGACATTTGCCACTTCAAATTTCCTCAAAAGAGGATAGCTATGGCAAAGGATTATAATAAAGTAATATAATAGATGTTCACCACTCAAGCACAACACTATTACAGAACCGTATTGCCTTCCAAGATGTGTTTCAATTACAGATATGAAGATTTCAGATTTTACTGAAACCAGAAAGCATCTAGATGTGGTAACAGAACAAGATGGTTTAAAGTTTCTTCAACCCCACTGGACAAAACAAGTCCCATTTTACACTGTTTATACCACACACACACCCCTCTGATTCTTACTGAGGAAGCGGTTCACAACTCAAGTACATAGGAGTGCACAGTTCAATGCCATTTCTTTAATTTAAATCAAATGCAATCCAAATCTAACAATAGGCAGAGTAGCGGTTAAATTGAAGATTGTGAAGCCATCCAATTAAAAAGGTGGTGGTTAGTCCATGCAAGGGCAACAGAGTCAGAGTAACAGCACTAACATCAGAAATACAATACCAAACTACCATCCTCTTACAGTTGCATCAATGCAAGTATCACAGATTAGTTAAGAATGAAGCTTGCTACAGCCAACATTGTTTGTTACTGAAAGTATACACTTCAGAGAACGCAAGCGCTTCAGCACCAAGATTATTAGCAGCCCAGAAACAGAATGATAGCCAATTACTCTTCGACAAAAGCTGGAACCCAGGACTTAAAATTGACCTTGTCTCAAAACAAAGAACCCTCCTTTAAGCCTGACCAGCACAAATCCATCCCATGCCTGCTGGACTGTCCAGTCAAAGCTCATCTGACAGTGGCCTGAATGTGTCTTTTGGGAGAGGATTACATTTCACACTATGATTTTATGCCAACATAAATCCGCATTTCAGTAGTTCTAAAGCCACCATTTCTCTCAATTTGAGCATGCAGCTTCTTTGGTCTCAGCTCTGTAAAACCAAAAGATAACAGATTTCATGGGACTTATTAAAAAGAGAACGACATCACTGACTTGGTATCTTACACAATAACCCTCTTATTCACTCAACTTTACCTACTTTTGGAGCCAGCATTAATGAAATGCCCAGTATTTAACAAGTGACTAGTTCAGCTATAAATGAAGTAGTTAAGATACCGCAACAAAAAATAAGTTTTACCCTGACCCTTACAACCTCTCGAATTTGTATATTGTATTCCCATTCGTACCTATACGTTTTATACTGCTTGAATTAACATACATCACCTGGTATTTGCTATTAAGTAATGGTGCATTTTTAAAAACTCAACCATCTACCTCTTAACTGATTCAGAGAGTACGGTCTACAAAGTCTGCAAGAAGACAGCAGCATACTGAACCTGAAACTCCAATACCAACAGAATGCAAAATCAGTTTACAAGCAAAAGAGGAACAAGTCAATGTCCAAGACTTCAAGCTTTCCCCTTCAGCAATATGCATCAAGCACAGCTTACCTGAGAATTTTAAGATTCACAATCATTTAGTATAAGATTCAGTAGCCTGGTGTGTGGTATATTCAGTGTAACTTTAAGAGATTGAATCCCACTTTCTTATATGTACCAAAATTGGAAGCGTTTGTATTGGTTCCTAAAGTCAGGGTTGGTTTGTTACCAAAGAGCCCGCTGCCAGTAGTTGTACCAAACGAAGGAGCACTGGTCGTGGTGGTTCCAAATCCAGCAGGCTTACCAAACAGGGTCTGAAAGGAGAGCAACATGCTTTTAAAACTCTGACATCGATATTACACTTACAACAGCATTTCATAGTAACGCACCTATGTACAAGGTAGATTTAAGGCTGCAAAGGAAACCTTCATTTCCTGATCCAAAATTAGCAGTGGCACATTATCTACTGTGTATAAAACTTGGGCATTATTTTAGCTGGCTGTCAGGAAAACACTAAAACAGTTACAGTGAGATGGAATTAAATTCAGCAATAGAATTGACTTTTAACACATCTATTACAAAAGAGTGAGCATCAATGTGTTCGATATTCAACCCAACAGAATGCCAAATTCTGATTAGCTTATTTTAAATAATGTGTCCATCACAGTACTATGAGCACCTACAAATGCTCTGAAGTGTAGAGCTAAGGCACTCAAGATTCTGTATTACTCCTGCTACAGTTTGGTTCATTTAGCAACTCAAGGGTCTGAAGTCAAGTGTTAGCATGTACATGCTAGAGCAAAGTTGATTACCAATATATTAAAGTGTGTAAAGTTAAATTCATATGCGAACTAGTGATATTAGAAGTTTAGGATATTTTATAAGAGTACTTTTTCCACAGATGTATAGGATTTTTATTCCTTGTGTCATATGTGGTACAAAGATACTCAGACGTGAAGTGGTTTGGCTCTGCTAACAACTTTGCCTTGTCTAAGGGCTTGTCTTCACTACCAGGGTAAACCAACCTAAGTTACGCTACTCCAGCTACGTTATTAATGTAGCTGGAGTTGACGAAGCTTAGATCGACTTACCCCGGCATCTTCACTGCACTGCGTCGACGGGAGATGCTCTCCGGTTGACTTACCTTACTTTTCTCAGGGAGCTGGAGTACCAGAGTCGACGGGTCTAGTGAAGACCCGCTAAATCGACACCCGCTGCATCAATTGCAGTAGCGTTGATCTCCCCAGTAGTGAAGACAAGCCCTCAGTGTACACTCAATACCAATTATTTTATAGGTCAATTACTCGGGCACCTTTGTCATTTGTGCTTTTGACAGTATACCCCAGCATCTTGAGCATGTCTAGACAGTACCAGCCATTTGCCTGTCGGTTCCTATAACAGATGCTCAGCACCTCCATGGGACTAGTGTTCATTCTATATATTTTATATTGTACCCTTAGTATGACAGTTAAGGCTCTAGTTCCCTGGGATTACAGTGAAATTATAAAAGCAATGTGATTTTATGAAGTCACTAGAAATACCTTGACGGTTCAGACCACACTACTTTGCAGGGGGGACATTAATGCACAGAAACCTGCTGCAGGCCTCTAAAAATAATGATGAAGTTTTTACATCCTTAGTCAATTTCATTACTAAGGTACAGACATACCGAACCGCCAACACCAAATCCTGTGTTGGCTTGTCCAAAGAGACCAGTTCCAGTTCCCGTTCCAAATCCAGTGGCAGCATTTGTGTTGGCAGCTGTTCCAAAAAGGCTTCCAGCCTGCGAGGCTTGGGTTGCCCCAAATAAACCCTGCAAACATAAATCTTGTTTGAAAAAGAGACCAGTATCTACTCTACCAAAGAACAGTTATAGCACTTTTGTTGGACTATTGCAAAGGTAAGTAGTGCTGAAGATCAGAGTTAATAATCAGAAACCATGATAAACCCTTTGATACTGAATGGAATATGTTTTCACCAACCTATATTACAGAAGAATGTACAGCTTTAGATACAACTAGCTCTCACAGTCTTACCATCGTGTTTGTATTCGGTTGTCCAAGAGTGCTGGTGTTCCCAAAAGAAAAGCCAGTGTTCTGCGTTGTGGTGGCCTGGCCAAATGGTTTGCTGAACAGACTGGTAGTCTGCTGAGGCTGCTGACCAAAAAGGCTCCCTGCTGCTCCTGTTCCAAAGCCAGTTGTACCTAGGATTGGCAAGGAAATGAGAGTACAGATTACAGAATTAGAGCCCGGAGTCAAATTCATGCATTGAGTCAAGTAAGATAAATGCACAAACCAGTAATCTAAAATAGATGGCTGAAATCAAAATCAAGTAGCAGTGTCATGTGGAAAGTCATGAATACTGTATCCAAAATTTAAAAAGTTAATGGTTCATGTACCCTGTTGGATGTGATTTTTTTTAACCTGCCTGTGATCATCGGTGCTAGTATTAAACAAATACTGGGATTTATTCTAGAGTGACAGCTTGCAAGTGTGATACATACTCTCTCATAGATCTGACTGATCAGTGACACGTTTTACACGGTTAGCTCGACCTGTATTGTACCAATTGGATTGTGGTGTCAACATCTGACTAGCCTGATTGCGTAGGGAGAGGGAAGGCAACCAAAAAAGGTTAGTGAAAGGAACAATTCTTACAGATGACACCCAACATCAAAGTTCAAAGTCTATCATCATCTAGCAACTTCTACAGCTGAAATACATAGGACTGTCTAAACTCCTCCCAAATACTAATTTTTTATTCTTGTTCAGCCTCTACTTCTGCTTGCGTGCGACTGACAGGAAGTGCTGAAAGTACACACAAACACAAACTTATCAAGCCACATCCAAATAAATGAGTTTTGCACTTTGTTTGGAAAGTGATAAAGTTCAGTCATTGTTATCCCTTCAATAATTTCTATAGTCTAGCTCCAGCGCCTATACAAATTTGTCTCTTGTGGTTACAACCCAAACTTTTCTGATATGTTCCTCATGGGAGGCTTTGAATTGTGTACGAAAACCATACCCTAGGATGGCTGACTTAACCCAATCCACAAGAACCTTAAAATGTGCCCACGGCCAGATCTTACTCCTTGATGGGGTAGGCATTCACTGGTGTTTATACAATGTTTGTGCAGTAGTTTTCATCTTCAGTTTATGGTCACTGATTTTATAGTTATACAAGTCTGCCCTAATATTGCACATCTGAATGTATGGAAATGTTAGCAGAAGTTCTGAATTGCAACTTAGTTAGCAATCTAATCTATTTTTGAGCTGTTCTTTCCACTAATGCATTTCAGTTTTGGGCTAGCACTGATTTTTGAACAAGATTGTTTACTCTACAGGGAGAATTAAATCATGGAAGTAGCATCACAGAAGTGAATTACATTCTCTTGGTTTTCAGTTATTTTCATTTCAGTTATTTTCTTTGGTCAAGAGACCCCTGCAATGGAGGTACACACGTGTTGCTTGTGCCAAGAGGTCAGCAGGAGGCTAGGGTTTTTCATCTAACGAAGTAGGAGTTATCCTGATTCTGCTCTAATGAAGGAAGCAAGTTCCTGCAAGCGTTAAGTACATTTTCTATTGGAGTTTTGTACTGATTTAGTTGGCAGAACTGGGCTAGACTTCACTCCCATGTGTTTGATTGATTACACTACCAATATCACGAATGAGTTCTATTTATCAGTGATTTTTTTGTTAATGGCACACAAGGACTATAAGCTTTCTTGCAATGCCAGATCCCCTCTCAATATTTGTCGAAAGACATTACACTGGTGCAGGAACTGATGCAAGGTTTGTATAACACAAGTGTTAACAACCAAAGTTGGACAGCAGTCATAATCTAGTTGTATAAAGTGAGTTTACTAATGTAAATTGTCTTAAGAGCAAAGTGGGAAAAGGGTAAGTAGCCTTGAATTCTTAAGTACCAAGGTCTATGGTGACAGTAAAGCTAGCAGGTATGTCAACACTTACTGGTTCCAAAAGCCGTTTTATTCGGTCCGTATGAAAAACCTGCATTAGTGGTGGAGGAGCCAAACAGGCCAGTAGCTGCGCTGGACGTAGCTGTGGAGGATCCAAATAACCCCGCAGCTGCTACCGCTGGATTTGAGGGCCCTTTCCTGTTTGCCTGGTAATCTTCCAAACGGAGTTCCTAACCAAAAAAGCACACTAGTTTTCTTTACACAGTCATTTCATGTGGGACAAACCACATTTGAGCAATTGTGTTGTAGCTCTGAGATGCACGAAGCTCAGCAATTGGACACCCACCAACCACTCGAAAAAACCCAAACCTATACACAGGGTACATTCAAAGTTTATTGCCGCTTTAGAGATGTTACAGGTTTCAATGATATTCTATGCTTACGTTAATTCCAGTTCTGACAGTGCATTTCCTTAAGTGCACCTGCTAGTTCACGTTAAGCTTGTGAAAGTTTTTTTTTTTTTTTTAAACAATGACCCACCTTGTAAAGTTAAGAGGACCTGTTGACTAGGAGAATCCTTTAAGTTTTTCAAACAATTTGCCTTTCAAGTGAAGAGCTTTCAGAGTTAAGACCCCAAAGAGAAGAATTAATACTGGAGAGCTCCACAGCCCCTAACTGCTAATCATCCTCTCATTCCCTCTACAATGAAGAATTGTTCTTTACTATATATGTTTCTCCCTTTTATCCCAAGATAGTTTAAAAGTTATTTTCAGATCTGTAGAGGATGCCATGTTAAGCATGTAAAAGCACAGCTGACACAAATGAATAGCAAATCACTCTACTGGATGACAAGTCAGCCTGCCACAGGTATATCACTTTAGAAAGTTAACACCCTTCAAAGAACGACAAAATGATGCAAGTACTGAAGATTAAAATATTTAATGTACTGTATGGACCTAATGACAGGATGCTCATATACCATATGAGTCATAAAACCAAAGCTTAGTGAGGGAGGCAGCAAGAAAGTTTAAATCTTTGATTTGACTGACCTCTAGGGATTTGCTTTCATACTCCTTCATAGCAGTAATACACTGGTGCTTAGTGCTGATGTTAGTGCTAACTCCAGATTTTACCATAGTATCTGTGCCGGTTGGTGGCTGCAAGAAAAGAGTTAGATACTCAATTTGTGTCATGTCCACCTATGTTTTTATAAGTGTAAATTGCTACTGTTCAGATACATACTGCCTAAATACAGTACAGGAACTGGAACGGTGAAGCACAGTGCTATGTGTAGCTGTGGCCTTCAACAGCAATCAGCACAGTAAATTCCCCACAGTAATTCTCAGAACTCAGTGCAATTTGCCCCTTCAGTTTGTAATTTTTAAAGGCAACATGTCCCCAGACTTCTGATATAGTTCTCTAAACCCTTTGAAAGTTATCCCCAAGAACCTTGCTCCCTATCCTAGGGAGGATGACATATGCTCAAGTTTGTCTTCACTATTCTGTCCATTCATCTGAAGTTCATTTCCTGAAAGACGGTTTCAGTGAAAAGTCTCCATTTCTATTAGGATGCTGCAGTACGTTGTGTGCACTCTCAGCCCTCTTTAAATTTGTAAAGATCAGTCACAGGGGTGTTTGGCAGGATGCTCCGCATCCTCAGCTGCCCTCCAGGGCAGACAGAGGTTGAAACCTTTCACTATTACCCCATTTTTGCAGTTTCTCCTCTTTCGGACCATCATTCGCTTCTCAACTGCCACAGAATCTTCAGGGTCATTTATTCCAGACACCTCTTAAAGGGGCCTCATCCTAAAGAGTAATCTAGAAAGATGCTTAGCATTTCAATTAATCTTTCTAGAGCTGCACTGACTCTAAAGGGGACAACATACCGCTAACACATACCAACAAAGCTTAGTCTCCACTGCTATTAGTCAGAATTTAGTCTTGATTATACAAGAGTTGCAAAAGAATGTTAACATTTGTCAACCCTCTGAAAATTCTATTTTAAATGACAGCTAGTAATAAAGTCTGCTGGCAAGAATTCAGAGACAAGCTCTAGGTCTATGCAGCTCTAACAAGTCTAGATGAGAAGTTAATCTATGTTTCCCATACAATAATTCAAGACTTTTCCATAACAAAGTAAGCTGGTGAATTATTTCTGGACAACTGCTTGCACAAGCTGCCTCCATGGCAATAGTTCTACTGAAGCACCCATGCCTTCTACAACTGCCTATGAATTAGTTATTTTATTCCACAGGTCCTAGCAAGCCAACATTTCAGGAAAAGAGTAACAGAATGTACAGTTCCCTACAGCAAGCAGAAGTTAAGCCTGAAGAAAATAAACAGCACTTACATTAAATTTAATGGTCGTCCCAGTCGGAGCAGCAGTAAAGCTAGTTGGCCCAAAGAGAGAGCCAGATGTACCCCCAAAAGGGTTGGAGGCAGTGTTAGTGGTTCCAAAGAGACCTCCAGTGCTGGTACTTGTTCCAAAGTCTGTAAATAAGAAAAAGAATCCATACTAAAAAGAAAGTAATTTGAGATTTTTCCACGTGTGTGTGTGTGTGTTTGGTTTTTTTTTTTTTTTTTTAAGGACTACAACCCAACTATTTTATTCAAACCACACTAGAATACTGAGATATATATGTGAGCGAGAGCGCGAGAGCAGAACCATGCATTTAAGCTTAAAGGCTTTTCTTCTGTCTCCTCCTTTCATATACCACTTAGATGTCTTTGAAATAGCTCACAACTTCATTGGTTGAGGACAAACTTGGGATAGGTTTAGTGAGACAGTCATGCATATAACCAATAGATCAACGGTTGTTAAATATGTAAAAACAGACAGATAGCCACATGACCTTGTCTAGCTATTTAGACTGCACACTCCCTAACCATTATTGTGCTACTATTTCTTCACATTAGATCCTAACTTAGGTTAACCTCTTTGGGGAAGAGATATATTGTCTGTCAAACAGAATACGTATTTGTTTGAGACCGTGATACAGCTGCCTTAAGTTATAAGCAAACAATGCTCTTGCAGTGGCAAAGACCAGCCAGAATCAATGAATACAGATGGGATCAAACATCGGTCACAAACTAATCCAAGGTAATGTAGAACTACCTACCACCATATTATTAAGAAAACAGGTCCCAAGTTTAATCTTGTCTGGCACAGATGTCATCCTGCTTCTCTGATGATTATCTGCTGTTTGGAAAGCTCCCCATGTTCCTGATTTAACACTCCCTATATTACCTACAAGCTTATTGATCCTCTAGAAACTTTCAAGAGGTTCTCTGAAAGCTTTTCATAAGGTATTAAAAGGAGCATCAGTGGAATAAGTAAAAACATTGCTACTGGGGATGTATACCAGTGCAGGAACCCTATATTTACATTCCCCATAAGCAGTATTCTAAAGCAGAAGATCAAGCCAGTACTCAGTACATGCCACCTACCGAGCAATGGAGAACATAAGAGAAACAATCCTAGCAAGTTTCACTCTGCTCCTGGCACCACAAATAGGGAAGTTGTGTGCTATGGGCATGGATCTTGTGCTAGAAGATTAATTCAAGAGGCAATGGAAGGGACTCTCATGCAGTTCAGGAATTAGCTTGGTCCCTTGGTGAAACAGGGGTGAGGAGCAACTCTTCTGGCTCTGAAGAGTTTGTGGCAGCAACTGCAAGGGCTGTGTTGTGCTGTAAAGGGAGCATTTGGCTATACGTTTCGTAACAGGATAGTGCCAGAAGACTGAATAGTGATTTTATTCCTGTACTAGAAAGAACACTGGTGCAGGGATTAAAAGCTAAAAGGAAACTGATCCAATAGGAAGATCAAGTCTTGTAATTGGACAACCTTCAAACAGTAATATCAGCCAATGTATTTGAAATCCATGTCCCGGAGTCCTAGCTCCAGATTTTATTATACAAACAGCAGACCAGTTCTCCTACTAGTACTGTGGATCTCAGTAAATGCTATTGTTGGCAAAGCTTCAGGGAAAAGGTAGTGAAGGCACTACCATAATGAATCTACACCATTTGTTCAGCCATGTGTTTCATGCTAGTTTAACCACTGTCCTTCAAAGTTTACTTAAAGCAAGAAATCAGAGCTGGAAAACATGCAGTAGTTTCTACTCACTTCCAAACCCAGCCGGTTTATTCTGAGCAAAGGCATTATTCTGGGATGAAAAGAGACCTCCACCAGTGCTGGCAGTCCCAAACAAGCTGTTGGAAGTTCCAGTTGATGTTCCAAACCCAAAGCCAGTGCTTGTGGAGGAGGTGGCTGGTTGGCTAAACGTACTTGAACCAAACAATCCTCCTGAAACCAGAACACACAACAGGATTAAAGTTAAAACAACTATTTTCAACAACACTGTGTGAAGAAGTTAGATTGATGAATTCTGGTTACCGAGGACTCCGTTATACAGCAACTTCAGCCATACCTGGTTTAGTCTGCGTGTTCCCAAAGAGGCTTCCTGTGTTATTGTTTGACCCAAAAGCTGATGTTCCAAACGCTCCTCCACTGGTAGTACCAAAGCCTGCATCTACACAACAACAAAAGAACTTGGATAATGAGATGGGCACATACACACAGGAACCACGTACTCCTGCTGTACTCTCAGCTTTCCCTAGTTACTTGCTCCATGACTATGAACAAATCAATCAGTCTCAGTTTTCCACCTGAGTGATGCAATTTAATATTTTTACAGCACTCTGGAAAAAATGAAGTACTATAAGAGTGTTTAGTGTCAGTCATCTATGTTGGAATACAAAGATTTCTGTTCCATACTGAAATGTAGAGATTTCCATTGTTTACTTTAACATTTGGCATTACTTTCACTCCTCAATTGAATAGCTAGATTTGACAGGCAGCAACACAAAGCTTATTAATGCAAATTTAGAAACACTGCAGTACATTTTATCAGCCATTAAGCCAGTACAAGAACATTAGAAATTCATAAGGGATAAGCATGTTCTGTTTATAATAGCACCATTTTGCATCCTTGTTGGTAGGCTCAGCAGATTCCAAAGATTCTTCACCATGGGCAGCAACAGTGTGCCCTTCTCCTTCATCGTCTTTCTAATGTACCTCAACCCCAATATGAAGGAACTCCCTTTGAAGATTGGACTTACCCCACCATTAGAATCTCTACTGTAGCTACCCAGTGATCACTCTGCTGAGTACACATGGAATTACAGAAGTATTATATAATCCACTTAATTTGTTTGCCGATGCATGAAAGCTGACTTTTGAATCCAATTCAGTTTAATGTGGTGGTTAAAGAATAAAAAATTCTATTATGTCCAACTAATTCCCGCCCCCATTCATTTCTCTTTATCTGTAGCTTGCAGTTCCAATGTGCAGATTACATCCAACTACCATTTCCACTATCAGTAGTTTTTCTTCATTAAAAAAACAAAAACAATAGTAGGTAACTATTACTTACTTTGTCCAAATGTTGAAGTAGTCCCAAAGCCACCAGCACTGCCTCCAAACGGAGTTCCAAATGATTTGTTAAACATTTTCAAGATGTATCAGGTTTTCATAAACCTGGAAAGAAATCAGATAATTCAATGATTCATCCAAACCCAATTTTGAGAAGTAACTTCTCAGCTTCTTTACATCCACAGTCAGTGGCACTAAAGTTCAGAATAGTTGAGTATCTAAGGGCTGGTCTACACTAACCCCATAATTCGAACCAAGATACGCAACTTCAGCTACGTGAATAACGTAGCTGAAGTCGAATTATCTTAGTTCGAATGAAAAAGCACTTACCCGGGGTCCACACGCGGCTCGCAGGCTCCCCCGTCGACTCCGCCTACTCCGTTCGTCGAGCTGGATTACCAGCGTCGACAGCGGAGCACTTCCTGGTTCGATTTATCACGTCTAGACAAGACGCGATAAATCGAACCCAGAAGATCGATCCCGCGTCTCCGACAGGACGCGTGAGTATAGACGTACCCTAAGTCACAAAATAAAAGATAAAATCCTGCATTTCCCTCAGGCAGGAATCATTCTTCAGGACAGTCAGAAATTCAATTAAGATGTAGCAATCAGGGAAATCTAACATAACCTGAGCAACATCATGGGAACTTTCAGTCTTTGAAAAGTCAGTCAAGAAGCTAATTGGATTAAAATGTTACCCGATTGTCATGCAAGACCGATATAACGTTCCACTTAAAACCTTTATAGACCCTACTCCTGTCCATTATACTTGCAATCTGCAATGAGCCAAGTAGCTTCATCCATAAGTCTAAAATATCAGTTTCTGTAGAATTTAAGCTTTCATCAAAAGAGTTTTAGTCTAATTATGGTTACCAAGAACCCTCTATATGTGAAACAAGAATAGCCAATACAACATTCTCCTTGGTCCAAAGACAAAAATCTCTAGTGCCTCAGTTGCTGTTCACAGCTTTACAAAACAGTGAATTAATGACACCCTGGGCAGTTTTGCTGGTGCTATTTCAATCGCTATGGGGTGCAGTAACTGAAAATCATGACAATTTCAGACTATTTCTTGGGCAAATCAGCAACAACAGAGGCAGGCACTGTAATCAGTCCCAAGTTAGGAGGACCCACCTCCTCCTCCCCCCCCAAAAAAAGAGGCTATGGAAGGACAAGAACAAAGATCACTCTCCTTAGAGCTGCCAGGAGACTTTGGGAATGAGGAGGGACCTCATTCTCCTTTCAAGCAGTTGGGGGGGAGAGGGCAATGTTCAAATTTGAGACCCTTACTAGCTAGACGCTGATACAAAGCAACCAAAGCCCTCCAAGCACTATGGCAGAATTTCCAGAAGTACCCTCCACCTTCCTAGCATCTGAGGACAGCAGGGGACAGAACCAGGACATTGATGTCCTTAGACTTCAATGGTGATGCCTGGTCCCATTCATAAATTTCTTACATAGGATTAGTAGATGTCTTAAGTTTTCTGTTTGTTTTTTTTACATTCTGTACACCGTGATAACCAAGGAGTAAGCTATATTTTTTCACCTCTTCTGACAACTTCACCTGCATTCTGGCATTTAATCTATTTCCACCAGGACTTCATCTAACATTTTGAACACCACCTGCTCCACTCCATTTCCCCAGATGCGAGGTCCAGAACTAGCAACATTTAAATATACTTCTTTTTGGTGATATACATAACTTGACTGAAGTGGGCACCTTAAACATACCAATAAAAAACCCTTCTATAATGAGAACTGACACACTCTATTCTTACTCCAAGTATCCTATTTGTTGAATACCTCAAACAAGACACACGTAATGGAAAGGCAGTGTACCGACATTATGTTCATGACAGACCTCCTTTTGTGATATCTTTTTGAATTTACTACTCACCCCATTGTTGCAGAATTTCCTTAGCTACTTTTGAAGAACTATGGAAGAAGCCTTTGGAAAGCCTAACAGAATTGTAACCATAGTTGGTTCTTTAAAGATTAGCAGGTACAGGTCTGATTCTTCCTTGTCATCCCTAGTATTTTATTTATTGAGATGCTGGGTAATGCTATTCCAATCCCAGCTGCACCCCAAATACCAAGATAACATTTAGCAGATTACTCTAAGCAGAATCTTAACATTTTAATAAAAAAAAAAAAAGAGGACATGGTAGATTCACCAGCCAAGGTATTTGTCCACAATAAGAAATCGCGTAATTTTTCTGCACCAGCGCTATCAACTGGGGAGGCTACTGCATAGACAGGGTGAGGGGATTTTTACCACTGTCATAAAACATGCCTATGCCCTGTCTGTGCTACTACTTCCAACACTGGTAACTAAGTGTACAATGGTGCAGAAGACTGCTCATCTTTTCTGGTCTGTATGCAATGTTATTGTAGCCATGTTGGTCCCAGAATATCAAGAGACACAAGGTGAGCGAGGTGATTATCTTTTATTGGACCAACTTCTGTTAGAGAGAGACACAAGCTTTTGAGCTTACACAAAGCTTGATTTGAAGAAGAGTTCTGTTTAAGCTCAAAAGCTTGTTTCTCACTCCAACAAAAATTGGTCCAATAAAAGATGTTACTACACCTACCTTGTCTTTTATGTTTCATTGTGAAGAGACACCTCAAAGATGCCTATTATCTCAGGTGTTTTCTAAAGAACAATTCACGGTCAGCATGTTGATAATGCGCCAAATGTGTGGTATAATTTAATTATAAGAAAAAATTGTTGAGCTGCTACCAGTTTCTTTAGTTTCTTCAAAGTTCTCCCGTGAGGAACACCCAGTCACAGCAATTTATTGCCAGCCAAGTTCTTAAGCTGTTCCCCAACATTAAAAAAACTCTGAAAGTCTCACCTTTGCCTATCCCCTGGTTACTCTTTGCAGATGACATGCTTTCCCCCACTCCTCCTATTATCCTGCATGATGAAGACATACATAGCAATATTAGCTTCTCTGTAGTCTCCTTGTCCTCTGCTTGTCTCCTTTACACTCCTGTAATAAAAGGCCATACCTACACTAAAGAACTGAACTGTTCTGACACAGCTATGATGCCGCTACCAAAAAAAAAAAGGCTAAGCCTGAGTCCTGAACTCAAGTCAAGCCTTGCTGAGAGAAAGCAGAGTGAGCAAGAGTTAGGCCAAGTCAGGCCTGTTTGACAGCTTACTGTCCAATACATGAACTTGGCAACAACAGGTCTGGTGTTGCAAAAACACGAGCACTAAGTCTTCAAGTAAACACATTCCAGAAGGACAGAACCAGAACACCTTGAAACAAAGTTATGGTGTAAATACACTCCCTGAAGATGATACAAGGACACACTGGCCTCTCTTAAAGGTTAGGCTGACAGGGTGCTGGATAGAGACGTTTTGATCAAACCAACATGTACAAGGTAAAGGGTAGTAACTAACCATGTCGGAGGGCAATATGTAACATATTTGTATCAATGTATAAAAGAAGGGGTCGCAGAGGCTGTGTCTTTGTCCAACCGAAGGGGGAATCGAAAGTCCTACCATTCACTGAGCCGCATACATTGTCACAGGCACACATGTGCTAGTGTAAATGTAGACATTGATTTGGGGAGCTAGGACCATGCTTCGTTGACAATAAACTTGGCCGAGTGCCTTCACTACAGAACCAAGTCTGTGGTCTTTTGGGGAAGTTTGATCGAGGTCTGCTGGACCAGCTATCTGTGCAGAGCAAGCATGGCACACAGAAAGCACACACACAGAGCCAACAGACTACAGGAAGTAACTGTCCAATTCCATTCAACACTGATGAGGCCTCACTCAGCTCGAGTACTGTGTCCAGTTCCAGGCACCACACTTTAAGAAAGGTGTGGATAAACTGGAGAGAGTCCAGAGAAGAGCAATAAAAACGATAAAAGGTTTAGAGAAACCTGACCAATGAGGAAAGGCTTAAAACCTGGGCATGTTTGGTCTTGAGGAAAGAGTGAGAGGGGTCCTGATAATGGTCCTAAAATATGTTAAGGATGGCTATCAATCATTTTCCATGCCCACTGAAGGTAGGACAAGTAATAATGGGCTTAATGTACAGGAAAGGAGATTTAGGTTAGATCAGGGATCTCAAACTCAAATCACCACAAGCGCCACATGAGAACTAATAAATTGGCCCGAGGGCCGCATCACTGAAACCTTTTCATACAATGATACAAAAGTATAGTCAAAAATGAAAAAATGAGGAGTATTATAGTATTCTATTAAAAGTCAATGCATTAACTTTTTAAAAAACTGTAATGCAAAGAGGGGTTTTAATAAAATATAAACACTCAGTAATGTTTGGAGCTTGGCTGCCAGTGGAGTTGGCAACAATGGTGGGCTGCAGGAAATAACTCCGCGGGCTGCATGTTTGAGACCCCTGGGTTTAGATATTAGAAAAAGCCAACTATAAGAATAATTAAGTTGCTGAATAGGCTTCTAAGGGAGGGTGTGGAAACCCCATCATTGGAGGTTTTTAAGAAACAGACTGGACCAACACCTATCAGGGATGGTCTAGGTATACATACATTTATATTATTCTGATTCTATAATGGTACCAGTTTAAATAGTTCAGTGTGTCCACTCTAGCCATGCTGACTTATGTTCAGAAGCAATGCAACTGTTACATACTACTACTACTGCCATTTTAAACGGTCTCAATTCCAGTGCTTTCTGGGTACCTAACCCAGAGTTTCAGAAGCAATGCATTCTAGATTTCAGACAGCCACCAATACACTTTAGGAGAGTAGTGGGAAAGTTATGCAAAACTGATGCAGACTGAAAGTTCAAACTAAACTGATATTGGGCTTTTCTGGAAGCAAGTGTAATCCAAAGGGTATTTGGCACATCAAAACAAAATCACATCCACACAAGCGTAGGAAACAAGTTCTTAGCACAGCACACTTCTCTAGTGTAGACAAGGAATGATTCACTAAGGCCTGGTCTACACTCTGGGGGAGAGAGGAAACGATCTAAGTTATGCAACTTCAGCTACGTAATAAAATAAAATAATAATAATAAAGCTCAAGTCAACGTACTAGACCTACTCATCACGGTGTCTTCACTGCAGTGAGTCGACTGCTGCCACTTCCCCGTCGACTCTGCCTGCGCCTCTCGCGGTGGCGGAGTACAGGAGTTGACGGGAGAGCGCTCGGGGGGTCGATTTATTACGTCTAGACTAGACATGATAAATTGACCCCCGCTGAGTCGATCACTGCCCGCCAATCCAGCCCGTAGTGTAGACATAAGCCCTAAGAAGCCTGCAGAACTCAGGATGTCTACAAATGAAAGTTATTCGAGAATAAGGCAGGGTGTTTATTTAAACCAGAACAGCTATTCCAGAGTAACTCCATGTGCGGACCCTACGATTCCAGAAGAAGTGTGTCTTTTTTCTGGTTTAGCTTAATTTACTTCCAACGTGGATTCTTCTTCATTTCAAAGAATTTTTATTTATTTAAACGAAACTTTTATACCTTCCTGTATATACTAATTTCTGTGTCACCTTTACTTCCTAGTTCTGAAGTTGCTGAGATTCCTTCTTCGATTACATTGCTCCTAAGCAGCCTAAATGACAATTCAATTTTAACTTCCTAACTTTTCCCTTTAGGCTTGCAGCTTCCTCACTTTCCTGAAACAGCTCTTCTTGAAGCTTAGTGTGCCAGTAGTATTGCTTGGTATGATCCCACAAAAATGAAAATCAGGGTTACTAAGGCCATGACTCCACTAGGAAAATTTTCTTAATATGGCTAACTCCTGCATCAGCAACTCAGTATAGAAGATAGCCCACTGGCTCCTGCCACTGTTTTAAGCACTCTCCCAAACTGACCTACTCTGAGTAGCTTGATGCCAAAGTACTTGAGTGTGGCAGCAGCCAATCTACACTAGGGTGTTACCAATAAAACGCGGATAGAGCTGAACTGGTGTTAAGGGGGTGGGGGGACGTATTTCAAAAAAATTTCCTTACATGGACAGGGCCCTCAAACCAAGTGAGTAACAGTCATTCCTTTGCTCCAGAACAATCTGTACCAATCATCTTTTATAGCTTTAAAAAAAACAACACTACAGCTTCCAACCATGTTCCTAAGTGACGGTCAACCAATTTCTCTGAACTTAGTTGAAGTCAATCACTGTTAACAGATTTTTGCCCCAGTTCCATCTTATCCATCAGGGTCTAGATCCAAAGGCTAGTAGTACACCCACGCTACATTATTTTCTATGTATAGTGATAAAAATATGCTTACATTCCATTGAGCTGAGATTTAGTTTTACCATAGTCCCTGCCAGCCAGACATTGACAATCAATAGTGCTGCATCCACTTCTAACCTAATTTCTCTTTCCTATGGTAAACCATTGACATTTGAAGTCTCTTGACAATTTTCCAATTCTCCCTTGCCCCTAACTCACATACAGCTACAGCAACTTTCTCTACTACTGATATCCCTAGAGTTTATGTAGTCTAAGGGTACGTCTATACTTACGCGTCCGGTCGGAGGCGCGGGATCGATGTTCTGGGTTCGATTTATCGCGTCTTGTCTAGACGCGATAAATCGAACCAGGAAGTGCTCCGCAGTCGCTGGTAATCCAGCTCGACGAATGGAGTAGGCGGAGTCGACGGGGCGCACCACGTGTGGACCCCGGGTAAGTGCTTTTTCATTCGAACTAAGATAGTTCGACTTCAGCTACATTATTCACATAGCTGAAGTCGCGTATCTTAGTTCGAATTTCGGGGCTAGTGTAGACCAGCCCTAAGGCTTCTCAGCTCCTGCTAGTTTCCCTCCCCGCCACCTCCTGCAACTGGTTTAACATACAACCAACCTCAATTTTCATTTTTAAACCAGGCTCCCTTCTGGAGGAGCTGGAGATAACAGACTCCCATCCTCCCCTGAAAGTACTCTTGTGCCTGAACGTAACCAAATCCTCTTGTACATGCACAAGATTAATCCACCCCATCCAGGTAACCATTCTTTCTAATTTAAAAATGGGTGCCATTCATAACTAGTGAGTAGCTAATGCGAAGAAAAAGTGATATCCCTTCTCTATCTCCCACTGCATCCCATCTGTAGCTTTACGCTGCAAGTTACTACGCACTAGAGATTTTAATTTTTGTTCCTTGCACAGCACCAAGCGAATCAAGGCTTAAGTGATTACCAGGACTCTCCCCGAAAGCTACAGGTAAGTACAGTTACTCTCATCTCCAGAACATCCATAATGATTGTAGCATCTGAAATATGAGACCAGTCCCCACACCAGAGCCAAACACGCCCCCCGCCCCAAACAGATCTTAATAGTCGCTAAACCAACCTTACTGATTTAAAACAAACAACAGCATGTTCAGAGATGAGCCCTACAGCGACCATCCCATTACCATTGCAGCAGCCAGGATGGGGGGGAACTCAAGCTGCTTTCACCAGACACAGGTTGCCTGCTAGAAAACTGGTAACAACCACGGCACCATACACAGATACCATCTGAGGAGACACCCCATCCCCCCCCCCATGCTACACACACACACACCCCACTGTCAGGAGACAGCCCATCACCACCCCCTTCTGAGGAAAGCCCCCCCCCCCATATACACCCCAGAACCCTTCCGCAGAACACGCGGCCAAGCCCGCACCAGTGCCACCACCCCTCCCCCACAGCTTCCCCCCCCCTCCGCCCCGGGAGGCACGACCCGCCCTCAGAGGCGCAGCAGCAACTCCCCGCCCCTTGGGGACGGAGCAGCCTCGGCAGCCCCTGTGGGGAGAAGGGCCCCACGCGCCGGAGGCAGAGCACCCAGGAGGCCTTCGGCACCCCGCGTCCCCCAGGGCGGCCAGCTCCGGGCAGGAGGAAGAGGCCCGAGGCCCGCGCTCGGCCGGCGAGTCAGGGGCGCGGCGGCCTGGTCCGAGCCGGAGCCGGGCTCCGCTCGAGACCCGCCCTCGCCCCTGGAGTCCAGGCCGGTCCCGCCCGCTCCTTACCGAGACCCCGGGCCCCGCTGAGGGAGCGACTCGACCGCGCCGAGACCAAGCGGCGCCGCCACGACGCCCACCGTCGCCTCACAGGGGGGGAAACTGCGTCACACTCCGCTCGCGCTCCTGCCTCCCGCCGCGCGCCGCCTCTCCGCGCGCCCCATTGGCCCGCCTCGCCCCCCGATCCGTCAGCCTATTGGCTGCCGCCGTTTGAAAGCGAGGCAGGTCCCGCCCCCGGGCAGGCGCCTCCTGCGGATTGGCGGGAGGGTGTTTCGAACGTCACGAGCGACCCGCATTCTCATTGGTCAACACTAGAGCGGTTGCTGTTGGGTGAAGGAGCAAAATCCGGCCTCTTCCAGCGGCTGCTGGTGCTTCCCCACATCCGGGTCATTGAGTCACCTATCTAAAGGGCGGGGAGAAGGGTGGGGCTGCCGCCAATCAGAAAGCAGCCGCTCGTTCCCATGGTAACAGCATGGGAGGGCCTCCGTCTGCGGGGGAGAGAGGTTCTCCTGGGCCACGTGGGTGACCCCCAGAATAACGCAGCCAGCAGCTCCCCCTACGTGCCCCAGAGTAAACCAGCCCCCCATTGCAAACCTGGCCTGGCCTCCCCCCTGCCCCACAGTGAGCACCCCCTGTCCCAGCTAGGGTGACCAGATGTCCCCATTTTATAGGAACAGTCCCGATTTTGGGGTCTTTTTCTTATATAGGCTCCTATTACCCCCCCACCCCAATTTTTCACACTTGCTGTCTGGTCACCCTAGCCCAGGGATCTCAAACTCAAATCACCACGAGGGCCAGATGAGGACTAGTACATTGGCCCGAGGGCCGCACCACTGACACCTTTTCATACAATGATACAAAAGTATAGTCAAAAATGAAAAAAACAAAGAGTAATAGAGTATTCTATTAAAAGTCAATGTATTAACTTTCTAAAAACTGTAATGCAAAGAGGGGTTTTAATAAAATATAAACAGTAATGTTTGGAGCTTGGCTGCCAGTGGAGTTGGCGCCTATGGCAGGCGGCAGGAAATAACTCCGCGTGGGCCACATGTTTGAGACCCCTGCCCTAGCCCCAGCCCCACTGCCTCCCACCCAGCCAACCCCACAGCACAGACAGCCCCAAAACCTCAGCCAACTGCCCTAGCCACTGGGCCGTGCTGCCTCGCCAAGGCAGCCAGCTGCAGCCCTGCAATGCGGCACCCCTGCCAGCACCTGATCTGCCCGATGCCCACTTTGCCAAAAACAAGCTTCAGCGGACTAGCGCCCTCGGTGCTCTCCTACTGCGCCTTTGCAGCCTCTCCTGTTCCCAATGCACGTTAAAGCCTCCTGGGCCTCCTGAAGAAAGTGTGTTGTTATCGCCTCAGCGAGACGAGGGAACAACTTTTATCCCACTGAGTTGGTCTCACCTTGTCTCTCTAATATCCTGGGACCCCGAAACGGCTACCACACTTGTATTGTTTCGCAAGCACCATCAGTCTCTGCTCAGTGCACTACGAAAAGCAGATGGGGCCCCACTTCCAAGGAGCTGAGACTCTAAAGATCCCCATCCTGCAAGCTTGTATGCACATTTAACTTGAACAGGAGTGACCCCATTGAAATCAGACTAGACTGGCAATAGAGTTTGACCTTCTAGATTAGAAAATTTGACAGGCAGTATAAATACTAAATACTAAATCAGGGGTCTCAAACACGCGGCCCGCGGAGTTATTTGCTGCGGCCCGCCATAGGCGCCAACTCCACTGGCAGCCAAACTCCAAACATTACTGAGTGTTTATATTTTATTAAAACCCCTCTTTGCATTACAGTTTTTAAAAAGTTAATACATTGACTTTTAATAGAATACTATATTACTCTTCATTTTTTACTATACTTTTGTATCATTGTATGAAAAGGTTTCAGTGATGCGGCCCTCGGACCAATTTACTAGTTCTCACGTGGCCCTCGTGGTGATTTGAATCTGAGATCCCTGTACTAAATGAAGGTTAGATGGTGCAGTACAGTGCTTATTTTCTATCTTTATTTTACATTGCTTTCTTTGATATTACTTGGGTGACCAGATGTTCCTATTTTATAGGGACCGTCCCGATTTTGGGGTCTTTTTCTTATATAGTCTCCTATTACCCCCCACCCTCTGTCCCAATTTTTCACATTTGCTGTCTGGTCACCCTAAAATTACTAACCTTATTTCTTAGATGGGGAACTGAGACATGGAGCAGAGAAGTTGCCTATTCTAACTCACACATAGTGAGTCAGTGGTACAGCCTGGGAACAGCCTCCAGCCCCAACACCCAGTCTTCTGTTTGAACTATTACTTGCACAGAACTTGGAGGGAGGATCATAGATTGTAAGACGGAAGAGTTTGGAGGGGACATTAAGAATTCAGTGCGTCTACGTGGCTGGAAATTTCTCTAAAGTCAGATCATCTGTAAGCAGTTCTCTTAATCAAGAGCCGGTTTAGTTTTTGAAATTATTACATGTCATTACCAAGCACGGAATACATGAATCAAATCTCTAGCTGACAATCCCTCCCCCATTCTATTTGTAGGTGTAGGCACTAAAGCATACAGTTTATATTCTCTTGGACATTTTTAATAGCATAAAAACGGATTATTTTTATTCATCAGGCCTTTTACTAACACCTTGTTGGACACCTATGTACAATATATCTCCATGAGGCAGTCTGGCCTAATGAATACACCACAGAACTCAGGAGACCTAGGTTCAATTCCTGGCTCTTCCACTGACCTTAGACAAATCACTTCCCTCTCTATGCCTCAGTTTTCCCATCTGTAAAATGGGGATAATGATACCAACCTCCTTTGTAAAGCACTTTGTTTGAAAAGCACTACGTAAGAGCTAGGTATTATCATTATGTGATGGGTTGCTAGGTGGGAGGGGTCACATTGTGTATTATGTCCGGTCTACTCTGAAAGATTATGAGCACCATACAGATAATAGACAACAGATCTGTTAGTGTATTTCCTTCTGGGAATAAACTATACTTGTATAAGGCATCTTCAAACCAGCATAACCGCAATGTAACTCTTTTGCTAGAAAATTACCCCACCCCCCACCACACACACACATAATGAAATCAGTTAAAAACTTGTGCATGGACCAGGCCTTAAACCAAACTCAGTGCATCCACACTGCCATTTGTACCCGTCTAAAGGAATCTGTTTAAAAAACAACTTAAGTCCAAGGAAGGCAAATGGATAGGGCCCTACCAAATTCATGGTCCATTGTAGTCAATGTCATGGTCATAGGATTTTAAAAATCGTAAATTTCATTATTTCAGCTATTAAATCTGAAATTTCAGTGTTGTAATTGTAGGGGTCCTGACCCAAAAAGGAGTTGTGAAGGGGCTGCAAGGTTGTTGTAGGTTATTGTAAGGTTATTATAGAACTAGATAAGTCCATGGAGCATAGGTCCATCAATGGCTATTAGCCAGGATGGACAGGGATGGTGTCCCTAGCCTCTGTTTGCCAGAAGCTGGGAATTTGAGAAACGCTGGTCTCCCCGGTGACATCTGTATGGTATAGGGTAAAAGCACACAAAAGACCGGATTTCTGAGACATAGGTGAGAGGATTAGATCTTTCAACTACCTGAAAGGGGGTTCCAAAGAGGATGGAGCTCGGCTGTTCTCAGTGGTAGAAGATGACAGAACAAGGAGTAATGGTCTCAAGTTGCAGAGGGGGAGGTTTAGGTTGGACATTAGGAAAAACTTTTTCACTAGGAGGGTGGTGAAGCCCTGGAATGGGTTACCTAGGGAGGTGGTGGAATCTCCTTCCTTAGAGGTTTTTAAGGTCAGGCTTGACAAAGCCCTGGCTGGGATGATCTAGTTGGGGTTGGTCCTGCTTTGAGCAGGGGGTTGGACTAGATACCTCCTGAGGTCCCTTCCAACCCTGAGATTCTATGATTCTATGATTATTGCAGAAGTGGGTGGGTGAGATTCTGTAGCCTGCATTGTGCAGGAGGTCAGACTAGATGATCATAATGGTCCCTTCTGACCTTAAAGTCTATGAGTCTATTTCACGGTCCGTGACGCGTTTGTCAAGGACGTGAATTTGGCAAGGCCCTACAAGGGAAAACCGCAAGGTTGTGGAAGGGGAAAACAGACGAGAGAGGGAAGAGCAAAGGAGGCAGAAGGCCAAATTCTTTGCTGGTGGAAAGAAGCCACAATGTAGCCAGAAGGGCTCCCGGCCCACACTGCTTCCTGCCAGGCCCCGAGCTGGCACGCCCAGGCAGGAGGGGGCAGGACCTCAGCGGGGGGAGAGGGGGACCCCAGCAACTCTGCCCCCAAGGGCCACGGCTACCGTCAGGGCCGCTGTGGCTTGCAGCGCCATGGGGCAGGTCCAGGGCTGCAGGGGCAGCCTGGGGCAGGGGGAGCAGCAGCATGGCAGGGCTGTGGGGGCCAGGGGCAGCATGGGGGCAGGCCTGGGGCTGCGGGGGCAGAAGCAGCGTGGGGCAGGCCAAGGGGCAGGTGAGCGGAGGCAGCATGGGGCAGGCCTAGGCTGCAGGGGCGGGAGAGGGAGCAGCAGCGTGGGGCAGGCCCAGGCTGAGCGGGGCGGGGGCAGGTCCTGGGGCAGGCGGAGCGGCAGCGTGGGGCAGGCAGGGAGCAGGCGCGGGGCGGGCAGGGGGCCGGAGGCGGGGAGCAGGCGCCGGGCGGGCAGAGGGCCGGAGGCGGGCAGCGGCGCAGGCGGAGCCCATGGGCCGGGAGGCGGAGCGGGGGGCGGTCCCGCAGCCGGCCGGAGAAGGACGGAAGGGGAAACAGGTGAGCGGAGGCTCGGCGCAGCCCGCGGGGAGGGGGCCGGGGAATGGGGCCGCGCCGCCCGGGCCAGCGGGAGCCGCGGCGGCCGCAGGGACGGAGGGAGCCGGCTCTAGGCCGCGGGGCGGGGCCCGGCCTCTGCGTGAGCTGAACCGGCCCGGTCTCAGCCTGCGGGAGGCCGCTGCACCCTTGGGCAGGAGCCGGGACATGGAGTGGGGGCCAGGAGCCAGAGGAGGGGGACACGAGCTGGGGCATAGAGTGTGGAGGGGTTGTGGGGCGGCAGGAGGTGGGGGAGGGGTTGTGGGGCGGCAGGAGGTGGGGGAGGGGTTGGGGAACAGGAGCTGAGACATGAGCTGGGGAGGGGGGCAGAAGCCAGAGGAGGGGGACAAGAGCTGGGGCATAGAGTGTGGAGGGGTTGGGGGCAGGAGCTGGGGGAGGGATTGGGGGACAGGCATGGGGGGGCAGGAGCTGGGGGAGGGGTTGGGGGCAGGAGCTGGGGGAGGGATTGGGGGGCAGGTGGGGGGGCAGGAGCTGGGAGAGGGGTTGAGGGGCAGGAGCTAGGGGAGGGGTTGGGGGACAAGAGTTGGGGTATGGGGTGTGGAGGGGGAGCTGGGGAAGGGGTTGGGCTCAGGAGTTGGGGCAGGCAGTGGGGTGGGGGTTGGGGCAGGAATAGGGGTGGAGGGAGGAGCCGTGTCTTAGGAGGGTCACTGGGGTTTCTGTTTTGCCACCCCCCCAGGCTGGCTGAGGTGGGAAAACTTGGGCAGCAGCTTTGGGGGTGCCTTTCAGCCTGGGGGCTTGGGGACCCCACCTTCCTCCCCAAAGCTGCATGGGGGGTGTGTGTTTGTGGCTGTGATCCAACTGCTGGCACAACTCGGGTGTGTGGCTGAGTTTCAGGGCTGGGCCCCCCAGCACATCGAAACCTGAGGGCATATTTGCCCAAGGCCCAGGCAAAGGATGCGTCTCTCCCAGCTCTGGCAGCCAGTCCCACACCCCAGGAGCTCAGAGGAAGGAGCTTTCACCGAGGGGTGTTCATGTGTATCCTTCCTTCCTAGTAACTGGGGATGTTTGCTTAAAATGCAGCCTGCAGGCTACCCTAGTCTAAAACAAGGGGCTGACAAAGGAGGTGACCACCCCAGTGGCTTGTGGCTATGTGCGCAGGGACCAGTTGCCTGTCTCTGGGTTACAGGCCAGGATGGCTGTGTCACTTTTGGCCTCCCTGCCTGAGTAGGAAAGGGCCGCTCTGTGTTTAAAGACACTTTCCCTCACTTGCAGGTCTAGTGGCTTTGGTCAGTATGGAGAATTCCAGGCTGGACAAAGCCATGGATAGAATAGACTGGGGAGAACAATCCTGCATTGGCTGGGGAGACTAGAATACACTAGATTCGTTTCTCTTCTGTGACTGGATTGTTATGTTCGAGTTGGTCTACACTTAGGATAGGTCTACACTTAGGATGGTGTGTGGAGTATAGACACTGCATGGCCAGCTAGCATGACAAGCAGGCAAGTGTAGACAAGGCCTTAGTGGCCCAAACTGACCATTGCCCCATCATTTTTGATGCTGTAATCCAATTGCCTCTGACGTGATGAAGGCTGATCTATAGAAGTGTAATTCTTAGGCTAGGTCTACACTAACCCCCCCATATCGAACTAAGATACGCAACTTCAGCTACGTTAATAACGTAGCTGAAGTCGAAGTACCTTAGTTCGAACTTACCTGTGGTCCAGACGCGGCGCGCAGGCTCCCCCGTCGACTCCGCCTACTCCACTCGTCGATATCGACGGCGGAGCACTTCCTGGTTCGATTTATCAGACGCGATAAATCGAACCCAGAACATCGATCCCCCGCCTCCGACGCGACGAGTAAGTATAGACATACCCTTAGACTGCAGATGCGACTCCCGTAAGATTATTGCACAAATAAAGAACAATGTTTCCTTAGTCGAGCCACGGCTGTGTGCTTAGTGCAGACAAATAAGGAGACGCTGTCCCTTTCCCCGTCCCCAAGAGCTTATGACCTAAAGCAGACACTAACAGGGGAAAAACGCGGTTCAGATGCCAGCTATTAAATCCTGCCCCGACTTGCACCCTGTGTGGTAATTTGCTTCATGGTGGTTTTGTCCCAGTTGTACAAGATGTGAGGCAGGGACAGCCTTACTATTTTCAGGGCCCCTACTCGGCAGTCTCAGGACCCGATCCAGAGAGTAGCTGAGCATTTGTAACTCCCGTTGTCTTCAGACAGTCTAGGAAAGAAAGAGTTAATACCACACCAGTCCTTCCCAGGAAGCAAATTCTCACAGCGTGTTCAGTTCGCCTTATACAGACGGTGTGCTTCCCAAATGCCCCCTCAAACTAGCCATCTTTGAGAGCATGGCTGTTTAGAAGTTACAGCGCTGTTCACGTCACTTCAGGTTTAATTAGCCAGCTTCATCTTTGGTGCCTCCCTGTATTTTCCCATCTTTGGTTTTGAATATTAAATTCCAAACATAAAGGGGCGTGATGATACGCCCTAATGCAAAGCATTCACACTTCTTACATTATTTCCTTCCATCGCGTTGCTCCTTTGGTTCATAACACCCGTGCATCTCGCTTTTGGCAGTTTTTGTATTTGTTGAAGCCCAGTGCCATGCTATATTTGTCCTGGGGCATTGTGAGATACATGCCTTAGCATATGCGAGCAAGAATAGGCTAGTAGTGCAATTTAGCATGATTACCCAACACATACATATTAGATTAATACCACACATAGAATACCTATTAATATGGGGGCGGGGAGTGTGTGTATATGTGACCATAATGCCTGGAGAGGCCTCACTGAGAAGGCTTAATCAGGGCAAACTGCAAAGAATGGGGCAGGCATTCCCCAAAAGTGGGGAATGCCCACTCCTATAATTAGATTTATCCAGCCAGTAACAAAACAGCTTCTGTATTACCTTACTGGTGTCCAAGAAGCCCAAAAATACAGTTTCCCTTAAGCCAGCGATGTCCAATACGTTCGCCACTAGCCACATGTGGCGAGTAGGCTATTGAATTGCGGCTAATGCATGAGCGAAGACAGCAGTACGGGAAGACAGGTTGCGTGCTTTGATATACAGCTTGTTAACGTGGCTAGGGTATAGTATTTTTATGTTAATAGTACCTATTACATTATTTTTTTGTAATATTTACTTATTTTTGATATTTGAAATGTAGTTGGTAGTATGTTTTTTAATCCTTTTTTATAATGTGGCAAATAAGAAAAAATCAAAACCACAAGTGTGGCTAATAAAAAAAATTCAAAACCACAAGTGTGGCTAGCATTGAATTTCTATTGGACACCGCTGCCTTAAGCAATTCAGCCCTGGGCTCCCACCCAGACAGCTAAGTCAAATGTGGTGAGGATTACTTAAAATCTTTGTCACCATATATAAAGTTCTACCAATCCCAAGAGATCGGACACATTACCCAGCAGGTCAGTGAATATTTCAAATCTTACCCAAATACATGCTTACAGCCAATTCTTATTAACTAAATTAAGATTTATTAAAAAAGAAAAGAAAGAGGTATTGTGGTTAACGATCATTATACATACAGATAGTAGAGATGGTAAGCTGCTGATTTGTAGGAAGTTCTTCCAGAATTAATTCCATAGGCTATAGTCCAATAGGCAGTCTGTGTATAGTTCAAAATTGGTTCAAATCCTTCCATAAGAATTTGCAGGGACAGTCCAGGGTACCTGAAGACCTCAATCTTGCGGCTTCCCCTGACAAAGTTTAAGCAGATGTGAGACGACAGGATCCTAGAGTTCTTTTATAGATCTCTGGCAGGTTACGATAGCCTCTTGACAGCAGATAATACAGCGGACCTTCCTTGCGTGAAGAATAGGTAATATACATTATTGCTTTGAAGTCTATTCCTATTTCCTACCTATACATAGTTAGTTAGTTGCATTGATTAGCATAATGCAATTGACCATTCAAAGGTTCACAGGTTGTTTGCTACAAACTTCAAAGAGAAATAAAGACAATAATATTACACCACGTTTCATCTAATTGTTAATATTGCCTTTTGATCTCTGTATCAATAGAATATAGTCACAAAATATTGCAGACAGGAACTGATATTTAGATTCTACATGCTATTTAGATCACATTGTTAAACTCCTAACAGTTTAACCCCAACAAAGACAATTAGTATTTATTTCTAATTCTCTGACAATATCGGTTTGCATTTCAAAGGATTTACTCCACTTACATGGCTTTATAATTATCTACAAAAAATGGCCCTGTTTACCATTTCAGTACTTCTCTAATATGTTCTTAAAGGTTGATCTGGGTCCCTTTAGCCTGCTGGTTGCTTAACCCTTTCTGCTCAGTGTCCCAGTACATAGCCTATATGTATTGGCTAACAGCCTATTACCGTTGTGTGCATTTTACCCGCTGAAGTGCTCTTGGAGATGAATGTTGCAGTAGTAGAAGGGACAGTCTTCAAATAGTTGCTTCTTGCTTTCAGGTCCAGCAACATGTTTCAGGTGCCATTGCCTCTGGATCGAGATGGGATCCTCTTCCGGCTCCGCTTTACCACCCTGGCTGTCGGGACCGTGTGTTGCCCGCTGTTTGGATTCCTTTTCTGCGTGATCTGGTCTCTGCTGTTCCACTTCCAGGAAACGACAGCTACACACTGCGGTGTATGTGCCTGCAGCTTGGTAGAGAACTTAAAGGGACCCACTAGACTCCTAGAGCAACATCTGTTAAAGATGTGATTTCTCAAAGAATGGCAGTGTTGTCTAGTGAGTAGAGTAGGAGACCTGGGCATAAGGAGTCCTGTATTTTATTCCTGGCTTCCCCAGAACTCAATAGGTGCTGTGTGAACTTGAGCCAAGTTACTCTCCTTCTCTGTGTGTCTATTTCCTGATCTGGGAGCTAGGGATAGAACTTGCCCTTGTTAAGCAGTCTGACATCTTAGAGAGCTGTCAATGTGACCTATTCTAATACAAAATCCCAAAGCCTCGTCAGCAAACTCTCCTTTTTCTCCCAGGTCCCCAATTACCTCCCCTCCATCAGCGCCGCGATTGGCGGCGAGACCCCTCAGCGCTACGTGTGGCGTTTCTGCATTGGCCTCCACTCGGCACCCCGCTTCCTGGTGGCCATCGCGTACTGGAACCATTACCAGAGCTGTCACTGTGCGCACCCGCGCTACCCGCGGCTGTGCCGCGTCAACTTCACCCTCAACCTGCTCGAAAACATCGCTCTCCTTTTGCTGACGTACGTGTCTTCCTCGGAAAACTATGGTAGGTTTCTACAGCGTGCTGTGCCGATTCTCTGGGTCGTAACAGTTGGGGTTCTGCACAGTCGTGAGTCACTTAATTACAGTTATTATTTTTTTTAGTGCTTATTTTTGGGATCATCGGTTCAGGAGAAAAATCAATACAAATGCACACATTCCATTCAAATCTATGGTCCCTGTATTAATAAAAATGCCTGGGACTTGTATGTAGCAAGCATTAACTAATTGATCCTCATGGTAGGGACGCGACATGGCCAAAATCACAGAGGAAGTCAGCGTTAGAGCAGGGATTAGAATTTAGGACTTCTTCGCTCAAAGTCGTGCACTCAGACTGTGTCCCCCACTTCTGCCGCTTTTCCCCATTGCAATAAGAAACACTACAGTGTTCGGGTTGAGTCTGGCTTGCATTCTAACTCCTTCTTTAGTTGCTTATAACTTTATCTCCGATAATTTCCTGTGATTGGTCTCGAGGAAGGTCCTCTAATGGATTGGTAACTGGTTAGAAGGCAGGAAACAAAGGGTAGGAATAAATGATCGATTTTCAGAATGGAGAGAGGTAAATAGTGGTGTGTCCCACGGGTCTGTACTGGGCCCAGTTCTATTCAACATATTCATAAATTATCTGGAAAAAGGATAAACAGTGAGGTGGCAAAATTTGCGGATGATACAAAACTACCCAAGATAGTTAAGTCCCAGGCAGACTGCAAAGAGCTACAAAAGGATCTCTCAAAACTGGGTGACTGGGCAACAAAATGGCAGATGACATTCAGTGTTGATAAATGCAAAGTACTGCACATTGGAAAACATAATTCTAACTATACATATAAAATGATGGGATCTAAATTAGCTGTTACCACTCAAGAAAGAGATCTTGGAGTCATTATGGATAGTTCTCTGAAAACATCCACTCAGTGTGCAGCGGCAGCCAAAAAAGAATGTTGGGAATCATTAATAAAGGGATAGATAGTAAGACAGAAAATATCATATTGCCTGTATAAATCCATGGTACATCCACATCTTGAATAGGGTCGCCCCACCTCAAAAAAGCTGTATTGGAATTGGAAAAGGTTCAGAAAAGGGCAACAAAAATGATTAGATGTATGGAACAGCTTCTGTATGAGGAGAGATTAATAAGACTTGTACTTTTCAGCTTGGAAAAAAAAGGTCTAAGGGGGGATATGATTGAAGTATAAAATCATGAGTGATGTAGAGAAAGTAAATAAGGAAGTGTTATTTACTCCTCCTCATAGCACAAGAACTAGGGGTCACCAAATGAAATGAATAGGCAGCAGGTTTAAAACAAACAAAAGGAAGTATTTCTTCACACAACGCACAGTCAGTCTGTGGAACTCTTTGCCAGAGGATGTTGTGAAGGCCAAGACTACAACAGAGTTCAAAAAAGAACTAGATAAATTCATGAAGGATAGGTCCATCAATGGCTATCAGCCAGGATGGGGAGGGACGGTGTCCCTAGCCTCTGTTTGCCAGAAGCTGGGAATGGGTGACGGGATGGATCACTTGATGATTACCTGTTCTGTTCATTTCCTCTGGGGGAACCTGGCATTGGCCACTGTCGGAAGACGGGATCCTGGGATTGATGGACCTTTGGTCTGACCCAGTCTGGCTGTTCTTAAGGAGGGTGAAGTTCTTAATTTTAAGTTAAAGCAAACTGCGCAGCCGTTTTGTGTGTGTGTATGGGGTGGAGGGGTATCTGTGCATGGTGGGCTAGGAGATGCTCTTCTCCCATCTGTTTGCAACTGGGTAACAATGTTTGCGGCTGGATAAGTCAGTTTGATTAGCGTGGTTTAACTTTCAGGTATAGAGACAGACTAGTGCAGTTCTAGTCTGAATGACAACCCTGTAAGAATGGCATGAGGGGCCTTTATGTATCTAGCATTTGTTTGTGTCAATTTTTCTAGCTGCCGGCCTGGGATCTGAGAGACAGGCTGAGTTCTTTCTGAGTTGCATGTTCGCTGCAGTAATAAAGATTCTGCAAGTCAAATTCAGGCCTCAGTTACACCTGTGATAACCCGGTGGGCCCAGTTCATCCCTGGTGACTTCAGTGGAGTTCCGCCAGTCGTGAAAACGGCCCATTGCTTTCAACCGGGTCAAACAGGTGTAGGTGGCCGGCTGTTGGAGGGTAGTTGTGGTGGTGCGTGACCCAGACTAGAATGGGACATACTGCGGCATAGCTGCCTGCACAGGGCAGTGGAAGCAGGAGGACAGAAAGGGGGTTTCACTGAGTGCATTTGGGAAAAAGGTGCCGTTTCTGTACAGGCAACTTTCCGAGTAGAAGCCCTGGGATGATGCAGCGACCCTCAGCAAGATGGGCTCTAAGGGCCAGCGAGGCAGAGAGCAGCTGTCTTGCTGGGGGTCAGATCGGGGTGTAGCTGTCTCCAGGGCCTTGACTTGGTGGTGATGAGGTCCCAGCTGGGGACTGGTGATGTTGTCAGGAAGGATCAGTGGCCAGTTGGCACTTGGCCGTAGACATCCGGTGTAGTGGGGAGGAAAACGGTGATGATTACTTGTCAGGGAGGCAGCCCGCACCCCACTGAACTCAATGAGTCGTTTCATATTGATTTCCAGTGGGGCCAGGATTTCCCAGCAGGTACAGGTGGGAGAACAGGGCAGCCTGTGCCCTGGCTTGGCGTCGAGTGGGTGTGTGAAAAGACAATGTCTTGCTACGCCACCCCGTCGGCGTGCAGGAAAAACAGCGAAGGAGGGTGGGAGAGGCAGCACCTTTTAAGCTCTCAATGTCTTTCAGCCTCCTGCTAGTCACTTGTCTTTCCACACATGCCCTCTGCCAGTATGTCAGGTACTCTGGTTCTGCTCACCCACTCGTTGCTGGGTTGGTGCTTGTTACAGGACCTTGTCCCTTGCTGCACCAGCCTGGCACCCCTGTTCACCTCCTCACTGAGTCAGGTCCAGACGTGTCCATTCGAGGCACTTGGCATTTTTAATGCTGGCTGCCATGGTTCACCTGTATTTCCCCCTCCGTGATCCAGCATGGGCATCCTCTATCAGGCTTCCCGGTCCCCAGCCATCACCTCTCTGGGGTGGAGACCTGCGTGTCTCTCCCTCCTGACCAGGCATTTCCAGGCTGCCCAGCTCCCAGCCTCTGCTGTGAATTCCCCAGCGAGTGAATTCCCTTGGCAGGCCTGCTTTGCCTTCTCCTCAGAGGCTGTGAACAGTGAAGTTCCCACACAGCTCTTGGGAAGCAAGCTCATTGATACCCAAGGTGGAGGCATTACAGAGAAAACGTAAAAAACAAGCGAAGAACCTACACACTTGCTAATAAGCTCTCCAAAGATCCCCCCAGCTCCAGCAATTGCTCTGGCAGGCGGGCAGTCCTTCAAAGCACCAAGATGGTTTTCTGTGCTCACAAGTTCATTACAGCTGTTAGCTCAGAACAAGCACCCCTCGGAATCCGAGTCACTTCTTCATACCCGTTGGGTCTTTGATGTGTCCTCATGGAACAGGGGCAGCTTCAAAAGGCTGTGTTCCTGCGGAACTGGAGGGAATACGTTTGCAAACACCTCCCCTTAGAGAGTTCCTGGGGAAACCCACGTTACTTTTAAACTTCACATCATTTTCAATTAGTCCTTTGAAGTTCATAACACTTCTCAGGATTTACATTAGTCAGGTCTCCTCCCGAGAGACGTTGCACACAATCTCACAATAAGACATACACATTTGCCCATTTTTAATACAATGAACTCCTAAGATATTTAAACGTAAGTTGCTACGATTTGTCCAGGATATTGCAGGAACTCACCGTCTGTCGCATCAATGTATTTGTTTGCAGTGTTGTAGCCGGGTTAGTCCCAGGATACGAAAGAGACAAAGTAGTTGAGGTAATAGATTTTACTGTACCAGCTTCACACAATGCACAGTCTACCTGTGGAACTCTTTGCTGGAGGATGTTGTGAAGGCCAAGACTATATAACAGGGTTCAAAAAAGAATTAGATCTGTTCATGGAGGATAGGTCCATCAATGGCTGTTACCCAGGATGGCTAGGGATGGTGTCCCTAACCTCTGATTGCCAGACGCTGGGAATAGGTGACGGGATGGATCACTTGATGATTACCTGCTCTGTTCATTCCCTCTGGGACACCTGGCACTGGCCACTGTCAGAAGACAGGATACAGGGCTAGATGGACCTTCGGTCTGACCCAGCGTTACCTTTCTAATGTTCTGTTGGTGGAAGATATAAGTTTTTGAGCTTCACAGAGCTCTTTTCCAGGTCTGGGGAAGGAAATCGGAGCATGTGAGCTAAATATGAGTTGGGATAGATTGTTCAGCAAAAGGGATAACGAGTTGGCATTTGCAAACCAACTGCTGAAATATTGCAATGAGCCTATTTATGTCATCCCTAGGTCATAAGTCTGAATCTAGCCCCAGGTGGCAGTGACTGAAAGTCGTTACCTCCTGATGGCTGTTAGGTGGCCTATCTGAAATGGGTTGGTTGGATCTCGGTGCAGTGCATTGTGGGCAAGGACACAGGTAACAAACCACCTCCAAAATGAGGGGTTATTGTCCCTCTTGCTGGAAGCCTCTGTAGAGGGTCAAGGCCTGAATGGGCCCTGGAAACTGAATGCCCTTCTCAACTAGGGTGACCAGATGTCCCGATTTTATAGGGACAGTCCCGATTTTTGGGTCTTTTTCTTATATAGGCTCCTATTACCCCCACCCCCATCCCGATTTTTCACATTTGCTGTCTGGTCACCCTATTCTCAACCCTACAGGCGCCCTGGCAGGCCAGGTTTGCTGTGCATTACGTGGATGATGAAGAGGAAGCTTGCATTGCTGCAGCTCCTGGTCTCTGTATCCAGGGCTTGTGAAGCTAGCCCTGTTCGCTGTGCTGCTCTTCCAGGAACAGGAAGGAAACTGTTTAGATTTAGACCTTCAAAGCTGACGAGTTCCTGAAATGGGGAGCAGGGGATTTGCCAAGTCGAGGAAAAGTGGTTGAGAAAGAAGGTATAAAGGAGTGAGAATGGGTCTGAATGTTCCCCTCCCTGATCTTCACTAATGTGCGGTTCTCCTGGGGCAAGCAGGAGCAGAATTGACTAGCCACCCCGACGTAAACTGTGCTGTTCCCTAGAGCACCCTCCTCGGCTTCCCAATCCAGCGTCTGGTCCTCAAGGCGCTGGGGCTGGCGAATGCCCCATAGAGTTCAGTGACTCATAGATGGGTTCTGGTGTCTCAAAGTGCATTGATGCATTTGCTTCCTTGAGGCTTTAGTGCTGCTGAACGTGCCACCAGTAACCACCTGAACAGGTTCGCCCACCGCATTAAAAGATTCCCTCGAGATTGCCCAGTCTGTCTCCATCTGCTCCAGAACCCTGGGCCAGACATCCCCCGCAAATCTTACGTCCTCTGTGGCTTGCCCAGCAGCTTTGACCCAGAGTGCATTGTGCGTATTGGACTGGAAGTCCTGGGAGAGTATTGGCATGTGTGAGCAAGGTTCGGGGTAGAGGCTGAAGTTCATACCGGTTCTCCCAGCCCCATTATTATGGGCTGACCGTAGCATCGACCAACGCCCTTGTTTTACTGAAACAAAAGCAGGTTTCATTTGACAGTCTCTGGCAAGGGATCTCCAGAGTTATTTTTCACGATGAATTCGCAGTTTATCATCACCCCCTGCCAGGCTTCTTTTACCCTGAAATAAGACACCCACGTTCCTTTGTTATTGTAGGGTTGCTTGTAAGTGCGAGGCTGAGGATGCTGCTTGGTGCATGAGTTTGCGGGGAAAGGCTTGGGATTTTTTTTTTCTTAATTTGAACCATTTATTTGAAAATGACCCACCCAGAATCACATGGGCTTTGCTAATGGGGGGTGAGAACACCTTTAGTTCCTCTGCCCGAATTGGCAACGTTCCTCTAAAGAGGTCAAAGGTTACGTCTCTGTCCCAGCTCGGAATCAATGTGCAGGGACCCAGAGAGAGTCTCGCTATTATTAACAAGAGTAATAACGGCTGGGAGCCCGGAGTCCAGGCTTCTCTTCCTAGTTCTGCCACTGACTCACTGTGAAGGTGACCTAACTTCTCTGCCCCTCAGTTTCCTCATCTGTGGAATGGAGATAATGACACTGACCTGTTTTCCAGGCTTGCGTGTCTGTAGAGCATGTCAGGGTAAATGCAAAGGGGCACGACCGTCATCCAGTAATGACCCTTTGGCCTCGGCTGGCACCTTCCAGTTCAGGCTGTGAACGTGCTTTGTGCACATGAAAGAATACGGCCGGCCTCCCATTCCCCCTGCGAGGAGGGCAGTGATGTTGTCCCTGCTGTACAGATGGGGACAATGACACCACCCAGCAGCCTCGTTGTCAAACCTCCCTCCCTCCCCTGCCCCCTTTGCATAGGAATTGGTGCCACTCCGCTGTGCTGTCACAGACTCCTGTGCTCAGATTATGCCCCGCCCCCGTGTATCCACTAACTACATTCTAAGCCAGGGGTGGGCAAACTTTTTGGCCCGAGGGTCACATCTTGGTATTAAAATTGTATGGCGGGCCATGAATGCTCACGAAATTGGGGGTTGGGGTGCAGGAGGGGGTGAAGGCTCTGGCAGGGGTGTGGGCTCTGGGGTGGGGCCAGAAATGAGGAGTTCAGGGTGAGGGAGGGGGGTGGGGCAGGGGGTTGGGGTGGGGAGGAGGGGAAAGGCTCCGGCTGGAGGTGTGGGCTCTGGGGTGAGGCTGGGGATGAGGGATTTGAGGTGTAGGAGGGTGCTCCAGACTGGGACCAAGGGGTTCAGAGGGCGGGAGGGGGATCAGGGCTGGGGCAGGGGGTTGGGGCACGGGCGGGGGGGAGGGGTAAGGGCTCTGGGGTGGGGCCAGAAATGAGGAGTTCCGAGGGAGGGAGGGGGCGCCGGGCTGGGGAAGGGGGTTGGGGTGCAGGAGAGGGATCAGGGGTGCAGGATCCAGGCAGCGCTTACCTGAAGCAGCTCCTGGAAGCAGCGGCATGTCTCCCCTCCGGCTCCTATGCGGAGGCGTGCCCAGGTGGCTCTGCGCGCTGCCCCGTCCGCAAGCACTGCCCCTGCAGCTCCCATTAGCCAATGGGAGCTGCGGGAGTGGCACTTTGGGTAGGAGCAGCACGTGCAGCCCCCTGGCTGCCCTACATGCTGCTGCTTCCGAGAGCCTCGGCACACGCGCCCGGAGAAGCCTCCAACCCCACTCTCTGGCTGGAGCGCAGCAAGCCCCAGACCCCGCTCCCCAGCCAGAGCTCGAGGGCCCGTTTAAACCGTCTGGAGGGCCGGATGTGGCCCCTGGGCCGTAGTTTGCCCACTACTGTTCTAAGCCCTGAGGGGTGCTCTCCTTCCTGCTCTGTACACACTGAGAGCACGCCCCAAAAAGGCAATGGAGTGACGTCACATGGCTGGCCCCTGATTCCCTGGCTTGTTAGTGGCAGCACCATGAATAGATCCCCGGAGCTTTGGGTCCCGGGTCACTACTAGGTAGTACTGACCCAGGCCCTCCAAGCCTCCCGGCATGGGCCTTGTAATGCACGCTGACTTCTCCTTGCCGTGGCCTCCCCAGCATTTCTCAGGCAGCTCCCATTGGCTTATTTCCATGCTCAGCATTAACGGGAAACCTGTTGTCTTGTCGATGCAGCAATCCATGAAAATTCCTTCATCCTCTTTATCACCTCGGCCCTGGGTCACATGCTCCTGACTTGCATTCTGTGGCGGATGACTAAGAAACACACAGTAAGTCCCGAGGTACAGTAACCTTCCCTTCTCTACTGTCGCGGCTCTTCTCTTGGGTGGGCTGGGGGCATACAGCTGGGGGTGGAGGGCTTCATGTCGGTCTCTCATCAGCATGAAAGCGCCACGCCGGGGCAAGACATCAGAGCGACTTTAGGGGGTGAAACAGACCGAGGGGACAGGTGATGACTGAAAAACATGCGACGGGCCAGTTAACCAAAACGAATTGAGCGTTTATCTGCACACGGGCAGGTCTGATTTCCTACTTGCTTCCCCTAAAACATGTGCCGGGGTTAGAGTTGGAACCAAAACCAGTCGCTGGTTAAGGTCTCTTTTGTGACACTGCTTTCCCTGACCCCGTACACTTGGTTGGTGGCGCGCCAGTGATGGAATCTGGACTCTGGTTTCTTGGTTGCCTTGCGGGCTGGGAGCTCGTGTTTTGTGGAAAGAGTGAAGACATCTGGTTTTGCAAGCAAACTGGAAAGGAATTCATTATTAATACGCACCAGCAGAGGGCAGGATTAGCCGCACTGTTTTTTCTACATTATAATACTTTTAGGCTGACCATACGTACCGTTTTAAACGGGACAGTACCGTTTTTTTCATATTTCCCGACCGTCCCGTCGTTTTAATATAAATGTCAATTTTGTCCCGTTTTTAATAAACTATATATAGTTTTTATTTTTTTGTAAAAAACTGAACGCTGGCTTGTTGCGGCTGCCCCTCGTCTCCCCGCCGAGCCGCTGAGCGGGAAGACGAGGGGCGGCTTGTTGCGGCTGCCCCTCGTCTCCCCGCCGAGCCGCTGAGCGGGGAGACGAGGGGCGGCTTGTTGCGGCTGCCCCTCGTCTCCCCGCCGAGCCGCTGAGCGGGAAGACGAGGGGCGGCTTGTTGCGGCTGCCCCTCGTCTCCCCGCCGAGCCGCTGAGCGGGGAGACGAGGGGCGGCTTGTTGCGGCTGCCCCTCGTCTCCCCGCCGAGCCGCTGAGCGGGGAGACGAGGGGCGGCTTGTTGCAGCTGCCCCTTGTCTCCCCGTCCCGTTTTTGCCATCCCAATGTCCCGTTTTTGTCTCAAGGAAATATGGTCAGCCTAAATACTTAGCACAGCTGTAAGTCTTTCCTCCAAGATCTCCGAACTATTTACTGTCCCTCTGTAATCCTCTCAGCACCCTGCAAAGGGGGGTTAGTCCCATTTTTCTAGGCTGGTAAACTGAGGTGCACAGGGATTACGTGACTCCTCTGTCATATAGCAAGTCAGAGATCGAACACGGGAGTCCTGACTCTCAGTCCACTGCTCCAAGCCCTGGACAGGCTCCTGCTTCCGCTCCCTGTTCTGGAGAGAGTAGGGCTGCTGGTTTCCAGCCTGCTGATAGTTTAACCTGCCTCCGGTTGTTTGAGTAGTGGGAGGGCTGGTTCTGGAGCACTAGAGGAGCGATGTTCACTAGCCTGTGGGCTCCAGCGTGTAGGCGCTTTATTTTTTAGGCTAAGCCTTTGCACATTCCCAGATCTTTCTGGATCTCAGTGCTCCCTCACTCCCCAGCTCCTGCAGTCATCTTCCTGTTTCCCTTCTCCCTCTGGTGCCCACTGGACACGTGCCCCATGTGACAATGGTGCCCGTGGGAGCCAGCTAAGGTCACTCAGGGTGAACTGCAAACAGAACGGGGCAGACGAACCCCAAAAGCTGGTGGATATTCCAATACTTAGATTTACCAAGCCAGCATAAAACAGCTCCTATAGTACCTCACTGGTTACTCAGAAGTCCAAATAATGCAGTTCCCTTAAAGTGCCCAGCCTCCGGCCTCCATCCAGACACACACATCAGATATGATGATGATTGCTGAAAATCTTATCTCATCATATAAAAGAAAAGGTTCTTCCAACCCCAAGGATCAGCCACACACCCAGGTCCAATTATAACTTAGATGTCACCCAAAATACACGCTTATAGTCAATTCTTATTAACTAAACTACAATTTATTAAAAAAGAAATGAGAGAGTGTGTTGGTTAAAAGATCGATATACATACAGACTTGAATTTAATTCTTGAGGTTCGGATACACAGCAGAGATGAGTTTGTGTTGCCAAAAGTCCTTTTACAAATAGTCCATAAGTTATAGTCCAATGTCCATATTTAAGGTGACTCCAGTCAGTGACTGGGGATCTCAATTCTTGTTGCTTAAGGTTTCCCCCTCTTGAAACCCAAAGCAGATCTGCGATAAAACAGGATCGTGTCCCAGGGTTTTTATACATTTTCCAGCAGCCTCTTGGCCTGAGAGAATAAGCTTAATCTTCTGTCTCCCAATCACCCTGGCAATTAGCATAGTGTAATTTATCCATGAAATAGTTCAGATACAGTTTATCACAACCTTCAAAGAGACATAGACAATAATACTATTTCACTCAGATATCTTCCTAAATGTTAATACTCCTTTTTTGATCTTTGAATCCAAGCTACAGCAATAAACAAGACTTGTTTGCTTACATCACAAGACCTGAGCAAACATCTACCCTTCTACAATGCAGACTTGCATTTCAAAGCTGTGTTCATTTACATATCTTCCTAACCAGTCTTTAAAGTTCGGCCATGGGTCAGGTCAGTCTGTGAGTTCATTAACTCTTTCTGGCCCTAGGTCACCTTTCAATGAGATATTCTATTACACTCATAACGTCACACCCCATCCCAGAAATCTTGCTCACAGATTGCCCTGTCAGCCGCGGGGCAGGGAGACCTGGAGATATGCCCAGGAATTCAACCCCTCCCTCCGGCTCACGGCTGAGGCAGGCTGCCCACAGGAGAAGCTTACGCTCCAGCTGCAAAGGAGAGGCCTTCGGGCTCCGGGGTTGTCAGTCTGGCTCCTTTCACCCAGCAGTGAAATTGACAAAGGCTTCGGCCCTGTCTACACTTCAAAATTATGTCGACGTAACATACGTCAGCACACAGCCACCGCACTTAGCAAATCACTCGCGTGTGCTTGGCGCCTTGTGTCAACGGTGTGCGTCCTCACCAGTCACACTTGTGTCGATTGTACTGTCAGTGTGTGACACTGTGGGATGGCACCTGAATGCCAGTAACAGTCGCTGTAAGCAAGGCAGCGCCTACACTGACACTAATGACATCCACCACGACTCTGTGCAGCTTGGGGAGGTGGTGTTCTTAAGTCGGCATAGAGAGGCATTTACATCAGCGGGAGAGATTAATAAGACTGGGACTTTTCAGCTTGGAAAAGAGACGACTAAGGGGGGATGTGATGGAGATCTCTAAAATCATGACAGGTGTGGAGAAAGTAAATAAGGAAGTGTTATTTACTGCTTCCCATAACAGAAGAACTAGGGGTCACCAAATGAAATGAATAGGCAGCAGGTTTAAAACAAACAAAAGGAAGTATTTCTTCACACAACGCACAGTCAACCTGTGGAACTCCTTGCCAGAGGATGTTGTGAAGGCCAAGACTATAACAGGGTTCAAAAAAGAACAAGGGAAGTTCATGGAGGATAGGTCCATCAATGGCTATTAGCCAGGATGGGCAGGGAAGGTATCTCTACCCAGAAGCTGGGACTGGGTGACAGGGGACGGATCACTTGATGATCACCTGTTTTGTTCATTTCCTCTGGGGCACCTGGCATTGGCCACTGTCAGAGACAGGATACTGGGCTAGATGGACCTTTGGTCTGACCCATTGTGGCCGTTCTTAAGTGAAGACACTTCCACAGCGAGGTCAATGCAAGGCAGCTTACGTCAACCTAACCGCATAGCGTAGACCAGGCCTTAGAAACCAGCCTCTACCTGAGGTGGGAGATGGTGCTTGAGTCCATGGAGGGTTGACAAGTCACGTGGTCTTCAGGTGGCCACTTGTCACATGGTGCGCAGGCCCCCGTAAGGACATTGGGCCCAGCTTCAGCAGAGCTTGGACTCGCAGCCCCCTATCCTGGGAGCGGGGGCTCACTGAGCACAGGTGAAACGAGCCCAGCTACCTCCCTGAAAGGGCCACCTGACACCTCTGTCAAACTCTCACCGGACTGTTGGCAGAGGTTTTCCCAATGACACGACGACGGTTTAGCTGACTCACTTCAAGCGAGTGCTCGAAGAACAAAGCTCCAGCTAGTAAAGACTAAAGCTCCCGTCGGTTGGGGTTGGCTGCAGCGTGCCCGACGGTACCGTCTGTCAGGGACGGTCTAGGGATACTCCTGCAGCTCTGGTCCTGCAAGGTTCAGATCACCGCTCTGGGCATTGCGACCAGGGGCACTGGGTCCTGGCGCCACTCAGGTTTGGCCCAGCCACCCCTCCATCGTGATGAGGCAGGGTCAACTGGGCCACATATGAATGAGTGACGCTATCGGGGGCCGGGCCAAAGCTGAGTGGCACGGCAACCCCAGAGGTCGCGACGCCAGAACGGGGAGCACAGCCCCGCGGGACAGGAGCTGCGTTACGCACGGTGTATTTATCCAGTACATGTTACATCCACGTTCTCTATCGTGGGTCAGAAATACTTAGTAAGCCAGATACTTTTTGCCCTGTGGCTATTGAGTGGGTGGCGACGGGCGATTTTACAAATGGGTCCTAAGCCCACACAGGTGGAGAATCGCTGGACTTAGAATCATAGAATCTCAGGGTTGGAAGGGACCTCAGGAGGTCATCTAGTCCAACCCCTGCTCAAAGCAGGACCAACCCCAACTAGATCATCCCAGCCAGGGCTTTGTCAAGCCTGACCTTAAAAACCTCTAAGGAAGGAGATTCCACCACCTCCCTAGGTAACCCATTCCAGTGCTTCACCACCCTCCTAGTGAAAAAGTTTTTCCTAATATCCAACCTAAACCTCCCCCTCTGCAACTTGAGACCATTACTCCTTGTTCTGTCATCTTCTACCACTGAGAACAGTCTAGATCCATCCTCTTTGGAACCCCCTTTTAGGTGACCTCTTGAGTCCCTGCCAGCCCCTATGTTTCTCTGATTCGGTGGTTGGGCGTCCCTGAACATCGGCAGCGTTGGTTGGACTCTAGAGCATGTTATAACTTTTAACCATAACAAAAAACACGGGCCCCGAGGTAAAGGCATCGGCTTGGAATGTGATGACAAATCAGCCCCAGCACAAGCATCACTGCTCACTTCTAGGGCAAAAAAACCGAGAGAGAGAGAGACCCTTGTAGGCTTGATTGAAATTCCCTACGCTGGGAAGGAGACCAGGAGTTCAGAGGTGTCCAGGGTTTGCGTGAGAGTGTACGGTTGCCGAAGCTGGGGAACATACTGCTTTTTTTCTGCCCGAGATGGCAGCAAAAGTCTTCTAAAGCGTTGAATTGTGTTATGGGCAGTTTTGTAGCAATATAATGGGGGAAAGGAAAGCACGAGGCTTCCGGCCGCAGCCTTCATTGCCACCGAACGTCGCTTTTGTTGGCTGATAGTTTGGGATTTCAACCCAGGTTTTCAGCATCCCCAGGTAACATCTCATCCGGGCGCTACCCTGGTCTAACCAGGGGGTTGCCCGGTGTTAACCCTGCCTGCAGGGGGCTGTGCCCGCCTGGCAGGGCTGCTCCTCCAGAGCCCGCGTTGTGAAACCTGAATCTGCCAAGTCACCCGCTCGGCCGTTTCATGAGGTCCTTCCGAGAAGATTAGGAAACGTGGTGGGAGGCGGCTTACGCTGCTCTCCCTGTGTGTGTGCGCGGTGGGGATGATGGTGTTCCTTACACCACTCTTGATCCTTCTCCCTTGCCCCTCATCTACCCCGCTCTTTTACACCCCTCGTTCCCTCCTAGGGGGAAGAACTCAGGACCAAAGGAGTTCGGAATGGTGTCTCCTTATTCCTGAGAGCCCAGCGGTGTCTTAGTAATTGTCCACTTCCAGTCCTAGTAACGGGGCTTCTGCCATGACCTCCGGCAATACCCAAGTGGCCGTACCCTTGGGGACACGCTAGGGCTGCCTACATGGCATGTCATTGTTGGCAGGACCCGTTGCTTATTTTCTGTGTGCGCATGTAGGTGTGATGTGCCGTGCAACCCCAACGAGCCGACACCCTCTGGGGACCCCCCAAGCCGCAGCGAGGCCAGACCTGCACAGATCTCTCTGCAAACGTAGCCTTACAAAGAAACGCTCTTGATCTGCATTCGGGCCCCAGCTGTGCTCATGGTCCATGACCGTCTTTGTCCTGTTGGGCCCATCACCATGGTATCTAGCAGGCAGCCTCTGAAGGCCACTTGAGGCCTGCCACAGAGACCTAACGCCTTTGGCTTCAGTTCCTCTGGTTAGAGAGACCTAGAGATCCGCTCCTGAGGTCTGCAGGACTCCAGCCCTGCTGGCAGGGCGCTCCGAGCGCCGGTGGGCGCTCAGTCAGACCCGGGGGACGTGCGTTACACCTGGTCCGACACCAAGAGGCATTGTCCTCTGGGCTGGCTGTGGAGTGTGTGGGTTGCTTTGGCCGAGCGTGCGGCCAGCAGGGCCTTGCTCTCACCGGCGCTACTTCCTCTCCCTTTCTGCGGATGGGAGGAAGCTGGAGTCGCACCTCGGGCCCAGATAAAGGTCTCTCCTGCCCGTCTCCGCCCCCCTCCCACCTGAGCATCTCAGGCATTTTGCAGACACTGAGGCTTCAGACTCGCCGCTGCCGTAGAGGTAGAACGGTCTCGTTATCCCCGCTCAGTAGACAGGGACGCCACGGCTCAGGCAGGCTAAACGTCTCGCCCAAGGTCCCACAGAGCCAGAGTGTGACTCCGGATCTCCTGACAGCCGAGCTCCCGCGCTAGCCACCGGACACACACTTGCTTCTCTTCCGCTCTCTCTTTCAGCGATGCTCGCCCTGTGCTCGCTGGCTGCCGTTAGCGCTGCGCGCCAGGAGGTGGCGCTGTGACACGGGGAGCGGGGCAGCTGGTTAATCACACGTCTCGGATGAAATGTATCCGCAATAAACGGGTCAGGGTTTTCGTTTGCACTGGAGCGCGTAGCGCTGGGAACTGCTGGTGTCTGTGCAGGACCTTCCCACACTGGGCATCATCGTCGCTACACTGATCTGTCTGTGCGGCAGAGCGCCCCGGCTGGGAGACGGTCTCGGTCACAGGCTGGCCGGCCCTTTGAGGAACGCGGGGCTCGGGCCTGCCTGTGGCCAGTGAGCTAGGGCTGAACGGGTCAGGCAGATTTAATGATCATCACTGACCCCAGCTCGGTGGGAGGGAGTTAGGAAACGGAGCTGAGAACTCAGCAGGGCAGTGGGGGCCAGGAGCCTGGGCTAGCTGGCTGGGCTCCGAGAGAAGGAGGCTGGCAAGCCTTCAAGGAGCAGCCTCGATGTTTAGAGAAGGGAGGGCGGGACTGGGTAAAGGGGAGATCGGGGGGACAGCCTGAGAGGCTGTGTTGAGCTGGGGACCTCCTGAGAGAGGAGCAGTGCCCCCAGCGAAGGGCTGGGAAGAGAGCCTGTTTTTCAGTTGCAGGATGGTAACAATCCAGTCCCCGACCCGGGATGCTGTTCGACGACAGGCCTTCACCGGGTATTGAGGAGCTCGTGGGAGGAGGGAAACTGAGGACAGGCGCAGCAGAACCACCCGAGACCAGCAGGGGGCGCTGCAACACTGGCGAGCCCATCCGCAGTCTGGCACGAGCCATGCGAATCTTGTGGGGTTTCTGGCCTATTGCTTGGTGTGTTTTCCTGAGATGACCTTGATTTTTGATGGGCGGAGGCGCCCCTCCCACCCACCACAGCCTGCAAGCTTAGCTAACAAGATCCCGGATCTGCAGATCTCCCCAGCCAGAATTGGATCAAACTCATGCTCTTATATGTACTGCGAGTTCGTCAGCAGGTGTCATCTTATCCTTGGGCCCCTACAGGCCGGTGCGCGGCCTGATGTCCTGGGGCCGGAGTCTGTCCCGTGGGCCGTGCTGGAGTGAGAGGCCATCGGGCACTTCCTTTGGCTGGCTCCCAGGCGCAGGGCGTTCGGCTCGGCACCGAGCTGCGACTGGCACTGCCATGCCCGGGGTGGGGGGCCACGCTGGGATCTTTCTGCCACGCTCAGCTTGGAACCCGGGGCTTGGGCCCGTCTCTTGCGACACGCAGGATATTTTGCAGAGGGCAGGGGGGGCTCGACTTGGCTGGAGAGCCCCATCGGTGGTGTTGCCACATCCTCCTCCCTTCCTGGCCGTGCCGTTCGCGCCGGGGCTGGAACTGCCAGTCTCAGCACTGATTAGAGAGAAGTGGGGCGGCAGCTGCTGACCTGGTAGGAAATTCTGACCGTGGGAGATTCTGGAGGGAAAACCCAGACGATCTTCTCATGCCAGGAAGGTGGCCCCACATCCTGACGGCAGCCCTGCAATCTCGGGCCCACCACTGGACTCTCTTCTTGTCTCCCCCCACCCCAAGGGGCTGCAGAGGCTGGTTTCTGCCCTGGGTCTGAGCTGGGTGTCAGGAGGGCCTGCTGGAGGGGACAGAAGTCCAGGAGGGGGAGGATGCAGAGCCCCCCTCAGGAGGGAAGGGCTGGATGTGCCCACAGCAAGCCCATTTGGGACTCAAAGGAAGTATTCCAACCCAGCCCCACCCCCTCGCGCTTAGAAATCCTAAGCCTTAGAAAAGCCCCAGGCCGCTCTAGTTATTACCCAGATCCTAGGCACCATTTGCTTGGGAATCCACTGGCTTACCATCTGACCCCCCCGTCGGCCATAGAATCTCACCCAGTTACCCCGGCATTGCGCCCAGTGGCTTGGGTTCGGCTCACGCACCTTCCAGAGACAGGCGTGAGATGGAGACTCCACCCCCTTCCCGGGCGACTTTGTTCCCAGGGTGAATTGCCCTGACTATGAAAAGTCAGGGCCTTATTTCTCGTTTGAAGTCGCCTGCCATTAACTTCCAGCCATTGCTTCTTGGGGCGCTTCTCTTCACTGCCTTCGAGAGCCCTGAGTGGGATTTGAACATAAACCACCTCCCAGCGCGGGGGAGGCCGCGACTGATCAGAGCAAAGCCTTCTCGTGCCGCTTCACCTTCAAGAGAACGGAGCAGGGAACGACGGAATGGCAGGAAGGCCACAGAAAGCACTGAGTTTCTGGGGTCAGATTCCCGGCCCAGCGCCTGGAACCTGCCCCCTTTGCCAAGTGTCACTCAGCGGGCCCAGGGCTGGCAGACGAGCGGCTAGTCTCCTCCATGCAGCTGGAAGGCACAAGAGAGAGACTTGGCACTGAATAAAGGCATTTCCTTGGTGCTGGGCGTGGATGCTTCGGGTGGGGGACAGGTACGGGAGGCCTGGAAGGGCGGAGCAGGGTTAGGAGTGGCCATTAGGGTCTCCTCCAGGTCCCATATCCCATGTGCTGGGGGCCAATTTCAGTGCTGGTGTAAGAGGGTACAACACCACTGGTTTTGCTGGGGTTTGCACTGTGGGGCGGTGGGGCAAGGTACAACGCCCCTGGTGATGCAGCGGTTTGCACTTGGGGGGGTACAACGCCCCTGGTTCTGAAGGGGTTTGCACCGTGTGTGTGTGGAGGGGTGAGGTACAATGCCCCTGGTGATGCTGGGGTTTGCACTTGGGGGGGTATAATGCCCCTGGTTCTGCAGGGCTCTGCACCGTGTGTGGGTGCTTGTGTGTATGCATGTGTGGCCCCGACAGGAATCTGAAGTCTTGCAAAAGTGTTGTGCTCATCACTGCTCGTGTTGCAACCGTCTTTGAGCAAGGGCAGGAAGGCGCTGGGGAGCTAGTCTGTAATGGGGAAGTAGAAACTCCAACCACCAGAGTTCAGTTTCCAGTTACGACGAGGCAGCCAGTAACGAGTGAACTAGCAAGGGAAGCTCCACGACGACGGCAGGGAGGAAAAGAGAGAGCAGGCCGGGCATGGGGCAGTGCAGAGAGAACAAAGGAGACAGAGAACGGGCTGAATAAAGGAGAGGGCAGGGCAGAGGGCTCAGGGGAGTGGACAAGTTTGGAGCCATCCATCCCCCGCTGCCCAGGGTTCTGGTCTAGGGTGACCAGACAGCAAGTGTGAAAAATCGGGACAGGGGGTGGGGGGGTAATAGGAGCCTATATAAGAAAAAGACCCAAAAATCGGGACTGTCCCTATAAAATCGGGACATCTGGTCACCCTATTCTGGTCCAGCATCTGCATTTTCCCACGTCTTGCCCGAGTTTCCTGTCGTTCATGCTCTGCAGCCCCCCCGCCCAGCCTGGTTTCCCCCTAAGGCGCGAACCAGCAATACGGTGAGATGTGCTCGTTTCATTCTGTGTTTGGCTCTGCGCGTGCAGACACATTTCCCCTCTTCCCCACCACGCTCTGCACTTTCTGCTGTGAAATCTCCCAGCCACTTCTGGCTAATCATCCTCTGACTCCGGCTCCGTGAGCGGGGCTGTGTGCCAAGGCCCATGGCAGCGTCAAGAGTTGCTGGAAGACCCCTCTGCTATTCCTCGTTCCCCGTGCTGCAGCCACCCCATCTGGGCGCTGATTCCAGCACATCCCCTGACCAGGAGCCCCCCAAGTTGTATCTAGAACATCAATGTGATGGGGGGTGGTGCCTTGTATCGGAGAGACACAAAACCAAGACACAAGTGTTACTGTGTGTTAACCCTGGTGTCCTGGCCAGACTGCAGTGACATCTGGCTCGCTAAACTGCTTTTTCCATTCGTCGTCTTATTCCCTTCCTGTTCTGCAGTGTTGCTGCACAGCTGTTCAATCGCGACCAAGCTCAACCCCAGAGGTGGCTGCATTTCAGTGGTGGGAGAAGCAGCTCCTAAGAGCTCTGGTTGAGTTTGCAAAGGGCTTTGAGGGAAGCTGCTCTGTACGTCCAGATCTATAGGTAGAGAAACGTGTGTGAGATGAATTATTTATAGTCTTTAAAATGCATTTCTAGGGGACCCTGAGCTCAGCGGAACGGGGCATGATACACAGGATCAATCTCCCTCAGGCGTTTTGATCGTACTTGTCACATAGGAGTGAGCAAACAGAGGGGTCGCTCTGTTCACACCTGTGTGGCCTACGGGAGCCGTGAGTCTGTATCAGAACCATGGACGGGGTCACCCGAACTCGTGGGCGTGCTAATGCTCCCCAGGATACCTGCAGCCAGCACACAGCAAGTGCAGCCCGCGGTGTTGCTGCTGGTCACTGAGATGAGCCAGCTATAAATATCCAACCAGAAATTCTCAGCACAGGAGCTGTATTTGTCCTCCCATTCACCACGTGGGAACCAGCAAGAGGTGCAGAAAGTGCAGACGCAAACCGAGCTGCAGCGTTTAGCGCTCAGCCAAATGCCTCTAGGATCTCGCAGTTCCCGCGAGAGGAATGTTTCCGGGCGGAGATCTAGGGGTAGGAACTCCACGAAGGTCCCTGGAAGAGTTTGGCTGGAGGGCGAGGGCTGAGGAGCTCTGGGATGGCTAAGAGGTGAACCGGGAGCAGTCCACGCTTGGGTGCACTGTCTCTGCGGGTTTAAAGGCCCAAGGGTTTGCTGCAGCAAGAGCAGCTGGGTGATGGGGATTGAGATGACACTGGGGCCGCCAGGACCTTGGCAGGGGGAGGTCTGAGCGACACGGCACTGGGCTTCCCTGTCCTGTCCAGCCTGGTGCAGAGGGGCAAGTAGCCCGGGGGCGTTGCGCTCGCTGGAAGGGAGCCGCGTGGCTGAGGGGCTGTGGTTTGCTGGGGTGGGGGGAGGAAGCTGCCTGCTCTCTTGCTGCTGACTAACGCCGAAGCGCATGGGAAACGCGCCTCAGCTCGAGGTGTGCAAAGGGCTGGACTAAATATACTTGGCTGCGGTTTCCTGGGCCAGACACGCGTTCGGTACCTACGGCCGCTGCACCAGGACAGCTGCTCGGGACAGTGAGCTGGCAGGGTGGGGGGCCAGTGCCCGGCGTCACTCCCTGCCGTCTCGCCGGGGGGGAAAGTAGGAAGCTGAAACGACTGACTGAGCAAGTTCGACTTCCTGCAGTTTCGAGCTGGCGGCTCATGCAGCCTCCTGAGCAGCCAGCACTGTGGGCCGAGCCTTTAGGAGAGGCTGAAGCCAGCTGGGCTCTAGGCTCCTTGATCACCAGCAGCGTCGGAGTCCTCTGGGAAGAGCGTGCGGCTCCGGGAAGTGAAGGGAGCGTGGCTGCCAATGTCACCTGTGCGCCTCCCTGGAAGTGGCTGCTTATCCGCCCAGCAGCTCTGACCCCCCGCACTGTCCGCATTCTGCCCCTCGCTCGTCTAGCCCACGCTCTCAGCCAGGGCCTCTCTCCCTGGCAGCTGGTCCCTGTCCGCTCCTCAAGCGAAGGCCCCGGAGGAGCCGTTCCCCCAAGGCGACGGCATCAGAGCTGCCCCCTTGGCCCGGTCTCCGTGCAGCGGGCGGGGAGTGGAGCTGGGAGAGTGTGATCGGGCATCAAAGCTCTCATCTCAGACTATCACAGGGGGCTGAGCGCCTCACGCCTGGCGGTTATTTTACAAAGCGTGGCCGGGGCAGGATCTTACGCCGCTCGTCAGCAAACGCTTTGGCCTTCTGCAGTGAACTTGGGTACAGGAGGTCAGGCAAACGGGATCCAGAGCCCCACGCTCCTCCAGGGCCGTATTGCACCGTCCCTGTGTTGTCTGCGCACCTCCCGGGCATTAACCAACGTGTCCTCCCCATGCCTGGGATGCTGGCGCCATCTTTACGATTTCCAGTGTACCGACTGCATGCTAAGCCTGGCTCTGGCTCGGGTTTGAGCCCACGCCCGTCCACACACGCTTCAGGTGGACTCAGGTCAGCAAGCACTCGGGACACGAGTGACGCCCGAGGGCGTTCTGCGCCAAAACGTTAAAAAATTCTGCTGCAAAAAACTCAAAATTCTGTGCACAGTATTTCAATATCCTGCAAAATTCTGCAAATTTTATTTGCAAATAAACGTGGAGGCTCCACCATGGCAGTGGGGAGCACAGGCCCCTGGCTGCACAGAGGTGGGAGATCACAACTGCAGCTCCGCCCTGGGACATGAACTCAGCAGTGAGGCTGCACCCAACCCTGACACAGCACAAGGGCTGGGACTGCCCCAGAAACATCCCAGAGCCCTGCTCCTTTGTGCCAGGTGTTCCAGGTGCGGGCAGGCAGGCTCAGCAAGGCAGAATCCAAGTGTGGAGGGGCTCAGTGTGGGGGGGATCCAGGTGAGGGTTGAGAGGGTTCTGTGTGGGGCAGTCTGCGTGTGGGCGGCTCAGTGGGGGATCCGGGTAAGGGGGGCTTGTTGGGGGGTTCTGGGTGCAACAGTAATGGAACTCTGCAGGGGAGTCCAGGTGAAGGTGGTTGGGGGTCACCGGGGTGGGGGTCTGGGTGTGGGGGGGATAGAGCTTGGCCGTGGGGTCTTTGTGTGGGGGACTCAGTGGGAGGTTCCAGATGCTGGGGGAGTGGGGCTCAGTGGGGATCCATGTGCGGCTGGTTGGAGCTCAGTAGGGTGGGGATCCGGGTGTGTGTAGTTTGGGGTGGTCCAGGTGCAGGGGGAGTGGGGCTCGTTGTGGGGGGTTCTGGGTGCGGGCCGGGGGGGTGAGGCTTGGTGGGAGGGTCTGAGTATGAGGGGCTCTGGATGCACAGGGGTTGGGTGGATGGGGGAGCAGCTCCCTGTGCAGGGATCCCTCCCTCTGCAGCTGAGGAGCGATGGGTGCAGGAAGCGGTTGGGTAGGGGGGCGGGGAGGAGAGTTTGCAGAGCTTCCTACAGTGGGGGGAGAAATCAGGGTGAGTCTGACATGGCCCCAGATGCCGTGCAGGGGAAGAGGAAGTTCTGTCCTCTCCAGCCCAGCTGGGACTAGCCGCTGAGCCTGGCGCAGGGTAAGAGCCACCAGCCAGGTCTTCTCTAGTCCCACCCCATACACCACGGTGATTTACCTCTCTGCCAGCTGCCCTGGGCACCCAAAACATACTGCTGGGGATGATCATATGACCACTCTTGTGGCTTCGCTTTGCTTCCCTATCAGAAAGTCATTTTTCTGCAGGGAAGTCAAGAAATCTGCAGGGGACATAAATTCTGCACATGCGCAGTGGCGCAGAATTTCCCCATGAGTCCTAGGACCCTTCTAGTGGGTGGATCAAAGCCTGAGTCCTGCTCTGACTCAGGTGCAAGCCCTGGCACTTTGCAATGTGGACACAGCCCGAACTGCAGACCAGACTCTGAGGGTCTATGTAGTGCGGTGTGGATTCTCAAGCACAGGCTTGGACACACAAGCCCAGGTCCCACAGACCTGGGTGTACAATGCAATGTAGACAAACCCTTAGGGACTTGTCCAGAGTCTCCCAGGGAGACTGGAGCAGAGCCAGGGCTTGAACCTAGATCTCATGATAACTGAAAGACCATCCATCCCTCCCAAATTGCGCCAATGCATCTAGCGACACCCAGCTGCACTACAATGGCCCTGTCCCAGGGATCTGAGTCAGATCCCATGCTCCCCCCTCCGGAAACGTGGTGAGTCTCAGAGCTGGGCCCAGCCCGACCCAGGATCCCAGAGGTGAGCAGATAATTACAAAGGCGCTGCCCAAGGCAGAGTTATTTGCTAATGCTGAGGCCAGTCTGGACCAGCCCAAGGCGATTCAGCAGCATGGTGCCCTGACGGGCGGCCCTCAGGAGTGTCAGCTGGCTGAGCTCCAGCACTGGGATCCAGGAGCCCGCGTGTGACGTGGTTACAGTCCGCAGCGGCTCTCGTGAGAGTATTAAAATAGCTGAATGCTGTAAGATCTCTACAAGGTCTGGGACCCCGAGGAGGAAGCTTGTACCTCCTGTCGGAGTAAATGCACCTGTCGTCCAGAAAGATCCTTAAATGCTTCCCAGACTGTGTAGGACGGGATTGCCTCCCCCCACCCTAGAATGCAGCTGCTTCTGGGGTGGGACATGGCAATTCTACATGGCAGGTTATAGGCAGGCTGATTTGTCTAATTGAAATGACAGAGGAAATGTAGGGAGGCAGAATGGAATGGCCTGAGCTGCAGTTTGATCAGGACGTTGGAGCTAAGCGGCCAACTCTTACAGGAAGTGCACCGGGAACTTTAATGGCTGGAAGGTGCTCAGGATTCTGGTTGTCTCTCCCCTCTGGCATCTCCAGCCAGCACGGGTCTTTCCTCCTGCTCTGCCGGGGACCTTGACTCATAGTCACCATTTCCTGCCGCACCCGAGCATTTCTCGGGGGGCCCTCGTCCAAGTACTGACCAGTCTTGATCCGACCGAGCTGCAGAGCTAGTGAAGTCTCCTGGCTAAAGCGAAAACCTTCTGCTGGCTAGAGAAACGTCTCAGCAGATGCTTCTTTCCCTGGCTGTGGTGAGCTCAAGAGTTAAAGCTGATGCTTGGTACAGACTGGGTGGCCTTTTAGAGCTAAGCTCTGGGCTTTCGCTCTTCACTGTGTCGTGTCTTGAGAAGCAGAAATCCCTGAGGACGAGATTAAAGCTTAAAGGCAGCACGTGCCTTTGGAAAGGTTTGGGTTCTGCTGGGTGGAAGCTGGTAAGCCACGGTCCCGGCGCCGTGCAGAGGCTGCAGCGCTTGGGATCAAAGAGCTGCGAGCTGCGAGCTGAGTTAATGAGCACACGACTGAGCCGTGGGCTGTTTGTTCTTGCTGCTAGCCTACAGAAAAGTCACGTTTCCGCTGCCAGAGGGGCCTGTATGAAAACAAGGTGGTTTGTGACCCGCTTTTTCCTGTGTGAAGCTTTACATAAGAGATTGCTGCCTGGACTGCTCACTGTTATTTCACCTGCGGCCCTGGCGCTCAGACTCTCCGGTTCATTTCAAATGAAATACCACCCGCCTCCCCAGCCCTGCTTCCGGGAGCTCTGCTGCTAGGGGAAGGTGTCCTCGCGCCGTAGGCCCGGATTTGGGGGATCTTTGGGCTTCCTCGGGGCGGGGGAAGGAGGACGCGCTCTCGTTCCCGATGATGGGGAACAGCCTGAGTCCCATATCAGAGCACCTTCCATCCCCGAGCAGCAGGCTTGAGGGGGGACCTAGCAGATGTGGAGTGTGGGGGTGGGAAGCAGTGCAGCCTACTGGTTAGGGCTGGGCACCAGCCGGAGTGGGGCAAGCTGGATTTCTGCCCTCCGCCTTAGGTAAACTGCGGAACTTCTCCCGTATTTCCTTCTTTTCTTGGAAGGACTCATGGGAGGGCCAAGGAAGCAGTGAGCCTGGTTCAGCCCTACTCTAGCAGTGTGTATTTGGTCCCGTGTCTTTCACGTGATTCTTTTGTCTAGTAAAACCAGGACAATACATTTGGGGGCGGGGGTGATGCAGGAATTAGTGACATCTTAGCCTCCCCTAGAGCAATGGGGAACCTGCTGCCTGGTATGGACAGTTAGTCAGAGACAGCCCCGGCAGTCTGAATAGAGGGGAGAGGCCAGGAAGGATCATTAAGTAACTGGGTCACTGAGAGCAAATGTGACAGGCCAAAGGTCACACAGGAAGTCTGTGGCAGAGCAGGGTGTTGAACCCCGGTCCCCTGAGTCCCCAGCCGGTGCATTAACCACAAGCCCATCCTTCCTCTGGGGGTTTTCCTCCCCGGCGTCACCTGTTTGTGTGTTGAGAGCGGCGGGCGGCACCTATCGCGCTTTCAGTGGGGTCATGGAAACTCTGATGCTGTGATTTGAATGTTCCTACTTCTCAGCGGGCCCCATGACTTGGAGTTTCTGCAGTGCTGGAAACCTCAGAAAGGAGGAAAATCCCCTCCCACTGCTGAGAAGCAGGAATAAAATGCATCCGTGGCTTTGGTGTGCGTCCCCTTTCCGATGGCCCTGACACAGGCTTCCTGGCCGGCCCGTGTCCCTACGGCCGCAGCGTCTCTCTCTCTCTCGCTGGCCCCCCCACCCCTCCCTGGTGACGGCTGTCCAGAGGCAGGTTCTGAAAGGCGCGAGCAGCCCCCTCCTCAGCGCCCAGTCTGACTTCATCCCCCGCCCCGCCCGCGTGCCTCCGTCCATCAGCAAGGCTGAGCCAGGAAAGCCGCGCTGACGACTCCTTGGCCCAGTGTCTTGGGTCTGCATCCCCGGTTGGCTCTGGGCAGCGTGAGAGGCGGGGGAGAGCTGCTGCTGGATCTCAGGGGGGCGGGGAGCAGCGTGGGGAGGAAGATGGGAAATGTGGGGAGGGGAGGAGTTCTCACTGCCCAAGGAGAGGCAGCGTCCGTCCCCCGCCCCCCTCCTGCCTCACCTGGCTGCTTCAGGCTTAAGCTCACCTCCACCTCCTGGGGGTTGGGAGGTGCCCTGAGGACAGGCAGGTCCATGGCTCTCTGGGGTGTCTGGGGCTGCTGCCGACAGAGCCAGGAGGCCAGGACGGACCTTGGGGCTGCTCCAGCTTGGCCGAGTTTCCCACGGCTGCGCCTTTCAGTGCCTGGCAAGCCGGCCCCCTGTGTTCTGGTGGGTGTGGCCAGTTACTTGGGGCTGCAGGCTACCAGTGGAGCTTGAGGGCCCCGGAGCAGTCAGGCTGCGCCCCCCGACCCCGGAGATTCTGCATGTGTGTGTCAGGGGGACGCAGACCCCCGCTGGAGCAGCCGTGGCCCCACCCCTTCCTCAGGGGCTCTCCCCCGTTTGGCCAGTTGCTCAGCTAGGCTGGCTCAGTTGGGATGGGAAGGAGGAGCCCGCCCCGGCACTATGTGCTGCCTGTGACATGCCTTCAGTTCTGCAGCCGCCCCAGCTCGGCTCCTTGGTGTGGTTTCCTCCTCCTCCCCTACCCAGCGGCAAGCGAGCGGGGCACGGCTCCGGGGGAGGAGCAGCAGCGGCAGCCTGCTTCTGGTGAACCCACTGCACCTTGGCTGGTGCTCAAAGCCGGGCCGGTAGCCAAAGTGGGAGCAGGGGGTGGGCGTTGTAACATCCCTGGGCACCTCCAGCAGGATTTCCACTCCTCCCTGCAAGGCGTGCCGTGGTCACGCGACTTCGTGGGGGCACGCGAACTCTCGCTCCAAAGCACAGGCACCAACCCCTGGAGCTAATGGAGAATCTATTTTAGCTGTTGGTAGTATAGGGCCTATGTCACATGGTTGAACAGCCTGATTCCTTCCTGCAGAGGCCAGTGACCTGCTCATAGACTCGCACCCGCCCATTGATTACATTAGTATTAGATCCACTTCACAGGGAGGCTAAGTGACTTCCCCGAGGCTACACGATGCGCCAGTGTCAGAGCTGGGGTTAACCTTAGAGCACCCCTCTTTCTGGATCAGCGATCGCGGGTGAAACAGAGCCCCGAGCTCCAGCTCCCGGCAGAGCAGCAAAGGAAACATTGTTCTTCACCTATTTGAAAATCGTATTGATTGTACATTGTAAGGCACAGGATAATTGGCCGGTGGCATTGGATCTGTCCTTGCCCAGAAGGATGGTGACTGTTACAAGAGTCTAAGGGTGCACAGCTGGAGAAGAGGGCAGAGAATTAGCAGGGACACCGCGCCGAGGGGGATGGCTCTGCTTGTTTGTGCGCGTAGCGTTCTGTGCCGTGAATGGGAGCTTCGTTGCCCCCACTTGGGGGCGCTGTTCTAACGGGTGCCAGCTGCGCTATCATGCTTGGGCTCTGCTGAGAGGCGGTGGGGGGGTTGCCGTGTGAACCGTGCAGCGCGGACCGTTTCCAGGGGCTAAGGACCTCGCCTCTGCAGGCTCAGGGCCAGGAGGTCCAGGCCGTGGCCTCTCCGAAGGGTGTGGAGGTCTCTGCGGGCTCGAGCTGAGACTCCAGGGAGTGGAATGGGAAGGGGAGGGGGCTACTCCTCTAACCCAGCTTCTGAGGGTCAGACCTTGTCCTGTCGGTCTCTTCCAGGAGCGCAAGTCCTACAAGTGGAAGCTGCTGCTCTTCCTCTTTAACCTCGTCACGTTCTCCGTGGCCGTGTGCGTCTACTTCCACCACAACTGGTACTGCGAGGCGGGAGGTAAGGTCCCCGAGGACCCGACCGCTGGGCCCCGTATCTCCTGAATCAGTCAAAGAGCAGACGCAGCTGGGGCCAGATTCCCTTTGCTTCCCTGCTGGCGTGCGTCTGCCCCCGCCTGCTGGATACGATCAGTCTCCTCCAGCTCCCACTCTGGCCGTGGCTTTCTGGGAAGGCTGCCAGCATTGCTGGGTTTTGCAGCGGGTGTGGTGCTGGAGACGCATGCCTGCTAGATTATGGACAGAGATCCGCCGTTCCCTGAATGTCCATCAGAAAGTAATGGCTTCCTAGGGTGACCAGACAGCAAGTGTGAAAAATCGGGACAGGGGGTGGGGGGTAATAGGAGCCTATATAAGAAAAAGACTCAAAAATCGGGACAGTCCCTATAAAATCGGGACATCTGGTCACCCTATGGTTTCCTCTCCCACCCTGCTGGGCTGGAACGGGCTCCTCGAGAAATGAGAGCGTCTTGCTACCAAGCTTCAGTCTCCGTAGCATAGGGTGACCAGACAGCAAAAGTGAAAAATCGGGATGGGGTGGGGGGGTAATAGGAACCTATATAAGAAAAAGACCCAAAAATCGGGACTGTCCCTATAAAATCGGGACATCTGGTCACCCTACAGCGCCACAGGCTCGGATAATGCATTGAGAGAGCCGTGGTCTCGCTCGCATTCACAGTTCTTCCCTTTCCTCCGCCCCATTTCCTCCGTTGACCTGATGGGTTTCCTCCCTTCCTCTCCTAGCCTATACCATCTTCGCTTTCCTGGAGTACCTGGTCGTCCTTTCCAACATGGCTTTCCACATGACCGCCTGGTGGGACTTCGGCAACAAAGAGCTGGTGGTCAGCTCCCCACCAGAAGACAAACGTTTCTAGGGCGGCCTCGCGCCAGACAAGCGCGTTGCCCGTGCTGCCAACGGCCTCTGGAGTCCTGCAGTTGGTACAAGCATTGGGGCCAGATGAGCTCTCGGCTCCTGGGAGCGACGCTGGGCAGGGAAGGCTGTGACGTGCCTCGAGAGGAACCCAAAAGCGTCCTTCGTTGAGACGTCGCCAGGACCTCCCTGTGCTTGCCCTACTGCGGCCAGGACCCTGTTCAAAACGCCTCCAAAAATACAAGCGGGTGGGGATTGTCGGGGAGCAGGATGGTGACGTACAAATCACACAGCAGCTTCTCCATGAATCTGTCATTCCTATCAAGTGCCAGGATGGGAGCCGCGGGGGCAGGACCCAGGTGAGTTGACGGGGTGAGAAGTTGGTCCATGTGGCTAGGAATCCTTGCTCTGCAAGGCCGACTGATGCCGGGATGGTATCTTCTTTACCACCCCGCCCGGGAGAGGCTCAGCACAGCACCTTTCCCGCACCTGCTGCCTGACCCGGGCTCTGACCGCAGCTCCGGACTCTCGGCAGGAACCACCACGGGTAACCGGCGTGTGGTGATTGACAGTGGAGATTCCTTGCTGTGGCCCTGGGATTGGAAGAGGAATTCTCCAGAGGGAGGTTCTCCGGTGAGCTCCTGACCCCCACTCCCGCTTCCCGGTGTTCCCTTTCAAGGGAACGAGATGGAAGGAAAGGGTGAGAACACTGGAGGAAAACCCCTCGCAAGGCATTCAGTGCTCGCTCATTCTCAGCACTCTGACATCTCCTCGAGGGGTCGCTGAATCCTGACCAGGCCCCTTTTTCTGCACTGCCTTGGGCTGGCTATTCCTCCGTGTGTTTTCTCCTCCCTCCAGTCCAACAGCTCGGCTTTGTTCACCCCGCAGAGTCCTGGGCCAAGGCCTCCAGAGGTGCTGAGGCCCGACAGATGGGCCAGCGCTCTGATCATTTCCCGTGTGGCGGTAGGGAGGAATTAGCTCATGAGCTGGGGAGGCGGGGTGACTTAGGGAATGACTTGGAGGCCGTGTTGGGATGGCCAGAGACGGGGCTAGCTGGGCCTAGTTTGAAGGAGATCCCAAGGAAGAGAGATCTGGTTTCCTCCCGGGGCCCTGCTGAACAGGGGCTGCAGGCAAGAGAGCTGTAGAGCTTAGGGGTGGTGTGTTGCATTGTCCAGGTGCTGGTGCAGGGGACTTGAATAAATTATTCAGAGTGGACACTAAGAGAGTCTGAGCAGTTCCTGGTGGGGGGCCAAGGATGGGGGGATACGCCCCCATCACAGGTGCCTAGTGATTGGTCGGGGGGCTCAACCTTCAATGGGCCATCCTCGCCTGGATCACTGCGGCTCGGCTGGCTGCTTGGAAGAGGAGCTGTAAGCCCAGGGTACACAGGGCCGTAGTCTCCCTGCTACGCTGGGGTAGCTACACTGGCTTCGGTGGAGCGGCTCCTGATTTACACAGGATCAGGCCAGCGGGGGGGAGCTGGGAGGGCACTGCTGTAGCTTCCTGGATTTCGCAGAGGTCAGGGTCTTATTTTGGAGGGTTGGAAGCACAGCGCATCAGCCCTGCGGCACCCCCGAGAGACCACCCTTCGGGGCAAGCCCCTGTCTTATGAGACCGCCCCAAAGTCTCTCCAGGTGGGTTGAGCTGAGCTGTGCTCCACCTCCATTAGAGCGCCCGGCTCCAGGCAGCGGTGGCTTTTCGTGGGGCTGTTGAGTGATGCCACTGGGCAGGTTTCCATGTGGTTTGGGGAGAAGGGGCAGCCCCAGATCCCTTGTCGTGTCCATTTCAGGCCATTCCAGCTGGGAGGTTCTGGCTGTCCTGAATCGGACCCAGGCCCAGAGCCGGCGGCAAAGGCTGTGGGTAACGTCGCTCTGACTCCTTTGGCATATGTGAATGTAGTGCGGCTGGAGTGAGAGCCCCAGAGACCAGACGCTTCTGCTCCCCCGAGCCGGGGTCCAAGCCAAGCAGTGCCAGGGCCTGTTCCCTCCCTTGCTCCGCCAACGTGCCTCGGCCCTGAGCTGCAGACGTTCGGGCTCTGGGCCTAGTCTGCTGCCTCTGAACAAGGGCGCGTTGTGTGGTGGGTTTTGTGGTGTGGATACCTGCCCTTGGAGATCTGCACTGAGCCCTACGAAAGAGCCATTGGCTACCAGTGACGTTCAGTCCCAACCCACCTGGGCCAGACCCAGACCAGGGCCCGAGGGCTGTTCCGTAGGCTATAGGTACTTCTACCAGTCTCATCACTGCCGTGTCTGAGCACCTAACGGCCCCGTGTCCCATAGCCTGGCCCTTTCTGCCAGCCACTGCCCGGAGCTGGCCTAGAGTCCAGCCACGGTCGCCGATTGGCTTCTTGGGGGCCGATGGCCTGGTGCTGTCCAAAACAGAGGGACTCTGCATCCAACCCGAACAGACCCTGTGCTTCGGAGACAGCGCACCGGCTGGCTGTGCCGTCCCGCAGCGGCAAAGCAGAAGGTGAATCGCCTGGTGCATTAACACCAGTGACCTTGGTGGCAGAAATGTGTTGGGAGCAGGAGGGGGCGGAGGGCTGGCACGTGGAGGGGCTCCCAGGCCTGAGGGGGACAGCCTGGGAGAGGCACTGGAATACCCGGGAGAAGAATAGAAAGGGAGTGACCCGGGCTCAGAGGGTCGGTTTAGGCCTCGTGAGGATTCAAGGGCGGGGCAGGAAGCCTGCCTGTGGTGTGAAGGGGAGAGGAAGCCAGTGCCGGGAGCAGAAGGGGGAGGTGCAAGGGATGGAATGGCCGAAAAAGTCATTGACATGGCAGCGTGTGGGGTGGGTAAGGGGTCAGCCCGGCAGCGTGTGGGGTGGGTAAGGGGTCAGCCCAGCAGCGTGTGGGGTGGGTGAGGGGTCAGCCCGGCAGCGTGTGGGGTGAGTGACGGGTCAGCTTGGTGGGCAGACTCGCAGAGATGACCGGAGCCCGCCCCAAGGGGGTTCGCCAGGGAAGTGGATAAACCCGTCCCAGGATGTCTAGCAGGGTTCTGCATCGGGCACCACGTTCTTCTTGGTTGTACGCGCCAAGACCCTTTGGCCAAAGCCAGAACAGAACACCCTGGCCATCCAGTCATCCAGCGATAGCTGCCTCGTTGGAGATCAGGGAGGGGACGGAGCTGATAAGCAACGGCAGATGGGAAACTGTACCTAGAAACACTCCCCTTGGTTGTTAATTCTCCTTTTTCTTTGGCATGGTGTTGGGGGGGTGGAGTAAGGAGAACAGGGCCCGTGGCCGGGTTACAGGGCATCCGAAATAGGAAAGGACCCTGGGTGATGTGTCTGAAACCACGCAGAAGCCATCATGGGCCCTCCCCAGCAGAACATGCGGGATGGTCTAGGTCAGAGCCAGCTGGGAAGGTCATGAGATGCTGGGGGCCTTCAGCTGGTGCTTTTTCTGCTCTTCGCGCTGGTGGAACACAGCACTGGTCCATCAGGCAGCCGTTACTGGTCTGGGCAGAAAGGCCACGTTACCCTCTCACAGGTCTGAGGGGGCACCTACCTCTGCTCTCTGAGCTGCCAAGCGCCCTTTCAGAACCCTGCTGAGGAAATCAGCTGCAACCTACATGGTGACTCCCAGTCACTCGGGAGAAATCAGGGGCCCCCCGACCAGCGCAGTGTTTGAGAGCGGCAAGGACAAGAATGTCCAAGCGACATTCCCAGGCGTGAACCTGCCTTGGGCTGCGAGGGCTCGTTGGGGTTGGGATAACGTCTGCTCGGTTCTACGGCTTTAACAGTCGCAATCTCGCTTCCTGATTTTCCTGGGCATTTTGAAGCTGCCGGTGCGGCCCTCTCTCGCCAGCCGCTGCTGCTTGCAAGTGGAATCTGCCGTGCGCATCATCCGTTACTGTATGCAATCACTGTATTCTACTGGGGTGGGAATCCCGAGCCCCCGCTTCAGCACACACTCTATGCCATTGTTACTGACGGATGTATATTTTCATTGGTTTGGAGGATGCAATAAAATGCTGAGTATTTTTGTCAATGTATTTCAATGTTATTGGCTCCCCTAACCCGCCCAGTCCTGCCCCTGGGTTCATGTTTCCATCTTCCTTTGAGGGCGTAGGGGAACCTTTCCCCTGACGGATCTGTTATCTCCAAGTGCTTTACAAACATGAATAATGAAGCCTGCTAAATCGCTCGGTGAGGCAAATGTTACCCGGTCAAATGAATCCTGAGTGTAACGTCAGTGATTCAGTGGGGTTACACCAGGAATCGGTGTGGCCCACGACCCGTAGAATCAAAGCCCTGGGTGCTATGGTGGCAGACATGATAAATAAGTTAGATCCTTCTTTTGCATTTCAGGAAAAGGAGGCCCAGCAAGTTTAGCTGATTTACCCAGAGTAACTTAGTGGCAGAGACAGGAGCCTGGAGTCTAACTACTAGACATCACCGCCCTAAGCTGCAAGACATTTTCCAGGAATTGCCTGGTTTCCACTTGATAAAACTTGTCCGTTTGGGTGGGGCCAGTCTAACATCACCGTCCCGTGACATCTCGCGGGTTTGATTCACTGACCAGTTTCCACTCTCTGGGCCGGCAGCTTGCAGAGAGAATCTGCTCGGCCCAGACAGGTAGCAGGTATCTCCTGTGACCCTCCCGGCCCAATCACACACTGAGGTAACCAAGACCAGCATCTGTTCCATCTCGTCCTATAGAACGTCCACCACACCTCCAGGGAAAAACCTCCCTCCAAGGGCCGGGCCGGGCCATCCGTGTGCTGTGGTGATCCATGAGCAGTGTGACTTATGAATGGCCCATGTGGCCTCAAATCTTCAAACTGATCCTTTGATAGCCGGCCCCTTAAGCTATCTCCAGTTGGACACTCAGTACCACGAGTCGCTTTCTAAAATCCTTGCTAAAGTCTAGAACCGGGAGACCCTACCCACAATCCCCCTCACTAGCTCAGAATGAGGCTTTTTTCTTTTTTGGGTGTGTGCGGAAAATGCCACTTTGTCAGACCCAAAACTTGTTTGCAGTTTTGCCTCAGTTTTGATGAATTTGTCAACTAAAAAAAAAGTTCAAGTTTTGCAATTGTCAAAACGTTTCCTTTGGATATTTTTGAAATGACAAATGGCCGTTTTCAGGCTCGAAATGACTTTTTGTTTTGACATTTAAGCTAGTTATAGTAAATAGATATGTTCAATCGCAGGGAAACATTTTGAAATGAAGCTTTTGGATTTCCAGCTTGGGAACACTTCAGATGTTGACGTTTTCTCCTGATTCCAAGTGGGAAAACTTTTCAATATCTTGAAAATTGCCAGCGGCTGGGAAAAAGTTTTCCCAGTCTGTTCTGTTCTGGCCCAGGCATTCATGACTTATGGAGCATTGTGAACATCCCCAGACACTGACTCTGTGGCCCGGGGACCCCTGGGGGGGCTGCAGACTGTGAGATTTCCAAAGGGGTCTGCACCTCCATTCGAAATTTGTTAGGGGTCCGCAAATGAAAACCGCTGCTGTAGGGGGTTACCATCCATAGCAAGCACCTAAGTTACCTGCTCGGAGCACACCCTGTTTGTGGTTCGATCCCTGAACTAGCCGTCTCCAGTGAGAGCGAGCACTACACCGTACTTTGGGAGATACACGAGTTTCCGCGGGTGCATCTCCACAGGGAGCAGAAACCCACGGCAGCCAGTCTCAGCCCAGGTCTACAGCTTCCGGCTTGTGCGTCTCGCGTTACAGCGCTAACAACCGCTGTGCAGCCATTGAGGCTGGAGCGTGGGCTATGAAGCTCACCCCACTCCCGGGGTTCAGAGCCCAACCCCCAATGTCTGCACAGCTATTTTTAGTGCGTTCGCATGAGCTGGACTCTTGGCCTCTGAGGCTCAGTGCTGGGGGTTCCTGCTTGCCATGTAGACATACCTCCCGTGTCTTGGAGCAGCCAAATCAAAGGGGAAAGCATTCTGTTCTGTCACTGCCCTCCTGGGCTGATGCCTAAAATCTTCTCTATTCAGATGCTCATGAGGCCAAATTCTGCCCTCGGGCCTTTCCTCCACTGGGATAGCAAAAGTGGGAGCACTAGTGTAGACAGGCACCGTTGGCTTTCCCGTCCCCTGCTATTTATCTGCATTATCACAGTGCTTAGGCGTGCCACCCAAGCCCCCACTGTGCCAGGAGCTGTACAGACAGAGAACACCGCCGGTCCCTGCCTGACAGAGCTCACGCCCAGATTCTCAAAGGTACTTCGGCTCCTAACTGCCACTGAAATCCACCCACAAGCAGCAGGCTACCCCCGTTGAGGGTGCTAGAACCTGGAAAGGAGCTTGGCAATGGCTTTCTTCTTAGCCTGAGCAATGTCGCTGACGTTTGAGGATCTGGGCTAAGTATAAGACGAGATAGCAGCTGGGAGCACAGACAGAGAGACCATAGCGGTCAGGGGGATGGGAAGTGGTCTCAACTCTCCAGCAGCCCAAGCGTGGTCATTACGGCCTCGGACTCTGCTCAGATAAGCCCCAGCTGCCGCTCGTGTGCTCTCTGCTAGCCTGGCTGTGACCGTAGGGCTGCAGAGGCGAGAGGTGGAGGGAATCCCGCCGTGGAGACCGGCCCGGTAACGTGGCTGGAAAGGGGCTTCCAGTGAGCGGAGCGGGGTTACACCGGCGGCAGCAAGAATGTGGGGAGGTCAATGAAGGCTTTGCCTCAGGGATGGCTACTCGCATGGTACGGGCGCGAGTCCGGATGAGCAGGGGAGTCACTTCTCCAGCCAGTCAGGAAGCCAGGATTTTCCCGTGAGACATTTCAAAGTGACGTTTTCTATTTTGGCTCCGAACGGCTGGTTCCCGCAGACGGGGGGAGCCGGACACGAACTAACGTTCCCATTTCCGAGTGACACGAACGGAAGCGAAATGTCACCGTGGTTAGCAGTTCCCTTGGGAAAACACACTTCTGGTATTTGCCGTTTTCTAGGGACCAATCTGCTTTGAACAAAACCGTCCATTTTGGGTCCGGAAAACGCCTGCCGGGAGCATTTTGAGCAGCCTCATTAAATTCCTTCTGGCTGACTCCGGCTGCCCCATCCAGCATTGCTCCCTGGTGCAGAGCCAAGCCCCCAAGCACACTGCGGGGCCGCTGCACTAGGATGGCTTCCACTTGAGGGGAGAGATGGGTTCGGCCTGGTTTGCTAGCAGTGTGGGCCTGCCGCAGCAGCCCTGGGCCAGTCATTTCTCCATTTCCAGGTTCCTGTCTCATTTCCCCATTGCGCAGGGCCGAGAGCAGGAATCCCGGCATGGTGGGACGGGACGGCTGGGCCTGGGCGGCATTGGGCGGGGCGCGAAGCCTCATCCACACCACCATGGACATTTCCCCTGCAGGGGGTCGAGGCTCCCGCCCACGAGGAGCCCTGTGGCCTGGGCTGTGATGGATCTCAAAGCTCAGCGGCTTCCTGTGGGGCTGAAGGACAGCGAGGGGAGGAGGGCGGGCAAGAACAGGGAGCCAGCGGAGTCCTGGCCCAGACACCCCTCCACACGCACACCTCCGTCCCTTCCTAGTCCAGACACCCCTCCACACACACCTCCATCCCTTCCTGGCCCAGACACCCCTCCACACACACACCTCCGTCCCTTCCTAGTCCAGACACCCCTCCACACACACCTCCGTCCCTTCCTAGTCCAGACACCCCTCCACACACACCTACGTCCCTTCCCGGCCCAGACACCCCTCCACACACACCTCCGTCCCTTCCTAGTCCAGACACCCCTCCACACACACCTCCGTCCCTTCCTAGTCCAGACACCCCTCCACACACACCTCCGTCCCTTCCCGGCCCAGACACCCCTCCACACACACCTCCGTCCCTTCCTAGTCCAGACACCCCTCCACACACACCTCCGTCCCTTCCTGGCCCAGACACCCCTCCACACACACACCTCCATCCCTTCCTAGCCCAGACACCGCTCCACACACACCTCCGTCCCTTCCTAGTCCAGACACCCGTCCACACACACCTCCGTCCCTTCCTGGCCCAGACACCCCTCCACACACACACCTCCGTCCCTTCCTGGCCCAGACACCCCTCCACACACACCCCCGTCCCTTCCTAGCCCAGACACCCCTCCACACACAAACCCCCGTCCCTTCCTGGCCCAGACACCCCTCCACACACACACCCGTCCCTTCCTAGCCCAGACACCCCTCCACACACACACTCGTCCCTTCCTGCCCAGACACCCCTCCACACACACACCCCCGTCCCTTCCTGGCCCAGACACCCCTCCACACACACACCTCCGTCCCTTCCTGGCCCAGACACCCCTCCACACACACACCTCCGTCCCTTCCTGGCCCAGACACCCCTCCACACACACCCCCGTCCCTTCCTAGCCCAGACACCCCCTCCACACCCACCCCCGTCCCTTCCTGGCCCAGACACACCTCCACACACACCCGGGTCCCTTCCTGGCCCAGACACCCCTCCACACACACACCTCCATCCCTTCCTGGCCCAGACACCCCTCCACACACACCCCCGTCCCTTCCTGGCCCAGACACCCCTCCACACACACCTCCGTCCCTTCCTGGCCCAGACACCCTTCCACACACACCCCCGTCCCTTCCTGGCCCAGACACCCCTCCACACACACACCCGTCCCTTCCTAGCCCAGACACCCCTCCACACACACCTCCGTCCCTTCCTAGTCCAGACACCCCTCCACACACGCCCCCGTTCCTTCTTGGCCCAGACACCCCTCCACACACACCCCCGTCCCTTCCTGGCCCAGACACCCCTCCACACACACCTCCGTCCGTTCCTGGCCCAGACACCCCTCCACACACACACCTCCGTCCCTTCCTGGCCCAGACACCCCTGCACACACACCCCCATCCCTTCCTAGCCCAGACACCCCTCCACACACACCCCCGTCCCTTCCTGGTCCAGACCCCCCCTCCACACCCACACCCGTCCCTTCCTGGCCCAGACACCCCTCCACACACACACCTCCATCCCTTCCTGGCCCAGACACCCCTCCACACACACCCCCGTCCCTTCCTGGCCCAGACACCCCTCCACACACACCTCCGTCCCTTCCTGGCCCAGACACCCCTCCACACACACCCCCGTCCCTTCCTGGCCCAGACACCCCTCCACACACACCCCCGTCCCTTCCTGGCCCAGACACCCCTCCACACACACCTACGTCCCTTCCTAGTCCAGACACCCCTCCACACACACCTCCGTCCGTTCCTGGCCCAGACACCCCTCCACACACACACCTCCGTCCCTTCCTGGCCCAGACACCCCTCCACACACACCCCCATCCCTTCCTAGCCCAGACACCCCTCCACACACACCCCTCCACACACACACCCGTCCCTTCCTGGCCCAGACCCCCCCTCCACACCCACACCCGTCCCTTCCTGGCCCAGACACCCCTCCACACACACACCTCCATCCCTTCCTGGCCCAGACACCCCTCGACACACACCCCCGTCCCTTCCTGGCCCAGACACCCCTCCACACACACCCCCGTCCCTTCCTGGCCCAGACACCCCTCCACACACACCCCCGTCCCTTCCTGGCCCAGACACCCCTCCACACACACCCCCGTCCCTTCCTGGCCCAGACACCCCTCCACACACACCCCCGTCCCTTCCTAGCCCAGACACCCCTCCACACACACCTCCGTCCCTTCCTAGTCCAGACACCCCTCCACACACACCTCCGTCCCTTCCCGGCCCAGACACCCCATCACACACACCTCCGTCCCTTCCTGGTCCAGACCCCCCCTCCACACCCACACCCGTCCCTTCCTGGCCCAGACACCCCTCCACACACACACCTCCATCCCTTCCTGGCCCAGACACCCCTCCACACACACCCCCGTCTCTTCCTCGCCCAGACACCCCTCCACACACACCTCCGTCCCTTCCTAGTCCAGACACCCCTCCACACACACCTCCGTCCCTTCCCGGCCCAGACACCCCATCACACACACCCCCGTCCCTTCCTGGCCCAGACACCCCTCCACACACACCCCCATCCCTTCCTAGCCCAGACACCCCTCCACACACACACCTCCGTCCCTTCCTGGCCCAGACACCCCTCCACACACACCCCCATCCCTTCCTAGCCCAGACACCCCTCCACACACACCCCCGTCCCTTCCTGGTCCAGACACCCCTCCACACACACCCCCGTCCCTTCCTGGCCCAGACACCCCTCCACACACACCCCCGTCCCTTCCTGGCCCAGACACCCCTCCACACCCACACCCGTCCCTTCCTGGCCCAGACACCCCTCCACACACACCCCCGTCCCTTCCTGGTCCAGACACCCCTCCACACACACCCCCGTCCCTTCCTGGCCCAGACACCCCTCCACACACACCTCCGTCCCTTCCTAGTCCAGACACCCCTCCACACACACCTCCGTCCCTTCCCGGCCCAGACACCCCTCCACACACACACCTCCATCCCTTCCTGGCCCAGACACCCCTCCACACACACCCCCGTCCCTTCCTGGCCCAGACACCCCTCCACACACACCTCCGTCCCTTCCTGGCCCAGACACCCCTCCACACACACACCTCCATCCCTTCCTAGCCCAGACACCGCTCCACACACACCTCCGTCCCTTCCTAGTCCAGACACCCGTCCACACACACCTCCGTCCCTTCCTGGCCCAGACACCCCTCCACACACACACCTCCGTCCCTTCCTGGCCCAGACACCCCTCCACACACACCCCCGTCCCTTCCTAGCCCAGACACCCCTCCACACACAAACCCCCGTCCCTTCCTGGCCCAGACACCCCTCCACACACACACCCGTCCCTTCCTGGCCCAGACACCCCTCCACACACACACTCGTCCCTTCCTGCCCAGACACCCCTCCACACACACACCCCCGTCCCTTCCTGGCCCAGACACCCCTCCACACACACACCTCCGTCCCTTCCTGGCCCAGACACCCCTCCACACACACACCTCCGTCCCTTCCTGGCCCAGACACCCCTCCACACACACCCCCGTCCCTTCCTAGCCCAGACACCCCCTCCACACCCACCCCCGTCCCTTCCTGGCCCAGACACACCTCCACACACACCCGGGTCCCTTCCTGGCCCAGACACCCCTCCACACACACACCTCCATCCCTTCCTGGCCCAGACACCCCTCCACACACACCCCCGTCCCTTCCTGGCCCAGACACCCCTCCACACACACCTCCGTCCCTTCCTGGCCCAGACACCCTTCCACACACACCCCCGTCCCTTCCTGGCCCAGACACCCCTCCACACACACACCCGTCCCTTCCTAGCCCAGACACCCCTCCACACACACCTCCGTCCCTTCCTAGTCCAGACACCCCTCCACACACGCCCCCGTTCCTTCTTGGCCCAGACACCCCTCCACACACACCCCCGTCCCTTCCTGGCCCAGACACCCCTCCACACACACCTCCGTCCGTTCCTGGCCCAGACACCCCTCCACACACACACCTCCGTCCCTTCCTGGCCCAGACACCCCTGCACACACACCCCCATCCCTTCCTAGCCCAGACACCCCTCCACACACACCCCCGTCCCTTCCTGGTCCAGACCCCCCCTCCACACCCACACCCGTCCCTTCCTGGCCCAGACACCCCTCCACACACACACCTCCATCCCTTCCTGGCCCAGACACCCCTCCACACACACCCCCGTCCCTTCCTGGCCCAGACACCCCTCCACACACACCTCCGTCCCTTCCTGGCCCAGACACCCCTCCACACACACCCCCGTCCCTTCCTGGCCCAGACACCCCTCCACACACACCCCCGTCCCTTCCTGGCCCAGACACCCCTCCACACACACCTACGTCCCTTCCTAGTCCAGACACCCCTCCACACACACCTCCGTCCGTTCCTGGCCCAGACACCCCTCCACACACACACCTCCGTCCCTTCCTGGCCCAGACACCCCTCCACACACACCCCCATCCCTTCCTAGCCCAGACACCCCTCCACACACACCCCTCCACACACACACCCGTCCCTTCCTGGCCCAGACCCCCCCTCCACACCCACACCCGTCCCTTCCTGGCCCAGACACCCCTCCACACACACACCTCCATCCCTTCCTGGCCCAGACACCCCTCGACACACACCCCCGTCCCTTCCTGGCCCAGACACCCCTCCACACACACCTCCGTCCCTTCCTGGCCCAGACACCCCTCCACACACACCCCCGTCCCTTCCTGGCCCAGACACCCCTCCACACACACCCCCGTCCCTTCCTGGCCCAGACACCCCTCCACACACACCCCCGTCCCTTCCTGGCCCAGACACCCCTCCACACACACCCCCGTCCCTTCCTGGCCCAGACACCCCTCCACACACACCCCCGTCCCTTCCTAGCCCAGACACCCCTCCACACACACCTCCGTCCCTTCCTAGTCCAGACACCCCTCCACACACACCTCCGTCCCTTCCCGGCCCAGACACCCCATCACACACACCTCCGTCCCTTCCTGGTCCAGACCCCCCCTCCACACCCACACCCGTCCCTTCCTGGCCCAGACACCCCTCCACACACACACCTCCATCCCTTCCTGGCCCAGACACCCCTCCACACACACCCCCGTCTCTTCCTCGCCCAGACACCCCTCCACACACACCTCCGTCCCTTCCTAGTCCAGACACCCCTCCACACACACCTCCGTCCCTTCCCGGCCCAGACACCCCATCACACACACCCCCGTCCCTTCCTGGCCCAGACACCCCTCCACACACACCCCCATCCCTTCCTAGCCCAGACACCCCTCCACACACACACCTCCGTCCCTTCCTGGCCCAGACACCCCTCCACACACACCCCCATCCCTTCCTAGCCCAGACACCCCTCCACACACACCCCCGTCCCTTCCTGGTCCAGACACCCCTCCACACACACCCCCGTCCCTTCCTGGCCCAGACACCCCTCCACACACACCCCCGTCCCTTCCTGGCCCAGACACCCCTCCACACCCACACCCGTCCCTTCCTGGCCCAGACACCCCTCCACACACACCCCCGTCCCTTCCTGGTCCAGACACCCCTCCACACACACCCCCGTCCCTTCCTGGCCCAGACACCCCTCCACACACACCTCCGTCCCTTCCTAGTCCAGACACCCCTCCACACACACCTCCGTCCCTTCCCGGCCCAGACACCCCTCCACACACACACCTCCATCCCTTCCTGGCCCAGACACCCCTCCACACACACCCCCGTCCCTTCCTGGCCCAGACACCCCTCCACACACACCCCCATCCCTTCCTAGCCCAGACACCCCTCCACACACACCCCCGTCCCTTCCTGGTCCAGACACCCCTCCACACACACCCCCGTCCCTTCCTGGCCCAGACACCCCTCCACACACACCCCCGTCCCTTCCTGGCCCAGACACCCCTCCACACCCACACCCGTCCCTTCCTGGCCCAGACACCCCTCCACACACACCCCCGTCCCTTCCTGGTCCAGACACCCCTCCACACACACCCCCGTCCCTTCCTGGCCCAGACACCCCTCCACACACACCTCCGTCCCTTCCTAGTCCAGACACCCCTCCACACACACCTCCGTCCCTTCCCGGCCCAGACACCCCTCCACACACACACCTCCATCCCTTCCTGGCCCAGACACCCCTCCACACACACCCCCGTCCCTTCCTGGCCCAGACACCCCTCCACACCCACACCCGTCCCTTCCTGGCCCAGACACCCCTCCACACACACCCCCGTCCCTTCCTGGTCCAGACACCCCTCCACACACACCCCCGTCCCTTCCTGGTCCAGACACCCCTCCACACACACCCCCGTCCCTTCCTGGTCCAGACACCCCTCCACACACACCTCCGTCCCTTCCCGGCCCAGACACCCCTCCACACACACACCTGTACCTTCCTGGCCCAGACACCCCCTGCAAACACCCCCAACCCCCTGTCCCTTTCTGGCCCACACAGTCCCTGCACAGACACCCCTGTCCCTTCCTGGCCCACACAGTCCCTGCTCTCCCTTCCCTTCATGCCCCCTCCCCTCCCAGGCTGTTGTCGGCCCATCCATGCCATTCCAGGGGCACTAAGCGCCTGCTCTAAGTGCCCCTCCCCCGCCCAGCCTGGTGTGCCCCGGCGAGGCTGGCAGGGGCTTGCTGGCTGAACAGAGGCGTCTCTATCCCGCGGCATCCCTGGCCCTTCTCAAATGCCCATTGTCCTCGCCGCTTGGCTGGACTTCCTCTGCAGGGGCCTTGGCAGACACCCAGCAGAATGGGGAGGCCTCAGCCAGACACTTCCGCCCCCCCCCGGGTACGTTCCCCCCCGCCATCCCCTCTGCCGGGCAGGCCATGGGCGTGGCATCAGGAGCAGCATGTTCGCTGCAGCCCAGAGACAGGCCTCAGGCAGGATTCCCCCCTCCCCCCCCAGCCCAAATGGGGCACAGCTCTTCCAGCCCTCGCTCCCCAGAATGGGCTGAGCCCATCTTGGGCCGAACTGGGGGGCTGCCATCTCTGAGGTATGAAGAAACGGGCCAGCCTGGAAGCTCCTGAGCCCATAGCCCTGGGCAGCTGGCAGCATGTCCCGAGCACCCTGCGGGTACGTCTACACGGCGCACTAGGCCTCAGCACTGACTCCGGTTTGAGCCCGAGCCCCGCTTCCTTCCACAACCTGACTCGGGTCAGCCAGCACTCAGGGGCCGGGTCCTAGGGCCCGCGGGGGAGGAGGGTCAGCGCCCAAGTCCCGCTGAGACGCGGGGTCGAGCCCTGGCCTTGTGCCGTGTGGACGCAGCTCAAACCACACCGGGCTGCGCAGTGCAGCGCGGCCGCGTTAGCGAGACCCGGCTTCGGCAAGTGCAAACCCCACGTTAACCGTGTGACACGAGTCCTCACGCCCGGGTCGCACCGGCCCAGGTTTGCAGTGTGGTAAGTACAGGTGTCCCAGGCCAGCCACCTCGGAAACGGGACGTGCCTGCAGCAAGTGGGCCAAGGCGCCTGCTGGCTGCTCCTGCATCTTTGCCGTTCTAGGCTTTCCCTCTCCTTGGGGTTTGGAAGCCCCCACTGCCCTCAGCCGCCTGCGGCCGGCCCCCTGGGAGCACCGTGCAGGGGTGGGGCAGGGGCATCCCTGCCACTGGGGGGACAGGCAGCTCCAGACTTCCCTGGGGGCTCCCACCCCTCTGGCCTGCTTCTGGAAACCCACCCCAGCCCATGCCCCCAGTGCCCACCCACACGGCCTCACACAGGGGTGGGCAAGGCAGGGGGCAAAGGAGTGGGGAAGCTGGAGGGGGAGGGTGCAGGAGGGCTGGGGGTGATTCCCCAGGACACGGCCCCCACTGGGAAGCGGGGGAGGGAATTCGCTCCGGGGCGGGATGGGCCAGACCCAACATTCCTTTCCCGGCTGAGTTCCCGCTCCGCAGCTGGCAGCTCCCAGAGCCGGGGACGTGGGGTCACTGGCAAACGGCTGCTGTCACGCCACTGGGGGGCGGGGGGGATAAGCGGGTTGCAGGGGGTGGTCTTTCAGCTTGCAGCCCTGTGAAACTGATGGCTCTGTGGCCAGTGATTGAGATAATGTGTCTGTCTGACTGTCCATCAGTCCAGTATGCTCACAGTTCACCTGCTGGGTGTTATGTCTCCCTGGCGTTGTTCAGGAATCACCGTTCCTGAGTAATGTCAAGCCCTGGGTGCCTCAGTGGGAAGAACCGTTTCTCCCGGAACGTAGAGGATAAAAAAGTTTCCCCGTCTCCCGTGCCATCCTTCCCAGGAGCCCTAAGGGCTTTACAACCCTCCCTGGCCACGAGGTGGGTGTTATTACCCCCATGGTATGAAAGGGTAAACTGAGGCACGGCGCCAGCATGACTTGCCCTGGGCCATGCAGGAACTCTGCGGGAATGCCAGGCCTACAACACAGATCTCCTGATTCGTGAGCCATAGCTGCTAGATCCCATACGACAGCCCCTGGAAATCTGGATGGTCACACGGGCCTGGCTCCTTCCCCGGCGTCCCGCTGGGAAATCATATATAAATAAGCTGGAAATATCATATTGCCTCTATATAAATCCATGGTACGCCCACATCTTGAATAGTGTGTGCAGATGTGGTCGCCCCATCTCACAAAAGATATATTGGAATTGGAAAAGGTTCAGGAAAGGGCAATAAAAATGATTAGGGGTATGGAACGGCTTCCATATGAGGAGAGATTAATAAACCTGGGACTTTTCAGCTTGGAATAGAGACGACTAAGGGCGAGATATGATAGAGGTCTATAAAATCATGACTGGTGTGGAGAAAATAAATCAAGAAGTTATTTACTGCTCATAACACAAGACCGAGGGGGGGTCACCCAATGAAATGAATAGGCAGCAGGTTTAAAACAAACAAATAAAGTATTTTTTCACACAACGCAGTCGACCTGCAGAACTCTTTGCCAGAGGATGTTGTGAAGGCCAAGACTAACAGGGTTCAGAAAAGAACTAGGTAAGTTCATCGAGGTTAGGTCCAGCAATGGCTATTAGCCAGGACTGGGCATGGTGACACAGGGGATAGATCACTTGACGATTACCTGTTCTGTTCATTCCCTCTGGGGCACCTGGCATTGGCCACTGTCGGAAGACAGGACACTGGGCTAGATGGACCTTTGGTCTGACCCAGTCTGGCCGTTCTTATGTTTCTTAACTTCATGAAAACGAATGGAATGTTACCTGCATTGTTTTCACTTATCGGTATCCTGGTATAATGGAGTAGCAAACATGTCCATTGTGCACGTCCCTGTAACTAAATAACCCATCAAAGGGGAACGAATGCAAATGCGGCATACAAATGAAGAACTGTAACAGAACATTGCTCATTTCAAAGCAAGTTGCGTGTGATGATCAGAGGTCAGACTCCAAATGCGTTCCTCACGCTCCATCGTGAAAGGACAAGCCAGGACGGGTAGTGACCCTGTCCGCCTGTTTCCTGTGAGATGAAGCTATACGTATGGCTTCGGGGAAAGATCCTTCATCTCTGCCTTGTTTGGACTCTTGCAGGGAAATGTATCAGATGCAAAGTGGAGAGCCCCAGAGACAATTTGGGTTCCCTGAAAAGGCTTTTGGGAAACTGGCAGTTTATCCACAGGTGCTGGAACTAGGGGTGCTGCAATGCGCGCACACACACACACACACACACACACACACACACACACCCGACTTGAAGTGGTTTCCATCATATACAGAGGTTACAGTTTGGTTCAATGGCTCTCAGCACCCTCACTATAACCATTGTTCCAGCGCCCCTGTACATCACTGCCACTCTTTGGAGTTACAGACTGTGGCACACCTGTGCATATATTTTATCTGCTTTAACCTCTTAAAAACTCCCACTGCCTTTTCTTAGCTACTAATAATAGTTAGTTTCCTATGGAATTGGCCGCCAGCGTTGTCTTTGGGGCAGGAGCTGAGATCAGGGACTGGTCTCTTGGGCCTGGGAGCAACCTGACAGGGTGTGATTTTTGGTTTAATTGAGCATTTATCGCCAAGTCCAGTTGTCTGGGGGGCAAGAGAGACTAAGGGGACTGGCTTGAGTCCAATGTAAGACTTTTTACAGTGGTAAAAACGGGAGTTCGCGTTTGTTACTGGCTTGGTGAAATCTAATTAGAGAGCACACCGCCAGCTTGGGAGGGGTCATCCCCAAAGCCAGGCTGTGCCAGCCAGGCCATCCGCGGGCAGCTCAGGTACCCAGTGGGCTCCATGTCTCGTGTTGGACAGGCTGTCCACCAGACCTGCCACATCCTGGTGTCCACGGGCTCTCTCGCTCCCAGCTCGAGGGAGGTGCTGGGGAAGGGACAGGCCAAGGCGCTTGTTTCTCGTATGGCTCTGCAGAGATAGCAGGGGTTCCCAAGCAGTGGGGAGGGGGGGAGACTCGGGGGGGAGGGGACTCTCCGTCCTTTTCTCTGTTGCTCAAGTGGTCTGTGCAAACAGGCCGGCGCGGCAACGTCGTCCGTGCGAGGATCCCAGAGCGTGACGCATCCAGGCCGCCCCGCCTTGCGACAGCTCCCACTCACTGTCAGGCAAGGGGATGCTGCTGCCATCACCACTTGCCAGATGGGGAAACTGAGGCACAGACAATGACAAGCCATGCTCTCCCAAAGGACCTGTCATTGCGGGCACCTCCGTTTGTGGGCGCTCAGCTTTAGGCGGGCAGGGTGCTGTGTGCTCACATCTCCGGAGATGAGCCCAGAGCGTAGATGACATGACAGCTGTACCCGGTTCTGTCTGCTCCACGGCTGCTATGTCCCAGCACTGCCCTTGCTGGGACCTTCGCTGCGCCTGGGGGCTGGGACTGGGTCTCTGAGCCCTGCTGAGTTAGGGGCCAGGCGGGCATGAGGGCCCTGCTGCTACATGGGCCGTGACTGAGCCGTGGGCGCTGGGACGCCACGGAAGAGCTAGGCCCAGAGCCGGAGGTGGGTGAGGCCAGGCGTGGGGCGCCAGCCCTGAGCCAGGACCCGTCCCCCTTTGCCTTGTGGGGGTTGGAAGCTGGGTCCGGTGGGAGGCGCCGGATTCCAGCCCATTACCCAGAATTCACTTCAGCTCTCCGGCCCACTGGGAGTGCCCGGGAAGGGTCAGCGCTGGCCCCGCGCTCTGTGCCCTGCATGGGCCTGCCTGCCTGGGCATCAGAGGGGCGTTGGGCCCAGCACAGCAACCACCGTACCCGAAAGGGGCTTCAGCAAAGGACCACATGGGGACCGGGGAGGGGAGGGAGAGAAAACACACACACACACACACACACACACACACACACACACACACACACACACACACACACACACACACACACACACACACACACACACACACACACACACACACACACACACACACACACACACACACACACACACACACACACACACACACACACACACACACACACACCCCTACCTACCTGCTGGAGCATTGCCAGCACCTGCTGCCATGGCTGACAGCTCTCTCTTGGCACCCCCTCACATACCCGGAGCTTGCTGGGACTTTCCATGAGAGCTGGGCCCTGGGGACTCCAACCTTCCCTCCCTGGCATCCTTTGGTGGCAGCAAGAAGAGAAATAAGGGTCCAGATTCCTTACGGCGTGACCCCTCTCCCCTACCGTAGGATGCTTCTACTGCCACCCATCACCGTCGCATGTGGGACCCCCGGCCTGGCCTCTGCACATTACATTGGCCCTGAGGGATCACACACGCTGAATGCATCCCAGCACCAGCGAGCCGCCGCCTGAGAGGCTTCCTAGGCAGGGTACCACCGTGTTCCAGGCCAGGGCCCGTCAGAGAGGCCACTGACACGACCAGGTGAGTTCAGTATTGTAACACACCCACCACGTCATGGTGACTGTCGTCTCTCAGAGCGCCGGAGCAACTTCCAGCATCGATCTTGCCATTACAAAACCCAGACGCCAGCCACTTGAGCTAACGGAGAATCTCCATTAGCTGCTAGCAGTATATGGCCAGGGTAACAGGGGAAAGAGAACGTCCCCAAAATAATTCCTCAGCAGAGCTTTTAGAAAACCCGCCACTCTTGAGTTAAATAGCGCCAGTGATGGAGAATCCACCACGACCCTTGGTAAATTGTTCCAGTGATTAATTACGCTCATTGTTAAAAATTTACACCTTATTTCCATGTCTGAATGTGTCTAGCTTCAACTTTCAGCCATTGGATCATGTCAGACCTTTCTCTGGTAGATTGAAGAGCCCATTGTTAAATTTATTCCCCATGTAGGTATTATAGACTGTGATCAAGTCACCCTTTAACCTTCTCTTTGTTAAGATAATTAGACCGAGCTCCTTGAGTCTATCACTGTAAGGCGGGTTTGTGAGGGTGCACTCCATATGAGTTTATGAAAATATGCTAATGGTGTGAATATAATGAAACTGGAATATGCTTCATGCAAAAAGTCCCTTGTAAGGTATCATTACAAAGCTTATAATCTACTGAGTGTGGTCATCCTATTTGTATAAATGTATCATTCTTGCATCTGAAATTAGAAATATGAAATATAACTCTGAGGGCCTATTGTAATTATGCAAAGTGCGGGCCATTAATGGTGTTTTGGTATCTTGATGGCTCCCATCAACTAGGAGAATTGGTTGTAAATGGCTGGGTTTATTTGCAAGCCTTTCTGTGAGTCAGGCAGGGAAGAATGAAGGCTTGGAGGTCTCACAGAACATGTAACCATGTCACCTGGTACTGGAATCCATCTTAAACCTGGTGCTTTTCCATTTAGAAGGAGGGATGGGGACCCAGAGAGACAAAAGATTCTCGCCTTCTGCCAAAGCTATATAAGAGGGTGGAACAGAACAAAGGGGCTGCAGTCATGAGAAATCCCTTAGCTACCACCTGAGCTGGAACAAGGGCTGTATCAGGGGAAAGGATTGGGCCCAGACTAGAAAGGAGTCTAGTCTGTGAAAGAAACTTATTGGAACATCTCTGAGGGTGAGATTGATCTGTAATCAGTTTCTTAAAGTATTAGGCTTAGACTTGCGTGTTTTATTTTATTTTGCTTGGTAACTTACTTTGTTCTGTTTCAGTGTAGTAGCCGTGTTAGTCTGTGTCAGCAAAACGAAAATAAGAAAGAAAAACTTGTAGCACCTTAGAGACTAACAAATTTATTTCAGCATAAGCTTTCGTGGGTTAGTACCCACTTCATCGGCTGCATGGAATGAAACATACAGTAGACAGATATTTATACAGTCAGAGAAACATGATAAGGTGGAGGTGCATAGACCAACCTTAAGAGGCTAATTAATTGAGAGGAACCATAATAGCAGGGGAAGAAAAACCTTTGAAGTGATAAACAAGATGGTCACACAGGTGTGAATGAGGATCGTTAACTTAAGGGAAATAGATTCAATTAACGTAATGGCCGAGCCGTTCCAAGTCCTTATTTGGAATTATTTCTTTGGAATTATATTATTTGTTCTGTTTGTTATTACTTGGAACCACTCAAATCCTATTTTTTATACTTAATAAAATCACTTTTGCTTATTAATTAACCCAGAGTAAGTAATTAATACCTGGGGGAGCAAACAGCTGTGCATCTCTCTCTATCAATGTTATAGAGGGCGGACAATTTATGAGTTTACCCTGTATACGCTTTATACAGAGTAAAACTGATTTATTTGGGGTTTGGACCCCATTGGGAACTGGGTATCTGGGTGCTGGAGACAGGAGCACTTCTAAAGCTGTTTTCAGTTAAGCCTGCAGCTTTGGGGGACGTGGTTCAGACCAGGGTCTGTGTTGCAGCAGGCTAGCGTGTCTGGCTCAACAAGAGAGGACACTGAAGTCCCAAACTGGCAGGGAAAATGGACTCAGAGGTAGTCTCAGCCCATTAGGTGGCAGCCCCAAGAGGGTCTCTGTGACCTAACTCATCACAAGGTTTTCTAAACCTTTAATCATTCTCATGGCTCTTCTCTGAACCCTCCCCAATTTATTACCATCCTTCTTGAATTGTGGGCACAAGAACTGAACAGAGGATTCCAGCAGTCGTCCCACCAGTGCCAAATATAGAGGTAGAATAACCTCTGTAAAATAACAGCAGTACAAAATATAGAGGAATGACAGAGCAGGTTATGCTGGTGGGGGGAGTGGTGCTGTGTGAAAGAAAGCAGAGAGTCAAATATAGTAAAAATCTGAAATGACTCAAACTGTACCATCGAATCGCTATGGATAGAAATTCCATGCTTGAATAATAAGAATACAGCAGTAGGAATATGCTACGAACCACCTAACCAGGATGGTGATGGTGATTGTGAAATAATCAAGGAGATTAATGAGGCTACAAAAACAGAAAACACACTAGGGGATTTCAACTATCCCCATATTGACTGGGTACATGTCACCTCAGGACGGGATGCAGAAATGAGATTTCTAGACACCACTAACGGCTGCTTCTTGGAGCAGCTAGCCCTGGAACCCACAAGGGGAAAGGCAATTCTTGATTTAGTCCCAAGTGGAACACAGGATCTTGTCCAAAAGGGGAATATAGCTGAACCACTTCGTAATAGCAACCACAGTGCTATTAAATGTAACATCCTCATAGGTGGGAAAATACCAAAGAAACCTAGCACAGCAGCTTCAAAAAGGGGAATTAGACAAAAATGAGGAAGCCAGTTAAACAGAAATGAAAAGGAACAGTCACAAGAGTGAAATGTCTGCAAGCTGCATGGAAGTTATGTAAAAACACCATTTTAGAGGCTCAAACTAAATGAATACCTCAAATAAACAAAAGCAGCAAGAGGATAAAAATATGCCACCATGGCTAAACAACGGAATAAAAGAGGTAGTTAGGGGCAAAAAGGCATCCTTTAAAAGTTGGAAGTTAAATCTTACTGAGCAAAACAGAAAGGAGCATAAACTCTGGCAAGTGTAAAAATATAATTAGGCAGGCCAGAAAAGAATTTGAAGAGCAATTACCAAAAGACACAAAAACTAACAGCGATTTGTTTTAAAGTACACCGGAAGCAGGAAGCCTGCCAAAGACTCAGTGGATAATCGAGGTGCAAAAGAAGCAGTCAAGGAAGACAAGGCCATTAAATGAGTTTTTTGCATTGGTCTTCACTGCAGAGGATGTGAGGGAGATTCCCACACCTGAGCCATTCTTTTTAGGTGACAAATGTGAGGAACTGTCCCTGATTGAGGTGTCTATAGAGGAGGTTTTGGAACAAACTGATCAATTAAGCAGTAATAAGTCACCAGGGACAGCTGGAATTTCCCCAAGAGTTCTGAAGGAACTGTGACGAACTAGGACTGTTGTTAAGGTTTCCCTGAGTACTGTGTGGGTGCCTCGGTTTCCCCCATGGAGTGCTTGAGTATCTAGGTGGTGGGACAACGGTGCATGATTGTTGCAAAGCCCTAGAAGGCAAAGGCCTGGACACAGAGATGGGCCGACACTCGGTCTCCTGGCAACAGATGGCCCGGCCCCTCCCCGGCAAAGGTATGAGCTGAAGGTGTTGGAACAAAGGGATCAGGTGACCTCCTGGCCCGGGAAGCAGACAGACGGGGAGGAGGGGCTGGATAGTTTCAGTTTGGAGCTGGCGGGAGAAGAGGGGAGAAAGGCAGAGAGGGTCTGGCCTCCCTGCCCCGTTTGGAGCTGTGGGGTGAAATGCAGGGAGCCCCCAGGCTGGGGTCTAAGCTCCCTGCCCCCCGGAAGGCCCCGACTGAGGGGTCCTGGATGTACTGACAAGCTCTGGTTGGACTGTGTTCCTGGCATCTCTAATAAACCTTCTGTTCTACTGGCTGGCTGAGACTCCCAGTGAATCCGGGGAAGAGGGGTGCAGGGCCGGACTCCCCTATACTCCGTGACAGGAACTCAAATGTGAAATGGCAGAACTACTAATGGTGGTATATAACCTATCGCTTAAATCAGCCTCTGTACCAGAAGTCTGAAGGCTAGTTAATGTAATGGCAATTAAAAAAAAAAAAAGATTCCAGAGGCGATCATGGCAATTACAGACTAGTAAGCCTAAATTCAGTACCAGGCAAATTGGTGGAAACTACAATAAAGAACAGAATGATCAGACACAGATGAACACGATATGTTGGGGAACAGTCAACATGCCATTTGTAAAGGGAAATCATGCCTCACCACTCTACTAGAATTCTTTGAGGGGGGGCCAACAAGCATGCGGGCAAGGGTGAGCCAGTGGACACAGTGTACTTGGACTTCAGAAAGCCTCTGACAATGTCCCTCACCAAAGGCTCTTAAGCAAAATAAGCTGTCGTGGGATAAGAGGGAAGGTTTTCTCATGGATTGGCAACTGGTTAAAAGATGGGAAACAAAGGGTAGGAATAAATGGTCAGTTTTCAGAATGGAGAGAGGTAAATAGCAGAGTCCCCCAAGGGTCTGTACTGGGCCCAGTACTATTCAACATATTCCTAAATGATCTGGAAAAGGGTATGAACAGAGGTGGCAAAATTTGCAGATGATACAAAATGACTCAAGCTAGTTAAATCCAAAGCAGACTGCGAAGTATTACAAAAGGATCTCACAAAACAGGGTGACTGGGCAACCAAATGGCAGATGAAATTCAAAGTACTGCACATTGGAAAACCTAATCCCAACTGTACATACAGTCGCAAGGGGTTCCCAAGGGAGAACTCCCCCCCCACCGCTCCAAAGACCCATTTTTAAACCTTGCTGCTGCTTCTAAATAGACAGGACAGAGATTGGAAGATGGAAGCACCTACCCTGTGGGAATGGGGGGTCTCTTTGCTCTTTTGCAATAACAATTGGCATCCAGTGATCTCAAAGAGCTCCCCAGCCGCGCGCGGGGCAGTATCATTATCCCCATTGTACAGCTGGGGAAACTGAGGCATGGAGCGGGCACATGACCTGCCTCAAGGTCACAGGATGAGCTAGTAGCTGAGCCGGGACTCTCTCTCTGGATGGCCACGCCTGTGCACTACCCACTAGACCACCCTGTCAGAGGCCTGGGGAGGCCGCGCCAGCCCAGCAGCATGCGGGAAGGCAGCATAGCCGGCAGCTCCGGGCTAGAGGCACTGAGAGCCAGCCGGTCTCATTCTCCCTCCCCCTGGGGGCTGGGCTCTCCCCTTTCCCCGCGGAGCTGTCCCACTCCCTCCCCGCGCGTGCCCGGCTCAGTGGGGTGCGTCCGTTCGCCAGGCTCAGCTCCTCAGCGGGGTGAAGCCCAGCGCCCCCAGCCTGCCCCCCCTTCCGCCCTCTGCCAAGCTCCCCCCCCCCCCCCACCGCCTCCCTGCAGGCGGGTTTGCTAGTGAAATGAGGCGGCGGAGGGGGAACAATGAGGTTCTGTTGCCGGCTCTGGGTCTGTCCCTCCACCAGGAAGTCAGGCCGCTGGGGAAACAAAGGGCTCGTTTGCATCCCTGTGGAGGTGGGAGGAAGAGGCACTGCCAAGCAGGCCCTGATAAGAGGGGCGGCTGGCTTCAGGCCATGCCAGGCACGTGCCTCCCGCCCCCGGGTCTCCCGCCTGAGGGACGCCAGGGGAGGGAGGGAGGCGCCCCGAGCTGGGGCCAGAGACAGGCCCCGAGGGGTCATGTCCCGGCTGAGGGGGCACGTTAGCGCAGCCCTGCAATCAGGCCCCTCATTAAAGGGGGGGGGGGCAAGGGGGCTGCCCCAGAACAGAACAGGCCCCCGAGCCTGGGAACCGGCCTCCGCCGACTCTGCGAGCGTCAGGGGAAGGTGCAGCCCCCAGTGTCAGTGCCGGACAACGGGCAGACCAGACGATCCTTCCAGACCCGGCGTCCGGGGGTCCTTGCCATGGTCCTCCTGGCTGGGGGCCCAGCAGTCCTGGCTGGGGGCCCAGCAGACGCCGCTGGGTCCTGCCTCGGGGGCTGGGTCCTGCAGCGGCAAGTTCCCCTGGGCCTGCTGGCCGCGCCCTGTGTGCCGGGGACCCCTCTGCGACACCTGCCCTGGTGCCCTGGATGGGCCGCCAACCCCAGGCACAAGAGGTGACGCTGAGGGGGGCCAGCTGAACGTGCCCAGTGCTCCTTGCTAAGGGGCGTGTCTAGGCGCTTTCTGTGCCCACACGGCGAGCCCATCAGCCGGGGGCGTGTATTGGGCAGAAGGCTCCCCTGGGGCCCAGTAAAGCCACAGGTTGGAGGGAGGGGTCAGGCCCGGCCCCAGGCCAGGCACACTCCAGTCCCCGGGGCCTGGCACAAATGAGCCTTGCTAGACACGTTACCTGAGCCCCATCTCGGCCGTGCCCATGGCTGTTTATTCGGGGTGGCTCATTCCTAGACTGGTTCGCTGCTGACGCTGTGTGAATGGGACGGGGGATCAGAGGCCAGGGTGCCCCCGGCCCAGCATTCGGGGGGCTCGCCGGCTAAGCTGGGTGAGTCAGGGCCCCCCTCTGCTGCACTCTCATGGGCTTGTCATTTACATGTCTCTCTGGGGAGTCTCTCTTCTGGGGGGATTGAGTCTTCCTTAATGTTGGCATCACAGGACAGCAAGGTCCTGAGGCAGGCAGAAATGGGGGGGAGGGTGTCCCTGGGGCAGGCAGATGAGGAGGAGGGGGGGTTTCCTTGGGGCAGGCAGATGTGGAGGTCCCTGGGGCAGGCAGATACAGGGAGGGGGGATGTCCTTGGCCAGGAAGACACTGAGGGGGTTCTCTGGGGCAGGCAGATGTGGGTGAAAGGTTCACTGGGGCAGGCAGATGCGGTGGGGGGGGGATTCCGTGGGGCAGAAAGACACTGGGGGGGGGTTCCCTGGGGCAGGAAGACACTGGGGCTATTCTCTGGGACAGGCAGATGCAGGGGTGGGGTCCCTGGGGCAAGCAGACAAAGGCAGGGTACCTGGGGAGGAAGATGTGGGGGGAGGGCTCCCAGGGGCAGGCAGATACGGGGGGACGGGGTCCCAGGGGCAGGCAGACAAAAGAGGGTGTTCCCTAGGAAGGCAGATGCAGGGGGTTGCATTCATGGGGCAGGCATATGAAGCGTATCGATCGGCAGGCCCCAAATTCCCAGGCCATGGGCAGTGGGTGGGGGGGGGGGGGTCTCTGCTGAGACTCAGCATCACTCTCCAGCACCCCCTTCTGGCCAGTGTGCAGAGCTGGCAGTGGGGAGCCCCCGAGGCGGCGACACCCAGCCCTCAGGGTGGCCGTCGGGGATTCCAGTCACCGCTGCCCCCGGGGGCAGGCAGGCAGAGAGAGAAGCTGAATCGTAGCGAAACCAGCGTTGCCCTGCAGTGAGCCTGTAAATGGAACCCAGGCGTCCTGGCCCCTCATCCTGTGCTCGGACACTAGCCCACGGGGGCACCTAGTGATCGGCTTATGTACCGGCCGCTAGGGTGCTGGGCCCCATCCCCCCTGCCAGCTCATTCTGGGCATGGGGGTCATTCTGGGCTAGCGTTCGAGAGGGAAAAGCTGCACATCTGCTGCTTTTGGGGTGCATGGAGAAGGGGCTGCTGGGACAGGTTTGGGGGCCGGGGCTGACCGCTTTGCCTGGGCTGCCCACGGCTACTGAGGATGGTGCCTCATCTTTGCAGCTGTGCTGATGGGAGGACACGGTCGCCGTATCCGCTGTGCTTATATTGCGCCTTTGATCCCGTACTGGAATGCCTTTACCGCATCGCTGCACCGCGGCCACCTCTGGGGAGGAGCAGGGCTGCTGTGAACAGGATGCAGCGAGGACAATACAGCGAGCGCCCCGTTATTTCTCTAGGGCCGCCCCCCCACCGTCTGTTAGTGCAGCGCCCCTCCGGGGTGGATCTCCAGCAACGCCCAGGCCTCCGCCCCTCACTGCAAGCCGGGACAGCAGGGGTGCTGGGGGCCTTAGAGACACAGCTCCAAGGTGTCCAAAGTTGGACTCCCAAAATCGGGGTCAGTTTTGCAAAATTTGGCCCTTCACCTCTCTGTGCCTCCATTTTCCATTGGGTAAAAGGAGGCTGCTGGGTCCATTGTGAGCACCAGCGGGGCTTTACCCATTCTTATGCCAAAGGGGAAACGGAGGCACGGGGACTTACCCAAGGTCACGTGGGAAGTCAGTGGCAGAGCCAGGGACAGAATCCCAGTGGAACCTGCAGGGGGTATTTGGGGAGGCGGCACGTCACACCCCAGCCTGACCTTAGGCCAGGGCCCTGAGCTGCAACACTCCTTGGAAAGGGACAAGGGGACCGGACTCCGTTTTTTCTGTCTGCCCAGTCAGCGAGTGCCCCTGGCCCTGGGCTCAGCCCTGCCTCAGTGGGGAAAGCACCTCCTCCATCCCCACTCTGGCTCCCCTCCCACCTCTTCACACATCGGGCCCTGCTGCGTGACCTCGTCCTGGCCTGGCTGAGTGCAGCTCAGAGGCAGCAGGGCCTCGGTCCCTTCACCAGGCTCTGGGGCAGGGATCCGGGGCTCGCTCCCCCGCTCCTCTGTGCGGGAGGCTGTACCTCCAATATATGCTGGCTGGGAACGGCTGACAAATCCCATTCAGTTCAATGGGGCGAAAGCTCCCAGTCAGCCCCTGCTCTCTTTAAGGGCTTCAGCCCCGGGGTTCCTGGCTCCGGCTCCCAGCCTCGGCCACCCCCAGAGCGGGGCCCTCTCCCCTGCATAGCAGCTCCGGGATCCCGGCAGAGTGGGGGGTGGAGAAGGGGAGGCGCCGCGGCTGAGCCAGGCATTCCAAGCGGCGCTGGGACGGATTAAATTCTTGTGTGTGAAAAGAGGCAGCCAAGGCTGCGCTGTCCTCTCGCGGGGGAGGGGAGCAGAGAGCAGCTCCAGGGAGGGAGGGGAACCCCCGGCCAGATCTGTGATGCCCCTCACTGCACTTTCAGACAGGAACGAACCCTCCCGCGCCCCGTGCTGGTGGAGGTGTTACTCACAGCGGCGCGCAGGGGCGAAGGGACTTGGCCAAGGTCACTCCGCCAGGCAGTAGCGGCCGCACCAATCTTGCCCAGCCTTGATTGTAATCCCACTCGTTAGCGGCTCCCTTGGGCCATGCTGGCACTGCCCCGTGGTGCAGTCAGCTGTGGATCGGAGGCTCGGAGAGAGCCCGTGTGGGGACCACAGGCAGCAGAGCCTGGGATAAAGAGCACGCCTCCGGCATCCTCCATGCACAATTGTCTTTGCACTTTCTTCGACAGGAGCTCAGCGCCCCACAGGATCGGGGACCCAGGCCCATTTTAAGTGTTGGAGATAGGGCCTTGCAAACAGGGTTTGCAGCAAGGCACCCGTGGGCCTGTACACAGCAGAGAGACCCCAAAACACAGCAACTCTGTCAGCATAAAGACTGCACCTAACATAGTCTGACGGCGAACCCCCACGGGCAGGGGCCGGAGACGGTGGCTGGGCCTTGCATGCTCACCGGACTTTGTCAGAGCGGGTGGGGGGGGCAGTGCCTTCCAGGGCTGGGAGGTCACCCCTGAGAACGCCCTGGCCCCAGCTGGTCAGATCTAGGGACCATTGGCAAGAGTATCCCAGCCCATCTCGCTGCCGGAGCTGCACTCGGGGAGAGGCCTCTCCTGGGGAGATTCATAGATGTTAAGGTCAGAAGGGACCATCATGATCATCTAAAGGGGGGCTCCGATACCCCGGGGATGGGTGCAACATAAGAGCCGTGGACAGAGATCACAAGAAACCGACAGTCCACTTGTGTCTCATCCAAGTAGCTGTTAGAACCAGGCCAGGGCTATCCTTTCCCCAGCTGCTGAGACCCTCCCCGCCCGGTGGGTTAGAAAGCAGAGCCCAGAAGACACAGGGAGCCTTGACATATTCTATTTATTAAAGCAACACCGCGAGGACCTCCCGGCAGCAAGACCCTGTTGTTTCTATTTCCTTTTTAATAAGCCGATCCCGCAGGACCCAACTCCCCGCTCCGTACAACGCGGGATTTGTTTACAACCCAGGCTCCGGTTTCACAAAAGTATTAAAAACAGAGGCAGAATTGCCCTTGAAGACACGTCAGCAAAAACAAAAAGAGATGGCACCGGATTGCGGGAGCCGGCGGGAAAACCAGGGAGGGCGCTGGGACTGGAACGGGGCTTTGCTCCCAGCCCCCCTCAGAAATTGCTGCCGGCTGGGCTGTATACACCATATATTAGACTGCTTTTGATGGCCAGCTCCTTTCCTCAGAGCTCGGACTTGCCTTTCTCACTGGGATGTTAGCCAGCAAAGGCACCTACCGCAGAGGCGATGTCCACCTTGTTTGGGCTAATTTCCTGGGACCTGTCGGCTACTCTATATGCTGGGCAGTGCGCGGATTCTATATGCCCTGCCTTCGCCCCTCTGCTGGGCGGCATGTGACCTGCTCAAGCATCTTTGGCCAGGTCACTCCCTAGAGGCTACAGAGCGCACGAGCGCTGATGCTCGTCCTGCTAACCTGGATTCTCCTTTAGCTCACGGTCACATGCAAAGCCTATGGTTCCCCCCAGCAGTCTGCCTGGAGAGAGAGATGGAGGCTTCCTTGGCATCATCTCACCCTTCGTGGTAGAAGATGGTTTCAGAGCAAACGCTGGTTTCTGGGAAGCCCTTGCCCAGGGATTTGAACCAGGGGCCCAGGCCTCTGGAATCTGCAGCGAAAGGAGAATGGCCCATAGCGCCAGCTCCACCCCTGCCGGGAACATCATCGACCTCCGCGGCTGAATCAGGCTCAGCACTGATAACACTGCCTAGGCTGCCAGCCACGATCGATGGCAAGGCTGGTTCGGCCCGCTGGATGCTCGTTACCGCTGCATTAGCTGGATGGGGCTAATTATTCACTGCTTTGCGCTAGGGAGGGGGGCAGAAATTTAGTGGAGTCAGGACTCCCTTGCCCTCGGCTCATGGTGAAAGAGGGAGCAGACCGCTTGCATTATAGCCTGGGTTAGGGGGACAGAAAATGCATTTTGATAGAACTTCCCTGCCATCACAGGATGTTCCCATTGGTCTCAGCTTCCTCATCTGACCTCACTAACTAAAGGGGCCAGGCCCTCCTGGTCAGGACCTCATGGGACGCGCTGCTGGGCAGTAGTTTCTTGCATTTTTATTCAGCCATCACCGGGGCCGACGGGCCATGCTGCCCCCTCCACCCGCCCCGGGGGAGCATCACAGGTAAGGCAGTCAGCTGTGAAGATGTGGTAGGAGGGATGAGGGGAGACAGACCCTGGTGCCTAGAGAGACCCATGGGGTTCCAGGCTGTCCCATGAGCTCCCTCTTCCCCGCGTTCTGTTGCAATCGCCGAAAAAGAAAATTGCCCCCACTCTCCCTTTTGCTACCCTGAAACTGAACCCCCTTCCGACCCCCCACCCCCACCCCCGGAGGCTCTTTTCCTTTTAGTGACGTTTAGTGACAGATTCTTTGCATCTGCTGGATCAACGGGCCAGGTTTGAGGGCTGAGATTGGACCAGAAGGGGGAGCAGCGAGAGGATCACAGAAAGAGAGAATGGTAGGACTGGAAGGGACCTCGGGAGGTCTTCTAGTCCAGTCCCCTGCACGCAAGGCAGGACCAAGCACCCCGATTCAGGCTGCACTGTGCGGAGGTTTCAGTTGGGACAGGAATTCAAAGGGCAGCTGAGGGAAACAGGACCAGGAGGAGGAGAGACACTTCCCTGAAGGCCTTCACTGAAGTCTTCAAGATCACCCTGCTGGGCACATGGTCTTCACAGCACGGCCCATTTCAAATAGGTGACGAGGCTGGAGCTCATTAAGCAGGAGACCAATAGAGTAGGTAGCTTCTGAAGCAGTTTGGGCAGGTCTGGTCCCCAGGAAGAAGACACGTGGTCTCGTTAAAAGAGGAGGCTGGGTGCAGGAGGAGGAACCGGTCCATGATCTCAACGCAAGCAGCAAAGCGCACCCGTGCTCAGCAAAGCGTGGTGCTCTTTGTAAAGAGGTGACCTGCGTGGGGAGGCGCAGGCCGCCTTATTTCACCCGTGGAAGAGGATGCGTGTAGCCAGCGCGGTTGTAGCCACCGGCGCTGTAAATGTGTCTCTGCAAATGGGGCCATCTCAGAAGAAAACAAAAACTCCATAGAAAAAAAACAGAAGTACAGGCCCCCTCCCATGAACAGCACAAAGGCCTTCTCTTTGTAAACAGGTGGGATTTGTCGAAAGCATCTTCATGCAGGGGTAGCCTTTCCAAACATGCCATGTGGCCAGGTGGTCTCTATCAGTGAAGGGCTGGGTGGGGCTCCGAGGAGAAGGAATGTCGAGGAAGCCAGGAGAAGACAATCGGAAAAAGTTTCTATAATTTCCCTCTCCCGGCAAATCAAAATCAATCCCATGGAAACACCGGCAGGTCTTCAACGTGACAAAGGGACCCCAGGGCACTTGCTTCTTTGGCAGCTGATCAGCTTCAACCTGTAATTCAGCAGTTTCTCCAGTTCTGTCGGCTGCGCAGGACGGCTCAGTGCCCCCATAAAACAACCAGCGATGCCACCACGGCTCCTGGAGCGCGTTTCAGCACTGAACAAGGTTCCTGGTTTCCTTCCATCCCTGTAACTGGTGGGTTTGTTTGGAGGACCAAAGGCCACGGAGATGGTGCAAGTGGTTGCCGATGCCGTCCGAGCGCTCGCTTCTCAGGAGAGGGGTTTGCAGTGCAGCAATTTCATTTTAGTGGCCGTCTGAAGGGCTGACCAAGAAGTGGACGCCATTCATCCCCGAGTGAGCTTCGTACCCAGGTCCCGAGAACATGATGGGACCAGGGTCTCCTTGGGTTCACATCAAAGGGGAGGGGAAACCACCTAATGACATATCAGGCTTCTCCTCCCCCGCCCCCCAAAAATGTGATCCAAGACAATCTACATATTAGTGCAAACGTGGTTTATTATTATCGAGAACAGCCTCGGTTTTGTGGCACCCAGCTGTCCAATCGCGCCTTTACCGGAAGGACGCAAGGCTTGGGGAGCGGGGTTGGGAAATGCTGGATACAGTGGAGGCAGGATGTCCCTTGCCGTGTCCTGGGACAGCCAGCTGGGAAGCGTCTGGAGAGAGAAGGGCTGTACATACTAGCTGCACTGGGAGCAGAGGGACGAGGACAGGATCATCTCCGGGGTCTAAGGCACCCTCCCCCGCCCCAAGCGGCCACCATGCCCAGCCGCACGCTTCGGTTTCCGGAGTCCTCTTCACAAAAGGATGCAGGGCTTTTTAGGTTTCACCGGGGTGGGGTTGAGGACGGCTCGCACGGCCTCCGTGAAGACCTCCTTGATGCCTTCCTGGTTGAGGGCGGAGCACTCCATGTACTTGACCGCGTGGATCTGCTTGGAGAGGTTGACCCCTTGCTGGGTGGTGACGGGCATCTGGTTCTGCTCCTTTAGCTTCTTTATGGTGTCGGGGTTGTTTCTCAGATCCTTCTTGGTGCCCACCAGGAGGATGGGCACGTTGGGGCAATGGTGGCAGACCTCCGGGTACCATTTGTGTTTCACGTTCTCGTAGGAGGGCGGGCTGGCTATGGAGAAGCAGATGATGAAGACGTTAGTCTGGGGGTAGGAAAGCGTCCGGAGCCGGTCGTACTCCTCCTGGCCTGCCGTGTCCCACAGATTTAAGTTAATAGTCCTGCCGTCCACCGTGTTCTGGGCGCTGTAGTTGTCGAAGACGGTGGGGATGTACTCCTTGGGGAAGGCGTTGGTGGTGTAGCAGATCAAGAGGCAGGTCTTCCCCACCGCCCCATCACCCACCACCACGCACTTTATGCTCTGCATCCCGGCTCACGTTCCCTGGGCTCCGCTTCAGCAACCTGGAGGGAGAGGAGACAGAGTCAATGAGAGCGCGCTCGGCGCAGGATGCGCTGGAGACGGGCTCTGGCCTGCGCCATGCCCGGGGGCTCGGGTCGGTGATCGCGAGGGCACCTTCCAGCCTCGAGAATCTGGGCGGGGTGGAAGACAGGTGAGTGCAGCTGCCATTTCACCAGCCTCCTGCTCCCACCCAGGGTCCGCCACTTAGACCTACAATCACAGAGATGTGGGGCTGGAAGGTCGTCTTGTCCCCCCACCCCCCACACACACCGCGCTGAGGCACGACCAAGTCAGGGTGACGCAAGCTCCCTAAAAGTGTGTGTGGGGGGGTCGGCTACGGGTGCCCGAAATGTGACCCTGCCCCCTCCGCGCTGCCCCTGCCCTCCCACGCAGCCCCTTGCCCCCGAGCCCCAGCGCCGCCCCTTCCCCCGCCCTCGTGTCGTCCCTTCCCCCCGAGCCCCCGCCCTCATGCTGCCCCTTCTCCCCTAGGCCCCACCCCGCCCTACCCCTTCCCCCCCAAGGCTCCGCCTCCACGCCGCTCCTTCTCCCACAGCCCCCACCCCTTCTCCCCGAGCCCCACCTTCACACCGTCTCTTCCCCCCAAGACCCTGCCCCCCCACTCGCTCTGCCCCATCCTTTCTCCCCATGTCGTGCCCTTATGGCGGGTATGCCCTCCCACTTTTAAAAGGGGTGGGGCCATGGTCCCCTGCCCCCCGTCCCTCCCCCTCCCCGTTCTGGCGCCCCGACCCACTTCTCTCCAGCACACATCGCTGCCATCCGTTGGAAGCCCCAAGATTCCTGAGACGCATTAACAGAGGATAAGGAACAACGTGAGACTTCATGTAAGGACTCTGACTCCCAGGAGCCTCACTCCATTCACACCAGGGCCAGCTTAGGAGCTATCTGCACCAGTAGCTGGAGTCTCCAGAGGCCATGTGTTCACTAGGATAGGAGGCCTCCAGGGGAAATCGAGGTGCCGCGGAAAGTCGGGTGGGTGACTGAATCAGTACTGAACCAGCGCTCTCATGCCACGGTGAGGGGCACACAGACAGGTGCTGGGGTTTAGAGAAGACACACAACTGAAGTCACTGATTTGTGTTGCGGTAGTGCCTCGGTGTGGCCAGGCAGGAGCCAGTCCCCCCATCATGCGAGGCGCTGTATAGATAGATGGTCTCTTTCCCCAGAGAGTTGTAATCTAAGTATCAGGCCACAATAGGTGGGGTTTTACAACAAACAGCTGGAAAGAGCAGAAGGTAACAATAAGACAATGCCAGATGTGCTGTATGTTCATGATCAGCGAATGGGAATTTCCCCCCCCCCCCCCCCCCAGGTTATCTGGCCAAATTCCAATGCCTGGGATTACATTCGGCCTCCCTTACATTCTCCGTGCAGTTTCACTTCAATATAGGATCTGCTTCCCTTCCTGCCTCGAAGAGCTGTTTAGCGGTGCAGGGCTACATTCCACCCTAGAAGTGGTTGCATTACAGTGATGGGCAAATATCCGTCCTCATCCTCAAAGGAAACCTGCACAACACTTTCAAAATTTGTGGCTTATTACAAGGATCTGTAACCCGCTAATCCCCTCTTTTTGTGCTGTGACGCAGAGGTGATAACGGGCCACTCTACCTTGAATGGGCCCTTCCAATATGTGCTAACCACTGACGCTAAACCTTGCATTTTCAGCTGGGATGCTAGGAGTTCTTTTCCCAGCCCTGAAGATCTGTGTGGCTGGAAAGCTATAATCGGCCTGAACACTTAGCATTTCTAGAACACTTTCAATCTCAAAGCACTTTACAAAAGTCTCAGGTTTCAGAGTAGCAGCTGTGTTAGTCTATAAAGAACATGCCATGTACATTGGCCAAACCAGACAGTCTCTCCGCAAAAGAATAAATGGACACAAATCTGACATCAGGAATCATAACATTCAAAAACCAGTAGGTGAACACTTCAACCCCTCTGGTCACTCAGTAACAGATTTAAAGGTGGCAATTTTGCAACAAAAAAGTTTCAAAAACAGACTCCAACGAGAAACTGCCGAATTGGAATTAATTTGCAAACTAGATACCATTAATTTAGGTTTAAACAGAGACTGGGAATGGCTGGGTCATTACACAAGTTAAATCTTAAGTATCCCCTCACCTTCTTGTCAATTGTCTGTCTGAAATGGGCCACCTTTTCTGCAGAAGTTTTTTTTCTTCCTGCTGATAATAGCTCTCCTTAATTAATTAGCCTCCTAGAGTTGGTATGGCATGTATATATATCTTCTTACTATATGTTCCAGTCTATGCATCCGATGAAGTGGGCTGTAGCCCACAAAAGCTTATGCCCAAATAAATTTGTTAGTCTCTAAGGTGCCACAAGTCCTCCTGTTCTTTTTACAAAAGTCTTATTACCCCTGTTTGGTGTGGTCAACGTTACAGGAGGTGGGAGTGGGAGATCCAGGCACAGACCCCACAACGCCCAGCCCTGCCCCCTAGACACGCAGTATCATCTCTAGGCACACTCAGAAACTGTAGGTTACAGTGTAGTAGCCGTGTTAGTCTGTGTCAGCAAAAAGAAAATAAGAAAGAAAGAAATACTTGTGGCACCTTAGAGACTAACAAAATAAATTTGTTAGTCTCTAAGGTGCCACAATTATCATAGAATATCAGGGTTGGAAGGGCCCTTAGGAGGTCATCTAGTCCAACCCCCTGCTCAAAGTAGGACCCATCCCCAATTTTTGCACCATATCCCCAAATGGCCCCCTCAAGGATTGAACTCACAACCCTGGGTTTAGCAGGCCAATGCTCAAACCACTGAGCTATCCCTCCCCCCTATATTTCTTTCTTTCTTTCTTATTCAGAAACTGTAGTTAGTGCTGATAAGATGTATAAGATTCCGGCGGGGGGCGGAAGGGAGATAAGCGCATACTGCCATCACATGCCGCTGGGAATGACAGTGAGAAGACAGATACCCATTCATCCAGTGGTGGCAGGGCACCGGGGCCGATCGCGAGCGGATCTGGAGGAGGCTGATAGGCGCTGGCCCAGCACAGGCTCCGATCTCCTTCCTGTTAGAAGGTGGGACAGGTTCGGAAGCAGGTGCTTGCTCTGGCCTGTGGCTCAGGCCCGTGCCCTCGCGGTACGCACCCATTTTCCAGGCTAGGATCTCGTGGGATCGTTCAAGTTACCGAGGGTCCAGCCCGCTCCCAGCTCCAATGGAAGGTGTCCAAGGAAAACCCAGGTGCCGCGGGGGGCGGTGTGTCGGAGAGCTGGCAGGGGGCGCTCTTCCCTCCAGTCAGCACTAAGCCAATGCCCCAGCAGGGTGCCCCCTTTCAGAGGGGATGTAAGGCCAAGCGTCCTGATTGCAGAGCGCCCCCTTGGGCAAGGGCAGGGTTGTGAGCCCAGATGTCCTGACCAGATGAATGGGTAATTGCATTCTGCCTCTCCAAATACCTCGTTCCGCTGCCCTTGGGTATATTATCCTGCTCCACCCCCTGTCCTGAACTGCTACCTGGTGTTCCTGTTCACTGCGGCGGTGTTCCACCCCAGAGGTGACTGCAGCTTGGGAGCAGGAGTAAAGGCTCCCATGGCGATTTCTTGTAACTTTGTACCTATTGGGTTCCAGGAAGTGGGCGGGCAGAAGCCCGCCCACTGCTAAAGGACCCCGCCTAGTTTAAGGGGAGGATCCACAGGACCTGGAATCCAAATGAATCTTGTAACTTTGTAGGCGGCTAGTTAGCTAGGAGTTCCTCTGTGAACTGCGCCCCCTCCACTCATGTGCCGCCTCCTCCCATCACCCCCCTACAGCCGTGCTCCCATCCCGCCCCTCCCCCCCCCGCCCCATTTTGCTTATAGACATGTATCGGCTTTGAAAAATACCCATTTCAAGATGGGGGGCTGGGGGCAGGGCGGTGGGGGGACCGGTGTAGGGGAGACGGGAGACAGCTGGGGGAGCCATGGGAGTGAATTGCTGCGCAGGGGGCTGGAGGTGGGCTGGATCGGCGTGGAGGGGCATAAGCGAGACCAGGCGGCGTGGAGGGGTGGATAGCTAGTGGTGCAGCCGGGAGGCATGGACCCAGTCCCTTCCCTGAGGCACCTCCCTCCCTCTCCCCGCAGCACATCTCAGGACCCCTCCCCTACCCCGGTCAGGGACAACTCCCCTCCCTTGGCCAGGCCCCATGTTCCCACACCGCTCCCAACGACCTGCCACTCACTCAGCCAGACTCGGTGTCCCCCCTCCACCCGGCTTCCTGCCTTTTCCCCCTACCCCGGCCCTGCATCCAGCGCATCGCGGCTATTGACAGCAGTGGGCACCCGGGGGGCACGTTGGGGCTCAAATGCACCTGTTCCCTGCCAGGCACCTTGTGTATAGCCCGATTTGTGTCTAAGCCGGCTTGCCTCTTTCCCCTCAGCGCTGCCCGCCCCCGCCCCCACTGTGGCCTGCTCCCCGGCCTCCTGGCCTGGCCCTCCAGACCTCTGCCCACAACAGCCTGGCCAGGCCAGAAACCCTCAGCTGGTTCATCCGACCCACTGCCTTGCCCCCTGCATGTATTCCACCACTTCCAGCTTCCCCGCTCCCCTGGTTCCAGAGGAGGGGCAGCGATGATCGCCCGCTATGCGCTGCCATGGGGGAGCCACCGAGCAGGGGATGCCCACCCTGGGGCCCCCTACCCAGACCGAGCTCAGCAGGGACGTCGCCCCACAGCCAGGTTTCCTAGGAGACGTGCGCAGCTGCCTGGATCTCCTGGATTCTGACCTCGACTGGCTGTGTGACCCCAGGCAAGTCTCCACTTCCCTGGGCCTCAGTTTCCCCCATCAGCGAAGTGAGGCTCAATTGCTACCCGGGGCTGTGGAGGAAGCCTGGGCTCTGAGGGGGCTCAGGCCGGCTGCTGGGTGGGGTAAGACCAGGGGAGCCAGAGGGAGAATTCACTGGGCTGGGAGCCTGAGACAGCAGAGGACGGGGGCCCGGTGGTTAGCACTTGGGAATCAGGAGAACTGGAGTCAATTCCTGGCTCTGTCGCGGCCTCCCTGTGTGACGTGGGCAAGTCACTTCATCGACCCTGGGCCCAGTTCCCCGTCAGCATGATGGGGGAACAGTCCGGCCCAGCCTCCCAGGAGTGTGACAGGGCCAGAGAAGCACCACAGAACGGACCTGTGTGTAAATATGGGCAAGTCACTTCCCTGCTGTGTGCCTCAGTTTTCACATCTATAAGATGGGTGTGATCCTGGGGTTGTGAGATTTAACCCATTAATGGCAAACACGCTTTGGGATCGCTGGGGAGAAGGGCAGAGCAAGATCACGCCAAAGGGTAGCAAGGAGTAGTGGGCCCCCCTGCCCCCAAATACTTCCCGCTATGCCTTCCACTGCCCCAATACCCCACCTGGCATTATTTATGTAACCAACATTATTTATCCTCATTGAATAAAGTATGTGTATAAAGCAAAACCCTCGCTCCCCCAAGAACGGGCTTCGCTGCCCCTTCGTTCCCCTGAATGAATTATTCCAGCGGCGCCCGGAGCAGGATACCGATTAGGTTTCATCACCAGCGGGACTGCAAAGGGACGAGTCGACTGGAAAACGTGACCAGGGAGCACAGTAAGATCCAGGGCGTAGCTGCCACAGTGAACTTCCAACTGCTGCCCTGCTGCCAGGCCGATGGGACAGACAAGAGGGGAGCAGCCTCCCGGGGGCACTTACGGCAACACGCAGACCCAAACATGGGGATGGAACGACCCTGAATTGGGGCCATCAGCGAGGTGCAAATCCAGGCCTGCAGGACTCAGGGCAGGATCCTCCAATTGAGCCAAAGAGGTAACTGGTAGCAGTAGTAGGCTCTTAACCTCTTACTTGAACAAAGGCCTGTGTTCTCTCAGGGAGGGCTACAGGGACAAGAACAGAGGCATGTCAGAGGGGGAGTCTGGGGCTTTAATCTGACCCACAGCCCAGCTGGACTCCACCAACACTCCTTGTGGGTCAGATTAAAACCCCAGACCCCAATCAACCCTGGAGCTAGTCCCCAGTTTTGTCAATGGCTCTGATCTCTCTAATGGGGCAAACTGAAATCCCAGCTCCTGACAGCTCTGCAGTTCAGAGTGCTTGAAGCCATTTGTGACTTGGCTGGAGGGCTAAGCCGCATCTCCAGCACAGACCCGAGTGTGGCTCGCTGAGGAGACCCACCTCGGGGGAAGGAAACTGAGGCAGGGAGTGCCAGTAGTGAGCAGAAGGCTCCAAATTGCCTTGTTCCTGCTGCACCCTGCGAGACGGGGTGCCCGGAGGTGAACACAGGACAGGGCACGGTGCTGGGGGTGAAACTAACAGATCAGCGCGAGCTCGGCAAGTGAAAACCCCGGTGCACAGTGAAAGCAGGAAATGCAGAGCAGTACGGCCGCAGCTGTCCCCCCCACCCCGCAGGCCCGGCCCAGCCCCACCTCCCAGCTTTGCAGAGGATTTCTCCAGGCCCTTTGCCACCGTCCCGCCATGGGATTGTTCACCCAGCTAGGGCCCGGGGAGCAGATCTCTCACGGGGAGCGGGCCGGCACGGCGGGGCCCTGCGGGGAGGGCGCGCCGCCTGCGTGATTGGCGGCAGGAAGCAGAGCGGCTGGGCTGGCTGCGGGAAGGTGGCCGGCGCGAGGGGGAGGCGCGCGGGCTCGTGGGGCTGAGCGAAGCAGGTGGGGCGGGGGAGGGGAACGCCAGTTTCCCTTGACGCACGGAGCGGATTTAAAAATACACTCCCGCCGAACGCGCTTCGGAGCGAATCATGTGCAACGGCAGCCGGGCCACAGCCCCGTAGCCCAGCCGGGCTGCACAGCCGGGCCAGGCCTGGCCAGACCACGGCGGCCGGACACTAGAGGCTCCGAGACCGGACGGAAGGATGGCCTTGTGCTGGAGGCCCTAGGCTGGGATCAGGAGAACTGGGTTCACTTCCTGCCTGGGCCACACAGGCCCGGTGCCCCGGGCAAATGGCTTACGCTCCCCCAGGTCCCCATCTGTGGAATGGGAATCATGATGCCTCATAGGGAGGTTGAGGCCGGATCCAGGAGCTGTGAGGAGCACAGGGAAGGGTTTCCTGTTAACAGCCACTGATCCAGGTGGAAACTGCAGTGAAGGGCCCCGGGGGAGGCAGAAGGGACAAGGTAGAAGGACTGGAAGGGATCTCGAGAGTCCCTTTAGTCCTGCACGCATGGCAGGACTAAAGGCTGGTCTACACTACAGTTAGGGCGAGGTCAGGTAACTTACGTCAGCCTAATTCTGTCCGTGTTTACACCACAGCCTTCCTCCCGCCGGTGTAAGTGCCCCGCTACGCCGATGTCATAACTCCACCGCCACGAGAGGTGTCGTTAGGGTGACGCAGCGTCCGTGTAGCCGGGGGGGGGGGGGGGGGCAACCGGGGGCTCCGGAGCCGCATGCGGCTCTTCAGAAGTTAATAGGCGGCTCCTTGTACAGGCACCGACTCCGGGGCTGGAGATAGAGGCGCCAACTTTCCAATGCCGGGGGGAGGAGGGGTGCTCACGGCTCAACCCCCAGCTCCACCACAGGCCCTGCCCTCACTCCTCCCCCACCCCCAGAGCCTCCTGCATGCCACGAAAAAAGCTGATCGGGAGGTGTGGGGAGGGAGGGGGAGGCGCTGATCAGTGGGGCTGCCAGTGGGTGGGAGGCACGGGGAGCTGATGGGGCCGGGGGGGGGGGGGGGCGGGGAGGCTGCTGACGTATTACTGTGGCTCTTTGGCAATGTACATTGGTAAATTCTGGCTCCTTCTCAGGCGGGCCACCCCTGGTGTAGACGCTGCCTTCCTTACATTGGCTGTTGGCTGGCTTGTCAATGTCATGGCCGGTTGACTTATAGGTTTCTAGTGTCGACATACCCTAAGTATTATCTAGACCATCCTTGACAGCTGTTTGTCCAACCTGCTCTTAAAAACCTCCAATGATGAAGACTCCACAACCTCCCGAGGCGATTTATTCCAATGCTAAGCCACCCTGACAGTTAGGAAGATTTTCTAATGTCCAACCTAAACCTCCTTTGCTGCAATTTAAACCCATTGCGTCTTGTCCTATCCTCAGAGGTTAAGGAGGACAATTTTTTCACCCTCCCCCTTGTAACAACCTTCTCTGGACTTTGTGGGGACCCTCACAAAGTGGCCAAGGAGTTGTAGGAAGGTGAAGAGACCCCAGGGGAGTGGGCGTTGGTGGGCCCTCTTCCCACTTTGCTCTGCGGGGACCCATCTGGCATCACTCAGGAGACTGGCCCTAACGCAGCACGGCAATCAGCGCCCAGTGAAGTCACTGGGGCTTTCCCACTGACTCTGAGGCGGGGGGTCGGGGTGAAATGGGGCCCTCTTTGAACAGATGTGATCAGATGGTAAATCAGGAGCTGGCCCGGGCTCCTGATAGAAAGTCCCAGATCTGGGAAGGCACCGCAGGTGAGCGTTGCATTATGTGCAATCTGCTGCCTTTCATCAAGGTCCAGCTGATTTGCATGACATCGATTTGCATAACACTAGCTATTTGCATAGTAGGAAATCCTCCTCCTATGCATGCCGCATTGCAAAGTCCCGGCTCCATTCATGGACTTTCCAAATGGCCCTTCCATCCCTTGGCTTGCTCAGTCCCACAGCCCCTACAGGCATCCTGCTGGCAAGTCTCAGTTTCCCTGAGCACAATTTCAACCCAGGAGCAACCTGATCAGGGTCTATCACACCTGGACTGTGCTTCCTTCCTGCCGGGCACCAGCTTGTCCTTGCTGCATCCTTGAGGCCCTTGGAGTAGCAGCAGCTCAGTGTCCTGACTGGACTTCCTCTGTCTTGGGATACAATCCTCCCCGGCAGTCCCCTTTTGGTGTGGGACAGCCAGCAAAGCCTCCATTGCACAAGGGTGCAAGAGTTGCTGGGCGAGCCCTGCATGGGCCCCCCAGCCCGTAACCCACCCAGAGGGGCCGTGACAGGGTGCGAGGGAGTTCCCATCATAGACTCATAGAATCATAGAATCTCAGGGTTGGAAGGGACCTCAGGAGGTATCTAGTCCCACCCCCTGCTCAAAGCAGGACCAACCCCAACTAGATCATCCCAGCCAGGGCTTTGTCAAGCCTGACCTTAAAAACCTCTAAGGAAGGAGATTCCACCACCTCCCTAGGTAACCCATTCCAGTGCTTCACCACCCTACTAGTGAAAAAGTTTTTCCTAATATCCAACCTAAACCTCCCCCTCTGCAACTTGAGACCATTACTCCTTGTTCTGTCATCTTCTACCACTGAGAACAGTCTAGATCCATCCTCTTTGGAACCCCCTTTTAGGTAGTTGAAAGCAGCTATCAAATCCCCCCTCACTCTTCTCTTCTGCAGGCTAAACAATCTCAGTTCCCTCAGCCTCTCCTCATAAGTCATGTGCTCCAGCCCCCTAATCATTTTTGTTGCCCTCCGCTGGACTCTTTCCAATTTATCCACATCCTTTTTGTAGTGTGGGGCCCAAAACTGGACACAGTACATCCCTGATTTGACCTGATAATTGTTAGAACGCCGCCGAGGTCTTCCCCACCAGATCAGCCCTAGCGATCTTCCAGGAAGAAAAGCACCATTCCCTTGCTAAGAAAAAATAAACGTTGCCGTAGGACCCGCCGTGTCGTGGGCTCGGCTGAGAGCACAGTCGGCAAAGGACAGCAGAGATCACTTCCCAATCCTGAGCTAACCTGAGCACCCGGAGGGCTAGGAGAGCCACGGAGAGCTGCAGCTAGCCAGTGAGCATTCAGCACCCCTGCACCGGGCCCCTCGCTAGCGACCTCACTTGCTGCACCAGCTGTGAAAGATCTGGCCTGCCCCCTGCCTCAGTTTCCCCAAATGGGGATTACGATACTCCCCCACATTGGCTTCCGAGGCTTTATGTCTGCAGAGTGCAAACCACGAAGCGTCGGAACAAAGTCATGGCCAGCTGGGACATCCTAGGCTGCGCAGTATGGCTGCTTCATGGGGACAGGGGAGTTGGTCTATTTGGTGTCTATACAGCCCCCAGCTCTGTAATATCCCAGCGTCTCCCAAATGTTTGAAAACAGAAATAAAGCTACCCATCTCGCCCCCTTCCCAGCCTGCGGGTGAAATAACGGGCGGGGGGGAGAGGGGGAAAGAAGGTGAAGGACAGACAGATGTGAGACACAATGGCCGACTGTGGGAAATCTAAATTAGAGAGAGGAGTTTCAGAGCCTCCCGTTCCAAACCCACAGGTCTCTTTCACCCGAGCTAAAGGAGAGTCTGGTAGCAGTGGAGAGGCCAGGCCACAGCTGTGCAGCCCTGTTTCCATCCAGCAGAGGGCAGTGGCATACACTCACTAGCACGTTCATTCCGGTACCATTCCTCGCTTTACAAGTGGGGAAACCGAGGCACGGAGGTGGGGAAGTGACTTGTCCAAGGTCATCCCATGAGCCCGTGTCAGAGCTGGGATCTGGACCCAGGAGGAGGCGTTCCCGTACTTCGATCATGGTCCCACCCTGCTCCTCTCACTACATCAATGGCACCCGGGAGTCCGTCCCTGGGGCGAGAGGGGGGAGGGCCAAGAGCAGCTCTTGCAGCTGCATACAGAGCGCCTGGTCCCGGGTGCCTCTTGTCCTCGCTCTCATCTCCCCGGAGGTCTTGTGAGGTCACCAGAACCAGGTGACCTAGTGGCTTGGGTTCTGCTCCCTCACAGCCGGGGGAACTGCTGGAGATGCAGAGCTGGGGGGCGGGAGGGGGGGGTGCAGCTGGCAGGCAGGGAGCAGCTGCCCTCCCCCCCGCCACAAATGGAATCAAAGACCATCCATGTGAATCCTTGTCACAGCCCAGCTCCCAGCCAAACGCTCGCTTCCTCTGCAGGTGACGTTCGGGGGCACGGTGCCCCCCTCTCCCGCCCCACAGGACACGAGCAGAGCTGGGGACACTCACATGGGGGTGGGGGTTATTATAGCCACGGAACAGATGGCTCATCTGACCTGCCCAAAGTCACAGAACGAGTTGGTGTCCGTGACAGGATTAGGTCCCAGGGGTCCTGCTCTGGCCACTAGACAACGCTGCCTCTAAATCTGAGCCAGCCAGAGGTGAGAATGGCTGCGATAAATCCTCTCTGGAAGGAGTCGGTGGGCCAGACGTAGGTAATAAGGAGCCCAGGGTTACCGCTGGAGCGGGTGCGGGGGATAAGGCAGGTGCAGGCCATGTCTGGGCCCCCCAGTGAACTCAATAAGCAGGACAAACCACCCCTCTGGCTGGGTAGCTTGTAAATCCCTTCTGAAAGCAACCTGGAGTCACCGCTGTACGCTGCAGCCCTGGAGGGGTTAAGCCGAGGGGTATTGAAGGAGAGAAGGAAACTGCTCCCACGGGGGCTGAGGGATAGGAAAGGGACCAGATCAGGAATGTAACGGCACAGGGAATATCCCCCGCTGTAGGAATCGGAGCTGAATGGACCAGGCCCCACAGGACGTTGAAATGCTGAGGGGGAAGGTAAAAGATCTTGCCACTAGGGTGACCAGATGTCCTGCTTTTGTAGGGACAATCCTGATTTTGGGTCTTTTTCTTATTTAGGCGCCTATTACCCCCCACCCCCTGTTCCGATTTTTCACATTTGCTGGCTGATCACCCTACTTGCCCCATCCCCTCCAAACTCCTGGCCAGGCCTGGGACGTGAAGAGACTTTCCCCGGAGCAGGTCCCAGGGCACGCCAAGCAGGACTTCAGGGGACCAGGGACCGGCAGGCACATGGAGCCCTGTGCGGCAACTACAAGGGCTTGTCTCCACCCAGCAGATACGCCGGTTTCATTCTGCGCGCACCCGCGATGGTCTAAAGTCGGTTCTATGGCTGGAGTTCGGGCCTCCCACCCCACCCCAGGCCGAGCTGCCGTAAGCCAGCTCGGAACTGATTTCAGCTGGTCCACACACAAAGCTGAGCTAAGCCGCTGTAGACTCCCGCCTCTCACTCCACCGGTGCCGCTGGGGTGAGCGGAACACCAGAAAACTCCGCCGCGGGGCACCGGGCCCTAATATTAGAAGCTGCCGGTACGATCCCAGTCACCCTGCGTCTTCCCTGCCCAGCTGCAACACGAGCCAGTTTACTGCCAATGGAAGCAGCCCTGATGCTGCTGCGCTGGAGGAGACGCTGGGCCAGCGTCAGTTAGAGACGCTCCCTCTGAGCAGCAGGGCGGATGCAGGAGCCGTGCCAAGAGGCTGCTGAGGGAAGTGGGAGGAGGTGGTGGTCATGGGGAGGAAGCGCAGGGTAATGGGAGTGGATAATCTGCTCTGGGACGGGGGAGAGGGGCCTGCCAAGTTTTGAAACTCTGGAAATGTGCAAACCGCAGTCACCCCGCCTTGCCTCAGTTTCCCCACCTGGCTAACGGCGATGGCGCCTGGCTCCCAGAGCTGGCTCAGTGGCTCTGCGCTCCTTGGACCGAAGGGGCTTGAGGAATACTGTTCTTCCGGGAGGGGTGCCCATCCCCATGGTATCTGAGCTGTACTGAGTGCTACTGCTGAGTCCGCGGGCAGAGACATTCACCGCCCCACCCTCCCCTGTGACGGGAGGAAGGTCCCTGTTGCTGTCACCGTTTTACAGAGGGGGAGTGGAGGCCCGGAAGAGATTAAGGACCTGCTCCAAAGCTCAAGGGCTACACAGACTCCTACTGACTTCACCGGGCACAGGATCCAGCCCCAAGAGCCAGGCCCAAAATGAGCGGGGCCTTGTGCCCAGACTGAAGCCAGGAGTCCCGATTCTGCCCCCACCTGGAGTCGGCGTGAGCCCGTTAGCGGGCGGGTTAGAGAACGCACCAGAGAGGGTTTCTAACCGGGGGGCTGCCTGGCCCTGGCACAGGGGCAGGCCAGCTCAGCTGTCTTTCCCTCGCCTTCGCTGAGTCGCCCTGATAGGAGCGGGGCTGGGAATGCACCATTGGAGGGGGATAAAGCAGCACTGGGGGACACCCGCGTGGGAAAACATGAGGCTGTCCGTACAGGCAGCCAGCGCACCGTGCTCCGGCAGATCATTTTCTAGCGGGGCCGGGAAAGGGTGGGACACCTTATTGCGGGGGAGGGAGAGCTCAGTGGTTTGAGCATTGGCCTGCTAAACCCAGGGTTGTGAGTTCAATCCTTGAGGGGGCCATTTAGGGATCTGGGGCAAAAACCTGTCAGGGGACAGTACTTGGTCCTGCTAGTGAAGGCAGGGGATGGGACTCGATGACCTTTCAAGGTCCTTCCAGTTCTGTGAGATAGGTATATCTCCATATATATATATATAAAGCTGGCTTCAGGGTGGTGTCAACCTACACACAATATAGTGTAACCCCCCACATAGAGATCCAGGCGCTTATCCCACGACCATCACCGTGGTGTCTGGGCTCCTGCCCTGCAAAGTGCTAAGCCCTGATCCTGCACAGGGGACTCGATTGAAAGATCAGGGCCTAACACTTTACGATCCCCAAGGGCTTCACAGACATCGATTAAAGTCTCAGGGTCACTGTCTCCATCCGGCAGAGGGGGAAACTGAGGCACGGGGGCAAAGTGGGTTGCCCAAGATTACACGGCTAGTCACTGGCAGGGCTGAGGCTCTAGCCAAAGGCTCCTGACTACCCGCCAGGCTGATGGCTGTTCCCTGGAAGGCTCCCCTTCCTGCACTCTTGTCGTCCATTTCCTAACTCCAGCAGAGGGAAAAAAACCACTCCGCCGTCATGCAAACGCTTTCTAGGCAGAAACAATTCTGCGTCTGTGGCCCGTAGTCTAGGGCGGCTCTTCCTATTTGCATTCAGATCTTGGTTTCTGGTCTGCTCAAGTATCGATTCCCTGTCCAAAGGCAGAGGCCTTTGTTGGCTGCTATGGACAGACCAGAGCTCAAGCAGGGAGCCAGAGACCAAGCCGGCTGTTCTAGATCTCAGGTGGCTTCTTGAAGGCTGCGCAGGCTGGCTGTGGCAGCAGCCCTGCCCGTCCCTAGACGTTCTCCCTGCACCACCACACAGGAGGCCCTGGTGCCCAGTAACTGACTCTCTCTGGCACTGACAGGAGCAGGGGTCTCCGGGCTGCCCGGGGAGCTCAGTGTGGCAAGCGCCCGGTCCAGAGCAGCGAGTGGACGGGGTCTCCAGGAGCCACAGGTACACCAGAGCTTCCTGGGCGGCGCTGCTCTGAGGCTGTAAAAGACCCCGCTCCCCAGCCAGAGCCACCGGCCTCGGCGTACCACGGGAACAGAGCTGGGGAGGGCCCCCCTGCTCCGCCCAGCCTCCCATGGGGCAGGAGAGTCCTGCCCGCCATCCGCAGTTCGGGGCCCCGGCACCTCTGGAGGCCTGGCAGTTGGGGGCCTGGCACCTCTGAGCCCGGCAGTTCAGGGTCCTGGCACCTCTGGGGGCCTGGCAGTTCAGGGTCCTGGCACCTCTGGGCCTGGCAGTTCAGGGTCCTGGCACCTCTGGGGGCCTGGCAGTTCAGGGTCCTGGCACCTCTGGGGGCCTGGCAGTTCAGAGCCCCGGCACCTCTGGGCCTGGCAGTTCAGGGTCCTGGCACCTCTGGGCCTGGCAGTTCAGGGTCCTGGCACCTCTGGGGGCCTGGCAGTTCAGGGTCCTGGCACCTCTGGGCCTGGCAGTTCAGAGCCCGGCACCTCTGGGCCTGGCAGTTCAGAGCCCGGCACCTCTGGGCTGGGCAGTTCAGGGTCCCGGCACCTCTGGGCCTGGCAGTTCAGGGCCCCGGCACCTCTGGGCCTGGCCGTTCAGAGCCCGGCACCTCTGGTCCTGGCAGTTCAGAGCCCGGCACCTCCGGGCCTGGCAGTTCAGAGCCCTGGCACCTCTGGGGGCCTGGCAGTTCAGGGTCCTGGCACCTCTGGGCCTGGCAGTACAGGGTCCTGGCACCTCTGGGCCTGGCAGTTCAGAGCCCTGGCACCTCTGGGGGCCTGGCAGTTCAGGGTCCTGGCACTTCTGGGGGCCTGGCAGTTCAGGGTCCTGGCACCTCCGGGCCTGGCAGTTCAGGGTCCTGGCACCTCTGGGGGCCAGGCAGTTCAGGGTCCTGGCACCTCCGGGCCTGGCAGTTCAGGGTCCTGGCACCTCTGGGCCTGGCAGTTCAGAGCCCAGCACCTCTGGGCTGGGCAGTTCAGGGTCCCGGCACCTCTGGGCCTGGCAGTTCAGAGCCCAGGCACCTCTGGGCCTGGCAGTTCAGGGCCCCGGCACCTCTGGGCCTGGCAGTTCAGGGCCCTGGCACCTCTGGGCCTGGCAGTTCAGAGCCCAGCACCTCTGGGCTGGGCAGTTCAGGGTCCCGGCACCTCTGGGCCTGGCAGTTCAGAGCCCGGCACCTCTGGGCTTGGCAGTTCAGAGCCCGGCACCTCTGGGCCTGGCAGTTCAGGGCCCCGGCACCTCTGGGCCTGGCCGTTCAGAGCCCGGCACCTCTGGGCCTGGCCGTTCAGAGCCCGGCACCTCTGGGGGCCTGGCAGTTCAGAGCCCGGCACCTCTGGGGGCCTGGCAGTTCAGAGCCCGGCACCTCTGGGGGCCTGGCAGTTCAGGGTCCCGGCACCTCTGGGCCTGGCAGTTCAGAGCCCCGGCCCCTCTGGGCCTGGCAGTTCAGGGTCCCGGCACCTCTGGGCCTGGCAGTTCAGAGCCCGGCACCTCTGGGCCTGGCAGTTCAGAGCCCGGCACCTCTGGGCCTGGCAGTTCAGGGTCCCGGCCCCTCTGGGCCTGGCAGTTCAGGGCCCCGGCACCTCTGGGCCTGGCAGTTCAGGGCCCCGGCCCCTCTGGGCCTGGCAGTCCCAAGCCCTGGCACCTCTGGGCTTGTTGCATCAGCTATAAATGTAAAAACACAACAGTTCTGGGGTGCTCCCCAGCCAGGCCCCCTCTCCCTGCCTCTACTGCAGGAAGAGGAGAGCAGGAAGATGCACCAGCCCTGAATGGGGACCCGTCACAAGGAGGGGTCTGTTCTCCCTGCCTGACGCTGGAAAGATCAGCTGGGCAGATTTCACTGCCCTTTCCCAAGGCCCTGCCTCTGCCTCTCAGCACGTTAACCCTCAATCCTGGCAAAGAAACGAGGGCACTTGGACATTCTAGAAACTAGACCACTGGCTTCTGTAGGTATAATCCTGCAGATCACAGACGGTGGGCTCAGAAAAGTCCTACTAAGGGCAGTGAAAGATCATCACCCAGTTATGTTCTCTGGGCTTCGGTCAAACCCAGCTCTGAATGCCTCTAGCGTCAAGGCTTCTATCTCATCCCCTGGGAGCTGAACAGATCTCAGTACCGGGCAATGGGCCTCAGTTTTCCTCTGTTCAGTTTAGCCTCAGCCCAACCCCTCAGGCCCCCCCCCATTCCCTGCTCCGGACTGAGCCCACAAGGTGTCCTCAGTGATTGCCATGGGGCCTGTCAGCACGGAGCCTCCCTCGCTAGGAGCAACTGAACAGCTGTGGGGTTGCTGGCAAAGGAGCTGCTAAGCCAGCTCAGAATCATTGTCCTATCGGGCTGGTCTCCTGTCTCTGGCAGGGGCTGGGACCAGACCCAGACCCAGGGGACACTCTTGCAATAACATGCCTGGGGGGGAAGCGTCTTCCTGACCCCGGCGGCGGATGCTTTACTTCTGCCCTGACACAGAGCAGTCCCAGCTAGCTGAGGGCGGGCTCCAACTCAGGGCCAAGAGGTGATTGGAGCCCACTCGAGTTGGGACCCTCCAGAATTCACTCCTCTTGTCAACCTGATGGCCGCTGTATTCTCCCTTCCACCCACTTCCCTCTCTTCTAAGGAGCATGACCCCACCTTGCACCTCTCTGCCCAGAGCCAAGGCCAGCGGTGACTGGCTAATCAGCCAGTGGATCACCCCCTCTGCAGCCAGGGCCTGCGCGCCTCCCCGCGGGAGCATCGCCAGCGTGCTGGGAAGGGGAGGAACTCAAGGCCACTCTGAAATCGAGAGCACGCTGTACAGCAGCGTAGAGCATGGTCCGGGGCTAAGGACCCCAGCCTGGGATGTGGGAGACCCGACACCGACTCCGCGTGTGCCCTTGGGCGAGTCACTTAGCCTTGCTGCACCTCAGTTCCCCTTCTGTACCACAGCCCTGTCCTGCCTCAGGGGTGGTGTGAGGATCAATACATTATAGATTGCGAGATTCTCCTCTGCTACTGTGCTGGGGCCAGCCAAGTCCCTTGGCTCTGCATGTCTCATGGGAAATGACCATGCTTCCGGTGATGCCTCACATCCATACGCCACCCTAGTAACGTGCTCACGATGCATCAGGGCTGGGAGGGTGATAGAGCTGAGAGTCCAATCCCCTTGGCCTGTGCTGAAGCAGCCCCCGAAACAGAAGATTGGTGTCACTGTGAGCTGCGGGGGTGGGTCTCAGTCCGGCCAAGGCACTGGTAAGACCGTAGCAGGAATGCTGCGCTCAGAGCCGGTCACCCGTGTGGAAGAAAGAAGAATTCAGGCTGGAACAGGTGCGGAGAAGGGCTGCTCGGAGGAGACTGAGAGAGCTTGGCTGGTTTAGCCTGGCGAAAGGCAGGCAGAGCGGGGATCGGATTGCTCTATAAATACACCCCGGGGTGAACCCCAGGGAAGGAGACGAGCTATTGAAGCCAAAGGACAATGTTGGCAAAAGAACAAACAGGGGGGAGCGTGGCCAGGAAAAGCGGAGGCTGGGAAGGAGAAGGTTTCTAACCCTCAGAGGAGGGAAGTCCTGCAACTGCCTCCCAGTAGAGCAGAGAGGGACAAGCAACCTAAGGGGCTTTCGGGCAGAGCGTGACAAGTTTGGGAAGAGGACGATATGCCAGGGCTGCCCTGGGATAGCCGGGGACTGGGCACAATGCCCCGGAGGTCCCACGTTATCTCTGTTTGGGTGCCCAACTTGCGCCTGGCTCCTGGAGGTGCCGAGCACCCGCTGCTCCCACTGGCTTCATCAGCTGGGCACCCAGAAACTGAGGGGCTAAAATCAGTGGCCATGGCTGGAAGCCTCTGCCTCAGAAGATGTGAACCCCAGGTCCAGCCGTGGCATCGAGGGGCCAGAGAACGGTGGATGTGGGGCATTGCTCTCCCCGCCGCAGGAGACTGTGGGGCAGCGTGGGGGAGCTTTGCCTGGCTGATCCTGTTTGCCCAGGGCAGGCCTGGCTCATGCTGGAGAGCGACCAGGCCCCGTCCCACAGGAGCATCACAGCTCCCCTCCACCCTGCGGCAGACCAGCCTGCCAGGGTGCTTAGCAGCTGGCCCCAGGGCGAGGGGATGGGGGGGCTGGAGCCCGCTGGGGAGGGATTCGGGGGATCTCCAGCCGCCGAGGATCCTTCCTGCCACGGCCCGTCGAAGGGACGGAGGGCCAAGGCCCCGGCTACATGCAGGGTGGAGGGGGAGCGTGAGCGCCCCAGGCCCTGACGCAAACGACATCCGCAGGCAGTGACAGGAAGTAAACAAACCTCGCCCCCGGAACCCAGCCCGCCCCTCCCCACGCGCCCGCTGGCGACCGAGATACCAGCACTGCCCTGCTTCTGCCTGTGCCCCCCACACACACTGCCCCGCCCCACATACCCTGCCCCATACACCCCACATACCCTGCCCTCCTGTACACCCCCCCACACGGTCCCACCCCCACACACCCTGCCCTCCTGTACACCCCCACACCCTGCCCCATACACCCCACATACACTGACCTCCTGTACCCTGCCCCCCCACACGGTCCCACCCCCACACACCCTGCCCTCCTGTACACCCCCACACCCTGCCCCATACACCCCACATACACTGCCCTCCTGTACACCCCCACACCCTGCCCCATACACCCCACATACACTGACCTCCTGTACCCTGCCCCCCCACACCACACCACACCCAGCCCACACTCACACCCACACCTCACACCCTGTCCTCCTATACACCCACACACACTCTGCCCCCCACTGCCCACACCCCCCAAACCCACAATCCCCACACGCTGCCCTCCTGTACACCCCCACACACCCAGCCCCACACCACACTCAGCCCACACTCACACCCACACCTCACACCCTGTCCTCCTATATACCCACACACACTCTGCCCCCCCACTGCCCCCCCACCCCACAATCCCCACACGCTGCCCTCCTGTACACCCCCACACACCCAGCCCCACACCACACCCAGCCCACACTCACACCCCATCCTCCTATACACCCACACACACTCTACCCCCCCACTGCCCACACCCCCCAAACCCACAATCCCCACACGCTGCCCTCCTGTACACCCCCACACACCCAACCCCACACCACACCCAGCCCACACTCACACCTCACACACTGCCCTCCTTCTGTACACAGCCCCCACCCCCACCCCTAGCCCCCTCCTTCTACGCCCCTCTCACACAGCCCCCACTACCACTACACTGCCCTCCCCTCTCACACATACAGACCCACCCCCACACCGCCCTCCCTTCTCACCCATGGCCGCGAGCACCACACTACACACACACACTGCCCTCCCCAGAGTACGGCCACAGATGCCCAATAGACATGCTGCCCCCACCTTTCAAGCCCCCCCCCCCCCCATCACCACCACCCTGGACACAGCCCCCTCGGACTGCCCTGCCTCCTCTCTTGCCCCCACCCGGGTCACCCCAGCCCTGATGGGTCCATCCCTGGCCCTCGCCCACCGCCAGGCCCTAGCGACGGGCTACGAGCCCAGAGGAGTCAGCAGGCTGCCCACATGGCCTTGCTGGGGCAGCAGGATTGCATGGGGGTGGGGGAAAGGTAAAAAACCCCAGGGCACCTCCCTCTGCCCAGCAATGATCCTCATCCGATGCTGCTTCAGCAAGAGGAAGCTGGGGCCAGGACACCCCGGCCTGGCGGGTGATTCATACAGACCCCCGCCCCCCTCCCGCCCCAGGAAGGGAAAACAACTCATCTCGCACTCAGCAGAAAAGGGAAGCAAAACCCTCCCTCTGTTTTTCAGACGCAAAATCCACCCCCAGCCCTTGCCGAGAACTCTGCCCGGGCCGGGGTTTTCCACCCAGAGGAGGGGAAAATGTGCCAGCTGCCGAATGCTGGGGCCACACCAACTGAGCCTGGCACCCTCCTTGATGGGGCCCGCCCACTGTGCTTCCTCCTCGCCGCCCGGCCTGAGTCCTTCCACTAACCCCTGGGATTCTCGGCCCCTGGGTCCCGCCCCTCGCATGGTTACGTGCACGCCATTGTGGATTGGGGCCACGACTCATGTTCCCCCAGGCCAGGACTCCTGCCAGCATCCACCCCATCCCCGGGAACCTGGGTGAAAACACATCCCCGTAGTTGTAGTTCCCAGGTACAAGACTGCTTAGCTTATCAGCCCTAGCAAGAGCCCAGCTCCAAGCGGCATGGCTGGGGGGAGGAGCGGGGGGCTGGCTGGCTTCAAAAGCTTCCAGCCTTTTACAAAGGACTGCATCAATGGTAAGAGCTGCCTTTGGACACCTGTCTGCCCACGAAGGGGTAGCCTGGGTCTCTCCCCTTGGGCTGCAGTCATATGAAGTATTTGTCCTGCTGTGGCAGCCAGCTGTGCCCACCAGAGTCAGGGCCCCCGTCCTGTTAGGCGCTGAACACACTGTATTTACGGGCCCAGTGGAGTGGGAAATAAACTGGTCTCTGCACAGTCTCCCCCATTCCAATCCTTTTCCGAAGAGGAAAATGAACGGACATACAGAGACCTCCACACACGCTCACTCTCGGTCAGGTAGCAAAAGTACCTGCAATCACTGGAAGCCGCCTGTATCTCCATGGGAGGGGAAGAAGAGGCTAGAGAAGGTGTCTGACAGCTAGGACGCCTGGGTTCTACTATAGGTTCTGGGCGGGAGTGTGGGCTAGTGGCTAGAGCAGAGGACAGGGAACCAGGACTTCTAGGTTCTCTTCCGCCCTAGGAGGGACATAGGACTTGCCATACGGGATCAGTCCAGTGCTTCATCTAGTCCGGTATGGCCAGCCAGTAAAGAACAGCTACGCCCACTTCTAATGGCAATAGCGCCTCCTTCAGAGCAGCACGTCTACCAAACTCCTTGAAAAAAGCAACAGCGCTCGCCATCTGAAAGAAGCAAGAACTCCTCTCCAACCTCCCAGTCACTGGCAAGACCATGGAGAAAGTAAGAACCACCATGCTCCACCAACAGGTGACATCAGTCAGCATCCCGGATGCCTCCGGAGAGATCTAGGGGCACTAAAAGGTGACCTCCTTGTTGCCATGGACACAGGTAAGATCTTCATGGTCCTACCGCTGGGCTTCTACAGCCTGTGACAAGGGAACCCCAAGGTACTGCTAGCTCGCCCACCTGACACAGCAGGAGTTGATGGCCCAACCTCCCAGTGGCTCCAGTCCTCCATCCCAGCTGCTCTAGAGAGCTGACGTGCTGCTGGTCAGGAAGGAGAATGGCTGCCCAAGAGATGCTGCCTCCACCTTCCATCGAAGGCATGCGGACCCGATTCATCAAAAGGGCGGGAAAGCTCAGGGCCCTGTTTGAATCCTCAAAAACGCCCTCTTTTGCCCCTAGCTCGTTAGGAAACCTTGTCCCCTCCTCCTGGAGGAGATGTGACCACAGGGCTCCAGACAGGTGTCACCTCCAGGGTAACTGTAACCGAAACAAAATGTGAAGCTGCCGCCCAGGTTCCAGCTACCCACCTCCATGCTCAGACCCATGCTCAAGTGTCTCCACTGGCTCCCAGTCGGTTTCTGAGGCCAGTTTAAGGACTTGGCCCCAATGTAAAGCAATTAATGGGGCAAGTCCCTGCTACACTATTTTGATCTGTGACCCACCACCACAGCTACGCTCCTCTGGGACAACGCAGATCACAGAGCGCATGAGCGCTGGGGTCAAACATTCTCAGACCAGGGCATCTGCCTGTGGAACAATTGTCCGGAGTTGCTCAGGAGAACCCACAGACTGATCGTCTTCAGAAGACGCTGCCAAACTTTCTTCCTCTTTGGAAAAACCTCTCCATCATCTGAAGAACAGTCACCAGGCTGAACCCCCTAAGCCCTGCCAACCAATCAAAAACCCTACGCCAAGCGGAACTGAACCCCGAAAAAGGGAGACGCGACAGAGACTCCACCACGTCCACTAGGGACTTTGCTGTTGCTACGGATTTGAAATGGAAGGTGAAAAGGACTCGCACCTAGCGGAGTGATTGCTTTTCTGCTGCGTTTCCTGCTTCTGATACATTCAAAGAATGCCTTGTGATTTGTTTTGATGTCTTTGGCTGGGTTCTCGGTGAATGCCACCTTAGCCCTCCCAACCCCCATCTAACACTCCACCTGCTCCAGCCTGCATGCAGCCAACAGAAAGGAGCTCCATTTTTGGAAGGCTTGGAGGACATAGGCTCTTCTTGACTAATTTCTTCATTTATTTTTTATCAACTGCTACCTTTCGTTACCTTTCCTCCCCAGCAACCGTGCCTGCCTTAGACCTAGCAGTCTTCCCAGCAATCTAAAGCTAGCTTCCAGGACCTCTCTCTTACATCTCCTTATATCACTAGTAACATAGGCTCCTCCCTGCACATGCCAGAAGCCTCTCCAGAGGTCTCCTGAGATCTGCTACATGACAGAACAAGGAGTAATGGTCTCAAGTTGCAGAGGGGGAGGTTTAGGTTGGATATTAGGAAAAACTTTTTCACTAGGAGGGTGGTGAAGCACTGGAATGGGTTACCTAGGGAGGTGGTGGAATCTCCTTCCTTAGAGGTTTTTAAGGTCAGGCTTGACAAAGCCCTGGCTGGGATGATCTAGTTGGGGTTGGTCCTGCTTTGAGCAGGGGGTTGGACTAGATGACCTCCTGAGGTCCCTTCCAACCCTGAGATTCTATGATTCTATGATTCTATGACCCAAGAGTCACTGTTTTCATCTTTTGGTCATCACGTCCCCAGCTCTTGCTAATGATCAAATCCACCATCTTCACAGCCCGTGTGTCTCACAACTACCCACCCTGTCTGCTTTGATAAAGTCCTCCAAGCACCTTTAGCTATAACTCAATGGCGACTGGACATCTCTCTAAAATATCTGCCCTAGTTCCATACACCCCCTCCTCCCCGAGTTATCAGGCACAAAGCAGGAATGAAGGGTGAGCTTCTCTGGCCTGTGCTATGCAGGAAGTCAGACTAAATTATCAGAATGGTCCCTTCCGGCCTTAAAAATCTACAGATCTGTGAACTAACATCCCATTTGTCATCGGCTTTATCTTTCAGTCTACTGTCAGGTTTTGTATAATGCCCATCACTGTAGTATATAACTATCAAGAGTGCAATATTTTTTGTTTAAAAAAAAAAAAAGACCCAAAGGGTTAACTAAAAAAAGGAGCATAGGGCAAAGGGTTCAACTTTAGAAAAAGGTGAGACAAACTTTTGCAAGGCTAGAATTAAGTATAAAAAAAGACAGAAAGTGACACAGCCGGCGTTCGAAACTAAACAAAGGGGAGAGTGAAACCGAAAAGGCCAAGAATAGCTAAAAAAGGAAGGTCAGGCTTAGAAATAAGTTAATAGAGAGAAGGCTGAGCTTGAATATCATGAAAAAGGGACAAAGTCAAGGGTTTAAAACCAATAAAATTCCAGTGTTAATTATGCACCAAATAGGAAAATGTATATGTATATAGAGAGCGAAATAAAGGCAATTTGAAATGTTTTTAAAATGAAATTGTTATTTTAAGACTAATAAGGGCCAATACTGCAAATAGTTATCCGCATGCTTCACGTTATTGAAAAGTGTAGTTCCCTGGGACTTACATGTTTCAAGTTAAGCATGATCTTAAGTGTTGACGGCACCGGGGCAGGGTCTGTGTCTTCACACGAGGGACCCCCCATCCTGACTGGGGCTGCTAGACAGGACAGCACCGTAAAGACTATTAGCCAGTAATGCCAGAGGGATAATAGTTCCCTTCCTCACCCCGGGCGGCCAGGAGGTTTCACTCATTTGTGTTTGCAAACTCCTTGGGATGCAAGGTGGGACAGTCGTTCCACGCGCCAGAGAAGCCTCCGCTACCAATTCTCTGAGCTGCTCAGGAGTGGGCCCGGCTTTGAACACAGAAAGCAGCTTGGACGTGTGAAGTACCAGCATGATAATCAAGGCCGTTCATACATTGGAACGCCTCTAATTATGACACACCGGCCCCTGGCTGCCCGAGGAAGGGAAGGGAGGAGCCCCCCCTGTGCCCTCCAAAGAGATGAAATAATCGTAACCATACGGCAACAAGGAGAACTCAGGGGAAACCTCATTCCATAGTATTGCATAGACGCTTGGACAGTGAGCGACTTCCTTAACAACCAAACAGTCACCGCAACAAACCGCCCCACTCAGAGGAGGGATTGCATTGGGGTTTAGAGCACATGCTCCTATTCGGTGGGAACGGGCTGGGCTCACTTTTCCCTTGAGCTGCCTCCACCTTATTTCAGCTCTGATCCCTTCGCTCCTCCTGAAGCTCCAGCACTGTCAGAGACAGGCTACTGGGCAAGGTGAACCATCGTCTCTCATCTCTTCCCTCCGGCCTGCCTCCAGCTCTCCTCCCATTCACCTCCACCCTCACCCATCCCGCCTGATCCCTGCGGGATTAGAACCAGTGACCTAGCGGTCAAAAGCCAATAACTCACCCAGGTCCTCGGGAATCGGTCTATTTCTTCTGCAGCCCCAACAACTTAAAACGCATTGTGCAAAAATACAATTTACAAGGTTTAGTCTGTCTGGAAAAATATGCAAAATGCCTTAAATGCATTGTGATGCAATGGCGTGTGCGTATGAGCGGGCACATCCCTGCCCTCTGCTAGACAGAATCAGAACGTCTAAACTGTGTATCATGCGCCCTATACTGCAAATAGCTAATGGAGATTCTCCTTTAGCTAAAAAGGCAGGGGTCTGTGCTTTGGAAGCAGGAGAATCTGAGGTCTATCCATGCTGGTGCCACAAAGTTCCAAGCAGCCATGCTGCATAGCACGGTGCCAACCATGACATTGGGGTGGCCCTGGCTTTGTTACACTATTTGGCGGCTGTTTCTCATTCTAAGGGGGTCTATATTCTCCAAGCAGGGTCATCTTCCCCACACCATCCTGATGAGCTCAGCTCTCCGGCTCCCTCCTCCCTGACTTCAGGTCTAATCACCACCACTGGTAGCCTATGACACTGGTGAAATCAGCCCAGGTAATGGAGCCCTGCCCAGGAAATCTGACCCTATAGGTGCATCCGCTCAGGCATAATCTGGGACCTGCCCCTGCTCAAACTGTTTGCGAGCAACCCCGCCCATCCTAGCTCAGGCCTGCGTCACTGCAGTCTGATGCCCACTTGTATCCCTAATAAAATGGGAGGCTGCAAACGTTCATTCGCAGCCGTTTAGTAACACACAAAATGATCTGATCTAACGAAAAGGGAGCAGAGCCCGTGCAGGGCATCTCAGCCCAGTTCACATGGTCTCAGCTCACCTGGGATTGTGAGGGCGAAGACGCTCGCGGTAGGGTGGGGACAGACACAGAGTCATTGGCTCCAAGGCCAGGGAACTTCCCCATAATAATCCCCAGAGCGGATCTCTTAGAAAACGAAGAATAAAATCCACTCCCAGCCCTGGGAGGGGAATCTTCTCTTCCCCTCCCCCGCTCTGAACAAAACCCTGATCGAACCCAACACACCCCCTCCCCGAGACAATGACACACAAAGGAGGAGCCCGCCGCTTTCCGATTCAACCAAACAGAACAAACTCGGGCGACTTTCTGACGGCAACATGCTGCCTGATCTAGAACGGCCCAGCCCAGCCAAGCTCGGCCCGGAACGGCTCAGGGCAGGCAGAGGGAGAAACCCCGGTGCCAGGCTCAGTTTGGCCTGGCACAGAATGAGTCAGCCCAGCTCCCCGCAGCACAGCTCAGACCGACCTAAGGGACGCAAGGGAAACTCCTACTTGTTCTGGGCCAAAGCCAAGTGGAGCTCAGAGGAGGGCTGGGAAACAGGAGCAGAGGGCCGGGGAGGGAGGAGAGTGCCAGGCGTGGGGGGGAGGGCACAGGACAGGCTGCGTTCTCAGGACAGACCTTCTGTCCCAGAAAAAACAGAGCCAGCCGGTCTGCCCAGGCTGCAGGCCCCCTGCTCCCCTGGGGTCTGCCCAGGCTGCAGGCCCCCTGCTCCCCTGGAGGAGGCAGTGGCACAGACGGGAGCACCCCAGATCTGGCTGCTTCATCTTTTTCCTCCTGGAGTTGCACTTTTTCAGAGTTCAGCCCAGACCAGTTTGGCCCAGCTCAGCCTCGTCCGGCCCAGCCCATCTCAGCCCAGCTCCGCCCGGCCTAGCCCAGCTCTGCCCAGCACTGTCTAGCCCGGCATGGCCCGGCCCAGCTCGGCCCAGGTCAGACTCGCCCAGCCCTGCTTGCCCCGCTCAGCCTCGCCCGGCCCTGCCCAGCCCTGCTCAGCCCCACTCAGCCTTGCCTGGCCCTGCCCAGCCCGGCTTGGCCCCGCTCAGCCTTGCCCGACCCTGCCCAGCCCAGCTCGGCCCTGCTAAGCCTCGCCTGGCCCTGCCCGCCCCGCTCAGCCTCGCCCGGCCCTGCCCAGCCCGGCTTGGCCCTGCTCAGCCCGGCTCGGACCCGCTCAGCCTCGCCCGGCCCTGCCCAGCCCGGCTCAGCCCTGCTTGGCCCCGCTCAGCCTTGCCCGGCCCTGCCCAGCCCGGCTCGGCCCTGCTAAGCCTCGCCCGGCCCTGCCCGCCCCGCTCAGCCTCGCCCGGCTCGGCCCTGCCCAGCCCGGCTCAGCCCTGCTAAGCCTCGCCTGGCCCTGCCCAGCCCGGCCCGGCCCCGCTCAGGTTGGCTCGGCACTGCCCAGCCTCCTTCACAGGCAGACACAGCAGCAGCTCTTGTCAGCTGCAGGCGCCTTCAGTGAAAACTCTTTCTCCGCCTCCCCCCATATCCGTCACTCCAGCCCCACAGCCCGACCCCCGCTTCTCCCCCAGGCTCTCTCCTGCTCCCGCTTTGCCGGCTGCAGCCTGCTCCCGGGAAGCGTCCTGGCCCCCTTTCCACCAGACGCGCATCACGCCCCACCCGGCGGCACCCAGCCCGCTCCGAGGGGACCCGCCCTCCACAGGACAGAGAGCAGCTGCACCCACCCCGAGGGACCCCCCCTCTCCAGAGGCGCACTGCTCAGCTCCTCACCCCGATCCGCTGGGACCCCTCCCCAGAGGCGCACTGCTCAGCTCCCCACCCCGATCCGCGGGGACCCCCCTCCCCAGAGGCGCACTGCTCAGCTCCCCACCCCGATCCGCGGGGACCCCCCTCTCCAGAGGCGCACTGCTCAGCTCCTCACCCCGATCCGCGGGGACCCCTCCCCAGAGGCGCACTGCTCAGCTCCCCACCCTGATCCGCGGGGACCCCCCTCTCCAGAGGCGCACTGCTCAGCTGCACCCACCCCGAGGGACCCCCCTCTCCAGAGGCGCAGGGCACAGCTCCCCACCCCGATCCGCTGGGACCCCTCCCCAGAGGCGCACTGCCCAGCTGCACCCACCCCGAGGGACCCCCCTCCCCAGAGGCGCAGGGCACAGCTCCCCACCCCGATCCGCGGGGACCCCTCCCCAGAGGCGCACGGCACAGCTCTCCATCCCGATCCGCGAGGACCCCTCCCCAGAGGCGCACGGCACAGCTCCCCACCCCGATCCGCGGGGACCCCCCTCTCCAGAGGCGCACTGCTCAGCTCCCCACCCCGATCCGCGGGGACCCCTCCCCAGAGGCGCACGGCACAGCTCCCCACCCCGATCCGAGGGGACCCGCCCTCCAGAGGGCACAGGACAGCAGCACCCACGACGGGGGACCCTCCAGAGGCGCACTGCTCAGCAGCACCCACCCAGGGGGACCCCCCCCTCTGCAGAGGCGCACGGCACAGCCCCCCACTTTCTCAGAGCGGCCGGCACAGCTGGGGGCGCGCCCCGGCCCCCTCTCCCAGAAGGCGGGGGGGGGAGGGGAGCCGCGGGGAGGCAGGACTCACCGTGGCTCATATCTCGGGGCGGCGGGGGGTGCGCGGTGACCCGGGGGTTTCTCGGCGTGGGGCGGCCGCCGCTGCTGCTCGCTGCTGCTGCTGCTCGCTCCCGGTGCAGAAGGAAGTGAATGAGGCCAGAGGAAGTCTGCAGAGCAAGGCACAAGAGAGCCGTGAACAAGGAAGTTTCTGCTCCCCGGCTCTTACTTCCCCTCCTCTCTAGCCCTGAGCTCTCCCTGCTGAGGCCAACTTTCCTCCAGTCCTCTCCCCTGTGGCCCTTCCCCCCCCCCCAGTTTCCTCCCTTCCGCCCCCCACAACAGATCCCAGCCCTGCCCCAGTCAGCCTTGCCACACTCACAAAGAGGGACCCCCAAATCCCTGGGGGGACTGCACCCAGGGAGGTACCAGCCTGGGTCTGCCACCTTCTGTTCAGCCGTCCACGCTCTAACCGGCCCGAGGGCCCCTCCAGCCCGGCAGCGGGACCATGGGTAGATCACGCACAAGGGAAGTGCCGGGACCCTGCAGCGATGGGTGGCGGAGAAGCGCCTAAGGGGGCCGGATAGGGTAGCCAGCCAGCCAGCCTCGTGTCTGCGGCCTGGTCCCAACAAGCCCGCGCGCCTCGGGGCAGCGTCGCGTTTATAACACAATGCCAGGACGTCCCCGGGGGCGCTAGGCCTCAATAGGTGCCAGCCGCGGAACCACCCAACCCAGCCCAGCCGCTATCTGCCCCGTCCGCGCCCGCTTCTCAATGTGTCTCGCTAGTCTCTTAACCCAAGGGACGCCCGCTGTCCCTGAGGGCACCAGTTTCCAACCTTTCTTCATTGGCGGGCCCCTGAAAAGTTTGGCAGGGCAGGGCGGTGCGGAGCCCTTTGGAAATACCAGCCACAGCTGTCGAAACCCACGGCCGTGGACACTCCCCGGCCCGTGAAGGGTAGCGCCACTCACAGGCGGGGCGCAGGAGGTCAGGACAGGCGGGGAGCTGCGTACAGTCACAGGCCGCAGGGCTCGGGGAAAAGTTACGAACCAAACGGTTTGGCGGGGGAGTGTCATGTGCAGTGTCCGGATGTTGTTATATAAACGCTCAGCTCCCCTGTGACAGACGCACTCCTGCACCAGGCTCTCCTGTAGCCTGCAAACAGCTGTCGGCTCGGGGGCAAATTCATCCCTGGGGGAACTACAGCGGCCCAGGCTTCTTTACCCAGAGCCGGCCACCCCAGCGCAGGGAGGCTGCTGCCACCCAGAGGCCAGATGGGGCCATGCCCCAATAAATGCCGAGAGATGAAAGACGGCTCAAGAGGGTGCAGGGGGGCTGTTGGTTGTGCTGGGGGTGGGGCTGATGGGACAGTCTCTGGGGCTGTGGGGGCATTTCTTGCTCCTGTTGAAGTGTTCACGGCAAAGTTCAGATTAGTTACCCTGCAAGTACTGGAGCTGGGAATGCATTCGGGCTGCAGTATGCCTGGGCCGCTCCTTGCAAGGTTAAAGAGTCCCGTGGCACCTTATAGACTAACAGACGTAGAGGAGCATAGGCTTTCGTGGGTGAATACCCACTTGGTCGGATGCATGCAGTGGAAATGTCCAGGGGCAGGTATAAATATGCATGGCAGAGTCAGGCTAGAGATAACCAGGTTAGTTCAAGCAGGGAGGGTGAGGCCCTCTTCCAGCAATTGAGGTGTGAACACCAAGGGAGGAGAAACTGCTTTTGTAGTTGGCTAGCCATTCATAGTCTTTGTTTAGTCCTGAGCTGATGGTGTCAAATTTGCAAATGAACTGAAGCTCAACAGTTTCTCTTTGGAGTCTGGTCCTGAAGTTTTTTTGCTGCAGGATGGCTACCTTTAAATCTGCTATTGTGTGTCCAGGGAGGTTGAAGTGTTCTCCCACAGGTTTTTGTATATTGCCATTCCTTATATCTGATTTGTGTCCATTTATCCTTTTGCATAAGAACTGTCCAGTTTGGCTGATGTACATAGCAGAGGGGCATTGCTGGCATATTATGGCGTATATTACATTGGTGGATGTGCAGGTGAATGAACCGGTGATGGTGTGGCTGATCTGGTTAGGTCCTGTGATGGTGTCCCCGTTGTAGATATGTGGGCAGATTTGGCATCGAGGTTTGTTGCATGGATTGGTTCTTGACTTAGAGTTATTATGGTGCGGTGTGTAGTTGCTGGTGAGAATATGCTTCAGATTGGCGGGTTGTCTGTGGGCGAGGACTGGCCTGCCTCCCAAGGCCTGTGAAAGTGAGGGGTCGTTGTCCAGGATGGGTTGTAGATCACTGATGATCCGTTGGAGAGGTTTTAGCTGAGGACTGTAAGTGATGGCCAGTGGAGTTCTGTTGGTTTCTTTCTTCGGCTTGTCTTGCAGCAAGAGGCTTCTGGGTACACGTCTGGTCCTCTTGATCTGTTTCCTTATTTCCTCGTGCGGGTATCGTAGTTTTGAGAATGCTTGGTGAAGATCTTGTAGGTGTTGGTCTCTGTCAGAGGGGTTGGAGCAAATACAGTTGTACCTCAGCTCTTGGCTGAAGACAATGGATCATGTGGTGTGTCCGGGATGGAAGCTGGGGCATGTAGGTAGGCATAGCGGTCGGTGGGTTTTCGGTATAGGGTGGTGTTAATGTGACCATCACTTATTTGCACTGTGGTGTCTAGGAAGTGGACTTCCTGTGTAGACCTTGCAAGGGTATAAATCCTTGCAAGGGTTTATAGCCACAGGACCACGAGACAGGACAGGAAGGGACCTCCTGGGTCACGCAGGCTAATGCTAATGCAGGCAGCCCCGGCATACCATCCATTATTCCCTACACCCCAGAGTATTAGACATCGTGTCTTCAGTGAACCCCACCCCGTCGGCCCGGACGCTGTCTGCAGCGGAGTGCTTGGGTCAATGGGCCGTGCGCTACCCAAGGCCACCAGGGACACTAAGAATTATTCCCTCCCGTCCCCAACAGGACCAGAATGGTAGGGGAGCGGCCACATGGATACTGATACACGTCACCCCTCCACGGGAGGTTTGGACAACGGATCTGGGTCATCTCATACCAACAGGCCTAGAAGCGTTGGGGAGGGATAGCTCAGTGGTTTGAGCATTGGCCTGCTAAACCCAGGGTTGTGAGTTCAATCCTTGAAGGGGCCATTTAGGGATCTGGGGCAAAAATCTGTCAGGGGACAGTACTTGGTCCTGCTAGTGAAGGCAGGGGACTGGACTTGATGACCTTTCAAGGTCGTTCCAGTTCTAGGAGATTGGCATATCTCCTATTTTTATTATTAAGCTTGCAGGCACCATGCATGTGGGGCTGAGGCCCCCTTTGTAGGAGACCAACCTGGGCCCTGTTGTGTGTCCCGCTCCACAGCCCTGCATGGTCTGACCGTCCCGCTAAGAGCAGACACAGCCTTTCCTCGATTCATTCCTCGCAGGTCAGCCGTGGCTGCAGTGGCCTAGTTCAGGCTAGGGTGAAGATCCTGCTTCCCACGCCCCCCAATGCATATGCACGGCATTCTCAGCTGCTCTTTAGAGCCTGCTCGAGAATGCAAACAGGCTCAGCCCAGAGGCAGGCGTGCGTTTGGAGGTCTTTTCACCGACTGAACCAGCCGGGTGCTGCTAGGGGGACGCTGTGGTGGCAAAGTGCCCTGGGACATGCCCTGCATGCTCCAACCTGCCCTAGGGCCCCTCGGAGCCCAGCCTTGCAGCTGGGAGGGACCTTACCTAGATTATGCACAACTGAACAGCGGAGAGGGAGTGCCAGCGCTGGAGAGGTGGTCCAGGGGCTACAAGTCATGTGAGGAGCCCAGATACTCCTGTGAGGGGTGTCACTGTCATACGTTCTCAGCCACACACAGGCGAGGTTATGATTGTTCTGTATAACGGACACAAGATGGGGGAGGAGACCCCTTCTATCGGACCAGCCTCTGGCGGTGGAAGAGACAAGCTCTTCTGGAGGTCCACAGGGCTGCAGCAACACCGCGTAGTAACTGTATAACGTTAGCTGAAGGTACTGAGAACAGAAACTCTCATCTCACCCAAGGTATCAGACGCATCCGGATGTGCCTGGACACAGGGTCACCTGTTTGCATGTGAATTGGCCTGGAAATCTTTTTACGGTGTGTAAACAAGCACTCACTATCAATCAGTGCCGGGTTTACAATGGCTCCAGTGGAGCTGAGAAGGGGCCCCGGCCTGCTCCGCTTGCACTGCGCCCCGAGACCCTGCTGACTCCCCCTGCTCACCACTTGCTCCTCTCGGCCTGCCTGCCAGCTGGCCAAGGACTCCTCTCCGCCCCTTGGCCCCACTCCCTGCTCCTCTCAGCCCCCTGGCTGGACCCCAGTGCACCTCCGGCTCTGGGCAGTCTCTGCTTCCCACCCCGTGTGGGGCCCTGGCTGGACCCCAGCGCACCTCCGGCTCTGAGCAGTCTCTGCTTCCCACCCCGTGTGGGGCCCTGGCTGGACCCCAGCGCACCTCCGGCTCTGGGCAGTCTCTGCTTCCCACCCCGTGTGGGGCCCTGGCTGGACCCCAGTGCACCTCCGGCTCTGGGCAGTCTCTGCTTCCCACCCCGTGCGGGGCCCTGGCTGGACCCCAGTGCACCTCCGGCTCTGGGCAGTCTCTGCTTCCCACCCCGTGTAGGGCCCCACCTGTCTCCCCACTTTTAAGTCTGTTATTGAGTGACCAGAGAGAAGTGTTCTCCTACTGGTTTTTGAATGTTATGATTCCTGATGTCAGATTTGTGTCCATTTAGTCTTTTGGGTAGAGACTGTCCGGTTTGGCCAATGTACATGGCAGAGGGGCATTGCTGGCACATGATGGCATATATCACATTGGTAGATGTGCAGGTGAACCAGCCCCTGATGGCGTGGCTGATGTGATTAGGTCCTATGATGGCGTCCCTTGAATGTGGACAGAGCTGGCACCAGGGTTTGTTGCAGGGTTTGGTTCCTGGGTTGGTGTTTTTGTTGTGTGGTGTGTAGTTGCTGGTGAGTATTTGCTTCAGGTTGGGATAGTCTACGCAAAACTTAGATCTTACCCAAAATAAACGCTTATAGCCAATTCCTATGAACTAAACTAACATTTATTAAAAAAGAAAAAAGAGAGAGAGTTGGTTGAAGGATCAATATATGTGGCAGAGCTCCGATCTTGTCCCTGTGGGTCCCGCGCTTCCAGGCGGTTTATGCTAGCCTCAGAGGATGGTGAGAGAACTTCCACAGTCCCTGTTGTCCCTCTGGGCTTATTGCAGAACAGTTCAGCCTCCTGTTCTGCCAGAGGCCTGTCTTCTCCTTGTAGTGGCAGGTTGGTGGGGGGAACCCGGGCCCGCCCTCTACTCCGGGTTCCAGCCCAGGGACCCTAATGGTAGCAGCTGTTGGCAGCCGACCTCTCACTGCCAGAGTTGCTACAATTCCCTGGGCCACTTCCCCACAGCTCTCCTGCTTCTCACTTCTTCACCCTACCTTAGGGGTCCCTTACTGGTGGCGCGAGCGTGTCCTCATTTACTGAGTCCTTCAATAGCAGCAGCACTTCCTCTCCTCTGGCTCCCTGGCTCTCCTCAGCCTGACTGGAGTGAGCCCTTTTATATGCTCAGAAGAGCCTTAATTAGGGTCAGGTGTTCACTTCACCTTAATGGCCTCACCTGACTCTTTGCAGGTTAATTAGAGTCAGGTGTTCTCATTAGCCTGAAGCAGTCCCTGCTCTGGTCAGTCAGGGAACAGAAAACTGTTAACCCAATGGCCAGTATATCTGCCTTCGACTATTCTGTTGTACCAAACTGGCCTGGGTCTATCACATAACATACAGACTTGAGTTCAATTTCTTGAGGTTCAGATACACAGCAGAGATGAGTTTGTAGTTGCCAAAAGTTCTTTTAGAAATAGTCCAGAGGTTACATGTCCAATGTCCATATTCAGGGTGACTCCAGCCAGTGACTGGGGATCTCAATCCTTATGGCTCAGGGTTTCCCCTTCTTGAAACCTAAAGCAGATCTGAGATGAAGAAGGATCGTGTCCTAGGGATTTTATACATTTCCAGCAGCCTTTTGGCCTGAGAAAACAATAGGATGAACGTTCCTTCTCCCAAACATAAATTAGCACAGGGTAATTTATCCATTAAACAGTTCAGATGCAGGTTACCACAACCTTCAAAGAGACATATCGACAATAATACTATTTCACTCAAGTATCTTTGTAAATGTCAATATTCCTTTTTTGATCTTTGAATCAAAGCCATAGTAATAGACAAGACTTGTTCGCTTACATCACAAGACCTGTGCAAACATCTACCCTTCTATCTCTAACAATGCAGACTTGCATTTCAAAGCTCTGTTCATTCACATTTCTTCCCAACAAGTCTTTAAAGTTCGGCCAGGGGTCAGGTTAGTCTGTGAGTTACTGAACTCTTTCTGGCCCTGTGTCACCTTTCAATGAGATATTATATTACACATAACGTCACAGAGCCGCAGGAGCCGTACATGGGATCTGAGCTGGGGTGAGGTGAGAGCTGCAGGAGCCGTACCTGGGATCTGAGCTGGGGTGAGGTGAGAGACACAGGAGCCGTACCTGGGAGCTGAGCTGGGGCGGGGTGAGAGCTGCAGGAGCCGTACCTGGGATCTGAGCTGGGGCGGGGTGAGAGACACAGGAGCCGTACCTGGGAGCTGAGCTGGGGTGGGGTGGGAGCCGCAGGAGCCGTACCTGGGAGCTGAGCTGGGGTGAGGTGAGAGACACAGGAGTCGTACCTGGGATCTGAGCTGGGGTGAGGTGAGAGCTGCAGGAGCCGTACCTGGGAGCTGAGCTGGGGCGGGGTGAGAGACACAGGAGCCGTACCTGGGATCTGAGCTGGGGTGGGGTAAGAGCCGCAGGAGTCGTACCTGGGATCTGAGCTGGGGTGAGGTGAGAGCTGCAGGAGCCGTACCTGGGATCTGAGCTGGGGCGGGGTGAGAGACACAGGAGCCGTACCTGGGATCTGAGCTGGGGTGAGGTGAGAGCTGCAGGAGCCGTACCTGGGAGCTGAGCTGGGGGGGGTGAGAGACGCAGGAGCCGTACCTGGGAGCTGAGCTGGGGCGGGGTGGGAGCCGCAGGAGCCGTACCTGGGATCTGAGCTGGGGTGGGGTGAGAGCCGCAGGAGCCGTACCTGGGAGCAGAGCTGGGGCGGGGTGAGAGCCGCAGGAGCCGTACCTGGGATCTGAGCTGGGGTGAGGTGAGAGCTGCAGGAGCCGTACCTGGGAGCAGAGCTGGGGTGGGGTGAGAGCTGCAGGAGCCGTACCTGGGAGCAGAGCTGGGGGGGGTGAGAGACGCAGGAGCCGTACCTGGGAGCTGAGCTGGGGCGGGGTGAGAGCCGCAGGAGCCGTACCTGGGAGCTGAGCTGGGGGGGGTGAGAGACGCAGGAGCCGTACCTGGGAGCTGAGCTGGGGTGGGGTGAGAGCCGCAGGAGCCGTACCTGGGATCTGAGCTGGGTTGGGGTGAGAGCCGCAGGAGCCGTACCTGGGATCTGAGCTGGGGCGGGGTGAGAGCTGCAGGAGCCGTACCTGGGAGCTGAGCTGGGGTTAGGTGAGAGCCGCAGGAGCCGTACCTGGGAGCTGAGCTGGGGCGGGGTGGGAGCCGCAGGAGCCGTACCTGGGAGCTGAGCTGGGGTGGGGTGAGAGACACAGGAGCCGTACCTGGGAGCTGAGCTGGGGTGGGGTGAGAGCTGCAGGAGCCGTACCTGGGAGCTGAGCTGGGGCGGGGTGAGAGCTGCAGGAGCCGTACCTGGGAGCTGAGCTGGGGGGGGTGAGAGCTGCAGGAGCCGTACCTGGGAGCTGAGCTGGGGGGAAGTGAGAGCCGCAGGAGCCGTACCTGGGAGCTGAGCTGGGTTGGGGTGAGAGCCGCAGGAGCCGTACCTGGGAGCTGAGCTGGGGCGGGGTGAGAGCTGCAGGAGCCGCACCTGGGAGCTGAGCTGGGGTGAGGTGAGAGCCGCAGGAGCCGTACCTGGGAGCTGAGCTGGGGCGGGGTGAGAGCCGCAGGAGCCGTACCTGGGAGCTGAGCTGGGGTGAGGTGAGAGCCGCAGGAGCCGTACCTGGGAGCTGAGCTGGGGGGAAGTGAGAGCCGCAGGAGCCGTACCTGGGATCTGAGCTGGGGCGGGGTGGGAGCTGCAGGAGCCGTACCTGGGAGCTGAGCTGGGGCGGGGTGAGAGCCGCAGGAGCCATACCTGGGAGCTGAGCTGGGGTGGGGTGAGAGCCGCAGGAGCCGTACCTGGGAGCAGAGCTGGGGCGGGGTGAGAGCCGCAGGAGCCGTACCTGGGATCTGAGCTGGGGTGAGGTAGGAGACACAGGAGCCGTACCTGGGAGCTGAGCTGGGGTGGGCTGAGAGCTGCAGGAGCCGTACCTGGGAGCTGAGCTGGGGTGGGGTGGGAGCCGCAGGAGCCGTACCTGGGAGCTGAGCTGGGGCGGGCTGAGAGCTGCAGGAGCCGTACCTGGGAGCTGAGCTGGGGTGGGGTGAGAGACGCAGGAGCCGTACCTGGGGGCTGAGCTGGGGTGGGCTGAGAAATGCCGGAGCTGTATGAGGTGTAGGACTGTTGGGACGAAGGTACTGGTTCGACGGTGCTGGGGGGATTCTCGTTTATGGTAATGGGATGTTTGGTAATCAATTAACCCCCACAAAGATGGCTAGCTGAATTCTCCAGAGGGAAACTGAGTCCGGGGCTACTGGCACAAGAGGGAAACTGAGTCCTGGAGGCCACGCGTTCACAGGCAGTTTTTTCCATGTGTTTTCGGGATGGTTGGGAAAAGCCGTCCCATCCAGAGCACTATAACGCCTGATCCTCTGGAGCCGTCTTTGCTCGCTCCCTCTGTGCACAGTGGCACCCTTCCCCCCGTCACTCAGGCCTGTAACCTGGGCGTCTCCAGCAACTCCTCCTGCCTGTTCTCTCTGCCTGTGCGCTTACAACTCTCATATGGTCGCTCATTATCTCTTCTCCCAGGGTCGAGCCGCAGGCTCCTCCGCCCCTGAGACTCCTCACCGCAGTCCCCAGGGGGACCCCGTTACTGCACCAGTCCTTTCGAAGGTCACACATTCCCAGGGGTTAAGCATAGCTCCTTCGCCCCCCTGAAACCGCCCCTCTCTGAGCCTTCAGCATGCCTGGTCCTCATTAACCCCCCTTCATTTTACTGCTGTCCAGTCACTTACTGCAGGACGTCATCCATGGGGTGCAATAGATCCCACCACTGCCACCAGTTGTCACCGTGTCCCCAGGCGATGCTCTGGAACTACTCCCTATGAAGCTAGTCAGGACTCTGGGGAAGCCTCCTCTCTTGGAGCTGACTGTCTCTAGGGCAAGAAGCTTCCCCAGCTTCGACCTTCCTGGGGCTGACCTCGGAGCATTCAGCATCCCCCTCCACACCGTGCGCTTCCCACAGCGAGTCCGCACAGGCAGGGCTCCTGGGGAAGCCAGAGGGCCCTTCACCCCAACTCCGCAGTCAGACGTGACTCTCAGCCAGCCAGTGAAACAGAAGGTTTATTAGACAACAGGAACATGGTCTAAAACAGAACTTGTAGGTACAGGAAAGAGGACCCCTACGTCAGGTCCATCTTGGGGCCAGGGAGGTCTGGCACTCCCTCTCTTTCCCCAGCCAGCTCCAAACTGAAACTCTCCAGCCCCTCCTCTGCCTTTGTCTCTTTCCCGGGCCAGGAGGTCACCTGATTTATTTGTTCTCCAACACCTTCAGCTGGCACCTTTGCAGGGAAGGGGCCCAGGTCATCAGTTGCCAGGAGACAGGGTGTCGGCCATTCTCTGTGCCCCTCTCAGCCTCTGCAACAATCACACACCCTTATCCCCCCACCTAGATACTTAAGAAAAGCATAGGGGAAACTGAGGCACCTACACAGTATCCAGGGAGAACATTAAGATCATTCCCACTTCGTCACACATGTCATGCAAAAGAAGTCGGCGCACTTTTCACCTGCTCGTGGTGCTCTGTATTAGACCCGTCTCGCGTGGTTCCTTCCTCTGCTGCGGCTTCAAATTCTCCAATCAACCTGGCCACCTCTGGTCCTGCTACCATCCAGCACCGAAGGGCCTCTGGACTTTGCATTAGACCAACAGCTCCACCATCTCCTTTGACTATGGTGTTATTTTGCTCACGAGCTCGGTCAAGCACGACTGCAAAGAAAACATGCCGTGTCTCACAAACGGTGAAGTTCCCCTTAAGGAACTCTAGCTGTGTCTGGATGCACTGTGCAAGGGCTTGCCACGTCTCCGAGGCGAACAGGTGCCCAAAGAGCATAATCAGTGCGATTAATGAAAGAACCAGGGTGACAGTTTTCCAACGCACTCAACGTAGAGAGCAAAGTTTGCCTGGTGGCTTGATGGCACAAAGGTCAATCGAAGAAGCTCCACTTGAAGCGTGGTATGCCAGAAGTGGAACACTGGGTTTTCTAGTTTTCATTTGTCACACCATTTATCCTGTCCAATGGGGGCCTTATCTTCCCTCAGGCCTTGGGTGTACAGTGTGTGCGCATTTGGAGCAAGATGTACAGACTGCTGGCAGTTACTTGCTCAGCACACCTAGTATGTGTGACATGAGACCAGTGCTTAATTTGTGCCAGGGCTGAGTCCTGGCACCTATAGGCCAGCAGTTCATAGCCCCGGCACCTCTGGACTTGCTGAGTCAGTTATGAACGTAAAAAAATTGCTTGAGCCCCAGTGCCTAATTGCTTGAGCCTGGGCACCTCTTCCATTACAAATTAAGCACTGCATGAGACACTTTCAAAGAGTCAGCTGTTTTGGGGGAGGCCACTTGGGCCTGAACAAGGGCTTCTGTCCATCCACTATCTTCTAGCCATTCTCCAATCAGCTTCATAGATTCATAGATTCATAGATTCTAGGGCTGGAAGGGACCTCGAGAGGTCATCAAGTCCAGCCTGCTGCCCTCATGGCAGGACCAAATACTGTCTAGACCATCCCTGATAGACATTTATCTAACCTACTCTTAAATATCTCCAGAGATGGAGATTCCACAACCTCCCTGGGCAGTTTATTCCAGTGTTTAACCACCCTGACAGTTAGCAACTTTTTCCTAATGTCCAACCTAAACCTCCCTTGCTGCAGTTTAACCCCATTGCTTCTTGTTCTGTCCTTAGAGGCTAAGATGAACAAGTTTTCTCCCTCCTCCTTATGACACCCTTTTAGACACCTGAAGACCGCTATCATGTCCCCTCTCAGTCTTCTCTTTTCCAAACTAAACAAACCCAGTTCCTTCAGCCTTCCTTCATAGGTCATGTTCTCTAGACCCTTAATCATTCTTGTTGCTCTTCTCTGGACCCTCTCCAATTTCTCCACAGCTTTCTTGAAATGCGGTGCCCAGAACTGGACACAATACTCCAGTTGAAGCCTAACCAGCGCAGAGTAGAGCGGAAGAATGACTTCTCGTGTCTTGCTCACCACACACCTGTTAATGCAGCCCAGAATCATGTTTGCTTTTTTTGCAACAGCATCACACTGTTGACTCATATTTAGCTTGTGGTCCACTATAACCCCTAGATCCCTTTCTGCCGTACTCCTTCCTAGACAGTCTCCTCCCATTCTGTATGTGTGAAACTGATTGTTCCTACCTAAGTGGAGCACTTTGCATTTGTCCTTATTAAACTTCATCCTGTTTACCTCTGACCATTTCTCCAATTTGTCCAGATCAGTTTGAATTAGGACCCTATCCTCCAAAGCAGTTGCAATCCCTTCCAGTTTGGTATCATCTGCAAACTTAATAAGCGTACTTTCTATGCCAATATCCAAGTCGTTGATGAAGATATTGAACAGAGCCGGTCCCAAAACAGACCCTTGCGGAACCCCACTCGTTATACCTTTCCAGCAGGATTGGGAACCATTAATAACTACTCTCTGAGTACGGTTATCCAGCCAGTTGCGCACCCACCTTATAGTAGCCCCATCTAAGTTTTATTTCCCTAGTTTATTGATAAGAATATCATGCGAGACCGTATCAAATGCCTTACTAAAGTCTAGGTATACCACATCCACCGCTTCTCCCTTATCCACAAGACTCGTTATCCTATCAAAGAAAGCTATCAGATTGGTTTGACATGATTTGTTCTTTACAAATCCATGCTGGTTATTCCCTATCACCTCACCACCTTCCAAGTGTTTGCAGATGATTTCCTTAATTACTTGCTCCATTATTTTCCCTGGCACAGAAGTTAAACTAACTGGTCTGTAGTTTCCTGGGTTGTTTTTATTTTCCTTTTTATAGATGGGCACTATATTTGCCCTTTTCCAGTCTTCTGGAATCTCTCCTGTCTCCCATGATTTACCAAAGATAATAGCTAGAGGCTCAGATACCTCCTCTATTAGCTCCTTGAGTATTCTAGGATGCATTTCATCAGGTCCTGGTGACTTGCAGGCATCTAAGTTATCTAAGTGATTTTTAACTTGTTCTTTTTTTATTTCATCTTCTAAACCTTCCCCCTTCCCATTTGCATTTACTATGTTTGGCATTCCCTCAGACTTCTCGGTGAAGACCGAAACAAAGAAGTCATTAAGCATCTCTGCCATTTCCAAGTTTCCTGTTACTGTTTCTCCCTCCTCACTGAGTAGTGGGCCTACCCTGTCCTTGGTCTTCCTCTTGCTTCTAATGTATTGATAAAAAGTTTTCTTGTTTCCCTTTATTCCTGTAGCCAGACTTGCCATTTCCAGATGAAGACCATCCAGCATAAGGACAGATTGGTCCTTTCCAGACCCAGCCGGCTACGTACACTGTATCAGTTTGGGTACGGTGAAAAGGGGTTGATCCACAGTGATCACCAGCACCTGGCGTGGGTTAGGTGGTGTACAGCGTTCCTTATCACATCCATGGGGGGGGTGAATCATTGCCACAGACATGGAGTCATCTGGAAAGAGGGGAAGAAGCTGGGGCGGAGTCTGGCTCTGGCTGCTTGCTGGAAAGCTAAGCTGCCCCCAAAATGGCTTGATCTCCATTTAAGGTACCCAGACTTGCTACTTGCCTTAGTTGTTCAAGCCACCTGCATTCTCCTTGCAGGGCTTGGGTAATCAGCTGGCAGTCAGTCTTGATTTCGCATTTGCGGTGGGATGGGAGCACTGGTTTTCTTCACAATCAGTGGAGGGACAATTGTGTAAGACTCAGGAAGTGACGATATAGTCTTCTCCACTGGTGCTGCAGTCTTCACTTAAGCACTGGGATGCTGAAAAAGTGAGATCCCAGTTCTGTGGAAGGAGTCTGTTGCCATGGTGGAGCTGGGATTTGTGGTCTGCAGCCACAGCAGTGAACAGACTACCAGGAAGCTTTAGAATACAGATATATTCTCATCCTCAAAGTGTTGGCATGCACTGTTCGCCAAGTTGGTAGAGATGGCCAACATTGTTGTAGGAGATGGACAATCCAAGTTTAAAGACAGTAGCCACTAGCTCACATTTTCACGTCTGTGCATGTGTCAAACCAGTGTAGATTGGTGAAGGCGTTTCTCAAGCTTTGTTGTGGTGCAAACTTTCTGTTCCTTCACGGCAACGGATATTGCTATCATTTTGCAACTGTACTGTGCCAAAATAAGAGTAGCTGGATGAAGGGAAACTTGCTCTGAGTGAGTTTTAATGTTTGGACCATCCAATATCATGGACATCAGAGCCAATAGTGACTCGGGCACAGATTTTGCTTGGCCTCCTGGGTTAAATGATCATAAACTGTGTTTTCATTTGGCACATGTCCGTTCGAATAATTTTTGCTGTTTGGGACAGGTGAAGTGCTTCTTCGTCACAGTCTTCCTCAGGTGCTTTTCGGAGGGCATGCCAGGATCCCTGGTTGAAGGCGAGGAGCAGATCATGTCTTTCTTTGCATGTTTGGAGATCTGGAATGTGTGAAATGATGTGTCATTTTAGTTCAATGCTGTGAATGAGCCCAGTTGATGTCACTCCCAGCTGTTCTAATCTAGCTGTATAGAGACTGGTGAGGTCTGCTAATTTGAATGAAGATGTGACTCCGGTCTTTAGTTTTATCTCTTTAATGTATGCTATCAGTTCAGCAAAGGCAATCACGTGGCCGTGCAACATCTTCTCTGTGTTGCTTTGCTCATTTTTCTTCTCCCTGACTTTGTTGTAGAGAGAGACCAAACAGCTTGCATGATACTTTGCCTTTTGGGCCACTAAGTCCCCTGCATTTAGTTTTGCAAGCAAGCACTGGTCTTGCAGCTGACGTGCACACTTGACTATCAGTGCCCAGGGTAGAAGCTTCATGGAGGTCTTCTGATGGCATGTTTGTTTCACAAATAAAGCACGCTTCTTTTCCTGGAGGTCCTTTGTGTTGGTCGCTGAAACGTGTGTATTTCCTCAGGAGTTCCTCAGGGTGGTCCACAGCTTTCTCAGCTCTTTTCAGTTTGGTCCTCTTAAACTGCTGGAGTTTGATAGCCAGATCTAACACGCTCTCATTTTGATTCTGCTGGATTAGTCAATTCTGCACCTGAGTCCTCCTGACAAAGCATACACTTGCCCCAGTCAGTAGAGGAATGGGATGTCTCTGCTCATGGACCTGGCTTCTGAAGGAGCTTGCATCTTTTTGACACATGTGGAGCACCAGTAATAGCCAACAGTAATCTAATATCTTTCACTACTGCAAACAATTAATATTATCACCAATCAGCTTTCACACAACCAAAGTAGCACCTGAAAGAAAAGAGAAATGTGATTCAATTCTGCCAAGGGCACACTGACAATCAAAAATAGTACAAAATGTGTTCTTCCACCAATTTTATGGTCATGTTGGAGCAAAACCAAGAATATATCCCTTGCGCATCCAGCTGTAGAACCACGTTATTTGCTGATTACGACAATGTTGATAAAATGACGGCCGTGGCCAACATGGCATGAGTTGGTGATGGCCCCATACTCTGGGTCTTCGGCGGCGGGTACCACCAAAGACCCAGAGCGAGTGAAGGACCCGCCGCCGAAGTGTCGCCGAACAGCTGGAGCACCGCCTGATGAGTACACGGGGAGACACCTTTTTATAGCTCCGCTCCCCCTGTACTATGGGCCTGGCTACGCGGCTGAGTTGGCGATGGCCCTGTACCTGCAATTCTTTATTAGGTCAGGCCCTAAAACTGTGGCAAATGCCATGCTTTTATTATCAAACCCACAATGCCATCGTCTTGTTGCACAAATGCGATTGGCTATTCTGTGGCCCGGCCCTCTGGCCAAGTCACCAGAAAGTTCAAACCCCTTCCGTGGTAACACAAGGTCCAACTGAAAGCCCAACACAGATACCCACCCTGGTAATTCTTCTGCCCCCTTGGGGGTCACTGAAGTTCTCGCTTCTTGGCCCCTCCAGAGCTTCCCAGGTCTTGCTTTCTCCCCAGCAGGATTCCCCCACTGCCTCCCTTCCCCAAGGGCTCTGGCAGCTTCCCTTAGGGATCTCCCTGCTCCCTGTAGGCCCTAGCCCAAGCCTCCCCCACAGGTGCCTATCCTCCTCCCTATGGGTCTCACATCCAGAACTCTGGCCCCAACACCTGGCCCCTTGTTCCAGGGGCTCACAACAGGAGTTAGCTCTACTCCAGTGGATCTGCCAGTCCCAAACTGCTGGGCCTTCCCCTGCAGGAGATTCCTGCCTCCTTCATGCTCTCTGTCCCCACTGAGTTCCCTCCGGCTGCTCATAAGGCCTGGGTGACTAATGGCTCATCACTAGCTCTGCTCCCTCTGGCAGGAAGACAATCTGTCAGGCAATCTCCCTACAGGGAGGGCATGTCTCTGATTGGGTTTTTTTCTCCTTCTCTGGCAGATGATGGGGTTTCAGCAGGGCCGGTGCTACCATTAGGCGACCCTAGGCAGTCGCCTATGGCGCCAGGATTTGGGGGGCGGCATTTCAGGTCCCTCGGCAGCTGCCGGCGGGAGAGGCTGCCGCCAAAATGCCACCGAGGTCCCTGGTGGCCGAAGAAGCTGCTGCCGAGGACCCCAGTGGCACTTCGGCGGCAGCTTCTTCGGCCACTGGGGACCTCGGCGGCATTTCGGCGGCAGCCTCTCCTGCCGCCGCCTAGGGCGGCAAAAAAGCTGGCGCCGCTCCTGGGTTTCAGCCCATCCCAGGAGACTGGGAGACTCGCTGCACTTCTGCTTTCATCTCAATATACCCTGCTCAATGCCATTCTCAGTTTGTGATTTGGAAAGACGTTGTGATCTACTAACACCTTTATACCTAGTGATAACATAGCTGGGCCGGAGGAATCTGCCGTTAGTTTTCTGTAACTTCTCTACGCCACGAGTATTTAGAGATACCAGGGAAAGAAATCCCCCTTTCACGGAAAGAGAGGGGAACGCCTTCCCGTGTTGGAGCTGTTGCGGGTCCCTGAGGATGCAGCTCTAGTCCGGCGTTACTCAAATATGGCCACCGTGGCTGCATGCGGCCACCAGGGGCTTTCCTTGTGGCCACAGCTGCCTGGGCTGCGATGGGAGGGTGGGGGCTCCAGTAGCGGTTAGGCCCTGCCCCCCTCTGGAGACACAAAAGCTGGAGGAGGAGGCAGCCCGTGAGTTCCTCACTTTCCTGGGGTTGGGGTTCAGCCCTTCGGTGATGGGCGGCAGGCTCCAGCCATGGGGCTTCAGGCTGCATTCCCTGGCTGTGCGGTGGCGGGCTCTGGCCCCAATCTCCCTCTCCTCCCCCAGTGCCCCATCGCCACTGACCCCATTGCCTCTGTACCCACCTCCCCATCCAGGGCTTAATTTGTCCCCAGGCTTGCGGGGGCTGAGTAAGTCTGCTGTGAAAAGCGGCATTTGTATGTTTGCTAATATTTTCACTTTTCACAGCAGATTTACTCACTTTTCACAGCAGACTTACTCTCTTAAAAATAGCAACAAAAAAAGCAAAAGAAACAACAAGAAAAAAGACAAGAGTATGCAAAGCGCCTGAAGTGTGTTTCTATTCTGCTTAGGTCCAGTAAAGAATAGAGACAACTGTACGTTATTTTGAATCTTGAGTCTGCAAAAAAACCCCAAACCCCCTACATAAATAAATGACAATGATTCGGGCACGTATATATGCAGATGGACTTGTTTTTCCTAAAGTTCATTACGTATTTTAGGACAAATTGTCAGATTTGAGAGGGTGGCCGCACTCTGAGGCCACCAAAACGCTTGGTGTGAGAACCCCTGCGCCTAAGTCCTCAAGTTTTTGAGCATCGGGGCTCCCACCCCTTTCCTCTGGGGCCTGAGCCGCAGCCTCCTAGATCTTTCTGCCCGGAAACGTTTCCTGATCCCCAGGCTCTGGTGTCCTTTCGGGGAGGGGAACCAGCCCGCAGTGCCCGGGCCCAGCGCCTGCCTGCACCGGCTGACCGGGCTCATTGCCAGGGCAGAGGCTTCGTGGGGGTCTGTGTCCCCTGCACCGCCACTCGGGGTTCTGGACCTCGGGGCACCGCCTGCTCGGGGGAGGGGGGGGGGGTCTCCATGAGACAAAACCGGCCACGCTGCAGACAGGGGCAGCCTCCCGTTGCTAGGCGGCGGGGCCTCCCGTTGCTAGGCTGCGGTACCCACCGTCTCCCAGCAACCCCCAGCCTCGCCTAGCCCGCCCCCTCTGGGCCCTCGGGGCAGCCGCAGTCTCCCCTGCAAGCGCCGGCCCCGCCTGAGCCTGCTTAGCTCGCGCGCGCTGCCGCCCTGCTCTGACGCGCCGCCTGCAGCTCCCTCCCTTTGCCACCAGAGGCCGCTGCGGGGCAGCGCGGAGCCCGCCAGGGGGCGGGGCCAGAGGGCCGTAGCCTATTGGCTGCCAGCGGGAAGGGGCGGGGCCTCTCCTGGTTCCTGCCCCGCCCCGTTTGGCGGCGCGGCGGTTGGCGCCTCCGATGTCAGTGTCCGAGCGTGCGGCGGCGGCGGTAGCAGCGCTTCAGCCTGCTCCGGAGCTGGGCCGCGACAGCGGGGTAACCGGCCACCGGGAACGCGGGGGGAGACACCTGCCGGGGGAGGGGCCTCGGGAGAAACTACCGGGCGCGGGGGGAGCGACGGCGACTGTGGCGCTGAGAGGGCTGCCCGGGAGAGACCATTGCGGGCGGGGGGGGGGAAGGCTGGCCCGGTCCGGGAGAAACCATTGCTAAGGGTCAAGGGCTGGCCTGGGTGAGACCATTCCTGCAGGGGGGAGGCGGGGAAGGGCTAGCCCTGGGGGAAAGCATTGCTCAAGGAAGAGGGGTTAAGAGTTAGCCTGAGTGAGACCCTTATAAGGGTTAAGGGTTAGCCTGGGGGAAACCATTGCTGAGGGGGGAAAAGGGAGGTTAAGGGTTAGCGTGGGGGAAGCCATTGCAGAAGGGGGAGAGGTTAAAGGTTAGCCTGGGTAAGACCATTGCTGAGGGGATAGGGGGAGGTTCTGTTAGCTTGGGTGAGACTATTGCTGAGGGGGAAAAGAGGTTAAGAGTTGGCCTGGGTGAGACCACTGGTATGTGGGGGAAGGGCTAGCCTGGGAGGAATTGGTTGGGTTGGGTTGGGTTGGGGGGGGTTGCGGGTTCTCAGCAGAGGGAGTAGAACCAGCATTAACGATCCGGACCTGTCCCAGGACACCCCAGGCCTGCCACGCAAGAGCTGCCCCAGGAGCATCGAGGACTAATCCTGGGAGAAGCCAGGCCTACTGGATGAGCAGACTGTCCCGGGAGAAGCCTGGAGTTGATAGGCGCTAGATCTGATGAGTGCAACGCTGCTGGGATTTCTTATGTTCTACTCGGACATACTCTCTTGGGACAATCCATGACTGAACAGATGCTGTTGATTTAAACTGGGATGAAAGGAAAAAAAAATCCTAAAGTAGCCTATCGTATCCAACAGGCCTGGGATAGATCATCACTCAACTCTAGAAAGAGAGCTGTGCTGGAAATAAATTGGGCCAAACGAAGAGAGATTCTGTCAATTTTTTGTCAGTGAAGAGTTACTGATAAAATAACGTGACCTGGAAATCCCAAAGATAAACTGAGATTTGCTGAAGTGCATAAAAAGAAATCTTGATCAAAACTGAGTGAAAACCAAAATTTGGATTAAATGGTTCAGAGGCTTTTTGGATTAAATTGAGCAATCTGCCTTGGGTAAAGATACTAACCCTGGGAGACAGCTGACAAGACAAACCTGTTTCAGGTGGTAAAACTACGCAGTTTTGTGCTGCTGAGGTGGGAATAGAGGAACGGATAATGGATGTTCTACCACTTTTTTTTTTTTAAGGGAGTGCTAGCAAGAAGCAAAGAAAGGGATAGGTTACCTGATACCTGGCAGAGTTCAGGTCTGTTAGTCTCCAGCTGAATAAGGTGTCCCTGTTTGGCATGTTTTTATATTTTGTAGTGTAATAGAAGATTGTGGCATGTGGGGCTTTTTAACACTTTAATTCTCGGTTTTTAAAAATTCTTCTCTGCATCTCTAAAAGAATGTGCATTAGTGTCTTGGCAAATATCTTGCTCTTTACCTCAGTAAAGGTATCTGATTAAAATGCATGTCATTTGAAATTTAAATTAAAGCTTTAAATTGTCACATGCACAGACATTTAGCTGACCAAAAAAAAATCCTTTTAAACAAGTTTGGTTTATTCTAGTCTTGCTAAACGGTTTGGAATCTGCAAGTGGGTTGAAGCTGTGCTTGACTGCGAATAGTTAAAACTTGGATGCTGCAGCATTTTGAGCCATAGAGACTCTACTGGTAAATCATTCATTAAATTTTTTTTAATTTTTTTTACTTTTTAATACCAAAAATGTTAGGTATTTTTTATCTTAACTAGTCTTTAAAAATACAAGACTTGAGAGAACTTTCTTCAGAGCTAGGGAGGCTAACTAAAATCTGTTTTATTTGGAGACATTAGTTGTGAGGCTGGTTTTTGGGAGAAACCATAGACCTAGGGCAAAATTTCAACTTAGGTTGGAGGGGGGAAAAGAACCTCAAAGTATCTCCATCCTTTACTTCTGTAGCCTTTGGAATTAATCTGGCACTGCTCCTGGGATATCAGACACTTTACTTCCTACACCATTTGGGATATAAAGGTGCAGAGTGAACTAAGAAACTTGAACATATCCATTGGGGACTGATGCTGAGGAAGAGCTGACATACAAAGGGATAAAGGCCGTAATATTATACAGAAATGGATGTGTGGTCAAGAGTAGCAGTGTGGATCCTATGTGGTTTTCTTCTGCACCAAGGACAGGGGGAGAGGCCCCCAGGTACCCATTTGGATGAAACTGCAATTGCAGGTAAGGAAAAGGCTTCAGAAATGGTCTGTTTTTATTTCCCCTCCTTCCCAGGGACGAGGAAAACATTAGAGCAAACTTACTGCTCTGTGAAACCTGTTGGTAGTGACATGTAGGGCCTGTATGCTCTTAGCTTTGATTAGTTCTTTGACAGCAGATTTAGTTCATGATGCTTTACATTTCACATGCATTGCATGGGATTGGTTTGTCACATGGTGAAACTTAGAACGTTCAATTAACATTTCCAGCTTCTTCAGTAAGGGATGTCCTCAAGAAGATTTAACATGTTAGGATAGTGCAGACCCTGTAATAAATGACACACCCTGTTGGTGGAAAAATGCTCATCAGTTTTGAGAATCTTGCTCATGCGTTAGATTCAACTGATGTGTCAGGGAGTAAGGATGGCACATGGCACTTGCTATGAAACCCGTTGCTTTCGGAGAGGTTTAAGATGACTAAACAACAATCTGTTTATTTCAAAACGGATGCCAACTATTCACCGACTGCAGATTATTTCACTGTTTATTGTGGATAGTGACTTCATCTTTTGGGGAAATTTCAGATTTATTGTAGTTTTTGATTGTGTTTTGTTTTAAAGCCACCTCTCCAATGAATGCAAAGAGCACTGTCCCAAAATATAAGGGGGGAAGATAAAAAGGAGAAATTCCATACTTCGCATAGCAAAATCACGAGTCTAAAAATATTTTTTTCACTATTACCCTATTGACATTCTCGGGGAAATAAGCATTTGATCATGTCTTGGCAGGGAGAGAGAATGAAAGTATGACCGATGAATTTCTTGCTGTCTAGTCCCGTTTCCCCCCATCCGCCCCAAATCTGTCTGTCTCAGTCTGGTTCCCAGTAGACAAATGTTGGCCTTGCATAAGCACTTTACTCCTTTGCTGACAGCTTGATAGTCTCAGTAGAGGAGTCAAGGTTTGAATAGGTCATTTGTTGGACTGATATACCTCCACTCCTAGTGATTGTCCCTATATGTCAGGATTTTGGTATAATAGAGAAATTTGTGCTGTTGCTGCTTTTACTGTCACTATCTGTGGATAAACAGTGGCCTTCAGTATTCAGGGCTGCCAGTCCTGCACCTTTCACCAGCACTGAATTCAAATGTGCACACAAGAAAATAGAAGGGTATCCTATGAGCACTGGGAGACAAAAATATAGTTGATTTACATAATAGAAAAAGTTGTTGCAAAAATGCTCTCAGTTTGGGTGCAGGCCAGCTTTTAACAGCCCAAGCATAACTTCCCTCTTGAAAGCGGCCCATCCAGCAATGTCGTCAGCATCTGGGTGGATCCTATAGCTGGAGGTACCCAAAAGCATTAATTGGATTCAGAAATGGTTTGAGCCTGATCAGAAAACTCATGAATGTAGGTTTCCAAATAAGAAATACTTCATCAGGTAAGGAGTGACGATAAGGGTCCCTGGAATAAACGGAGGAATGGCTGATTTATGAGTGCTGAGTAGTGTGTGTGTGTTTGTTAATTTTAATACTGTTATGGTAAATTTCACTTGGTTTTAAAACTGGCTGCTATTAACAGTGGCAAACTCTTGGGACTCTTGAGTCTTGAGGTCAAAGAGAGAGAGCATGAACCTGGTACTTCCGTTCTGAGCAGTGATAATACTGAGTTCCATGTTGACAGTATAATGCTGATTCACATACATTTTTCCCTTACGTTAGTCAATGCTATAACTAGTTGATATGTTCCAAATCTTTTGGAAAGACTGGCTTTCGTTCTTACGTCCTGTGTATGAGATGCTTCATGGTTTTAGGTTTAAAGCAACTTCACATCCAGCCTGCTCCAACAAGGAAACAGGATCTCTGCAGCCCTTTTGAAACAGGGTTTGTGCCTCCAATGAGCCTTCAAGTGGGGTAATTTTTGAAGGCCTTGCAGAAATGTGGCAGCCCTGGTGATTCAGTTTCTGACTTGCTTTTATCTCTAAATGAGAAGCAGTCAAGTGCAGTGCGGTGGTACTCAGTCTCTGGTGTAGATTACCTTCAGATTAACACATGTGGCACCTAGAAAGAGTACCATAGTGAATACAGTCCAGAAATCAGCATAGAGAGAAACGAGGTCTGATTGGACTGCATAGACGCATGTTGATGCATAACAGAGGTATTCACTCCCGAGGCCAGTAACTCATGGCATTTAACTACTCTGTGTGTGTTCCTTTGTTGGATAATCGTTGAAGGTTTTATTGCGCATGCCACACTTGTTTCAGAAGGCCCATAGCAAAAAGGCTCTTTAAAATAGTTTTTAACATTTGCTTTTTAATTGTCGTAGTTACTACCTGTATTTAAGTGCAGAAGGCCCTCATACATCACATATCATTTTCTGCCTCATGCAGTCGTCTTGGAACAGTCCGTATGAATCCTGCTAGTTGGATGCATTACTATGCAGTACATTACTGTTACCATTAAATAGATGCAAACAATTTAGGACTACTAGGTTTTGAGTGAGGCACAGTTGGCTTTCTTTGACGTGGCCTGTTTTTAATATTTAAAAAAAATTGTTTGCTGTGGTCACTTGTCATCTCTGTAGAAGGTAATGAGATTCTCAGAAGCAGCAGAAAAGCAGTTTCAGAAAGCAGAGGTGTGGGAGTTGGAACAGTGGTTGCTGATTAGGCTCTTCCTGCTTTCAGAGGTCTAGATTCATGTGCACGCTCAGGTAAATTACATGCTTTATACTGGATACTGTGATTTCTAGGCAGTTTAGCCTTGAGTTTAAAACTAGTAATTATTTGTGTGTGTGTGAGGTGTAACTCATTGGTCTCTGGGAAACCGCGCTTCAGACTGTGTTCGGCTTGTAGACAATTTTTCTTCATGGGCATCTGTTCTCTTTGAAAAATGAGATAATGATTAGCCTTTTCACATCTAGGTGTCTGGTTCAAGTCTAGCTAAGGTTGGTAGTGTTGGAGAGGCTAGTTCTCTGGTCATTTATGAGAAATGTGTTGGTGGTGCTGTATAGTTGATAGATTTTTAAGGCAAGAAGGGACCAATGTGATCATCTCCAGTCTGACTTCCTGCATAATGAAGGCCAAACACCCTCACCTACTAATCTCTGTTTCAAGCCCATCATTTTTGTTTGAGCTAGAACAGAAGCTTTAGTAAGACCCCCCCAGTCTTGATTTAAAGACTTCAAATGTCCCTAGGTCAATTGTTTTAATGGTTAATTACCCTCATGGTCAAAATTCTCATCTTATTTCTAGCCTGAAATTGTCTGGCTTCAGCTTCCAGCTATTGGATTTTGTTCTGCCTTTATCTGCTAGGTTTTAGAGTGCTCTACTATCAGAAATCTCTTCCCCATGTAGGTACTTGTAGAACATAAGTCTCCTAATTCTTCTCTTGGATAAACTAAATAGATTGAGCTTCTTAAGTCTCTCACTGTAAGACATATTTTCTAGATTTCATAGCATTCTTGTAGCTCTTTTCTGAACACTTTCTAATTTTTCAACATTCTTTATGAAGTGTGGACACCAGAACTGGATACAGTATTCCCGTAATGATCTCGCTAATACAGTATAAAGAGGTAATACCATCTCCCTACTCCTGCTTGATATTCCCCTGCTTATACATTCAAATATTGCATTTAACCCTCTTAGCTATAGCATTGCACTGGGAACTCATGTTTAAATGATTTTGTACCTTTACTCCTAAGTCCTTTTCAGTGTTCCTGCATTCCAGGATACAGTCCCCCATTTCGTAAGGGTGACCTGCATTCTTTGTTCCAAGACTTATGATCTCGCATTTGGTTGTATTGAAATGTCTTTTGTTCAGTTTAGAGCCCTGCAACCTGACCTGAACCCGAGTAGGACCCTGACTACAAGTGTTGTGTCTGGGTTGGGTGGGAAAAGAACCAGACCCTCTCAACATCAGGTCAGATCAGGTCGACCCTTCTCTTGCCCATGGGGTCTGCATGGCAGTGGCTGACAGCTATATGCCCTGCTCCGGCTGTCTATTGCGCCCCCCCCCCCCCACACACACACTGCATGGTGTGGTGCGAGTATGCCACTGCACATATGTAGTGCAGCAGGGGGCAACGAATGGCAGGAGCAGTGTATGTGCAACTGCCAGTGTATGCTACCCTGCTAACCCCATGGGTCGGAGGCAGCAGCGGTGGCAACTCGGATTCAGGGAGGAGGGGGAAGGTTTGGAGTTGGTTTGAAAAATGATGTGACCTGGTTGGGTCAGGGTGGACTTAAGTCTGGGGCAGGCCTAAAGATTCAGTCTCATCAGACCTCTAGTTCAAATGAGTCTATTTTACCAAGCCATCCGAGTGATTGTTTACCCATCCGCCAGTTTTTGTATCGTCTGCTCGGTTTGCAGTGCTAGCAGCACCTGGAGCGTGTCCGCTTGGTGCTCCATAACGTTTAAGAGCCGCTCTGTGGCTTCGTTCTAGCACGTCGCGTTCTCCTTTCTGCCCCTCTTTTCGCTGTCCCGCCACTCCTTCAATTCTTGATTTTTGGCCACGGAGTGCATCATGACATCATGCAGAAAGTCCTCTTTAGTTCTTCGTGGCCGCTTTCTAATTGTGCGCAGCTGTTCAGCCAGCGATGATAAAGCTAAAACGCAACGTTTTACAGAAGCAGTATTGTTTGCAACACACAGACCACTGATTCAGTGATTTTAAAATACAGCCACTATTCACATACCTGTCACTAACTGGCTGACCCCGGGCAAGGACACACGAGCCACAAGACCCCAAAATTGGTGAGTAACTGCAGGGGCAGTGGCAATCAGTGTTCCAAGACCGTACTCGGCATGTGGCTCTTGGGGAGAGCCAGCACTGTAGGGAGGCTTCATAATCATTCCTGTCCCCACCTTTTCCACAGACTGTTTTCATTATGGAAGATATCTCGCTGCCGACGGTGAGCAGGGAATCAAGGGAGGGTCTTCTCCAAGACTGCAGCTTCCCCCCTGGCCCTTATGCGAATCACCTGTGTGCAGCAATGTTCCTCCCTCCCCCCAGTGATGGTAGAGTGGTGCGGGAAAGTTACCCTTAATGGGGCATGAAACAAAGCAGCTCTGCGGAAGAACCTGCGGCAGCGAATTGCCCAGTATCACCATGAAAGTTTCGTGGAGATCTCTGAGGCAGATACCCCTGAAGTGAGGGAGTCAATCAATATCCTGTTCCTCTGCTCAGACTAGGCATGTGGTGGTACACGCATCATACAGACACAATCCTACTTTCTGCAACCCTTCTGCCCCCAACACCTTGCTTCAGCGATTCCCAAAATCAAAGCCACTTGCCACTGGCCTCCTCTCTAGTTTGCGCTTCGCCAAGCTCCGGCAGTGACTGGCTAGCTTCTTCCGGGGTAGAGAAGAGCTCCTGGCTCCATGCATCTCTGACCTTAGAGTTGTCCTCTGCCTGTGGGTCCCGCTTCCCCCTCCACATCCTTGTCCAAGATTTCCTCTTCTGGGCTCGATCCACTCTCGACTGACACGTGAGCCACTGAAGTATCCACAGTGGCCTTTGCAGTGGAGGTGGGGTTGCCACCAAGTAATGTGTCCAGCTCTTTGTAGAACCGGCAGCTCGTGGGCACAGCACCGGAGCGGCGGTTTGCCTCCCGTGCCTTGTGGTAGGTGTTCCGCAGCTCCTTCACTTTGACCCTGCACTGCAGTGTGTCCCGGTCATGGCCCCTTTCTGTCATGCCTTGTGAAATCATAGAATATCAGGGTTGGAAGGGATCTCATGAGATCATCTAGTCCAGCCCTCTGCTCATCCCAGCCAGGGCTTTGTCAAGCCTAACCTTAAAAACCTCTAAGGAAGGAGATTCCACCACCTCTCTAGGTAACCCATTCCAATGCTTCACCACCCTCCTAGTGAAAAAGCTTTTCCTAATATCCATCCTAAACCTCCCCCACTGCAACTTGAGACCACTACTCCTTGTTCTATCATCTGTTACCAGTGAGAACAGTCTTGATCCATCCTCTTTGGAACCCCCTTTCAGGTATCTGAAAGCAGCTATCAAATCCTCCCTCATTCTTCTCTTCTGCAGATTAAATAATCCCAGTCCCCTCAGCCTCTCCTCATAAGTCATGTATTCCAGCGCCCCAATCATTTTTGTTGCCCTCCGCTGGACTCTTTTTCCAATTTTTCACATCCTTCTTGTAGTGTGGGTCCCAAAACTGGACACAGTACTCCAGATGAGGCCTTACCAATTCCGAATAGAGGGGAATGATCAAGTCCTTTGATCTGCTGGCAGTGCGCCTACTTATACAGCCCAAAATGCCGTTAGCCTTCTTGGAAGCAAGGGCACACTGTTGACAGACATCTGTCAGTAGGTATCATAATTCCTACGGCTGGAGCGCAGCTGGGACTGGACAGCCTCCTCTACCAAATGCTGATGAGGTCCAGCAGCTCGGCATTGCTCCAAGCGGGGGATCACCTGGTGCATGGAGTAGGCATGGTCACCTGAAAAGATGCGCTGAGACCACTGCACGTGACACTGAGCAAACAGGAAGGGGACTTTCAAAATTCCCAAAGAATCTAAGGGGTGGGGCTCATGATTGGTCACCTGAGGGCAGGGCAGTAGAGTTCAAACCAATGACCAGAGAGGTGAGAACAGGCATTGTGGGACACCACCTGGAGGCCAATTGCAGCACTGTAATCGACCAGAGTGTTTACACTGGCACCGTGGCGCTGTAACCCCAGTGCAGAACGCTGTATGTCTCTTGTCGGGTTGTTTTTTTTACAGTGCTGCAACTACACAGTTTCTGCACACTAAGCGACTTGGCAGTGTGTTCACCATGGGAGTTACACCACAGAAAGCTGCCAGTGTAGACAAGGCCTAAGATGCAGCTATGAATTGTCAATGGAAGAATCTTTGGCATATTGAAAATGTGGGAATAAAATACATTGAGTTAATATAAAACCAGACTAGCTGAGGTACTACTGAACTGGTTCATTTTTTTATTCAATTAAACCCCCCGTATTTAAATGAAGCTGCTTCATAACTTCATGTGTCACATGAGGGTGCCACAGAATCCAGCAATCTTGCTGCAGAGTGTAGATTCAGTTTACTGTAGAGTACACAGGCCCTTGAGATAGAGTGGAAAGTGAAGAGAGACAAGCACCTGGATAAGTGAATAATGTAAAGAAGCAAAAGAATATGCGAAGAGAAACGGCACAGATAAGAGAACGGAGTATTGCAAGATAAGAGAACTGAATGGGACATATGAGTTGAAGATATCAATGGTGAAAGACAAGCTCCGGCAAAGTAATTGACGATGAACAAGCAACGAAAATGGAAAGAGTATTTTGAAGAGCTGTACAGTGTGCAGAACGCGTAGGTGAAATGGTCTTGAAGAAGCTTCCCAATACAAACAGCCGAAAGCAGATAAGGGAATTCTTTAGAAGTAGTAAAGATCTTGATAGAAAGTTTTGAAATAGGAAAATGTGCCAGGAGGTGACAACATAACTGCACAGCTGTTGCAAAGAGGCAAAGTACACACAGTAAAGTTGATGCACAAGCTGTTTAACAAGATTTACAGGGAAGAGTGAGTGCTGAGTGAATGGGGGAAAGCAATAATAGTACCGATTTATTAAAAAGGGGATAAGAGTAAATGCAGTAAATAGAGAGGAATCAGCTTATTGAGTGTTCCAGGAAACACATTCACCAGGATGTTGCAGAGGAGAATGAAGAAGTACATGGAAACGGCATTGCAGAGGATCAGGCTGGATTTAAACCAGGATGAAGTAAAATAGATCAGTTATTTGTGATAAGACAGGCAAGTACATCATCGGTGATCCCTTGAGGTTCCTCATAGGTTTTATTTTTCATGGGTTCTTTGGTAACTGAGGAGTCCAATCTTTGAGCCACAGGGTCGTTGGCAGACCTTGCAGGTGGTGCTGGAAGACCGGGTTGGGCCATGATTGCTGCGTGACCGTTGTCTTTCCTTTCTTTTCTGGTGTTTTTCTGCGACCAGGGCAAGGCGATTTTCCTCAAAAAAGGACGTTCCCTCTCTGACAAGTCTTCGCCAGTTATCCCTATCCTGGGCTGCTGCCTCCCAGTGTGTGGTGTCAATGCCACATCTCTTGATGTTTATCTTGAGAGTGTCTTTAAAGTGTGAAAAATTTTGGTTTGGATCAAATGAAACGTTTAGTTTGAGCCCACTTTTAACTTTTTTTTTTTTTTAATGCAAGCAAAGGATCTCTCTCTTTCTCCTGTTGAAGCTATTCCAGTTTGTATTAAATACTTGAGTAGTCAGAGAGGGAGTGTGAGTGAAAGATTCACTGACTTGCTCTCCAGCCTGGTGGTTAGGGCACTTGCTTGGGGTGTGGAGACTAATGGTTCAAGTCCCTGTGCCAATGAATATTTAATAATTTATACAAAGTGCAACAGCTTCAACAGGACAGATTGAGAGCTGCACCCTATAGCCTGTGGTTAGGGTACTCACCTAAAGGGGAGGGAGATCTGGGTTCATAATCCCTGCTCCAGTGTTCCACTGAAGTGGTGAGGCCAGCTGAAATTCATTCCCTGATACCAATGAGCCCCTTGCCCTCTGGCACTGGGTTGCTCTTAGAGTCATATATATATATATATATATATATACCAAAATGCACCTCTGCACACACCTTTCCCCCCAGGAAGAGGATGAGAGAATGAACATGTGACAGGTGTTAGTCACATCACTTAATGCCTTACTGGAAGGTGCTTTGGTGATGAACACAGTATAAGAACCTGTATAGAATAAAGTAGACCACATGGTTAGCCTGAAAATTATGTGGCCTACTAGTGAAGTGGTGCATACGGAAGATACAGGGTCCTCTGTTGTTGTTCTGTGCTCCACTCTTGCCATTCAGTTTGTGTGTAGATGGCAGGTTACATAAAATCACTGGGTGCAATGCCTTCATTCCTTGCTAAGTGGCCCCAGCCTTTACTTCTCTGGGCAAGAGAGAGATCTGCCTCTGGGCACGTTGGCGCTTGGGCAAAGAATACAGGGGCAGCAGAGGGATGATCTCTATTGTCAGGTGATGAGAGGGTCTAAATTATTCTATTTCAAGAGCTGTTTGCACATTTCATTGCAAAAGAGCACAACATTATAGCATCATTCCATTGGGAATTATTTTTTAAATAAGGACATTTACCTTGAGGCTGTCTCTGTGCCTCTTGCAGTTCCTCTCCTGGTTGTTAAACTCTGAGGCTGGGCTAATTAAAATGACGGCAGTAGCACATATCCTCTTTATAGCTCATAAAGCCCAGATCTAGTGGAGAGGTTACCCTTTTGCTGCTCGACTGCAGCTAGTGCAGAACTTCTTTAAAATAGAGGTTCTAAAATTGCACCACATGTTTATTTGCACTGAAAAATCTGCTGAATTGCTTCATTCGTCAGCTATACTGTAAAAATAAAGCTAGATGCTGGAGAAATGAAATCCTGTGTAGTTCAGGAACAAGCTTGAAGCTTGGGCTAGTCTGTATGGAATAAGATTATTTCCTGCAGCAATCCTGGGATGAACTCTAGTTCATTAGAGTGAATTTTGGGTTCTTCTCTTTCTTCGGCAAGACCAGCTCATTTGGCTGAGCTATTAACATCTTGACCATGAGAAGGGAATATAAGGCAAGTTACCTTTTGTTTTAACTGATTTGAATTCTTGCTTGGCTCTCCAAACAGCCAGAGAGTATGTGGAAGACAATGTGTGAGATATTTGGCAAGGTTTTAAGGGTTTAGAAAGAAGTTTTATATTTTAATCAGCCCCTTCTTTCTTCTCTGCCATTTTCACCCATGTGTTATTCCAGCCCATTCTGTAATGACTCTGATCCTTGCAGGTTTCAGAGTGGTAGCCGTGTTAGTCTGTATCAGCAAAAACAATGAGGAGTACTTGTGGCACCTTGGAGACTAACAAATTTATTTGGGCATAAACTTTCGTGGGCTACAACCCACTTCATCAGATGCATGGAGTGGAAAATACAGGCGGAAGAGTGTGTGTGTTTGTGTTTTTATATATATATATATATATACACACACATACACATACACGAGACAATTTAAATTAAAGTGGGCTATTATCCACCAGTGTGATATATGCCAGCAATGCCCCTCTGCCATGTACATTGGCCAAACCGGACAGTCTCTACACAAAAGAATAAATGGATACAAATCAGACGTCAAGAATTATAACATTCAAAAACCAGTCAGAGAACACTTTAACCTCCCTGGACACTCAATTACAGACTTAAGTGGCAATTCTTCAACAAAAAAACTTCAAAAACAGACTCCATCAAGAAACTGCAGAACTGGAATTAATTTGCAAACTGGACACCATCAAATTAGGCCTGAATAAAGACTGGGAGTGGATGGGTCATTACACAAACTAAAAATTATTACTGCATACTAATTTTTCCCCTTACTATTACTCACACCTTGTCAACTGTTTGAAATGGGCCACCCTGAATACCACTACAAAAGTGATTTTTCCTCCTGCTGATAATAGCCCACTTTAATTGAATTGTCTCGTTAAAATTGGTAAGGCAATCCCCATTTTTTCATGTATTCTCTGTCTATATTCCTACTGTATTTTGTACTCCATGCATCTGATGAAGTGGGTTTTAGCCCATGAAAGCTTATGCCCAAATAAATTTGTTAGTCTCTAAAGTGCCACAAGTACTTCTGATCCTTGCGTGTATCAGTCTTTCCCTGAGCACTGCTCCTTTTGTTACCAGTATGAACACAGAGTCCTCTGGCTTCAAAACATAGGGCCTCTTGTGGAGCGTGGTGCACCCTGGCTGCTCAAGTTTTTTGTAGGAGCTGAATCTTGGTGACTGGGGTAGAAATGTGGCACTGAAGGCTTCTGCAAGGGTCGCTTTTTGACTGTTGTCTTAAAACTAGGATTTGGCCCCTGAATTAAGAGGGACAGACTATCTCAGTACATTATATTGGGACATCAGGACAGGGTGCACCTGTGGGTGAGCAGATCCAGAGGCTGCATGTGGAACTCTGAATGCCAGCTTTGAGATGTAGGTTTTTCTGCTGTGGAACAGGAGCAGTTTGTTGGGATGGGGATAGAAAGTAACAGGGTGAATAGGTGGTAGAATGCCACTTCTCTAGAATCCCTTCTCTAGAATAGGTGGTAGAACCCGTGAAGAAGCTGCAGGAAGTTTTTGAAGAGATTGTATTGTACATTCATTTGTAAATAACCAAATCACATGCATGGCTCATTTTATAAAATGAGCCAATGTCCATGGGGTTGCTTGGATGTACGTCTGCTTGAATTTTGGGTCCATTCCTTGTGTAGCGTGTTTTTCCACCTTGGGAAATATATGGTTCATTATGAGGTAGTCTGAATTTGTGCTCAGACTTACTTTAGGTACCACTGGGGATTCCGTAATGTTCTCGGAGCAGTATACATCTCTTACCTTTATTGAATATTTACGTAGTTGACCTTTGCTGCTGCAAGCTAGTTTTCCAGACTTGTGTGAACTACTCATGCAAGGCTAATACCCCTTTCAAAGAACAATTTCCCTGAGGGGATAGTTTCACATAGGGTGACTAAATAGCAAGTGTGAAAAATTGGGATGGGGCGGGTGTAATAGGGGCCTATATAAGACAAAGCCACTAATATCAGGACGGTACCAATAATATTGGGTTATCTGGTCACCCTAGTTTTAAATGCTCCTGGGTTTGCTGTCTTCTCACCTTTGGTGTGGGGACTCTGAAATTGTAGCAGGTTGTACTGATTCCAGCCAGCTGGCTCTGTGTGGAAACATAAGGGTGAGAACCTGATAGGAAACAGTGATGCTTGTTAGCAAATATACATCTGCATCCCATGTGTCGCAATAAATGTAAATAACATCGTCTTTAAAAAAACAACCGAGGACTCCTTGTGGCACCTTAGAGACTAACAAATTGATTGAGTTTCTGTAGTGACCCATCCACTCCCAGTCTCTATTCAGGCCTAATTTGATGGTGTCCAGTTTGCAAATTAATTCCATTTCTGCAGTTTCTCGTTGGAGTCTGTTTTTGAAGTTTTTTTGTTGAAGAACTGCCACTTTAAAATCTGTTACTGAGTGACCAGGGAGATTGAAGTGTTCTCCTACTGGTTTTTGAATGTTATAATTCCTGATGTCATATTTGTGTCCGTTCATTCTTTTGCGTAGAGACTGTCCGGTTTGGCCAATGTATATGGCAGAGGGGCATTGCTGGCACATGGCATATATCACATTGGTAGATGTACAGGTGAGTGAGCCCCTGATAGGGTGGCTGATGTGGTTAGGTCCTATGATGGTGTCCCTTGAATAGATATGTGGACAGAGCTGGCACCGGGGTTTGTTGCAGGGTTTGGTTCCTGGGTTAGTGTTTTTGTTGTGTGGTGTGTAGTTGCTGGTGAGTATTTGCTTTCAAGTTGGGGGGCTGTCTGTAAGCGAGAACTGGCCTGTCTCCCAAGGTCTGTGAGAGTGAGGGATCGTCCTTCAGGATAGGTTGTAGATCCTTGATGATGCGCTGGAGATGTTTTAGTTGGGGGCTGAAGGTGACAGCTAGTGGTGTTCAGTTACTTTCTTTGTTGCGCCTGTCTTGTAGTAGGTGGCTTTTGGGTACCCTTCTGGCTCTGTCCATCTGTTTCTTCACTTCACTAGGTGGGTATTGTAGTTTTACGAATGCTTGAGAGAGATCCTGTAGGTGTTTTGTCTCTGTCTGAGGGATTGGAGCAAATGTGGTTGTATCTTAGAGCTTGGCTATAGACGATGGATCGTGAGATGTGGTCTGGATGAAAGCTGGAGGCATGTAGGTAAATATAGCGATCAGTAGGTTTCCGGTATAGGTTGGCGTTTATGTGACCGTCGTTTATTAGCACTGTAGTGTCTAGGAAGTGGATCTCTGAGTGGAAATTGTTGAAATCCTGGTGGAATTCCTCAAGGGCCTCCTTCCCATGGGTCCAGTTGATGAAGATGTCATCATTGTAGCACAAGTAGAGTGGGGGCGTTAGGGGACGAAGGCTGAGGAAGCATTCTAAATCAGCCATAAAAATGTTGGTATACTGTGGGCCATGTGGGTACCCATAGGAGTACCGCTGACTTGAAGGTATAAATTGTCCCCAAATCTGAAATAGTTGTGGGTAAGGACAAAGTCACAAAGTTCAGCCACTAGGTTTGCTGTGACATTATCGGGGATACTGTTCCTGATGGCTTGTAGTCCGTCTTTGTGTGGAATGTTGGTGTAGAGGGCTTCTACATCCATAGTGGCCAGGATGGTGTTTTCTGAAAGATCATCAAAGGATTGTAGTTTCTTCAGAAAGTCAGTGGTGTCTAGAAGATAGCTGGGAGTGCTGGTAGCATAGGGCCTGAGGAGCGAGTCTAGATAGCCAGACAGTTTTGCTGTCACGGTGCCAATGCCTGAGATGATGGGGCATCCAGGATTCCCAGGTTTGGGTAGCAGATGGAATACCCCTAGTTGGGGCTCTAGGGGTGTGTCTGTGTAGATTTGTTCCTGTGCTTCTTCAAAAAGTTTCTTGATCAGATAGTGTAGTTTCTTTTGGTAATCCTCAGTGGGATCAGAGGGTAATGGCCTGTGGAAAACCTCCCACCTCTTTTCTTGAAGGAGAAGAGTGTTAAAAACATCAGTCAAATTAATTATTTCAGGTTTTGAGAGTCAGTGCCTGAAATTCTGAGATTCTCAGCGGATAGCAACATAATAAACATGAGAACTTTAAGAATGTTCAACATTCGAATTATAAATGCCTGCTTGTTTGTACACTTTGCTCGTTTTCTTGTCGAGCTCGGCTTTGTGCTGCAGGAAGGGGAAAAATAATTCAGGATTAAAGCTGCTAAGCAATGGGTATGATTAGGGTTGTAGCAGTGCCAGTGGAGTGATGATCTGTCACTCAGTGAAATGTTAGACTTCCTCCAGGAGGAGGTTAGATGCAGCATGCGACCTAATTGCTGGGGGCAAGAAATAGTTCCCTCAAAATATGATTGTCCAGTTAACATGAGTGTCCCGTTTAGCACTAGTCCTCCTACTTGCTTTACCTGTCATTTGAAACATGGTTCAGACTGGGCTGTCTTAAAGAGGCTTGGTGCTTCCCCCCCTCCACCCCCCCAGAGGGGGCCATCTTGATATTCAGAACTTTAATATAAAGTCTGTAGTTCTTACAACTGTGAAGATAACCTTCAAGATATGAACCAGATGTAAGCTGACAACAGTTTATTTATATAAACTGATCCCATTCATCTGAAAGAAATTATCCTCATTGTTACCTCAATTTCACTGCTGATCAAAGCATGCCAGAAAGAAGGCAGTCGTCATGAAGATCTGCACAATCTACTGAGAGTGGCACCTTTAAGTTGGTGGAACTAGGAAGAGAACCATTATGTTCTCTTCCCGCCTGCTCCCACTATACCATTGAGCTATAGAAAACAAAGGGTTTTAAGGCTTTTTAAACATAGAGACTCAATTTTAGCTGCACATTTCTTTTGTCAGCTTCATGATATCTTGCTGGATACAAATTAGTATAGAAATATATCTTTTTGGTAAAACCTTAGTGTGACGTGGTCTAATTAAAATATAACCATGCAAATCATTATTGCTGTCACGGCTATATAACTGCAGCAAATCTTATACGAAATATAACTCATGGCCAGAAAGGGTTAAACAGCTTGCAGGCTGGATGACCCAAAGCCGACCTTTAAAGACATGTTAGAAATGTTACTTAGGGCCATTGCATGCTAAATAGGCTAGAACTTTGAAAAGCAAACCTGTGTTGTTGGAAATTAGTGGCAGTATTAATTGTGTGAATCTTAGATGCTACCCATGTAATCAGACAGTGCCCGTCTGTCACTATAGCTACTAATTCAGAGATCAAAAGGGAATATTAACATTTAGTTGAATCTTTGGTGAAATAATGTCATTGTCTATATGTGTCTTTGAAGTTTGTAATAGACTGCCTAATGGATACATTGCCCTATGTTAATTTGTGTAACTAATTACTGGTGCTGTTTAGAAAGCAGAAGGTTGCATCAAAAGCCTATTACTTACTCAGGACTGTGTGGTCAAGTGGATGCTAAAAAACTGTATAAAAGACTGTTGGGTCCTGATTCTGTCATCTCAGATCTGCTTGAGGCTTCATACAGGGGAAGCTTAGGCCATAGGACTGAGATCCCAGTTCTAACTGGATCACCCTGAAATATAAACATTGGACTATATAACCTATGGACTGTTTCTGAAAGATCTCTTTGCAACTACAAAGCTCATCATCTCTGCTATGAATCTGAACCTTAAGAATTGAACTCATGTCTGCATGTATACTGATCTTTTAACCATACTCTCTCTCTTTTGTTTCTTAATAAATTTTAGTTTAGTTAATAAGAATTGGCTGTAGCATGTATTTGGGTAAGATCTGGAATATTCAATAACCTGGGAGGCAATGTGTCCGATCCTTTTGGCTTGGTAGAACCTTTTCTTTTATATGATGAAATAAGATTTTCAGAAATCATCGTATTTGATTTAGGTACCTGGATGGAGGTCTGAGGCTGGATCACTTTAAGGGAACTGTGTGTTGTTTGGATTTCTGAATAACCAGTAAGGTAATAAAGAAGTTGGTTTATGCTGGCTTGGTAAATTTATGCTGGCGGAGGAGGGGATCTTGGCAGAAATAACTCCCGGGGTGGGGAGTCAGGGGGGTGCGGGGAGCTTGGTGGGCCGCAGCAAATAACTCCGCAGGCTGCATGTGGTCCTCGGGCCGCATGTTTGAGACCCCTGCAATTGATCATGTCAGATTTGTTGTGTCATCACTATGATAAATTCTTAGCATGTGTCCACATTTCAGTCTTCAGTTGAATTTGAGTAAAGGGACATGGACCCGCTGGAGTAAAACTCCTCAATATTGATGCTTTCATAAGCCCCCAATACATATTGATCTGTGTTCTGGGGAAAACAGTTGCTTCAGTAATATTCCCATGTATTTCTGGGACCTTATGGGTGATGTCCTCCTGCTAGCAGTAGTGCTTGTCAAAAGACTTCCCCAGTTTTGCCTCTCAGCTCCTGATATAGTTGTCAGAGTAGCAGCAGTGTTAGTCTGTGTCAGCAAAAAGAACAGGATGAAGTGGGACTGTAGCCCACGAAAGTTTATGCTGAAATACATTTGTTAGTCTCTAAGGTGCCACATGTACTCCTGTTCTTTTTGATATAATTGTGATGGTTTTTTTGTTTTGTTTGTTTAATGCTTTGTGCTTTCCAGCAGGGGTTGCAGCCTCGTTGTGGGTTGTTGTTTTTTTGGTTTTTTTTGACTCATCTACTTCAAATAGTTTGGTCTCTTCCAGGCAATACCGTAGGTTATCTGAGGTTATCCTCTGCAGTCTCAAACAATATGAATAGAGGAAGAGAGGTTTCAGATGGTAGGGGATAATGTGAAGGTTCTCTGCTTGACACAGAAAGTGATGATTTAAAACTGCATGAAAGCCTTGAGCCTAATGAATTAATGTATGTAAACGACGCAGGAGACAAAGGTGTACCTGAGGCCACAATAGATAGTAGTACAGCTGTCCCCACAGATAAAGGAATTTCTGAGCTGTAGTGGAGTCCGAAGTAAATTCAGAAGGGAAGACCATTGGAGCTTCCTGACTGGGTAGATTAGACATAGTGTATATCCTGTTGGCAGTGTGGGAAGACAAGTGTGTGGGCTCACCTTACTGTCTAAAAGATGTGGACAGTTGGAAGTATCTTTCCCCACAATTGTGGTAGAAACAAGAGTCATGTTTTTTGGCCCTGCTAAACTTGGAAAAGATGTCATAGAGCTCAGCAGTGGGGGGGAACTTGGAGCCACACCATGCTTGAAACTTCTCTCTGCCCAGTGTAATAAGCTATTTGCCTTTGATGGTATTGCATTTGGGTGGTTCTCTCCATATCAGAGTGCATTGGTTTAGTCATTAGCTAAACCCCTGGAAATGACTGATCAACCCACACTTTCAACAGCTGTGCTGACAAGGGGGGGAGGGGAGGTTTCCAGTTGCAGACCTCATTGCATTCATGTGGAATTGCAAATTGAATGCTTCCAAATTGAATGGTTCTGTTTGTTGATTCCAGGAGAGGCAAGTGGTGATAGGTGCAGCCTCACTACTGTCAGGTAGCCATGTAGTGTTCCCCCTAGAGCTGCTGATCTGCAGAGTGCTACAGACCAGTGGTTCTCAGCCAGGGGTCTGAGGCCCCCTGGGGGGGCCGCGAGCAGGTTTCAGGGGGGTTGCCAAGCAGGGCCAGCATTAGACTCGCTGGGGCCCAGGGCAGAACGCCAAAGCCCTGCCACATGGGGCTGAAGCCCGGGCCCTGAGGTCCGCCACTCGAGGCTGAAGCCAAAGCCTGAGCAATGTAGTTCTGCGGGGGCCTCTGTGGCATAAGGCCCCAGGCAATTTCCCTGCTTGCTACCCCCTAATGTCAGCCCTGGCTTTTACATGCAGAAAACCAGTTATTATGACACAGGTGGGCCGTGGAGATTTTATAGCATGTTGGGATGGGCCTCAGAAAGAAAAGGGCTGAGAACCCCTGCTACAGACAATGAAAAGACCATGCTGTCCTTGGTGGCTGGATTATGTAGCCTTCTGAAGATTGTATTCGTATTTGGTGAAATCTGCCAGAATGCGTGTGGTGGAATCTGTAACATTCTTCATTCAAACTGGTTTGAGCTGTGAGAGGTGGTATCTCATTTGCTCCCTTTCCCTCCCCCACCTTGCTTGGCTATTTCCCTTCTCATAAGAGAGAGGGGAGAAAAAAAGGGGGCCGGAGAAGAGACGGAGGGGGGAGGGGGAATAATGGCTCTGTGCGCCTTAGTCAGGAAGTGACAACAGGTGGCATTTTCTGTTAAACCACCCTGAAGCTACATGTGCACACTAGAGATCAATCAGTAGCATTCCTTGTCATATAACCTGCCTCCAGCTCACTGCTGTGTTTGATTTTGAATTACAGCTGGGATGAGTTGTCCAGCTGGTTTGTTTTTCATCTTGTGGCTATTTTCAGTCTCCCAGCCTAACAAGGTGAAATGTCTGAGATGCTTTTCTGTTCCCTATGACTGTGCTATAAGGAAGCATAGCACTCATTCAAGGGTAATCTCAAGGAAGGGCTTCACCCTAACGTTTTCTATTGCTTACTAGCCTTTGGCTACCAACCCATTTACTACCTGTTAACCAGTCTCTTTATAAAAGGCTAAAGAACAATAGGAGTGCCTATCCCGACTCAATTAAATATTGAGAGGTAGACTGAAATCATTTAATAAAGCTGCTCTGTCACCTGGTTAAGAGATGTATCAAATCCAACTCGTTAGCTGGAATTAGGAATCTTCTGTATCATGTCTTGCTCCATTCCTGAGGAACACCGGTGCTGTAATACAACTTAAGCATTATTCCTAAAGTATGTGAGCTTTATATTCCTTTGCATGCCAGTTTGTAACAAAAGTATCTGCCTCTCAGATCAAAGTTAGAAGATGGTTGCCCTGGATATGGGAAACAAAACCAAACTTTCCTGTCTTCTGGCTGTAAATGGGTAACTAACTTGTACATATTTGCAGTTCTCCTAGGTATTTGTTTAGTGCCAAAAGGAACTTTGAAACCACCACTCCCTCAACAAAAAGAGTAGTTTTCAGCCAATCCTTTTCTCCCTTCTTCGTGTTCTCTTTGCACCCCAGACTATAGGCAAAAAGGAGTAGCTCTCCGGAGTCAGGGCCAGCATTCCTAGGCCTTGACTGCATGGGAGATTACCCCCACTTCTGGTACTGGTAGCAAGTCATCAGTGAAGCGGCAATGGTGCAACTCCCTAGTATTGACTGCCTTTTGTCTATCTTCGGTACCTATCAGGCCCTCATTGTAGTATCCGAGTGCACTATTATCCCCATTTGGGGAACTGAGGAACAAAGAGGTCCCGCAGGAAGGCTGTGTCAGAGCAGGGACTAGAATCCAAGTCTCCAGCTAGTGCCCTAACCCCTGGACCATCCTTCCTCCTGTAGGCAGACTAAATCATGATTTGTAATAGAGGAGCTTGCTCCTGGCCGCTGATGGATGACATTTGGACAGATCCCTAGTGTGGGGAAGACCCTAGAACTGTAGGGAAAGGGAAAAAGGAGGATTGTATAACTCATGGCTGCCCCCTTTTGGGAAGAAAGCCCAGCAAAGCGGATGTTGCTTTCCATGTCTGCCGGCTGGGATTGAACTGCTGACTTCACCATGGCGACCCTCCTACATCTTTACTCAGAACTGTGGAGAGGCAGCAAACCAGGGTTAGATTTCGGAATACACCGCTTTTTCAAAGAAGACTGCATTCAGGGGGAACATGCTGCAACCTGTTCAGTCCAAACTTGCATTACTCTGAGGGGAAGAAAGGAGTGAAATCTTGCAGTATGTTTGTTGCTGGATTCCTTCACTAATGGGATTTTGAGTCCCAGCCCTATCAGATGTGCTGATTTAAAAACAATGCTAACTTTTAAAATCAGAAATCCAGTAGCTGAAACTTGATAGCCAAGAGTAGGCTGCTTGAGTAGGACAGTGCTGTACTAGCGGTGGTGGTCCCAGATAGTGGTTAGAGGGTTATAGTTGGTGAGAGCGTTGGGTTTGATGTTTTGTTTCTTGCATTTGCTTGGAAAGTAGATTTCGCTGTTAAGTTTTGCTTCCTTTTTCTTCATGATGTGGAGTTTCCATTTCAGACAGCAAAATTTGATATCTTCCATTCTATTCACAGTAGTTGGTCCAATAAAAGATATTACCTCACCTTGTCTTTCTGAGTAGACCAGAGTCTAGCAAATCCCTTTATGTTAATTGAGGGAGAGGGAAGCTTTGGTTCGAGGCACACAGTGTACACTAGCTCCAGAGAAGGTCATTGTGCTTGAAAGGCAGATTCAGACTAACCAGGGAGTCCGTGGGTAGCTCCTTTATTCACACCCCGACCTCCCCGAATGCTGTTTTTATTTAGATAAGAATGTTTTCCCTCTGTTTTTGTAACTTTTAGAACATATTAGGTATAACAACAAATATACTTTACCCTTCTCCTTGTCCATTTGCTGGTCCTCCTTACCAACAAACACATGGTAGAAGATGGGGAGAAGAATCTTCTGCAGAGCATGTTTGGGCTTTGTGGGTCTGTTAGCCTCATTTTACATAGTAACACTTTCATATAAGCTGTATCTGTTTTAGTGGACCTCTGAAAGTCATGCATACTATATGAGATCACCATTCTCTGAGGTGAAAGCATACATTTCTGCTCTTCAGATGGAATAGAGGAGAGTCCAGCCCCTTCCATCTGGAGTTACCTAATGTTTCCACCTTCTGACTAGCCCAGTTAGCTTTTGTGTATTTGAAAACTACAAGAAAGACTTCCACTGCTTTATATCTATTGATTTTCTCATCCCTCATTTCTCAAAATGCTGGCTGACCTCCCCTTGTTAATTCATTTGCTCACTGGTAGTTATGCTCTTAAGACTTTACCTTGTCCTTTCTTGGTTTGGTCTTTTGGGCTGTTGGCCAGATTTGGTAGCTGATTCTGGTTGCTGGGCAATGGTCAGAAAGAGCTCTTCAGATCCCCATCGTTTGGATTTGCTCCCTGGAATTAGCCGATTCTACTACTAATCCTAATAAAGAGTTGAAACAGTTTTCCAAAGAATTTTAATCAAAGGGCAGACCAACCCTTCTCTTCTGAACTCTACTAAGTCATTTTAGTCTGTAGAATTTTTCTATTATAATTTGCCTTTGTCTGTGCCACATATAGTTGAGTAGAAGTTACTGCTGTCATCAACCCATTTTGCAGGCTAATTGTACTAATGCTGCAGTCTGTAGTAGGTGTGCAAAGGTAATTTTTTTTTTTTTAAAGGCTGAACTCTGCTGTGAATGACAGGAAACACTCAATGAGGATTTGCACATTGAGACAAACTTAGGCCCTGTCTACACTATAAATACAACTGCATAAGTTCAGTGGTTGTATGCCAGCATAAAACTGGTATCACAGAGTGGAGAATCAGCTCTGAGCCCTACCTTTCTCTGCTTCAGTGGTCTCATGTTCATTCAGTTCATCAGTGTTTCAGGAAAGTATCCTTTCCACAACCCCAAATCCTATCCAAGTAATAGAAGGAAAGCTTTCTGTGAGCAGCTGATAGCCCAGTGGCTCAGAGGAGTAGGTAGCGAGCAGGGTAGTATTTAATACACTAGCATTCAGCCTGAAGGAGAGCAGCCATTTAAAAATAAAAAAAGCAACCCGTACCATTTTATCTGCTTTATGGGGTGTGAACAAGAGGGGTGTGTGCTCCCACACGCAATTCCTGCTTAGGTGTCCGCTGGAGGACTTTATTGGGAGTGTGGGTTGAAGCTTTAACAAAGATAGCCCCTTTTCCAAAATGGTGATGAGTCATTGAAGTTAAATAAGTTTTAAATAAACTAACCCCCCGCCCTCTGCCAGCATTTTAACGAGCCCAACTGAAAACTTATTCCCTGTTCATTTGATCAAGTTTTACTATCTTGGCTGGCAGTGCCATCGCTTCACTAGTTCTCCAGTTGTCCGAGACTTCCAGGGCCGAAAGATACCTGTTTATAATGGGACGAAAACAGAGGGAACATTTATATATTTTAAAGAAAGAGATGAGTCTTTCCGGCGTTATTCATATACAGGCCAAGCATGATACAGTTTTTTTTGTAGGTCATCTTTAAAATGAAATCGAGCCATTTCTTGAAGCCCTCCTGGCTTCGACCATATCACTGTGCTTTGAAAGGGCCATTTAGCAAAAATTGATGTTCTAGTGGATAATCTCTCTTCTAAAGTGAAATCCTCAACCCTTTTTGCAAAAAATGACCCTCCAGTAACGGGGGCCACGTAAGTATCTAGAGCAGTGGTCTCCAACCTTTTTATGCCCAAGATCACTTTTTTGAATTTAAGGGCAACCCAGGATCTACTCTGCCCCTTCCCTGAGGCCCCGCCCCTTCTCCAAAGCACCGCCCCGCTCACTCCATCCCCCTCCCCTCTCCATCGCTCTCTCTCCCCCAACCCTCACTTACTTTCACCGGGATGGGGTAGTGGGTTGGGGTTCGGGAGGGGATGCAGGCTCTGGGCTGGGGCTGAGGGATTCACAGTGTGGGTGGGGGCTCTGGGCTGAGCCTAGGGCAGGGGGTTGGGGTGCAGGAGTGGGTGAGGGGTGCAAGTTCTAGGAGGTAGTTGGCGTGCCAGGAGGGGGTTCTGGGCTGGGGCAGGGTGTTGGGGTGCAGTAGGGGGTTCTGGGCTGGGGCAGGGTGTTGGGGTGCAGTAGGTGATACAGAGTGCTGGCTCTGGGAGGATGGTCAGGGCTGGGGCTTGGGGTGCAGGATGGGGTGTGGGGTGCTGGCTCCAGGAGGGGGCTCGGGGCTGGGGTGCGGCCTCCCACTGGCCAGCACTTACCTCTGGCAGCACCCAATGGTGCAGTGTGGCTGCCTCTAAGGCGGACTCCCTGCCTACCCTGCCCCACACCGCTCCCGGAAGGGGCCAATGTGCCCCTGCGGCCCCTGGGGGGGCACGTGGCTCCACGCGCTGCTCCTCTCTGCAAGCACCACCCCCACAGCTCCCATTGGCCACTGCTCCCTGTTCCCAGCCAATAGGAGCTGCGGGGACGGTGCTTGTAGGCAGGAGCAGCACAGGAAGGGAGACCCCCGGGCTGCACTGGAAGTGGGGCCAGGCAGGCAGGGAGCCTGCCTTAGCAGCAGCTCCACTACACCGCCAGAGATTGCAATTGATTGGGAGATCCTCTAGGATAGTGACCACTGATCTAGGGAGAGCTCTGTCTTGTGTTTCACACGCACCTAGGTTCCTTTTAGTTTGCTGTCAGGTACCTAGCCTGATAGGCAGAAGCCAGGGACACCTTTTGTCTCAGGTCCTGGAAAGCCAGTTTGCAAGTGTCATGGAGTGTGGGGGAGTCAGGCCCTGCACCCCTCTTCCCCGGATTCACTGGGAGTCTCAGCCAGCCAGTAGAACAGAAGGTTTATTAGAGATGCCAGGAACACAGTCCAAACAGAGCTTGTCAGTACAACCAGGACCCCTCAGTCGGGCCCTTCCGGGGGGACAGGGAGCTTAGACCCCAGCCTGGGGCACCCTGCATTTCACCACCCAGCTCCAAAAGGGGGGCAGGGAGGCCAGACCCTGTCTGCGCTTCCCTCCATGTTCCCCAGCCAGCTCCAAACTGAAACTGTCCAGCCCCACCTTCCCCTTTGTCTCCTTCCCGGGCCAACAGGTCACCTGATCCCTTTGTTCGAACACCTTCAGCTCTCACCTTTGCAGGGGAGGGGCCGGGGCCATCAGTTGCTAGGAGACCGAGTGTCAGCCATTCTCTGTGTCCAGGCCCCTGCCCTAGGGCTCTGTAACAATCATGCACCCTTGTCCCACCACCTAGATACTCAAGCACTACATAGGGAAACCGAGGCACCCACACAGTACTCAGGGAAAACATTAACAACAGTCCTATTTCGTAACAGCAAGCCAGTCAGTTAAGGGCTGCACCCAATTACTTCAGAGGAAAAGTATTAGGAGACCCTCCTAGCAACACAGCGGTTGAAATGGTGGGAAAAGACAGTCCAAAAGGATGGTAGAATGATCTGTTATAGGAGCAGGCAGCCCCTTTGAATCTGCAGCTGCAGGCTTACAGAAACGTCACTCCAGCTTCTGCCAGAGAAAGTTTCTGAATGATACTTTTTCCCACCAAGCTCCTTTAAGAGCAGTAAAACATAGCTCCAGGCCCAGTCTGTCTAAGAGCCCAGTGTCCAATCTTCAGTCCCCGCTGGAGAAAGGCTAGTTCAGAAAGGTAGAAATTGTGCAGAAAGACATTGTAATAGAACTGAAGAAATTCCCTCTACCATGTGTATAGTCTTATTCAATGAAATGAATGAGTTCAATATAGGAAGAAGGCTATCTCTAATGGATTAAAGGTAGGTACTGAAGTGCCAGCACCTCAGATTCTAGGAAGCGACTCCTGTACCTTTACTGCTCCTCTTCACACTTACATGTGGCTCAGGACCAGCAGAATAAAATTTACTGGAATTGTTATCAGGTTTCACTCTGCTGCTGCTTCTGACTCCACTGCTTAGTGAACAGCAGCCTTCTGTGCACTGTCCTAGAGGAAGAAAGGTATTCGTGTCCTAATGACAGTTAAACTTAGTCACTTGCTTTCTGGCCCAGCAGGATGTAGAAGCACCGCAGAGATAGTACATTCAGCCCTAGAGGAGTGAATGCCACTTATCTGACTAGTGACCTAGTTGATCTGGAGTGAAGACTGCTTCCATTAGCCCTCCCCAACCACCTTTGTGACTGGGAGGCTGAGAAAAAGCCAAAGAGGAAAAATGGGGATTGACCAGAAACTCGCCACTAAAAGGGGTGCATTAAAAAGGGGAGAGGAAAAGCTATACACCACCAAGGAGAGAGAGGAGTAGAAATATAATCCAAAGGGGTGGGGAGAGAGAGTGCACATCTCCACCTTAAAAATAAAGCAATTGACTTATTTGGAAAACGAAAATAAGAAAGAAAAACTTGTAGCACCTTAGAGACTAACAAATTTATTTGGGTTTCTTTCAGCTCCTAATCAAATGAAGATGGCTACATGAATTGGTAACCAAAAATCTGAGAAATTAAACTTCCCCTTCCCTTTCCTTCTAAGCACAAATGGTATCACCTCCCTAATACTGGGCATATGGCAGTTTGCGCCGATGATAATGATTGTATGACTTGTGAGATGGGCTTTGAGGGTCACAGCTCTTGTTCAAACAGAAATATCTGTTGATTAGCAGTAATTTACCTCAAACATATGGAAAGGTAAATGGATTTCTGCTCCAACGACTACCTCAGCGTGAACAGCTTTTTGCAGTGTACTTTGAAATGGCAGCAAGAGTTTTTGACTGACAGCGGCTAAACTAGATTCCCCATTTGGGCAGCCTTTTCGTCTCTGTTTGCAGAACTGTAGGGACATGCTCCCTGAATGGCATGACAGTTCAGTATTGATTGGGTATGCACAGTGCAAGCAGCATTTGTATTGCAACAAAGCTGAGGTAATTTTACCAGTAGGTTTTTTTAGATATCATGCTGAAGCTGAACAAAGCAGTCTGCTGAGCACCAGCCCTCTGCAGGCTGGCTTTGTTCAAGTTAGGATTCAAATTTCATGAATTTTGATATTCTGCAGAGCACATAGTTGCTAATGAGGTTGAAATTCCTTATCTTAAAAGGTTCAAGAGTGCAATTTAGTGCACCTCCTGTATGTACTATGCTTACATAACTTCTTACATTGAGTGCTTAAAGCTTTACAGTAAATCATCTGCCCATTAAATCTTCCCTTAACATAGAAGCATAGTATACCAGTTGTGACCTCCTCTTGGCCACTCAACAGACTGCTCGGATGGGATCCAGCTACTGAATTCTGTGATATTCCAAAGTCTGAACAGAGTTCAGGCACTGCGCCACTGTCTTGGGGTCCATAGGCACACTCTTGCGATGCAGACCCCTGGAGAGCTGTGACCAGGCAGCCCACTGCCCAGCCCCTAGAACTGGTGCTGGCCCCTCAAGCACTCCCTCACTGCCTCAGCTTAAATGCACCCTCTCCGAAAACTCCAGCCAAACGTGTTCTGGGCTCACAGTTTAAAAATATACCCTACACACATTTCCCCGCCTCACTTTCCTCACCACTCCAGAGCATGTTTTGGGTTGGGGCCAAGGTCATCTGGGTCCATCTGGAACCTTTTTGCTGCAGTGCCTGGTTTGTCTTCTGAAACATGGAGCCTTCTCATCTCAGATAGCTTTCTCTGACCTTGATTAAAAATAAAGGGATGGGGGAGAGAGTCTGATGCAGTGCTATAAAATCCTCTTACCGGTAAAGCGTTAAGAAATGCAGGTAGCCAGACAGACACCTGACCTGGCTGGCATCTGACCAATAAGGGGACAAGATACTTTCAAATCTTGGGAAGGGGGAAAGCTTTGTGTGTGGCTCTTTGTCAGAGCCAGAGTGATCTTGGAGCCAGAAGGAACCTACAGAAAATCAAACCTCCCTTTTCTAAAGTGAGTTTAGTCAGCATAGCGAGTAGATTTCTGTTTATTTTGCTTGGTGTGTGTTCCCTGTGTTAGAGAGAGGGGTTATTCCTGTTTTTTTCTGTAACTTTAAGGTTTTGTCCAGAGGGGGAATCCCTCTGAGTTTGGAAATTGAGTACCCTGTAAAATAGTTACCATCCTGATTTTACAGAGATGATTTTACCTTCTTTGTTTTAATAAAATCCTTCTTTTAAGAAGCTGACTGTTTTCTATGGTGTTAAAACCCCGGGGGTGTTTTTTTTTAGATCACTGTGTAACCAATTGGTTAGGAGATTATTCTCAAGCTTCCCAGGAAAGTGGGGTACGGGCTTGAGATGGTATTTTGGGGGGGGGGGGGGAGGGAAACTTCAAGTGGTTTCCTTTCCTGGATTCCTGTTTAAAACACTTGATGGTGGCAGTGAGAGAAGCATTTCTCAGGCTGCAGGGAATTTGTACCTTGGGGGTTTTAACCTAAGCTGGTAGAAATAAGCTTAGGAGCTCTTCATGCAGGTCCCCACATCTTTACCCTAGAGTTTAGAGTGGGGAGGGAACCCTGACATAAACCCTACACACATTTCCCCGCCTCTCTTTCCTCACCACTCCAGAGCATGTTTTGGGTTGGGGCCAAGGTCATCTGGGTCCATCTGGGACCTTTTTGCTGCAGTGCCTGGTTTGTCTTCTGAAATATGGAACCTTCTCATCTCAGATGGCTTTCTCTGACCTTGATTGGTCCAACCCCTTCTTTTCTCCTGACTGAAGTTTCCTTTTCCTCTCCCAGTGAGTCTCTCTAGTTTTATATATTCCACCACCACCGTCTGGTTCCTTTGTTTTACTGCTGGTAACTTTCCACTTTAGAGCCCTCAGTCATCCCCCTACTAGATAAGCTGGATAAAGTGGCCTCTCCTAGCTCCAGCCAACCTCCTTAGCATATCTATTGACTGGTTATAGAGTACAGTCATTAAGTACTCTCCATTGTCCTTAGTCTGGTGTGTGCCTGCTACCGGTCCTGGGAGCAATGATAGATATACAGACAGAGGCCTAGGCTACACTTGCAGATGTACAGCGCTGTTAGTTAAACCCGTGTTCGTACAGCTGAGTAGGGAAAGCGCTGCAGCCTGTCCACACTGGCAGCGGCCAGCACAGTAACTACCACTGACGTGGCTACATTTGCGGCACTTGCAGCTGTATTGGGAGCGGTGCATTATGGGCATTCAGGTAGCTGCAACGTGCTTTTCAAATCGGGGGGGTGAGGGGGACTTTGACAGGGAGCGTTTTTGGAAAAAGAGTGGGTTTTTGGAATCTCCACAGAGTGTCAGCTCATTATTTCCACACCTCCACATCCCCTGCCTCTCTCTCAATCACTGAAAGCAAACAGCAGGGGCTTTGTTTGTTTTTAAAGAGCAGATAAAAGAGAGGAAACGGAGCCTGTGTTTAGCAGCTGTGTTTAGCAGCTCAACAACGGAGCTCTGAACTCCAACCCGGAAGTGCGGTTTCAAAACAAAGCAGCTTCCGGAGATCAGTAACTGCGTTGTTCCTGGGCTACACTGAAAGACCAACGTTCCACCCACTTCGCAACAGTAGCTATTTCTCTCGGGGAGGTGGAGTACATGCAGCGCTGTATCTGAGGAGATACAGCGTTGCACGTGCCTTGCAAGTGTAGCCAGTTAATGAGTTACAGCGCTGCCGGCAGTTTTATTACGCTGTAACTTGTAAGTGTAGCCAAGGCCAGAGACATATTATTCTCTGATACACAATTTTCATAGAAACAACTTCATAACATCCACCAGAATTCATAAGTTGTACAGACAGAATCCCTAAATCACCAGAGTTTATACTTGAAACTTGATTGTGATCATCTCACTTTTCAAATCTGTTTTGGGAAGAGACCGGATGACAAGCTTCAGTTGGGATTAAACTGGTTTGGTTTTGTTTGTTTTTTTTAAGTTCCTGAGACAAAGCACACACTGTTTTTGGAGCCGCTTAAAGTTTGTGCAGGTATCAGAATGCATTTGTTTTCAGTTTTGGACAGTGTTTAAAATTACATGCACAAAGGTCTGACTTAATTTATTGTTTAACTTTGTTACTTTGAATGAAAGCCAGGGTTACAAAAAAGATCCCCTCAAAATACTTTGTATTTGATAGCACTGGTATTTCATTTTTACTCTTGTTGTAGATGATGGGCTCTTCCACCTATATCAGGGGTGGCCAACCTGAGCCTGAGAAGCAGCCAGAATTTACCAATGTACATTGCCAAAGAGCCACAGTAATACGTCAGCAGCCGCTCCCCCCCATCATCTCCCTGCTCCCAGCGCCTCCCGCCCACCAGCAGCCCGCCGATCAGCCCCTCTTCCTCCCTCCCGCACCTCCTGATCAGCTGTTTTGTGGGGTGCAGGAGGCTCTGGAGGGAGAGGGGGAAGAGCGAGGGCACGACAGGCTCAGGGCAGGGGGCGGGAAGGGGTGGAGTGGGGGCAGGGCCTGTGGCAGAGCCAGGGGTTGAGCAGTGAGCACCCACCAGCACATTGGAAAGTTGGCGCCTGTATCTCCAGCCCCGGAGTCGGTGTGTATACAAGGAGCCGCCTATTAACTTCTGAAGAGCCGCAGGTTGGTCACCCCTGCTCTATATCATGGAATAGTGGGTCTGTTAAAGAAGGGAAGGTGATTATTTTTTTTGTAAACACCATTTACCTTAAGCAGTGGCCTCTTGTTTGAAGCCTCGCTGGTCTATAATTGACTGAGCCGTGAATTAAGTGTCCTCTCTCAAAGCTGAGAACACACGATGGACATTTATTTCAATTATTGCTGGTTGTGGAGACTGTAACGAGTGTTTAAATGCTGTAGGATTAAAAAAAGCGTTACCTTTTCAGCACTTAGATTCCGCAGTGCTAGGTGTATAGGAAAACCTCAGAGAAACACCTTCTAATAATTATATTTTTATTTAAATAGATTAAAAAATCAGCGGTGCAACATTTGTTAGAGGTGTCAGTCCCATTGCTAAAAGAAGGGGAGGGGGGAGAATTAGTGCTGCTGAGTAGAATGACATATCACAGGGGTTATACAATAGGGAACAATCTGGCACTGGCTGGGGCGGGGGAGTAAACGATCTGATAAGTCTTTTCCATTTCTAATGTCTGATTCAGTCAAGTGCCAGTTGTAAATCTGCAGGTTTTTCCCACGCATGTGTGCGAAGGCATTGGGCTGGCGGGAGGAAGGGGGAATAATTTCCGTAATCCCAGGCTAACTATAAAGCCCTGCTGGGAATTATTTCTAGCCAGAGAGACTGATTAGAAAGAACATGGAAATGCAGGGATTTTTAGGTGATCAATACCTACATACTCTTCATACCTGAATTGTAAATCCTCGTTCCTGGAGGATTTATGGGGAACAGATCAGCATGGTTTCTGCTTCTTTTTCTACAGTTCTTGTGCTGTCGTGCACATCCAATTACGTGGTGTGCACTGGGAGCTTCTGATACAGTAGCTTCCAGGGCCAAATCTTTTGTTTATTTCCCAGTGCAGGTGCTTAGCTTCTCTTCTGAAGCCCTGCAAGATTTGTGCTCCTTGTTGAAACTTTGTAGTGCTGGTATGTTACAAAAATAGTTTATTTTTCCAAAGTGTATTTATTTGTTAGTGGAAATAGTAAACAGGGCCAAATTCAGCTCCCTGTTGGAGTTACGCCAAGGATAAATTTGACCCATTCTGTCAGTCTTCAGCATTTGGTAATTAAGAACTGGAATGAAGCTACCAGCATTCCTATTTTGGAAGTTAGTTGAGGTTTTAAGTGTTAACTTTCAAACAGGCCCATTTGCAGACTTTAGTAACATTTTAAAAATATTCATTCATATGGAGTATTGTAATGTACGGGTTCGTGTAAATGTCCATTATACCAAAGAAGCAGCAGAATATAACCTTGTATCACTACAAAAGTGCAGAAAGCAGGAGAAGAATGTTTACTTGTTTGTTCTGCATTCTGATGCCTTTTCATTCAAATGAATCCACAGGGGATTCTGCCCCCGCTCCACCCTGGCCTTGCCCCCATGCCATCCCTTCCTGCAAGCCCCCATCCCTGCCTTTTTCTCACCCAGTTCCGCCCCCCCCACAGCATACCCCATCCCCACTCCTCCACTCTCCCTCCCAGAGCCTCCTGTACCCCGCAAAACAGCTGATCGTGCTGGGTGGTAGGCACTGGGAGGGAGGGGGGGCAGTGGAGGGAGCTGGCTGCCCCCACTAATTTTTTTCCATGGGGTTCCAGCCCTGGAGCACCCACGGAGTCGGTGCCTATGGTGTTCGGTATCAGTCCAAATGCTTGAGTCATGCTTCTCTCTGCAAGCAGATGAAGAGAGGACTCTTGAGATTTTGATGATGCCATCCTCCCACCCATAGTTGTTTCCCATAGTGTCTACACTGAAGCACTACTATAGCGCAGCTGTTTCGCTGTAGCATTTTAAGTGCAGACGTCGTCGTAGGTAATTCACTTCCCCAGAGAAGCGGTAGCTAAGTCAACAGAAGAATCCTTCCATCCACCGAGAGCTGTCTACACCGGGGGTTAGGTCGGCTTAACTATGACATTCAGGGGTGTGGGTTTTTCACAACCCTATGTGATGTAGTTAAGCAGACTTAATTTCTAGTGTAGACCAGGTCCAAGTGTTCCTAGACACAGGCCCTGTGACTGAACACGTGTGTGTGTGTGTGTGTGTGTGTGTGTGTGTGTGTGTGTGTCCATCCTTCCACCTAAACTGGAGAATTTTACAGGACAGAGGGGTGCCCCAGGAGTCAGATCTGCCTTCAGAAGACTGCCTAACATAGGGGGGGGACTGCTTTCTGTGCGTCATTCAAGCCTGCTGAATGCACCTTCAGTGAGTCTGTGTAACCATGGGATCTACCATTGTTATCCTCACTCTCCTTTCTATTCGTTTGTCGGTTACACCTCTTTGTCACATCTTGTCTTTAAGTGAGGTTTTATGCTCTCTGGGGCAAGGACTGTCTATTGCTATGTGCTTGGCACTGTCCAGACATAATGGGGCCTCAATACCGAGGGTGTCTTCACTGTGGAGCCCACATCAGCATAGGTAGTGTAGACGCACGCAGCTTATACCAACAGAAGGAATTTCTCTGTCTGTGTAGGAACACCACCTCCCTGAATGACATTGGCTGTGTTGGCAGAAGTACTCCTCTATTGACAGCTGCATCTAGGCTGGGAGGTTTATCGGCATAGCTGTGTTGGTCAGGAGCATGTATTTTTCACACCCTCTCACCAACATAACTGTGCTTACATAATTTGTTTAAGTATAGACCAAGCCTGATGGGCCCTCTGAGTGTTGTCATCGTATAAATAGTAGGTCCAGCGCTGAAGTCCTGGTGAGCAGACAGGCTTTGGGAAAACTGCCTCTTCCGACTTCACTTATCTGAATTCCCTAAAGGAACTTGACTCTTTTTTTGGCAATGGGTTGTTTTGAATACTTGTTGCCTTTCCATGCCTACTTTTAAACAATACATAGTTCAGGAAATTCTTTAATAGTGGTATGAAAATCCTGGAAAAAATAAGCCACCACATTGGAGGTGAACACACTGATGTGATCATAAAATACAAAGGCTTCTCCAAATTTCAACAACTTTGAAATACACAAAAGAAGTTGAAAGCACAAATGTGAAATGAATAAACAAATGTGAAACTACAAAGAGTCCTGTGGCACCTTATAGACTAACAGACGTATTAGAGCATAAGCTTTCGTGGGTGAATACCCACTTCTTCAGATGCATCCGACGAAGTGGGTATTCACCCACGAAAGCTTATGCTCCAATACGTCTGTTAGTCTGTAAGGTGCCACAGGACTCTTAGGGTACGTCTATACTTACCTCCGGGTTCGGCGGTAAGCAATCGATCTTCTGAGATCGATTTATCGTGTCTTGTCTAGACCCGATAAATCGATCCCGGAAGTGCGTGCTGTCGACACCGGTACTCCTGCTCGCCGCGTGGAGTAAGCGCTGTCGACGGGGGAGCCTGCCTGCCGCGTGTGGACCCGCGGTAAGTGCTTTGAAGATCGAATTAAGATACTTCGACTTCAGCTACGTTATTAATGTAGCTGATGTTGCGTATCTTAATTCGACACGGGGGGTTAGTGTGGACCAGGTCTTAGTCTGGATCTGTAGAAGCTACAAACACAGCTACCCCTCTGATACTTGAAACAAATGTGAGTTGTTCTCGGCCAAATTAATCCTTGATGTAACTCCAGTGAAGTTAATGGAACAGTAATAACATTAATAATGGAGCTATAATGGGGATGAGTTTGGTATACTCTCCTTTATTCGGTATGTTTTTCTGTTATATAGCATTGCTGCTATACATTACTCAGTGTTCAGATAAATTGCGGCCCATTGAAACGGTTCCATGTACGTGGAAAATGAAAGCCACGGTGCTGAGTGTGTCCTGTCAGCTTTCCTTTAAAGTAATTTTATTCTTATGGCAAATAACCTTGAAGGCTTTTGAAGGCAATCTAGAAAAGATGGTGCTTGATCATTTCCCAAATCATTATTATTTTTATGCAGGAAGGTGCTAATAGCTGCCATCAAGTGGGTCTTTGATCTACAGACAATTGTGGACCACATTAAAGCCGATTGGTGTGTTGAGCACACTTCTTTCAGGCGAAATGGGAGGAGCAGTTAAGACCGTCATGTAGTGAAATGGTTGGTGGCATTTACTGTTTCCAGCTAAGGCGCGGGGCAAGGCCTGTTCAGAAGTTAAGCTGTGCGGGCTTACTGGTTCCTTCTCTGATTGCCAACATAGATTATGGCATTGTTTGGCAAACTGTGTGTGTGTGAGAGAAGAAAAGTGAACAGAGCACCAGCGGACTGCTAGAGAAGATGTGATTGTGTCCCTGAGAGGGAGTAGAGGGACAGACCACCTTGTTGCACAGAGCAGACTGGATGGGCAGACTTGAACATTATGAGAAAGGAAACTGTCTCCTTTTGTTTCTACTGTGTTCAGGGAAACAGGACTTTGTGTACATCCTTTGTAAATTAGTCTCTAAGGTGCCACAAGTACTCCTCGTTCTTTTTGCGGATACAGACTAACATGGCTACTACCCTGAAAAGGATTGCCAGGGTGGATTTGATTTAAATCACTCATGAGGAAGACTCGATTTAATCATGGTTTTCTACATAAAAGTGTGTTCTTGTTGGTTGTTATAACCTTAATACATATTCTTCGTAACTCAGCGATAGATATAGGTTTCATTTTTAGAAGGTACACACTATACATTTTTAAACAATGATTTATTTTGAAAACTTTTCAGACTAGTTTTACAGCTATATCAGAAAACGAATGATTGGTTATTTCATTTACCAAAGGTAACTGAAGCAGATATTTATGAAGTCATTGGGAGGCGAACTATCTCCAATTCAACAGGTTAATCATTAATATTTGGAGGATTTTCTTGCCATGCTGTATTAGGAGGAGAACATCACCAGACAGACATTTAAATTGTTTTATTTAACTGAAAAAACAACGTTAAGTATTCTGGATTTTTTTCTTCAACAGCAAACATAATATTTTAACAAAACAAGCATATGTCCCCTGCTTCTCACATTTATCTCCGGACTTCTTCTCCTTGTCCAGATCTGTTCCGTCCCCAACAATCTTCTGTTCATTGAACTTTTTGAAACTTTGCGCTTTTAGGAGGAGGTAAAGGATTGACTCTGTGTACACAAATTTGCAGAGGGACAATAGAGTTGAGGTCTGTTATTTCTCACCTCTATAATGTATTTATTGAAAACATTTTTGGTGTTAACAAGCATGTTACCTCTGGAGATACAAATCCACAGTTTGAGAACTGCAAAACTAAGCATCTCTGATGGTATCTTCTAGACTGAGCACTGAGTCCCATTGTGTAGATAGAAAGATTAACCTATATAATCTATACAGAAGCCTGTGTAACCCCATAAGGTTGGGTCCCTAATCCATGAACTATTGGAACTCATTTACAAAACTTTTTTTAAACATTACATGAATATATTGTCTCATACTATAGAATTAGAATGTATAATCCCTATTCCATGATGAGAGAGTTTTAATTAAGATACATTATAGCTCAAAGATATCTGTAGATAAGTTTTTTCCTCAAAAAGCATTTGATGAAAAAATCTGATTTAAATAAAAACTGATTTTTTTTTAAAAAATCATTGATTTTTATCCACCCTGAGGATTGCACTAGAGTACAACCTGACTCGTAGTGTACATTGCTTCTTCTAATGGAAATCCTGCAATGCCCTGAGTATTGGCTAATCGCTCAGGAGAGAAGGGCAACATTGTTAGTATTTATATGCCGTAGCACCTGCAGTCTATTAACAGGTTGAGCCCCATTGTGCGAGGTTCTGCAGAGACGTATAGAAAATAACAATCCTTGCCCCAAGTGCTAACAACCTAAAAGAAATGCTTTGTAACACCTCTGTAATCTGAAGCAATCCCAGAAAATTTGGCATACAGATCGTTGAATGGAATGACATCTGCAGTGATCTCTGGTTTTGTTCCATTTCGTTGATTTAGTTTTAGATGGCATGAAAGGAAGCTGATGGCAAAGGAAATTGCCTGCTGTTCTCTGCTTGGAACAGATGGACTGGTGGTTAGTTTAGAAATGGACTTGTATCTTAAGGAGACAATCTTCCTTTTTCTTTTTCTTTGCCGTTTGTAATACTTGTCTGTTTGTAAGGACCCCAAGTGATCCATGACCCAGATTGGAAGAAAAAGACTGAGTTCTCTTTTTGAGTGGAGCTAATTCCCTCGTGTATTATCTTAAACACATTTTTGTGCCTAGCTGTAAAATACCTAATTCTGCAATTCACTATGCAAACGGGTTGTGCTCCCCACCTGCCTTTGTGAGCAGCAGGCTGGAGAATGATTATAGGTCTCTTCATAAGAACATAAGAAGGGCCGTACTGGGTCAGACCAAAGGTCCATCCAGCCCAGTATCCTTCCTGTCCACCGACAGTGACCAATGCCAGGTGCCCCGGAGTGAGTGGACCTAACAGGCAATGATCAAGTGATCTCTCTCCTGCCAACCATCACCCCTCTCTGACAAACAGAGGCTAGGGACACCATTCCTTACCCATCCTGGTTAATAGCCATTAATGAACTTCAGTGTTGCTGTCTTGTAAGTTTAATGGCATGAGTGGCTTTGAAAGTGTGCTAAGATGTCTGAATTGAACAAAAGATCTTGTGCATTAAGGCTATGGAAAAACATAACGGACAAAGCCTTTCGCTTACAGACAGCCCCCCAACGTGAAGCAAATACTCACCAGCAACCACACAACAAAAACACTAACCCAGGAACCTGTCCTTGCAACAAAGCTCGGTGCCAGCTCTGTCAACATATCTATTTAAGTGACACCATCATAGGACCTAATCACATCAGCCTCGCCATCAGGGGCTCGTTCACCTGCACATCTTCCAATGTGTTATATGCCATCATGTGCCAGCAATGCCCCTCTGCCATGTACATTGGCCAAACCGGACAGTCTCTATGCAAAAGAATAAATGGACACAAATCTAACATCAGGAATCATAACATTCAAAAACCAGTAGGAGAACACTTCAACCTCCCTAATCACTCAGTGACAGACCTAAAAGTGGCAATTCCTCAACAAAAAAACTTCAAAAACAGACTCCAATGAAAAACTGCAGAACTGGAATTAATTTGCAAACTGGATATCATTAAATTAGGCTTGAGTAAAGAGTGGGAGTGGCTGGGTCAGTACACAAACTATCTATTTCCCCATGTGAAGTTTCCCCCTACTGTTACTCACACCTTCTTGTCAACTGTTTGAAATGGGCCATCCTGATTATCACTACAAAAGTTTTTTTTTCTTTTTCTCCTGCTGATAATAGCTCACCTTAATTGATCAGTCTCTTATGCTACGTCCACACTACCCGCCCGATTCGGCGGGTAGTGATCGATGTTCAAGGATCGATTTATCGTGTCTCGTCTAGACGTGATAAATCGATCCCAGAACCGCTCCCCGTCGACACCGGAACTCCAGCTCGGCGAGCGGAGAAAGCGCTGTCGATGGGGGAGCCTGCCTGCTGCTGTGTGAACCGGGGTACGTACTTTTAAAAATCGATCTAAGATATTTGACTTCAGCTACGTTATTCACGTAGCTGAAGTTGTGTATCTTAGATCGATCCCCCCCCTAGTGTGGACCAGCCCTTAGAGTTGGTGTAGCAACCCCCATCTTTTCATGTTCTCTGTATATATCTATCTTCCTACTGTATGTTCCATTCTATGCATCAGATGAAGTGGGTTTTAGCCCACGAAAGCTTATGCCCAAATAAATTTGTTTAATCTCTGAGGTGCCACAGGTACTCCTCGTTCTTTTTGTGGATACAAACTAACATGGCTACCACTCTGAAACCTATCAGAATTAGAATTGTTGCTTATTAATTCCTCCTTTTGCTTTGAACAAACACCTGTAACTGTAGTGGTGACATTCCAAATTCAAAGCAGTGATTTTTTTTAAAAAAAAAGTATAAATATTTGATTGTGATTATTGATGTGGAAGCAGAGAAAAGAGAGAGAAAATAAAGAGCAAGAAAATAAATTTTCTCTAACTTATTGCCAACAAACACAGAGTGAAGGCTCGTTTCCTTCCACATTGATTTGCGCTGCAGTAATACTGAGAAGCCTCAACTGGGGATCAAAACCCCATTTATACAGGCTGCTGCACACACGTAATAAAAACACATAGTGCCTTCCCCCAAAGAATTTACATCTAAGTGAATCATAAAATGTATGCATGCATGTGGGGAGAAAACAGTAACAGTGTAAGTGATCATGTTTAGTATAACCAGCAGCAGTGACCGCATTAAGTTTCAATGTTATTTAGAGAGGATGTATTATTTAGTATTTATATAGTGCCCAAATTGTGCTTGTAGACAAATAAGGAGACACAGAACCTGCCAAGAGGAGTTTACAGTCCAAATAGATATAGTAAGGACAGACAAGAAGAAGAGATGCAACAAAAAAGAAAACTGAACACTAAGTTTAGCATGTGTCATGTTAGTTCCATATTTATTTGGTTCTGTTGGTTTTTTAGCTTTCCTAACAGATTTTTTAAATGCCAGTATTACATTTCATGAAGGGGAGTGCTAAATTTTCAGGCTTTTTGGGGGGAAAGTGTATTTTGAGGAGGGACTCGGAAGATAATGGGAGAAAGTGATGTGTGTGGACTATGGGTTAGAGACCATGGGACTGTTTACCTGAACTCCTAGGTTCTGTTTCTGCCTTTGCCAGTGATTTGAGCAAGTCCATTTAACTTCTCTCTGTGCTTTGGCTTTTCTATCTTCAATTGGGAGTAATACCACCTCACTGAGAATACAGAGAAGAGCAAAGATGGGCTTATTACTAGACAATAACTCAAAGATCTAAATTCTATCGCTGGCTTTGCCACAGACTTACAGCACGACCTTGAGCAAGACACAGAACCAGATGTTACTTTTGTTGAAATAATAACAAATTTCCCTTTGACTTCAGTGATGCAGAATCAAATCCTTAATTTCTCTCTGCTTCAGCTCCCTCTATGTTGAGTGAGGCTAATACATCCCTCCATCACAAGGGATTTTGGAAGGTAAATTAACTAACGTTTATGATGCACTTGAATATAAACAGCCTATAAATATATGAACTTTCTTGTAAAGTGCTTTGAGATGACATAAGTACTGATTACGAATTGGCAAGTTTGCTGCATTCCAGAGGGATGATTTTTAGTATACGAGGAACCCATCCATTTGATTTTCACTCTTTCAGTATTTTTGTGTGTTAGCTAAAAGAAGGATGATTATATTTCCTGCCTTCAGTTACAAAAGAGTCCCCCAAATGCTTTACAGATTGTATAATCACCTCACTAACATGCAGACAGCTGACCCATCTATGAGATAGAGGAAATACGGTTCAGTGGTTAGGGCGCTAGACTCGGTCTTGAGACCTGGGTTCGAGTCCCTGCCCTGCCACAAACTGCATGTGTGACCTTTGGCAAGTCACTTAGTCTCTCTGTGTCTCCGTTCCCCATCTGTAAAATTGAGATAATAGCACAGCTCTACCTCACAGGCTGTTAAGGATAAATGTTTGTGGCAGGGCAAGGACTATGCAGAGTCCTTCAGGTCTGGGAAATGTTCTCAGAGTGGCACAGCGAAATACCAGGTGTAACAGATGGTTTAATTCTCCAATTGTAGGGGGAAAGGGTGGGAGGGGGGAGCTGGGGAGGGGTTAGTAGATTATAGATTGTTGTAACAAGCCATAAATCAAGTGTCTTTATTCAGTTTGTGATTTTTAGTGTCCATTATAGTTATGAATTTAAGTTTCCAGGCTCATCCTTTGAAGTGTTGTGCAGGTTTCCTTTGAGGAAGAGGACCGAGAGGTTAGATACAGAATTATGGCTTTGTGAAAAGTGTTCATCTACAGGTGATATGGTGTTTTTTGTCTATCATTTTTCTGTGAGAGTTCATTCGAGAGCGTAATGTTTCTCGTTTTACCCCTGTAGTTGTTGTTGGGACGGACATTCAGTGCACTGGATGAGGTACACCACATGTTGTGATAGGCATGTGTAGGACCCATAGATCTTGAAAGGTGTGTTTTGCGGGTTCTTGATCATTATAGCAGTGGAGATATGTCAGCAGGTTTTGCGTCCGTTGTTCTGGCTGGGTCTGGTGCAGCTTTGCGTTGGTGTGTCCTGCTCTGTAGGGAGCGTGCTTGTGACAATGAGCTTGGCAAGACTGGGAGATTGGTTGAAGGCCAGAAGAAGGAGTTTGGGAAAGAATTATTTCAGGATATGGTCCCCCCCCCCCCCGAGTATATGTTGCATATAATATTGTGCGGTGACATTTGGGGCTCCGTTCTTCAAACAGTTATACCTGTGTGAAGATTACTCCCATATAGAGTCTTATTGGAGCCAATGGGACTTCACATAAGAGTGACTCACTCACACGCATAACTGTGAGCAGGATTGGGCCGTTGGTCAGTAAAATAAGATATAATCTGTTGTGACCCTCTGGTTTTATAAATGGAGAGGGTTGTTGGAGGTGAGGCACTAATTTGTATCTCCATTAGGTTGCACATTGCCACACTTGCATCCGACGAAGTGGGGATTCACCCACGAAAGCTTATGCTCCAATACGTCTGTTAGTCTATAAGGTGCCACAGAACCCTTTGTCGCTTCTACAGATCCAGACTAAAACGGCTACCCCTCTGATAATTGCCACTCTGCGCATTCCACTCTCCCTTATTGAGGAACCTTCTAGTTTTTGTAGTTCTCATTAATTACGTGGAGTCAGCTTCTTATACTCTCAGATCCTCTCTCCTCCTTTTGCTAGCTACCTTCAGAAAAATAATCCTTTTAGTAGTATTACACAGTGTGTTTAATTTTCAAAGTGCTTTACAATCCCCAGTCTTCCCAACATCGCCTAGGAGGAAGGGGTTCCCATTTTACGAACGGGAAAGGTAGGACACAGAGTTTGGGACTGACCCGTGGCCATACTGTGAGTCGGTGGTAGAAGAGCAGGACCTAAACTTGGGAATTCCTAGTTTCTGTGCTTAGATCTTTGCCTCTTTTTGAAAATCTTACCCTATAAGTAAGTCCATAGTTAGGCAGTTGACTCTAGAATGAGAGCTTTATTGTTAAAGACTGTATACGTTGCCAGGTTTGGTTGAGTTTCTTTGTAGCTGCATATATTCCCCTTTCATCCTCTTGGCTGACTTAATTCAAGTATTGTCTCTCCGGAGGGTGACTTGTTCTTAATAGGAATAAAGTACAGTCACAATATTTAAGTCTCCGTCTTAAAATCTAAAGCCTTGTGTACACTACAAATGCTTTGCCTTTGTAGCTATACCAGCAGAGCCCCCTAGAATAGACACAGTTTATGCCAACACACCGCCTCCCAGAATGACATTAGGTATGCTGATAGAAGCTCTCTTCTGTCAGCATAGCTGCGTCTACCCCGGGATTTTTGCCAGAATAGCTAGGACAGGTAGAGGGTATGTTTGGGTTTTTTTCCACACCCCTTACCAGCATAGCTATGCCAACAACATTTTGTAGTGTAGACCAGCATAAATCTATGTCCTATACTGTTCTCCTCCTCCCACTGCCCTGAAGATTCTTAGCAGAATTCTATCAGTAAATTGTCGTAGTTGAGAACTGGGGTTTTGCTTGGCAATGAATCACCTCCCTCTCTCGTTCACGTCCTACGTGATAGGATGTTGCTAGGGTTTTTACAGGGAAATTACACAAACAAGCAAAGAACTCCAGGTTACATAAATTCTGAGCATTATTACCATGTTTGGTTGGTTAATAAAACACTCATATTTCCTTACTATAAAGGTGCTTCCACCATATTGAGCAAGTTTTAAAGGAATATGTAATTCCTTCATCACTCTTATTCCCCCCCCCCCCCCCCCCCATAATAATGTGTCTTTTGTTCTACTGCAGTGTTTACAGAATATTGACAGCTGGTATTGTCTAGGCAGGTGGCGAGTTGAGACTATGGCTTGTTATGCAAAGCATGTTAGTCTTGCTGTTACCTTTTCCCCCTTCCTACACTCCTGTCACACTGTTTGCCTATTGCCTTTGTCAGCCACCTGTTGCATCTTGTCATAAACCTAGATGGTTAGTTCTTGGGGAATAGAGGGGCTGTCGTCTTGTTACTCGGTTTTGTGCCTAGCACAATGTGAGTCTGATCCTGGGACCTCTGTGTGACTGTAATGCAAATAAATGAAAATAATAGACTATCACTCTTTAATCTCAGTCACTAAAATCCCCACTGTGTTTTATCATTCATTTATTTTTGCTGCTTCCAGCTTATAAAAGTGCCCTGATCTGGTGCTTTAACTGAATTTTTGGTTTGGAGATTTTTAGAGAGATGTTTCAATCACTGTAAAATGTATAGCATTTTTCTAAGACATGTAGGGTGACCAGACAGCAAGTGTGAAAAATCAGGATGGCGGTGGGGGGTAATAGGAGCCTATATAAGAAAAAGACCCCAAAATCGGGACTGTCCCTATAAAATCGGGACATCTGGTCACCCTAAAGACATGTGCCATGTAACCTCTGGGGCCAGATCCAGCCTTTGAAAAGGAGCCATGTCTCAGCAAGAATTTGCATGTACATTGTTCTGCCCCATGTTACACATTTGCAAATAACAAACTTAATGATTGTGCTATCTAAGTGGGAGGAGCCTGTGCCATTTTTTACCAGGAATAGTACTCCTGTAAATCTATCAATAAATACAGTATTCTTAATTCTATAGAATGGAGTTGCCTGCTAGCTCCTGGCTTGGAGTCTCGTTCCCATAGGCAGGATGTGTGGCCTCCATGGTGCATGGCCCCGTTAGACAGAGCATTACTCCATTTTTTGTTTTTCCCTTCCAAGGGCTTTGCCTTTTTCATGCTTTCATGAAAAATAAAACCCTCTAGATGGGCTAAACCATAGGCGCCGACTTCGTGGGTGCTCCGGGGCTGGAGCACCCACGGAAAAAAATTGGTGGGTGCTCTGCACCCACTGGCAACTCCCCGCCATCCCCGAAGCTCGCGCCCAACTTACCGGAGCACCGGGCGATGTTCCGAGGCCCCGCCCCCGACGCCGGCGACGTTGCGGTGGCGTCGGGGGCGGGGCTCCGTGACATCACCGGCGTCGGGGGCGGGGCTCTGTGATGTCACCGGCGTCGGGGGCGGGGCCCAGCGTCAGCACCCACCGACGCTGACGGAAGTCAGCGTCGCTGGGCTAAACGACTCTTTTAAAGGTGATTCGTCCAAGGGCAGCAGAGATCTCAAGAACACACAGCCGACTCGAATGAGGACAGTCTTCCCTGTGTACCATCCCCGAAAGGGTGATGTGGGAACAGAGTTGTCCAGCCTGCTGTTGCTAGGTTTTCTGCTCTTTGGTGGTGGTAATGTGGAAACTGAGGCAAGAGGCCAGCTCTTTTAAGCCTCAGTTAGTCAGGGACTAAGGATATTGAATTATGGTCTGGAAGTCATAACCTTTCCCCTGTGATGACTGGGTTTTTATTTGTAAAGGGACTATCTAAGGTGTCCCAGATTCTCAAGCTCCTGCAAGAGGAGAAGTGGCACTTCCCAAGCAAGAGGTCCTCTCCATCTTGACTTTCTCTGAAGCTCTGTTCCCTTCTGAGGGAATAGTTAGAAGCCCTAGCTATTTCCCTGGGGTGGATGCTCAGATTGCAGAAATGGCAAGAAAGACTACACTTCTAATCGCTGCTAGAGAAAAGGAAATAGGCAGCCCTTGAAAAGTCTTTTGGAAGCTGCAGTTTTGGTGATTCATGCTCTGATCCATGTGGTATATATTATGCTGCTACGGTTGGATGCAGATTCGTAGTGGTGATTGCCTTCTAGGGAAATTCCCTTCACTAATGTATTGATCATTAGCTTACTTCTGTGGCATCGTTTGCAATAGATTCTGGTTCTCTTCTTGCAGCATGAACGGTCATGGTCAGCTGAGCTCTGTGGGTCTGACTTGCTTAGCTGATCAGAGCTCAGAACCTGCTCATTTGGCACTCCTTTTAAGGAAGGCCTCCACAGGGTACTGAAGTTGCCGGTGGAAGCTTCTCTTGGTGGCCTCTCCCAGGATAGACTGCAGACATCCAGCACTCTATGAACCAGGAAACCTCAGGACTTGGATTTACTACCCAAGCTCCTGTAGTTGTGAATGGCCAGGGAAGGCTGTAGAGTTGTGCTCTGGGTCCAAAGCAGTTTGCTGACTCTGTTCGCAGTGCATGTACCCAGAAGGTGCATGGTCTCATGTTAGAGGGTTCCATGTATTAGTAACTTGTTTTGTCTTAGCAAGCAAATTCCTCCAAGAGGTAAATTTCCTTGATTCTTCCATGGATCTTTAACTTAAGGAATTAGTGTCCGTATGCACCTGCATTCAGAGTTTTTTGAGGAAAACTTTTGGCCATTTTTCATCCTGAAAACACTCCAGCTGATAGCCAAATGAACATCCAGGTGGGTAGGAGAATTGCAAGTCCCTATCATGTACGGAATTCAACTAGCTACCACCTTCTCTTTCCCAAGAGAAGGTGGTAGCTAGGGAAGAAATGAGTAACTGCCCTAAGGTGGATCTCAGTGTTCAGTGCATCTAGGGTGCTGTCTCTCAAGATCTTTGTTCACATGCTGGCAATAACAAAGGGAGGAGACAGCATTGTTTTTTATGGGATGGAAATTTAACCATTCCTTTACAGCATTGTGAATCATTCTAAACTACTGCTACTTTCCTGATTCTCATGCTCTACCACAAAGTGAAACTGACTGTACAAACAAAGTGAAATGCAACTTGTAAGAACCCAGTATAGCTAGTGAATTCGGTTTTCCTCTAAGATCTAATAAGTTAAAATCTTATCACAGAAGCAAACTCTCTTTTAATTAACTGGTTCTTATTTTGCTTGGGAATTCCTGGAGCTTTATGCTTGTAAAAGTTACACAACCATCATTTATTGCAACACTTGTGAATACATGCCAAGGGTACCACCAAAACTGCTTATCAGGAAGAGCTAAGAAACTGATGAGTAGAAAAGTGAAATCCCCTTCAAGTAACTTGCACAAGCTAGCAATCTCTGTTTCTCAAAAGATAAGAGCGTTGAGGAATATTCATCTGTGGAATTCCTAACAGTTCCAGTTGTGGTTTAATATATTGGCCTTTTATGGAACGCTTGAAAGCTCAAATAGTAAAATGATCCAAATATTAGTAATACTAGCATCTACAAAGGATTGAAAAAAACCCACTTCTGCTCTTTTTGTCCAGTTTGTTACATTTCTGCTTAGAGCCTGGATGTTGGTAAAACGTGTTTAAATACCAGGAAAGCTTGAAGGAAAAAATGAAACCTCTAGAGGAAAGAAAATATATAGTGAAGAAAAAGCTTGAATGTACTGAGTAACTGACAGTATCACCACAAACACTTTTGTCATCAAAGAGCTATAATTTGAATTGAAATAACACAGATCCAGATTCTTGCTGGCAGTAGAGTTGCATACAGTGTGTAACAACAGCTTTTCATCTTGGAAGGTATAGAACTGCAATGCATGAATGTTTTGAAAAAGCCAGGGAATGTGTATGAATAACTGTGTGTGATTGCACTGCTGCAGGCCCTCTCCCTCTGTCCTGATTATAGAAAAATATCAAATGCAGTCCAAAACATTAGCTCTTCCTTTTTGCAGAGGTGTTTGGTCTCAGCCCAGAGATTACATATAACAATAAAAACTGTTTCTGGAAGCCTGCCATTCCCTGCAACTCCTTTTCCTATGTCTGCATAGTGAATAATGGCAAGAAAGCATTGAACTACTTTCTCCTTCCAGCATCAAATCAGAACGTATGCAGGGCTTCCAGATTTTGCTAACAATCTCATCAAGCAGTCTTAGCAATGAAGATCATTACCTATGAAACAAGGGCCATTCTGACTTTTGGCTTTAACTAGGTCTAGGTTTAACTTGCATCGATTTCCATTTCTCTACTCCAAAGTGAAGTAACTGGGTCAGAGTTCTGACTGGCTATATGACAAGGAAAAGCTCACCCAGAACTATTCAAAAGAAGTCCAGTGATCCTTTCTGCAAATAGTTCCATTCCAGCTCCCCTTGATATCTGCTCCATGGCCACTTCCTGCTCCCTGCAACAACATCAGTACCTAGCAGCATAACCCCCCAAAAATTCCTTTTGAAGGAGAAGAACAAATGAGGTGGGTGAGGGATAAATATATAGGACTGGAAAAGAGAAGCAAATACACATGAGCTTAATCAGCTCATGAGATGTGAGAAGGGGGTAATACAGATGTGTGTGTATAAGCTGATCCTTTTGTACATCTCTTCACACCTATGCTCGATTTACAACTACAAATTAATTTTTGCTCTGTGTATAAAGAAGGTGACTGGTGTAGTATATGAACTACTCTGACTTAATAACTCCACCTCTTCGAGTTTAGGTTGACGTAGTTAGGTCAATGCAGTGTCAGTGTAGACACTCGTTGCTGACTTCGACTGCTACTGGCTTTCAGAAGCTATCCCACAGTGCCTCACGCTGACAGTGCTCCTGCAAAGGAGGCACACCGCTGATACAAGTGTAGCATGGACACATAAAAGCAACTTAATTACTCCGGCGGCTGTATAGTGATGTATCTTAGGTCGACATAATTTTGTAGTGTTGACAAGAGAGAGAGAGGTATATCCTCTGTGCGCCTCTTCCAGCATGACAAAAGCAATAAATTGTTGTTTCAAAGTGCACTACCGAACTACAGTCCTTTAGTTACTGTGTGAACTTGTAGTTGCCATGCTGACACCGTTTGAATTGGATTTGTGCATCTGAGCCCTTCTTCCTACCAAATTCTTTTTACAATCCACATCTTTCATAAATGTACCAAGAGCTGAGGTCTGAAAATGATTATCGCTGGCCGAACACTGTTACAATAATCTGCATAGCTCCATGAAGATTAGGAGACGGAAACCCACTCACTTAGCAGGTTGCTTTGGGCTCTTTTAAATGCTGTAGGCAAGAATGACTCACCAACCTCCGTTATGTGGTTTCCTGGCTTTTAGCATTTTTCTCTTACCTTTTTAAAATAATGATTAGTTTTGCATGGGTAATGCACAGCAGTGTGGCATTTAATCCAGTATAACGTGGGCTGTGGCTGATTGAAGCAGTTGATTTATGTTTGTTACAGGTTTTGAACCTGCCATTGTCTTTTTCCCCCTACCTCCAGCCTCAGTTTTCTCTTTCTGAGGAGATATAGATCATAGAATTAGAGGGCTTGAAGGAACCTTGAGCGGTCATCAATTCCAGACCTGTGTGCTGAAGCAAGTAAAGTAAAACCATTTGCTGAGGCAAGTAAAGTAAAACCATTTTTGATGGTTGGAGATCCCCAGGCAGCATTACAGGAATAGGGGTGTTGACCCTTGTGTCCTGGCCAGAATCTAACTCCAATAATTGCAGTCTGCTTCCTTGAATTCCTGCTGATTCTAGTTAAGGCTGTGAGTTTGTCATGGAGGTCACGGAAATCATGGATTCCATGACTTTCTGGGACCTCCGTGACTTCTGCAGCGACCGGTGGGGGGTCGCCTGAGCAGCTCGGGCAGTCCCTGGGGCAGTCTTGGACCACTGCCATCCCCTCCTCAGCAGCTGCAAGAGTTTGGGTGTGGGAGGGGGCTCGGGTGGCGGTTGAGGTGCAGGAGGGGGCAAGGATTCAGGGGGCGCTTACCTCAGGGGGGCTCCCCGGAAGCGACGACATTCCTAGGCAGAGGCATGGCCAGAGGGCTCTGCGTGCTGCCTCCACCCGCAGGCACTGCCTCTGCAGCTCCTGTTAGCCACAGTTCCTGGCCCGTGGGAACTGCGGATCTGGCGCTTGGGGTGGGGGCAGTGCATGGAGCTAGAAGCTGAGGGAGGGACATGTCGCCGCTTCTGGGGAGCCGTGAGGAGCCGGGTAGGAGCCTGCCAGCCCTGCCAACCCCTCCTCCCCCCCAGCACCAGTGGGGGTCCCGGGCTGCTCCTCCCCCCCCCACGACAACCTGCGGTGTCCCCCAGACTTCCCCCCAGTTGTCCCCCCCCCGAGCACCCACAGCGCCTGCTGCGCTGCCCCCCCACGAGCACCTTCGGCACCCCCAAGCCCCCCCCTACCCCCCGATGATTCAGTCAGGGGTATATAGTACAAGTCATGAACAGGTCAGTGGCCATGAATTTTTGTTTACTGCCCATGACCTGTCCATGTCTTTTACTAAAAATACCTGTGACTAAAACGTAGCCTTATAGTATTTGTCTTTTCTTCCTGTCCTACACTGTTCTGGAGTGTTGTTGTGTTTCCTAGGAAATGGCTACCTTTTTGGTGGTATGGGTGGTTGATTCATTCATATTGTTCTTAAAGGTTCTGTATAGGTGTGGAGAAAGTGATTAAGGAAGTGTTATTTATCCCTTTACATAACACAAGAAGCAGGGGTCACTTAATGAAATTAATAGGCAGCAAGTTTAAAAAAGTACGTCTTCACACAATGCACAATCAACTCGTGGAACTCATTGCCAGGGGATGTTGTGAAGGCGAATACCAGAACTGTGTTCAAAAAAGAATTAAATAAGTCCATGGAGGATAGGTCCATCAGTGGCTGTTAGCTAGGATGGTCAGAGACATAACCCCGTGTTCGTGGTGTGCCTATACCTCTGACTGCCAGAAGCTGGGATGGGACAATAGGGGATGTATCACTTGATAAATTGCCCCCTTCTTTTCACTTATGTTCTTAAATATGCACTCAGTCAGCCGTTGATTCTGCTTGCATAACCTTGCTGATTGGCTGAAATCTCCTGTCACTCATAGCTGTAGAGGGGTAATTGAACAAAGGGAAAAAGTATTAAACTAATTTTTCACCTTCCATATAAGCCCTTTCTTCTCTCAAGGGATGGATATGAATCTCTTCACTGGCGAAACTTTCAGAAGTCATATAATCTAAAGAGTTTCTAAGGGCATTTCCATAGGAAGTAAATTCTTAGGCGAATTGCTCTCACTATATGCCTCAGCGTACTCTATTTGTGAGAGGAGATTTTTAGTTACTTACTTCCAGAGTTGACTGTGAGAATTGCCTGTTTAAAGCACTTTGAAATTTGTCAAGGGAAGGAATATTGTATTATAATAAAGCCTGTAGTAAGGAACCTCACAAAGGAATAATGAGTGGTCATTGAATAAAGATATCTGAGACATTGCTCTTGAAAAGCTGAAGGAAATCCCATGAACATATGTATGCTTGATAAAATATTTTATATAAAACATTTAAATTCCATGTACACTTATTATATGAATACACATACTCAAATACAGAATTTTAAGTACAAATGGTCACTTCTAACCAAAATTATGAACCGTCTGCCAGAATGACCCTAGCTGTAGGAAAAATAAAAATGTTTAGTTTATTGCATTTAACTACTGTGCGGTGCTTCAGTATAAAAATTTAACCCCCTTCGTAGAACAGCATAAGTGGGAATAATTTAGTGCAGAAACAGATCATGCGCAGAAAATGTAAAGTAGGAGAAGACCTCTTGAATCTGAGTTGTACTATTGTAATGTCAGGTAGTCCACAACCCCGTGGTGTGGCTGTACACTTTGAAACAGATGCACTGACTGCTTTGCCAAGCGCATTGTCTACATTTTCATGGATGTTTAAAGAAGAAAGTACATATGAGAGTGAGAGAGAGTATGAATGAATGTATTGTCATTCCTAAAAATCTTGTGCACTGTAGTTTGCCCTCTGAGACTTCACACCTTAAATTTAATTGCAGATATATAACCAGTCATTCTGAAAATACTTTAGGAATGGAATTTGATTCCATGATACTGAGAGGTGGTGGATGATTGGGGATGGAGGCCCTAAAGGAAAATTCCATATCCGATGACAATACATTGTTTTCGTAGACTTGTATTGAAGTGAGCTCACAGCAACAAAAGTTGCCAAGCAACTTCAATGAAAGATTGAGTCAGAGGAGAGCAGCAGATGTGAGAAGGGTCTGCAAAAAAATCTGACTGATACTCTGAAAAACAGTGGCAGGTCTAGAAAAGATAACCTTGCCATATATGTGATGTAGAGCAGCAGCCTTTTGGAAAACACATTCACTGTGATATTTCCCCCATAATGTTAGTCTTTCTGAATTTATTAGGAAAAATTGAAGGGTTTTTTTTGGTTCAAAATCTGTTTTTCTCTAGTGGTTCTGAAGCTATAGTATCTGGACCACTAGTGGCCTGAAGAACTGTTACAGGGGACCCATAGAATGACACGCTTTGGGAGCCATCAGTAGGGGATTGGGAGGGGAGGGGTGAGAGAATCTTTCTCTTAAAAAATTAATGCGCAGGATGAGAAGTTGGAGTCACTGTGTACTGTGTGCATGAATGGACATGCCCAGGCGCACGCAGCTTTATAGAATCACTCATAAATATGAGACTACTGGCTTTGATGTTTAAGCGCATTGTACTATTTACTGTAAATAAAGGCCTACCTTAGTACATAAACTACTGTGAGTAAACTTTGCAAACTAAGAAAGTTGGTGAGCCAAACATACATTCCTCTTCCTGGCCACGGTCCGTGAATAGTAAGATTTGTAGAGGGGAGAGAAAATATCTCACTAATCTAAAAATGATTATCCTGCTTTGTTAGCAAGACAAGGTGGGTGAGATAATAATCATTTATTAGACCAACTTCTGCTAGTGAGGGAGACAAGCTTTCAATTTTACACAGAGGTCTTCTTCAGGTCTGGGAAATGTACTGCTAGGGTATATCTACACTGAAGTTAAAAATGCCCTGCTGGCCCGTGCCAACTGACTCAGGCTCACGGAGATTGGGCTAAGGGGCTGTTTAATTGTGGTGTAGACATTTGGGCTTTGTGCCAGAGCCCAAACATCTGCACTGCAATTACATAGCCCCTTACCCAAAGCCCCACGTGCCCGAGTCAGCTTGGACTAGCTGCGGGTGTCTAACTGTAGTGTAGACATACCCAGAATGTCCCGTCTGAGTGCACTTCCGAGACCTGAGGAAGAGCTCTGTGTAAGCTCGTCTCTTTCACCAAAGAAGCGGGTCCAATAAAAGATATTACCTCACCCACTTTCTCTCTCTGATATCCCGTGACTAACAAAGCTACAATAACATCTGCAGATCCTGCTTTATCATATTCTTGTGTGCATGCACACACCCTCCCTTCTGCCTAATTGTGTCACAGCTCATTGGCTGAGCCAGTACAGAGCTGTTCAGTCAAGCACAGAAGGAAAGAATTTTTCCTGTCAGCATGCTGTACAAAAATTAGAACAAAGTGTCGCTCACTAATGACTTAATGACTCCCCCTGAAAACTTTTGGCCTCTCTGTGCTTATTCCTATATTTGGCAAGATATTCACTGACCTTAATAGTTATTTTCTTATTCCCTTGCAGAAAGAGAGTGTGTCTGTATGTGGCTACTTTGGATAATGACATCTTCACTGATAATGTGTGTGGTAGCGACTTCATCACCTGAGCAGCCTGATTGTTCCAACCTTTAATGGGCTGAGCTAGGTTAGGATTAGAGCGGGGTGGATTCTGTCTTGTACTGTGTGAAAAAAATACACATTACTCAGTGGTGAATCAGGAATGAAGACCAAAATTCAAGTTTTACTAATGGAAGAGGATTGATCTTGCCCTCATGTAGTCCCAGCCTTAGTGGAAACTGTCTTTCCCACACAATGGTGTAAATCAGGAATAATTCCATTAAGTCAAGTGGACTCTCATCGGTATAAAACTGGTGTAAACGAGAGGGGAATCAGGGCTAGAGCTTCCAGATGTTGGCTGTGGTCCCCCAGCTCCGTGAATGCTACCGTTCCTGAACAGATAGAGTTTGAGTCACAAATCTAAGGTTATGTCTACACTACGGCTTATGCTGACGTAATTTATGTCACTTGGGGTGTGTGTGTGAGAGAATAAATCACTCCAAGCCATATAAATTACACCGGCATAAGTGCTCGTGTGCACAGAGCTATGTTGGGAGAGCTTCTCCTGCCAACATAGCTTCTGCTGCTCATGGAGGTGGGTTTTTTTATGCCAACAGAAGAACTTTTTCCCATCAGCGTAGAGTGTCTTCACCATATGCGGTGCAGTGGCTCAGCTTTAGCATTGTATGTATAGACATGGCCTAAGTTACGAAATCAATACAACAGACTTTAGAGAAGGGAACTGTGCTGGTTATGACCTAATAGAACCCCTGTGAGTTTGAATGCTAAGAGGTGTGGGCGGCTTGCAATAACCTTAGCATGTGGATCATTCTCCCCATAGCACCGCACCCACCCACCTTTTTTGTTGTTTGTTTGTTTGTTTGTTCTGCCAGAAAGACCGAAATCTAACGCTTCAGAATGCTGGGCTGGGTAGAGATTAGGGCAAGTCTACACTTAAAATGCTACATCGGTGCAGCTGTACCGATGCAGCTTCACCGCCATAGTGCTCTAATGAAGACGCTCTAAGCCGATGGGAGAGAGCTCTCCCGTTGGCAGAGTTAATCCACCTCCCTGAGAGGCAGTAGCTGTGTTAGTGGGAGAAGTTCTCCCGGCAACATAGGGGGCAACATACCTGGGGGGTTAGGTCGGTACAATTACGTTGCTCAGGTCTGTGGATTTTTTACACCCCCGAGTGATGTAGTTATACCAATATAGGTCTGTAGTGTAGACCAGATCTTAATTTATTCCTTTAGTGTGGCTTTCTGTCATTCCGATTACCCCTTCAGCCTATGCTCAATATCCGAATAAATGAGTTTATCTCTTGCTACATTTGACCTTCAAAACTCCAATGTATCTAGTCTCCAAGGAAACAAACAGGTTTGCATGTTTTATGGCGATAAATTGTTTAGGACGGATACAACAATGTAATGAGCTTTGGAGCCCAGGGCATTGAATGCAGTAGCCCAGGACCGAAGGTACCATATGATGCCTTTTGCTGAAGTACTAGAAAACTTCCCTGGATACTGCACCCTATTGTGGGTGAAGGCTTGTGTGTTCCAGTGGCCCCGAGAGCTTATGTTGATGGGGGTTTTAACTCCTGGAAGGGCCACCCAAGCCGGACAGGTCAAAGGCAAGGGATGAAAAGCAGATGAAAAGCAGTCCACTCATCCTCCAGGTTGAGGTTGAGCAATAGGCCAACAAACTGTTCTCGTTAAAAAAAACAAACAACAAAACCAAACCCAAGAAAAACACCCCAACAAGATAGCCTATTCCGGCAAATAGCAGGATAGACAGGGATGGCTGAGCCTTGTTCGTGCCCTTAGCAATGTCTGACAGTGAGGGGAGCAGAGACAAGGTGGGTGTGGTTAATATTTATTGGACGAACTTGTGTTGGTGAGAGAGACAAGCTTTCAAGCCACACAGAGCTCTTCTTCAGGATTCAGATATGCTACAGGGCAGTGCTCTAAGCCGGGGCTATTTTTAGAGTCAAGCTGAAGCTTGAACCCTAATAATAATTTTTATTCTTGTAGAGTGCAGAGCAGAGTAGAGCAAGAGCTTTTGGGGGCACTCGGATACTATGGCGAGGGGTGCCAGTGAAAGAACCAAGTTAATCCTCCTCCTCCCTCTCCCGAAACTACTTACTATTTTCTTCTGCTGTCCTTGCCACTCCCTGGTGAGAATGCACAGCTCCTCACGGACTACTGCTGCTCTATTCCTGACAATGTGATTGCCGATGCACTCCCTTCACACTCCTATTTCCATTCCATTCCATGCCACTTTCGTTGCTGTGGTCTCCACTGCTAATTTCCTCCCTTTGAAGTAAAGAAAAATGTTCAGATCTTTATAACACAAGTTACTTCTTTTGGCTGAATTTAATGGAGCTTTGTTACAGGAGAATCTTTTGTTGCTATCCTTAGTCTGAGGAAATACAAATATCAATATCTTTGAAACCCTGTGGAAGCCAGTCTAGCTAGCAGCAATTTTTACAGGGAAGAGGTGGGGGAACTGCTTTCGTTTAGCAACTGGAACACATTTCATTCTGACATCTGGAGGTATGTCTACACTACACAGCTTTTGGCAACATGGCTGTGTTGCTAGAAGTCATGCAGCGTAGTCACTGTTTGTTGGCTGTCCTGCCGACAAAAAACTTCCACCCCCAACAAGCAGCGTTTGTGTTGTCGGCACTGGCACTTGTCGTGGCAAAACTTTTGTCTTTCGGGGGGTTAACACCTCTGAAAGACAAAAGTTTTGTCGTTCAATTGTCAGTGCAGACATAGCCTAAGTCCAGGGGTGAAAGTGGGCTGGTACAAAGGGAACGGCTGTCCCAACTACAAGCACTTACCGATGCGGGCCGGGACTGGCTCTGACCGACCCAGCCCCTCCCCTTCTGCCCAAGGACCCACCCCTTCCAGGGGCCAGAGCAGGCCCCAGCCCGACCCCGTTAAAGGTAAGTTCCTATAGTTACTTTCACCCCTGCCTAAGTCCTCTAGATTTTGTAGTGGCTTTGCTGGAACTTGTGACACTGTCAGTTATCTCATCTTTATTATCTACTGTTGTCCGAATTATTGAGTTTTCCACCATATTAGGGGATGATTACAAGAGTTACTAACAACTTTACCCTCCTCGAGTAAAGGTAACAAGGTCAAGTGAATCTAATAATTTTATCTGGCTTCTTCTGCTATTAAAGAGCATTGGTTGAAGAGGCATTTGTACTGGCTGGAGGCCTTTTTAAAATTGGAATTTAAAGCCATATGCTCTGCACAGCCCAGAAGGGCTGAATTCAGTTCCTTCCAACAGAAAAGGGGGGCGGGGGGATCATCAGTTTCTCAGTCCAAGTCCCCATGTTATTATGAACTACTCTCATCTCCAGTTATTCAAACTTACAGGGTTTCCATTCCCTCATAAAATTTCACTCACTGCTCTGCTTATAGTGCTTCTTCACTTTGTCACCTTCGCAAACAATGTCTTAGCTACTAAGATTGGGCAAAACTGTTTCACTTTTCAGGGTGTTTTTAAAAAAGCAACTTTGCAATTTTGTGCCCACAGCCCAAAGTAAACATTATGCAATCCTTGAACACATTTCATATGAATTAAAAATAGATATAGATATGAGCGTATTAGATACATAGGTCTGAGACTCTCTAATGGACTGCAACTGCTGACTTGGCTGCATATCATCCCTTCTGGTGGAAAAGCCTGTAGGAGGGGTTTCCCCCATCACTAAGATGGTATGGGCGAAGTCTCTCTGGAGAAAGATGGGAAGACCACCCCCCAAATCTGGTGGATCCCTGTGAGGTCATGACCCTCTGTGTAGGGGTCCTGAAATTTGGCTGGGAATTAAGAATCATGGAGAGGGCAGAAGCCAGAGTGGTGCTGGAGGAAAAAATCTCAGGGCAACAGTTATAAATGGTAATCTACATGGTTTTAGCAGTGAAAAGAAGAAGGAGATTGGGTGGTAACTGGAAATGGAGATGCTGGTCAAAAGTGTTTTTATTTTTGATGGAGCGAGACCTCAGCATACTGTTCCTAAGAGGGAGATGGGCCAGAGAGAGCAAGAGGAGGTGATGAGAGGGGGGACAAGGTAACTGAGAGGGGATCAAGCATGCGGCAGGATTAGAGAAGAAAGCAATTGAGAAACCTTACTGTTCCTCATAGTGAAGAATGAGGAGAGTGTGTTGCAAGAGATGTGGGGAAGGGAGGAGGGGAGAGAGAAAGGGGAAGTGACAACGGAGCTCTAAAAAAAATCAGCGAGTTCTTGGGTGAAGAAGCTGAGGTGGGGGGTAGCTTTTAGGAAGGAGTCAAAGGAGAGCTTTGAATGTTGCCCTGTGTTTTGGATGAAAAAGCCAACAGTTTTACAATGGTGTCACGCTACTGGCTCAGGAAGCCTCAACTTGGGAGGCAACCAGTCTGTTGGAAGGAAGTGGTTGGGTGGTTAGAATACTAGGAATACAGATCATTAAGCGCTCAGTTCTGTAACCCCTTCCTCATCTAGGGTAACGTGGTTCGCCGTCCCAGGCCAATGGGAGCTGCAGGAAGTGGCGCGGGCCGAGGGATGTGCTGGCCACCCTTCGCGCAGCCCCCATTGGCCTGGGACAGCGAACCGCAGCCAGTGGGAGCTGCGATCGACCAAACCTGCAGACGCTGCAGGTAAACAAACCGCCCCGGCCCATCAGTGCCTTTCCCTGGCGGGCCACGTGCCAAAGGTTGCCAATTCCTGTTCTACGCAATGGCCTGATTTCTGTTTGTACTTAGTTGTTTTATACCATTGTAATTCCATTAACTTCGGTTTACTCTTAATTTACACCAGTGTGGGTGAAATCAGAATGGAGCCCACTGTGTTGAATTTGAGGGGGAAGCTGGCAAATGTACTGGAGAATTCCTAGGGGGACTCTCTAGAGCAGTTTACACTGCAATAAAAAACCTGTAGCATGGAGCCTCAGAGCCCAGGTCAACTGACTTAAATGGCAGTGCAGGTGTTTGGTCTCAGCCTGGAGCCTGAGCTCTCTCTAAGACCCACCCCACTTTCTTGGTTTCAGAGCTGAGGCTCCGGCCCAAGCCTAATATCTGTGTGGCAACCTGTAGCCCCAGCCCAAGCCCTGTGAGCCGGAGTGAGTGATCCGGGCCAGCTGTGGCCAGGCTGCACGCCTTTTATTTCAATGTAGGTGTGTCGTTAGGAGAGACTTGTTTCACTCTTCTGATGGGTGGGAAATGGTTCTGATTATGGTGTGCAGCAGGGGAGTGAGGCTGCTAAAAAGAAAAGCTTTTTGGCCCCCAGAAGCGACTGTTGCTCTCGCTCAAGTGGCTAAGGGCATCTGCCTGGCAATAAAGTACTTGATTTATGTACAGTATTAATGTTTAACTGAAACCTGTCACCCCTTTTAATAAACAATCCTCAAACTCCTGCTGTTTCTACCTCACTAATGAATGTACTTCCAAGAAGATTAACCGAAAGAACAGGACAAATTTCTCACGAGTCTGGTACGGCCACTTCATACAAAGGTGAAACAATCTCTTGCAGCTTCTAATCTGATCTGGTTATTAAATTGCCGTGTTCAGGTGAGGACCAAAAATGATTTGCCGTGTCTGGTGTAATGATGAGGTGGTAATGGAAGAACCCCATTGAATTCCCTCCCATTCACAATATCCCAAACCAAGCTGCTGTGAAAGAGATGGAAATTCAACATAACCTGCTCCAGTGGTGCAAGCAACATACCTGCTTAAATACCTTTCGAGAGTAGGTTGATTCTCCATGTCACGGTTATTTTAGTAAAAGTCACGGACAGGTCACGGGCAGTAAAAAGAAATTCACAGTAGCTGTGACCTTTCTGTGACTTTTACTAAAAAAAAAACCACAAATGGGGGAGAGAGGGCTGGGGTGGGGAAACAGAATGACAGCTGGAGCCCCATGGGGGGGAGGCTGACAGCCCCAACCCCACCGCCACAGTGGAGTACAGCCCCCACCACAGCCGTGTGTGTATGTGTACAGCCCCAGCTGAAGCTGTGGGGTGGGGGGCACACAGCAGTGGCTCCAGCCAAAGGGACAGGGAGGCAGGGCACAGCTCTGGCTTTGGCTGCGGCAGCAGAGGATGGAGGGGGGCAGGGGGATGTTCGGCACCAGCCGAAGCTGCATGGAGCGGGGGGGAGGAGGGGAGAGCGGCCGGCCCTGCCACTGATACCTTGAGCCGAAGTCACGGAGGTCTGTGACCTCTATGACTAAATCTTATCCTTAGCCCTGATAAATCACTCGATGAACTTCACAATGAAAATTAAGCAGTGTGAGTTCCTAGGACTGTGGAGAGACGGGGAGAATGACTTCTGTGCTTTCAGTATCACAGTCAATTGGGCTTTCGCGGTATGACTTTTCGGTATGAGGAGGATCAATTCATTAATCTGTCACTTTCAAAATAGCTGTTTTGGCTCAGAAGACACTATTCCCTACTACAATACCATTAAAGGAAGGAACTTGTAGGAAAGAAATTGCAGGAATTTAAAAACAAATCAGTCATGGGGCTATGATTGCTTGAGGGATGCGGAGTCTTTCACTTCTAGATCATTGGTCAGTGGTGATTTAGATGAGATTGTAACTACCATCTGACAATATCTTGGTTTATGTGGAATGATGTGGGGGCCTGTATAAATTCTAGGGCAAAGATGTCAGTGTCAACATTACCAGCACTGATTATCTTCCTTGCAGGTAGTTTTAGCAGACAGACCCTGACTAACACAGGGCAGGGAGACTGAACACCCATCTGAGTGATCCCTCCAGGTCACTGTTGAGGCACATTTACAGGGGTGTGTGGGAGAACCTTGCATTGTCGATTCCTGGTTTTTGTGTGTTCTGTGGGGCAAATGGACAGCTTGTCTCCTAGCCTGTCCCTTTGACACATTTCAACAGTACTCAAAGCACTTGAAGAAAAAGAAAACTGAAGTTGGTAAGCCTGCAGTGCATCTTAATTGGGCAGTGCTCTCAGCACCTTGCCAGCTGCAGTGATCTACTGCCCTAGAGAATGTTCTTGTGTAGTGGCACTTTCCATTGGATGACTTCTGCAGTATGAAATTGGGCTCTAGTTACTACAGGGTGGGAAGGATTAGGGGAGCATTTTGTCTTGTTTCTTTGGCAGTGGTCCTAATCCTGGTCAATTTCAGCATTTTAAGAACCTGATCTTAATTCTCTTTGTTTTGGAGACTTAAAAAGTAGACACAGACACCTATGAAGAGAAACGGAGGGTCAGAAAAGGGTTTTTTATTGTTGTTGAATAAACTTGTTTTCTTACGTAACTTAACACCTGAGACTGTTAGAGTCCACTCTTGTCCCAGACCTGAAGAAGAGCTCTGTGTGGCTTGAAAGCTTCGCTCTCACCACAGAAGTTGGTCCAATAAAAGATATTACCTCACCCACCTTCCCTCTCTAATATCCTGAGACGGCTGCAACTACACAGCATACAGAGTCTACTCTTGTAATATATGGAGCATCCTTATTTCTGGTAGTCGGTGGGTATTGAAGATACTTAGGACCTTGTGGATTGAGTCTACTGTAACTTGCCTCTAGATAACCCACTAAACTACCATTATTTAAAGCATCGTATTAACCTCAAAATCACTGAAAATCTAAAGAAAGAAATGACAGGCACTGGGAATGACTGCTACATAATGAGAGGTGAAATCATTGGAGGCAGATGCAGAGGAAAGCAGACATAGTTCCCTTTGTGACTCTTGGTTGGAAACTCTGAGGTGAATTCTGTGAGAGTTGCTTTCTGACACAGGTCATTATCCCCAGAATGAGTTTCTGCAGGGGTAATAAAGTTTATAGTTATCTTTCATGTTTGTTCTTCCAAAGTGCTCATCCTTCTTCACTTAATCTTGGAGACAAGATTGCCCTTTCCCAACATTTAATGACATGTTTTATCTGTGGATAAGTATTCAAGCTCAGACAGTCTTAACTTATTCTGAAGCCTCGGTGAACTGCTCTTCGTTTATAGATCATAAGCAGAACTTTCCAATGAATTCCCTTGTCCTGTCATGTAGACACATCTAGTTATGGGTCCAGTTCTGCCACCCTTGCTCATGTTGTCTAGTTCTACATTCTGCCCATAGTCCCAACAGAATCAGTGGTAAAACCTTTGTCTTCCTCTGGTGGTCTGTTGGCAGGTGTAATGTTACACACTGTCTGAAAGCTGGCGATTACGTGGGTCTCGATTTTGTAGCTCTTCAGATACAATTTCCCCTGACTTCTTGCTCCCAAGTTTAAATAAATAATATGCTAAAATGCCCCATCCACAGTTCATTTGGGAAATTCATCCTGTACATTTATAGTTGGTGTGCAGGTGTGTGTGTTTCAGATCCCTTTTCGACAGCTTTTGAACATCCAATATGAGGTGACTAGTGGCTAATGGCTCTGCATGTAATATAGTATGCCCAGCTGTACAGGGTAAAGTGGTAGTTTAATAGTTTCTATTGTCAGTGGAAGTGCAGCATCATACTCATCACTTTTTTTGAAGGATGTGAAATTCTGTGGTAACTAGAGCTAGTACAAACTAAAATTTCATACAGACAACTTGTTTGTACTTAATGTAAGTACAGTATTTATATTCTAATTGATTTATTTTATAACTACATGGTAAAAATGAAAATAAGCAATATTTCAGTAATAGCGTGCTGGGACACTTTTATGTCTGATTTTATAAGCAAGTAGTTTTTAAGTGAGGTGTAACTTGGGGCTACCCAAGACAAATCAGACTCCTGAAAGGGGTACAGTAGTCTGGAAAGGTTGAGAGCTGCTGTCCTAGGTTATTTTCCCAGCTCTGCCACTCATTGCTGTGTGACATTTTATATGTTTATAAACCCTCAGCTTTAAAATAGGAATGATCCCTCCCTCCCAACCTTAACAAGGCTCTTTTGAGGCTTTGTTAGTGTTCATAAATTGTTTTTAATATTCTGGGGGGGACTTCTGAGGAGAGAGGTTAAGCTAGTGCCGCCTTGCTCAATTTAGTAAAACTCTTTAAAAGTCCTATTCTCAAAGGTAAGTTTCTTTTCTGGATGCAGTTCCAGTATTAATAAACTGAGTTACATAAATCACAGTTCTTAAAAGTGAACTAAGCTGCCATCTAATCCTATCCCAATGGCTGCCTTGATTATAATATTAAGTGCTGTTGGAGGCAATCAACTGTAATGGTATTAAGGCAGCTTTTCAAATGTTATTAGAGATAATAAGAACTCATGGATGAAAATTAAGAGAACCTGCAATTTAACAGCCACTAAAAAATATCCCCCTTCAAAGACATTTTCCCCAGGGAATAAATGAAAGGTCTGGAGTGAAATGTTTTGATTGCACTGACGGTTATCGTGAAAGCCAACATTCTTAGTGCAGCAGGCCCTAATGCCTAACACAGAATCTGGAGCAGCTCTCTTGAGTACAGTACCTTTTGGGGACAACCTCAGGGCTATTGGGAACAGGACCTGAAGCTTCCTCAGCACTTCAGAGTGGAGAGAGAGGATGGCTTTGTGCTGTGGGACTTGTGGAATCTAGGTTCAGTGTCGGGATCTACTACAGATTCCTGCGTGATCCTGGGCAAATCATTTAATCTTTCTGAGCCCCCATTTCCCAGCCAAGAAATGGAGATAATATATCCTTATCAGAAAGCGGTCGTGATAAATTCAGTAATGACTGCAAGGTGACTTTATGCTACAGTGAGTGAGAACCTTACAAGTACCTCCCTACAAACTACATTTCCTAAATTCAGGTGGGTGTTTGGGCACCTTTCTCTAGCTCCTGGGGTATTCCAAACTTTATCTGGGCCTATGGAGCCTCCAGTACTCCGTGCCTCAGCTAGCAATGCACTTGTAATCCAGGGAAAATCTGAGGCACATTTACTGTGTTGGAGAGGACATAAATGTCTGTACTCCAAATGGCTAATAAAGTGGCCAATACAATCTACAATACCGTTTGACTTTCATCTTCCTTCAAGGAGTAACACACTGCACAATCCCCTTCCCCCTTATGTCACTTTTTGTATCCTGCTAAGGGTCACAAGGATACTGGTTCAGCCTGTTTGCCGCTTGCGAGTGTAACCCACACACCTTCTGGGGGTGGAGTTCTGTCCCATCTAGTGGCACGGATACCACTTAGAGAGAGAAAATGAGTCTGCTCTACAGCCTTAGCCAAGAGCCAGTGGATTTTTACCTCATGCGGTAGAGGTTCATGCACTAAGCTCCAGAGGCCCCAGGTTCAATCCCACCCACCGGCGACCGGGGTCTGTCGACATGACATGAGCAGACCCAGACCTGTCAGTTCCCAGCAGCAGGGAAATGCCCTTCCCCCTGAAGTTCCCTCCTGTATTATCTGCCTTTCCTGTGGCCAGCCGCTCGTCCTTCCCTGCCCGCTCCAGAGCTTTTCTGTGGGAAGATCAAGTCCTATTTAAATTTGGCTCAGTAATGTGCCCGTCCAACCCCCAGCTGTGTCCAGGCTGTGTTTGCCTGTCAGGGAGACTGTCCTGTCAGCTTTGCTTCCCTTTCTGTAGAGCCCTGCAAATCTGCAGATATCTGCTTTATATCCGCCAACCATGTTTGCATATTGCGGCTTGGCTGTGGATGCCATGGAGGACTCTACCCTTCTGTGGCGTTTGTGGTGGCTGGTGTTCCTGCAGGCTTCAGGGAGCCAGCTAGGCCAAGAAAGCCAAAGGCAAAAGGAAGGGCCTCCGTCTCCTGCTTTCACATTCTTTGTGGGCAGAGGGCAGTTCCCCCTCACAGCCCAGTCCAGGTGAATTTGCCTCAGCCTCCTCCTTTCTGGGCAGGAAAAGAGGCAAGCAGGACTGGGAAAGAACTGGCTCTGGGGCAAGGATCTCAATCTCTGTGAGAGGATAAAGCCAGAGAGCAGTGTTCCGGGTGGAAGATAGTCTGAATCCCTAGAGACGCACCAGCAGCCACACTTCTGACTGTGGAGCTCAGCTGCCTCTGCTCAGGCTGCAGCTCGAGGGAGGGTAATGGATGCAACACGGAGGTTGCCTTCATCAGAAAGGGCAATAAAGGACTATTGGGCCCAGCTTCTGCCATCTCTACAACAGGCCTGTGCTACTCACATCCCAGGCAGGGGCCTCCAGAGGAAATGCAAGCCTGTCTGGCCCATGATATACTAATAATAAAAAGGGGTAAAACCACTGGGGAATCCATTCTTGAACCAATACTTTCCTTCCAGGACCCAGAAACCCCATTTTGGGAGAGAAGACAGTAAAGCCAACATCCCTGAGGGCAGGGAGATCACTAATCTCTCAAAAATATTTTTGAAGCAATGTCTGAGCCCAATTTCACTCCCTCCTCTGAGGCGGGACGGTGGAGACAAACTCTGAGAGGATATATATAAATAAAATCAGCATCCGGTTCCCTTGCTCAGCTTCATGGAGTGCAGCATGGCAGATTAACACAGGGGGAAAAAACAAGCCAAAGAGGTGTTGGTTCCTTGAGTTCATGTTCATCCAAAAAGAGGAAACATTTAAAAAGAAACCCAGGAGTGCTTTCTCCTTGGGGGAGGAAGGCCAGCTGTCCAAATCAGTATTGTGGGATCAAACCACATATATAATAAAATCAAAATCAAACAAAATAAAAAACCCACCCAGAGGATTGACTGTTTCAGCCAGAGCACTGTGTTGAGTGAAAATATGTTAGAGATCTGTGATTGCCTGAGACAAGCCATAGCTGTTTATGCCTCCTCATGCTCCCTGGGAAGATATCCTAATATAGGAATAGCAATTTCTTGCCACACCTAAAAGCCTAGCAAAATGTTGAGCTGTCATCGCTTCTGGCCTTAAAGTCTGAGTCCTCAGCTGCTGCTGTGGGTCACCACGCCCTAGCTATTGGGCTGTTGTCCCTAGCTACCGCTGTGGATCACCACGCCCAAAGTACAGATCATTGTTCCCAGATACTGCTGCAATTTGCCATGCCTTGCTGCCACGACCACCTCCACCTCTTGCTTGCGGCTGCTGGCCATAGAGTGATGAAAGGGAGAGCAGCCCAAACGTGGAAGAACAAGCAGGCAGGAAGGGGCTCTTGGCTCCCCATATACTTCTTTGTAACCTCAGTGGCCTCCATTTTGTAAGGCTGTAAGGTTCCTCAGCATGAACCAGTCCAAATTCAATTTGGTATTGCTATCAAAGGTAAACATGGCTATGGGGCCAAGGTCTCACTGTTTCTAATGGGATGATATTTTACTTGGAAGAGTGGCCCCTGCACTATCTGCAGACAGCCAAGTCTGGGTAGTGTTACCTCTGGGCCTGAAAGCTCTCAGGTGGCATCAGACCACCACCACCAAAAATAAAGTAAAATTCTGAAGTGTCATTTGACCTTCTACCTAGCACCAGTACCTAGCCAGCAGTTCACTATCAGACTCTTCTGCCTTCTGTCTTCCTTCGCTCGCAGGACAGGAAGGATCTCCAAGAAGATCGCTTGGACATTCTTCTCCTTCAGCACCCCTCTGAGTTCCCTGAAGTCATCTCTAATCTGTGAGCTATCCCATAATGCAGCGTCATTATGCCAATATGTACCATGACCATGGCCTGTTGATTTCAGAAGCCTGCCTAATCTTAGAGTGATCTCATGTTATAGCTCCGAGAAGAAAATACTCCATTCTGCTGTCTGCCTGTCCCTTGCAGAACATTCATCCATTCTTAGTACAGAATCCTCAACCAGGATCATCTGTCTTTCTTGGATGGTTGAAGCTTGATTTTTTTCTTACGGGTTGTGTGCTAAGCAGCCATCCACAGGTGTGTCCCCCACACCTCTTCATGCCGTTTGACTAGCTGCATCTTCAGAGATATCTTCCACAGTTTCCACACACAGGACCTGACATTGATTGGAAACTTTTAGCTGAGTGGAATTACTCCTAGTCCTTTTCTCTCTGGCCACAACCTGCCCATCCTCATCTGCCTCCAGCCATGTAGAATGCTGCCTTATCCTCTTGTCTCTGATGGTTATGAATTACCAAGTGTGACATTCTGTACCTTGGGGGAGCACCCTGTAACCCCCATGTTCCTCATTTATACATTATTGTCATCTTACCTCACACGGCCTGCTTTATATGTATCAGGGGAAAGGTTATGATCTGCTGAAAGTCATTTTTCTATCCATATATGTATATCATTAATGCATATGAAGGTATGAGAATTGTGTAGTATGGTTGTCACTAAAACATGCTGTAAGTTGGGGAATCAGCCGATATTAGCTCCCCAGAGGCAACACCAATGCCCGGGCGGGGTGTCAAACAACACCATCAGGTTTCTTCCTTGAATCTGGGGTAGTAATGCTTCCTGAGGCTGGTTATCCAAGAGCTCGTCAGCTTTTCTGGTGGTCTGTAGCATCTGTTCTTTTGTCCTTCCAATTTAAGAATTTTTTCTTCCAGCACAGTTCCTCTACAAGGACTCTAATGAGAACGTCTAAGCAAAAAGGTCAAGTCTCTGTACTATAATGTTCTCAATATGGTCAAGAAAAAGGAAGATTTGTAGACACCCTGATATTAAATGCTTCCTTAGGTCAACTATCCAGATTCCAACCCCACAACGTTTGGAACCTCATTCTGCTCCTTACTGCACTACCCTAGTTGAACCCCCGTGGCTAGTATCGTTACACTTTCTATCCATTAAAGCAGACTTCCTGAGAACTACTATCGCCAACCGGATGAGTTTATGAAGTTGGGAACTTTCTCTGAGGCGGCCCATTTAGACATGCAGTCCTCACATCTGTCATAGCACTCATTTGCAAAGTTAATTCAAGAAATGTTCTTTTTCTGTCAAGCATCAAAGTCTAATCTGTAGGAGCACTCATAACTTCAGGGCAGAGAAGTAATGTCTTCTGTATTGAGACTAGCTAGATGGCTATGTAGCCATCAATACATAAATTCACCAAATTCTACATATTGGTCATCTAATCATTAGCCAATGCCATTTTTCGGCAGAAGTCTTTTCCATGCCTCAGTGTCCAGGATATATAATTTACCTCATTTTGGTTGTCCATATTTAAAGGATGAGGATAATCCAACTTCCCACCCTGGAGGCACATTGCTGTGAAAATCCCATTGTTAAGGCTCTGTAGACCCTAGCTCCATGTAGAACAGAAAAAAAAATCTGTGTTTTGCCTGAAAATTTCCTTCCCTTGAGTAATAAGGTCCATAGATCTGGCCCATCTTGGAGACAAATGGATCATCCAGAATAGAGAGAGAAATTGATATCCAAATATTCAGGTTTATTTTGTTAGGGAGATGTATCTCTCCGCTCTACATTAAAGTGAAATCACAACAATTTCTCCTAAAGTATAGTTAACACAATCTGTAGTTTAGGAAAGTAGAATGGAATCATACTGGTTGTGGACATTGTCTTGATTGAAGGGAACTTCAGGGAGATCTGGTTCTGCCTCCAAGTTGTTAAGTAGGCTGAAATACCCCTTGTAACAGATCTGTAGACCTTATTACTCAAAGAAAGGAAACTTTTAGGTAAGCATAAATACATTTACTATGTGTGACCAAAGCAAACATTGTCAGCTAAGACCTTGTCTACCCTAGGAGGGTTTTGCTGGTATAGTTGTACTAATATAGTTCTGCTGGCAAAATCTTTTAGGGTGGACGCACTTAATTGGTATAAAACGGCTTATAGTAGGGCTTTTATCAGTGTGGCTATCTTGGTAAAAAATCACACCATTAACTGACAGAGCTGTGTTGGTACATTTACATCTGAAGCCTACCCATGCTTTTTTTTTATTAAGTTAAATTCCATGGGGCATTTCCTGTTCCCAGAGGGTGGTCAGTATTTGGGATTCCTTGTTCCAGAAGGGGCTGGCAGAGCCCACAGCACTGGGAAATCAAGAAAAATAGACCAGTATTCCATATTTAGACACCGCTGGTATCTCAGAGTATAAATGGGACTGAATACTTAACCATGATAATTGTAGCTTATATGCGCAGGGCTGAGCTGCTTACTTAATTTGGGAAGACATTTTCTCATGGTATATTGGCAGGGACCTTGGGGGTTTTTATTTTTTCTCTGCGGCACTGAGTTGGGAGAGGGGGTCAGCCGATAGGATCTGCTGGGCATATCGCCCATTGCCTGATTTCCTGTGATTGCAGAGGTCGGGTTATGGGAGATGGAAACTGGTGCTTTCCATCTTCTGTTCTATGTTTATATTACACACTAACATACTGGAATTAGATCAGTATCCGTTTGAAAAGTCCTGTTCCAGCACCAGTGCCATAACTACAGCCAAGATTTTAAATGTGCCATTCCTGTGTAAAAATACATACACTTATCAGGCCTTCAAACACAATAGTGATGAACACGATATGAGAATTTGGATAACTCGTAGGGTGATACTTGGTGAGACGCTGGAAGTGTAATTGGAGAACCCAGCTCTAGGTGCTTTTGAGAGAATGTGGTATGCAAAGTATGAAATTGGAGAGCATACATTTATTTATTGTAGATAAACATTAAAATGAAACTCTGGATCCTCTGCTCTTGTAACTGAAATTGGAAAAAGTTTGTGGTCCTTCATCTCTTGGCTGCTAAGGTTCAAGGTGATAGCATCCTGTTTATAAGGCTGGTATCAAGCCACGTCTGGGGAGTGTGCAGATACAAGCCAACATCTAACAGAGATCAGAAGTTAAAGGTACACCCACAAGGAAAACTACTGCTCCCCTGCATGGTAGTGCAACTATATTTTCTCACTGAAGAATATTTTGAGATGAATGACATTTATGGCTGTAGTTGCATGAGGTTCAGAAACTTTGGCAGCTGTATTTCCTGGAAATTACAAGTGACCATTCAATGCTATGTGACCCAGTCACCTGTCTTTATCTGATAGAGACACCTTTATTTCCAGTAAACTGTTATGATATAGCACCATATGATCACTGACTCATATACTCAATAATAACTTACACAGGCACCTGTATTCTGAAAAAAGTGCTAGTGCTCTTACATCTCTAACTCACCCATGCTATTTTATCTTCCATGCTCACTTACAAGCGCACGCACCTGTATTTCTTGCCTGTCTCACTATGGTATTTGATCAGCTAATACACTACCTGCAGTAGCAAATGCTGTCGTGCCAGGCATTGGGGCACCTGTAGCAGCTGAGGGAATTGCAGTCAGCGTTTGCTTGGAGAAATTACATGCACCTGTTACTTTATTTGTGTTTTAAACAGTCTGGAGAGAGAGGTGTGGGAAGCCTGGAGAGTAAATCTGGGTGTGGGTGGGACTAGGCCGGGAGCACAAGGTCGTTTGAAATCTGATAGCAGCTGCAGTTTTTTTTTATAAGAATGTAAGAATGGCCATACTGGGTCAGACCAATGGTCTGGCTAGCTTGGTATCTTACCTTCTGACAGTGGCTTGTGCCAGATGCTTCAGAGAGAATGACTAGAACAGGGCAATGATCGAGTGATCCATCCCCTGTCATTCAGTTCCAGCTTCCGGCAGTCAGAGGTTTAGGAACACTGGCATCATAGGATTTGCATCCCTGATCATCTTGGCTAATAGCCATTGATGGACCTGTCCTCCAGGAACTTATGTAATACTTTTTTGAACCCAGTTAGACTTCAAAACATTCTCTGGCAATGAGTTCCACAGATTGTGCATTATGTGAAGCAGTACTTCCCTATGTCTTCTCTTTTCTAAGCTAAACAGTCCCAGTCTTTTTAATATGCAAGCTGTTCTGTACCTTTTCCTGGCTGGTGTTAGCTGTATGTAACTAGAGATCTGTGCTGGTAGCAGAGGGCTTCTAGGGTGGATCTGTCATGAAGATTGTGTCAGCCAAAGTATCTGTGAAAGCTAAAGGGGGCAAATAAAACTAATAATGAAACAGTTAAAACAATTGATGTGAATTTAGTGCTGGCAAAAGATTTCAGACTGACAGCCCAAGAGACACAAATCTCACTTCATTCCACACTTAGGCCCTGACCAGCTAATCATTTAATTAAACATGTACTTAACTTTTTAAGCATATGAGTAGTCTCATTCCATCTGAGTTTTTAGATAAACTGGCATTTATTAAGGCATCTATCCTCAGCAAAGATACGGTATGTATGGCAGCAGTGAAGATCCCTCTGCTGCCAGTGTGCCTGTTTTGTTTTGGAAGGACCACTGTGAAGTCAGAGGGGAATTCGATCTCCAAGGCCCTTTTGGGTATGTCTATGCTGCAATTAGACACCTGCGGCTGCCCCAGGACAGCTGATTCGGGCTTGGACTAAGGAGCTCTGGGATCCTCCCACCTCAAAAGGGCGTCTACTCTGCAATTAAACGGCTTCTTAGCTTGAGTCAACTGGCACAGGCCATCCACGGGTTTTTAGACATACCGTTTGTTCCTTAGCCATTCTGCTAAGACTCAATAGGAATGCCAATTCTAGTGGTGGGTTTTGTGATGTGGACACCTGTCCACTGGGAACTGGACTAAGACCCACCAAACTCATTTCCTGTAGTCCTCAGAACTGCCATCGGAGGGTAAAAACTTTCAATCAATAGCAACCTGGAATGAATGCGATCTAGGTACCTGCTAGGTGAAAGGCTCTTCGTGCCATCAACAAATTCCTATCCAAAAGCCTCTAAAATTTCCTTTAAGCATGACACCTGTGTTTTTGAATCAGCATTCTCTGTGTATTAAGTATGAGGCACAATTTAAGGTGATGGTTTATAAATATAAAGCTTTATTTAATGGAAATACCATCTTTTTATTGAATAATTATATCTATATGTATAAAACAAAATGAATAAAATCAATTTAACTAAACCCACAAAATGTCCTGTGTCTAAGCACTACTGTAATATACATAATAATGTCCCAATGACACACAATAAACCTATAGTTTATAGAAATAAATCCCACTAAATACAAATTAAAAAAAACAATCCAGTAATCCTTCCCCCAGGCTAAAACTGATAGGTAGGTTATTGGGGAAAACTAAGTCGCTGGCCTCTTGTGGAGAAGGCCCTGCCTCCCATGCACTCAAGCTGATCAGCATTTCCAGCGCTACTGATACGTAATGCTATGATGGAAGGGACGGCAGGAGCTGGTCTCTAAGATAGATTGGCCCAGGTTAGGCCCCGATCCATTCTTTTTTGTCAGGATTTGCTGCTCTCATAGAGACCAGCCAGTCTTACTTTATATTTGTGGGTCTGGAACACGAAAATATCCCAGTGTATTCCTGCCCCAAACACTTTTCCTGCTTTTCCAAATGCAAGATGCGGAGCGAGACAGTGAGATGGAAATTCTTGTGGTGGGAGCTCCCTAACGCCAGTGTTTTCTCTCCCCGAACAGAGTTCTGTCGAATTGATGAGCCCTTGTGCCACATCGAAGATGAGCAGCTCAGCTTTGAAGCGGTCTGCAATATCCACAAGCAGATGGACGATGACGCCAATGGCAACGTGGATGTAGAGGAGAGCGATGAGGTTAGTGCACAGCTACTTTTCTTTCTTTCTCCCTTCTGTCCTTCCTCCCCTTCCTGCCTTCCTCTGTAGGAGGGCAGCTCTACTTTGGATAGTACTGCGTGTCAGGGGTGGCCAAAAATCAGCCTATAACATTTTCCAGAGTAGTTGTTGGCTGCCTTCATCTTCAGCCTGCAGAGACTGCAGCTCCCAGAATGCCATAATAAGAGACCAGTCCGTGCCCTGAGTAGAAGAGAGAGGCAAAGACACAGAGATGTGACTTGCCGAAGGTCAAGAGAACCTAGGTCTCATGACTCCCCGATCCAGTACCTTATCCATTAGGCCACACAACCCCCCAGCCCGATATAAGCGCTATCCACTAGACCAGTGGTTTTCAAACTTTTTTTCTGGCGACCCAGTTGAAGAAAATTGTTGATGCCTGCGACCTAACGGAGCTAGTGATGAGGGGTTTGGAGTGTGGGGGAGCTCAGGGCTGGGGCAGAGGGTTGGTGTGCGGGGGTGAGAGTTGTGGGGTGGGGCCGGGAATGAGAGGTTCAGGGTGTGGGAGAGGGCTCTGGGCTGGGGCAGGGGGTTGGGGTGCAGGAGGCGTCAGGGCTCTGGGCTGGGGGGTGCAGGCTCTGGGGTGGGGCCAGGGATGAGGAGTTTGGGGTGCAGGAAGGGGCTCCAGGTTTGAGGGGGGCTCTGAGCTGGGTCAGAGGGTTGGGGCGTGGGGTTGGGACGCAGGCTTATCTCTGGTGGCTCCCGGAAGCGGCCAGCAGCAAGTCCGACTCCTAGGTGGTCCACGTGGCTCTCACCCACAGGCACCGCCCCCTCCCCCCCAGCTCCAATTGGCTGGTTCCCAGACAATGGGAGTGTGGAGCCTGTGCTCGGGGTGGGGGACAGCGTACGGAGCCCAGTGGCCCCCATGCCTAGGAGCTGGACCTGATGCTGGCCGTTTCCGAGGCGCAGTGCGGTGTCGGAACAGGTAGGGACTAGTCTGCCGTAGCCGGGCAGCACCGCCGACGGGACTTTTAATGGCCCGGTCGGCGGTGCTGACCAGAGCCGCCGCGACCCAGTGCCTGACATTCCATGACCCAGTACTGGGTCGCAACCCGCAGTTTGAAAACCACTTGCACTAGACCCTGCTTCCTCCTCAAGGCAGTACAGCAGAGTTGAGCTCTGCGTACATGCTGTCAGCCTGGAAGTGCTTCAGAAGGGAGGTGGGGTCATAAATGGGCAGTTGGATCCTTTTAAAAGCAATTACAAAAGTGTAATCTGCAGTTTCTGCGTTGTGAAGTGAAGCCTTTGTTTTCTCCATTGTGACTGGTTTGGTCTATTAGCTCCTGTGTAGTGCTCTGCCAGCTGAAAGCTCTCTACTAACATTGGACTCACTACTCCTCCCAACGAGTCTCTCTCCCCCCGCCCCACCCCGTCCAGTGGGGGAGTATGGTCCCCGTTTTGCAGATAAGGAAGTGGAGGCACAGGGAATTTAAATACTTGCCTGAGCCCACACAGTAAATCCATGTGTCACACAAGCCCATAATAATGAAGCAGCTCTTTCTTTTAAAAATATTTGCCGCAAAGTAAAGGCTCATCAGTCCGAAATGTGAAACGGTGTCAATTCAGAGCCAGCGTCTGCCCTCCTAGCTTGCTGGGGCAAGTTGTTTGTTCTGTCATTACAGAGCTCTTCTCTTTGTCTCAATTTCACTGCCCAGACTGATCAAAGAGCTCCCATCTGAATTCCCCTGTCACTGTGAGGAAAACCTTTTTGTACAGTCCCTTTCCTTTGTCTCAGATGACTTTTTATAAACTCTGCAGTTCTAATCCTGGCTCTGCCGCTGACTCATGGTGTGGGCTTGGGCCCGTCAATTCACTTGTCTAGCTCAGTTTCTCCATGTGTAAAATGGGGACGAGACCCATGTTGAAAGAGTTGAGGGTTAATTAGTGGGTTTTGTATAGCACGTTGAATGTGCTAGATAACATTATATAAATGCTCTGTAAAGTATTGTTAATCTACGAATTAGTTTGCATAACTGGAGGGCGGGATCTGATGCAAGAATCTGTCTTGTGTGTTCTTTGCATTGTCACTTTACTCTGGCCTCTATGTGCTACTGTAATACAAATAATGATTCATATTATTACACTCCCCATGGACTCAGTTCTGGATGGTTTTCTGAGCCTTCTCAACCCCTGGTTTGGCTGTATTTTGAAGTTGCCCCATTACTCCCATCTAATTTAAAACATTTTAAATATCCAACTAAATATGTCATCCAGGCCCTCTTCATTTCTGATTATGAATCACCTCTTCCAGTCCGTTCAAAATGCAGCTGCTAAGATCGTGTTCCTTACCCACTGACCTGACCACATCACCCTCTCTCCGTGAATCCTCCACTGGCTTCTCTTCTCCACAATGTCAAATTCTTCTTGTCCTCACTCTCAAGGCTCTCCCTAAATCTGGCCTCCGAGTTTTGCTGACCCTGGTGTCATGTTACGTGCCATTCTTTCCACTTCTTCAGTGACACCAATCTCGTTGCCTGTTTTTTGCACAGCTGTCCTTGTGGTTTTTTCCATCCTACACTTACACCATGAATGCCCTCCCAGAGCTAATCTGCAAGGCCATCTCCCACTCCAAGTTCCTCTTTAAGACCCACTTCTGCTATGATAGCCAATTAATATAGGTTTCAGAGTGGTAGCCGTGTTAGTCTGTATCCACAAAAAGAACGAGGAGTACTCGTGGGACCTTAGAGACTAACGAATTTATTTGGGTGTAAGCTTTCGTGAGCTAAAACCCACTTCATCAGATGCATAGAGTGGAACATACAGTAGGAATATAAGAACATAAGAACATAAGAGAAGCCGTACTGGGTCAGACCAAAGGTCCATCCAGCCCAGTATCCTGTCCACCGACAGTGGCCAATGCCAGGTGACCCGGAGTGAGTGGACCTAACAGGTAATGATCAAGTGATCTCTCTCCTGCCATCCATCACCCCCCTCTGACAAACAGAGGCTAAGGACACCATTTCTTACCCATTCTGGCTAATAGCCATTAATGGACTTAACCTCCATGAATTTATCCAGTTCTCTTTTAAACCCTGTTATAGTCCTAGCCTTCACAGTCTCCTCAGGCAAGGAGTTCCACAGGTTGACTGTGCGCTGTGCGAAGAAGAACTTCCTTTTATTTGTTTTAAACCTGCTGCCCACTAATTTCATTGGGTGGCCCCTAGTTCTTTTATTATGAGAACAAGTAAATAACTAATGTGGATAAATGTAAAGTAATGCACATTGGAAAAAATAACCCCAACTATACATACAATATGATGGGGGCTAATTTAGCTACAACTAATCAGGAAAAAGATCTTGGAGTCATCGTGGATAGTTCTCTAAAGATGTCCATGCAGTGTGCAGCGGCAGTCAAAAAAGCAAACGGTATATATATATATACACATACACATATATATATATACATATACACATACTCACAGAGAACATGAAAAGATGGGGGTTGCCATACCAAATCTAAGAGACTAATCAATTAAGGTGAGCTATTATCAACAGGAGAAAAAAAACTTTTGTAGTGATAATCAGGGTGGCCCATTTCAAACAGTTGACAAGAAGGTGTGAGTGACAGTAGGGGAAAACTTAGCATGGGGAAGTAGATATCAGTTTGTGTAATGACCCAGCCACTCCCAGTCTTTATTCAAGCCTAATTTAATGGTATCCAGTTTTCAAATTAATTCCAGTTCTGCAGTTTCTCATTGGAGTCTGTTTTTGAAGTTTTTGTTGTTGAAGAATTGCCACTTTTAGGTCTGTTATTGAGTGACTGGTGAGATCAAGTGTTCTCCTACTGGTTTTTGAATGTTATGATTCCTGATGTCAGATTTGTGTCCATTTATTCTTTTGTGTAGAGACTGTCCGGCTTGGCCAATGTACATGGCAGAGGGGCATTGCTGGCACATGATGGCATATAACACATTGGAAGATGTGCAGGTGAACGAGCCCCTGATGGCGTGGCTGATGTGATTAGGTCCTATGATGGTGTCACTTGAATAGATATGTGGACAGAGTTGACAACCTATCCATGGCAACCTATCCTTGCAACAAAGCCCGTTGCCACAGACTAGCCCTCAGTAGTAACTGTGTACACTCTTTTTGGAGTTCCCGGTCATCTTCTCCCCATGCTTGTGCCCTAATAACTGTTTAGTTATCCTTCCATTCTGTCATGTCTCATATTTAATTTGTAAGCTGCTTGGGGCAGGACTCATGTCTTCCATGGTATTCTCTGGACTGTTTTTTCCTGGGAATTTTGTCGTGCTGTCACAGCCTTCTTGAAACAGGCCATTAGAAAATAAATATATAGAAAAAAATGACAATCCCCAGTGTACAGAGGAGAATATTTCCTTCTTATTATGTATATGAAGGTGGATAAACATTGATTTTTCACTTGGAAATGATAAAAGCTTTGTATTTCAGCCAACTGAAATGGCTACTTTTCATTGGGTTGCCCACCTACAACTTGGCTGTGAATTAAAATTCAGCTAAAAGATGAGAAATTACTGCATCCTCTAGTCCACTAGACTGTCTTCCTCAAATTCTCCGTCTGTTCTGCTCAGCGGTAGGGCAGTCACAGCCACAGCAGCTCTGCCAGAAAGAATTTGTCTTTGTCATCATGTTTTCTGTGGCTTGATGAAAGAGGAGAACACCAGAAGCCATCAGAGGCAGCGACTTAGTTCTCAATTTGAGGCCCAATTTCACATTTCTGCCTGCTGTGACAACTGTTGGAAATAAGTCTATATCCTCCCCTCACTCTCGTTTGTGCCAGGAGCTGCTAATGATGCAGGGTTAGTTTGTCTATCTCTTTCAGTTCTCTCTCTCTGCCTATTGCCTGGGCAATAGGATTTGCAGACCATTGACCTTTCATATGTCAAGAAGAAGACTGCTCAACAGCTGTAAGAGAGGAAAGTCAGCCTTTGTGAGGCAGAGTCATGTCGCTCTAGTTTTTAAAGGTCCCTTGCACGTTACTGAAGCTGTGAGAAGGGTTTTACCCCATGCTTTCCTCTGCCAGATGCATTCAGCTCTGATGTGACAGGTTATAGGGCAGACTCTAAGGGCTGGTCTACACTAACCCCATAATTCGAACTAAGATACGCGACTTCAGCTACGTGAATAACGTAGCTGAAGTCGAACTATCTTAGTTCGAATGAAAAAGCACTTACCCGGGGTCCACACGCGGCGCGCAGGCTCCCCCGTCGACTCCGCCTACTCCGTTCGTCGAGCTGGATTACCAGCGTCGATGGCGGAGCACTTCCTGGTTCGATTGATCGCGTCTAGACAAGACGCGATAAATCGAACCCAGAACATCGATCCCACGCCTCCGACCGGACGCGTGAGTACAGACGTACCCTAAGGTTTGCTACTTGGGATGATTTATCTGAGAAACCCCCAACAGATTAGTAAGGCTTTCTCAAATCCTGGAAGTTAATTGTAACATGCAAAGGCAGATTTTCAACAGGAATACAGCTTTGTGCTTCTTGCAAACAAATCTGGGACCCTCAGATATTTTTTTTTTAAGTGGGGGGTGGCGTAGTTCTGCAACATGCCCACATGGGGAACAAACACAAGCTTTGTTGGGATGGGGTTGTCAGTCAAGCCCCCCACATTGGGAATGACCTACACCAGACTTGGAAATCTCCCCTCAGGTATCCCAGCTGATCTGATCTGGTGAAGTAAAGCAGAGAGAGAGAGAACAGCATCTCTCATACCCAGGACCCAACCATGGCAAGCATAGTAACCATAGCATAAATTGCACCTGGAAACAAACTGGAAGCCAGTGCAGTCAGTGGAGCACATGGCAAAATGTGCCACTCCATGTGTGAGTCACCAGTAAATCATCAGACAGCTGCATTCTGCACCAGCTGAGGTCTCAAAAGGGTCGTCCCATGCAGCCTATGTAGAGCACACACAATGAATCTAATCTGGAGCTGACAAAGGCATGGCTAGCTAGTGAATTCCACATCTGAGAGGGAAAAGGGCACCCTCTTAGCCAAGCGGAGATGGAGAATGTGCTCTGCCACCACTACTTCGTGACCCTCCAGCAGCAGCAGAGAAGCCTGCGAACCAATGTAAGAAGGCAGCAGTCTGCCCTTTCAATTGATGGCATACATTACCAAGGCGGGGAACAAAGTTGCTTTGTGGTTTACTTTGTAGTACACTTACTTCTGTGTCCGAAGGCGAAGTGTTCAAGTCTCACAGTAAGTTTTGAACTCCTCTAGTGCAAACCATCTATTATGATTATTTAACTCCTTTTAATCTTTCCTTTCAAGTTGGCCCCTTTACAATTTTGGTTGTTCTTCTCATGATTTAACATCAGTGACCGTCTTCTGATTCAAATTTGAAAAAGCAGCAAAGCTAAATATTAATAATTTTTCCTTTTATCAAGGTTTTGAATTTGTATCTGCTCTCGGAATCCAAGTGATTTGCTTGTTGAATTTACTTTTACAATAGCTTGCATTGTTTGCATTTTATGTGCAAATATTGTTCTATGCAAATATTTCTATGTAAATATGTCTCTCTGTAGATATGTATTGATCTTTTGCAACTGCAGGAAGCATATTGTCATCTCTGTTTGCTTATTGGCAGAGTTAAGTATTGCAAAGTGCTGTGATTCCAGGCTTCACCATGCAATGCAACACCTCACTAGTAGATGTAATTAACTGCCCTTGGAAAAACGTACATGGGAATCTGTGTCAGGAGCTTGCCTCTGTGTAAAAAACTTGTAAATTGTATGATCAGTGCTAGCCTGCCTGGACACATCTGCACCTGAAGCTAGACTTGCCTGTTGAGTCATTGTTCTCCATCTTTCAAGGCTATAAGGTCCTCCTTTGTCATGCTCCAGGGCAAATTATTTGAATGAATATAAATGCTCACAAATGTGAACCTATATGGCTGTGTTTTATGTTTAATCTTCAGATTAAACACAGCAGTTGTTCAAAGACTCAAAAAGTAATAGCAAAAAAATGTTTAAGTACATCAGAAGCAGGAAACCTGCTAAGCAATCATGGGGCACTGGATGATCGAGATGATAAAGGAGCACTCAGGGACGATAAGGCTATTGCGGAGAAACTACGTGAATTCTTTGCATCAGTCTTCACAGTTGAGGATGTGAGGGAGATTCCCAAACCTGAGCCATTCTTTTTAGGTGACAAATCTGAGGAACTGTCCGAGATTAAGGTGTCATTAGAGGAGTTTTTGGAACAAATTGGTAAACTAGACAGTAATAAGTCACCAGGACCAGATGATATTGACCCAAGAGTTCTGAAGGAACTCAAATGTGAAATTGCAGAACTACTAACTGTCGTCTGTAACCTATCATTTAAATCAGCTTCTGTGCCAAATGACTGGAGGATAGCTAATGTGACACCAATTTTTTAAAATGGCACCAGATGAGACTCCGGCAATCACAGGCCAATAAGCCTGACTTCAGTACCGGGCAAACTGGTTTAAACTATAGTAAAGAACAAAGTTGTCAGACACATAGATGAACATAATTTGTTGGGGAACAGTCAACATGGTTTTTGTAAAGGGAAATCATGCCTCACCAATCTATTAGAATTATTTGAGGGGGTCAACAAGCATGTGGACAAAGGGGATCCAGTGGATATAGTATATTTAGATTTTCAGAAAGCCTTTGACAAGGTCCCTCACCAAAGGCTCTTAAGCAAAATAAGCAGTCATGGGTAAGAGGGAAGGTTCTCTCATGGATTGGTAACTGGTCAAAAGATAGGAAACAAAGAATAGGAATAAATGGTCAGTTTTCAGAATAGAGAGGTAAATAGTGATGTCCCCCAGGGGTCTGTACTGGGACCAGTCCTATTCAACGTATTCATAAATTATCTGGAAAAAGGGGTAAACAGTGAAGTGGCAAAATTTGCAAATGATACAAAACTACCAAGATAGTTAAGTCCCAGGCAGACTGCGAAGAGCTACAAAAGGATCTCTCAGAACTGGGTGACTGGGCAACAGAATGGCAGATGAAATTCAGTGTTGATAAATGCAAAGTAATGCACATTGGAAAATATAATCCCAACTATACATACAAAATGATGGGGTCTAAATTAGCTGTTGCCACTCAAGAAAGAGATCTTGGAGTCGTGGATAGTTCTCTGAAAACATCCACTCAGTGTGCAGTGGCAGTCAAAAAAGCTAACAGAATGTTGGGAATAATTAAGAAAGGGATAGGTAAGACAGAAAATATCATATTGCCTCGATATAAATCCATGGTATACCCACATCTTGAATACTGTGTACAGATGTGGTCGCCCCATCTCAAAAAAGATATATTGGACTTGGAAAAGGTTCATAAAAGGGCAACAAAAATGATTAGGGGTATGAAGCGGCTTCCGTATGAGAAGAGATTAAAAAGACTGGGACTGTTCAGGTTGGAAAAAAAACGACTAAGGGGGGTATGATAGAGGTCTATTAAATCATGACTGGTGTGGACAAACTAAATAAGGAAGTGTTATTTCCTCCTTCTCATAACACAAGAACTAGGGGCCACCAAATTAAATTAATAGGCAGCAGGTTTAAAACAAACAAAAGGAAGTATTTTTTCCCCACACAACACACAGTTAACCTGCGGAACTCCTTGTCAGAGGATGTTGTGAAGGCCAAGACTATAACAGGGTTCAAAAAAGAACTTGATAAATTCACGGAGGATAGGGCCACCAATGGTTATTAGCCAGGTTGGGCAGGGATGGTGTCCATTGCCTCTGTTTACCAGAAGCTGGGAATGGGTGATAGGGGATGGATCACTTGATGATTACTTGTTCTGTTCATTCCCTCTGGGGCACCTGACATTGGTCACTGTCGGAAGACAGGATACTGGGATAGATGGACCTTTGGTCTGACCCAGTAAGGCCATTCTTACGTTCTTCTAGGACATGAAATTATCCTGAGGAGAACTGTAGAATGTCAGGCCATTTCAGTAAATTTGTGTGAAAATGACTGAGGCAATAGTCCATTTGGACAATGCCATTGTTGTACCTGTCCACAGTTGACGCCAGGAGCAAACGCTTGGCCTGAGATACCCACCGAGTTGGTTTGGAAAGGAAGGCAACTAGAAAAACCTTCAGTAGCTCACCCAGCCCTCTAGTTTAATAGTAAGCAGTGACATCAAAGGGAATGGGAGCTATTTGTTTCTTGTGTGCGGAAGTACACATAATAATGTAGTCCAAGGGAAGTTCTCTAGCAGGATCCCTGTGAGACCTAGTTAGTTGACCTGAGCTCTAAGACTCTCTGATGCAGGTTTTTTTTGCCTTGTAGACATAATCTGGGTTGCTGTCAGGCTTTCCGGGTTCTCTTGAAGATGGGCTTATTTGTGCATAATAGAAGAGGCCTTAGTCCTGGGGCCAGACACTTTGTCATAAAAGCAGAGCCTTAGAATTGCTTTCCAGTTCCGTAGTGTGCAAATTTGGAGTCAGCTGCTGGATTGTAGTGGAATATCCCTAATGCTGGAAAGGCTCTATTTCTGGGTCAGTTGCCTTTCTGTCCATCTTTAATAGCTTCCTCTGTTAGCTTTCTTGAACTAGTGAGGGGGAGGTCAGGGGTGATTTTGAAGGTTAAGTGCAGTCACCTCAGTGAGAATTCGTACATCTTCAACAGATGTTCTCAGAGGCCAGCAGGCCTGAAAGGCCTCCTGCTGGCTTTTTTGGCATGTTGAGTTATCCCTCCACTCAGCTCGCTCCGTTCTTGTGAGCAGGCTTGAGGTGCAGAGCTATGAGGCGGCTGTGATGTCTGCGAGCTCATGAGTGCAAATGAAATCGAGTGTTGTGGCTTTGTGTAGTGAGTTGGTCTTTGCTCAATTGAGAAATTGGGATTTTCTCCATGCTGCAGCCATCTTTTCCATGGGGGAATGTAATTGACACATTTTTTTCTAAATTAAGGTCTGTTTTTAAAAAAAACTATATTTAAGACCAGTGAAAATTTGTCTGTCAACCTTAAACTGTCCTTTTAAAGCATCATTGTTTTTTCCCTTTGTGGAGATGAATTTTCATCAAGTTTAAAGATGATAGCAGTGACCCCAATTAAAGAGAGAGCACTGGCTCTTATGGGAAAACCCTTCTAATTAGCAACCTATTTGTGATCATATTCAGTCAAAGGTGCTTCCAGTTCTGTTTAAGGACACCTATGTCTTCTGATTTAATTGAACATACTTTAGTTTGTGGGATGTTTTTTCTATTTAAGTTCCAGGTCTGTAGTGATCAAAATATCTGCAGCCAAGATTTGTAGAGATGGACACAAAATTTGTATCTGCATCCGATCCGCAAAAATGATCCGTAGATATCTGCAGATTTGCAGGGCTCTAGATACAACATTTGTATCTGCATCCGATCCGTGATCCACAAAAATGGTTTGCAGATATCCGCATCCACGGAAGCAGATACCTGCGGATATAAAGCAGCCTTGTGGAGAGGTAGATGAACCTTTCACAAAGTTTGGCAGCCAAAGGGTTAAAATGTTTAATGAGATTATGCAAATATGTAAATTGATTTATAATTATGCATTTTTTCTTAAGGTGCCACATAATTGCTCTCAAGAATCTGAAATTCTCATTTTAAAAATGTCTCTGAAGCTTGTGGTTGCAAAGAAAACTTTCTGGCTGTGAACCTAAAGTAACCATTATAGTGATGTCAGAGTCTGCAGACAGCCAGAAACAATAGTTCTAATCAATGTTGGACTTGCTCCCATTTAGTGTTAACGTTGAAGCCTAGTGGTGATACCTCAGAGATTTGTGGAAGGGTAGTTAGCTGATGCTATTTATCAGTAACTTTTTAGTTACAGTGACCTGAACACTTTCACTCGTATATCGTACATGGTCTGTGTGGCCATATGCTAGAAACTAGGAGCGCCCATATTTTCTTTTGCCCCCCCGCCCCAAACCCCTCACTTTATTGAAATCCTCAAGTTGTCTGTACTTGGCTGTTAGCCAAGATGGTCAGGGATACAACCCCATGCTCTGGGTGTCCTTAGCCTCTGATTGCCAGAAGCTGGGAGTGGATGACAGGGGATGGACCACCTGTTCTGTTCATTCCCTCTGAAGCACCTGTCATTGGCCACTGTTGGAAGACAGGATGCTGGGCTAGATGGACCAGTATGGCTGTTCTTATGGAACCTGTTCACCCCTTAATGTAAATGCTTTTTCTGCACAGTGCTAGCCAGGTTCTTAGTCCCCGGTTCCTTTTTCCGTGTACAGATGGTGTTCTCTTACATGTGTTGACATTTGACAGCTCTTGCTGTGTTTCACAATTCTCATTCCGGTTGGTTTTGAGCACCAAATGACTTGAAAAGAAGGTATAACAATGCAAAGGGGCTGTTGACTGCTACGTCCAGCAGTGGTCTCTTCTGCTTATGCTCCCCATTCCCTGTAATGGTAATTCTTTTCATCATGCTTCCAAATTGTATGCTCTCTTCTTGGGGTTATTTTTGACATTGAGATTGCTTTAGAAGCGTTTGTTGGCTACATTGTGAAGCAGCCATATAGGAGAGTGTGTATTGTTGAAATCTCTTTATGTTCTGTAATGTGATGGCAACACACTCTGGTTCCTGTGCTCTTGGGGACCTTCTCTGCAAACAGCTACTAGAAAGGGAATCTAATTTTAACACTCAAGTGAGCTTCCATTTTTCATAATTTAACTGCCTTTAATGTGTCAAATCAGTTAGTTTGTCTGAAAGATGCAGTAGGAAATAAAGTTGTGGTGTATTCTGCCTCTACTCTTCGTGCAGGTCGCTAGTAGGTCACCTTAACAGCTTGCCAGAGGAGTTGGGAGTCTTATAACACTGTCAAATCCAGCTCTCTTCTTCCGTGAGCGAAGTTGAAAATCCCATAGAATACTGTCCTCTTCTGAGAGTACTCGGAAATCTGTTTTGATGGTGCTCTGTTTAAGGAAAGCCGAGAGATCACTTTTCCTTTCTGTGCTCCCTGAGCTAAATATACAGAGCAACAGCTGATCCCCTGTGTCCCTGTGGGTGTTTACAGGCACTCTTAGCAGCCCGTTGTAGCAACTCCAGATGACATTGCTGCATACCCCATGTAGGTCACAAATCAAAAAAGGGGGAAATAGACAAGTTTGCATCTTTTGCTTTGCTCCCTTCTTTGGCTCACCTATTTACTAACTTAAAGCTATTCTCCCTCGAATGGGAGTGATGGCTTAGTGTCCTGTGATGTTCATAACCATAACGGAGCAGAAACTAGTAGTGCTGAGAAGAACTGAAGGGAGGAGCTGATGTCACATGGTGTAGTGGTCAGATTTTTCCTCCCAGCCTTTGTAACTTCAAAATGTTCAGCTAAATCAATATGGTCTTTTCACCGCTATTCAGCAGAGCTATTGCGAGCAAAAAATGAATTTTAAGAATATTGTATAGTATACACTGTGTGTATACATATCAACTTGTATAAGTGCAGCATCAGCACCTAATACATTTGAAAACAGAGCAATGTAAGTCCCTTAGAGTTCCTGGTAATAAGGGATTCGGCTTGCCTAATTTTACTAATAACCACCAAAGAGAGTCTGTTTTTTCTCTTTTGTGAAATTGCCTTCATGGATCATCACCCTGGGAGTCCTGCATTCTGTTGAAAGGGTGCGGAGTAATGAAATAAAGTTGGTTAAGCTCAAACCATGTATCCTGATGCAAGTTACAATTGACTGCACATATAAGGTAGAAGAGAGGTTCAGGAGGCCAGATTTAGGCTGCTAGGTAAGAGAGAGAAGTCCAGGACCTCATTGGTAGCATGCTCTGAAATGCTTCCAGTGCCACATGTAGAGCCAGTTAGATAGGCAGAACTGCAGGGTCTCAATGTGTGGATGAGATGATGGTGTAGGGAGAAGGGATTTACATTTATTAGGAAGTGGGGAACCTTTTGGGAAAGGAGGAGCCTATACAGGAAAGATGGGCTCCAACTAAACCAAAATGGGACCAGATTGCTGGCATGTATAATTAAAAAGGTCGTAGTGGAGTTTTTAAACTAAGAGTTTGTGGAAAGCCGAGAGATGCGGAGGAGCACATGGTTTGGATGGAGATCTCTCTTAGGGGAGGATCTATTCACGGGGATTCTCTATATCCTACTAAAGAGGAGAGGCTAGAAGTTGATAAAGTACAGGTACGAACTGAAGAGAAATAGTCACATCACATAATGGCAGACAGCTAAAACGTGACAGATTTTATAAGTGCTTGCATCTGACAATCTTCAGAAGCTCGAGAGCCAGGGCATGCCTGCCGGAGCTCGGGGTGTCTGCCTGGGCTCTGAGTTTCAGCCCTACTCCTGCTGAAGCCTCGAGCCCCGGCAGGCATGCCTTGCAGGGCTGAAGCCACGAGAACCCCTCATCTCCCCCACTTGGTTGGAAGAAGCTGGTGTTGACACATGGGTGGCACATGACCAGATTTTTGCCAGGGTTTGCTGGCCCGGCTCTGTCACGTGGTGCTGCCAGGCTCCCTCCCTGCACAGTGAGCTGTGGCCCTGGGGAGAGGCAGCGGCAAACAGCTGGGAGCTGCAGGGAGAGCCCTTGCATTTGCTGCTGCTTCTCCCCATGAATCAGCAGCCTCTCCTGCAGCTCCCAGCTCTTTGCCTCTGCCTTTCCACACAGAACTAACACTTGGCAGCTGCATGGAGGGGCCACTGAGGGTAAGAGGGGTATGTGTGCTGGGTGGGGGAGGAGGGCATGTGACTCAAGCTGTGGGGGGGAGGAAGGCAAACCTTTAAATTGTGCCCCCCACTCTCAGCAGGCACCAGTCATCTCTGGCAGAAGCACCGAGCCTCCTTTCCCACGCTTGAATAAGAGTATAGCGGTAGGAATATACTACCAGCCACCTGACCAGGATGGTGATTGTGACTGTGAAATGCTCCAGGAGATTAGAGAGGCTATACAAATAGAAAACACAATAATAATGGGGGATTTCAAGTATCCCCATATTGAGTGAGTACATGTCACCTCAGGATGGACTGCAGAGATACAGTTTCTAAACACCATTAATGACGGCTTCTTGGAGCAGCTAGTGCTGAAACCCACAAGAGGAGAGGCAATTCTTGATTTAGTCCCAAGTGGAACACAGGGTCTGGTCCAAGAGGTGAATATAGATGAACTGCTTGTGTAGTTCCTCTTTCTGATGTTGGCGACCATAATAAAATTAAATCTAACATCCTTTTGTGTGTGTGTGTAAATATCAAAGAAGCCAACCACAGTAGCATTTAACGTCAGAAAGAGGAACTACACAACAGTGAGGAAACTAGTTAAATGGAAATGAAAAGGTACAGTCACAAAAGTGAAATGCCTGAAAGCTGCATGGAATCTTTTACAAAAACACCATAATAGGGGCTCGTATTAAATGTATACCCCAAATTAAAAACATAATAAGTACCACCATGGCTAAACAACAAAGTAAGAGAATCAGAGGCAAAAAGGCATCCTTTTAAAATTTGGAGGTCAAATCCTACTTACGAAAACAGAAAGGAGCATAAATTCTGTCAAGTGTAAAAGTATTAGGCAGGCCAAAAAAGAATGTGAAGAGCAACTGGCAAAAGACTCAAAAACTAACAGCAAAAAGGTGAAGTACACTAGAAGCAGGAAGACTGCCAAACAGTAAGTGGGGCCACTGGAGGTTCAAGATGCTAAAAGAGCACTCAAGGAAGATAAGGCCATTTCAGAGAAGCTAAATGGATTCTTTGCATCCCTTTTCGCTGCAGAGGATGTGAGGGAGATTCCCACACCTGAGCCATTCTTTGTAGGTGACAAATCCAAGGAACTGTCCAAGACTGAGGTGTCAGTAGATGAGGTTTGGAACAAACTAATAAACTAAACAGTAATAAGTCACACAAATGCAAGAAGCCTGGGGAACAAGCAGGGAGAACTGGAAGTCCTGGCACAGTCAAGGAATTATGATGTAATTGGAATAACAGAGACTTGGTGGGATAACTCACACGATTGGAGTACTGTCATGGACGGATATAAACTGTTCAGGAAGGATAGGCAGGGCAGAAAAGGTGGGGGAGTTGCGGTTGTATGTAAGAGAGCAGTATGACTGCTCAGAGCTCCAGTATGAAACTGCAGAAAAACCTGAGAGTCTCTGGATTAAATTGAGAAGTGTGAGCAACAAGGGTAATGTCGTGGTGGGAGTCTGCTACAGACCACCAGATCAAGGGGGATGAGGTGGACGAGGCTTTCTTCCAGCAACTAACAGAAGTTACTAGATCACAGGCCCTGGTTCTCTTGGGTGACTTTAATCACCCCGATATCTGCTGGGAGAGCAATACAGCAGTCCACAGACAATCCAGGAAGTTTTTGGAAAGTGTAGGGGACAATTTCCTGGTGCAAGTGCTGGAGGAACCAACTAGGGGAAAAGCTCTTCTTGACCTGCTGCTCACAAACAGGGAAGAAATAGTAGAGGAAGCAATAGTGGATGGGAACCTGGGAGGCAGTGACCATGAGATGGTCGAGTTCAGGATCCTGACACAAGGAAGAAAGGAGAGCAGTAGAATACAGAGCCTGGACTTCAGAAAAGCAGACTTTGACCCCCTCAGGGAACTGATGGGCAAGGTCCCCTGGGAGAATAACATGAGGGGGAAAGGAGTCGAGGAAAGAATCCTTATTGAGGTTGCAGGAACAAACCATCCCGATGTGTAGAAAGAAAAGTAAATATGGCAGGCGACCAGCGTGGCTTAACAGTGAAATCCTTGCTCGTCTTAAACACAAAAAAGCAGCTTACAAGAAGTGGAAGATTGGACAAATGACCAGGGAGGAGTATAAAAATATTGTTCAGGCATGCAGGAGTGAAATTAGGAAGGCCAAATCACACTTGGAGTTGCAGCTAGCCGGAGATGTTAGGAGTAACAAGAAGGGTTTCTTCAGGTATGTGAGCAACAAGAAGAAAGTCAAGGAAAGTGTGGGCCCCTTGCTGAATGAGGGAGGGAACCTAGTGCCAGAGGATGTGGAGAAAGCTAGTGTACTCAATGCTTTTTTTGCCTGTCTTCACAGACAAGGTCAGCTCCCAGACGGCTGCACTCCGCAGCACGGTATGGGGAGGAGGTGACCAGCCCTCTGTGGAGAAAGAAGTAGTTCGGGACTATTTAGAAAAGCTGGATGAACAAAAGTCCATGGGGCCGGATGCACTGCATCTGAGGGTGCTAAAGGAGTTGGCCGATGTGATTGCAGAGCCATTGGCCATTATCTTTGACAAATCATGGCAATCGGGGGAGGTCCCGGATGACTGGAAAAAAGCTAATGTAGTGCCCATCTTTAAAAAAGGGAAGAAGGAAGATCCAGGGAACTACAGGCCAGTCAGTCTCACCTCAGTCCCTGGAAAAATCATGGAACAGGTCCTCAAGGAATCAATTCTGAACCACTTAAAGGAGGGGAAAGTGATCAGGAACAGTCAGCATGGATTCACCAAGGGCAAGTCATGCCTGACCAACCTAATTGCCTTCTATGATGAGATAACTGGCTCTGTGGATGAGGGGAAAGCAGTGGATGTGCTATTTCTTGACTTTAGCAAAGCTTTTGATACAGTCTCCCACAGTGTTCTTGCCAGCAAGTTAAAGAAGTATGGGCTGGATGAATGGACGGTAAGGTGGATAGAAAACTGGCTGGATGGTCGTGCTCAATGGGTAGTGATCAATGGCTCCATGTCTAGTTGGCAGCCGGTATCAAGTGGAGTGCCCCAAGGGTCGGTGCTGGGGCCGGTTTTGTTCAATATCTTCATCAACGACCTGGAGGATGGTGTGGACTGCACCCTTAGCAAGTTTGCAGATGACACTAAACTGGGAGGAGTGGTTGATACGCTGGAGGGTAGGGACAGGATACAGAGGGACCTAGACAAATTAGAGGATTGGGCCAAAAGAAATCTGATGAGGTTCAACAAGGACAAGTGCAGAGTCCTGCACTTAGGACAGAAGAATCCCATGCACTGCTACAGACTAGGGACCGAATGGCTGGGCAGCAGTTCTGCAGAAAAGGACCTAGGGGTTACAGTGGACGAAAAGCTGAATATGAGTCAACAGTGTGCCCTTGTTGCCGAGAAGGCTAACGGCATTTTGGGCTGTATAAGTAGGGGCATTTCCAGCAGATCGAGGGACGTGATTATTCCCCTTTATTCGGCACTGGTGAGGCCTCATTTCATAGAATCATAGAATCATAGAATCTCAGGGTTGGAAGGGACCTCAGGAGGTCATCTAGTCCAACCCCCTGCTCAAAGCAGGACCAACCCCAACTAGAGTACTCCATTTGGAGTACTGTGTCCTGTTTTGGGCCCCACACTACAAGAAGGATGTGGATAAATTGGAAAGAGTCCAACGGAGGGCAACAACAATGATTAGGGGGCTGGAGCACATGACTTATGAGGAGAGGCTGAGGGAACTGGGATTGTTTAGCCTGCAGAAGAGAAGAGTGAGGGGGGATTTGATAGCTGCTTTCAACTACCTAAAAGGGGGTTCCAAAGAGGATGGATCTAGACTGTTCTCAGTGGTAGAAGATGACAGAACAAGGAGTAATGGTCTCAAGTTGCAGAGGGGGAGGTTTAGGTTGGATATTAGGAAAACCTTTTTGACTAGTAGGGTGGTGAAGCACTGGAATGGGTTACCTAGGGAGGTGGTGGAATCTCCTTCCTTAGAGGTTTTTAAGGTCAGGCTTGACAAAGCCCTGGCTGGGATGATCTAGTTGGGGTTGGTCCTGCTTTGAGCAGGGGGTTGGACTAGATGACCTCCTGAGGTCCCTTCCAACCCTGAGATTCTATGATTCTATGACCAGGACCAGGTGGTATTCACCCAAGAGTTCTGAAGGAACTCAAATCTGAAATTGGAGAACTATCAACTATGGTATGTAACCGATCACTTAATTCAACTTCCATACCAGATGACTGGAGGATAGCTAATGTGACACCAATTTTTGAAAAATGCTCCTGAGGTGATCCTGGCCAGTAAGCCTGACTTCACTCCTAAAGAACAGAATTCTCAAACACATAGATGAACACAATTTGTTGTTGAAGAGCCAACACAGTATTACAATAGATGTACTCCTGGGTGAATTCAGAATCGTACCTGCTGATGTTAGTGATAAAAATACGTTGTTACTGCTTTTTATGACTCTAGCTCTGCAGAGCCAACCTCCAGCCTTCATCAGTACCCGACACCTGATTGCCTCTGGCACTGCTGGTGAGAAGACACTGGCCGGCTACCGTGGCATCAGCTCTTTTGCCTATGACTCCAGTATTGAAGAGAGTATCCACTTTGGATGACCTTGATTTTAGAATCAAGGGCTGAAGATTTCTTAAGTCCCTGTCTACAGTGGTATAGCTTTTGGAAACTGGTTTAAAGTTGGTTATGTTCTAACATGGGTTTGTAATTTGTTCAGTATTTTGATTTACAGAAAAACAGGAACAAAATTGCAGAGTTGGGTTAGATGCATACTAGCATGTCTGCTTAAAAGGGTCACATTATCTAATTGTAGGTACCTAATAATATAGTCAGGCATTTTGTGCCCTTGCTTAGATGAATTGCCACTGGTTTTGCACACTTGTTTTTGTGCTTTTGTGTATTCCCAATAATATGTTCCGTCAGGCAGTGCCTGTAGACCATATCAATGTCCATACATTCGCAGTCATGTCCAGTTGGGCCCGCAATTGCTAGTTTTACACATGCAACCGAGGCCTATCTTTTTGAAAACGTAGCCCTTGGTTTCCAATTGCTCTGTGTGAGCTTTGAAGCAAAGCAGGAAAGAGGCTCAAGGGAAGAGCTTTTGGGAAGTAAAGCTGGAACTCCGTGGGCAAACTTGACCCTAGAGACTTGGTAGTAAAGTGTCTGACATACCAGATCTGTATTTCGCATTGTCTGAGGTGATGTCTCTGTCAGTTGACAGAGACCCACAAATCAAAACTGGTCATAATCACATTTATATTTTTGTCCTGTTGCACAGGAGTCGTTCACATTTCTTGCTATGACATACAGGTGAATGCCTGGGGCACTGTAATCCAAATTAAAGAAAAGGTTGGTGTCCGGAAAGCCTGACTAGTTTTCCATATTAATTAAAAAATATATTTCCTTTCTTTTGCAAGTAATTTATTGGCTACAACCTGATTTGCCTTCCCACAAATAGAACTTTCCAAATGCACTTGAGAGGATGTTCATGTTTCGCCACTTCAGCATAACCTGTCCAGAGCAGGGATGAGTGATACTTCTGTATCAATACCTTTGAAACACACTAACCTGATGCTGCTGAGTCTGAGTTTTTGCCGAGTTCAATTCAATTTCTTTCATTCTCAAAATGAAGTTCTCCTGGTTAGTTTTCTCAGGGGGCTCCAGAAAAGTTGAACATATCAAGGGAGTAACAGATCACCAAATCCTCTTCTTTCTTGGCTGCTTCTGTTGATTAGGTGGTTTTAAGTGTTGCTCATTGGGCCAAGGGTCTCTTGTGTACATTACTTTTATGATATAAAATCATTGCTGGTAAAATGTGCAGATGACACAAAATTTAGTGGAGTGGTAAATGATGGTTATATAGTGCGATCTGGATCACTTGGGCTCACCTGAACAATACAGCCAAATGCAAGATCCTACATCTAGGAACAAAGAATTTGGGGCATACTTAAGATGTGACACTGTATGCAGTGAGACTGAACTTAGGGATAATGGTAGACAACCGACCAAACATCGACTCCTAAATAAGGGGGCTAATGCAACTGTTAAATGTATAAATGTATAAGCAAAGCAGGTTTAAGTAAGAGCAGGGACATGGGATTACTTCTGTATGCAGTGTAAATAAGACCATCACTGGAATACTGTGTCTGGTTCTAGTATCCATGCTTCAGAAAGGATGGTGAAATTGAAAAGGATTCAGAAAAGAGTTACAAGATGATTCAAGGTCTGGAAAACCTGCAGTATGGTGAGAGATTTAAGGTTAAGTGGTGACTTGGATCATGGACAACAAGTACCTACATAGGGAAGAGATTTCTGATAGTAGAGGTCTCTTTAATCTAGCAAAAAAGGCAAAATGCGATCCAATGCTTGGAAGCTGAAGCTTGACAAATCCAGACTAGAAATAAGGTGTACATTGTTAACAGTGAGAGCAGCTAACCATTGGAACAATTTACCAAGAGATGTGGTGGATTCTCCATTCCATGAAGTGTTTAAATCAAGACTGGATATTTTTCTGAGAGAGATGAGATAATACAAACAGAATCACAGAATCCTCGAAATGTAGGGCTGGAAGGGACCTCGAGAGGTCAAGTCCAGTCCCCTGTGCTGAGGCAGGACCAATTATATACTTAGACCATTCCTGACTGGTGTTTGTCCAACCTGCTCTTAAAAAATTCAATGATGTGGATTCCACAGCCTTCCTGGGAAGTTGTGTGTTTGCTGCAAAAATGACTGGGTGATTTTCTATGGTTTCTGTTATGCAGGATATCTGACTAAACAGTCATTAAAAATCTATGAATTAATGACTAACCCCTTTGTATTCTTTTTCTAGTTCCTGAGGGAAGACTTAAATTATCATGATCCAACAGTCAAACACAGCACCTTCCATGGGGAGGATAAACTCATCAGCGTGGAAGATCTCTGGAAGTCATGGAAAACGTCCGAAGGTAAAAATTCTCATATCTAAACACTGATGCATCTATTTTGTTTATGTTTTCAGCAGAAAGATCATGGTTGGTTCCAGCCTCTTCTGTCACTTTTTGCATGGACTTAGTTTTCCAGAAGGATAAGAGGAGCACAAATAAAATATCTGGAATGGTCAATCGAAGGAGAAGATTATTGAGTGGATACAGAAAACAACAATACAGTTGCATTCAGCACTTTAGTAACAGCCAGATGATAAGTAACATGATCTGAGAGGAACCCCACAGAAATCATCTAAATATGAGGACTGTTAGACTGTGGAATTGTTTTCCAAGGGCAGTGTTGATAGCCCCATTTGCTTAGAATCATAGAAGATTAGGGTTGGAAGAGACCTCAGAAGGTCATCTAGTCCAATCCCCTGCTCAAAGCAGGACCAACACCAACTAAATCATCCCAGCCAGGGCTTTCTCAAGCCGGGCCTTAAAAACCTCCAAGGATGGAGATTCCACCACCTCCACCTTCTTAGGTAACCCATTCCAGTGCTTCACCACCTTCCTAGTGAAATAGTGTTTCCTAATATCCAACCTAGACCTCCCCCACTGCAATTTGAGACCATTGCTCCTTGCCCTGTCATCTGCCGAGCTCCATCCTCTTTGGAACCCCTCTTCAGATAGTTGAAGGCTGCTATAAAATACCCCTCACTCTTCTCTTCTGCAGAGTAAATAACCCCAGTTCCCTCAGCCTCTCCTCGTAAGTCACGTGCCCTGACCCCTAATCATTTTCATTTTCATTGCCCTCCACTGGACTCTCTCCAATTTGTCCACATCCTTTCTGAAGTGGGGTGACCAAAACTGGACCCAGTACTCCAGGTGTGTTCTCACCAGTGCCAAATAGAGGGGAATAATCATTCCCCTCGATCTGCTGGCAATGCTCCTACTAATACAGCCCAAAATGCCATTGGCCTTCTTGGCAACAAGGGCACACTGCTGATTGATATCCAGCTTCTTGTCCACTGTAATCCCCAGGTCCTTTTCTGCAGAACTGCTGCTTAGCCAGTCAGTCCTCAGCCTGTAGCAGTGCATGGGATTCTCCCTTCCTAAGTGCAGGACTCTGCACTTGTCCTTGTTGAACCTCATCAGATTTCTTTTGGCCCAATCCTCTAATTTGTCTAGGTCACTCTGGACCCTATCCCTACCCTCCAGCGTATCTACCTCTCCCCCCAGCTTAGTATCATCTGCGAACCTGCTGAGGGTGAGACATTTCAAATTAGACTGGACAAACACTAGAATTATATTATTTAGAGCATGTGTTCACAGAAACAAGTAGGAAATCGGTGTGGCTTCTGGAAAACAAGTAGGTATTATCTGTTCCCTAAGGCTGTTTCTGTACTAGCTGAAACTTCTGAGTGGTCTTTAAAGGTAGCCCCATAGTGCTCATTATAATAATACAGTGGGCAGGTCACAAAGACATAAATGGCCATGGAAAGGGCCACATTAGAGAGCGGGCCATAATCTTTTAGCTTACTGTATACGCAGGAAGAAAAAGGCATTTCTGCTCACCAGTAATGCCTGGTGCTGCTGGACTAATTGGAATCCAGAAAACACTTATCGATTGCATACTACCTTGACAAAGGGTGTGAGCACCTCCTGAATAATATACAGATGCCTCTTCTGCCATTCTCTGCAAATACTTCCCCAGCCTTCCTTTATGATATGGCTCTGGATGTTGTTGCTGTTATTGCCTCATCCACCTCAAGGTTAATTCTGAAACCTAACGACGACTGTGAAAATGTCAACATTATCCATCAGAGGGGTAGCCGTGTTAGTCTGGCTCTGTAGAAGCGACAAAGGGTCCTGTGGCACCTTATAGACTAACAGACGTATTGGAGCATAAGCTTTTGTGGGTGAATACCCACTTCTTCAGATGCATGCAGTGGAAATGTCCAGGGGCAGGTATAAATAAGCAGGGAAGAGTCAGGCTAGAGATAACGAACTAATTAACCTCGTTATCTCTAGCCTGACTCTTCCCTGCTTATTTATACCTGCCCCTGGACATTTCCACTGCATGCATCTGAAGAAGTGGGTATTCACCCACGAAAGCTTATGCTCCAATAGGTCTGTTAGTCTATAAGGTGCCACAGAAGTCTTTAGTATCAGAGGGGTAACTGTGTTAGTCTGGATCTGTAGAAGCGACAAAGGGTCCTGTGGCACCTTATAGACTAACAGAGGTATTGAAGCATAAGCTTTCGTGGGTGAATACCCACTTTCGTGGTATTTCGTGGTATTCACCCACGAACGCTTATGCTTCAATACCTCTGTTAGTCTATAAGGTGCCACAGGACCTTTGTCGCTTCTACAGAAGTCTTTGTCGCTTCAACATTATCCATGCCACTACTGAAAATGTTAGCAGAAGCATCCAGCTAACTGTGCTTATCCCACAGTCTTGAACTGTCTTTCATGGGGCAAAATCCCCATGTGTTCTCAGTCCAGCTACCCAAACCTCCAGCTTCCCCGACAACATCTCTGAGTCATAAATACTAGAGCTGGTCAGAAATTTTTTGATGCCGATTTGTCAGAAAATACTGGTCAGAAAATGCTGACTTGTCAAAATTGAAATGTTCCACAGGAATGTGTCGGTTTCAACAAAACTTTCCAAAGAAGCCAGGCAGGTTTCCATCAGAAACCTGCCTGGTTTCCTGCCCGCCACCCTGGCTCCTCGGCTGCTGGGCTCTCCAGACTGCCGGACTCCCTGCCTGAGGGGCTGCTGGGGAGCGTGGGGCTCACCAGCTGCCGTAGAGCCTGGCCTCCCAGACTCCTTGCTTGATGAGTCGCCAGGGCTTCGGGCAGCTCAGGGAACATTGGAAGCACTTCAAAAAGATCAAAATGAAATGTCACTTTGATGCTTTCCTGACAAAAGTTCAGCATTCCTGTTTTGAGGGACACTTGGAAATGTTTATGTATTTTTTTGTTCCAGTTCAGAACAATATTTGTTGTTCGTTCGTTTTTAATAGAAATTCAGGTTTCTGGCCAGCTCTAATAAAGACAAAGATCTGCATTACCTAAACCATGAAAATGTAGAATAAGTGGAACTTAATATTTAAAATCGGCGCCATTCTATTGACTTTATCATGTGTTGTTTATTGAATTTAAAATCTCCCTTTTTAATTTAAGTGAAGCTACCACAGAGTTTCTAGTCACAGAATCCATGCACTGTGCCACGTGCAGCCAGCTTGTCGCAGAATATGTACCTTGACGAAGGTTGTAATTTATGACACACACATGCTTCTCCCAGTCCTTCCCCCTTAGTCCATTCATGCCCTTCTATCATCCTGCCCTTGCACCTGGAACAGCCTTCTCTGCCCTCCATCCTCTCCTCCCCTCTGTCAAGACCCTTATTAAAATCCACCCATCGGGCAGTTTCATAAACTCATTAAAATCCACTTCTTCAAGCAAGCTTCTGATCGCTTTATTGACGATCTCCAAACCTTTCAGCTTCTCAGCCTTGTCCTGTTTCTTTTATGTTTGGCTCATTTCATTTACACTATAAATTCTTTGGGGCAGGGAGCATCTGTGTCTTCAAAGTGCGGTGTTGACATGTGTCTGTATATAAATTATAATTTAAAAACAATGACTGGTTTAATAATCCCTTATGGTCTCTGAGGGGAGACTTAATAAGTCACCAACAGCATACATGAATCTGTGGTACTGGAAAATGAAGCAATGACATGCATGGATCTGGAATCGCTTTTCTAGGTTCCAAATTACAACCAACTGGCCTGACTCTCTTCCCTGCACATTTATATCTGCCCCTGGACATTTCCACTGCTTGCATCCGATGAAGTGGGTATTCACACACGAAAGCTTATGCTCCAACCAACTGGAAACTCTCTCTGGAGAAAAGTGTTGGGAGAAGAACAGAAGAATGGGGTATTTAAAAAACAAAAATTGGAAGTGTTTGGTTCCATTTCCCATTTGTTTTATTCTTCTGTTCACTAGGGTGGCCAATATGTTTAAAACTTCTTGTCCAAAGCACTTTAAAAATCAGATTGATGCTATAGGGCACTTTGTCTTTTGTGTGTTCGAGAAAAGCCTGACATTAGAAATATTTATTCTATTGTATCGTTGTTTACAAACGGCTTTGCCTAAGTGTATCTGAATGTCAGTTTAAACCCAGAAGCTCTTAAGTGCTGGAACATCCCAGGATGCTCTCAAGATACATTACTCCGTTGTTTTGATTTCTTCTTTTTCCTGAAACACATTTTAAGTAGCATTTCCTTAAAATATTTCTGTTACATGATTTTTCCCCTTGCTGAATTGGGCTTAGTTATCTCTTCAGTTTTTTCTGCCGCAACATGCCTCATCTTGTTAATAAAATATGAAATGGTTAGTGTCCAAGGTTATTCTCATTCTCATCCCTCTGAGCATGAACTTCTTTTGAATTCATTAGTACATCCATTGTGGAAGACTGGTAGAATCAGGCCCACAAAGAAGGCTGTGCTTTCTTGCTGCAATTGTCATCTGAAAGATGGCTTTGAAATAGTGTGGTAGGAGTCTCTCGCTGACTTGACGCCCAGAGCAGATTTGTTCAGTTTACAAATTAAATGCTTTTTTAAACTGCCATCTTTTCAGATTCTGCGGAGGTCTGAAAATCAAACTGTTCTTTTTGTCTTTTACGTAGTCACCAGAAATAAAGATTCTTCAGCTGTTAGCTTTGAAGTTCAGGCAGAATAGACTCCAGTTCACTCTCCCATAGCTTTGTTGACTCTGGACTGCTTCTTAGACAGTTCCTCTAAGAAAACAAAGACAAGACGGGTACATCACGTCACAAGGAAAGACTAAAATAGGCAGCTTCTGAGGAAAGCAGGGCTTGAATTCATGTAAACATACCCAATGGCCACTGTTTTAAGCAGATGATGATCAACTGTTAGATTAAGTTAAATGTCTTCCAAAGAGAGCAGAGCTGGCAATACAGAAACCATCAGAGGGAAGCTGCCTTCAATAAAGTAAAAAAGCTCCAGAGGGCTGAGGGCAGCACTACCGGTAAGGTAGGTATTTGCCACGGTCTCTGGTGAGGAAGTTGAACAGCACAGAATTTGGAGCGATAAGATTCAGCTGGGCACGGGCCCAAGAGTGGGGATCTACTTTCTACTGTAAGCAAGAATGACTTGGTATTTCTAGCAATTTTCTTGTGTTGGAGGCTGCAATTCCTCTCCTTGTAGGGAGGAGGTGCAGAGAAGAAGGCTGTAAATCTGAAATACTTTTGTATTTGCCTCTTTGCAGCAGAACCAGTATCCAAATTAGCATTCCATTTTGTCTTGATTTTTTTTTTTTATAAAGGAGTTTTGAAGTGGCATTGACACTCATTCCAGCCCCTCGTGATGCTCACTAGTAGAGATTAGAAAGCGTTGGTATTTAACACCAGGTGCTGAAGATCCAATTTTAATTTCTAATTTCCTTGGGTGTGTTCATGCTTGATACTTGCCAGATGTAAAGGAAATGTTTTATGGCCCACAGTCTGGCTTCCATCATGTCTAGTATCATTAAATTAATGCTGTTGAGAGTTTTCTTAAACTGGTGGGGTTTGCTGTCTTGGTGTGTGCTGCTTTGTATCTCTCTGTACTGACAATCCCATGAGATTGCATTAAAATGATATCCCTTTCCTCTGGCTGCCCATATTAGACACTTGCTTCTGTCAAACAAGGAAACTCCCACCCTGTCAGGCCTTCTCTCCAGCTGGAAGTATTCATCTCCTCTGAGGGAAGTGGAAGATGTTCTTACATTCTTATGTATCCATTCAAAGTTAGGGAGCTGGGATATAAATTACTGCTGGCATTAGTGAGCCCAACTCTGTTGACTTCAATGTAATAGAACCATTTCAGACCAGAGGTGAATTAGGCTGTGGTAGCTAGCTAGAGATCTAAAAACACTGTGTATGAGCGATCTCTTTTGAAGTCTTGGGTAGAAGAATGTGCAATAGTCATAACCAATTAAAGCAATGACTGGACATCAAATAGAGGATCCTGTTTGAATGATTTGGGATTTATCTAAATGCCCCTGGATGAACCAGGCAGATGCTGTATGCAGGCTACACTAGACATATTAGAGTAAGCAAACACCCCCTCACCCCTGGTTAATGGTTGTGTTGCTGCTTGACTTTTTTCTGTTTTAGCAGTGTCACTGTGGTACAATCAAGATTAAAGGCAAGAGAGAAAACTCATTTCGTAGGCCAAAATTTTCCGCTCTCCACTCATTTAGGAGTCTTTTGATATCAAGCTTTGTCCCAAGTTGAACTCCTTCAAAATGAATGCACCTAAAATTAGTCGACACGGTTTTCAAAGTTGGGGCCCAAGTAACTCCCTCCAGAAGCCTAACAAAGCATGTGAAGGAGGTGAAGAAAGCACTATAAAAGTGCCAGTGTTTTCTTCCAGCAAATCAGTTTCATGGACCATTTTTAATCTATCTCCTGAGTGCTTTGTATTGCGGCTCTTGAGAGCCTCTCAGCTTCCAATTGCTATGATAAAGCTACAAATACTGCTGCCTAGGAGTCGGGATTGTGCTGTAATGCACATAGTGAGGAAATTGAACACGATCTTTGCCAAGAGCTGTTTCAGACAGCTGGTATATCTGATGTCGTCATCCTCCTCCTCCTCCCATGAGCTGTAATTATGGCGTAAAATAAATCCCCCTGTAAGGTTTATTGCCTTAGACAGCTGTTGGGAAAAGTGACAGTCTTTGGACACTGTATGCTGGTACCTATTTGTCCTAAATCTTCTGCAACAGACTTATCATATATACAGGACAGACTATGAAAAATCTTCACACAACCAAAGATGCCACAGGCTGGAAAAATCTATAAGGTCACCTAGCCAATTCCCACGTGACATTTTGCAGGTCTTCATCTAGTTACTTAAGGTGGCTTATCTGTGTATGCAATGCTGCCAGATTTGCTCCATGTGTCCAGGGGGATGATGGACTTGTCTGGTGCATACCAGAACTCCTAATACAGCTTTTAGCTGTTTCCTCGAAATGTGCTGCTCAGACATACGAGCAACAATGAAGGATTTAAACCCTTGTCACCGAGCTCGCCTTCTCCCTGGCTTCAAAGCATGCGCTGCCTCACCCAGTCTCAGTCAAGGAGGTTTATTTCTTTAACAGAGGTTATCAAACAAACCGAGAACTGACGTAACTCTATCCTTGGCCCCAGGCTTCAGGGCCACCCCCCTCAGGGGTCTCTGGCACATCAGCTCCCTAGCCTCAGCCAGCTCCAGTCCCTTCTTGGAGCAGCAGCCGCCCGGCTGCTTCCCTGGCCCCTTGCTCTAGGGACCCACCACATGTACTAGCTCCACTCCAGTGTGGCCTTCCCTCCCCAGGCTCCGCCTGTCTCAGTCCTTACTCCTGATGACTAACAGCCCTTTATAGGCTCAGGTGTAACCCGTCTCTCTTTAATTAGCTGGAGTGGGCTCACCTGCCCCTGTCCAGGGGAGTTGGGCATAATCTGTCTACAGGGATCAGCTACCCTGTGACAACCCTCCACAGCATTTATCTTTAGTGTACAGAAGGAGAAAGGGAGGGATGCATCAGGTAAAGCTTCTGTCCTGGGGTGTTGGGTATGATGGAGATAGCAGATGTGTTTGGTGCTGCCAGCTGACCGAGTTTCAGCTCCACAGGAAAAGGATTCAGCTGTTTGTTTTTTCCTCCCTCACAGTGTTTAACTGGACAGTTGATGAGGTGGTGCAGTGGCTAATCACCTATGTAGAACTGCCACAGTATGAAGAAACCTTCAGGAAACTGCAGCTAAGTGGACATGCCATGCCCAGGTTCGTGCCAATTGCATCTTCTGTGTGTGTGTGTGTGTGTGTGTGTGTGTGTGTCATATTTATGGGAGTAAATAATGGCGGGTGAAATTCCTCCTGGTGCAGAGGGGCCAGCACAAGGCCTGCACCACTTAAGTCCTGTTTATAAGGTGCATAGGCTTTGCACTGGCCCTCTGCACAGAAATGAGTGAGAGGATGTGAGCTGAAGGAAAGGAGAGGGTGTGATGTGCTCCTGGGGGGAGTTTGGGGAGGGCAAGAACTTGCGGGGGAAAGGTTATACTTTACCACATGGGAAACACCGACCTGAATCCCAGATTTCATCACTCTCTTCTGTAGCCAACAGGACCTGGCTACACCAAAGGGGAAGTATGACCTTGTAGTTAAAGCCTGCATTAGGACAAATCAGATGTGGGTTCAGCTCCTGGCTCCCTCACAGACAGGCTCCCTCTTTGACTTGGGGCAACTCGCTGACTCTCAATTCCCCATCTGTAAAATGTGGATAATCTTTCTTTTCTCCCACCCTGTATCTGACTTGTGCAGAGAGTAAAGTCTGTGGGAGCAAGGACTATCTCTTATGTGTGTGCACAGTACTTAGCACAATTCTGCCGTCACTAAAGGCTCTTAAGCAAAGTAAGCAGTCATGGGATAGGAGGGAAGGTCCATTCATGGATCAGTAACTGGTTAAAAGATAGGACAAAAAGGGTAGGAATAAATGGTCAGTTTTCAGAATCGAGAGAGGTAAATAGTGGTGTCCCCCATATTCACAAATGATCTGGAAAAAGGTGCAAACAGGGAGGTGGCAAAACTTGTAGATGATACAAAATTACTCAAGATAGTTAAGTCCCAGGCAGACTGAAGAGTTACAAAGGGATCTCTCCAAACTGGGTGACTAGGCAACAAAATGGCGGATGAAATTCAATGTTGATAAATGCAAGGTAATGCACATTGGAAAACATCATCCCAACTGTACATACAAAATGATGAGATCTAAATTAGCAGTTACCACTTAAGAAAGAGATTTTGGAGTCATTGTGAATAGTTCTCTGAAAACATCCACTCAATGTGCAGCAGCAGTCAAAAAAGCAAACAGAATGTTAGGAACCATTAGGAAAGAGAGAGATAATATGAAAGACAATATCATAATGCCATTCTATAAATCCACGGTATGCCCACGCCTTGAATACAGCGTGCAGTTCTGGTCACCCCATCTCAAAAAAGATACATTAGAATTGGAAAAGGTGCAGAAAAGGGCAACAAAAATTATTAGGGGTATGGAATGGCTGTCGTATGAGGACAGATTAAAAAGACTGGGACTTTTCATCTTGGAAAAAAGACAACTAAGGGGGGATATGATAGAGGTCTATAAAATCATGACTAGTGTGAAGAAAGTGAATCAGGAAGTGTTAGTTACCCCTTCACACAACACAAGAACCAGGAGTCACCAAATGAAATTAATAGGCAGCAGGTTTAAAACAAACAAAAGGAAGTATTTCTTCACACAACGTACAATCAACCTGTGGAACTTGTTACCAGGGGATATTGTGAAGGCCAAAACTATAACAGCATTCAAAAAAGATCTAGATTAGTTCATGGAGGATAGGTCCATCAATTGTTATTAGCCAAGATGGTCAGGGATGCTACCCCATGCCTAACGTGTCCTTTGCCTCTGCCAGAAACTGGGAGTGGACAACAGGGTATGGATCACTTGAGGATTATCTGTTCTGTTCATTCCCTCTGAAGCACCTGGCATTGGCCACTGTTGGAAGACCATTGGTCTGACCCAGTCTGGCCGTTCTTATGTTCCTATGCCCTGGTCTGGGGGGAGGGAGGGCTCTAGGAACTCTAGCAATACAAATAATAAACAAGAGCTGTGGAATCTCATGCTACTCAACAGAAACACTTGCTGTTGGATTAGGAGAGGGGCTAACAGATGAAAGGCCCAAGGTTATCCTTGCTATCCTGTAGGCAGGGTGGGGAGAAGGTGTTTGTAAGTGGTAATAAAATAAGGCTTCTGTGGCAGTCGATGTTTTGCTCCAGAGCCTCGGTGTGCTGACCTGATCAGGTTTTCTCAGGGAGATCTCTCCTGTGTTGGCCATGCAAAGGATGAGGTGCCAGTTGCCAGCTATATGGAGTTGAGGAAGCAACTGATGGATGGTGTGGCTAAATAGAGAGATTTGGGTAGGTCTGGGGGAAAATGCCTTTGAGTTCCAGGTTTAACTGAAAAAAATGGCACTTGTCACTTTCTGATTCTTGCGCTAATACCCACCCGATTGCCAAGGAAGCTGTTTTTTAAATATCCAGCCTGCTTCAAAGGCCGAGTTTTGAGTTCTCTAAGGGTCTTCCACCTGCCTTGGTACCTGAGAGGACAGTGCCCTGGTCCTGTTCATTGTATTTCTCCTCCAAGAGCTCAGGCTTTGGTATTCTTATCCCACTGCCATTTCCAGATTGAAATGTGACCTCTTGCTCTTTTTTTTCTGTAGGTTAGCGATAAACAACGCCACCATGATGGGAACTGTACTGAAAATGACTGATCGGAGCCACAGGCAGAAGCTGCAGCTGAAAGCCCTGGACACAGTGCTGTTCGGACCTCCTCTCTGTGAGTAATGCTGCAGAGCTGGCTCGTTAGAGAAGGGTGGAAGGAATTCCAGAGACAGTATCTAGGATGTATCTAATGCAGGTGAAACCAAACTGTTTCCTACCAAAGTTCATCTAGGTAACTTGCTAATAGCTTGATTTGCACAAAATGGAAGCAGAGCTACCAACATATTAACTATGGAGGTGCAGCCCTGAAGACTACAGGTCCCAGTATGCAAGCCTGCATTTGTATCGAATTGGACACTGGCTGTAACAGAAATGAAGCATTGCATGCTGGACCTGCAGTCTCTGTGGGCTACACCTCGTATTCAATGCAACAACAGTTCAGAACACGCCGTAGAATTCTGAGGTCTGCATCTGGTCTCTGGGTAAATCTCTTATTTTCCCTGTTTTGGAATGCAGCTGCCATGTATCCTTGCTTAAAAGATCTTGTCATGTTGTTACAACACTATAATATCAGTGGGGCAGAAGCAAAACAGCCTGATCTTGGATGAGGAAAACAGGAGTGCAGATTAGTTGAGAAGGCATTTTAGACTGAATAAAAACTGGGAATTGAGTTCTTGTCATGCGATACCAATTAACAGTGTCTGTGGATCTGGAAATCTGGTTGATGTGCATTGTATTTTTTGTTAAATCTTCCTCCTCCCCGCTCTTCCATTTTGTTTTCCTTTTTATACTCATTTTCCCTTTTTCACTAGTTATTTCTGTACAATAGCACGTAGGGTACATCTGCACTGCAATTTAATGCTTCAGCTGGTCCGTCATAGCTGGCTCGGGCTGCGGGGCTGTAGAATTGCCATGGAGACTTTCGGGCTTGGGGTGGAGCCTGGGTTCTGGGGCCTCCCACCCCCTCGTGGGGTCCCAGAGCTCAGGCTCCAGCCCGAGCCCTGCACTGCTGTTTTACAGCCCAAGTCAGCTGACACGGGTCAGCTACAGGTGTTTAATTGCAGTGTAGACATACCCCTAGAGGCGACACAGTGATTAAGGCCCCATTTTGCTAGGCACTGTACAAACGCAAAATAAGAGAGAGTTTTCCTTTTCCCTTTTTCGTCTTCTCCCTTCCATACATATCGGTGTGTATTGCTCTGTGCTGGCTACATTAGCCCTGCTCCTTTTTAACCCATTACATGCTGGTTGTCTTCCCCACTTGCCCTTCTTGTACCTTCCAGGGAGAAGTTGGGGCTTCCTGGTCCATTCTCCTTTCCTGATCTAAGTTTTTTCTCTGCCTCTCTCTTTGTGGGGTCCATGACCCGTAGCCATCTGGGTAAGATTTAAATCCTCCACTCTCTCATACCAAAAGATAATGTCAGAGTGCAATTGCAGCCAGCATTCTCTTTCCAATGATTTTGCGGCAGGTCTTCAGTGAGAGTTGCCCTAGTGAAAGCCCTGCCTGCCCAGAAATCAGCTGAGTTGAGGTTTGCTACCTAACGTGGCTGTGTTCGCCTGCTGGATGAGATTTAAACTGACTGGTTTAAACAGATTCATTTGATCCAACAGGCCTCTCTTGTGCAATTAGCAGAACAGCCAGTTCTGCTCCCAAATGTTAAAGTCTTATTGTGAGACAGTTCTGCTTTCATTGTTTCTACTGAGTGTATGTTCTAAGGTTGAAATTTTTGATAGTGGTCAGTGGCATTGCAGACTAATGGTTAGAGCAGGGGACTGGGAGCAGGGACTCCTGGGTTGAATTTCTGGTGGAACCCCTGATTTAAGATGTGCGCTTGAACATGTTAATCTCTGTGCCTGACTTTCCCCATCTCTGAACTGGAGATAATGACGGACAACATAGGAGTGTTAGGAGAATGAACATTTGCAAAGGGCTTTTAGATTGTCAGATGAAAAGTGTTTTTTAAGTGCAAAGTGAATTCTACATTATTCTTAGCCATTAATGCAAGCATTAGCATTATCCTCATTTCCGATATTCCATCCTGCTAAAATGACCATAATAGCATTGTAATGCCGAGTCCTTTCTATGTTCAGACTGCTGTACAAACACTATTGAATGCAATGATTGCGAGATTTGAATAGACGAAGGTCAGCATGTCTCTGGTACAGAACTTGTGGTTAGGGATTGTCACAGAGTAAATGGATGGAGGCAATACCTTGGAAATGATTAACAATTGAAATAAAGAATAAAATCTGGTTAATTTAATGGAGTGTTCCAGGTTAAAACTGCATTTTATATACTTAGAGATCTATTTATCTAGAACGAATTCCCGAAGGATTGCAAAGCTGCCAGGTTTGAACAGACATCAGTGATTAGCTGTGTTTCAGGAAGTGCTTGGCCACCAGTTAAATTGTGAAGTGGGTGTTTGCCCACTGCTGGATTGAATGAATTAAAAGGAATTGCTATTGCACACCAAGTTTCCTTTTCGTCAGTCAAATAAAGGTGGCCTCCCACAACAGCTACATCCCCCTGGCAGTGTGAAACTGCCAACCAGTAGGATGAGGCTCGTGGGTGCAGGAGACAGAATTCTCCCAGGAATTGGATCAAGACTATGGAACTTGCTGCCAGATGGACTAAGGCTGAGTAATCTGACCCCATTCAGAGCTACATGCAAAACCCACTTCTTTGTTCAGGCTGTCGTGCTTGGGCAGCCTCACTTTCATTCTTATGGATGACCAAAACACAGTGCTTGTTGCTTATCTGCAGACAAGGAAAAGGGAAACGCCCATTCAAGACATGCTGACAATGCGGTGCATGGGGCCACATGAGAATTTAGGAGGACTGGAAAAGCCACAATCTGGATTAGACAAACATAGCTTCCCACTTCAGTCACATAAGGCCAAAGCCATAAAAAAATAGTAGATAATGCCACTACCGTGGAGTGGAGATTTCGAGAGGGATAGTACAGTGTTTGCTCATTAAGGCAGAATATTAGGCTGGAATTTTCCAGTCTTTGATGCCAGAAGTTTGTTCATTAATGAAATTATGAAATCTGGTGCAGAGGCTCCAGCAGACACCTGGTCACCTATGGCTTGTCCAGCATGGCTGCTGCTGGGTAGATCCTTGGGATTTGATGATGACTGAACTTGACTTGCTGTATGCGCTACATTATAAACCAGCCCCGCCATTGTCCCTGTTGCAGAATCACGGTCCCGTGCTTAATCAGAGTGTTGAAAAAATGAGGGAGAAGAGGAAAGTGCCATAAAGTAACCCAAATGTGGCAAAGATGCTTTGGGGGTTCCGTGAATGCAGTTGGTTTAAGGATCAGTTTGGCTGCGGTGGTTCTCACAGCCTGTGAATAAAACTGTACCAGAAAGAATGTTTTTGGAGTGCACAACAGAAGAGGAAGTGAACTGCTTGCTTACATGTTACCTTCAGAAGGTAAAGTTCTGATATATCTAATGTGACATAGGGAAGAGAGTTAGCTTGTTGATACATTTATAAGGGTACGTCTATACTCACGCGTCCTGTCGGAGGCGTGGGATCGATCTTCTGGGTTTGATTTATCGCGTCTTGTCTAGACGCGATAAATCGAACCAGGAAGTGCTCCGCCGTCGACGCTGGTAATCCAGCTCGACGAACGGAGTAGGCGGAGTCGACGGGGGAGCCTGCGCGCCGCGTGTGGACCCCGGGTAAGTGCTTTTTCATTCGAACTAAGATAGTTCGACTTCAGCTACATTATTCACGTAGCTGAAGTTGCGTGTCTTTGTTCGAATTGGGGGTTCGTGTAGACCAGCCCTAAGATACTTTAGCTTGTTTCTTTCAGAGTTATTGTCCAGGGAATTGAACATTGTCAGACAGCAGTGGTCACCTCATGAGCATACGTTTACACTGCACCTTTCCTCCCAAAGGATCCAAAAGCACTCCAGCCACCCCCGGGGTGGACAACAACAGGGGCTGAATACCTTATTTTATTTAGTGACCTCTGTGTCTTGCATGCTGAATGTGATCCCTGACCCAAGGAGTTTCCAGGTCATAAAGACTTCCATATTTAAGTGAAGTTATATGGGGAATTTAGGGATACATACTGTAATTAACCAATTAAGATTTGAGCTAGGACACCAGCATTAACATCCCTACTCTTGTGAAAAGAACCATAAGATTTTGAATCACCACAAGCAGTTACAACCTTGGATTTATGTCTCCTCCCACCAAAAATTGCCCTTTGTACCACACAGTACCATTGGTCAGAACTGACTTGAGAGAAGAGTGCTACCTGCCGAATTACCTACCCTAGGTTTTCTTTGGCGGCTGCCCGGCCACGTACTAATTAGCCTGACCCTGCAAAGCTTGTGAAATCTTAAGATATTTACTTGAATAAATATTTCTCTGGTTCCATTTGCTAGGGCAGATAGGCATCTTGTGTCATTCAGGTCACACAGTTTACAAAAATACGTAAGATGTACTAGGTCACCAGGTAAGCCTCACGTACATCTTCACTGCCTTACGAATACTCATGCTAACTTTGGTGATCTGCTAGGACTGGAGGAGCAGATTCCACAGGAGAGAAATCTGTTCTGAGAATGCTCTGCTTCGAGTCCCAGCAGCAGCAGTGACAGCATCCCAGCCGATCTCAGCTGCTGAGATGGGACATACGGAACGAGGCAAAGGTCACAGCCCGAGACCCTGTGATAATGTTCTGTTCCTGTGACTTGTTTCCTCTTACAGCAGATTATTAATGGAGATGCAGCACTTTGGATGCTAGTGCAGCAGAATGACAGTGGTTTGTTGTTCCATTGCTGCTCTCAGCTCCTGTGGACTCTGCTGGGAAATGAATAATTCCCCGAAGGTGGTCATCGCCATTCAAGATCAAGCCTTAATTGAATAACTGGCTGAAATAGAAAGGCGGTTGCCTGCGCCAATCAAAGAAGCAGCCTATCCATAAAAGGACAGGTTTTTAAAACAGAATATTGCACATGTCAGAATACTTGTTAGTTTCTGCATGGCCTGATATTTTTTCTTTTTATTAAATGTTTATTCCATAAGTGTCATCCATCTGGAATAGACCAATCTAGATTTCCTTTGGTTTAAATTTCAACGCAGCTATCTTTTTCTATAATAATTAAAAGCATATTTGACAAGTAGTTTGATGGCTGTTGGGAAGTTATTTGCTTAAAGCAATAGAATGTAGTAACCAAATATAAAATTCATTATCACTCCCACATGTACAGTCCACTTTAAATATTTACACTCAAGTGAGTTGTGTTTAGATTACCTGCACCTACACTGAACAGCAGCATTGAGCTGAGCCCCATTAATAATCCCTGTAAATGACTTCTTTGCTTATTAATCCGTTAGCTTTATTATATTGTTCTGTCGGAGTCCATGACAGCAACTACAGTAAAATAACCTGTAACTTGAAGTGCCTTTGAAGAAACAGTAACGATGAAACGAACAGTGATCAAGGGAGAAGTAGAATTGTAAGGCCTAAGTTATGATGCCCTATTCTCACATGCATGGGTCAGTATGTTAAAATTTTAGCCTGCAGAGGAAACGAATAAGAGAGGTCATGATAGAGTTATGTACATAGAATAGTGAAAGGCAGAGAGAACATGAACTAGATGAATTCATGGAGGGATAGGTCCATCAATGGCTATTAGCCAGCACGGGCAGGAATGGTGTCCCTAGCCTCTGTGTGCCAGAAGCTGGGGATGAGCGACCAGGGATGCATCACTTGATGATTACCTGTTCTGTTCATGTCTCTGGGGCACCTGGCACTGGCCACTGTTGGAAGACAGGATACTGGGCTTGATGGACCTTTGATCTGACACAGTAGGGCCATTCTTAAGTTATTATGTTCTTATGGGTGCTCCAGTTACATGTTCTCATAATATCAATGTCTCTTCGGGTTTTATACTCCTACCCAGCATTGTAGTAACCATGCACCTTCTATATAAAATTGATAGCAGTAGCAAAGTCCCTAGTGGACTTTATGGAGTCTCTCACGTGTTTCCTTCTCTGGGGTAAAACTCTGGGATTTTTTTAAATATTAATTTACTTTTACTGTTTATTTTTTAAGCTTGACTTATTTTTGTTGTTTTGACTTGGTTGGGGTGGATGGCATGAATTGGTTGGATTTTTTGGATAAAGGGTGTCAGTGTTGTCAGTGTCTTATGGTGGAAAGGCCTTTTCGAAGAGGAAGGTAAAGACAAACTCTGGATTTGCCTAATCTCTTCTGGAACTTTGTTCCATAGCTGGATCGTCTCAGCCAAGAATGTTGTATCCTCAGCTCTCTGAGGAGGGACATAAGTTTTCAAGTACATAAAAGGTTTTTGCAAAGAGGAGGGAGAAAAATTGTTCTGGTTAACTTCTAAGGATAGGACAAGAAGCAATGGGCTTAAACTGCAGCAAGGGTGGTTTAGGTTGGACATTAGGAAGAACTTCCTAACTGTCAGGGTGGTTAAGCACTGGAATAAATTGACCAGGGAGGTTTTGGAATTGCCATAATTGGAAGTATTTAAGAACAGGTTAGACAAACACCTGTCAGAAATGGTCTAGTTATTACTTAGTCCTGCCTTGAGTGCAAGGGACTGGACTAGATGACCTCTCAAGGTCCCTTCCAGTCCTACACTTCTGATTCTATAATATAAGAATAAGGAGACCTATGAAATTGAGAACAAATTCAAAATAGATAAAAGGAAATATTTTTTTACACAACACACAATTCTCCTTTGGAACTTACTGCCAACAAGAGGTCAAGGTCAAGATTTTAGGAGAATTCCACTTCTATAGATAACATTCACAGTTACATTAGAAAGGGTTTAAAAATGTTTAAGAGGGCTATAAGCCCTCATCATTCAGTGCATAAGCAAACTACTGACAAGCTGAAGAAGAGACACAACTCACAGGGACGTGGGAACTGCCATACCAGATCAGTTCAGGTGGTCCAGTATCCATCTCTGACTGTGACCAGTACCTGATGTTACACGAAACCTCACAGCACACAGTTATGGAATAGCCTAGTGTTTCACCCCTGCATTAAATCATGTTTAAATTAAGCAACCAGTGTGGCATTTAGTGCACATAGTCCTTATTTTTGTATTGTCACGTCTTACGCAAGTCTCTCTAAAATTCCTGAGTTAGAAATGTCCCAGTGCTTTTTTTATTTTTAAGAGATGATTTTTGTATCCTGGATTTTTATTCGGAGAATGCGTTTACATCTTCTATAGCTTGATTCAGTTTTTAAACAGAGCCAGCATTTGTCCAGTGTGTAGCTGAAACCCTCTGATTACTTCATGTGCTTTATTTCAGGGAGTCAGTATGTACTGTGCATTTCTAATGCTGTAACAAAAGAAAACAAAAAGAGTAATAGCTGGATTAGAAATCAAGAACATAGAGCTAATTAACTCCTGGTTTTCCTGCTGCTAAATGCAGCCAAGTTGCTCTGAGTTTCTGGATCTGATTCAGCTTCATTCCCCTGTGAACATTGAAGCCAAATTCAGAAAGTTACTACAATGTAGCAGGAGTGTGCTGGGCAGTTGAATATCCACGTGTGGGGCCAAATTCTTTGTGCTGTTCCAACCTGTACTTTTGGGGGAATTCTGCGCCAAAAAATAAAAATTCTGCGCACCGGCTTTTAAAATTCGGCATATTTTATTTGTCAAAATAACAGTCTGATCACACCAGTTCCAATTATTTTGGTAATTTATTTCAAAACACCCATCAGCAAGCGTGTCTGTAAACTACAATACAGAAATGTATTTCCCACACCCCTCAGAAGCAGTGCAAAGGTTTGGGGGAGTCAGGGTAACTGAGGAGCTGAGGGAGAAGGAAGTAATTGCTAGGAAGGAGTCTGGGAATGAACCTAGAGGTTTGTTGGGTGTGGGTAGGAATAGTATGGAACAGTTTGTTTGTTTGTTTTGAGGGGGGAGGGACTGTTAGGGAGTTGGGGAGCCTCCCTCATACAGACCCTGGCTGGTCCTTAGCCTCTCCCATTCAGTCAGGCATGTCTGCTCCTATCTCCGTGTGTCCCTGCACCCCCACTCAGCCACCCCTCCTCCACCATCCTCATGTGTCCCTGCACCCCCACTCAGCCATCCCTCCTCCACCATCCCCATGTGTCCCTGCACCCCCACTCAGCCACCCCTCCTCCACCATCCCCATGTGTCCCTGCACCCCCACTCAGCCACCCCTCCTCCACCATCCCCATGTGTCCCTGCACCCCCACTCAGCCACCCCTCCTCCACCATCCCCATGTGTCCCTTCACCCCCCATTCTCATTCAGCCTGTGGCTTCATGCTCTCACCCCACTAACTGTTGTGTCCCCGCTCCAGTCTGTACCCCGCTCTGTCTGTTCTCCCCCCATATCCCGTACCTCTGGCTCCTCCCTCTCTGTGGCTGGCTGCTTCAGTCAGTGAGCCAGCAGCCCTCTCTTCTGGCTCCACATCAGCCTCTGGTGGGTGAAAGGTGTAATTGCAGCATGACTCATGGCTTCCCTTCACCTTCCCTGTCATAACCAATTACTCTGTCGGGAAAAACAAATCTGTGGGGGACATTAATTCTGCGCTTGCATAGTGGCACAGAATTCCCGCTCTGTCTGGAAGCTGCTCTAAATTATTCTGGGTGCCTAACCACTCCCTACCAGCCTCAGGGACCAGAGAACCATAATGGTGGCCTAAAGCCATATTTGCTGCTTCCACTTCATAAGGGCACTGGTTAGAGTTGTTGAGGATCTGGCTCTTGGTTTCTGGTTCTCAAGAACTAAGAATTGAAAGGGTTACAGCGTCAGTGAAGTTAAACTATTGTGATCATTTGGAACTGGGCATTTTACCAGCCACTTAAGGAACCTGAGGTCACTATTAATCTTCTGCCAGCAGTCGATGGAAGAATAGAAACTGACATATGAGTGTAGAAGCCCATTACCATAGCATATTAGGTATGATTTAATCCCAGAAAATGGATATGTTATAACATTTTGTGTGAGTGTGGAGTGCACCACTCTGAGGTACTGAATCAGTCATCGATAGTGTGAGCCTTGCTGATCTTGCTCCTTTAAATCAGGAAGAAATTTTCTGTCCCCAAAGGTCTCCCTTCCATCAACCATGTAATCTCCTGGATCACCTGGATCGATCGGACTTCAGCTGTCGTTAAGACTGCGCCAATCACAACACATCTGCCATTCTTCTCGCACTCTTGCCTTTCTTCTCCACGTTCGTCCGAAACGTTTAACGATGTCATCTTCCCATCTTCTTGGAGGCCGACCCGGTGGGGGGGGCGGGGTGTCTTTTCTGTTCTCGCGGGTACCACTCACCGGTCCACCTGTTATCCATGAGCCGTGCTGTGTGGCCCGCCCATCGCATCTTATGTCTACTTTCCATGACAATATCTTTCACACCACTGCGTTCTCTGATGATTTCATTTGGTATACAATCCAGAAGGGAGATTCCCAACATAGCTCGTTCCATTGCCCTTTCAGCTACCAACAGCCGTTGCTCTTCTCTCTTCGTCAGTGCCCACGTTTCACTGCCATACAGCATGGCTGGCAGCACTGCTGAATTGAAAATATTTTTACGTGTGGTCTTGTCAATTTTTCCTTTGAGGACGTCCTTGATGGAATTAAACGCACACCATCCTGCCCGAATCCTTCGCGAGAGTTCTCCATTCAGGTCTTGGCGCATATTAACTTCTTGGCCCAAATATATGTACTGTTCCACTTCTTCTATGTCTTCTGTTACCGTTATTCGGGCTTTTCGTAAGACGTCTGATCGCATATATTTCATTTTGCAGCGGTTCATTTTCAGGCCGACCTGACTACTTTTCTTGTCGAGTCTTCGTAGCATGCTCTGCAGTTGGTTGGTGCTTTCGGCAATTAGTACATTACAACCATGTAATACCTGATGTTTTTAGCAGAATTGCCACACAAAAAAAGCATGAAGAAAAATAGATTTTTGTTTTCGCTGGTGTTGCCACATCTTGACACACCTCTAACTCAGGTTACATGTTTAATTTTGACTAAGAGCAGTTACTTTGTTTTGGAATCAATACCCTGAGAGAGAGAACAGCATCTTATGAGAGCACAAAAGGAGCAGAATGGAAGAAGGGAAATGAAGTTGCAGTACAGAACAAAGTATACTGGTCTGCACCTTGCAAATGACGAAGAAACCCAGTGAGAGGGAGTCGTGTTCAATTGGAAACGAAAGCTCTGAGCTAAAGAGGCAGAAATCTGCAAAGGAGGAATGCTAAGACTGTCTTCCTTCTTCCACAGAGCGTTCCACAGCCCGGGTGCAGAATAACTGAAAGCTCTGGTATACTCCGTTAAAGAGAGAGATGGAATCTGAGAGTAGGAAATTATCTCACTATGCTGCCATGGTGATACAACACCCCAAAGGGTCACCTTAATAGCACTGTGTGTATGTAGGAGTGTGTTAGAGTAAACACAAGCCTTGGATGGCAATCAATGGAAAGCCGCCAACTCTGATGAGAGATGCTGATCTAATCATGTTCCATCCCAGAGTTGAGTAGGCTTTGAAAATGGCAACAGAGGAAACAGGAAAATGCAAGAAATCAGTTAGTGAAGGCTCTGATGTATAAGCAGATGCCATAAGAAAATGCCAAAGAAACTGGAAGATTTTCTGCTTCGTGACCAGTTGCTATGTTTCTTAGGGTCTATGAAAGGAAATTGACCGGAATAGTCATTGTGGAACAAGCTGTTCCGTAATAGCTCCCCATGTGGACACTCTGTTCTGGAATAAAAGTCACTTTGTTCTGGAATAATTAGTGCACGCCCAAAGCAGAGTAATTATTGTGGAATAAAGTAATTTTTATTCCAGAATAGCTATTCTGGTCAATTTCACCATGTAGCTAAGCCCTGAGTGGTTTACAATATTATTGCATAGGTACTGTATGTTTGTTTATTACAGGCATTGGTGTGTCAGTCTTCACCATCATGCTTGGAACTGCTCTATATAATTTAAATTGAAGCAAATGTAATTCCCATGCACAGGGAACTAATTCATGTGTGGAGATATGCCAGCAAATACGACCCCTATTATACATATCTAGTAACGCAGGAAGTATGGTCTTATGTTTAGGACATGGCAGTTTGGAATCAGGAGACTTGGATTATAGTCCTTTCTCTGCCACAGACTGGCATTTGTGATGTTAGGTGACTCACTGAACCGCTCATCAGTAAAATGGACATGGTAATGGTGAGTCCTAACTCATTCATCTTTGCAAATTGCTTTGGGAGCCTTGGAAGGAAAGTGCTGTAAGAAGTGTGAGATATTAAATATGCCAAGGAAACATATTGCACCACTGATCTGTCTCATGCTCGTGTCAGCTAATCTATGATGGTAGATACAAAGAAGGAAGTTTGACCTAGGCACTCTGTGGTTACTAATCCCTACCATCATGGTATCTTTAATTTGCATGTGTGAACAGTCCTCTGATTTCTCCTGAGGGTTCTTGATTTCACACTTCACTTGGTGTTTCTTCCCAGCTATATTCAGCTATGGTTCTCATCAGCTGTGCAGCACCTACTAAAATACGGTGTGGAGTACTACAAAGTGCATCCAGGGGAGCTGTTCCGAATCTAAACGACAATGCAACTGCAAAATTCAGATTCTCCTACCTGCTAATTTAAGGGAGGTTTTCCATTGTAGAGTGAGACACTGTATCACTAGAGGAAGGAGCTTATTAAAATGGCTGTCAAGGAAACCCCACTTAACCAATTTAAAAGCAGATTAGTGTGCTTATTGTCTGCACGTGTGTGAACAGGTGAGTGGCATGTACCATTATGGGGGGAAATTACAGATGAATCATGGCAAATAGCGATTGTGACGGGTTGGGACCACAGAGACCTGCTTGGTGCTGCCACCTGGTGTGCCAAGGCTACTTCTGACCCTGCTTCCAGACCTTTTCCAGCTTGGGACTCCCGAATCCTGTCTGTTTTGAGCCAGATTCCACTGATCTGCTGCAAACACAGAGCCAGGTCCGAGCCAAGTCCACTAACAACTGTAAGGCTCCTGGAAGCGCTCTTGCCTTTGACACCCAGGTGTCCAACTTCCAAAGAGGTTCAAACCTTTAATAAATCCGTTTTACCCTGTATAAAGCTTATACAGGGTAAACTCATAAATAGTTCGCCTTCTGTTTCAAAGATAGAAAGATATGCACAACTGTTTGCCTTCCCCAGGTACCAGCTCGTACTCCAGGAAACTTAAGTAAAAAGTGATTTTAATAAGTACAGAAAATAGGATTTAAGTGATTTCAAGTAGTGACAGACAGAACAAAATGAATTACTAAATGAAATAAAATAGAACACGCGGTTCTATGTCTAATCACCCTGTGTACAGATAACAACCTCACTAGGTCCAGTAAACAGGCTATCTTCCTTCTAGCCTGGGTCCAGCAATCACTCACCCCCCTAATGTCTTTGTCCTTTGTTCAGTCTCTTTCAGGTGTCCTTGGGGGGTGGAGAGCTTCTTTCTTTAGCCAGCTGAAGACAAAATGGACGGGTTTCCTTGGGGTTTAAATAGATTTTCTCCTCTGGGTGGACACCCCTCCCTCTCCCTGTGTGGCATCCAGTTACCAAAAGGAGTTGGGGTCACATGGACAAGTCACCTGTCTATGCACAACTCAGTTCCTTTTCAGACCAGCCACATTCCTGGCAAAGTTCAGATGTGGATTGGGGTCTGCAAGTTCTATTGTCTGTTAAGTGCTTCTTGACTGGGCACTTAACCTGCACATTCCTTTCTCAAGAAATACAACCAATATTCATAACTTCAACTACAACAATGATACATGCATATAAACGGGAGGAATAAATTCAGTAGGTCATAACTTTCACAGAGATGTGTTACATGGCACATGTAGCATAAAGCATAGTCCAGTTACATCATGTATACATTTATAAGCATCTCCCCATACAGTTTTATGGGGTACACCATCACAGCGATGATCATCCATTTTATCAAAACTTGTTATGTCTGTTGTTTCCCTTGCCTTCCAACCCCCTGCACTTCTTCCTTCCCCCTTACAAAGGCCTTCTCTGTGGAGGCCAGAGCACTGCATCTACCCACAAGTTGGTTGGGCCACCAAAGGGGTGACAAATCTTTAGATTTAAAAACCTCGGTGTGTCAGGGTGTTTCACAGCATTTGCCACAGCGATACAGTTACTGACTTGTGTCTGAATGTCGACACTGATGGGCAAGCACACAAAACAGGAGGGTAAATTAACTCTCAGGTTTCAAACGAACAGTATTATGCCTGTGGGCTAGATCTTTGATCTGTGATCCTTTGAATTACTGCCTTGGCAAGCAATGACTCACACTCATTCTCCTTTGCTGGAATTAACTAGGGGAGACCATCTTGGTAACCTCAGTTCTCCTTCTTGTGGCAACCACACTAAAGCAAGGAAGAGATTATAGAAACCAAAAGGCCCTTTGTTTAGAATGACTTTGCTACCTCTGAATTTTCCTGATATCTTCTCTTTGGAGAGCATACAACTGAAAAAGCAGGACTCTTGTTGTCAAATGCTAAGGACTCTTGGCAGCTGGAAATATAAAACAATTCAGAGATGAAAGATACAAATCCAGGGTGCGGCTAGTGAACTAGATACTTCACTTGTGCAACACATACAGCCTCAGGCTAAGGAGAGTCTAGACTTTGGCTGGCAGGGCATCAGTGATGGAAAATTACTGGGAACGTAGCTATCAAGAATGGTGAAAGGAAACTGAAAAGGAGAGGAAGGATTAAGTAATTGAGTGTGGGTGGAAAGTAGAATAATAGATGTGAACATTCTGCCTTGCAGTTCTGTTCTCACTAGATAAAGGGATTAGCGACTAGACACCTGCAGAAACCTGGCAGAATTCAGTGCAATGCACTTCTTGGGAAGAGGATGTTGTGGTTAACTGGCCTGCATGGGAGTTAAGGTCAATATTAATCTGAATTATTTTACTGGCTTTGTGAGTGAATATGTTACATGGATGATTACAATTCTCCATGCAGATGAAACTCCTCCATGGCCTTTGTTTATGTAGTCAGGAATTGGAGCCAAGAGCCAGAACCGAGGTTACCTGGAGCGAGGGAGGGCAGGAGCAGGGCTGGGTCCAAGACAGAGGCAGGAGCTATCTCAACTATGGGCAACTGCATAGAGCAGCCACCGAAGAGCTGCTGGGCTTAAGAGCCAGTCTGCTGACTCTTCCAACCAGTCAAGTGGCGTGGCCAGTCAGGCAGCCTCCTGCAGGCCAGCTGGGCTCATTAGGTTGACCAGTGACGGCTCTGCTAGATGCCCTATACCTGCTATAAGATAATGGAAGAGAATGGAGATGGTTGGTTCTGAAGCTCTTGTAGCCATTCATATTGATGCAACTCCATGATAGTATTGTTGTTAAATATTGTAGCTAAAGCTTACATGTACAGAAGCTTAATATGCTTTAGAAATAGCTGAGATAAAAGTGGCTATCAGACAGGCTTGGGATGGGAGGATACCTATATGAGACTGGAAGATTAATCATAGAATATCAGGGTTGGAAGGGACCTTAGGAGGTCATCTAGTCCAACCCGCTGCTCAAAGCAGGACCAATCCCCAATTTTGCCCCAGATCCCTAAATGGCCCCCTCAAGGATTGAACTCATAACCCTGGGTTTAGCAGGCCAATGCTCAAACCACTGAGCTGTCCCTCCCCTGATTTAGTTGCGCTTATTGATGATCTATTTTACATCTTTGTGTCCTGAAGAAAAAACAATTCCTTCAGTGTAGCGTCAATTAAATGAGAAAGAGATTTGAAATGTGATTAGCTTGTCACAGTGTAGGCCTTTGATCCCACACTTCCTGGCGTTAGGTGCTAGTAAGTAATATTTGTTACTTAATTATTGTTGTAATTATGTAAGAAATATTATTATTCCCTTATCCAACTCTTGACAGAAACAAATCAACAGTGGGTACCTGGGGAAAGACACCAGGATGTGGTGGCAGGATAGTGCCACCCTAACGAGGAATTGTTTTGTCGGCTTCAAGGAAATCTAACCTGGGGAAGCTCCCGTTAGTGCTTGCCAGTGTCGGAAAGGTATTTGAATGTGCAGGGAGTTGATGTGTGGCTGAATATTGACCAGGATCTTGATTTTGCATCTTAAGGTCATGAATATGAAATTATTTCTGTTTACTCCTTTACGTATTCATACGCCAGCAGTGCCTAGAACCTTCTTCATCACACACAGAGACAGGCCTTCCGCAGAGGATCCATTCAGTTTCTCTCTTTGCGCTTAAATAACAGGTTTGCATTGTTTGTTTGCATTCTAGCAACTAGTACTTTAAATGTAATTTAATCAAATGTTGGTGGGCTGAGAAAAGCAATAGCTAAGATTTATTGCTATATAAATACCTTAATCGTTTAGTGTGTAGCAGATGGCTTCAGTTTTTGTTGATCAACAATGAGGGTAATTGTTTAAAATTCTGATAATAAGATGCTCCAGTTTAAAATGAGTTTTTTGTTTTAATTTGCAAGGTGAACATTGTACCATTTTTACTGAACTGCAGAAAAGATCCTATCTCAGACCTTTCAGGATATGCTCCCTTTGCATTTTGGCCTATGCTTTTCTGTTGGCCAATTTCTGCTGAAGTTCTGGTAGTCGTAGGCCTGGTGTACACCTAAAATCTAGGTTGACATATTTACGTCACTCAGGGGTAGCTGTGCTGATTTAACCCCCAGTGTAGACACATCTAGGTCGATGGAAGAATGCCTCTGTTGGCCTAGCTACCATTGTTCAGGAAGGCGGTGTTCCTGCATCGAAGGAAAATTCCTGTCATTGGTATAGGCTGCGTCTACGGGGTTATACGGCAGCATAACTATGCCAATGTAGTCCCCAGAGTGTAGACATGGCCCCATTCTGACAAACAATAGGAGATTATTTCTCAACCTTAAGGATTCCAGATTAGTTTTTGGTGAAGTAAAGAAGAGTAGCAATGGCCGGAGGAAAGCTGTGTGACTCCACATTTGTTTTGTCCTCTGCTGTACCAGCATGCGTCTCCTCCTGTGACTAAAGTGTCAGGTGTCTCCTTGGAAGCAGCCTGTCTTCACTCCCTGCTCTCATAGTGCGCTTTAACATAGCCAGCAACAGGACTAGCCCATGTGTACATGGCTGCACGCCAAATGTCTCTTCTTGACTCCCATGGCACACAGCCCAGCCATAAGGGCACGTATGGTCCAGCCTCATGGCCATCCTCACTTTGATCATAGAATCATAGAATATCAGGGTTGGAAGGGACCTTAGTAGGTCATCTAGTCCAACCCCCTGCTTAAAGCAGGATCAATCCCCAATTTTTTCCCCAGATCCCCAAATGGCCCCCTCAAGGATTGAACTCACAACCCTGGGTTTAGCAGGCCAATGCTCAAACCACTGAGCTATCCCTCCCCCCCCGGGGAGGGATAGCTCATGTAACCGTCTCGTGAGATAGGGAACGGGAAAGGGTAGCAAAACGCAAGTATCACAGCAAAACCGAATAAGAAAAAGAATGCACAGAAAAGAGGAGATGGCAGCAACTGTATTGAGACATGACACAAGGCAGCATGCCAAGAAGCCAGTCCGTCCCAGCTGGGGCCTCTGACCAGAAACATTTGAGGGCACGTCTACACTTAAAACGCTGCATCGGCACAGCTGCACCAATGCAGCCGTGCCACTGTAGCATGGTAATGAAGACACTCTGAGCCAATGGGAGAGAGCTCTCCCGTGTGCGTAGTTAATCCGCCTCCCTGGAGGTGGTAGCTACATCGGTGGGAGAAGCTCTTCTGCCGACATAGCGCTGTCTACATGGGGGTTGGGTTGGTATAACAATGTTGCTCAGGATTGTGGATTTTTCTCACCGCTGAGCGATGTAGTTATACCGATATAGGTCTGTAGTGTAGACCAGACCTGAGAAACACTGACATAGGGTGTTCTCTAAATCTCAAGGCTGTAACACTGAGGATGTCACGTGCTCATTGTCCATTGCTCATAACTCTCTTTACTGGCATGTCTTTCCTGCAGCTGCAGTTTGAGTTTTAAACAAAGGGGGGTGAGGGGAGGATTCTGTATGAGCTGAATCAGGGAGGAACATCAAATTCATCAAGAGCCATCAATCATATATAATGGAAGGAGTCTATTTATATCATGATTCGCCAGTCTCTATCTCCTTATGATAAATACCCAGAATGTTCCTGTGTCCTCCTCTTCATCTTCCCCAGTAGTAGCAACAGCATCATACTTTGCTTCAGTGCTCACATCTTCCATGTCGGTGATATTCTCAGAATAGCGTCAGTAACACCTGCTCTCAATCCGCTGGCCACTTATCTGCTGCCTTCAGGGTCCAGCTTTTCTCCTTGTTCCCAGGATGAGCAGGTGCTGCTAAAAGAGGCAAACTCAGTATTTGCAGTTTGGTGGCCTTTTTGGTATAGTTCTCCTCCTCTCACCTCCAGGCAATCTGTCTGATGGGGCCTACGCTTGTAGTTTTACTCCAAAAGAGCTTGGGTTTCTATACCATAGTCAGTTTTCACTAGGTAACCTCAGCACGGATAGCACAGATTCTTCACATCCATTTCTTGTGCCTGCATACGCTCGTTGCTTTTGTCTTTTTACTTCTTGTCACGGAGGCGCCTCCTCCTGGCAACTGTGGGGATTAGCTCTTTCCAGGTGCTGCTTTCCTCTGGTGGTGTGTCTCACTCCTGGAGCTGGAGCTTGCTGTCTGTGGCTTGGCCCGCCAGCCTGGCCACTAAGGTCCTCCCCTTCCAGTGGAATCACACTCCTTCTGGACCAGCTGTCTGGCTGGCATCTCCAACGCCCTGCACCACTTCCCAATGACTGGTAGGAGAACCCAGGCCCACCCTCTACCTTGGGGTCCAGCTCAGGGACCCTAGAACATGCAGCGAAGGCCTGTATGGTCCTAGCCCTTGCTGCTGTTTCCCTGGACTACTTCCTACATAACTGGCTCCCCTCTCTTTGGGTTTGCCAGCCCACTCTCCCTCCTCTCAGGGAGTGATGGTGGCCTCCTTCCCTGCAACCTCCCTTTGCTACTTGAACCCCTTGGGCTTTGTACAGGTCCTGCTTGCTGATGCCCAGCTGTGCCTGCTTATAATTAGTGGCCTCCTTGTAGCCTACATCTCTCCCCTATTTGCTGCTTAATTTGTTAATTAGGCCTGGCTGGCCTAATTTACCCTCTCAGGGCCAATGTGGGGAATACACCCCATCACACTTCCCTACCACAGACTGCAGCAGCCCTGTACGGGAGTAACTCCAGAAATCATGACTCATCCTCACTGATAAGGATGATCCCATCAGGTTAAAGCAGCTTCATTTCCAGCAGAGTGAATGTTATCATTGGCATCCTAGAGAAACCTAAAGTAAATAGCCCAAGACCACTGGGAGCAAAGGTCTATATAATGCGTTACACTGCATAAAAGATTGAGCCGATGAGGACCGAGCCAAAGTGAAAAGTATAAGTAGGGGCATTTCCAGCAGATCGAGGGACGTGATTATTCCCCTCTATTCGGCACTGGTGAGGCCTCATTTGGAGTACTGTGTCCAGTTTTGGGCCCCACACTACAAGAAGGATGTGGATAAATTGGAAAGAGTCCAACAGAGGGCAACAAAAACGATTAGGGGGCTGGAGCACATGACTTATGAGGAGAGGCTGAGGGAACTGGGATTGTTTAGCCTGCAGAAGAGAAGAGTGAGGGGGGATTTGATAGCTGCTTTCAACTACCTAAAAGTGGGTTCCAAAGAGGATGGATCTAGACTGTTCTCAGTGGTAGAAGATGACAGACAAGGAGTAATGGTCTCAAGTTGCAGAGGGGGAGGTTTAGGTTGGATATTAGGAAAAACTTTTTCACTAGTAGGGTGGTGAAGCACTGGAATGGGTTACCTAGGGAGGTGGTGGAATCTCCTTCCTTAGAGGTTTTAAGGTCAGGCTTGACAAAGCCCTGGCTGGGATGATTTAGTTGGGGTTGGTCCTGCTTTGAGCAGGGGGTTGGACTAGATGACCTCCTGAGGTCCCTTCCAACCCTGAGATTCTATGATTCTATGAAAAGCTTGCTCGTGAGTCAACTGCTGGTGGTATCACTTTTCAATTTGTTCCATCCCACTCCATTACTCATTTACCATTTATAGAAGAAATGAGCGAGATCTAATCCTAATATTCCTTCAGGCTGTCTTGGTAGAAAATCAAGTACTGCTTCCTTTGATTATGCATAATGTTCTCCCTCTCCACCTCTTGCAAAGTATGCTCCTATCATTCTCGGTCATACTTCAGATTGCAAAGACATGTAAACTGAACTCATGTGGATTACTTTCTCTTTTGAACCTTATTTGCTTCAGTTTCTAACTCGAGCCTCCAGAGAGGGCAGAGGTTCAGCAGTATTTAGCATGTCCCCCAGATGGTGAAATGTGGTATTTCATCCAGTTTGCCTGCTCAGGTTCACTGTGACCCTTTCCCCCTTTCATTCATTTTCTCCACTTCTGCAGGATAGAACAGTTGCTGCACATGGTGGCTTTTCTTGGCGCGAAGCCTTTTGTGAGCTTTCACTCTGCTGAACGTTCTTTGAGTCTCCCAGTTGGTGCTGCCATTCAGGCGACTCAGCCTAATCATTGAGACGTGCTGCTTTCTTTGTCGCGTTTCCCAGGGTCTGCTGCTGCATGTCTGCTTCCTGCTGCGTGTGCTCACATAGTGCTTGATGATGTAGTTCTCAGATTAAGCTACACATGCCTTTCCAGGGGCTGTAATGCTTCATCTGAGAGCCGTGATTTCCATATCCACGGGCATGTAAGGGAGTGAATTCAGTCCCCCGCCCCCGTTCTGTGGTATTTTTCTTTCACTTCAGCAGTGAGTTAATTTGGCTTTTTTCTTTCTCTCATGATGCGTAGATTATAACTAAATTGCTGGCATGTTTCTGGTATGCAGTTGAGGGGACAGTTTGACCACTAAAGGCAGCAACTACTGCTCTGATCTGATAGCGCCTGGCAGAGGGAGTGCCAGGGTTTTCAGTCCTTGTTTTGAATCCTGTTGAGCTGAGGTGGGGGTGGGGAGGGCAAGTGTGCTGTTTCCTGGAGGTGCATTGATATACAGAGATTACAAAAACATACTGATTCCCAGAACAAAAGCCAAATATTGAATTGTTAAGGTCTTCATTTGTTCATTCCCCACCCATCTCTCTCCTTTTTGGGCTGGTCAACATCCTCTTCTTCCACTTCCTTTAATCAGCAGCTCATGTTTTGGCTCCATATCAGTGTCTGCAGCTGGATTTTGTATTCAGTTCCATCATCCTCGTCTTCTATGCCTGGTGCATGGATTCAATGAGAGGGAGGTGAATTGACATAGAAGTCTATTGACTATACTGGATCCCAGTAGGGGTGCAAATGTAACCCACACACCTTCTGGGTGTGGTGCTCTGTCCCATCGGGTGGTACTGAGACCACTTAGAGAGAGATTAATGAGTCTTCTCTACAGCTTTAGCAAACAGCCAGTTGGCTTTTAGCTCATGCGGTAGAGGCTCATGCACTAAGCTCAAGAGGTCCTAGGTTCGATCCCATCCACTGATGACCGGGGTCTGTCAGCGTTACAAGTGGGGGCTCCTCCGGGATTTCAAGTGGGAAGTCTCTGAAGCTCGGGACGCGCTTCCTCAGCTAGGGAAAGTGTGTAACCCACACACCTGGGGGTGGTGTTCTGTCCCATCTAGTGGCACCAAGACCACTCAGAGAGAGTTAAATGAGTCTGCTCTACAGCCTCAGCTAACAGCCAGTTGGCTTTAAGCTGATAAGGTAGAGGGTCATGCACTAAACTCCAGAGGCCCCAGGTTTGATCCTGCCCACTGATGACCGGGGGTCTGTCGGCATTACATAAAGATATCTGTAAATAGAATAAATATTGCTCCTGTCTCATTTTTCAGCAGCACACATGTATCACTTTGTAGTGGCACAAATTACTGTAAAATGCTAATTATATCAACTTTTTGCATTTCCTTCAAGGTTTGGTCAAGTGCTGTCTTTCTGGCCTGTAACTGATTGTTTCTTGACAGCAAGAGAACCATCTTGAGCTGTGGGGGCTTCATCTGTTATCTGCCCATCTCCCAAACTTTCTCTAGTCCTTGGGCTTCATGAGGAAAAGATGGTGCAGCATTTCATATGCCCTTCTGACTATCCTGTCTGTTTTACATTGCTCGGTCCTTCACAAATACATCAGGGGCACAGATGCATTCCGGGAGGTATAGCAAGCACATCCTGGTTAGGAATAGATTGTGTTAATCCATTTGTATCCTGTTTCCTGCCAGTGTCCCGTCTGCTAAACTTCTCATACCAAAGATCCATAGTGTCTTGTGCGAAGTTGCTCTTTCCCCTCTCTGCCTTTGTATATGTTTATCATACCATCTGTGCTGTACCTTATACATGATAGGATAGTATAAACGGCACATTTTTACAGGCTTGAGTCTTAGTGTGATGTGGTGTTACCAAATGTCAAACAGAAAGATTTGTGAACAAATGAAAAAGGCACCTTGGAGTTGCAACACTTCCATCTCTTACCCGGCACAAAGCCTGTTGTTAGAATCCAATGACAAAAAGAAAAACGCATCCATTAGCTTCTATGCAATAATCTTAAGCCTTATTCATTTCTCCTCGATTAAAGGGGAAATAAATCTGGGTTCACTTTACCCACCCATCACTCCAGCTTGGCCCAAACTGAACTAGAAATTTATACATGCGGAGACCCAAATGGAGTTTATTGTGGTGGGGGAGCTGAGACACCCCACAACTCTGAGCAAGGTGGGCAGGATTGGTGGTCAAGTCACATGCAGAGGGGTACCAGCCCAGCCACCCACTCATTCCTCCTCTTTCAGGAGAGAATAAGAAATGTAAAAATCCAGCATTTACTGTTTCAGAGTCATTACCACAGCAAACAGGAGGCACCGGAATAATCTGCTTAGGGGAAAGGAGCCAACTTCACAAAGACATAATGGAAATTTTCCTGGGAAATACAGCGTTGTAATAAGTCTAGAAGTCTTAGCCCACTCTTACTGCTAGGATCCAAAACCCCAAAGTTGTTAAAACGTAAACCAAGATGGGGTTTTATAGTGTGCTATGGCAGATAATGGCCTCTCTTAATGTCTTCCGGTATCTTTGCCTAAATCTCCAGGAAAGGATGGAAATGAAAACGGGACTTTCAGCTCTGTCCTACTCAGAAATCACTCGTCAGCACACAGCATGTGCACCACGTATGTCCTCTTAATAGGCCTGCAGCGGGGGCTGAGCCCTGCATAGGCTTCTATGCAGTGCAAATCATGGGTAATCTAGGAATCACCAGCTCTCCATCAGTGACCATCTCTCGCTTTTTTCAAGTGATGAGGCACCTCATTGCATTCGTCTTCTCTGCAGAGTCTAAGCCATACTTTCACACGAGGAATTGCTGTCTAATAATTTCATAGATTCGTAGATTCCAAGACCTGAAGGGGCCATTGTGATCATCTAGTCTGACCTTCTCTATAACACAGGCTGCAGAACTTCCCCAAAATAATTCCTGGAGCAGATCTTTTGGAGAAACATCTAATTGTGATTTTAAAAATTGTCGGTGATGAGAATCCACCACGGCCCTTGGTAAATTGTTCCAGTGGTTAATTACTTTCACCCCTAAAAAATGACGCCTTATTTCCAGTCTGAACGTATCTTGCTTCAACTTCGAGCCATTGGATCATGTTATACCTTTCTCTGCCAGATTAGAATAGGGGCCTAGGAGCCAGAACTACTGAGTTCTTTTTTCCCAGCTCTTTCACTGACTTTTAGAGTGATCTTGGACAAGTCACTTGTGCCTCAGTTTACCCATCTGTAAAATGTGTGTAATGTATTGTCTATCTCTCAGAGGTGTTGAGGCTTGATTTATGTCTTGAAGTTCCGCAGATTAAAGAGGGTGTGGAGGGAAAGTAACTATTTTCTATCATCTTTAAATTATCTAGATGTGATTTTCCTAGGCACTTTGGGATCTGTCCCATGAAGTTTTAGCCATTTATTTTTTGAACTTCCATCACAAATACTCACTTCTCCATGTCAAGCTATTCCCACTGGCAGGACTAGGAGGAGTCGGATGCTTATTTGATGAGGTTCACTGCGTTACGAGAAGTCTCTAATCCCAATAAATCCCATCTTTACCTGTTGGACCACAGTGGGTGAAATCGCCCTTCACGCTAATTACTGTTAGTGGAAGAATCTCACAAAGAGTACCTAATAAGCGTTTGGCCTGTGAGAGGGAGCATGGCTTCACGGGTCTGAGTACATTACTGCCAGGCTTCTTCACATGGGAAGGAAGAAAGAGCAGGGGATATCATCTGATCTCCCCTCCCCCCAAAAAGACAGTTACTTTCTTTGTAAGGTAGCTGTGAGAATGCATTACACAATTTAAATGATAATCCCTCTAAGAACCGATCTTGCGTTACTTGTTAGCCCTCTTATGGCTCTTTGGATCTCAGCCACTCTAATCTCCGAATCCAGAAACGGTCTGATTGCTCCAAGTACTTTGGAAATGCCCTGCATCTTCAGGGTTAACTATTCTCTTGAGGGTAGGGGAGTTATATAAACGCCTCATTAAAATCCTTCCATTTTAGATGAAGTGAAGCGCTCCTCTTAAGTCTTGATTTCTGGGATGTTTCTTTTGATTCCTCCTTTTGTAGCTGCCAAGTGAACAGACTCCTGTGAGCCTGCTCTGCAGCCCTGACTCATCCAGGTAGGCCCTCACGGAGTTGACTTGAATGTAGCTGAGGGCCGCAGGGTCTAGCTCAGTGTTTGTCCCAGTGAGAGGAAACAGAAACATAGTTTTGGTTAAATATTAAAGGTGGATAATGTCTAATATTCTCTGTCCTTGGAAATCCTAGTAAGAGTCTATTTTTCCAGGATTTTTTATAAATATATGAAGATTTTGCAACATTCTCTAAAGATAATCAGACTCCAAATGTGCCTCTTCTTCTCTGCAATTTTGTTCTGTAGCCAGATCCCCTCATCAGAGAATGCTGTCTCCCCAGCTCTCCTGTGCTTTGTCTTGGGCTTTGTGGTCTGCATTGGCCCAAAGGAGTGCAGCTGTCATAGTGGTTGACAGATCAACATTTAGTCTTTGATGTAGCTGGGACATGACCCGTTTGTGACATTCCCATTTGTTATCTGGACCGGTGATCTGCTAGGTCACTCCAGTCCTTGACTCTGGGAGCCAACCTTACCCTGTGAGAACCCCCATTCCTGGGCTGTTCACGCACAGCCTCTGGCATGTAAGCTGCTCCTTGGATTGTGCAAACAAATGACACTAGCCAATATCTCCGGTCCCAGACACAACCCTAGGAACCTCCGTCTTGCAGTGTCCAGTTATGCCCGCTGGATGCTGCAAGCTTATATGAGTTTGTCAATTTAACAAAGAAATTGATATGTACCAGGCTTGTTATTCCATGGGGAGTCTCTGACACGCTTCAAACCAAATGCACTGCTTCAGGTAGAATAAACAAACAAATGTATTAACTACAAAAGATAGATTTTAAGCGATTATAAGTCAAAGCATAACAAGTCAGATTTGGTCAAATGAAATAAAAGCAAAATGCATTGTAAGCTGATCTGAACACTTTCAGTGCTTCTCACTACAGGCTGTCTGGTTGCTCTTCAGCCAGGCTCGCCCCTTTGATCAGCATTTCAGTCACTTGGTGTGGTGTCTGTAGATGTCGGTGGAAGAGAGAGGAAGAGCATGGCAAACGTCTCTCCCTTTTATCATGTTCTTTCTTCCCTCTTGGCTTTGCCCCTTTCCCCTTCAGAGTCAAGTGAGCATTACCTCATCACAGTTCCAAACTGAACAAAGGAAAGGGATGATTCCCTCGAGACTCCAACAGATTCTTTTGCTGCTGTCTAGGCCAGTGTCCTTTGTTCCTATGAGGCTGGGTTTGTCCCAGACACACCCTGATGAGGTGTGAACTGCCTCTCAGCTCTTGGGGAGTTTTTTCCTGGGCTTATTTTAAGACATGAGGACGCATTTTCAGCCTCATAACTATATACATGAAATTATAACCTATAAAATCACTATAACAACCATGCTCGGGGCATCATGAGCCTTCTGAAGACACTCAACATGACAAACTTTGCATTGGATACCACACAATCATTTTACAAGGACGAACATGGGGGTGCTGGGTGTTCCCCCGAGGTACAGAGCGTCACACCATTAAATTAAGGGTTCTTATACCATGCCCATCACCGTAGTGTCTGAGCCTTCTCTTCAGCATTGGTTGGGGATCCTCTGTTAAGAAAGGTAAGTGTGTTTTCTGGTGATCTCAAGGGGATTTGTAGGTCTGGGTGGGCATCAGTCCTTCCTGCCTGCTGTTTCTAGGTCCATAATTATTTCTAGTGCTGTTAATTGTTTCCCTGTGGTGCAAAGAAAACATTGCAAAGCAGATCATAATATTTCCATCTTTGAATTAAACTATTGATTTGTAACTTTTTTCCCCCAGTAACTCGTCATAACCACCTAAAGGATTTCATGTTGGTGGTGTCCATTGTCATTGGAGTAGGTGGCTGCTGGTTTGCCTACATCCAGAACCGCTACTCAAAGGAGCACGTGAAGAGGATGATGAAAGACCTAGAAGGGCTTCACAGAGCTGAGCAGAGTCTGCATGACCTTCAAGAAAGGTGAGTCCTGCTTAACCACCCACCTCCAGACAAAGCTTAAATCTCCGCTGCTAGTTTGGATTAAACCAGTAGCAGTCCTCCTCTTATGCTGTATGGGTATCCGCCAAAAGCACCTGGCCGCTTAGGTCATCATAGCAAACGTATTAGCCAGTTGACATTACTGATGTGGCTGCACAGTCTTTGAATGCGTTTGGGCAGCTAGTTAAGAAATGTGGATATAACCTCACCCTTGCCACTCCCTGCACAATTTGCACTGGTTAGATGTACTTGGGATGTCCCCCATGAAGACTAGAGGAGTTAAAACTAGCCTCATATGCTATTATAAAGCCCTGCGTCTGTCGTGTAATGTCACTGTGCTGAATTGGCAGCATGAGGCACAAGCGTCTCACGTATTTTTAGTGGACTTGAGCAGCTCAGATAGGAGTTAAGGCTGAATGCTGATTTCCACCCCAATTCCCTTTTGTTGGTTGCTCATGTTCTTCTCAAATTCGGGTTGGGCTGGAATTTTTATAAAGAGAATGAATTTTGTGGGAACGTTTTCACCCAATCAGTTGTGCTGTCTTTGAGACCGTTAAATGTGAAGGGCCTGGTTTCTCCCCCCTAAAGTCCGTCATATTCCAACTAGAACTTCCGTACTTTGATCATTAACAACTGCAAGCGCTCTTGATTCTTAGCTAACATGACTTGGATGCCCCTGCTGTAGTCGACAGGGGCTTGACACCCTTGTGTTTGAGCCTATTGTCTTACTTTAAATGGGAACTTGCTGCCGATGCGTCATACTTTCCTGTGTTACAGCAGTGAAGCTGGGCAGCAATTGTTCCTTTGTGTCGGTCCAAACGGTATTGAAAGAAAGCAGAATTCTTGTGCTTTCCTTTTAAAACCACAAAATAGATCTGCTCTTACAGAAAGAAAGAGCCTTTCAAAAAGAATGTTAAGTAATCTGGCTCCTTCAGAATCCATCGTCTGGACTGGCTCAGGTTGCATCTTCATATTAGCCAAGAGAGAGGGTGAAACACGTCGATATTCTGGAAATGGTTCAGGAGAGGAATTTGGCCAGATTTCCTCATGGATTCTTCCTCTGAAGAATCTGGAGGAGCCACCGCTTCCCATGCACTACAGGGATATCCAGATCTCATAAGTTGTTTACTAGGAAGCACAAAAAAAGTTAGAAAATTCAGTACTGGAACATTAAACGTAAGCAGCTGAAACATTTTTATGATGAACGAGAGACTGAGTTCATTTCTTCTTTGGCAAAATACTGTGGGCTGAAGAATGCAACTTTTGCTCACGTGAGTAATGGCATTGACCTCAACATGGCTATTTACATGTGTAATGGCTGCTACAGGTCCTATATATGGACAAAGGACTACACTGACAATCTCATTTTCTTTTTCAAAAAAGGTTAGTTTCTTGCAGAAATCACTCTTTTTAACAGAGCCTGGTAGATTTGGGCTCTAATTGTTTTTACTTGTCTCTTGAATGTAATTTTCAAAGATAAAGAGTCCAGTCTGGTTGCCATAGAAGTCGATGGCTAAACTCCCCATGACTGCAGTGTGAGCAGACTTGTATGCCAGTTGTGTGCGTGCGCTAGCTAGCGTGAAAAGTTGCCTGTGCATGTGCCAGCATCTCAGGAATGTAAACCTGCCAGGAAGATTTTTACAAACACTTCAGCCATTGGAAACAGTGCCATATGCACACACAGTCCTGGAGCCTGGTCCTCACCTATCCCGTCAGAACAGCTGGCAGAGAATAGCCCCCTGCTCATGGGTGTTGTGTTTGCGAGAACTTTCTTCTGTCAAGTAGCTGTGTATGATGACATAAGTTGGCATTCACCTGAAAGGAAAGATGTGTGTCAAGATGATGGTGCCAAACTCACCACCTTCCCTTCTTGGTGACACACATATGATCTGCTTTGTTCCTGACATGGAGAGGAAAAACTACATTTACTGTATGTCTTCAAGGCAGCCAGTTCTGAGCAACAGATCATTTCAGAGTTGTGTATAATTTTACCATTGCCAGATTGCAATTCCCTGAAGAAAAAGGATTTGCTAAAGTGAGAAACTAAAAGGATTTCCTATTTAAAGTCTGACTGCGCATTGAGATAATTACTGTAGAGCAGTGTTTCCCAAACTTGGGACGCCACTTATTCAGGGAAAGCCCCTGGCGGCCAGTACGTCCCTCGTCCCGCACCGCTTCCCGCAGCCCCCATTGGCCGGGCACAGCGAACTGCGGCCAGTGGGAGCCGCGATCGGCCAAACCTGCAGACGCGGCAAGTAAACAAACCGGCCGAGCGCGCCAGGGGCTTTCCCTGAACAAGCGACGTCCCAAGTTTGGGGAACACTGCTGTAGAGCATCAGAATTTGACTCTGTACCTTTAAGTGTATGCTTTTATGTAGGACCTGGAGGCAACTGCTGAGTTTATGCTGGGGATTCAAGAGTAACTTATCCTGTAGGCCAGGCCTGCACAACATGCGGCCTGGGGGTCACATGCGTCCCGCGTAGGCTCACAGTGCGGCCCACGGAGGGATGAGTAGGTGGGCTCACTGTGCTGCCCAAAATCTGGGACTGTGTCCGTTGGTCCTTTTTGCTGCTTGTCTCTGGGCTGGGGGTTGTCCCAATGCGGCAAAGAGGGTGTTCCCAAAGGAAGGTGCTTGCTTCTAACCCCCGAGGCCGTCAGTATGTCTGCTCTTCTCTAGTCAGCCCACTTGACAAGTTTAATAGTCCTTGGTCTGGTTCCCATCCCCTCTCCAAGGGTTGCAGCTGTCTGGAGGTGCCTGCCTTCCACGCCTTCCTCATTCACACCTCATTCATTCAACAGGGCAATTGAATACAAAGTGGGGGGAGGTTTATTCTACTTCTAGCAAAAAGACATTTTTCTTTTACCTTAATTATACTACCTTAGGGGCTCGCTGTAACATATTACCAAGGTTCAATACAAAGTCCTATAAAAGTTATACAAAAATGCATAATGCAGAGATTTATCTACAACTGCATTGATTGACTGTTGTGTGCAGTAATATAGTGACCCCTGGGGTGGTGAAGAGGGGTGTGATGGTGGGGCCAAGCGGGGAGGGGGCGGGTCCTATTTTACTGCTGTAATCTGGTCACCCTATGCGCGCTGTTTCTTTCCCCCTCTACAGGCTTCCACACCCCAGCGCTGGGGAAGGAGGGGTTGTTTCTGCGGGGCGGGCGGCGCTGGGGGAGGGGCGGGGTGTTTCCGCGGGGCCGGGGGGTTTCGGCCCTCAGCTGTTTTCTTTGGAGTAATATGGCCCTCGCCGCTTTACGAGTTGTGCAGGCCTGTTGTAGGCATTGGGCCTAAATACTAACATTGCTGCAAACATGCTGTGTAAGACATGACCTTGGGATCTGTCATTGAAGATAGGACAACATAAACAAGTAGATGTGCCCGTGGACGTTCGCTAATCTGACCTAAAGCCAAACAGGAAGAAACCTGAAACCGCACATGCCAGGCACAGCTAAAAGCTTCAGAGAGACCTCCTCATGACAGGTCTGCAGAGCATTAAAGTAGGAAGGATTGTCTGTGGATAGAGCACTGACCTGGAAGGAAGGAGGTTAGTGATCATTTCCTGGCTCAGCCACAGACTCCCTGGTGACCTTGTGCAAACTGACTTGCCCAGGGTAGACTCAGTCCCCTTCTGTAAAAAGGGAATAATACTCCCCTACCTCACATGATGTTGAGAGGATACATTTACTAGTCTGCCAGATGCTCAGATGCTACAGTGATAGCATTCTCTATGTACAAGACATCTTTCAGTGGTCCAAATGGAAGTAATTCCATGGTTCTCTTTGAAAAATTGTGAAAAATCTGGGTACCAGACAAATGATGTGAGTCGCACTGAAACAGGTGTCTGTCCCAGGTACTGAGTACATCAGTGGTCCCCAACGCGGTGCCCGCGGGCACCATGGCGCCCGCTGGGGCATTTATGTGCGCCCGCCGTCAAGGCCGGCGCCAAGGAACGAAGAGGCGCACTTCTGGCGGAGAAGCTGCCGCCGAAATGCCACCGAGGAATGCGGCCACCGAAGAAGCGTCGCTGCCGAAATGCTGCCGAGAAGCATTGCTGCTCGCCACACTCTTGTGAATGCATGAGTGTGTTCTTGGCCACAGAAAGGTTGGGGACTACTGGAGTACATAATGCCTTTTCCACGGTCTATCAAATGGCTACTCCGTTGCCTCACTTAGAACTTTGTGAGGGCCTTTGAGATACCTAGAGCAGGAAAGATTGATACAGGACGCCAAATTCTGTTCTAATCTAGAACATTTGACAGGGTATCCCTTAATGGAGACTGTTCCCAGGAAGTCTTCCAAATTGCTTGCACTTACAGCAGTGTAAATTCAGAATAACTCCACTGAACTCAGTGGAGCTCCACTAGTGCAAAACTGGCGTGCGTGAATCCAGTCACACTGACGGAGAACATGCAGGGGAAAGGTCTTTTTTGTCTCTGGTGAGCAACAGAGGAAATGGTGGACTGTCATTTTCATGAAACATGAATAATAAAAGGGGGGGTGTACAGAAGAACTCTGACTAGTGCATTCGAGAGAAATATTAAGGATTAATCTCTTTGCCACCCCCCATGACACACACACCACCGGGACATTTCCCCTTTAAACAGAGGGCATTCTAATGTGTGTGGAGTATTAACAAGCCTAGTATGGAAGTGATGGAGCAATGATCCATGGAGGGCAGAGAGCGTGGGTTTATCTCTAAACTTGGAACGTCTCAATAGGATTCTTTTAAAATTAGGAATGAAAACATGTGCATTTCTCAGCAGAACTGTAAATTGAAAATAAACCCTTGTCCAGCAGCACAGCCAACAAAAGGCTGAAGAAAGTCCAGCCCATCCAAATTCGTTTTGAATTGCCATCTCTACACCATGAGGAGGCTTGTGTTTACACTGTTCTCTGGGGATTGCACTCTTAAGTGGAGCAGTGGACTGCTCCCCTCCAGCCCCTACTCCCAAAACATGGGTTTCATTTGTTCATAGTAATGTTTCGAAATGCGTCTTTAACATTCTTCCCATTTTTTAAATCTGGGCTGTGAAGTAAACAGAAGGCAGATGCAGTCCTTTTGTTTTGTACAAGGTCTCGAAGAGAGCCGTCTAAATGTGTATATTACACAGAGCAGAATTCTGTGATAAGGATCGGCTTCACCTCGTTTAGTTTGTTTGTATCTGAATGGTCACTTGTGGGCCCGTGAAACAAGCGTTTCTCAAAGCAGAAGTGCATAGAAGCAAAGTCTCGTGCAGGCAGGTTCTGCTTCCCTATCCCTCTTTGAGCTTTAACAAAAGTCAGCCCTCCTGGCGTCTGGTTTGTTCCCACAAACAGGCACTCTTCCTGGGGCTAGAGGTTTTCCTTGCCATCTCCTCAGAGGGTCTGATTCCTCACAGTGCATCTAAAGGAAACCTGCCAGCCAAGGCTTCTAGTGGCCTGGTTGCCACTAGAAGCCTTGGCTGGCAGTGCCCTTGATTGCTGTTTGTTCCTGGAGCACCTCAGAGCTGCTGGGCTGCACATCAGTGGCATGGCCAGGTTTAGAGCACAGGGGGAGCGGCGCTATAAAAAGGCGCCTCCCCGCTCCCCCTGTACTCACCCCGGCAGCGCTTTAAAGGGCCCGGGGCTCCAGCCGCTGCGGAGCCCCCGGGCCTTTTAAATCCCTGCCCGAGCCCGGCTCCGGCAGCGGGGCTGGGGGTGGCACTTTAAAAGGCCCGCAGCTCCCCACAGCGGCAGGAGCCGCCGGCCTTTTAAAGCGCCTCCCGCAGCGGGCCTCGGGCGGCGCCTTAGCGCCCCTTCTCCTCACAGGGGGAGCAGTTGCTCCCCCTGCTCCCCCCCAGCTACGCTACTGCTGCACATATGTCACAGTCATTTCCCTTCTTTTGGTTTGGAAATGGGGGTAAATAATCCGAAACTGGGCTGTTATTCCTGTTATTCCAGTTTGGGGGTTGGGAACGCTGGATGAGAAGAGATTTGGTGACTGGAAATGCTTTTGCTCTTAGCTGGGATGATTCAGCCTGCAGTTTAGTTTTTAAAAGTCTTCCGCAGCCTGGTCTATAGCTATTTTCGTAGCCAGTCACTGAATCTTTACGCTTAAGCCCAGTAATGGTTTCATTGGCTCTGTTTATGCCTGCCTGACCTCAGAAAGCTTTTATCTTCATAACTCCTAAAGCATACTACGGTTATCCTAAAACGCCCAACAAATCCTAAAAAGGAAACTGACTGACCAGAACATGGAGTATAAATAGAAAGGATGGGTTTGTTTAAGTTGGGACCGTAACCTGACCTGCAGGGACAAGGGACAAAAATGTCCTCACAGTGCACTCTGGGTCAGAAGGTCTCTACTATTTAAACACACTGTTGTGTCCGGCTATTATTGATTTACCTTCTAGTGTAGCACAGGATCTCTGGAGAAAAGAGGAAAACAACTCAGAGTTTAAGGCCAGAAGGGACCATTAGACCATCTAGTCTGACCTCCTGCACATCAGACCCTAGAATTTCATCCAGTTACCCCGGCATTGAGCCCAATAATGTGTGTTTGAAGCATCTTCTAGGAAGGCATCAAAAGGTGGAGAATTCACCACTTCCCTTGGTAGTTGGTTCCAGTGGTTAATCACCCTGTTAAAAAAGTGTGCCTTATTGCCAGTGCTTAATTAGGTGCCGGGGGCTCAAGCAATTTTTTTACTTTCATAACTGATGTGGCAAACCCAGAGGTGCCGGGACTCAGCCCTGGCACAAATGAAGCACTGCTTATTGCTAAGTTGAGTGTGTCTGGCACAGCTTCCAGCCATTGGTTCTTGTTGTGCCTTTCTCCACTAGATTAAGAACCCTCTAGTACCCAGTGTTTTCTCCCCAGGAAGGTACTTATACAGCATTAGTCTTTGTAGCCTAAGTGATAAAGTGAACGCCCCCCCCCCCACACACACACAGACACACACGTTTCAACTGAATACATGCTGCAGAATCATTGTCTTAAAATTGGCACTCTGTCTGCTGTTAGAAACGATCATTGTACTTAATTTATTTTAAAGAATAACTAACATTTGGAATTTGAAGTGGTTTTGGTGACAAACACTAGAGACTCCAGTGACCTTGTTCTTTGTACAGGCCAGTCGGAGTGAGTCGGGTTCATTCCTGATGTCACTTTGATGACTTCAGTGGAATAACACTAGGGTAGAATTGGTCCTAGTACATCCTCTCCCGCTTTGCACCTCACGTTTTCTTCCTCCGTAGCTTAATTCTTCCTCAGTGCACTCAGGACGCTGCAGCGCCAAGGTGCTGTGTCAGAGGGAGGTAGCAGCACAGACTTGGAAGCAAATGAAAATGCAGTAAAAAGCCTGAAACAGCAGGCTGAGAGAGGGTACCTGAAAAGCTATTGAACAGAGCAGTGTTGGGTCCTTAAAAATCCTGGGCTGCTCCAGCATCAGTTTTCCTGACCGAAGAGTAAATAATCTGTAATTTTCTTTTGCATCCATGCAAAATCAATACTGATTTAATCCCATGTTGGAGAAAATGACCCACTCCTGGATCCAGTGGGAAATGGAGTATGTAGGCAGATCTCATCTGCATATATACACATGCGCAGCCACGTCCCGAGGCCCATTAAAACTCACGTTTTTATCTCCTTGAAGTAGACTGATATAGATTATGTCCATTTCCATAATGGCAACGGCCTCTGTTTCTGGGTTTCTGTGAATACGCAGAAGAATCGAATGAGTTTGCAGCGCATTTCATGAGACTGTGGCTTGCGTTCTCCTGGTATTTAAAAAATAAACATGGCTGAAAATCTGAAGTTGATCATTTAGTTTCATGGCAACCTTTTCTGAATGTTGGCGTTTCAGTGCTACAGAGACGCTGTGCTGAATTGTGCTTTCCCTCCGGATGTACAGCAGCATCACTCCACTGTTCTCAGTGGAGTTTCTCTGGGTGTACACCAGTGCAGGTGAGAGCAGCATTTGGCCTTGTATGTCCTCACATGTGTGCAGCTAGTCATGCAGTAATTGCTCGGTGGGCTCCTTCACCCGGGTACACACAGCCCTGTGTGCACTAGCAGTTCCCTGTGCCCTGTGTGCATTAGGCTGCAGAAGGCCCAGGAGGAACACCGCACCGTGGAAGTGGAGAAGGTGCATCTGGAGAAGAAGCTCCAAGACGAGATCAGCATCGCCAAGCAAGAGGCACACCGGCTGCGGGAGCTGCGCGAGGGGACAGAGAACGAGCTGAGCAGACAGAAGTACGCCGAGCAGGAGCTGGAGCAGGCAAGCATTGCATACCATACGCACAAGCAGAAATGGGGGGGCGGGACACCCACACGCTGTGTGGCCATTGCTGCATCCCCCTGGGAAACACAGCTAGACTCTCCTTAGTGTGCCCTGGTGCCACCGTTCTCCCAGTTGACCTTAGGGATAGGAGAGATCCAACTATCTCTGCCACTTCCTCATAGAATACTTTCCCCCAAAGGCGCCTTTTCCTGGGGCCCATCCGTGCTGCTCTCTGCAGTCACCAGAGGGGATCCCTGGAGAGCAACACAAGACACGTTTCCAGTGCCGATTGTGCTGCCCTTCACTCCACAGCCTCTGCCGTCCCCGAGGGGAAGGTGTCAAGTTTGATCCATACCCGTGATCCTTCTGTGCTGAGACCCAACCAGAGGGCTGGCCCCTCCCCCTTTGTGCGGCACTTTACTTGCTGTATTTTAGGAGAACTCGAGGCAGCAATTAAATTAATTCTACACTGCTTCTGCAACGCCCCATCCCCCTCTTCCCCTGTGAGCCTCCAAGCAACTTAAACACTTGTTGCCAGAGTTGAGCATTTACATACAATTTCCCAAGACAGTCGTTTCCTGTTTAGGCTCTCACACACAAATACACCTCAAAATACGCTACACTCCAGCATAGCCACCCAAGTGTTGTCATATAAATACAAATTGTATTGTTTGCATTGTGTGTGTCGAGTCACACCCATTGCCCCGTTCCCCTCCTCTTTACATTTGTAATGAAAGCTAAAGCCAGCGGTGACTTAACCAGTCTGTTGTTTCTTAGAGGCCTTCCTGTGGGATTCGTTGAGTGGGTGAGTAATGGCTTTATCCACCCAGCGTGCACTGTGTGATGTAACACAATCACCACTGAAATGAACTAGAGGCCACAGATGTAGTTCACTAGCCACTCCCACTGACCATACAAGCCAAAGGCAACCTGTCAAAGTTGAAGATACTTTTGGGTCCCTGTGAATCCTGAAATCTGAGCTTCTCTTGCACCAGTTGATGCTGCTAAGAAGATCTGGTTTTTCAAAAACCAGGTTGGAGGTGCCTACTGGAGAGCAAAGTTAGCCGTGCCTTAGTGAGATGGGCTTGTCTACTAGCGTTTACATACTGACCCCTTCCAGTGATGTCATTTTACATGGCTACCTTTCTGTTTAGTTTCCCAAACCAGATTTGTTTTGTTTCCATGTGAACCCGGCTGTCCATAAACATTTTGAGCAAATGTCCGGTCTCAGATCTAAGTGGTTCATCTCCACGGTTCTGCTCTGCCTGTGTGCTCAGCACTCCCAGGCACGCAGATACCATGGGGTTGGGTGTGGGGTCAGAACCTAGCTGGATGAGAGAGGATAGAACTCCATGTATGATAGGAGATCAGATCAGTGGAAGTTGAGTTTGGTGTGGAGAATTTAGTCCATCATGAAAATTATGATGCTGTCCCTATATGTCTATGAACGATTTAGGGAAATTACATTTAACATGGTTAAAATTGCAGACAATAGTAAAATGGTGGGTGGTTAACGCTGGAATGTGGCTGCTTTGTAAGTCCCTTTATACCAGTGGTTTTCAAACTGGGGTACGTAAGCTCTTGTCAGTGGGGATGCAAGAAAAATCCTGTAATGTCAGACAGCACATTTTTTTAGTAAGACTTGGCAATCTAATCATAAAGTATATTATGACCCTATCTCACATGGGGGTACGCGGTAGACTACTTTATTTGGAAAGGAGTACACAGCCTAAAAAATGTGACACCCACTGCTCTAGATGGACTGGCAAATGTGCTCACAGATTGAATATATCAGAGGGGTAGCCGTGTTAGTCTGGATCTGTAGAAGCGACAAAGAGTTCTGTGGCACCTTATAGACTAACAGACGTATTGGAGCATAAGCTTTCGTGGGTGAATCCCCACTTCTTCGGATTGAATATGAAATTTCAAATGTCTGAGTGTAGTGTGATGTCCTTGGCTAGAAATAATGCTCAAGCCAAATGCAACTTAAATGGAGTTGAGTTAGTTAACACGGTAAAGGAAACTGATCTGGGTTTACTGAGAGATTCATTTAAACATTTACATTCTCAATCCGGTTTGCAGCTGTCTATCCTGGAAAAAGAAAGGGTGTTCGCCAAAGCTATGTTGACACATGCGTCTTGCTAGCAAAGTGCTAATGTGGACTGAATCCTAGATAGGACCTGTTCCAACCCTCAATAAAGTCAATAGATAGACTCCCGTTGAGGTCACAGGGTGCTGGATCAGAGCCAGAGTGAACAGAGAGAATGCAAGTGACTTTCCTTTATTAACAGTCCAAGGTGTTGTCCCAGTTACAGTGAGGTTCTGCCCACACTGTAAACTTTAACTGTGTGAAAATCAAATCAGGGGACAGCTGTATTTGTACTGTAGACGGGGCCTAAATATGGTGGAATAAGCATGGTGTAGTGATCGAAGGAGCCTGTTTCAAACATTTAGGGTTGATGTTACTGCTTTAAAAGAGAAAGCACACACTATATACTCTTCAAAGACAGCCTTAAACACAGTAAAACCGGCTGTGTTTCTAATCAGGTTTGAGAGGTACAGTGATGTAGGGGTTAGAATGCACTGGGTGGAACTGGGTCTTCTGGGTTCTGGCCCTGTCTTGCTGTCATTCTGAGTAAGTCACTTAGCCTCTTTGTACCTCAGTTTCCCAATCTGTAAAACGAGGCTAATGCCTCATCGACATTGTTTGAGGTTTAATATTTGTACAGCACTTTGAGATCTGATGAAAGGCACTAAATATGTGTAAATTCTTGTTTATGATTACCAAAGCCATGCATTTGTCCAAGGGTTTTGTGCCTTCATTGTGCTTGCCACTTCCTCATTTTTGATCCTCCGGTGAACTTGGAGTTCCTTCAAGTCCAGGCCAGGGAAGAGGCTTGGCTGGGCTGCAGAGAGAGGAATTGCAGCTGGAACATGTGACTGTACTGACCAAGCAGCACACTTGGTGTCTAAATGTTTCTATCTTTTTGCTCCAGTGTGAAAGTCTCCTTTTAACAAGCCCCTTGTGTTTGGCTTAGTCACTGCACTGAAAAGAGGCAGCTGCCTGCTCCGAGTTGTCAGCATGTCTTTGCTTTAAGGAGAGCTGCAATTCCATACCTTGCAGATCAGAAGAGAGGAGGACAGAGGTTTACAGGGCTCGGAGATAAACACTCTGAATACCTTTACTCTGGGCTTGGTTCTCCTCTCATCCAGTCCAGTGTTATTCCAGTTACTCCTCTTCTCCCTCACACCAGCATAAATCAGAATCAGACCCTCCGTCTTCACAGACTGAGGCTAGGTCTACACTACCCCACCCTATCGAACTAAGGTACGCAACTTCAGCTACGTGAATAACGTAGCTGAAGTCGAAGTACCTTAGTTCGAATGAAAAAGCACTTACCCGGGATCCACACGCAGCGCGCAGGCTCCCCCGTCGACTCCGCCTACTCCGTTCGTCGAGCTGGATTACCAGCGTCGACGACGGAGCACTTCCTGGTTCGATTTATCGCGTCTTGACAAGACGCGATAAATCGAACCCAGAACATCGATCGCGCGCCTCCGACGGGACGCGTAAGTATAGACCTACCCTTAGAGAGAGAGAGAGAGACCAGATCTGCATTGCATAAACATTCTGCTTAACCGCACTGGTAGCTGAAGTGATAAGGGACAACCGCAGCCCAATTCCTGATAACGGTAGAGCAAAACGAATCCGAACGGGATCCAGCCTGCAGAATAGAGGGAAGTCCTGTAGGTTGCTCATGCAGCAGCTTGTCCAGTGCAGGATGATCCCCAAGGAAGAGAATGGTGCTGTCCTACCCCGCTGGTAGCACAGTTGTCCCTTTGGCTCAGTGCACAGGAATTCTCCCTCTTATACTGACCCCAAGCCACAGCCAAACTAGGTTTGCTGGAGATTGTTTTTCCTTGTGGTGCTATTACAAGTATTGGGGCTGCAACCAGTTATCCGCTGAGGGGACTACCTTGGAGAGTGCTAACTGGAGTGCAAGGGTCCCCCTCCCCGCCCTACGCCTTCCTGTAATGCCGCTGCTGTGACTGTTTCCGTTACAGGTCCGAATGGCGCTGAAGAACGCAGAGAAGGAGCTTGAATCCCACTGCAGCTGGGCCGCCCCAGAGGCCTTGCAGAAATGGCTCCAGCTGACCCACGAAGTGGAGGTCCAGTACTACAACATCAAGAAGCAGAATGCGGAGAAGCAGCTGCTGGTGGCCAAAGAGGGGGTGAGAACTTCAGTCTCGTCAGTCCTAAATTCTTCCCTCCCTGAGGCTGGGGAATGAAACCCATAGATATTTCCAGCTCCATACACCTAGAACGTCTCTCTCTCTGTGCTGTTCTCGCCTGTCTGCTCTTCCTGCGAACCACCTCCTGATTGATCGCGCTTGCCTGGCGTAGTGCAGCACAGGAACATCCTCGCTTGCAGGGACTCGACCCCAGTCCTAGACCCATGTGTTGCGCTTTGTAGCTCTGGTTTGGGTGAGATATCGTGTAACATCATGACAATAGTCTGTGACTGTTGCTCTGTGCATGGAACCAGAGAGATGTAGGGCTGGAGGGTCCTTAAGAGGTCATCTAGTGATTCTAGTTCATCGCCCCACCCTCCCCTCCGGCCTTGAGGCAGGGTCAAGTAAGACCATCCCTGTCAGGTGTTTCATAGAATCTCAGGGTTGGAAGGGACCTCAGGAGGTCATCTAGTCCAGCCCCCTGCTCAAAGCAGGACCAACCCCAACTAAATCATCCCAGCCAGGGCTTTGTCAAGCCTGACCTTAAAAACCTCTAAGGAAGGAGATTCCACCACCTCCCTAGGTAACCCATTCCAGTGCTTCACCACCCTACTAGTGAAAAAGTTTTTCCTAATATCCAACCTCAACCTCCCCCTCTGCTACTTGAGACCATTACTCCTTGTTCTGTCATCTTCTACCACTGAGAACAGTCTAGATCCATCCTCTTTGGAACCCCCTTTCAGGTAGTTGAAAGCAGCTATCAAATCCCCCCTCACTCTTCTCTTCTGCAGGCTAAACAATCCCAGTTCCCTCAGCCTCTCTTCATAAGTCATGTGCTCCAGCCCCCTAATCATTTTTGTTGCCCTCCGCTGGACTCTTTCCAATTTCTCCACATCCTTCTTGTAGTGTGGGGCCCAAAACTGGACACAGTACTCCAAATGAGGCCTCACCAGTGCCGAATAGAGGGGAATGATCACGTCCCTCGTTCTGCTGGAAATGCCCCTACTTATACAACCCAAAATGCCATTAGCCTTCTTGGCAACAAGGGCACGCTGTTGACTCATATTCAGCTTTTTGTCCACTGTAACCCCTAGGTCCTTTTCTGCAGAACTGCTGCCCAGCCATTCGGTTCCTAGTCTGTAGCAGTGCATTGGATTCTTCCATCCTAAGTGCAGGACTCTGCACTTGTCCTTGTTGAACCTCATCATATTTCTTTTGGCCCAATCCTCTAATTTGTCTAGGTCCCTCTGTATCCTATCCCTACCCTCCAGCGTATCAACCACTCCTCCCAGTTTAGTGTCATCTGCAAACTTGCTAAGGCTGCAGTCCACACCATCCTCCAGATCATTAATGAAGATATTGAACAAAAAACAGGTTTGTTCAACCTGTTTTTAAAGCCTCCAATAATGGGGATTTTGCTGCTTCCCTTGAAAGCCTGTTGCAGAGTTTAACTATCCTTGTAGTTAGGTTTCCTAATATCTAACCTAAGTCTCCCTTGATGCAGATGAAGGCCATCCCTTCTTGTCTTACACAGTGGACATGGAGAACAATTGATCACCATCCTTTGTATAAGAACCCTTAACATATTTGAAGGTAGTTATCGGGTCTCCCCCTCAGCCTTCTTTTCTCAAGACTAAGCACACCCGGGCTTTTTAACCTTTTCTGATAGGTCAGGATTTCTAAACCTCTTATTATTTTTGGTATTTTCCTCTGGACTCTCTCCAGTTTGTCCACATCATTCTTAAAGCATGGTGCCCAGTACTGGACACAGGACTCCAGCTGAGACCTCACTGATGCTGCAGATAGTGGGACAGTTACCGCCCGTATCTTACATATGACACTCTTGTTAATACATCCCAGAACGATATTAGCTTGTTTCAAAACTGCATCACATTGTTGGCTCATGTTCCATTTGTGATCCACTATAACCCTCAGATCCCTTTCAGCAGTCCTACAGCCTCGCCACTTAATCCCCGTTTTGTAGCTGTGCGTTTGATTTTTCCTTCCTAAATGTAGTACTTTGCACTTGTTGTATTTCATCTTGTTGATTTGAGACTAATTCTCTAATTTGTCACGGTCATTTTCAGTTCTAATCCTGTCCTCCAAAGTGCTGGCAACCCCTCCCAGCTTGATGTCATCTGCAAATTTTATAAGCATCCTCTCCACTCCATTAGTGAAGTCATTAATAAAAATATTGAATAGTACCAGGCCAAGGACAAAACCCCGTGGGTCCCCACTAGATACGTCCTCCCAGTCTGACAACAAACCACTGATTACAACTTTTTGAGTACCGTCTTTTAACCATTTAAATGCCCACCTTATAGTAATTTCATCTAAGAACATAAGACTGGCTATACTGGGTCAGACAGTGGTCCACCTAGCCCAGTATCCTGTGGTCTGGCAGTGGCCACTGCCAGATGCTTCAGAGGGAATGAACAGAAGAGGGCAATTGTAGAGTAATCCCTCCCCTGTAGTCCAGTCCCACCTTCTGGCAGTCAGAGGTTTGGGACACCTGGAACATGGGGTTGTGTCCCTGACCATCTTGGCTAATAGCCATTGGCCAACCTGTCCTCCATGAATTTATCTAATTCTTTTTTGAACCCTGTTATAGTTTTGGCCTTCACAACATCCTCTGACAAGGAGTTCTACAGGTTGACTGCATTGTGGAGGGAGGGATAGCTCAGTGGTTTGAGCATTGGCCTGCTAAACCCAGGGTTGTGAGTTCAATCCTTGAGGGGGCCATTTAGGGATCTGAGGCCAAAATTGGGGCTTGGTCCTGCTTTGAGCAGGGGGTGGGACTAGATGACCTCCTAAGGTCCCTTCCAACCCTGATATTCTATGATTCTATGTGTGAAGAAGTACTGCCTATTGTTTGTTTTTAGACCCACTGCCTATTAATTCCATTGGTGACTCCTGATTCTTGTGTTATGTGAAGGGTTAAATAACACTTCCCTATTCACTTTCTCCACATTACTCATGATTTTATAGACCTCTATCTTTTCCCCCCTCCCTTTTGTTTTCTCTTTTCCAAGATGAACAGTTCCAGTCTTTTTAATCTCTCATTTGGAAACTGTTCCATGTCTCAAATAATTTTTATTGCCCTTCTCTGTACTGTTTCCATTTCAAAAATATCTTTTATGAGATGGGGTGGCCAGAACTGCACACGGGATTCAAGGTACAGGCATACCGTGGATTTATATAGAGGCATTATGATATTTTCTCCTCCTTATCAGTCCCTTTCCAAATGTTTCCTAACATTGTTTGCTTTTTTGACTGCTGCTGCACATTGAGCAAATGTTTTCAGAGAACTATCCAAGATCCAAGACTCCAAAGATCTCTTTTTTGAGTATTAACAGTAAATTTAGACCCCATCATTTTGAATGTATAGTTGGATTAAGTTTTCCAATGTGCATTACCTTGCACCACATTTCCCTAGTTTGCCTATGAGAATGTTATGTGGGCCTGGGTGAAAAGCCTATCAAGATCTATCACTTCTACAGCTCTCCCCTATCTGCTAGGCCAGTCATCCTGTCAAAGAAGGAAATTAGGTTGGTTTGACAAATCCATGTTGGCTATTGCTTATAATCCTATTAACTTCTAGGTGCTTCAAATTGGTTGTTTAATAATTTGTTCCAGTATCTTTCCAGATATCAGAGTTAGGCTGACTGGTCTATAATCCCCTGGGTCCTCTTTATAAAGACAGGTACTGTGTTTGCCATTCTCCCGTCCTCTGAGACCTCATCCATCCTCCTTGAGTTCTCAAAGATAATTGCTTATAATTCAGAGATTGCTTCAGCTAATTCCTTAAGTACCCTAGAATGAATTTCATCAAACCCTGTCAACGTGAATAGATGTAATTTATCTAAATATTTTTTTAATCTGTTCATTCTCTGTTTTGGCTTCCCCGTTGTTTTTGATATTAGTTGTGTTGAGCATCTGGTCACCATTAACCTTTTTAATGAAGACTGAAGCAAAATAGGCATTAAACACCTCAGCCTTCTTGATGCCATTCATTATTAACTCTCCTTCCCTGCTAAGTAGTGGCCCTGTACTTTTCCTCATCTTTTTCTTGCTCTCAATGTATTTACAGAACCTCTTCTTATGCCTTTTATGTCACTTGCCAGGCGTAACTCATTTTGTGCATTAGCCTTTCTGATTTTGTCCCTACATGCTTTTGCTACTTTCTGGTACTCATGCTTAGCAATTAATCCATGTTTCCATGGAGGTTTGATGACCATGGATACATGATGATATCTACTACTGGTCCATGATGCATGATGATATCAGGTACTGGTGTAATGTTCTACATTTTCAAAGTGCTGCACAAACCTTAATTAAGGCACCCAGCGCAGTTGTTATAGACACTTTACAGCTGGGGAAATTGAGTCACAAAGAGATGAAGTGATTTGTCCAATGTTATACGTCAGAGCTGGTTTAGAACTATTGAGTTCTAGGCTCCCAGCCACATACTCAGACCACTAGGCTACATTGCCGCTCACTGAGTAAGTGGTGGATAAGTTTAAACCTGCTAATGTGCATAACTAGCTGTTGCATGCAGTGTCATGCATTGTGAAACGTCTATGAAAGGAACTCTCCAGAGCCCCAGAGAACAAATCCGGCCCCAAGTGTCACACGTATAAGGGCGGTGAAGTTTTTGACATGTAAAATGTGTATGTGGTCTTCACTGGCCAAGTCTCTTCTCTGTTCCCAGCTGTTTAAAATCTTCTGAGCGAAGCAGAGAGCAGGAAGCTGTTGCAGCCAATGTGCTTGGCTGTCTTGACATTGTACAGCAGTCAGAGGTGACAGGACAAATATGAATTTCTTGGTCTTGCCACATTCTGACCACAAACGCTGTAGCACTTCAGCCATTTCCCCGTGTGTTGTCAGCTGCAGCGTTCCCGTCCCCGGTTTGCCTTTTGCAACTCTGCAGCAAACGTTATTAGAGCATAAAGACCAAGGATCAGTATGTAGAGACTTCAGATTCAAATATACACAGTGTTCTAAAGAGGAGGCAAAACCCCATTTCAGGATGTTAGAATCCTGTTGATAAAGCTTTCATTGGTCTTTCTGGTAATGAGTCTGTAGCATGGCAGGAGTCCTTAGCTATGGTGCTCTGGAATCTTGTCCTGACTCTGCTCTCGACTGACACCCTAGCCAGCATGTTACGTGGGCATAACATGCTTAGATAAAGTGACAGTTCAAGCTACTTGCGTGTATGCAAACAGCAACAGGACTATTTCTGTCTTATCCTGTTCAGGATATTATTGTCCTGGAGGAAACACAAGGGCAGATTGTTCCGGTGACCTTTTTCTGTTAATATATTTCAGGCTGAAAAAATTAAAAAGAAGCGAAACACCCTCTTTGGAACATTTCATGTTGCTCACAGCTCATCCCTAGACGACGTTGATCATAAAATCTTAACTGCGAAGTGAGTATTCACTGCATGTCTTCCTACCATTTCCCCCAAATCCCTCCCCCGCATATGCAGGCGGCTGTAATACACGCAGGTCCGCAAGGCTGGTCGCATTTTGCTTAGTGTCACTGGGACAAGGCACAGACGTACAGCACACCTCTATGATCCTGAACCCCAGGGAAAAGTCATTCCGTAGTACATGTTCTGCCCATCCTGTTCTGTTACACAGCATGGGTTTGTTGGCCTTTCCTTTGCCTCAGTGGAAGCTGATCCTTATTTAATTCACATTTGTCAGGTTTTGGTGAATGTGTGAAATGTAACGGGTAACTCGTAACATTTTACCCCGGTAAGGTGGAAAATTGAAGTCCCGACCATTTACAGCTATTGCAGATCCCATGTCTCTTTGCACGGAGAGAGGGATGTTCTTCCCTGAGGCAATTCTCCCCTGCGGTTTCAGTTGGACAGGGTTTCCTGCTCTAGCCTGTTGCTGTATGCTCGTAAAGTTGTTCATATGGCAGATAGATATATTCCTCTAAGTCTCTTCCTTTCATGATGGAAACATTCATTGGGATTTTGAGAGGATACCTACCTGTGAACTCCATCACACTTATCCAGCAAATCCAGAGGTGTTAGCCAGACAGCGCACATTGAAATCCAATGAATTAAAATCTCCTGGTCAGCTTTGAAAATCCCAACCCAAGCCTCTTGAGATTTGCGTGACTCACAATACTTTGACACTGACTCTTGTTGTCACACTGAGAACCTGTCTGGGGGTTAACACACAGAAAGATCCCCTTCAGAAGCGGTTACTATGTAAGGAGGTCTGGAGAAATACACACACAGAGGAATCTCAGCATAACCTTCTGACTCCCTGTTTCAGACTCCCTGGGACCTTCTATCTTGTGCAATTTGTTTCCACTGTTCCTAGTTTGTTTTTCCTTTTCCCTTGTTTGACCCTCGTGTTCAGGCAAGCCCTGAGTGAAGTGACGGCTGCACTGCGAGAGCGCCTGCACCGCTGGCACCAAATCGAGCTGCTGTGCGGGTTCCAGATTGTCAACAACCCCGGCATCCATTCGCTAGTGGCAGCCCTGAACATTGATCCCAGCTGGGTGGGCACCGCCCGGCCCAACCCGTCGCACTTCATTATGACTGATGATCTGGACGACCTGGACGAAGAGATTGTCTCTCCCATGTCCATGCAGTGTATGTATCCTCCGCTAGATGATGCGCAATGGGGCGAGTTAGCACTTAGCTACTGCTCCAGTGAGTGCGCTGTGATACTCTAGATAGATAGGTGCAGAGAGCTGGGATATATTGGAAGGGAACGGGGTAGCCATATTGATTTTTAAACCAACAGAGGAAGCGCGAGAGTCATTCTAGTGCTGGCGTGTCAGTATAAGCCCAACCTCCGTTGCTGGAGGAGCCATTCACTCCAGAAGTACTTACTAGCTCCAGTGATGGAGAGACATGTTGCTGCCCATGTTCTTCATGGCGGTCTAGGGTAGAAGTGAAGATCGAGCAGGAAGTTCTCCGTGTGAACTGGGCAGAGGAAGAGGGAGCAGTGGGTTCCAGCTAACTTGGCTGAGTCTGACTTGGAGCCGCTTACCAGTGATGGCTTTATTATAAGGCCTGGTCTACACTAGGGGCGGGGATCGATGTGAGGTACGCAACTTCAGCTAAGTGAATAATGTAGCTGAACTCGATGTACCTCGATCGACTTGCCGCACTGTGAGGACGCCGCACGGTCGACTGCCGCCGCTCCCCCATCGACTCCGCTTCCACCTCTCGCCGAGCCGGAGTCGACAGCAAAGCGATTGGGGATCGATTTATTGCGTCTACACTAGACACGAAAAATGGATCCCTGAAAGATGGATCGCTACCCGCCGATTCGGCGGGTAGTGTAGACCTGGCCTAAGTATGACAGGTGTGCCAGCTAGATATTTATCTGAGGAGGCGGCTTCCTGAGAACCTGTGGCTACGATTTAACCAGGCAAAAATGTATCCGCAAATCTTAACGGAAACCCCTGAGTACAAATTGGAGTGAAGACTCCAGATTTGATCCATACGCGGCATGGACTCTGGGCTAAATTTACGTCTCAGATTTTGGGTGCCCGACGGGAGACCCCTAGGGCATGGGTTTCTGAGGTACTGAGCACCTGCAGTTCCAGTTAAAATCAGGGGCCAAGGCTCTCAGCTGGTGAAAATCAGGCCCGCTCAGCTGACGTAATGAAGCCGCGCTGATTAACCTCAACGAAGAGCCTGTCTGGCTCCCGGGTGGCTGCATGTGCTCAGCGCCTTTGCAAACCAAGCCCATGGCATCTCAAGTCGGGCTCCCAACACGAGTGACTCGTCAGGGTCACTATTGCCCTTCCCCCCCGAGGCTCAGGGGGTGCCCCGGCCTGTGTGCAGGAGCCCCTTAGGGGAGGAGGGCAGTTCTGTGGTTGAGCCGTTCCTGTCCAGGTCGGGTTGAGAATGCTGCTGAGTGCCAGTGATGATTATACCTGTAAATCAAACTTTTCTCTCTCCCTTTCAAACCTGATTGGCTAACCCCAGACGCGGCCTGGCTTTTGGGGCGCAGGTTCAGTGACCGCTCGTCTATCTCCACGGAGGATCTGTCCCTCTGGAAACACCCCGGTTTGGTTCTCTTGGTTGTTTTTTTTTCACCCGCTGGACTAAAATTTATCCATGATTTTTCCAACTTTTGGCACAAAAACTAATTCACACGCTCTTCTCCAGTGAGACATTAGCATCTTTACTAACCTCTGGGCAGAGTCTGCTGGGATGAAGAAGAATTGCATGTTGGCTCCTTCCTCCTCACTTTGTGTTTGGATTTTTAAAGCCAAGGTTTGGAAGGCAGTTTTGGTCAGAGCTTGGAGTGTAATGCTGCTCCCCTCCCCCCCCCCCGGAGGACCCGGAGTATCAATGACAACAGTGCCCTGCCTCTCTTGGGGTGATTCGGGCTGGTGGCGGGAGACGTCACCTACAGATGTGGTTGTTTTGATGCTATATACAGCACAGTGGAGACAGCATACAGCTTCTGCGTGGAGGGAACATCTCAAGCGATTCCCCACTTCCGCTGGTTAATCGTCCCTCAGTGGAAGTGTCGTCACGATACAGAGCCTGTCTGTGTGTGATGGCGGAGGGAGAATGTGGAGTTTCCTAGAGATCTGCCTCTAAAACATAAGAGGCTGGGGTCATCCTGCTGATCAAGAAAGTAGGGAGCAAGATACCAGATGGTTAGGGTTTGACCCACCACTGGGTTACAGCAGTGGAACGTCATTGACTTCAGTGGAATAATGCTGGGGTAAACCTGGAGTACCCAGGCGATAAGTCAGGCCCAGAAAAGTAATCAAGGCCTTTGATGGACAATCTGTTCATATTTATAAGTCAAAGTATCCTCATGTAAAATGGGGACACACTAAGGTTGTGAGTTACCCCAGGCCACACAGGGTATGTCTACAGGGGGGTAAACACCCATGGCTGGCCCGGGGCAGCTGACTCAGGCTCACGGGGCTAGGGCGCTGGGGCTGAAAAATTGCTGTGTAGACGTTCGGGCTGGAGTCTGTGTCTACCCAGCAATTTTTACTCCTACAGCCCAAGCCTGAGTCGGCTGACCCAGGCCAGCTGCGGCTGTGCCATAGGGCTTTTACTGCCATGTAGACGTACCCACAGAGAGAGAGGCGGGATTTGAAACCAGGAGCCTTGACTCCCAGTCCCGTGCTCACTAAAAGAGCTTGGTAAACAAAACCCAGGGGCATGACAGGTGTGTGAGGGACAAAGCTGGGGGATGAAAAGCATTAATAGATACCAAGGCCAGAAGAGACCATTGTGATCATCTAGTCTGACCTCCTGTGTAGCACAGGCCAGGGAACTGCCCCGGCATGGAGGAGGGGAAAGGCCCCATGAGGAGGATGTGTCCCAGTAAGGAAAGATCCCTCAGTTCCTCAGGAGAGCTGGAATCCCACAAAAGTGTCGTCCTCCTCCAGCTGTGTGATAGAAAAGCTTCTCCTCCGAAGGTTGAGGAAGAGCCCGCCTGGGCTGCTTGGCCGTGCCAGCATTGGTTAACATCAGCAAAGCTCCATTGGAAGAAGAGGAAGGCGTGTAGCCCAAATAGCCCCCAGATCTGGCCTCTTGCTGCTCCAGCTCTCTCCTCCTCCGGCCACCTTCCTGACAAGTGTTTCAGGAGCTAGAAATTTAGCTTCACTCTTAGCTCCACGTGACTTGATTTATTAGGTTTCTTTCAGTTCAGGATCCAGCAGGAAAGAATTTCTAGAAATGTTTAGGCCTCTGAAAGTTGCAGAGAGTAGCAGTAAGGGAACGGAGACTCTCATCAGTGGGAATCTCCCGGAGGAAACCATGTGGCTAACCTTGAGAGTGTTTAGACAGCAATTTGTTTGGATTCTTTTGTTGCATTTCTTACTGTACAGTGACATTCCCCTTATACTGCAATATACCCCGGCAGTGATCACTCTGGAATCTGTGCCTATTTGAACCATAGGATACCCTGTTCTCCTAGCTGTGAAGTGGGTTGGACAGCAGCATTTTGCTGGTTCTTCAATTCCCAAAAGAGCTCTCCCTGTACTTCACTTCTGAGCTTTTCTGTCCATTCACCTTTTTAACCATTTTGACATCACTGTCTTGTGTATGCACCTTTAGACGCCAGAAAGTTTTGACCCACCCCCTGCAAAGGAAACATACAGGACAGCCCAAAATGCAGCCCAGTGACAAGTGTAGCCACACTCACCCTTGACAGCCGTATGGAGATGCAGCCTATGGAATACTGTGTCCCAGCATGCAATGCTCTGTCTTGATCTCAGTGGCCATTGTAGATACCAGGAGTCGCTACAGGATATATCCTTACTGAATATGGGGGCAAGGCTGGCGTCTGCTCCAATTCAGGCAAATGAGGGGTGTCCCTCAGTTGGGTAACATTCAGACACCCTGGAAAGACGTTTTGGTGGCTGAAGAGCTTTGGGGCTTAGAATGGAAGAGCACAGAGATGTAGCAGTGCCACAAGATATCACTGTTTTATGCTGTAAAGCTGGGCAAAATTCCTGTCTGCCGAGCACAGCTCCACCAGGGTTGCACTTAGCAAGCAACAGTTGAAAACTTCCCGTGTCACGTCCTAGCATCTCCTCACTGGAGCACCGAGTCGGGTTGGGTCGGGTCAGGGAGTCTGGAAATCAAGAAGGAAGTGGTGGTGGCCTAAATATTAATGATCCTTTACTTCATTATCATGAACTTTTTATGTCAAGGATTCTGGTACTCGGCAATAAAAAAAAAAATCCGTACGGAAGTTCAGGCAAGAAACACATTGCAGCTTATAATTACCACATTAGAAATGCATTGCAGCCCATAATTACTCACACCAGCTAAAGCAAGCTGTGAATCCACAGCTGTGAATGGTCAGAGTTTGACGGAAGTGATTTCCACTCAGTGCTGGTTCCTGGGCATAATTTTATAAATGATCAGTGTGCCCTGGATAAGGATGCATCTTACAAGCGCGCTCCACTCTCAGAGGGTGAGATTTACCCTGTGCAGAGGGACTGGCACAGTACTTAGGCACTGCTTATGTCCCAAGTTAGGCTTTAGTGCCTAGGCCATGTGCTGGCCTCCCGTCCAGGGGCGAATTTCACCCCAAGTCGGTTCTACTCTGAGAAATGACTGTAATGCCCTCCTGGTGCACCGTGTTCATCAGTGCTCAGTGACTTGAAGAGCAGATATAAGGAGAGATGGTTTTTCTGTTTTTCGGCCTGGGGAGCACCACTACTATTCTCTTCTATGTAGGTTTTAGACTGTGCTCATCACCGGAGCATCTGAACAATTACTCCTTGATTCTGCAGGCCAAACTGTGGCCTGAGTGACACCCGTGTTGCTCCACCGCTTTCAGATTATGCTCTTACTTGTCCACCTGTAATTTGGCCTCAGAACTTTATTCCAAGAGACGTTTACGATGAGACTTGCTCGCGGTCTGCAAATCCGTACAGCACAGGTCTTTTAATCCAGCAGACACAGGTGTAATGAGATCCAATGGTCCGAAGCTGAAGCTAGAAAAATCCAGACTAGAAATAAGGTGCAACTTTTTGAGGGTAATTAACAACATTGGAACAACTCACCAAGGGGCTTGGTAGATTCTCCATCACTTGAAATGAGTGTATTGAGATTTGAGGCCTTTCTAAAGGATATGCTGAAATGAAAGTTACGGGTTCGAGACAGGGAAGCGTGGGTGAGGTTCTCTGGCTAGTGCTATGTAGGAGGTCGGATTATATCATCGCAATGGTCTCTTCTGGCATTACAAGATGTGACTCTACTGGTGACAATGCATGAACAGGAAAGAAGCCAGTTTGGCTTTCAGAGCCTAATTGGAAAAACAATCTTGCAAACTGTGCACTCTGATTTGGAAAGGGAACTGGCTGCTGTCATTTTTCAGAGAAGATCTGCACTTGGTGGGTGTATAAAATAGTGAAACCCGGTAACTTTCCTACTAACATTGGTTAGACCAGATCATACATCTCCAAAAGCACTCCCTTCTCTTGCACTGGGCATCTCAGCCATCCAACCCTGCAGACAAAGGCGCACAGTGAGAGCGGAGAGATTCCTGCACCTTAGTGGAAGCTTTCCTTGTGCTTCAGCTGAAGTGCAACTGTACCTTGGAATCAGCGCAAATACACTGGGGTAGAGCTGGTATCAGGAAAATCCAAATCAGACCCCTTGTTTCAGTCTCAAGCTAGGAATATAAACCTCTGATAGCGCACACTCCTCTCTGGTCACCTGTGTCAAGCATGGGGATAAAATAAGGAATGTGAAATCCTGTTTCTCTTGGGCTGGTCATTGATCGAAGCAGAAGCAAAGACGTAACGCCTCTTCTGTATCAAATCAGTACAGCTCCCAGCACCCCAGGCTGGATGGCTGAAAGGGCCAAAGCGGTGCCCACGGGCACAGAGTTTGATTATCTGTGACCTGTAATGCTGACATGGGATGGTGGCTTTATGCCAGTGCAGCCTGGCTGGTTTAGTGCACAGGTTCTTCTCCAGCTGCACTCAGTGTTCTCTCCTCTGTCGTTACAGCTGCCCCCTTGCCGAGCGGTGTCCGCCAGCGCGTCGTGGACCCGCAGCACTCCCTCGGATCTCAGAGGTTGGTAGAGAGTTACATGCATGGGCAGAACGAGCCGGGCCAGCCTGCCCATTACCTGACAGGCAGAGTTGCTCTCCGTCGAATGCACAGCCTCACGTCCGGACAGTCTTTTAGTTCCGACGCTCATGGAACCAGCCTAGCCTCTTCCACCACCGCGTCTGCCACCTCTTGCTCCTCCACCGCCACCACCACTGCATCTTCTCCTGCTTGCCATGCCCACCCTATCTATTACCATCACACCTCCTCCTCTTATATCCTCCAGATGGACTCCACCCCTGACCTGCCCCCTCCTGACGTCACCTCGGGGATTCGCTGTCGCACTGAGAGCTTTGGGTATACCGCTCCTTCTCTTCTAGCTCCCTCTAGCCTGCCGTGCCTCGGAACTGATGCTTGCTGTGGTGTTCTTCCTCTTGGAGTCCTTGTACCCTTTCCCTTCGGGCTATAATCATTCCTTGGTTTCCTTAGCCTCTCTCTCCTGTAAGCGGAGCCGGTTTAGGATTACTGCGATTGCAGAACTTGGTCCAGTGCCTCATCTGTCATCTCAGTGGTGATTAACCAATGAAGTGTTGTGGTTCTGGCTGAGCATTGCCTGTGTAACACGACTAATCAAACAAACACTGACCTTATTTGAAACCGTGTCTCATCGTTGGCTCTTCCCAAGCAAATTGCAAATGAGTGTAAGTGGCTAGCTCCTGGCGGGTGCTGCTGGGAGCATGCGGCAGGAGCTGAAATGCCCCATTGTGTTCAGGGGGTGACGTGGACCAGCAGTATCCAGGGAAGGTGAGCTCAGATTGACACTCTCCTTTGTGTCTCAGCCCCAGTCGTATGGCAATGGATGGCCGAGTGATGAGCGTCTCGGCTCTAGGTTACCGGCTGTAGTCTGGTCCATGTCCGTAATGACTAGAAGGCAGTGGTGGCTGTTTGGTGGCCTATGGGAAATGAGTTCATGGACTTGGTCCCGTTCAGACCATCCCATTGCTAATCAGCAGTCCTATGAGCAGTGTCAGCAGAGAGGCCTTGGGAACTGAATGATCTCTTCTTCCTTAGAAGGGGTCCTTCTAGAAGATGGCTGAAGCCCACTCTGGCGAGAGCTTGTGCTGACATTGCTCATGTTCCTAGCTGTTCTGTGGCTGAATAGAGGATTCCATTCCTTGTGCTGCCCAGGGTGCCTTCCTCCACAATTAAATTCTCACACTATTGAAAACAAGCAGGAAAAGCCTCTCTGCTTATAAAATAGAGGTGTCTTGAGAGCACCTTTTGGTCATGGGATTGAAGATAGAAGGCAGAGAATCTACCACTATTAGATTCATTTCCAACAGGCCCTAGTTCAGGACAGAAGCTGAGCTCTTGCAGTTAAGCATATAATTATGGAAGGAGTATGGTCGAGTGCTTAGGGCGTAGGGTTCTGGGTTCAGGTGTCCCGGGTTCTCTTCCAACTTCTGACTCTCTGGGTGGCATCACTTCTCTGGACTCCGTTTCCTCCTCTGTAAAACTGGGAATTCTCTCCTAGCTCAGTGGCAGTGTTAAATAATGAGTGGGTGGCAAATGGTTGGAGATCGGAGGAGTTGCTAGAGAAGTGCAAAGCCCAGCAGACCGCATTAGTAGCGGTCCCCCTAATTGTACATATTCCCCAGGATATAATCAATTGGTCCAGAACCTTCCACAGTCTGGGCTTCAGCTGCCCGACTCTCACGCTCCGCCTTTGTGTCTCAAAGCAGATCTCTCCGAGACGAGTGCTATTGATTCAGTATGTTCCTGATGGCCCAGAGCAACGGGCCACAAATCACAGCACTTGTAAAGCACAAACTAATTGTGCATTGTAGACGTGTGTATTCTGGAGCAACAAGCCTTATGAAAATTCATGTGGGAAAGTGGCCCTGCCCACGCTCCATAGTGGGGTATTAAACAGCACCATCTTGGCTCATTGTTTGTGGAAGGGGAGCAAAGAACCGTTTGAATATAGTTTAGGTGAATTGCTTGCCAAAGTTCAGTCCAGTCGGGCCTGTCCCATTTGATCGGTAAAGGTCTGGAAACACCTTCCATGGCAAGGTACAGCCCTGAGTACGTTTTTACAGCCGAGAGTCCAGTCCTTGGAAACGGGGTTGCGCTGGGAGTCTTGACGTCAGCTTGAAGGGCAGTTTGTCACGAGAAGTGGCATCTTATTCCCCAGAGCTGTTTGCTCTTCTGGGCAGATGTGCGTGTTTGCTGGCCCTACAAAAAGCCCAGGCCTGCAGACCCGCAAGTCAGAGGCAGCAGGGTGCTTGGCTTGATCCTCAGCACCCAGGCGCAGATCACAATGGTCGCTTCTGACCTTGACTCTGTGTCGTTTTCAGTGAAAGAGCGAGATTCTGGATTTGTTTCTGCTCTGTGCCCATGGAGGAGACCTGCTGGCAAAAGGGCACGTCCTTAGCAATGGACACCCTTGCCCCAGTGAGAATGTCTCCTGGAAAGCTAGCTGCCAGTACGCTGTCCAAAGCAAGGGCCCGAGTCGAGAGTAGAGCCGGGCAATTAGGCCCCCAGGCTTCAGTCTCCTCTACGTTTCATTTGCATGGGTGTCAAACTGCACCTTTTTGTTGCACTTCTATAGTCCTTTTGTCAGAGGAGCTCGGAGCCCTTTCTAGCCGCGCAGCATCCCCAAGAGAGATGAGCATGACATGGGGAAACTGAGGCACAGAGCCCCCCCTTTGAGAGTCCGTTCTGGAATCGGGAACAGAACCCAGGAGTCTTGGCCCCCCATCCTCTGTGACAGAGGCCGGTACTGCCCCAAACTCGGTGATAAAACGTATGGCTCCTTTTAGCTCCAGCAACGCCCAGGAGATGGCTGCCAAGGAGCCTTTGCCAGGGCAGTGTCTCTGCCAAGCTCTTCCTTTCCCCTAAGGAAAGAGAGTGAGTAGCTCTGGGCACTGCCTCGTGCTTAGCCATCTGCTTCCTCCATGTCTCGCGAATACTGACAGCCCCTTCCCTAAAGGCCGGGCTGCTGGATTGACTGTCCCAAACTCCTCACTCTTCGCTTCTCTTTTGCAATTGGCTTCAGAGGACCTGGTGCAAACAAGGTCAGCGCTGTTCTGATTCTCGAGACTGGTGTGTGTCTTTGATTGCTAACATTCAGGGAGGGGGGTGGCGGATGCTCTGTGCACAGAGGTTTCTGCTCTCCAGCGCCTGCTCCTAAGCCGTGCCAGTGGTTCTCGTGCGGTGGGGAGGGGGCAGGAGATGGAGTCTTCCGCCTGGGTGCCCTTCGTCTATTAGGAGCAGGGGCTGTCAAGAGACCTGGTGCCAGAGCCATTAGACGAGGTGGGGGAGTGGGAATTAATGATGGGGCTCCCCCGTGAGTTGGGGCCTCTTCCCAGCCCCAGACTGCTTGATGCTGAGGGCAGCAGCATAACCAAACAGTAGGTCATCCCAGTACCTCATCGCAGGTCCCGTGTGATGCGGACAGTGGAAGCCCGTTTAGAGAAAAGCAATCAATGGGCAGCAGAGACCTGGCAGGCCAGGAGCCCCCACGTGTCCTGCCTTTCCCCTTCCATTCTGCCACGTTCTGCTGTCTCTAGGAGTTTGCTTCTATCCATTTCATGCCCCTCCCTTTCCTGTGCCCCTCCCCTCTCTCATCCATACCTGGATTAGAGAGTTAGACGAGTAGGTGAGCGTAGAAAAGGGGCAGCAATCTGTAAATCATCCGTTCGTGCCCTTGGCCTCACGCTGTCAGCCACTTGGCTTTGGTGCTGTGAACACGCTTGGCTGCATTTAAAAGAAAAGTCAAACGCTGTAACGGTGCGGCCGAGCCTCGCGAAAACGGGGGCCCGAAGTTAGACTCCTGAGTCCTTATTTTGGCACCCAAATCGGTGAGCTGGTTTTCCACAAGCCTGAGCACCCGGCCGTTCCCACAGGAGTCAGTGGCTGGGGGTTTCTGACTCTCAAGTCCCGTGAAAACCAATGGAAGTTGTGCTCCAAGTCACAGGGGTGAATCTCAACCACTGGCTCCAAGAAGAGCCGCTCGGCGTCCCGACTTTCAGAAACCCAGGCACCGATTTGGTGCCAAAAGGGGGGCTCGGCAGCTCAACTGGAGGCGCCGGTTTCCCAAAGTCTTGGCCTGTGTTGGCTCTAGTGACTGTTTCAGGAGTGACAGTTGGGCAGGACGGTAGCGCCTGACCTCTCTTCCTCCCCTGCACTTCTCCCTCCTGGAGCCCTCTCCCCGTCCTCCCGACCTCCAGCCGCTCCAAAGGGACGTATGGTTGTGGGGGGTGGGTCAAGGTCCGGGGGGCCCATCCCGCAGGCTGCTGTCACATGCGGGTCTGGGAAGTTCCCGGGAAGCCCTAGCGGTTTCATTGAACAAGAGCGTGTGCCACTTGACCCCTCTCATTACGCAGGGTCCCATGAGTCCGGCAGGGAGGGTTTTCTGGAGCCAGCAGGGGGAGCCGTTAAGCCTGCTGGCTGCAGCAGTGTCGGGTGGACCCATTGCACCCCGACAGCTGGCCAGAGCTGAGGGTGCAGAGGGAAATTCGGGGCTCTGCAGCCCTCCCTGCTTTCTCTCCCCACTCTCCGTTCTGCAAAGACACCCTGAGGATTGGCTCACCACTGGCCCGTCCCTTCCCAGCGCCAGCATTGGCAAGAGGCTGGTGGCACGAACCCCTGTGCAGTCTGGCTGGCAGGGTCGGCGGTGCGTCAGGAGCGTTCGTTCAGGCATGGCTTTGCGTGGGAAAGCCTCGCCTCTGACGGTGACGCTTGCAATTAGAGGTTTGCACTGGCTGCCTTGGGGGCCGGGGGAAGGGAGGGGAGAGAGAGCCAGGCGAACGCTGTCTGTTTTAGATCAGTCTGCGGACTTAGATGAGAGGGGCTCTGCGCGCACACGCAGGCGGAGATAATGCAGTGGGACCCTGCTCTGTTCAAATGAGACCTGATGCCACGGCCACATGTAACCGTCAGGGCATCAGCACCGCGCACTGACCCCTGGGGACCAGGCCAAGAGGCAGCACTCCGCGGGGAGATCCACCGTTCAGTGCTGCTCGTTTCTCTCCATTCACAGCAGTCCCAGGGGAGAGAGGGGGGTTTGGAGGGTAAGGTCACAGGAAAGGTTTAAGCTAAAGTACCGTTACCAGAGAGCGGGGAGCTCCCTGCCCAGGCAGGGCCTCAGCCCCGACAGAGCTCACCCGGCCTGACACCGCCGGCGCTGGTGGTGATGCCCCTGTGAAGAGCTAGATGGTGTGAAGTGGAATGCTGCAGCTGTCTTTGGGCCCAGGAAGTGCAGGGCTGAGAGCTTTGCTACCGCCCAGTGGGCCAGGTCCGGTGAACAGGCCCTAGGTCCCTGCACTCTTGTTGTCTGGCAGCGGAGTTTCGCCCTGGCCTTAGGCCTCATCCGCACCGGGGATTTGCCCAGATTCCAGGCACAAGGGCACACCCCTAGCACGGACAGCCAAAGCCGAGGGAACCTGCCCTGGTTCCAGCTAGCTTCAAACAGCTGCTCTGCCTGGGGGTTTGCTCTGCCCCTTGTGCCAAGCAGCTTGCATGGGCGGGGCAAGTCCTGGCGCGGTCGGGCCTGCCAGCAGCAGCCCCTGGACGGGAGGCGCCGCGGTCGAGCAGGACGGGGCCTGGCAGGAGCAGAGCAGCAGGACTGATTTGCTCCTGGAGGCTCGTTGCAAGTTTCTCCCTGCAGAATAACACAGGGGAGAGTTCCACTGTGTTACACGGCCTGAGCCATTGTGCATGCGTGTGCTCGTGCGTGTGTGTGCGCATGTGCGTGTGCGCGAGGCTCCGCCGGGCACGGGACTCTGTCGTGACCGTCTCCTTCTCCTCCCGCCCACAGAGATCTAACTCGCTCCGACTCCGATTCCTCCTTCCTGTACATGAGCGACCATCAGCGCATCCCCGGCTCTGCTCCCAAGCTCCTGGCCAGGCTCCCCCTGCTGGCCAGGTCCGCAGAGGAGGCTGCCGGCTGCAACGGAGGCAGCAAGCAGGGCGAGGCCCCCTCGCTGGGGGCTTTGCAGGAGCGGCTGGCCGAGAGCCCGGGGGTGGCGAAGAAGATGATGGTGCTGAACCATGGGATGGAGAAGTCGGCCAGCCTCGGGGAGATCAGCCACCCGACGGCGGGCAGGCAGAGCCAGTCCAATTCCTCCCGCTCACACAGCCCCAGCTCCACCGAGCCCGAGACGCCCTCCCCCGTCTCCGACTCCAGGCCCGGCAACGCCAAGAACACCCGCATCCCGCAGCTGGCCGGCAAGAAGAACGCCGGGGAGGAGGACAGCGGCTCCACGGGCGAGGAGACTGACTCCAGCCAGAGCAAGAAAAAGTTCCCCCTAAAGATCTTCAAAAAGCCCAAGAAGTAGGAGGAGGAGGAAAGCCAGCCACCAACCCAATCCAGTGGGCAGGGAGGGGCGGGGCCCAGAGCCACGGGCGAGGGCAGCCTTCCCACCCCTTCCAGGAGCCACAGGGGTGGGGTGCTTGTGACTCCTCCCCGCCCCCAGAAACCGTCTGCCTCCCAATCGAGTTGTGTGAAATCCGCAGGGGGAGGAGCTATTTAAACGTATTTATTTCCTGACTTGTAAAGCAGCCGCCCCTTCTCCCTCCCTCCCGGTTCAGTAGCCCCCTGCTTTGCTGCGCATGGCTTCTCATGCCTTCCGCGCGCCCCTGCCTCCGCCCGGCCACACACCAGTGTGCTTTGATTTCTCCCCCGTCGGCTTCTTCGGGGCTCCTGCTCGGCTTGAGAACCCGCCCAGGGGCGGGGTTCCCTCTGTGCCAGACCCGCCACTTGCCTCTATGCACCCCCAGGGCTTCGGCCTCCCTCTCGCCTGGGCCGGGCCAGCGGCTCGGGGAGGTCAGGGCCTGGTCCTGGCTACTCAGGGTTGAATCCGCTGCCATCTCTTAGGGTTAGCTGCCTCGGCCGCGTCTTTGCAGCTCTCTCGGGTGGGCTGCTCTGCCTAGGCAGCGTAGGGCGCTTTGGGACAGACGCCCCGTGGCGGGGGAGAGAGGATGGGGCTTTGCGTTTTGGGCAGGGGAAAGCAGAAGGTGCGTGCCAGCGAGCTGGTTCAGGGCTTTGTGTGGAGAGAGCCAGGGCCTGGCCGGCGTTTCTGCATTCAGGAACCCCGGCCAAGTCTATTCTAGGCGGTGTTTGTTGCTTTAGCCGGGTCAGGGGGTGGCTGCAGCCTGCCGGGTTTGTTTCTGAAGCGGGGCCTGCTTGGTGAGGATCCCCCGGCAGGCCCTGCCCTGTCCCAGCCTCCGCAGCAGCAGCTGGAGCTGGGCTTCCTTCAGCCAGGGACAGGCCCCGAGCAAAGGAAATCGGGTGGGGGGGAGGCAGGTGCTGTGAACCCCCGAGCCGATTCCCACCAGGCCGAAGGGCCGCAAGCCGTTTGGGTACAGCTGGGCGAACTCGGTGCTCCATTGAGCTGCCTGGGGGAGTCGGGCCAGGATCTGGTCCAAAGCCTGAACTTCAGGGCACAGGCCGGGCCCCTGGGCTTGGACCCTGCGGGGTTGGAGAAGGAGAATCCCCCGGGGAGGCGGGCGGGTTCCGGATACTGGGGGCGCTGAAACGGCTTGAGGGAGCGTCGGCTTTGCTGTGTGCTGGGCCGTGTCCTGCCCCCAGGGGTGGTTCTAAGGCTGGGGGAGTGCCATGGCAGGAGGGAAATGCCGGCCTGGGGGCTCTTGGCTCCGTGGTTTCTGAGCAGGGACTCCTGGGGAGGGCGGAGTTCTTACTTTCCAAGGCAGAGGAGAGGAGCTGGGGAGGGGAGCCAGAGCTCTCGGCTGGTGGGACACCTACTGCGGCTGGGCCCGGCTGGGTGCTCCCCGGTGTTTTCAGAAATGTGTCCCAGGGAGGAGTGATTGGCTTCAGCCAGGCTCTGCTCTGCCCCAGGGGGGTTCCCCTTTGCAGCACTGCTCCCCGTTCAGACTAGAAACAGGCCCGAGGGGCCAGCAGCTCGAAATGTGCCAGTGACCGCTTGACCCACTGAATTGCTACCTCCACGCCGACGGCTGGCGCCTGTCTGCAGCCTTCACCTGAAGGAGAGCACCCAGCCCTCCCCGCCTGGCCTGTGCACTGCCCCCCCCCCCCGATCCCACCCCGGGGGGGGAGTGCCCAGGCTTTGGGCAGCCACCAAGGAGCCCCCCGGCCTAGGGCCTGGCGTTCTGCCTGCTGTATTGTGGAGGAATCCTGTGTTCTCGGGGGGGGGGGTTGTAAAGATCCCTGAGGGAGGGAGGGGGGCTGGCTGGGGCCTTTGCTTGTAGCTGGTGTAATATAGTGGGCGTCAGGTCTCCAGGAAGGGCTAACCCGGTAGTTAGACGATAGGTGAAAAATCCTCTCCATTGATTAAGTGCCTGCGATTCCTCACTCTCCTGCCCCGCTGGCGGCTGCTGGCCACTTGTCTGCCCCGCGAGAGGAGCCAGCCCCCAGTCCTGCTGGGTGGGCGGCTGCCAGCTAGCGCCAGGGAGCCCTGGGTCACATGCCCTTCCCTGCCAGTCCCGGCTGGGAATTACGCCAGCCGCTGGCCCCTGCCTGCTTGGGGCCGGTCCCGATCCGCGGCTGGAGCAGTTTCAGAGCAGCCCAGCTGTGTTGGAAAGGGCTCCCGCCCCCCGCTGAGAGCAGCCTCCGGGGCTTGCCTGGCAGCAGCGCCCACCTCCCTCCCGGCAGCGGTTCCAGAGCAGGGCGGGAAGGGCCCTGGAACGGTGTGTAGCCCAGGCCTGGGTGTCTTACAGGCTTGGGGCTGGGCAGCGTCCGCCCTGCTCTGAGCCCCGCCGCTTGCTGGAGAAGGTGGTGGCATTTATAAAGCAGCAATTGTGACGCGTCTGCCAAGTCTGATTTGTTTTTGTCATTTCATAAAACTGTTTTCAATCCAATAAAGCATGTAGGATATTTTGAGCGAGGGGCTGCTGGTCTCTTCTTGGCTGGCTCAGCCACCGCAGTGGGGAACGGGCGCCCGGCCGGCTGCACGGCGCACGAGAGGCCAAGCCCTGGGCCGAACGGCAGAGGCGCAGGGTCTGCCAGGCCCAGACGCATCGCCGCTTCCCCGGTGTCGGGCTGCGTACGATCCCCGCGGCCCTGCACCTAGATACACACCCCGCACCAAGGGGGGCGGAGGCGGACAAGCCGGCTGGGGCCACGCACGGGCAGGGGCTGGTGCGGTTACCCCATGACTGAAATGTGGCTGGCGGAGCAGCTGTGAGGTGCAGAGGGGCCCCAGCTAGGGTGATCAGAGGTCCCGATTTTATAGGGACAGTCCTGATTTTTGGGTCTTTTTCTTATATAGGCTCCTATTACCCCCTCCCCCTCCCCCCTGATTTTTCACACTTGCTGTCTGGTCACCCTAGCCCCAGGGAATGTAGTGGGGGGGAGGGGGTCTCACAGCAATCACACCCACACAGGTGTCTGCCCCATAGAGAAAAGGCAGGGGGTGCACCAGCACCTCCAGGGCCTCTTGCCAGAGTCATGGCGCAGGCTGCCTCTGGGAGCCGGGGCCCTGCACCGCGAATGGCCGGGCTGGGCCCAGGTTGCGGCCGGCCCTGCTCCAGGAGCGGGCACCCGGCTGCAGAGAGAAGATCAGGGTCAACCCGGCGCCTGATGTGAGTGACGGGAGCCACTTGTCAGCATCAGAGCCGGGGGGCGGGGGCCAAAACTAACCCCAAGCCGCCCATGCGCCCCCGGCTGCAAGGTCCTGTCCAAGCCGGCAGCGCCACCCTGGTTACGCTGTGCTGGGCCCGGCCGCCTTTCCTGCCCTGCAAGGCCCCGAGGAGCCTGGGCCCCGCCCCTTCCAGCCAGTCCCCCCAGGAGCAGAGCGAGCCTGGGAGCTCGTCCTGCCCACCAGGGCTGCCTTGGGGCAGCTCGACCAGGCCGCAGGGTCATAGGGCTGGCCCTGAACAGCCGCCGGGGTGGGGAGGGGGTGTATCACTCACCTGGCCCAGGCTAGGCCAGCTCCCCAGGGGCCAGCGCTCAGCCACGTTTTAAACCCAAAGCGCCCAGTTCGGTGAAGTGCCGGCACGGGCCCATGCCCAGCTGGCAGTGCTCAGGCCCCTCCTGCTGGGGCAGCTGGGCCCCGGGCCCTGGCTGGAGGCCTGTGGGAGCCCAGCCCCCGCTGTGCGCTGACAGGGGGCACGAGGAGCCGGCCATACATGCAGCCAGGGAGCGCCCCACGCTGCCCAGACACGGTACTGCAGCCTCCCAGCGCATCCCCCCACCCCTCCAGGGGGTGTGTGTGTGTGGGGGGGGTCAATTCACGCTGCCGGGCCGAGCAAGCCCTGCTGGCCCATTGCCCTGCAGCCGCCCCACGCGGGGCCGGGCCGCGCCGACAAGAGACTTGCCACCCTGGGTGTGGGAAACACTGAGCCTTTATTTCAACAGCAGAGAAATCCCAGGGGCCTGAGAGCCGGACCCCCAAACCCAGCCCCTCGGCAGGGCCGGCGCGGGGAGAGACCCCCTCCCCCGTCATCTCAGCGCCCGTCTGCCAGCCCTGCCCGCAGCAGCTGCCACCCCCCCCCAACCGGTGCAGTTCCCAGGGAGCAGGTGAGGGCAAAGTGCTTCCCCGGCGTGCACCATGCACCTGGTGCTGCCCCCACCCCGCTGGCCACAAGTCCTCACCCCGGGGCAGGCTTGGGCTGTGCCCCTGCCAGCCGCCCCCTGCTATGGGGCCAGGCTGCGCCCATGGCAGGAGCTGATTAGAGCCACAGCCGGGTTGGCCAACAGAGCAGCTAGCAGCTGCCACGCACAAGCTGATGCCCAGCCACCCAGAGCGGGGGCAGGGGTAGGAAGCCCAGCGCTGACTCCTGGCAGGCAGCCGTACGGGCTCCGGGCCCATCAACAGCCTGGCACAAGCCACCGGGGTCAGGACCCCACCCGGGGGCCGCTGGCGGGAGGCAAGTCCCAAGCCCGAGGAGGGGAACCCGGGGACTAGACCTCGTGGGATTGGCAGGCGCAGAACCGGGGGAGTCCCACACCACAGCTCTGCGCCCCTTGGGGGCCCAGCCCGCCCCCGGCACAGACAATAGCGCTGGGGGGGGAGGGTCTCAAGGACAGCAGCGGCCCAGCCTCGCTTCAGCGCTGGGGAATCACCTGTCTGCACCCCACAGCACCCCCCCTGTCCAGGCATCTCTCTGTCCATGCCCCGGGGCCCCCACCTGTCTACACCCCGCTCTGTCCCTGGGGGCACCTGCGCACCCACCCCGCCACGTGCCCATCCGCGCCTGGGGGCATGTGCAATTGATTCTCTTGAGTCCAATCCTTTTCCTGTCGAGTTTTAAGGTCTCAGAGGCCGGGCCCCTCGTGCAAAGCGTCCCGCGGATGGCTGGTCACAGCCCTGAGCAGAGCCCAGGGGGTCCCCCCAGTCCAGCCCCCCCGGGACTGGTGTGGCGGTTCCAGCCGAGAATCGTCTCCTGCGGGCGAGGGGCCAGCTGCAGCCTCCAGCGCGCCCCGTGAGCGCCGGCCCGCGGCCTCCGCCTCGCAGGCTGCCCCAACGGGGCCAGGAGCAGCTGCCCAGCACGGAGAGGGGAGCCAACGGCCGCGAGCTGCTCGCGGCTGAGCCAGGCCGGGAGCCCCCGTCTGCTGCCCAGCCCCCGCCCCTCAGGCCTCGCTGCTCCCCTGGGGCGGGCTGGCGAAGTCGCTGTCCACCAGGTTGATGGTGTAGGGGACGTCGATGACCTCGGCGTGGGTGGTCGCCGTACGCCAGGAGTTCAGGGGGTGGATGGCTTTCCGGAACCGCTGCAAGGAGAGCGGGGCGGGGGTGAGCCAGGGGGGTGGGGAACGAGACCCAAGGACGTGGGGGGCAGGGGGGAGCCAAGCATGGGCAGAGGGATAGCTCTGCGGTCTGAGCGTTGGCCTGCGCAACCCAGGGTTGTGAGTTCAATCCTTGAGGGGGCCATTTGGGGATCTGGGGCAAAAATTGGGGCTTGGTCCTGCTTTGAGCAGGGGGTTGGACTAGATGACCTCGTGAGGTCCCTTCTAACCCTGATATTCTATGATTCTATGAAGCGCCAGGACCAGCCCTCGGGGGGAGCGAGGCCCAAGGACATGGGTCGGGGGGAGCCAGGCACCAGGCACAACCCGGGGGGTGGGGGGAAGAGTAGGGTGACCAGATGTCCTGATTTATAGGGACAGTCCCAATTTTTGGGTCTTTTTCTTAAATAGGCTCCTATTACCCCCCACCCCCTGTCCCGATTTTTCACATTTGCTATCTGGTCACCCTAGAGGGGAGCTAGGGGACAGGACCAGCCCTCATGGGGAGCAAGGCCCAAGGACGTGGGGGGAAGTGGGTGCACCAGGCCCAGCCCTCAGGGGGGCGGGGGGTGGGGGCTGCAGCATCTGCCCGACAGCCGCAGGGTGGCCACGGGGCTGCGGTCGGGCGCCTGAACCCTGCCCAGGAAGGACAAACCAAGGCCCAGCAGGGGCTCCAGCCTGGGGGCCCCAGGTGGTGAGAGGTGACAGGTGACTTGACCCCAGCCTCAGCCCTGACCCCCGCATACCCCACTCTGCAGGGTGACCCCCCCAACCGGGAGCTCCCCACTCCTTCCAGCCACGCCCTCCCCACCCCCTAGGGGAGCCGGATGGCACGGGGGTCCCTCCCCCAGCCGGGCAGGGAGGGCGGCTCGGTGTGCCCCAGCCCCCCCCGCCCCGGCTCCGCACTCACGTCCGTCAGCGTCCCCGACTCCCTGCAGACGGCCACCAGCGCCCAGAGCGGGATCTGGATGCAGGTGACGGTGCCCATGCACACGCCCAGGGCCTTGCCCCAGCGCGGGTAGGTGTAGGCGCCGTAGTGCAGGGACGTGTTGTACATCTCCAGGAAGATGTAGAAGAGGATGAACTGGAAGGGCAGATCCGAGCAGCCTGGTCAGACACCCACAGCCCCCAAAGCCGGGGGGCTTGGGGCAGCCCTTCCCCCGCCATCGGGACCTGCCTCTTGCAGCAAGGGGGCTGCCCGGCCCCGCCCCTATCCCAGGAGGTGCCTGGATACCACGGGGATGGGCATCACCAGGGCTGCCAGAGCTTGGTCTATTCTACCTGTGCTGAGCCCCGAGCAGGGTTTGTGCTGTGCAGGCTGCCGCCGCTAGGGGGCAGTGGTGCCGCGCCGCGGAGTCTGGCATTGCCCCCGGGACTGCCGAGGGCGTTACAGGCTGGGGCGCCATCTGGCTGCCGGGGCAGGAAGGCCCCCGAGCAGCTCGGTCGTCCCCGGCCTGGTGATACTGGCAGGCTTTGCTCTTGCATCCCGCAGCAGCCCCTCCCGGGCAGGGCCGGTACCTACCAGCAGCAGGCACGGCGTGATGAATACCCAGCATGCCTTGAAGTACAGCAGCAGCTTGCTGCACCAGGGCGGGCACCGGCAGATCATGTCGACGATGTCCTGGCAGAACTGGTTCACTCCTGAGACGGGGACAAACGGGCGTTTAAACAGGAGAACCTCCGGTGCCGTGGCCACCCCCTGGCACCAGGCCTGGGGCGTCCCCGCCCCGCAGCCGGACCGATGGCCCTGGCTCTGGGCGAGCTGCCCTGCTACACAGGGCACACCAGGGCAGGGCTTGGACGGCAGACCTCCCAGGGGCTGCAGAGGGGGCGCTTGATAGCTCAGAAGGAGGCGCTCTTTCCGGGTCCGCGGTTCTAGAGGACACTGCTGGGTTCTGGAGGCAGCACTGGGGTCCTGACCCTCGGCTGGAAACGTGCCGCCCTCCAGGGTGGAGGTCAGCCAGGGACCCGGGCTCCCTCTGGCTACTGGACAGCACCAAGCACGCTGCTGACGCTTGAACAAGGTGGAGTGGTGTTGCTATGTGCTGTGAAGCAGCTGCCACGTCGCGCCCCAGAGGCGGCTGCATTTCCGCGGTGGGTGAGGAGGGAGGTCAGCCCAGCCCCGTGTTGGTGCCGTGGCCGGGGACGCTCACCGTAGAAGAAGGCAATGCCGACGCACATGAAGAGGGTGATGATGATGAGCCCGAAGCTGGTGCTGTAGGCGTCGATGAGGGTGAACCAGTAAATGCCGCCCTGCAAGCGACAGCGCAGCGGGCATGTGAACACCCGGCCGGGCACAGGCGGGGAAACGCGCCCAGCCTCTGCCCCCACGGACCCGCCGCGGGGCGCTTTGCGTGCTCCACACGTGGCCAGCTGAGCCCCAGGCCCGGCCCCTGTCTTCAGCCTGAGTCCGGCCAGAAGCAGCTGGGGCAGAGCAGGGGGAGCACCCCCAGGGCACCATGGGGGAATAACCCGGCCCGTGGGGAAGGCCCTGCCCCCGTGCCAAGCAGGCAGTCGGCTCCTGCCCCGAGGCCGATGGCGTCTGTGGGGTGGAGGCACTTCAGCCAGCTCCCCGTGGGGCCACGGCCCTGCACACGACGGGTGGGGGGGCTGAGCTCTGCACGGCGGGGCTGAGCTCCCTACCTCGGTGATGAGCAGCAGGCCCAGCATGTAGAAGGTGAAGCACAGTGCCCCCAGGAAGACGGTTTTCCACCTCCACTCGCGCAGGGCCGGGAACTCGTCCAGCACGGCCGTGGTGATGCCCTCCATGTTCCCGAACTGGGGGGGGCGGGGGGGGGGAGACGGGCGTCAGGGCATCCCAGGCACCCACCCGCGGGGCACTGCCGGTCTCGGGACGTGCGCTGAGTGCCCCGGCACCCTGCCGAGCGCACACGGCCCCTCCCGCCCCACATCATGTGGGGCTGAGTCCAGAGGGAGCTGCCAAGGTTCACTCCTGACTCCCCGTCCTACTCAGGGCAGCGAGGAGCCCCCCGCCCCCTCCACTCCTCCAAGGAGCACCCCATGCTCCTGCCCCACCCCTCCAAGGAGCACCCCCTACCCGCTCTATAAAGGGCATGACAATGTGTCCTGGGGGAGGGTGCTGACACCGTGCCCCACGAACCCAGCTCTGCCAGCGAACGACCCCCCTGCAGATGCCAGGCTGAGCGGTGGAAGCGGCTGGACCATGCGTCTAAGAGGCAGGTGGAGCCGACGGGCGGCCGCAGAAGCTTCTCTGCGTTGCTAGGGGCCAGCGCGTCCCAGACCCACGGCCAGGAGGGCGACACCTCTGCGCTGCAGGGAGGCGGGGGCCGGATAGGCCAGCAGCCCTCAGCGGCGAAGGGAAGGGGGGTGCGGGCAATGACCTGCCAGGTTATACCCACCAGGGTGTCCACTCCCAGCGTGAACATCATCAGGAAGAACAGGACCGACCAGAAGGCAGAGCCGGGCAGCAGAGCAAGGGCTTCTGGGTAGGCCACGAAGGCAAGGCCGGGACCTGGTGGGGAGGAGAAATGGAGAACATGGCCTCCCTCAGCAGCGTTCACTCCCGGCCAGCGTGTTTCTACCCTGGTGTAAGAATAAGGCCTTTGTCCGCAGCCAAATTGCCAGGCCTAGAGCCTAAGGCCTTCGTCTGCTATCACCAGATAAAGAAACAGATCGTGAGATGGCTAAAGAAAACTCAGTTCGATAGCATCTGTCTGGCAAGAAATCACTTCTCACTAGCGGTGGTTGTGAAATCCTCATTTTTGTATTGTTTTCTCATCACGGTCCCCACTTCCCTATTGTTCATCTGTATGGTCTCTGTCCGGTTCTTTGATTGTTTCTGTCTGTTGCGTAATTAATTTACACCTAGCCAAATGAATTAAAGTGCTGCGATAGGACTGGGTAGAGAATTGTGTTACACTGTGTTGCGATTGGTTAGTAACATTTTAGTGTCATGATTGGTTAAGGGAGAGCTAAAAAGGACTCAAATTTCACTATATTAACTGGGGTCCAAAAGGAAGTTTTTGGGAACCAACTCCAGGACCCAGCCCCAAGGATCAGAGCTGCCAGACCGCAACACTTGGCCCATGACGCCCGGCAGAAACTGGAGTCCCCCGGATGGACCTGATTCTGACTGGCCATCAGGAAAAGTTCACCTGTCTTATTGGGAGCAGTGAGCACTGTCTGTAGCGTGTGCGGTCTGGGTTTGGTGATTGTTAATAGAGGTTGCGTCGGATATTACTGTGTAAGGCTCTTTCACTGGTAAAAGGTCCGGCACACCCGCAGAGGTAGTATACACCCGGGAAAGGGTGCGGGTACTTAAATTGGCCAGGTTAATTACACTCTGAGCCCTACGGATTGGGTCCGGGTAGGTGCTTTTCGCCTGGAGCCCTACAAATTGGGAAAAGGTGGGGTGCCCCAAAGTGTCACACCGGGTCACCCCGGAACAAGGGAAGCGCCAGCCAGAGGGACAGGTCAGCGCCAGTGGCGGCCCCGGAAGGGAACGTGAGCCGGGGGCCGGGACACATTCGAGAAGGGTTGGGTTGTGGGGGGCGCATTAGACACTCCACAGTGCCCCGCCGGGATGCCCTGAGGACAGGCCGCCCCCCTCGCAGGGATGGGCCTGAATCGTCCCCAGAGGCCCCGCCCCCTCTCCCCCTGCCCCGTCACCCAAGTGTTAAAGGCCAAGTTTTAAACCCAGCTGCCCAAATCTAAGCTCCTACAACCAGGGCAAGGTGCCCGGCAAGGAGCCGCCCGATCCTCAGGGGACGGAGAGCAGCTGCTGCTGGAGGCCCAGCTGGCCCGATCTGGAGAGGAATTGGCAGCAAGCCCTCCCCCCCCCCCCCCCCAACATCACTGGGGCGGGCACGGAGTTCGGCTGGGGCGGGGCAGGATGGGAGGCAGGTTTCACCCAGGCAGGATGGCCAGCCAGCCCCGCCCGTACCTGAATCGGCCACCTCCCTCACCGGCACTCTCTTCCTCCACGCCATGTGGCCCAAGATGGAGAAGATGGCGAATCCGGCGAAGAAGCTGGTGCAGCAGTTCCCGATGGCGATAACCAGGGTGTCCCTGCGGGCAGCAGAACGGGCGGGAGAGGGGCGGGGGTTGTAGGAGGAGTTGGCAGGAACCTGGGCTGCCCACCCCGAGCCCAGAATCTCTGGCACAGAGACCGTCAAGCCTTTGGGATGAGGCGTTCACACCATCAAGCGGCTGCCCATGGAGCCGAGGGGTGACAGAGCTGCCAAGGACTGTGATCCCGGCTCCCCGCCCCAGTGGCGGTAGCCAGCTGGCGTTCCCAGGCTCCCCCAGAGCTCAGCGGGCAGGACCTGGCATTCAGGAGCAGAAGGTCCCAAGTTCTAGCTCAGGGACAAGAGTAGAGACCCAGGTGGCTCTGGAGTCACAATGGCAGCAAAGACACCTTCCCCCCCACCCCCGCAGCTGGGCAGCCTCCCCTGCAGCACGCGTGCAGGGTCACTCGGGACCGGGCTGCCTCGGCCCCGCCCGGCCTGGCCCAGAGCCCTCCCTGGCCCGCCCGCTCACCGGATCACGTTGTTGTCGAACTTGTTGTAGGAGGCCATGGAGAGCAGCCCCCCGAAGCCAATACCCAGCGAGTAGAAGATCTGCGAGGCAGCGTCGTTCCACACCTAGGGGGAGAGAAGCTGGTTGGGAGCCGGCTCCTTCCCCACCCACACCATGCTCCTCGCGGGCCGCCGCACCCCGCTGCCGCCGCGCCCCACCGAGTGCAAAGCCGGGCCGCCGCGCCCCGCCGCCGCCGCGCCGGACGAGCGCAAAGCCGGGCCGCCGCCGCCGCGCCCGCCGAGCGCAAAGCCGGGCCGCCGCCGCCGCGCCCGCCGAGCGCAAAGCCGGGCCGCCGCCGCCGCGCCCGCCGAGCGCAAAGCCGGGCCGCCGCCGCCGCGCCCGCCGAGCGCAAAGCCGGGCCGCCGCCGCCGCGCCCGCCGAGCGCAAAGCCGGGCCGCCGCCGCCGCGCCCGCCGAGCGCAAAGCCGCCCCGCCGCCGCCGCGCCCCGCCGCCGCCGCGCCCCGCCGCCGCCGCGCCCCGCCGCCGCCGCCGCGCCCGCCGCCGCCGCCGCGCCCGCCGAGCGCAAAGCCGGGCCGCCGGCTGAGCTGTGGCCATCTGCTCAGGTCCCAAGCACCTAGTGGCTCTGCGCTCACCCCTTCCAGCCAGCCCCAGGACAACCCCAGCCACAGAAACAGCAGCAGATACCCCCAGGGGGGACAGTCTAAGGGGCCCATGGAGGGGGACACGGTGGGGTACCTGAGCGCTCTGTAGCCTGCTCCAGTCCGAGGAGAGGTAGAAGCGGACCCCCTCGATGGACCCCTCCAGCGTGGCTCCTCGGATGATGAGCACGACGAGGACCAGGTACGGGAACGTCGCTGTGAAATACACCACCTGCACGGACACCCCCCCGGCTGCTTACACGCCCCCATCCCTGGCACGATGCACCCACCAGTGCCCCATGGTGGTGACGGAACCACTGGCTGCTTACACCCCCCTCACACACATCGCCCCTGGCGCGCTGCGCCCACCAGCACCAAGGACACACCCACACCCTGCAGTGCTGATGCCGATGCGGGGGAGCCCAGGCCTGGGATGGAGGAGAGTACGTAGGGCCCTCCCAAATTCACGGTCCTAGGATTTTAAAACTAATAAATGTCATGATCTCAGCTATTTAAATCTGAAATGTCCCGGTGTTGTAATTGTGGGGGTCCTGACCCAAAAGGGGGTTTTGGTCGGGGGGGGGGGGTGTCACAAGGTTATTGTAGGGGGATTCGGGCTTGCCACCCGTATTTCTGCACGGCTGCTGGCGGGGCTCTGCTTTCAGAGCTGGGCTCCCGGCCACCAGCCGCTGCTCTCCGGCCGCCCAGCTCTGAAGGCAGCACAGAAGTAAGTGTGGCAATACCACGACCCTCCTACAATAACCCTGTGACCCCCCCCCCCCACTGTGATGCTCTTTTGGGTCAGGACCCCCTGTTGAGAAACGCTGGTCTCCCCCAGGAAATCTGTACAGTATAGGGTAAAAGCACACAAGACCAAATTTCACGGGAGAGACCAGATTTCACAGCCCGTGATGCGCTTTTCACGGCGCTAATAATACGGCATCACTCTGACAACACCGGGGGGGCAGAGCCCACTGCAGGGCGAACCCTGGTGCAGCCTCCCGCACAGCCAGTGAGGAGCCTGGATGGGGCTCGGAACCCCACATGCAGGGCGCCCCTGGGGTCCTGTGGGTCTGATCTGAGCCTCGTTGGGGCCAGAGCATGCGCGACCGCCCCCCTGCATTCCATGGGCCGGTCTGGGTGCTGTGGGGCCAGGCCCTACTTCCTGGTTATTCGTTGTCCCGTGCCCTGGGGCCTTTTTCTTTGGGGGTGGCAGGAGAAGAGCACTTTGCCGGTCGCCTTGTTTAGCTGTTTCGCCCCCCAAGAGATGTGTCATGTCCCCCCAGTTCTGGGCAGTGCTGGGGGGCCCAGAACTCCTCCCCAGCGCAGACACCCCGGAGGGGAGGAGACCTCAGGACATGCTGAACGGCGAAGGCGTGGGAGTGGCGGCACCCAGCCTCTCTCTGGCCTTCACATGGCAGATCAGCCTCTCACCCCCTCTGCCCTCCCGGCCGACGCACGGGACACGTGCAGGGTAGCGAGAACTCATGAGACACGGCCCCAGCTCAACACCGATTAGACCGCGCCAAGGCAGTGCTGCCTAATGGTCAGCGACTCAGCTCTGGGGGACCCCAATCCATGCCTCAGTTTCCCCCATGTAAAACGGGGATCAGACCCACCTCCTTCGGGGAGCAGGGGCTGGGGACTGCGCTACTCAGTCATCAGCGTTGGTAAGAACGTGCCCGCTGACCACGCTTCCGGGGGCATTTACCTCTTTCAAGGACACACACACACACACACACAGCCCCCTGCCTAGCCAGCGCACGGGGTTCCCCTCCCTTCGGCTGCCGCGGGAACCCGCTCTCACAGGCCCACGCTAGCAACCCCGTGCCCTGCCCTCCACTCACCTTGCCCGAGCTGCGGATGCCCTTTAACATGCACAGGAAGATGACGATCCAGGCGACCAACAGGCATATCGCGAGCGGCCACCTCACCGGGCCCGGGTCGTGGAGGCCGGAGCTGTGCGTCACCCCCAGCACCTGCTCGCTGTGGGCACAGGCACGGGTTAGAGACACAGGGAGCCAGCCTGCACTGAGCACAGGGTGTCGTCCCTTCCCCACCCACCCTGGACCAGGATGGTGGGGGCGCTACGGAGTGGATGTTAAATCCTGCCACCGGGCCCACTATCAGATCCCTTTGCCCCCTCCTGGCTTCCTACCTGCCTCCTACTTTGGCAACAGCTTCCCACCCACCAGCCAGCCGCGTCCTGCCCATGACACAGGCCTACATCGGGCGGGCTGGTCCCGCTACCCCCACAGCCACTTTGCCAGCGTTGGGTCTCGAGTGGCTTGGAGCAGGGACCTGGTCTCCGTGTGAGCTGTCGAGGGTGACACTGACAACACGGAGCCACGGCAGTATTGCAGGGGATGCTTTCTCCAAACCCAGCTGGGAGAGGAGCTTCAACCCCAGTGCCAGGATAGGGGCTGTTCTCTCATGCATTGTGCGCCCTGCGACAGCGAGTTCCACAGCTCCACGCAGGGGGATTCCCTTGATGTAACTGTTCTTCCTGCCACCGAGTCCTGGACCCTGATCCCAGCACACTGCTGAGAGCGGAGCTGGCAGAGGCAGTCCCCGAGCGGGCGGAGCTGGGCGAGGCTCCCAGCCAATTGGGTTTCAGCTCCGCAGGAGCACAGGGGCTCGGTGATGGAGAGGGAGGAAGAGCGCCAGGCAGGCTGGGCCCTGCAGCGAGCGGGGCAGGGCGGTGAATCAGGGTCGGGCACAAACACCGTAATGCAGCCACTCACTTCCAGAAGGCCTCGCTGGCGCTGAACCGACTGGAGTTTCCGGACGCGTTCTGCAAGACATAGCGGGCCGGTCACCAGCTCCGCCGGCAGCGCCCAGGCAGAAGCTTCCTCCCCTGCCAAACTCCCGGATCGTTGTCCCACAGCGCAGAGCGGCAGGCTCCCCAGAGAGCTGGCTGCTCCCAGCAGCCCTGGCCGTTAGTCCCTGCAAGGGCGGCGTCCGAGTCCTGCTCGCTGCTGCGCACACAGGACCAATGCAACGCCTGCTGGAGGCTCCCCGTGGGCACTGGATCAGCCCCAGCGTTTGCTAAAGGACACAACAGGAGGCCTCTTGGTTTGGCCTCTGCCCTGCTCCTCCTCTTCCCTCACCCGCCCCGGGGCTGTTGGGGGGAGCTGGGCGTGGGAGGGGCCTGCTGGGCTGGAGACCCCCCCTCTGGCCAGGCGAGGAACGGGGCTGAGTAGCTCCTGTAGGCGGCTCCATCTCCTCTGTAGCCAAGACAGGAGCCAGGAGCCAGCCTGCACCACAGGGTGCAGGTGCAAGGAAGTTTCGCACCCTAGGTGAAACTTCCTTGCACCAGCCCTGCACCGCCTCCCCCAATGCCGCCCCCACCCCCCCAGCCAGCTCCCCCACCCGCGGGCGCTCAGCCCTCCCCCACACCACCCGAGGGTGCTCAGCCCCCACACCACCAGCCGCGGGAGCTGAACGGGGAGCTGGGGGCAGCTCGCTGCGGCTGCCCCCCGGCTCCCTGCTCAGGCGCTGAGCGTGGGACAGGGTGGGGGGCAGCGGGGTGGCTCACCATGGCTGCCTCCGAGTCCTGGCTCCCCGCTCAGCAGGGAGCCGGGAGGCAGCTGCCCGCCGCCCCCCAAATCTTGGCGCTCTAGGCGACTGCCTAGGGTTGCCTAGTTATAGCGCCGGCCCTGGCCGGGGGGTCCCTGCAAGATGCTGCTCAGAGACTCGCGGGGGGTCACCTGCACCTCCCCAAATGGCTACAGGCCCCAGAGGGAACGGCAGCATCCTCCCAGCCCCATCTCCTACAGTAGCCGTGCCCTGGACCCAACAGTCTCACATCCAGAGGCCCTGGCTGGCCTGGACAGATGCCCCCTCCTAGCCCGCCCAGAGCAGCACGAGGAGCAGCCGAGCGTTTTAAGCCGCGCCAGGCCAAGAGGGGGATGACCCAGCCCGCCGCACGGGAGCGGCCGCACGGGAGGAAGGAGGCAGACCTGGCAGAGGCGGGCGTTCTGCGGAGCATCGCAGGACCAGGGCAGGGGGCTCTGGAAGGACATGCCCAGGTAGTAGAAAGTCCAGGCGATGATGACGTTGTAATAGAGCGACACCAGCGAGGAGACGAGCAGCATGCCCACGCCGATCCCTGCAGGGAAGGAAGGGAGGAAGGGGCAGCTGCGGAGGAAGGGGCTGGCCCTGCTCGCTCACCCGCTCGGCAGGGATCCAAGCTGGGCCCTTCGGCGTTCACAGCCGGTCCGTCGGCTGCCTCGTTAGCGCACCAGCGCCATAGGGCCCCGGTCGCTGAGCAGGGCCCCCGGCGCTCAGCGCGGCACGTGCACGGGAGAGAGACGGCCGCTGCCCCACAGCGCTCACACTTCCACCGGTGCCGACTTTTGCCGGCGCCGGTGGGTGCTCGCGCCCCCCTGCTCCCGGCCCCGCCCCCATTCCAACCCCATCCCCAAATCCCCGCTCCTCCCCTGGGCACGCCACCTTTCCCCTCCATTCCCCTCCCTCCCAGGCTTGCCGCGCACAAGCCTGGGAGTGAGGGGGAGAAGCAGCGGCACACTCAGGGGAGGAGGCAGAGCGGAGGTGAGCTGGGGCAGGGGGGGTGCGAGGAGGGCTGCAGGATGTAACCCTCAAGGGTGTGGGGAGAGACAGAGGAACCGCTCCCCGCCCCAGCTCACCTCCGCTCCGCTTCCCCTGAGCGCGGCGCCGCGGCTCCGCTTCTCCCCCCTCCCTCCCAGGCTTGCTGCGGGAGTCAGCTGTTTGGCGGCAAGCCTGGGAGGGAGGGGGGGAGAAGCGGAGCCGCGGCGACATGCTCAGAGGAGGCGGAGCTGAGAATTTTTCCCCGTGGGGGATGGAGACGGACGAGGGGGGAGGGGTGCAACGAGCCAAGAGGCCACGGGTCTGAGCTGCACCAATGCCCCTCGGCGAGGTGTGCGCGCGATTGGGGCGCTGGGCGTTGCCCACTGCCAACGATGGGAGATGGCACGAGTGGCAGGGAGCGCCCCTTTGTGCTAGGCGCTGGCCAGACACGGAACAGCACGTCTCCCAGGCCGCTGAGGGAAGCGGGCAGACCGGCAGCGCAGTAGGTCTTGGTCACGCCAGGGCACTCCTGGCTCCGCGGCTGAGCCGGGAGGGGGGGGGCGCTGCGGGCAGGGGGCTGAGCTGCAGCCCGCGGGGGGCGGGGGAAGCCGCCATGGGGGGGGACTGGCTGCTGGGGGGGGGCGGTGTTAACTGGGGGTAGCGCAGGGCTGGTGCAAGGAAGTTTCGCCTAGGGTGCGAAACTTCCTTGCACCGGCCCTGGGGCATGGGCCAGCACTGGCGTGGGAGGCTGGGAGAAGCCCCCTCTGCAGCTGCAGAGTGTTCAGATCTGAACCCAGCACCCCGAACTCTCTGCACGCGGGAACTAGGCGAGCCCCACCCGGGCAATCTGGTCCCCCCGGATCCCTCCAGCGAGTCTGCAGGCTCCGTGCCCAGTGATCCCGGGGGCAGCGTTCTCACAGCCCGATCCATCTCTTGTCGGGCGGTTCAGCCCATCAGCCCACGTCCCCTTCCTTTCTCCGGCCCCCTCGCCGGCTGGTGCCTTTACCTCTCATCCGAATCTCTCCTCCCCAGGCAGGCTTCCTGCCCTCACTCAGAGCAGGTGTGTCCAGCACCGCTAGCTATGGGCCCGTGCGGGACGAGGGACGGCTCAGCCTCCTGCTCTGACCGGTGTGCTCAGGCTGAGTGCACTGGGCCACAGGGTGATCTGCCTGCTCCTGGGACAGAGCTGGAAGCTGTAGGGCCTGAACCCCCCAGGATGGGGAGTAGAGAGGGAGCAGGGGGGACCACACTGCTGAGTGGTGCTGGGCGTCCTTCCCTCATACACTTGCACCGAATGGGGGGGGGGGGGGGGGCGGAGCAAGGACCTGCTGCCCACTGGGTTTCTCTGGTGTATCAAGATGGATGACTGAGGAGAGGATTGAGAGAGAGTTTTGTTTCGTGGGCGGGCAAACTTTTTGGCCCGAGGGCCACATCGGGTTTCGGAAATTGTATGAAGGGCCGGTTAGGGGAGGGGGTCGTGGCCCGGCCCTCACCTCCTATCAGCCCCCCGCCCCGGTACTCCTGCCCCATCCAACCCCCCCATTTCCTGACAGCCCCCCTGGGACCCCTGCCCCATCCACACACCCCCGCTCCCTGTCCCCTGACCGCCCCTGGAACCCCCGCCCCTGACTGCCCCCCCGCCGCCCCATTCAACCCCTCCTCTCCTTCCTGACTGCCCCCCCCAGGATCCCTACCCCCATTCAACCCCCCTGTTCACTGCCCTCTGACCGCCCCAACCCCTATCCACTCCCCCACCCCCTGACCACAACCCCGAACTCCCCTGCCCTCTATCCAAGCCCCCTGCTCCCCGCCCCCTTACCGCGCTGCCTGGAGCACCAGTGGCTGGCTGGAGCCGGGCCACGCTGCCGTCACCGCGCAGCTCGGAGCACTGGGTCAAGCCAGGCTCTGTAGCCGCGCTGCCCCAGGAGCTCCCAGCCCCGCTGCCCAGGCTGCAGGGGAGTGGGGAACAGCAGGGGAGGGGCCGGAGGTAGCCTCCCGGGGCAGGAGGGGCCCGCGGGCTGGGCAGGAGGGGCCCGCAGGCCAGATGTGGCCCGCGGGCCGTAGTTTGCCCACCTCTGGCTTAGAGCGTCCTCACGCTGAGTCCCCACCCCGTCCCACTCCCAAGGCTCTGGCGGGGGCAAGAGCTGGAGAGAGTCGGCAGCCTGGCTGAGTGCCCCAGCTCGGCTTAGGAACCATGCGCTGCGGGGAACGCCCACGGAGACCTCCAGCACGTTACAGCTAGTCGAGCAGGAACGACGCTCTCGCGGCTAATGCACGGTGCAGGAAGTCAGTCAGCCCAGCCCTGCCAGTCGCTTGTGGGACGTGACGTTCCCAGGTGCCCTGTGGATTTCAGTGGGGGCTGCAGTGCTGGTACATTGGGGAGGTCAGGCCAGGCCCTTGGCCTCGCTGGGAAATGGAGACAAGAGATGCTCCTCCCAGGGGGCCGTGAGAGCAGATGCTTGAGTGCTTTGAAATCCTCCCGGGACGAGGGAGGAGAGGCTGGGTTTTGGGTTACAGCCGATGGGGAGGGCTGCTCAGAGCTGGGCGTCTCCGAGAGGGCACTGACCTTGCCAATCGGCTCAAGGAGGCATTTCCTGGCGCTTGAGACAGCTGGGGGAGCGGATAAACCTAGCCCGGGGGCTGTGCCAAGGGATGTGGTCAGATAAGCGATGGGGTGGAGCCCTGCCAGGCCTGGAGGGGGCAGACAGGCTGCATGAACTGGACTGGGTGGAGGAGCAGCACTGGAGGAGGGATCTAGAGTGGGAGGTGATGTGGTCAGAGCGAGAGGACCTTGTCCCCTGTGGTTTGTGGGTGACGGAGAAGGAGACGGTGTCATGGGGCTCGAAGTGGCTGTGGGAGGTCAGACGTACAGCGGCTGGCTCTCCCCACGCCCTGCTCATTCAGGGGAGCGGGGATGCTGCGCCAGGCACGGACTCACCTTTCAGCAGCGGGCAGCACTTCCAGACGGTGATGGGCCCTGCAGCGCCGTACTGGCCTAGGCTGAGCTCCAGCAGAAAGAGGGGCAGGCCGGTGAAGAGCAGCATGACGAAGTAGGGGATCAGGAACACCCCTGGGGAGGAGAGAGCAGACGCGGTTAGCGAGAAACCGGGACGGAACGAGGCAAGAGCTCGGATACTCAGCCCCGGGGAAGGGCAGAGCAGAGCCCTTGTCTCTCAGGAGCCCACAGCCGGTGGGAGTGCCAGCGGCCGGAGCAGAACAGGCCTGACGCGGGCGACCTCGGCACAGGGTTCGTTCCTGCTTTACCCCGCCCTGCGGAAGGCACACTGGACACAGGGAAATCACGTGTCTGGGTTGAGACACTGAGGCGTGGGGCAGAACGGGCTCCCACCCCACTGAACTCCAGCCCTCCAGCCTCGCCCTGCTCCTTCCGGCGGGGCCACCTGGCTCTGACAGCCAAGAAAGGATCCTGTAGGGGGAATGAATGGCAGCCCAACAGAGCAGCCCAGAGACCCCACCCAACCGGGGGCTCTGCTCTCTACCCAGCTCCCCGAATCAGAGTCCTGACCTGTTCTGACTGCCGCAAGCACCATTCCTGCATGGCGGCTCAGGAGCTCATTTGACGGATGGGTAAACTGAGGCACGGAGAGGGGACGGGACTGGCTCCGGCAGGCAAAGGCAGAGCTGGGATTAGAACACAAGTGTTCCCGACTCCCAGCCCCGCCGCTCCTCGGCACCCTGCTGCTCTCGCTATTGCCCAATGCTGGGGGACATTCACCCCACAAGACACAGGTGCTGCTAATGGCCCATGTAAACCATACTTTGAGGGGGGGGGGATTCTAGCGGTGCATGGGCCGGGCCACTGCGCAGGGGGTGAGCTGCAGCCAGTCGATGGCTCGTCTTGGACACGGGCAGAGACCGGCCGAGAGTGAAAACGAAAGCAGCGCAGCGCCGTTCTGCACAGGAAAGCAGAGCCCAGACGGGGTCACTTGCACTGACCACGTCACCCAGGGGAGGGAACGGGCCCATCCTTTCACTGCACACCGATGAAGAAAAATGTCTGATGGGAGGGGGGGGGAGGAAGATATTTTTTCCATTTCAAACACTCACACCGAGCCTTTTCCAGCGTCACCGTGAAACCTCTGCAGAGCTCAGGGTCACAATTCCAGACTGCACAGCAACCCTCTAAATACGGCCTCTTCCACCCAGCTACCTCTCCAGGTCTGTCTCCAGACAGCAAGTCATCTGGCCCGCAGCAGCCAGACCCTCTCAGACGCAGGAGAGCGAGCAGGACTCTCTCTCGCTTCACTGCCAGTGGAATCCTCCCCTACGTTTTAGCGACAGAACCTTTATCGCCCAGAAGAGGGCAGCCAAAAAACACACCACGCGGCTGGTTTTTAGAACCCAGGTGGTGTTTGCAGCCCTGGAAGCCAGAAACTCTTTTGACTTGTTAAGTCAAATCAATTGTATCTGGAATCGAAAGAGTTGACACAACTATAGGCTCCTACAATCATAGAATCTCAGGGTTGGAAGGGACCTCAGGAGGTCATCTAGTCCAACCCCCTGCTCAAAGCAGGACCAATCCCCAACTAACGCATCCCAGCCAGGGCTTTGTCAAGCCTGACCTTGAAAACCTCTAAGGAAGGAGATTCCACCACCTCCCTAGGTAACCCATTCCAGTGCTTCACCACCCTACTAGTGAAAAAAGTCTGCCGTTGGGCTCTAAGTGCACAGACACTGATGGGCATCAGCTAAATCACGCCAGGTGCTTTAGGAAACAGAAACCACCACCTTAGACTCCCCCAAAAGACCCAGACCCTCAGGTGAGCTAACCCAGGCCCCTAACAGTAGTTCCACTAACTCAGATATTGGACACACACATATTGCTACGTACACACAGGTCTGACATACTCCATCCAGGAGAAGGCAGTAGCTCCCATGAACACACAGAGCTTTCCTGGGCTTGTCCACCCAATTCCCACCCATGATTAGGGTGACCAGATGTCCCGTTTTTAAAGGGACAGTCCCATTTTGGGGGACTTTTTCTTATATAGGCGCCTATTACTCCCCCCTTCCCCCCCGCCCCTGTCCCGTTTTTTCCGTTGCTATTTGGTCACCCTACCCATGATGGTCCACTCCAGCCAGCCACATAAAAGGCAATGCCATCCCATCATGTCATTCATTGACCTGACACACTGCGGAGACCCACGTAGGAAAAAGGTCCAGCCACTCTTAGGATTTCCTAACACACAAGCCCGACACCAGCACAAACTCCCCAGTTCAACACAGTCCCCCAGAGCCCGAATGCAGAGAGCATTACTAAACCAGTGCCAGCTCCAAACCAGCCATCTTCTGGAAGATGCTACATAACGGTGTCTTCCGAGAGCCTGGAGAGACATCTTGTGGTGAACACTCATACTTGTCAGCATAGCAGGTTACACTACGGATGCAGTCAAAGTATTTCCCACCCCCCACTGCATTGCATGCACAAACTGGTTGGTTAGAGCTGTGTATAAATGCCAGGGTGCTGGCAGTGAAGAGTTTGTGTTTCACTCCTGAGGGAATTCTGCACCAAAAATTTAAAATTACGTGCACGGTAATTTTAAAATTCTGCAAAATTCTGTACATTTTATTTGTCAATAAATAACGGTGGATCCAGCATGGCAGCGGGGAGCACAGGCCACTGGCTGCACTGAGGTGGGAGATCACCCTGAAGCCCCCACCTCCCCCGGGACAGGGACTCGGCCGTGAGGCTGCACCCGACCCTGACGCAGTGCAGGGGCCGGACCTGCCCCAGAAACACCCTGGGGCGCTGCCCCTCTGCGCCAGGTGCACCAGATATGGGTGGGCAGGCTCAGCCCAGCAGGATCCAAGGGTGAAAGGGCTGAGTGTGGGGGGATCCGGGTGTAGGGTGAGAGGTTTCTCTGTGGGGCAATCTAGGTGCGGGGGGCTCATTGGGAGACCTGGATGCACAGGGGCTTGTGGGGGGGTGGGTTCTGGGTGCGGGGTCAATGGGACTCCTCAGGGGATCCAGGTGAAGGTGGTTGAGGCTCAGGAGGGGGGGGGCTGGGTGTGTTCCAGGTGCTGAGGGAATAGGGCTTGATGGGGTGGGGGTCCAGGTACAGCTGGCTGGGGCTCAGTGGGGTGGAGATCCGGGGGGCTTAATCGGAGGGGACCAGGTGTAGGGGGGTGGGGCTTGTCAGAGTGAGGGTTCGATAGGCCCGCTTAACAGAGGCGCCCCAGCCGCTGCTGAGGGAACACCGCATGCCGGGCTCCCGATTCCCCGATCTCCTTTTCTTCTCCATCCCCCTCCCCCTGCCCTATTCCACCCCCTTCCTTCCCCACTGCCTCTTCCCCCTACTCCCCCTTCTGGCGCTCCTCGGTGCACAGAAAAGAGGACAGCTCCCAGCACGCAGAAGGGGAGCGTGACTGGCGCTAGGACCCAGGAGGCGGCGTTCAGCTGCAGCCTCCTTCAGCTGGGCAGCTTTGCGCTTGCAGAATGATGGGGGGGGGGGGGGGGAAGTGACATAACCCCATGTGCACCCCCATGCCTCGCCTCTGTGTGGAGGGGGGCAATCCCCCCACAAAACTGTGCCCGTGGTCGCCCTCCCCTTCCCTCCCTCTCCACGCAGCTTCCCTTTGCTTCCCTGCCATTTTCTGCAGGGAAACACAGGGAATCTGTGGGGGGTGGGGAGGCATTTTCTGCGGGTAGGCAGTGATGCAGAATCCCCCCAGGAGTAGGTTTTATCTCCTCCTGATAGAGCACCTGCACCATGACTTTGCAAGCGGACTTGAGACACTGGTCAGACCCGAGTGGCACTGCTTGAAAGAGGAAGGGCTGACACAGGTGCTGTGTGTCACTGCCTGGGTCACAGACTCCTAGGAACGGAACGGGCGAGACCGTGAGGTCGCCTAGTGCAGCAGTTCTCAAACCGCGGCTCAGGACCCCGTTTTAATGGGGTCTCCAGGGCCAGCATTAGACTTGCTGGGACCCGGGGCTGAAGCCCGAGCGCCATCCCTGCCGAGGGCTGTGGGGTTCAGGCTCCGGTCCCCTCTCCCCTCCACCCAGGGTCATGCAGTAATTTTGTTGTCAGAAGGGGGTGGCGGGGCAATGAAGTCTGAGAACCGCTGGCCTAGTGCAGCCCCTGCACCGAAGCAAGGCCAAGTATACCTAGACTTTCTGCAGGAGGCCAGACAAGATGGCCCCCACGGTCCCTTCAGGCTAGGTACAGGCCACTGATGCTGCCGTGAGGGGCACTCAGCTGCTGCCGGGAGAGGCGTGGTTAAAAGTCTACACAGAACCCCTCTCCAGGGAGAGCAGTAGCCGCACCGATGCTCACGTGCTTCCGATCTGCACAGCGGTGGATAAAGCCACAGTGTCTTCCACAATAGGGTCTTCATCTTGCCCTGCAAGGGAGTGTTCCACCTTTTCATGTGTCTCTGAATGTATAAATATCTTCTTACTGTATGTTCCAACCTATGCATCCGATGAAGTGGGCTGTAACCCACTAAAGCTTATGCTGAAATAAATTTGTTAGTCTCTAAGGTGCCACAAATACCCCTGTTCTTTTTGCTGACACAGACTAACACGGCTGCTACTCTGATCCCTTTCTTAGCTCTCTTGCGCTCCTCTCTCCAGCCTCTGCGACTCTCACTGGGCCTCCTCTGGTCATGTTGGTGTGGAAATCTCCTTCCTTCTGTTGCTCTGGCCACACCACTCCCCGGGCTTCCTGTCCCCTCCTCCCCCACCTTCAGATTTCTCCCCATCACCCCATTGTGACTCTGCGCCTGCCCTCAGGGCCCACCATAACTCCACTCAACGTGGAACGGCAGGAGAATGGGGCCACTGGAACTGGATAGGGCACGCGAGGGTTAACTCCCTCCTCCTGCAGAGAGAGGGATGAGGGATCTTTAACAATCAGAGGCAGGCAGGCGCTGGCTGTACATCTCACCTCCAGCAGCTTAGTACCCCTCTCCCCCGCCAGACACCATGCCTGGTTTAGAAGAGCACCACCTGCTCAATCCACAACACTGCTCTCCCAGAGGTACCCTGAGGTTCCTTTGGAGATCTCCCCAGTGCCCGGGACTGACCCTGCCTAGCTGCAGGAGATCACAGCCCAAAGGTTCACGCAGAGGATCTGAACAGAAGGCCTGCATGCAGTGTTGCTGTAGCCGTGTTGGCCCCAGGGTATGAGACACAAGGTGGGGGAGGGAATATCCTTTATTGGACCAACTTCGGTTGGTGAGAGACAAGCTTTCAAAAGCCCCAAAAGCTGCGTAAGCTCAAAAGCTGGTCTCTCTCAGCAACAGAGGTTGGTCCAATCAGAGATATTTCCTCTCCCACTTTGGTCTCTCTCTTTGCTACGGGCCTGCCCATTCCGAACGACGTACTCCCTAGGTGATTTCAGTAGGCAAGCGCTCAGCCAGGAGCTGCTCGGCTAGCCGAAACCTGCTTGATCAGACCTGATCCAGGGAGGAGACTCAATTCCAAGCTCCTCCCATGCCAACCAGCCAGCACTTGTTTCCCCTCTCTACTGGGGATTAGCCCTGCTCTGCAGTGAATCTTGCACCATGAGGGAATTACCAGAACCTCCCTTCATTAGCGGTCACTAGGGGCTCCCTAAGGGCATGGCTAATTACCCAGGCAGGCTGGATTGCTCCTTTTAAAGCCGGAGAAGAGTAGCAGTGCCAGCTTCTTTGCCGCCCTAGGCGGCGCCTCTGGGAGAAGCTGCCGCTGAAATGCCGCCGAGGAACCCGGAGGCCGAAGAAGGTAAGAAACGCCGCCCCCCGAATCCTGGCGCCCTAGGCGACCGCCTAGGGTCACCTAGTGGTAGCACCGGCCCTGTCGGAGAAGAGGTCAGGCAAGAACCGCACAATGGGGCCTTAACACACTTTGAACTTGCATCAGGCCGTGACGGCTGCCTCCAAGAGCAAACGTGCGCCGGAAAACCTAGGTTGGTCAGTCCACGCCGCAGCGGCAGCCAGAACAAATTAACTGCGTCCCCCCACGAAGCAAAAACCCCACTGCTTGGAAATAGCTGAACAATTCCAGCTCGACGGGGCTGCCCTGGGGTAACATCTCTGGGGCACATGTCTCGCAGCACCTCAGATGTGTTGCTCTTGCACAGATCTGCCTTGACGTGCTCATTCCAGAGCCAGAGTTGAGCTCAGAGGCCTGACTCTAGACCAGGGGCGGGCAAACGTTTTGGCCCGAGGGCCACAATGGGGTTGCAAAATTGTATGGCGGGCCGGGAAGGCTGTGCCCTTGAAATAGCCTGGTCCCGCCCCCTATCCACTCCATCCCACTTCCCGTCCCCTGACTGCCCCCCTCAGAATCCCTGACCCATCCAACCACCCCCCCGGCTCCTTGTCCTGACTACCCCCACCAGAGACCCCCCCGCCCCTAACCACCACCCCCCCCGAGATCCCACCCCATATCTAAGCTCCCCTGCTCCTTGCCCCCTGACCGCCCTCTCCAGAGACCCCTCACCCCTAACCACCCTCCCCGGGACCCCACACCCTAAGCCCCCCTGTCCCCCGACTGCCCTGACCCCTATCCACACCCCCACCCCCTGACAGACCCCTGGGACACCCACGCCTATCCAACCCCTCCATTCCCTGACCGCCCCCCCAGAACCTCTGCCCCATCCAACCTCCCCCTGCTCCCTGTCCCCTGACTGCCCCTGGGGACTCCCAGCCCCTTATCCAAACCCCGGCCCCCTTACCACAACGCTCAGAGCAGCGGCCAGAGCCAGACACGCTGCTGCACTGCCCTGCCCCCCGGAGTGCTGCCCGCACGGCGGAGGGGCCAGGGGGAGGGGCCGGGGGAGCCTCCCTGGCGAGCTTAGGGGCCAGACAGGACGGGCTCGTGGGCCGGATGTGGCCCACGGGCCGTAGTTTGCCCACCCCTGCTCTAGGCCCAGCAGCCTTGACTAGTGCATGGTAATCTTTCATTCCAAAGCCACCATGCACGACTCTCCTGATTTGGGGATCCATTTAGGGTGGGGAAGAGATTGCCCCGGTTCATAAAGTTAGTTACCGAGTCCCCAAAACTTCGCTTTCTGAAAATGTCTGGATAGGCTGCCAGCAGATAAGCCAGACTCCTTCCTTTACCGCCTGCCCAGGACCAATACAATATAATAAGGGCTTTTGATACTGTCTCGCATGACCTCCTCATAAACAAACTAGAGAAATACAGCCTAGATGGAGCTACTAGAAGGTGGGGGCATAACTGGTTGGAAAACCGTTCCCAGAGACTAGCTATCAGTGGTTCACAGTCATGCTGGAAGAGCATATCGAGTGGGGTCCCGCAGTTCTGGGTCCGGTTCTGTTCAATATCTCCCTCAATGATTTAGATAGTGGCATAGAGAGGACACTTAAAGTTGGTGGACGATACCAAGCTGGGAGGGATTGCAAGCGCTTTGGAGGATAGGATTAAAATTCAAAATGATCTGAACAAACTGGAGAAATGGTCTGAGGTAAATAGGATGAAATTCAATAAGGACTAATGGAAAAATGAACAGTGGCACACATACAAAACGGGAAATGACTGCCTAGGAAGGAGTACTGCGGAAAGGGATCTTGGGGTCATAGTGGATCACAAACGAAAGATGAGTCAACAGTGTAACGCTGTTGCCAGAAAAAACCCAAAACATCCTTCTGGGCTGTATTAGCAGGAATGTTGTAAGCAAGACACGAGAAGTCATTCTTCCGCTCTACTCCGCACTGATTAGGCCTCAACTGGAGTATTGTGTCCAGTTTTGGGCACCACATGTCAGGAAAGATGTGGAGAAATTGGAGAAAGGCCAGAGAAGAGCAAGAAAAATGATTAAAGGTCTAGAAAACATGACCTAAGAGGGAAGATTGAAAAAATTGGTTTGTTTAGTCTGGAGGAGAGAAGACTGGGGGGAGACACAATAACCGCTCAGCATCTCTGAGGAGCAGCGGTGGGGACAGAACCCAGGTGTCCTGACTCAGTCAAAGCCCTGCCCGCTAGGCCATGCCACCACCCACAAGCGGCCCTGCAGAAGTGCTGGTTATTGGACAAACACTGCTCCATGCAAACAGCACCGTCCGTTCGGAGCAGCACTCCTTTCGCCTGGGACTCAGATATTCTGTCTCTGCTCACCACCAGTTTCCCGTCACCTGACGGATCCAGGCATTAGTTCCGGAGCAAGAGGGGGGGTGGGTGATCATGCGACCCCAAGGCAGCTGCTCCCCAGTGAAGGGATCAGTCACCGATTCTCATCTGTTCTAACCCAGCATCATCAGACAGACAGACGGCAGCAGGGACTCACCTCCTCCATTGCGGTAGCAGAGATAGGGGAAGCGCCAGACGTTGCCCAGCCCCACGCAATACCCGATGCAGGAGAGCAGGAACTCGTATTTCCCGCCCCACGTCTCCCTGGGCTGGCTGGGGGCAGGGTCCGGGGTCACGGGCTGGATCTGGAAGGCAGGTTGGGGCTGGCTCACCGACTGTGGGTGCGCAGACTCCGGGGTCACACCATTCAGCTGGACCGGACTCCCCTGCGGTGGGAGGAGAAGGGGGAAAAGGAGTCAGAGATCGGACAATCCAGTTCGGCCGGAGTGCCAGCATGCATGCTCCTATGCCCACGGGAGGGACGGCGGGTCTGTCAGCCCACAAGCAACCCTCCCCTAGGCACCTCTCCTGGAAGACCCATGCCAGCAGCCCCACCTCCCAGAGGAATGGAGGAGGCTGTCCCATATATCTAGGCCACTCAAGGAGCCCTCATGGCTTGGGACACTTAACACAACAGAGCCCCGTGGAGGGATCTGGAGGGAACAGGTCCCCGCGCTGGCCCTTGAGGAAGATGGGCCACATGGGATGACAGAGGGCTCTCCTATTTCTAACGGCTCTGATCCACCCGTCTCCCTCGGCCCAACCCTGCATCTCAGCCCAGGTCACCATCAGCTTGATCAATATGGCCAAAACTCAGCCCTCAGCCTTTCCTCCCAAGGCCTCACCACAGCCCCTGTTCTCTGTCACCGCGTGCTGAGCGAACCACCGTCCTCTCCCCTCCCCTCAGGTGTCAGCAGAGACTCCTCGCTCCGCCCCCACACACTCCGGCTCTCCACATCTCACTGTCTCTTCCCCCCGCGCCCCCAGCATTTCTCAGCTCTGTCCTTTTCCTTGTGTCTCATGCCCAGGCCTCACATCGGACCTTCCCCACCCCCAATCCATCCATAGCACGGCGAGGGCCATCTTCCCTGCCAGTCACACTGGCCACACGTCTCCTCTCTGGATCCCTCCACCGGCTCCCCCTCTTCTTGGGCATCGAGTCCCAGCTTCTCAGTCTTGGCCCTTCACAGCTCAGCCACTCGCCGCCCATCCCCTCCTCAACCCCGCTGGTGGGACCACCCGCGTGTCTGCTCCTCACAAATTCTCTACCACTCCTGCTCCGCGCCCACAGCGCGGCCTCCCTGAACTGCTCCATCAGCCCACCTGAATTGCTCCATCAGACCACCACCCTCTCCTCCTGCTTCCCAGCCCCGATCCAGACAGGCCGCTGCCAGGACGCATGCAAGTGATCGGCCCCCGTTTGATGGCTGGGCTGTGGTTAACACCTCTGCAGCAGGGTATCAGAGCGTTGCCCTCTCTCGCCCTCCCGCCCCATTTCATCAGTCAGGTGTCTCCTCTCTAGGGCAGGGACTGTATCCACCTGTTTGCGCAGCACCCGTCACGAGGCCCAGATCCCGATCAAAGCCTCGGATAAACCCCTCTTCTCCAGTGCAGCTCCAAGCCTGCTTCTTCTAGGTACGAGGGAAAAAGCATGCGGGAGTGGGAGGAGGGAGGGATCACTTTCCCTTTCACCCAGGGACTGTCTAATCAGCAGCACTTGCCATCCTCCTGCACACAGGCTGCCAGGACTAGCACCCTGGCTGAGCAGCACTGCCTGGGCACCATCTGCCATGGACAGATCAGCAGCTCTCATGACTGGCAGCTGCCTCCCCCCTTCTCCAGCGCCTCTCTTCACACATCACCTGTCAGAGCAATGCCTGCAACTACCCGCTGCGCTGGACAAGGCTTGGTCTCTTAGCAGCACTCAACAGGGAAAACACAGACAACAATCCAACAGGGAAACCCAACCGCAAGCCGCAGGGTCGTCAGAAAACACACCCAGCGGGCGAGGAAGGGGTGGCTTGGGATTCCACACAGAGCAGTGGTTCTCAACCAGGGGCACGCGTACTCCGGAGGGTCCAGACAGCAAGTGTGAAAAATCAGGACAGGAGGTGGGGGTAATAGGAGCCTATATAAGAAAAAGCCCCAAATAACAGGACTGTCCCAATAAAATCGGGTCATCTGGTCGCTCTACCCGGGGGGTACGCAGAGGCCTTCCAGGGCGTACATCAACTCATCTAGCTATTTGCCCAGTGTTACAACAGGCTGCATAAAAAGCACTAGCGAAGTCAGTACAAACTAAAATGTCACACAGACAAAATGAGAACGTCCGCTCTATTTCAGGGCTAGCGGGCTGGGGCATTTTTGCATTCTTATGTCTGATTTTGTAAGCAAGTCATTGTTAAGGGAGGTGAAACTTGGGGTACGCAAGACAAATCAGGCTCCTGAAAGGGGGACAGTCGTCTGGGAAGGCTGAGAGCCGCTGATGCCCTGGGACGAGACGCCGCGCGTACAGCTCCCCGAACTCACAAGCGGACTGATCGGCGAGGAGTGGGATACAGGGAAAGGTTTCTCGTTTGTGCGCCGTACACTACCCCGGCACTACTTTGGGCTCAGGGCTGGAACAAGGCAGGACTGAGGTGCACTGGCAGTGATAGGACGGGAGGCTCAAAGCCAGGAGCACGCTGCACTGGCGGAGTTACCCGGCGGCACAGCGGGAACGGCTTGTGCATGCGGCCGGGAAGCACTGTGCAGCTCCAGCCAGCGCTGTCAGACCCTCGCTCCTGTGAGTGTGGAACTCAGGGTGACCAGATGTCCTGATTTTATAGGGACCGTCCTGACAGTCGGAGCTTTTTCTTATATTGGCGCCTATTACCTCCTACCCCGTCCCGATTTTTCACACTTTCTACCGGGTCACCCTAGCTACACTCGTGCACAAGGTCTGCTTGGAGAGAGGGAAGTTGAACGGGTTTGTGTCAGGGGCAGCAGCAAGCGCTCCTGTCCTTGCATGTAACAGGGCAGGAATTTACAGGCAGGCCAGCCCAAGTAGGCCCTAGATAATCCAGACGCACACACGGGAGGGGTGGGGAAGTGAGAGACGTGGCACCGCTCAGCATTGAGCACTGGGCTCCCTGCAGAGTGGGCGCAGCTCCCAAGCTCACACCTGCGCTGCGGTACCAGAGGGCCCCCCCCTCCCCATGTAAGGGGCACGGCACCACCCAGAGCAGAGCTATCACACGGGCAAACAGGATGGGAAGGAAACCTGGGGGCAGGGCACAAGTGACCCAGCTTCGCCCCAAAATCCGATCTGGCCGGCTCTAGCATCAGCAGGGCCAGCCCCAGGCCGATGGGACTCCAGCCAGCTCACACTCCATCTACCTCACCCGCCATAGCGCCTCTCACTGCCTCTGGCACCGACGGGGAAGGCCGCTGGAGGGCAGCTGAGCCAGCTGGCACCCTGAGAGAGGGGCAGGATGAAGCAAATGCCAGGACAGGGCTTGATTAGTCCCAGTAGCATAGCCAGGGGGTGAGCGGCCACTCCCTCACTGAGCAGAGGCGGTGCCTTTTTTTTTGCTCCGGTGCTACTGGGGGAGCACTCACCCGCCGGCGCTTCAGCTGTTCTGCGGCACTTCGGCGGCGGGTCCTTCACTCGCTCCACGTCTTCAGCGGCACTTCGGCGGCGGGTACCACCGAAGACCCGGAGCGAGGGAAGGGACTGAACCCGCCGTCGAAGTGCCACCGAACAGCTGGAGCGCACGGCCGGGTGAGTACAAGGGGAGAGGCCTTTTTTTAGCTCCGCTCCCCCTGTACTTTAAACCTGGCTATGCCACAGATTAGTCCATAGGGCACCAGAGGAAGGAAGGGGCAGAGAGAAAGGGCTGCAGGGAACATGGCAGATGCAGGACTCCCAGGGCTCTCAGCGCTGGGATGAGTGAAGCCATCAGCTGCTGAGCAGTGGGTTTCACCGCTCCGCCAATCTTCAGGGACAGTGAGCAGCAGCAACTGAGTGGGGGAAGATTTCACCCAAATCAGACTGCAGGGTGGGAGCCGGGTGAGGCCTCGACACCCTCCAGCGCCCGACTCAGGAAACCACTGCTCCTTGAACCCTAACAGCAGCCAGGATGCTCCTGGTGGAAGCTGGAGTCTGACCTTGGGAACTGGCAGCAGCTTCTCCCTTAGCAGCTCCTGGGGGGGTCTCAGGAGGCAGGTCACCGACTCGGGCCTGTGTTTTAGACAGCACTACACTGACAAGAGCCAGTCACCGGCAGAGAGGGAGCTGGAAAAACCAGATCAGAGCCAGCAGGTAGAACTGAGAACTTAGGGACCAGTCCAGAGAGTGCCGGGGATGCTCAGCACCCTCGAGAAGCCAGTGGGGCCCGAAGGGGCTCAGCACCCAGCAGGGTCAGATCCTTAAGTTATAAACTCCTCTGTAATGAGTGCAACCAAAGCACCATGCTCTGGTATTGACGAATGTCAGGTTGAAACACACACAGGCAGCATGGTTTGGAGCACCGGCCACAGGGCCAGGAGCTCATGAGTTCTAATCCCAGCTCTGCCACCGATTGGCTGCGGAGCCTTGGGCAGACCACTTAACCCTTGTGACTCAATTTCCCCATCTGTGAAATAGGGATAATGATATTTAATCATCTACCCCCCAGGGGAGGATTATTAGTCAGGGCGGTCGGAGCCCACTGTAAATTATGTTTCTTGAATTAAAATATCCCTTTTGAAACAATGGGTTAGATCATGGAAAAAAGGTTTCACAAAACCCAACCGCTAAGGAAAATGGCTGTAGAGGGGTCACAGAATCCCCAAACCAGCACGTTCTCCCAACCCCCACCGCTGCCTTGAAGAATTACAGAAACCAGAGGAGTCGCTGGAGGTCAGAGCTCGTTTTGGAGCAAGGCTGATTATTATGGAAATTTAATACTCTGCACCACGGCTTACTTTGTAATCAAAGAGGTTCTGGACTTAGGTGCTGGGGCTCAAGCAATTCTTTTACATTCATAACTGATGCAGCAACCCAGAGGTGCCGGGGCTACGAACTGCTAAGCCTAGAGGTGCCGGGGTCAGCCCGGGCACAAATTAAACACTGTTCTGCACTTACAGCCTCACTCAGAAGATCTGAAAGTCCTGCACAAACATGAATTTGTCTTAGCCAGGCTGGTCAGCATCATCACCCCTGGTTTAGAAATGGGGCAACTGAGGCACACAGCGATGAAGTGACAAGCCAAAGGTCACACCGAGTGGCAGTAGCAGAGTAACCGAACCTAAAACCCCTAACTTCCAGGCCCCTACTTCAACTATTAGACACATGCTACCTCCAACCCCACTTCTCTCAGACTAAGATTGTTTTTAGAGAAAGACACAAAATGTACTGTGTGTGTGTTGGGGGGGAGGGAGGGGGAACGATGCTGATAGAATTTCTGGCTCCCACCCATTTTGGCTTTCAGCCCCTTAGCACGGGCCTCACTACCTGCAGAGACTCCATGGAGGGATAAAATAGACTCAACGCCTGCAAAACGTGCTTGTAGCTGATCTGTGGAACTCCATGCTGCCAGCACACTCTCTTACCTCCCCAGTTCTCAGTCACACCCACTTGTTGCATGGTCTTAACTTAGACCACAAGATCTCTGGGGCAAGGACCATTTCTTACTATGCATTCCTACAGCACCCAGCACAATGGGGCTCGATCCGCCGGGCACCTATGCGATACGCAATAGGTAATTTTAACTGGCTCTAAAACCTGGCACAATTCTTACCATCTCCCCACACGTCTCTTCTAATGGGTATTTTCAACTTCACAGCCACCCCTGCTCCCCCGGAAGTAAAACAGCTTGGTAACAGCAGCAAAGCAACATTCCCCAAAGCGGCCCATCCTATTGCTCACGTCTATGTCCTAGCTGCCTGCCGGTCATTTCCACCAGCCTTTGAGGCCACATCCAAGACCCAACAGCCTCTGCATGCGGGGAAGCAGAAAACAAGTGACAAAATACCCCAGGGCTGTGTCTCTTCTCTGCTCACACGCGGTTTCCCAGGGGTTTTTAGTTCTGTTCATGCACGGAAGAGGCATTGCATGGGCAACAGCTGCCCTGATCACAGCCCCACTTCAGTTCTCTTGGCCTCTGCTGAGGCTGCTAACAAGAGGGGGTCAGCCACGGCCGGCTTCTGGAGGGTGGATTTTCTGATGTGGAAGCCCTGTTGTACGCTACAAGCCAGCCAGAGACCCAGACTGGCACACACATTTCACATAGGACATTGGACACCCAACCCTACCCCAAAAGGCTGCACTAGCTGCCACAGTGGTGTTAAGGATGGGTTGGCCAGTTTAACAGAGGAAGGATGGACTACGGGTTAAGGTACTGGAGTGGGACCCAGCAAATCTAGGTTCTATTCCCAGGACTTCCAGTGATACCTTGGGCCAATCACTTAGTCTCCCGCTGCCTCAGTATCCCCGCCTGTAAAAGGAGGGTGACAATGACCGCCCACCCCACCAGGAGTGTTGTGAAGACTCACTCATTAATATGCATGAGGTGCTCAGATACTATGGCGACCGTATAAGTGTCTAGACATAGAACAGTGCATCTCATTCATCGCTTGAGCAGTCGGGCGTGTTTAGCATACGTGTATTATTGTATACGATGTGGCCCCTTCGTTCCGAGATGCTATTTCTGTACAAAGAATTTAAGTAGTCAGCAGGGAGAACCTATTTCCAGAGGAACTCTAGTAAGTGGCTCAACACCTCAGCACCTGCCTGCCTTCCAGACACGGACAGACAATGTCTGAAAAGCAGGGGAGAGGGAATGCCATCTCTCTGAACACCTTGAATTTATTATTTTTATTATCTTAGCACTTACGAGCCCTAGTCTGGCACTGGCCACTGTCAGAGACAAGACACTAGGCAAGATGGACCACTGGTCTGACAAAGTACGGCTGCTCTTACGTTCTTGGTCAAGGAGCAGGAACTTCATTGCGCTAGGCGCTGTACAGACAGAACAAAACGATGGTCCGTGCCCCCAAAAGCTCACGATCGAAGACAAGCGATGACAGACAGATAGGGGAGCACAAAGAGGCCATCCTGCTCTGCGTGATTGGCAGCCGTCTCAGGACACCAGCGGTTTTCTTGCAGGCCTCACGGCAAAGGAGCATGTTGCGGTGAGATTCGAAAGCGGACGGTGAGGTAGTTTTGCGGGCGCTTACAGGGAAGGCCTTGCAGGCGCATGGGGCAGCGTGAGAGAAAGCACAAAGGTGTTTGTTTCGAAATCTAACAAGCGGGTAATGGAGACTGGCGCTCTTGGCCCGGCCCTATGAACAACAGAGGCAGACAGAGCCCATTCTGAGCCACCGAGCGGTGTATTCATTACACCCAGGCTGGTACTCTGTGTTTCACAGTGTTATTGGGCAGTTATCTCAATTCCATAGCTATCGTCTCTGTGTACGGTAAACACACCAGGGCCGGGTGAGCCACCGCCCTCGGGGGGGGGAAGGGGGGACGTCACTTAGCACCGCCCAGAAAAACCCTGATCGTTCACGTTCCTTTCAGCAGGAGGCCTGCACTGAGTCACAAGCAGGGCTCTGCGATGGGCAGGGCCTCAGGTGAGAGGGCCCCAAAGACTATTGGGGGGCAAGGAGGAGAGGCGGGAGATCAGAGAGTTGCCATGATAACGGCGGACACATGTTTGGGAAGAGGGTGCGGGATCAGGAGTTTTCCATTCCGCGTCCCGGCCCCCTTATCAGGAGGGGAGATGGGGCTGACCGGCATGGTGCCCCCCGCAGACAGTTGTGCTGTTTGTGATAGGACCAGCACTGATGACAGGGCCCTGTTGCTTTTCTCTGTGATGCAGCAACATAAGAACGATTGCCAGAAACCTGAAAGGGCAGCCACACCCCAGCATAGCCTGCAGCTCTCTCAGATGGGCCAGCTTTCCACGACGAACGCCCCTGGCGGGGCCCATGGAAACCCAGCTGCACAGAACCAAAAGGCACCGGGTGGCAGCTCTGAGCAGCAGTCCCCATTTGCCTCCCTGGACCCTGCGCTGCTAACCCAGCTGCCTCGCGAAACCCACAGCACCACATGCTTAGTCACATGAGAGCTGCAAAGGCAAGAAGAGGAAGAGAGCTCGGTCTATTTCAGTCTTCTGCACAGACGCTCCGGGAGCCACAAACATTTGTCACATCTGCTCAATGGCATCCAAGTGCTGGCCACGGCGTATCACCAGGGTCTTATGTATGGGAAATACGCCAGCCACAGCCTTTCCTGCATGCAAGCAGCAAGTCAGACTAAATGAGTGGGGTGGAGAGTGTCTGGTGCATCTCACTTGGCTCAAGAGAGAGCATGGCATTCTGGGAGTTTTATTCTCCACAGGTCTCTCTCTCCCCTATCAAAGGAGAAGGCAGGTGCAAACTGTTTCATTTCCTGCATTAGGTGAAACCTTTATGCCCCTGGCAAATTGTCAGTGTCGCCACACCAGTCACACAAAGTGCGGGAAACCCTGTTCCAGACAAGATCTGGATCGGATTTATGGTCTATGAGTTTTTACACTCCTCTGTTGGTGGATCTTGATTATAAATTACCATAGAACTAGGAGCACAAAAATAGGAAACAAGCTACACTCCAAAGGTTATACATTATCTGATTGAAACCTTTTGATCTTGGATTCTTTGTAACCATATGCAATATGAACTATCTTAAAGGTGCATCAGGGATTAAACACACACACAAAATCCCTCCAAAGAAATCCAGAACTAAGGCAGTTAGTGGGCCAGATTCCAATCTCAGTCACTCCAGCGGAGACCCACAGTCACTCCACTGAAGCAAATAGAGTCATCCCTCCAAATCTACCTGTGTAGCCAACCAAGATCAGAATCTGCAGCTGCCTGCTACGGGCTGATGGGGATGGGGGTGCAGGAGAACCCTACTTATGGTAGGAGCTACAAAATGTAACAACAAGGGGAGTTAAGTACGCACAGCCAGCTTTCCAACTCTGAACTGCATGGCTTTTGAGGAGAGCCCGTCACCTCTAGGTCACAAGTTCAAGCCAAGCCCAGCCAACATCCGGAGAGGAAGAACTGGAAAGTTTGGTGCTCAGGTGAAAGTAGCTGTATGCATCGGATGTCAAATCTCAACAGGGAGGGATTGATCCCAGTTGAATGGGACCGGGAGAGCTCCCCTCTCCCCACTAGGGGGGCTCCTTCCAAGTCATGATTCAGGCGGGGAAGCCTGCCCTAGGGCTGCCAATCTACACCCAGTCTGGGGATAATCAGAGAATCCCCAGACACCTGGAGAGGAAGACAGTAAGAGTCCTAGCCCAAGCCCTGCTATACTCACCGGCATCACCGTTGCTGGCATTTCCTGCTCCGGGAAGTCACTCTGCCTTACACCCTCGGCGGCCCATTGTTCAGGGAACAGCTTCATTCCAAGACTGCGGGTGAATGAAAGGAGCCAGCAGAGGAAGAACCTACAGCCCAAGCCACGGCCAGGGAGGAAGAGAGACAGACATTAGGGAACTGTAGCCCATATCGCGCTCACCTGGGGGCCAGGTGAAGCCCCGCCCCTTAGCCTCACATGTCACCTGGGATTCTTCACAGTAACTAGAACCCACCCTCGCTCAGGCAAGGCAGCTCTCCCAACGCTTAAAGAGACACCGTCCCTTTCTGTGCATGCAGCAGGCAAAGGAATAAGGGAGAGGTCACACAGCCGGCCTGCCTGGGAAGATCTGAAGGAGCTGGGTGCTTTGCAGACATGTAAAGAGACATGGTCCCTGCCCTAAGGTGCTTGCTTATGGGCATCTCCCATCTTTGGCAGGGACCAGGAACACAACTTGCTAATGAGGATTAATTCGTTAATGTTTGCGCAGTGCTTTGCAAATGTGCGGTGCTGCCAAAGTGCTAATTACACATCCCTCACCTCCCATGGGGGCAACAAAGTGTCAGGAACAATGGAGGGAAAGGGGCAAAGAATCACAGATGTCCCTGCAAGCCAAACCGTACCCTTCAGCCCTCCCCAAGGATGGACCCGACCCTTCGCTCGTTCCCAAAATTCAACCTGACTCCCCATCTCCTGGGCTTGGTGGAATGGGGGTCGGGGAAGTGTTCTGCTTTGTATGCAAGAGGGCGCAGGTTCAAGTCCTTCTAGAGAGAGAGCTGGTCCAATGGTGAGCGTGCTAGCCGGGCACTTAGACAACTCAAGTTCAGCTCCTTACTCTGCCCCAGATTTCCCATCTGACCTGGGGCAAGTCCCTTAGTGTCTGTTTGCCTCCGATTGGATAATTGCCCTGTCCTACCTCACCCTCACTGGTTGTTGTGACGATAAAGAGTGTAAAGTGCTGAGCTGCTATAATAATAGGAGCCATATAAGTACTTACAATAGATGGGGAACGTCAGCCTCATAGGCGCCGACTTCCCTTCCCCCCCAACCCCTGCCCCACCTCTTCCTCTCCTGCACCGCCCTCACCCTGCCCCCATTCCACCCCCTTCCCCCAAGTCCCCGCCCCTTCTCTGCCTCCTCCCGTGAGTGTGCTGCATTCCCGCTCCTCCCCCTCCCTCCCTCCCAGAAAATCCTAAGAACCCCCAAACAGCTGTTAGATGGTGGGGGAGCAGGAAGCGCTGGGAGGGAGCGGGAGGAGCAGGGAAGCAGTGTGCTGGGGTGGGGGAAAGGAGGCAAGGAGGGGGAGGGGGTAAGGAGAGCTTGGCTGCTGGTGGGTGCGGAGCACCCGCTAATTTGTCCCCGTGGGTGCTCCAGCCTCATGGTCCCGCACACTAGCGAAAAGACTTTTGGATATGTAGGGTGTGGCGAGCTATTCCTACATGGACTGTTCAGAACAGTTCTGCTCTCAGGAAGCATTTTGAAATGGTTTACAACGCTCAGGCTGACCTAAGCATGGGCAGAAGCTCTCAGGGAGAATTTATTTAGCTGCCCATCAGGTACTGGTACTCTTATCTCCAGAGCCAAGCAACGTGTCTCAAAGACCTCCTTTAGAATAATCTCACACTAAGCTCCCCTTTCCTCACAGATGCATCTTAATACTGATGTCACTGAAAACATTATGTTAAAAGAACATTGAGATTCTCATGGGTAATAATTTATGCATGCCAGAAAGAGTCCAAAAGGCATTTATACACCAGACACACAATGGGGTCCTTAAGAGCCACTGCCTAATCCACTGCTTTTTCTAGGCTGCAGAAAACAGTGTACATTGTCTAGTCAGAAATAACACATTGTAGACTGTATCAAATGAATAGAGGCAAATACTTACTACTTTTGGGGTACTTCCCCATGCAACCTGAACGCTAGGCTTAGTAACAATTCTGCTAATTTAAATGGATTGTATCCATGTTTATTTTGAAACATTTTAAATGTGTATGTATTTACATGTTCACAGTTGTGGGAAATTATGAGGGGTATCAGACAATCGCTATTTAATGACAGTAGACAGAGAGATTCAAAGAGCTAAAGCTCTAGAACTGTTGACACACAAACTGTCAATATCACATGTCAAAGTATATAAAGTATATATCCTTAAATCAAACTCTAATAAGTTCTCAAGCAGCATTTTTCTTACTTTGCCTATTTGTAAATTTTGATTATCATCATGGGAAATATTTGTTGGTCTATGTACAGTGAAATTGACATTTATTAACATTTACTGTTAAAAATCTAATTCTTCCAAGCCTACTTAACACTCATTTAACATCGTTTTTTTAATGGAATTTCCTAGGGTGGGTATTTTTTTAAAGAAAAAACACAGAGAAAAGGCCACACACCACCATGCCCCTCACAAGGTTCATAGGAGGGAGACACTCTCTCTATGCCACAGAAACACCCAGCTTTTTTTTTTTTTAACCTTAGAAGGTTTACACAGAACCCTGCCTCATTCTCTGTGTCCCTCACAGGATGGGCAGTGAATGAGATGACAGCTACTGAGGAGCCTTGCCTCACTATCTGCACACCGTACAAGCCACTCAGGTATTAAACACACACCCAGAGAGGCAACAGACAGGGTTCCACGAATGAGACATGGCATGCATTGAATGAGGTAGGTCTCCCATGCACACCACACCAACTGTGCATTTTAAAAAAACAATGCATCTTTAATGTGTACTTTAAATCAAGCAGGACCCCACTCTGCACATTTCTCTGCACTGAACTATGCATGTCCTTTATCAAATGTGCAAGGCCGGGTGTCTGCTTACAAGGCACACCTACCTGGAGTCCAAATGTCGGAGCTACTGAAAAGCTGCAGGGCAGCTCTGATCTAGGGAGCAGAGCATGGGTGGCAATGGGAAAGCAGATGCCACTGCAGAACAAGTCTGATTACATCCACCAATTATTTGTTGTCTCTCCTTCTCTCTCTCTCTCTTTCCTGTTGAAGTAAAATCGAAAGAAACTTTAGAATAAAAATTCAGAAGTCCTGGATCTTAGCTCCCCAAAGCTTCTGCTCCCTCTGGGTTGATGGGGGAGGGATAGCTCAGTGGTTCGAGCATTGGCCTGCTAAACCCAGCATTGTGAGTTCAATCCCTGAGCGGGGTCATTTAGGGATCTGGGGCAAAAATTGGGGCTTGGTCCTGCTTTGAGCAGCGGGTTGGACTAGATGACCTCCTAAGGTCCCTTCCAACCCTGATATTCTATGACGCAATGGCCCTAGAGATTTGCTTGCTGATTCAAATGAGAAATAAGGCACAAATTTTGAACAGTGGGGGTGATTAACCACCAGAACAAACTACCATGGGAAGTGATGGATTCTCCATCTCTTGAAGTCTCCAAATCTCATTGCAGGATGGGGTTCAACCCCTATAAACTTTTGTGTAATGTGTTAGCTTTTCTCTTTGAGTTTTAATTTTTATTTTCCTTTCCAGAGCACTAATGAATGTTCTGATTGTTTTTCATTTTGAATCTGTGACCTCTAGTGCTCGGTTTGGTTAATTACAAGAGTGTTATAACATTATATTTACATAGAGCCTGATTTTTCAAAGGTGCTGAGTAACTACAACTCCAGCTGAAGTCAAAGTGAGCCGCAGGTACTCAGCATCTCTGAAAATCAGGCCCTCATCCTGCATGTCCATGCAGAGCAGATAAGACCTCAGTTACTGTTAGGCTTGGAAGGGTAGGATTTTTATTAGTAAATGTCAGTAACAGAAATTGATGAAAAAATTTTACAAACAGGTGAAGTATGAAAAATGCTGCTTGAAAACTTATGAGAGCTTGATTTAAGGATATCTACTTTCTATATTTTGACATGTGTTGCTGAAAATTTGTATTCCAAAGTTATAAAGCTTTAACTTTTAAACCTCATCATTTACAGTCATTAAATAACTACTGCCTGACCTCCCTAATGTGTGATGACCACATACTTTCTTGCAACTGTAAACGTTTACATTGATAAAAAAGCTGAAACCTCATAATTTTGTCCAACTGCTAAAATTTAAATGGATAAAAATAAAAAAATGCTTAAAATTAAACATCGATATGATAAGCTGAAATTATATTTTTAAAAAATCAAATTCTGCCAAAGGTTAGTAATTATGGTCTTGTACACTAAACTCCCTGGAACTCATTTCATTTGAGGGCTAAGCCATATTGCCAGGATTTCAAACTGACCCCACAGATCATGGCCATTTCAAACCTGTGTTTTCCAGTAGTTCTCAACCGTTTCAGATGACTGTACCCCTTTCAGGAGTCTGATTTGTCTTGCGTACCCCCAAGGTTCACCTCACTTAAAAACTACTTGCTTACAAAATCAGACATAAAAATACAAAAGTGTCACAGCACCCTAGTACTGAAAAATGGCTGACTTTCTCATTTTTACCATATAATTATAAAATAAATCAATTGGAATATAAATATTGTACTTACATTTCAGTGTATCGTATATAGAGCAGTATAAACAGATCATTGTCTGTATGAAACTTTAGTTTGTACTGACTTCGCTAGTGCTTTTTAGGCAGCCTGTTGTAACACTAGGTAAATAGCCAGATGAGTTAATGTACCCCCTGGAAGACCTCTGCGTACCCCCATGGGTACATGTACCCCTGGTTGAGAACCACTGTTTTAGATCTCTCAGCTATTGCTTTCTCTAGCCTATGGCTATCCCAGGATTTGCATGTGTTACACTTACCAGCACTTCCCACTAACACTAAAGCCCTGGAAGAATAATCACTACAGCCCTCACTCCCCAGTACAGGACATGGGGGCTGGACTATGCCCACTGTGAAATGGGACATGTAAGGAAATACCAAAGAAGGGAGAAGAGAGAAACAGGGATAGCGAGGAACATAGAGAAGGGGAGAGGAGGGAATAAAACTGATCCTGTTTTCAGTACATGTGCCCTCTGCCCCCTCCAAATTAAACAGCCTCCAGGGGAGGAAAAGAACCAGCAGAGGACAGCAGTTTGAGCAGCATCTCCACATGCTGGGCAAAGCCAGAGGCCGCGAGCAGCAGTGGCAAGTGTTGGTAACAGGGCCAGCGCTTCCACTAGGCGACCCTAGGTGGTCGCCTAGGGCGGCAGGATTTGGGGGGCGGCATTTCGGCTGCAACTCATTTCCTGGCAGCGATTCAGCGGCAAGAAAAGCGGCGGCAAGAAACGCCGCCGAGAACACAGCTTCAAAGGAGCTGCCGCCGAAGCGCCGCCGATTATGGTGGAGGAGCGCTGCCGCCTAGGGCGGCAAAAACCCTGGCGCCGCTACTGGTTGGTAATGATACACAGGCCAGTGGAACCCACAATCCTGTGACTCGTTAACTTTCAGCCTCTCACTCTTTTAAAATGAATTTTTTTTAATATCAATTTGGTGTGAATTTAGTGCAGGCGAAAGGTGCCGGACTGGCAGCCCTTGGACAGCAACACTCTTTTCTCATCCACAGCTTCTGTGCAACGTAGACAATGAGGGGGTAGCTTCTCCTGTACCATCCCCGCCTGGGCAGAAGGGGTGAGGGGGTAGTTTTAGTCTTTAGGTCTATTCAGCCCTTGGGCTCTTTGCTGAGTATGCCAACCAGCAGGGCAATTGCTGGTTTCTGTGATGTAAATGCCTGTCCATTTGGGACTGGATTGAGGCCATCACCTCCTTTGACAAAGGCCAATCACCAGACAATAACTACCATTGGAACAGAGCTAACTCTGAACAGTGATCTAGCCCTGAAAGGCTCTGGATCATTTCCAATCTCCGGCTCCAGCCAGTTGCTCATCTCCCTGGTCTTGTTTTTATCTATCCCTTCTCGTCACCATACCTCGCAGAGAATGTCAATATCTGATCTCTCCAAAGTCCTTGCTTCCCTGCCACAAGCGGCCCTTTGCCCATTTACTGCCAAACCCAGAACACCGTGTGCATTTCTCGGAGTCTGCCTTGCATACGTACATTTCCAAGGCATTTCAGGAGCGCCTCAGGAATCTCACACAGTTCTGTATCTGGATGCTGCTGTTTACAACCTTTTTCCAGTGGAGCAAAATCCTGAAAAGCAGAAAGTGTCCATTTCATCCAAGTCTAGTCCCAGCAGCCATGGTTGGGTGGCTGGAAGATGTGGAAAACTGAACACACCAAAAACAAAAAAATAATAAAAATAAACAACTTTGATCTGAAAAAACTGTTTATCCAAAATCTTCCATCACAAAATCTCCCATTCAGCTGAAAACCCTTTGTATCTTAATGACTTTGATGTCCCCCACTTTGCATGCATACATAAACCTCCTTCTGTGTGATGTGATGACACAGAATAGACCATGAGAAAAAAGGAAGCTGGCCATACAAACTTGTTTTGTTGGAGGGAAATGAAGCAAGAGAAGAGACCTGCCTTGGGCTACTGTGGTAACTTCCACTTTGCAGCATCTTCCATGCCGGTGCAAGGAAATTTCGCGCCCTAGGTGAAACTTCCTTGCACCAGCCCTGCGCCCCCCCAACTAACACCCCCCCCCCCATGCAGTCATCCCCCCCCCCCAGCGGTTCCCCTCCCTCCTCCCACGGGCCATCAGCTCAGCCCCCCGCCCGCAGTGCCCCCCCAGCTCAGCCACGGAGCTGGGAGGGTGGGAGGCAGCCGCAGCCAGCCGCCCCCCCGCCCAGCTCCCGGCTCAGCCGTGGAGCTGGGAGGGCTGCCCCTGCCTAGGGTCGCTTGGTGGACACGCCAGCCCTGACAGCAGGGTTACAGTTACATGATTGCCCAAGGGCCAAACCCTTGTGATGAGAGCCACTGAGTCTAGTGAGTAAAGCAACCAAGATTTGACCTCCCCAAAAGTAGCTGTAGCCTGATTCTCCATCACCCTGCACCCCATGTAGTCCATTCTGCCCGTGCAAAATGCTGTCAAGTGGGTGTGGAATGGTAGATTTACACCCATTTTGCACAGGTGTAGGGTTCACTGATTTCCACAGCAAAACTTGATCATTCTAAACAGCCCCATTGCAGGTGCTTAAGTGTTTTGCATAACAGAGATTGACTGGACGTAAGCATGTAAATAAACAGGCCATGGAGAATCAGGAACCTATACTTCCTTCTTCTTACAGGCCAGATCCTGCAAAGTGCTGTGTGTTCACAACACAGCATAAGAACCTATATAGCCTAAACTAGAATTTCCAGTGACTGATGTCTATAGAAGTTGAGGGCACCATGTGTTTCTTTTGCTCATACTGTACGTGTTCTGTTTACTGGAGGAAATGCATTCTTACTATTAGTAGCGACGAAGGATCCTGTGGCACCTTATAGACTAACAGACGTATTGGAGCATAAGCTTTCGTGGGTGAATACCCACTTCTTCGGATGCATGCATGCATCCGACAAACTGGGTATTCACCCACGAAAGCTTATGCTTCATCCGACGAAGTGGGTATTCACCCACGAAAGCTTATGCTCCAATACGTCTGTTAGTCTATAAGGTGCCACAGGACCCTTTGTCGCTACTACAGATCCAGACTAACACGGCTACCCCTCTGATTCTTACTATTGATCTCCGTTCTAGTCCACCTCACCCATGGTCATTATCCAGAAACCCTGAGTTCAGTTGACAATGGTGTGCAACAGAAAGGACCTGATTTCAGTTGTTCACATGACCAGGCTGTATCTTCAGGGTTGGCAGGTAGAAAGACTGAACACATTTTACCGTGGAAATCAGCGAGAGAATAGCTACGGGAGCCTGTTTGTACAGAGGCTCTTTCCCGCCTGTCATTTCCCGACCAAGGAGGCAGTGAGCTGGAAGGTAACACAACAGTTCCAGTAAGCCCTCTTTTTGTTGCTTAATTTCCTTCCAAAATCATCTCAGAGTGTGCAGCTTCTTTTTTAATTTTGATCTTTCAGATCTAGCTGCAGTCACACCCCAGAAGGAGAAGTCTGGTTTCCTCTGTCACAGTTTAACCCATCGGGTGCTGTCACATTCCAGTAAAATAACTCAGCCTTGTCAGTTACTATAAGACACTCAAAGAAGGCCCAAAAAAACAACTGATAGAAAGATCAGTGAGCACAGCACAGCATGGGCTCCAGCTGAGCCAGGCTGGGTTCTCCCCTCAGCAGACCTTTCGGAGACATACTACTTCAAAATATACCACTGCAGATCCTGAAACCCGTTCTGTTTTATTTCCTAATCAGTTCCAAGAAATTCCCTCTCCACATCCTTGGTATTAGGGTACTGCAAGACTTGTAGCCTTGTGCAGCGTTTCCTAGTAGCTTTCACAAGCTGAGCAGCGGTACTGTTTAAATAGGAGACCTGACAAGAGTATCATATGATTCTGGGCTGCATTAACAGGTGTGTGGTGAGCAAGACACGAGAAGTAATTCTTCCGCTCTACTCTGCACTGGTTAGGCTTCAACTGGAGTATTGTGTCCAGTTCTGGGCACCGCATTTCAAGAAAGATGTGGAGAAATTGGAGAGGGTCCAGAGAAGAGCAACAAGAATGATTAAGGGTCTAGAGAACATGACCTATGAAGGAAGGCTGAAAGAATTGGGTTTGTTTAGTTTGGAAAAGAGAAGATTGAGAGGGGACATGATAGCGGTCTTCAGGTATCTAAAAGGGTGTCATAAGGAGGAGGGAGAAAACTTGTTCATCTTAGCATCTGAGGATAGAACAAGAAGCAATGGGCTTAAACTGCAGCAAGGGAGGTTTAGGTTGGACATTAGGAAAAAGTTCCTAACTGTCAGGGTGGTTAAACACTGGAATAAACCGCCCAGGGAGGTTGTGGAATCTCCACCTCTGGAGATATTTAAGAGTAGGTTAGATAAATGACTATCTGGGATGGTCTAGACAGTAATTGGTCCAGCCATGAGGGCAGGGGGCTGGATTCGATGACCTCTCGAGGTCCCTTCCAGCCCTAGAATCTATGAATCATAATGCTGGTTGGTCAGTAGTTGGCCATTTTCCGTTTGAGTCAGTATTGAGCCAATGCCCTAATGTGCCGCTAAGGAGCACCCTCAAGCAATTTTTCAGAAAAAAATGAATAATTGAGGTCCCAACACTAAAGCTCTTCGGGCAATTTTTGTTAGAACCGTGGTGTTAGCCCCACTCTCCCAGCCAAACTATAACTTTGATTACATTCTGCCTCCTTAATTTTCCTTGCATGATGGCATTCTCCTCAGCTTCCCGTCTTATGTAGTTGCATAACGTTGTTAAGCAGCTGCTGCCTTTCAAAGGCAGAAGTGATTTCTGTATAGAATTAGTAAACAGCATGTTGTCTTCTGGATGAAAGGTGCTATATATGACAAATGCTATGGGTGGGGCTAAACCCTGCTATTATGGGTGGGGTGTAACTGCCACCTTACATTCAGGATAAATATAAAGCCATTGTAAACAGGTGACTGAAATAGTTAAGCAGCCTCCACCTCAAACACTGGCCCAGGTCTCCAGCCAAAACAAAGCCATTATAGCCATTCAAAATGCAGCTGCAAAAATCTTTCTCCCATGCTGCTCCTTCTGCATGAGAGGAGCTCACTGTGAAAAACTGCAAAGCAACCACATTGGCCTTTTTAAAATCTCTTAGAGCTTGTCTACACTGGCACTTTACAGCGCTGTAACGTTCTTGCTCAGGGGGTGTGACCCCCCCCCCCCCCCCGCGAGTACTGGAAGTTTCAGCGCTGTAACGTGCCAGGATAGACAGTGCACCAGCGCTGGGAGCCGTGCTCCAACGCTGGGAGCTATGCCCCTCGTGGAGGTGGTTTTTTTTAGAGCGCTAGGAGAGCTCTCTCCCAGCGCTGTGCCGTGACTACACAAGCCACGCTAACGTTGCCGGTGACGATGTGCCCTTATTAAAACCCACCTACGCTGTGGTGCCTACTAAATGCTTGGTAACAGTTAGGCTGCTGAAGTTCTGTGACTGCTGTTAATTACATAGTCCTTAGACATAATCATAACTGCCTCATTATTTGCAGCTGTTTGTTATATTAAAATTAAACTGTTATCTCGTCTTATTCATAGACCTCTCTACACTTAAAATTTACTTTGACATAACTACATTGCTCAGGGATGTGAAAAATCCACACCCCTGGATGATGCAACTATGTAGGTATGCAGGCCTAACTCCAGGTGTAGACACAGGTAGGTGCTGCCCTCGCTCAGGGAGGTGGTGTTCCTACAATGGAAAAGCCCCTTACGTCACTATAGGCTGCGTCTACACTACAAGGTTATGTCAGTATAGCTGCAGCACTGTACCTATGCTTCTATAGTCCCTTTAGTATAGACATGGCCTTAGATAGTGAGGGACAATTTTTTGTTATATGCATGCACAAGACCTAGTATCCTCGGTCCCTCATATTTGATCCATGGCCTAGAGAGACAGGTACCTGCAACAGGTAGTAGCCTAATACAAACAATGCATAACAACAGTATCGGGGGATAGCCATGTTAGTCTGTATCCACAAAAACAACGAGTCCGGTGGCACCTTAAAGACTAATATAGAGACAGATATATTTGGGCATAAGCTTTTGTGAGTAAAAACCCCACTTCTTCAGATGCATCTGTGGATGGTAGAAAAAGTAGTCTAATGATGCCGTCTACTGGGGAAGTGGAGAAATTGCTTTATCATAGAATATCGGGGTTGGAAGGTACCATAGGAGGTCATCTAGTCCAACCCCCTGCTCAAAGCAGGACCAATCCCCAATTTTTGCCCCAGATCCCTAAATGGCCCCCTCAAGGATTGAACTCACAACCCTGGGTTTAGCAGGCCAATGCTCAAACCACTGAGCTATCCCTCCCCCTCCTTTAGTTCTAGATTAATTTACAGAGTAAAGAGAGGACAAAAAAGGAAACTCCCCCAGGTGGACACTCTATTCCCGAACAAAAGTGACTTTATTCCAGAATAATTACTCTCTTTGGAAGTAATTATTTGGGAGCAATTACTCTGGAATTAAATCACTTTTATTCAAGAACAGAATGTCCACATGGGGGAATTATTCCAGATTAGCTAAATTAGAATGGTATTGTTATTCCGGCATAGCGGAATGACTACTGTGGAACAGCCAAGTTAAGTCAATTTCCCTGTGCAGACAAACCTTGGGGAAAATGCCTTGGCAGCAGCATGGCTAGCGGAAGTGAGGCCTTCCCTACCTCCGGACAGCCAGGGCACCCCCCAACTTCTACGCTTAAGAGTTATTTACACTAGAACTAAAGACTCGCCAAGTGAGGGTGAGCAATGGGGCTGGGACCCCGCAGCACTTTAGCCCTCCTGGGGGAATCCCTCACCCAGGGGCTCAGGCCCCACCTTCGGGCCATTCACGCGGGTTGAGAGGTGCAGACCGGCCCCAAGGGGAGAGACCTCCAACAGGTCCCTCCCACTCATGAGGGGCCCTCTTCCCCCAGCGAGTTTCCCCTTCCCTTCCCCTCCCCCCATGAGTGTCCCACCCTCACAGAGTCCCCCATTCCCCAGGGAGTCTCCCCCTTCTCTTCCCCTCCCCCAATTAGTCCCCCACCCTCACGGAGTCCCCCATTCCCCTGGGAGTCTCCCCCTTGTCTTTCCCCCCCCCATGAGTGTCCCTCTTCTCTTCCACTCCCGCGAGTGTCCCCCACCCTCAGAGTCCCCCCTTCTCTTCCCCTCCCCCATAATTGTCCCCCACCCCTAGGAGTCTCTCCCTTCTCTTCCCCTCCCCCCTGAGTGTTCCCCATCTCCCAGGGGGTCTCCCCTTCTGTTCCCCTCCCCCCGTGAGTGTCCCCCTTCTCTTCCACTCCCGCGAGTGTCCCCCACCCTCAGAGTCCCCCCTTCTCTTCCTCTCCCCCCTGAGTGTTCCCCATCCCCCAGGGGGGTCTCCCCTTCTCTTCCCCTCCCCCCGTGAGTGTCCCCCTTCTCTTCCACTCCCGCGAGTGTCCCCCACCCTCAGAGTCCCCCCTTCTCTTCCCCTCCCCCATAATTGTCCCCCACCCCTAGGAGTCTCTCCCTTCTCTTCCCCTCCCCCCTGAGTGTTCCCCATCCCCCAGGGGGTCTCCCCTTCTCTTCCCCTCCCCCTGTGAGTGTCCCCCTTCTCTTCCACTCCCGCGAGTGTCCCCCACCGTCAGAGTCCCCCCTTCTCTTCCCCTCCCCCCGTGAGTGTCCCCCTTCTCTTCCACTCCCCACGAGTGTCCCCCACCCCCAGGAGTCTCTCCCTTCTCTTCCCCTCCCCCATAATTGTCCCCCACCCCCAGGAGTCTCTCCCTTCTCTTCCCCTCCCCCCATGAGTGTCCCCACCCTCAGAGTCCCCCCTCCTCTTCCCCTCCCCCATAATTGTCCCCCACCCCCAAGGAGTCTCTCCCTTCTCTTCCCCTCCCCCCATGAGTGTTCCCCACCCGCGGGAGTCTCCCCTCCCCCCATGAGTGCTCCCCATCCCCCAGGGAGTCTCCCACCCCCGTCTGCCCACCCCGCCATGACGGAGCCCACCCGGGCCGGCCGCTCCACGGGGCGAAACTCGGGCAGGAAACAGCCCCGCTCCCGCCTCAGCTGGGCAGCTGACGTGAGGGGACGGGAAGGCGGGATCTCGGCCGCCATCTTGGAACCGGGCAAGCTCCCCTCTCGTTCCCTTGTTTCGCGTTGTTCCCTTCCCCCTGTGCCGCGTTCCCGGCGGGAGAGGGCGAGGAGGGAGGGGCCGAGGAAGCGCTGGGCCCCGGGCCGGCCTGCGAGGCCCGGGTCGGGCCGCTGCCCGTATCCAAGATGGCGGCCGCCGCCTCGGCTGGACGGGGCGGAGGCGGGGCGGTACGGCGGCGCGGCGGGGTCAACGGCGCGGTTGGCGGGAGCGGGAAGCCGTAGGTCGCGCCTGGAGCTCGCACGGACATCGGAGAGCGCGAGCGCCCGGCCCGAGCCGCCGCCATGCACGTGATCAAGCGAGGTGAGAGCCCCCCCTCGCCCGCTGTTCCCCCCCCCCCCGCTCGGGGCTCCCCGTCCCCCCGTCCCCGCTCGGGGCTCCCCATCTCCCTGGGGGGGGGTTTCAACGGGCCCGTCCCCCCCCCCCGCTCGGGGCTCCCCATCTCCCTGGGGGGGGGGTTCAACGGGCCCGTCCCCCCCCCCCCCCGCTCGGGGCTCCCTGTCTCCCTGTGGGGGGGGGCCTCAACGGGCCCGTCCCCCCGTGGGGGGGGCTCAACGGGCCCGTCCCCCCCTGCTCGGGGCTCCCCGTCTCCCTGGGGGGGGGCTCAACGGGCCCTATACCCCCCCCGCCGTCTCGGGGCTCAGTGGGCCTGGGCCCCTCAGGATCTCCGGAGCGCAGAGCCCCCAGGCCTGGTCAGCCCCGGCCCCCCCCCGCCCCGCTTCCCTCTCCCGGAGCGGGGACCCCCCCGCCGGCACCAAGCCCCGGGGGCTGCCCCCACCCCGGGTGATGGGACTCCCTGCTGCTTCTCCTCTCTGGGAGGGGGGCACCCCACCGATGGGGCTGGGCCCCCCTCCCCCAGCACTGTGACACCCCCAACGCCAGCCCTCCCCAGCCAGTCCCTCTTTCCCCGAGGGGGAGACCCCACTGATGGGACTGGGCCCCCCGCCCCTGAAGTGTGGGACCGCCTGCACCTAACGCCATTCCCTGCCCCCCACCCCCTTGGCTAACTCCTCTCTCCTGGAGGAGGGGGAGGGGGATCCAAAGATTGCACTGAGCCCCCTGGAGTGTGTGCCCCCGAAACGTAACACCAGCCCCCTGGGGACTAAGTCCTGTCCGTTGGCATATGTGAGGACATCTCCTCCCTGTGACTCTGGGCTCCTAATTCTGCTCTCCTTGAGTGGGGAACCCCCCAGGTGGCACCACTGGAGGGGCAGCCCCTCTGGAGACTGGGATCCCTACCTCCTGTGACTCTGGGCCCCTAACATCTGGATCCCCACCAATCCCCCTTTGCTTGAATGGGGAACCCCACAAATGACATCAATAATCCCCCTAGGGCTGGGCATGTCAGGTGCTGCTCACAGAGCTGGGGAAAGCACAGAGATAACTTGGTGGCCATAGGTGGTGGTGAGGCCCCACAGACCCTTGCTGCCTGTGGCTGGCTGTGTCATTCGGGCTGCTGTGTCAAGGGCTGTCTCTGTTTCTCTCCTCCCCTCTCTTCCCAAACACCTGGTAGATGGGCGCCATGAGCGCGTCATGTTTGACAAGATTACGTCTCGGATCCAGAAGCTCTGCTATGGACTCAATGCCGACTTCGTCGATCCTGTGAGTTGATTTGTATTCTTTCCACCTTCCACCATTGACCATTGAAAAGCCACCATTTGTAATCCAGGTGCCACCCAGTTATTTCCCCTTCTCAGTGTAAGGGGAGATGTTGGCATGTCCCATTACCCCTACGTATGAACTGTTGGCAAATGCTTTTTTTAATGGCAAACCACTGTGTCCTTTACTTTTCTTTATACAGTAGAACCTCAGAGTTATGAACACCTTGGCAATGTTCGTAACTCTCAAATGTTTGTAACTCTGAACTTAGCGTTGTTCTTTCAAAAGTTTACAACCGAACGTTGACTTAATACAGCTTTGAAACTTTACTGTGCAGAAGAAAAATGCTGCTTTCCCTTTATTTTTTAGTAGTTTACGTTTAACATAGTACTCTATTGTATTTGCTTTTTTGGGGGTCTCTGCTGCTACCTGATTGCGTACTTCAGGTTCCAAATGAAGTATGCGGTTGACGTGTCAGTTTGTAACTTTGGTGTTCGTAACTCTGAGGTTTTACTATAACTTGAATTTTTCAGAGATTTGTGTTTGACTTTCTCTCCCTCACAGGTGCAAAGTCTGAGACAGTGATCTGTGTTTACCTGTTATAAATTCCTTCTGGTGGATCCCTCAAACATGGTTTGAAGTGATCATGTTCCTGGTGTTAGGAAGCTCCCTGCCATTTCATCTTGAATATCTTGCTTCTCTTCATTAAAATAGTGTAGCAATCACATGGCTTTTTAAAAAAATGTCATTTTTACAACTCTTTGTCCATGCCAGTCTGAAAGAGAAGTACTAGTTCTCTTTGTTAAAACACAATAGTGTTCTTCTATCAGAAGTGAATTTCCCTCTCTTAACAATACCACTGCCCTATTCTTTTGAGCCGCCTAGGAGTGGATATTAACCCTGATTCTGCAAGCAGCTCCCCTCAGTACCCATGCGTGGCCCCATTAACATCCATGGGGTTTTTCATGGACATATGAGTCCATCCATGTGGAGTAAATTGTAGGATTAGGGCCATGGGTCACAAAGGCCCTGTCTTTATTTATGTCTGTAAAACACTTAGAATGCGGTCAGTGCATTAGAAATAAGAAGTAATACTTCTCAGCCATGGATCTCAAAGAACTTTACAAAGAGGCAGGAGAATCATTATCCCTGTTTTACAGCTGGGGAAACTGACACACGGAGAGGTGTGTTGTCTTGCTCCCAGCCAATGGCAGAGCAAGGAATCAAATCTAGGTCTCTGGATTCCTAGTATAGCAACGTGGTGACTTGGCTAATAATAATGAAGTTAGTTACTGTTGCCTTTTACTTCTACTCAAGATAGTTAAGTCCCACAAAGACTGCAAAAAGCTACAAAAGGATCTCACAAAACTGGGTGACTTGGCAACAAAATGGCAGATGAAATTCAGCGTTGACTAATGCCAAGTAATTCATGTTGGGATTGGGATTATGTTTTCCGACTATACATATTAAATGAGGTCAAAATTAGCTATTACCACTCAAGAAAGAGATCTTGGAGTCATTGTGGATAGTTCATTGTGGATGAAAACATCCACTCTGTGTGCAGAGGCATTTAAAAAGAAACAAACACCCCAGTGGGTAGATGTGAGAGAGTCTCCTCTTATTCCCTAATAGTTAGAGATTGATTTAAGACCTAAAACATGAAGTTTTATATCCCTTTCCAAACCATTTTAGCATTAACTATATATAACATTATATGCCTGATCAAGCATATGAAAAGTCAGAATGCTGTCTGGAGTTTGAAAATTCCTGAGCAAGTACAGCTTTGGGTGTGGCGTTCCTGCTTTTGTGCTACCGCTTCAACAGGATACATTAACATTTAACTGCATACAAACCTTGTGCATAATCAGATGATTCCTGATCAATACCTCATTTTTATACCTTTCCCCACTTCATTCCCCCAAGATGTCACTAGATATTTGTAACTTTAAGGCCTGGTGCTTTCCCTCTATCAAGACAGCTCAGTCTATAAATCACTTTATCATCTGCTGTTTAAAGTGAAGCACATATTGTAATAACTTTTCTTGCAAACAGAAAATACTATGCTAGGCGTTGGGAAAATGGGGTTCTTCTAGACTGTCGCTGTAAGGATGCTGTTGTCCCTGAAACTCATAGGTAGCTAACCTGCAGAATTCTGATTTCCCCAGGCACAGATCACCATGAAGGTGATCCAGGGTCTATACAGTGGTGTCACAACAGTGGAACTGGATACACTGGCTGCTGAGACAGCTGCAACCCTCACTACCAAGCACCCTGACTATGCCATCCTAGCAGCAAGGATTGCGGTCTCCAACTTGCACAAAGAAACCAAGAAAGTGTTCAGTGGTGAGTGTGTCTGTGGGCACTTGAATAACAACCTGAGGACAGAGCCAGTGAAGGGCTTGGAGCATTAGAGGATATGACTATGGTAAACTTGTTCTTAAACAGGAGTGATTAAGTGTTGAGCCCGTGGATCTGAGACGTTTAGTTCTACCAGCTCTTCACCTGGCTGATGCTATCGAATGGCGGGGCACACTGCACATACACTGAGAGAGTTTGATTGTGTAGTTTTGCACACATTATAGACAAAGCTTAGTTACCTGTCTTATTAGAAATGTTCCTATGAATAATTTCTACTAGAGCATTTCACTGTTAAAATCTGGATGTCCTCACTGTGTCTCTCTTCTCATCCTAAAATAGAAACAGCTGTGTAAGGATAAGAAGAGAATAAATTTTAAAAAATTAAGTTACTTTTAGCCAAGACCCATCTGGTAAACTTTATATCGACTAGGCTTATTTAGCATCTATCTGACTACCACTGGACACTGTGTTCCTAGAATTTCTTTCATAAAAGCAAATTATTTTGGGGCTTCCAAGTAGTAGATATTCCCTGCTATTAGACAGGTAGAAGAACAAACAAATGTGTATTTTTTGAAGACACTTCGTGTGGACTAGGTTTGGGAGAAGTGGGGTGGTCCAGGCATGTTCAATTTCTGTAATTATCGTTTTCAGACTGTGTAAATACAAGTCTGTGAATGGCTTTTCTTTAACTCTTCTTTCTGTTTCCTTTGTAGATGTCATGGAAGATTTGTACAATTATGTAAACCCTCATAATGGCAGACACTCTCCAATGATCTGCAAGGAAACGCTAGACATTGTCTTGGCTAACAAAGATGTATGTAGCACTTCGTGGGATCTGATTTTCCTGAGATCCAGTAAACTATGTTTAGTGCTATTTTAAACGTCTAAATATGAAAGTAAACCATGTTGGTTGTAGGACAAAAAAAAATTACGCACTAATGTGAACTAACACAGATGATGGCTGCTCTATTTTTGGGAGCTTGTGGAGGGAGAACAACATTTGGAATTCTGACCACTGAAGGATACTTCTGATGCTGTTATATCAAGGACATCTATCTCTGTTCTTATATGGCACCCATCACTGTGAGATTAGAGTGTCTGAGGCCCATTTGGTAGTTGGAAAAGAGTGGCTCTTAACTTAATAAAATAACAAAATCCCCTCATTTATTTAATAGAGAACAGTCTTTCAAGGTGAGATGAGATTTGTTATCTGTCTCCTTTAGGTTGCAACCTGAGTATAACTTTTGTTCTGAATTTTTCTGTGTGAGGTGTAACTAGAATGCAGGTGTATGGGTGGGCAGGGCCAGAAGCCAGGATGTTGCCCTTACAGGAATTTCATTAATACTTAGCATAAGATGCCAACTGCATTTGCCAAGGAAGCCTTGCATACGCTGGTTTTCTGCCTGGTGCCTGTAGCTATGGAGTCATGTTGAGGCCGGAAGCATGAAAACCAGAGGCACTGAACAACAAGAGCACTGTTGTTTTGGTAATGTGAAGCTGTGTGGGTCTGATGTTAGACTGAGGAAACCATCTACCCTAAGAGTTTAACCTGTCTCTGAATTGTTTCATCCCCAGCGCCTGAACTCCGCCATCATCTATGATAGAGACTTCTCCTACAACTACTTTGGCTTTAAGGTAAAGACCAGATTTCTTGTGAGAGTAAAATAGTTTAATTTTTTTTCCCAAAGCCGTAACAATCTAAGAAAAAAACCCCAAATCATTTTCATTGCGGCAGAAAGAGACTGTAGTAGTGAAGAAGGCCTCCAAAAAACAGTGGCCAAATTGAATGAGCCGTGTGCTCCTTCCTCTATGATTTCTCAGCCTTGCTTTGTCTGTGGTGCCTGAGGGGTATGCCACTATTTTCTGGAAGCTTCCCTGTGCCATTTTGATCTAGCACAAGTGCTGTTTTTGACAGCCTCAAGACATCCATGAATGCCCATTTAAATCCATTGCATGTATGGTTAGTTGGCCTGGGGGCAGGAGGGAATGGTGGTGGAAAATTTTTCAGGGGAGCATACTCTTGTGCTGTGAATAATAAACCCAACTGTTTTGGCTGGGATCGTGTGAAATGGGGGCTCGCCACAGTTACTCAACATTGCAGTGTATGCCCACGTGTTTAGCCATCTGCACAGCTTCTACGCCATTGTGGTGGACTTGCATGCTTGACCGCTTTAGTTTGTGTTCAGTGGGGGTTAGGAACAGGAGACAGGCCCAGCATAAACTGAAACTACTGGAGGGGAAAGCAGGAAGAAAGGATGAATATGTATGAGAGCCCTGGGCCAGTTGAAGCCCAGCACCTCTGTTTGTAATGATTCTGAAGTCTACATGCCAAATAGCTTCTCTCCATAGAAGAAAAGTGGGTGCTGTAGGTGACATGAAAGCTAAATACTCTGGCTTGATTGTCTGCAGAATTTTCCAGTGTGAGGCTGCAGCCACTTTGACCCAGGTTCATGTATTACAAGGCCAGGGCAAAGGTGCGTGCCACTGCAGCATTTGGGCTGTACGTTTCTCGCAGCAGAGGCACTGGACGCTCTGCCAGATTCTGCTTAGCATGTGCTGTTCCTCAAGGAGTAACCGAATCCAAACACATCTGGTCTTCGTATTCCTGATAAAAGCTTTCCCCCACTGTTCAGACAAGCTGCACAACTGTCCCCTGCGTGTCCTCCCATTCGTCTCTGCCGCACAGACCTTCCTCCCACAGCCAGTCTGCGGTGCCTCTATTTTCTCCTCCATATCCACCCTTAAAACACACTTCTTCAGGGAGCCGTTTAGGGTCCTACTCTGTGATTGTAAACTCTGGCGCAGTGACTGTCTACTATGTGTTTCTTCATTGCCCAGAACAATGAAGCCCTGATCTTGGTTAGTCCTTAGGCACTACTGTACGAAGCATAATTAATGATGACAGTATTAGGAAATATATTGAGGGAAATAATACTCTTCCCCTGCCCCCAACCTCTACCAAAACCGTGGATCAAAGGCAAGTACTAAACCTCACCATGCATTCACTCCTTTATCTGTACTCTGTCTGCGTAGCTTGCGGACTCCTCAGGGCAGGGACCTTGCTGATGTATGACTGGATAGCATCTAGCCCACCTTGAGTGCTGTATCAGTAACAGGGTTGAAGAAGAGCAGAGAACTGAGCTTGTGTCAGAAACCTGGTACTGGGAGAGCCAAGCTGCTTGAGAGTTGGGTTTTTGGTCCCAGAGTTTAAGGGCCTTAATCGGTACAGTTTTTAAACTGGAATCTGAGCGACTGATAACTGAGATGCTTTTCTTTTTTTAAAGACTCTAGAGCGCTCCTATCTGCTGAAAATCAATTCAAAAGGTAAGAGCGGCCTGTTCCTGTTTGATGTATTCTCTGCTGGGGGCTAAATGGGGCTAGGTAGCTTCCTTCACAATTTTCAGTGTCCATTATTTTCCAAGAAGGTACAGCATATTTGTAATTTGCTTGTCCCCATCAGAAAGACTTTCTTGTGCGTTCTCCCTCCACTCACAAACGCTCCCTCCTCAAACATCATTTAGTAAGAAATAAGCATCTCTTTGCCATAGCTGCAGGGGGGTTTGCAGTTGTACAGCACATGAATCCTATTGCACCAGGACACCCAGAATGTGTTCATATCCAGCAGGCTGATACCACATCTTAGGAATTGCGGTGCGAGAAGTCCATTTGCAATCTCACTGTTTGGTGTGTGGGTATTTGTAATAGAGCTGAAGTTGGCATGGCTAGAACACCATCAATTTAAGCTCTTGCATCACCTCATGTCTGAAATGTCATGGGCATCCATAATAGTGAGAGAGTGATTATTATTATAATGCACCTAGAATCCTGAAAATGGTTAGCCTCTGATTCGAACCACTTCAGTATAGGTAAAAAATGTAGGGCCTAGAATTCTTCTGACCATTCAGGCTTCTTCAGTGGCATATTTTAGTCCCTCTTTTTTTGCATGATCCGCGCCTGTCAAAACTGGCTTTAAATGGAATGCTTATGTTCCGGTTCTCTCCCTTCTGGTGTCTAGTTGCTGAACGCCCCCAGCACATGCTGATGAGGGTATCGGTGGGAATCCACAAAAATGACATCGATGCTGCGATTGAAACCTACAACCTCCTATCTGAGAAGTGGTTTACCCATGCGTCTCCCACACTCTTCAATGCTGGCACCAACCGACCTCAGCTGTCCAGGTACTTCAGGATGCCAGTTTGGCTCTCACTATATGCAGAGGAGGGTGCTGGGCAGGAGGTAGTTTCTGTTCAAATGAAATATCCTGTGACAACTTTTAAAATGGGCAGCTGCACTTTGGTGACCCCTAATTAAAATAATCTGTAATTTGTCAAATATGGGCCAAAATGTATGTGTTTTTTTATATGTAAAGAAAAAAATCTTCTACAGATGCCTAAGGCCAATAGAAGTGATTCCACAACTATCTTTTTAATTCCTAAACATTGTTTAAACACTCCCTTCTCCTGTAATGCATGAGAACCTAAAAGTGAAATGAACTAGAAACAAAATTAATCATGGCTATTAATTATTCATTGTCCAACCTGAGATCTAAAACCACAAAAATAAAGGGTAAGAAATAGATTTGATTTTAAAATGTTTTAGTGTCTGTGTTACTTATAATTTAGGTTAAAGAAATCAGCTTTTAAAAAAACACGATAATTGGCCACAGAGGAGTATGTGAGTTTCTTTAAAAAGTGAGAACTTTACAATGCTCTGCAAATTGCATCATATTCTTTGCTTCACTTACCTGACCCCCTAAAGCATTCATGACCCCCTAAAGCATTGGGGATTGGTCCTGCTTTCAGCAGGGGGTTGGACTAGATGACCTACTAAGGTCCCTTCCAACCCTGGTATTCTATGATTCTATGATGGCAGAGAATCCTCGGCAGGTTTCTGCATGCCTTGTGTGCTATTGCTCGCTTTGATTTTGAATGGTCTGATGTCAACTCCCATTTGTTTCCATTCAGCTGTTTCCTGCTGTGTATGAAGGATGACAGCATTGAGGGAATCTATGACACTCTAAAGCACTGTGCGCTCATCTCCAAATCCGCGGGGGGAATTGGTGTTGCTGTGAGCTGTATCCGAGCCACTGGCAGCTACATTGCTGGGGTAAGTGAGTAAATGGCTCACCATGCTGATTTATACCGTCCAGTGTCAGGGAGGTACATCTAACCCAGTAGCTTGCACCTTTGTATGGCATGAAGCCAGATAACCTAGCATTCCTATGACAGTACCTTGGTTTCAGATTGAGGTATGTTCAGAAAGAAGTCAGTGTTTTATCAAACAATTAGTTATTAATTTGTAAAGAAGTAAGATATGAGAGCAGATGCCTCATGACTCATAAACTGCTGGATTTCTGCATATTATACATGAGCAATAACACCTCTTGCAAGTTTCCAAATCATTCTATGAGCTTTTTTAACACAAATTTAAAGCAAAGCACATTCAAAATGTGGCTTGTAGAAACAAATGCTTATTAGAGCCCTTGTTAGCAGACAGCAAGTGCTACTTCCATGTTGTATTAAAAAAATAGTTGTCTTGTAGCCAGCTTTTATCTGCAGTGGGCAAGAAATGGCTTTCATTGTAAAGGCTTTGATGTTTTGCTGTGTCTCATTGGTGGTCTGTCTAAGAGCAGCCTCACAAACCAACCAGCTTCCAGAGATTGATGGTTTTCATGTGTCTTTGCAGACAAATGGAAATTCCAATGGGCTTGTTCCAATGCTGAGAGTCTACAACAACACCGCCCGCTATGTGGATCAAGGTGGTAATAAGGTATGTCCTCTTCCGACCATTAAGGAAGGTGGGGATGGAAACCTGAATTGAATGTCTTAATAAGCCAGCAGTGGGCTGTGGAAAGATTGACGGTTAGCACCGATGAACTGGAGCAATGGCTCTACAAAAAGCCGTGTCCTGTTCCCATCTCATAAGTATTTGGTTCTCCCTTCATTACAAACTCCACAGTGCAAGTGTAGCTTTCACTACCTATCCACTGAAAGGAGCGTCATAGCGTTTAAGGCAGGAAGGGGCCTCCACTATATATCACAGGCCACCGCCCTCACACTAAACCCGACAACCAAAATGAGACCGAAGTATTACAACCCACAGGAGATTCAGCTAGTATGTACCACAGGCAGAGAACAGGAGGGGCTGAGGTGCACCAGTGTGTGAGGCCTGTGAGTGGTAGGGAAATGATTAAGCGAGGTATACCCAGATAATCCTGGCAAGTGACCTGTATCCACACACTGCAGAGGAAGGCAACCCCACCCCCCTTGTCACTGCCCATCTGACCTGGAGAGAAATTCCTCTCTCACCCACATATGGCGATCACTTAGACCAGGGGTGGCCAACCTGAGCCAGAGAAGGAACTAGACTTTACCAATGTACATTGCCAAAGAGCCACGGTAATACGTCAGCAGCCCCCCATCAGCTCCTGCCCCCCAGCGCCTCCCGCCTGCTGCAATCAGCTGTTTCGCATGTGCAGGAGGCTCTGTGGGGGAGGGGGAGGAGCGAGGGCATGGCAGACTTGGGGAAGGGGCAGGGGCCTTGGGGGAAGGGGTGGAGTGGTGGCAGGGGCTTTGGGGGAAGGGGTAGAGTGGGGGCAGGGCCTGGGGCAGAGCAGAGGGTTGAGCAGTGAGCACCCCCCAGCACATTGAAAAGTTGGCACCTGTAGCTCCAGCCCCAGAGTCAACGCCTATGCAAGGAGCCGCATATTAACCTTTGAAGGCTCCGGAGTCACAGGTTGGCCACCCCTGACTTAGACACTGAGCATGTGCGCAAGAACCAGCCAGCCAAGCACCTGAGAGAGAGAGTCTGCTCGGTGCCACCTCAGCCCTGGCCCAACCCGTCCAGTGTCCCAGCTGTGGCCATCCCTCATGCTTCAGAGGAAGGAGATAAAAAACCCTCCCAGAATACACTGGGGGAAGGGAGGGTGAATCCCTTCCTGATTCTGCAGATGGCTAGCTGAAACCCTGGAGTGTGAGCTTTTAGGAGCATAATACATAAACTAGAAGCGAGCCCCAGAACTGTTGAGATCTGCCCCACGCCATTACAAGCAGCCATATCATACAGTTACGCTCGTAAATTTGTCCAGCTCTCTCAAACTCACGCCGGTAAGGTCAGCCTGTTCCACTCGTTTATCAGTAGCTCCTGGAGTGCCTTACGTGGAATTCCAATCTAAAATTGTCCAGAAAGAGTCCTGCAAAAAATGAAGCACTCCACAAATAATCCAGAAGTCAGTAGAAAGCTTGACCAGGCAAGGAAGTCTTTCACATGCCCTGTTCTTATTGAGCACCAGAGTTCAGGACATTCCAGATGCATGTTCCTTTTGACTTAAACACCATTTTGCCAGCCCCAGAGAACTGTCCCAGGAAGTGAGAGCGAGTGTAACTCAGCACCTGATGTATCTGCCTTGATGGGACTTCAGAAAGACAAGCTCCTTCTAACAATGGGGGGGAATTATCTGGGCCCCTAACCATGTAGGATCTAATTGTGCACAGCTGGTGTCTGTGTTTACACAACAGCAATGTGATCATCGCTCATACTTCAATGTGTTTCCCCTGTGTGTCTGGTTCTGACCTTGGCTGTGTTTTGTCTGAGACAGAGACCCGGGGCCTTTGCCATCTACCTGGAGCCATGGCACTTGGACGTTTTTGAGTTTCTTGACCTGAAGAAGAACACCGGGAAGGAGGAGCAGCGAGCCAGGGACCTCTTCTTCGCTCTCTGGATTCCCGATCTCTTCATGAAACGGGTAGAGACTAACCAGGTGAGGAGATGTATTGGTGCAGGACAGGGTCAGTTAATGGAGCAATAGCATTATTCCAGCGTCTACAGAATGTCCCTGGGATGGAATTTGAGATGTGCTATCAGGCTGTTTTCCTACCACCAAAAGAACTACCTAAAACTGCTGCAGAGCAGCTTAGCTATGCAGATAATCTACAGAGCTCTTTGGATGAGCTGCAGGGCAGTGATTATACCGCATCACATCTTCGCTCGGCCTCAGAGCACTGTTCACTCACCCTTCTGTTCTCAAATTAATTTTTGACCTCTGGAAATTTTTTTTTGGAAAAGCTGCAGAAAGCGAAACATCGAACTTTCCTCAATAAACAGCCCCTCTTGTGGCTGTGCATATGTGCTCCAAAGTGGGTTCTGATTTGAGGAGTAAGCAGTCATTCAGGACTGAATATTATCCTTCAAGCGGAGGCTTAGGTTTATCTGAAATCAGTTACCTGAATAGTTTTAACTTCTGTTTGTCTGTATAACCCTTCCCCTCCCCTGAAATTGCAGGGTTAGCCCCATGTTTCGGGAGGTGGGAAAATTAATTTGTTCATCGTTTTCGCTTCAGTACTGTGCGTAGGTCAGGAAGTGTTCACTGGTTATCCCGTGTTAGCTGACTTCCATTCTGTTGATGGAGATGAGATATCTAAGGATCTTCTATGTATCTTTTTCCTCTCCTTCATAGGACTGGTCCTTGATGTGTCCAAATGAGTGTCCTGGCCTAGACGAGGTTTGGGGAGAGGAGTTTGAGAAACTGTATGAGAGGTATGAAGAATGGACAGAATTCTGAACAGAGTTGGCTATCTACATCTCCCCCTCATTGAGTTGCCATCCCTTTTTATATGGGTGGCTTTGTCTGTATCTGGGAACTTGGAGCCAAACTTCAAAAGCCCAGTGCTGTCCTAACATGTCCCTGTGAGTTCTGTTTATGGGGTTATTAATAAGGATGGAGAGAGGAGATGTCTCCTTACCCCAAATTGAAATTCTGCCCAAGACGGGGACAAGCCTGAACAATGATCTCCATTTAATAAAGGCAAACAGGTAGAAATCTCAGTAAGGGGATTGGTGGCTTCAGGTTGGACTAGCCTCATTTGTTGCCTGCCATTAGGGTGACCAGATGTCTCGATTTTTTTATAGGGACAGTCCCAATTTTGGGGTCTTTTTCTTATATGGGCTCCTATTACCCCCAACCCACTGTCCTGATTTTTCACACTTGCTGTCTGGTCACCTGCCATGCAGGAGAGAGTGCACTGATCGGCTTCATGCCCCCAGTGGGTGGGAGCAGACCCAGCATCCTGCCCCTAAGTCATTTGACTGGACAGTTCAGATCTGGTTTGGACCACAAATGAAAGGATTTGCCCGGCCAGCGAAGGCGTCGTTGTAGGAGGGAATCCCCACTCCTTTCGCTAGCTCTTTGTTGAGCCCAGGGAAATAAGCATTAAAGGAGCGCTTGCTTTGTCTTGCAGTTACGAGAAACAGGGCCGTGTCCGCAAGGTGGTGAAGGCCCAACAGCTCTGGTATGCCATCATAGAGTCTCAGACTGAGACCGGGACCCCTTACATGGTGTACAAGGATTCTTGTAACAGGAAGAGCAACCAGCAGAACCTGGGAACCATCAAGTGCAGCAACCTGTGCACAGAAATAGTGGAGTACACCAGCAAAGATGAGGTGGGTCGGGACATGGGATTTACTCCAGCTCCGATGGGGAAGCTGTGCTTGGACATTCAGAATACAAATCTATCTTCAAGTGAGGGGAAGCTTTGTCTTTATGGGCTCTTCCGTTTGACATGTTTTTTTTCCCTACTCTTGGGGTTCTGGGAGTCATGGCCAGGGGATCTTCAAGACTGACAGTTAGGGAAACAGCATGGCATGTTGAATTTAGGAAGCCATCGTGTGTGTCTATGGCTTTTCCATAGGCTGTTTGTGTTTCCCTATAAGAGTTGGGTATAAGGGCTCAGTGGGGAAGTGCCATGCTCCATTTGCACCTGCCCATGGCTGCTGTGAGGGTGGGTGGGGCTCATGGTCACTATGGGTGGCTGGGTCTTATATTGGTGCTTTGGTGAAGCCGGTGCATCCTTTTTTTTATGGGGTCAAGAGGGAATCCTTGAAACCTCCAGAGTCTTGGAGTAAAGTGGGGCCCTAAACAGGATGCTGCATAACTGAGACCAACACAACTAGCTGTCTGTTTTCTGTCCCTGGAGTGGGGGGCAGTTGCTCTGGGCACTGGAGGAGCAGAGTCCATAGTGAAGCAGAGGGAGAATGAGGAAAGGAACTGGTGCACAGTTCTGGGCATAGCCAGTGTAACGCTGCGCCCCCAGTGGGATGTCAGCAGTGGGGGGTCTAACCCGAGACCACTAGGAGCCTCTGCTGCCTGAGCTAAAGGAGACAGCTCGGTTAGCTCAAATGCTCTAGCCCGTTCCTAAATCTGTGAGGTCCAGCCACTGTGTAAGCAGAGGTTATTCTAGGAATTGATGGTTTGATCCTTCCGGGGCTGGCGAGATAGTATAAAAAATGAGCAAGGAGAGGCTAGCAGGACAGTTGGTGCTGGCATCTGCCTGCATACCCCTGACCTTGCAGGACAATTCGTGCTGGGATCAGCCACTCTAATGTCGTGGCAGAGCAAGGTGATAGAGGAAATGGTTGGGGATCAGGGTCTGGATGGCAAGGAGAGGCAAGACGTTCAGCAGATAAAGTGAGCAGAACTTCTGTAGTGCTGAGGGATATCAGCAAACTTACAGGGATTCCTCCATTTTCTTCTAAGATACTGGCCACTATCACAATAGGGCTAGAGGAGCTGGAGATCCGATCCATTACAGCATCTCTGTGTTCCTACAGAGGTCAGGCAATCTACATACTTGCACTCTTGGGCTATGGGATACATAGGATGAGGCAGGTGTTCTCTCATCTCTGCCGGTTGCACTGACCTGTGTGTTTCACCTCCCTGTGTCCATTTCCTCTGGGTAGAGAGCATGCTCTGGGGGCTGGGACTCTGTCTCTTGTATTGCCCAATGCTGGCTGACGCTTCTGCTCCTCCTGCTGTTCCAGGTTTCAGTTTGTAACTTGGCCTCTATAGCCCTGAACATGTACGTCACATCGGAGCACACTTACGACTTCAAGAAGCTGGCTGAGGTCACCAAAGTCATAGTCCGAAACTTGAACAAAATAATTGACATCAACTTCTACCCTGTGCCAGAGGTATGGGGGAGGGTGCCACTGGGCTGGAGGGGGAGTGGAAAGGACTACGGGGAGAGTCTGGGAACAAAGGAGGTGCTGTTTTACAGCTGGCTAGATTAAGGTTGAAGCAAAATTCATCCTGCTATTGCATGCTATAAAATTGTCTGGAGTTCTGAATCTGGCTATTAAGAATTGTTTTCTGCAAATAGACCTGTGATAATAAAACACCCATCTACCCTGCTGCAGCAATAGTCCATCATCGGTAGCCTGGCTCAGCAGACGCCTGGCTCAGTACCCTGAAGCTTGGCAAATTCTGGATGTGATGGATGCTTAGTTGGAGCAGATTCCAGAGGAGTAGATCCTCCCCTACAAATGCCTTGCATGGCTTACTATAGGACATAGGCAGTCTCTTCGCTGAAGAGCTCACAGAGTAAGGAAGATGGGCATGGTAGAAAGAGTGCGTTAGGAAGGCTGAAGGAAGTAGTGCGAGGAGTTTGGTTTTATTTATTGCTGACTGTTTTTGTGGGCTTCGCAGATGTGCCTCTCAGGAAGGATTTGGAGGTGGAGAGGGTCGTAGCTTAGTGCAGAGGAATTGGGAGGGCATTCCCTGCATTGGGCAGTGTGGAGACGGTGGAGGGAGAGTGAGACTGGCCTCCTTGGTGGGTGGGGCAGTAAGAGACGGTGGCCAAGATCCAGGCTGGAGTGGAGTTTTGAAGGAGAGAACAAGGGCCAAGCGTCTCAAAAGTGACTGGTGATTTTTGGGTGTCCAGCTTGAGACTCCTAAAAAGGGCCTGGGCACCCACCCTCAGAGCACTGGACTCCTTTAAGGGGTCTCAAGTTGGGTGCCGAAAGTCACTTGTGACTCTTGGAAAACATTGCCCTTGTCCTCCCCTTCAAGGCCCTATGTAACATTAGATGACAAAGAACTAGTAAAGGGAAAGAGAGGCTGCTCTGACCGGATTGATGGCCAAGGAAGGGAAAAGTGAGAGGCTGTTTTGTGTGGACTGAAGGGAACGGTGGCCACAGGAGTGAGTGGATGTGTTGTCAGGGTCATGTGGTTCTGATTTCTGCCTTACGTTGTTCTCCCCACTCAAACATAGGCTGAGCTCTCCAACAAACGCCATCGTCCCATTGGCATTGGAGTGCAAGGTCTGGCGGATGCGTTCATCCTGATGAGATACCCCTTTGAAAGCCCCGAGGCCCAGTTGTTGAACCAGCAGATCTTCGAGACCATTTATTACGGTGCTTTGGAATCCAGCTGTGAACTCGCCAAAGAGCATGGGCCATACGAAACTTACGAAGGCTGCCCTGTCAGCAAAGGCGTAAGTAACAGCGTTAGGTCTTCAATAGAGCAGAGCTAGTGTGAGGGCGCTTAAAGTGGCTGGCTGAGTAATCACTAGGCTAGGTGTGCACTATCCACTAGTGAAAATGGTGATGTGTGTGTGTGTGTGTGTGTGGGGGGGGGGGGGGGTGGTTCTGCAAAATTCCGATAAAGCATCTTAACTGTTTGAAGCTGAGCATTGAGTATTGAAGTGACTTTTTTGATTGATTTACACGGTGGTTTTCAAAACATAGATGAATTGCTGCTCTTACCCCAAAGAGCCGCCATCTAACTCAGCCCATGCCTCTGTTCTTTTAGATCCTTCAGTATGACATGTGGAACGTCACCCCTACTGATCTGTGGGATTGGCAGGCTTTAAAGCAGAAGATTGCCAAGTGAGTAAATGCCCCCAATGAATATTACTCAGTCTGTGTTAGATGCAAACATCCTTTGATGATGGTAGAGATTACAGTTTTAATTGCCTGATATGTGCTGGTTTCTTTTGAAAAAGATTGCATAGAAATGGCACCAGCTTACTCAACAGATCAGCTTTTCATAGAATCATAGACAATTTTAGTGACAAGTGTTTTACCGTCTCCTATTCCCACTAGCCCTGGAGATCCAGTGCAATGAAGACTGAGCGAGCTGGGCTTTTCTGGTTCGTGCATTGCCAATAGACTTGTTTGTTCAGTTCCAGTGGATTACAGGTCACTTCATTTGCATAGGTGTGAGGTGGAAAGAACCCAATCTGGCTCTAGGAGCAGAGGCTGGGTTTGCAGGCTGACAGGGAAAGCTAAGCTGAGCATATCAGATCCCGGAATCATGGAGAGACAAATGTGAAGCCTCGTGATGCTTTAAGATTCACTTGCAGGGGTTTAGCTTTCAGGTTTCCCCCTGCAAATCTTTCCCATGGTTACTTTGAAAGGCGAGATATGTTTGTTCAATTTGGCTGTCAGAAGGCTGCACGTTTTTGGAGGCTTTTTCCCTTTTACCTGGAGGTGCTCCTGATCATCTTGGAGACACGTTTTTTGGGGAAATCCTCTGCACAACTACTTGTGGGGAAGAGGATTTATTTTCACGCAGTGCTTATTTGTCAGTCTACCTTGATCTCTTCCCCCTGACTGAGCCATCTGGGAAGCTCTGGTGAGGAGGAGGCTAGCTGTGGTGGAGTTACACTTTCACATTACCCAGACTCTGCAGAGTGCTTGTAGGTGAACGCTGAGCTTCCAGTCTACGTGAGGTGTTTCGGGTCAGGCTGTTGAGATGTGGAGGCGAAGATTCGGGGGGCCTAAGTGGAGTTAGAAAGGGCACTGCTGAATTTGCTTGCCCTTTCTATATTTACAACATGGTTCCTTGTGCTACACCCTGATTCGCCTCTTTCCAAACTATGCTTAGGGTTGTGCTTTCTGGTGGTATTCATCTCGCAGGTGCTGGTGTCTTTCTTTGGCTGGCTGAAGTTTTAACCTCTGATTGTCCTTGCCTCTCTGCATTAGGTACGGTATTAGAAACAGCCTACTCCTTTCTCCAATGCCAACTGCTTCTACTGCTCAGATCTTGGGCAATAATGAGTCCATTGAACCCTACACCAGTAACATCTACACACGCAGAGTCCTCTCGGGCGAGTTTCAGGTAAGGAGGCCGGGACAGATGTGGTAAATGGCTTTTAAGCATGCAGGCTTTTGACAGCCAGCAACGTTCAGTAAGACAGAAGCAGCACATTGTATTAGTCAATTTATTTAGCCCGTATGTCCCTCTCCCATGCAAAAACATACCGAGGAAGATAAACAACTAAGCCAGAATGTTTATACAGAGCCACAGCATGTAACTTGACTGCCCTGGGATATGCTAAAGGGGCCTTAATTACAAATTCAAGAAATGCTGGTTCTGCTAGGGACCCCGTGAGTTGTTGCCTCAGTGTTGCCTGCAGGATTGATGGTCAGAGGGGTCGGGGGAAGAAAGGACACCTAGGCCTTAGGGAAAGTTCAGAGGCCACAGGGTTCATCACGGAAGTGTCAGGAGGAAAGGTTTCTGCGGGTAAAGAGTTTACTAAAGTGTATTAATCGGAGGCGTAATTAACGTACAAATGCTAAAGGGCTGGTTACACTGCAGGAAAAGGTGGCGCTAAATTGAGGAAGAGATTTAGGGATCGATCAGGGGAAAATCTGACAAAGGGGAGTAGCACGGTTGGCTAGCTCTTTAGAATGTAAGACTGGGTTCAGTGGCTATTTGGGGACCTGCACCATGGCGGGAGGGGTGGGGGGGTGTCTCCTACAGGGGGAGTTACTCCTGCCATAAGGCAGGCGATGGGCTCAGTGAGCACACAGTGCTTTCCTTCCCCATATATCTAACGGGCTCCGCTCCCTACAGATTGCGAATCCGCACTTGTTGAAAGATCTGACGGAGCGAGGCTTGTGGAACGAGGAGATGAAAAACCAAATCATCGCCCACAGCGGCTCTGTGCAGGTATGTGAGAAGAGCTGGGATTAATGTGGCTGTGAAGGCGGCAGGGGAAGCATTCCCAGGAGCTGGGACGGGTGCTTGAGAGGGAGGGCGGGACCTGCCACACGCGCTCAGGGTATGTTTCACGCTGCTCCGCCTTGGCAGCACCTCTGTGGAAGGGAGAGCTGGGACGTTGCGTGCTGGCTCTGACAAAGCAGAGAGCCTCTGGGAGAAGCATTTAGAAGATTTTTCTGCCCACAGGGGTAACTTGCCATTTCTGAAGTCTTCTGGAATGTGTGCAATGGAGGCCTTCACTGGTTATACGCTTTTCTACTAACTAGTAGAACAGGGACTAGGTGGATGAGTTGTTCCCTCTAAGCCAGGGGTTCTCAACCTTCTTCTCTCTGAGGCCCGCCTCGACACTATAAAAACGCCAGCGGGGCCTTGGGCATTGGCATAGTCTGACTTCAATTTTTGGGGATTGGGGCCAGTGGAGCTCGAGTCACCTCCGCATGGCAGGGTCTGGGGAGGGAGTGCCGCCTGGGCTGGGGGGCGCAACCAAAAATTATAACTCAGAGTTGGGGGGGGAAAACCGCTTAGGGAGGGAGTGCCTAGGGGATGTGTGCAGACGCGGGGGGCGGAGGGGGAGCTCAACTTGCAGGGAGGGGATAGCTGGGACTGTGTGCACACGGGGTGGCTGTGGGTGTAGGGAGGGGATTGGCTGGAGCTGTGTGCAGGCTGAGGGTAGCTCAGGGTGTAGTGAGAGGGGACTGTGTGCTGGGAGGACTCCCCTGTGGTCCCTGTTCCCGGAAGGGTTTGCCAGCCACGGAGCCGGGTCTCCCCACCTGGGGGGCTCTTACCGGCTGCCTCTGTGGGAGCAAAGGGGGCTGGGAGCTGAGGAGCAGCTTCTACCTGCTGGGGCACCAGCAGGAGAAGAGGGAATGCTTCTGCTGCCTGCTTCATGGCACTAGCCAGAGCCGCAGCTGCCCTGCGCTGCCCGGCTCCAGCTTCCCGCCTCCGACCTGGGAGAGGAGATGGCGGGGGGACGGAGGGTGGAACTGCCCCTGGGACTGCCCTGCCCTTGCGCTGCAGTTTGTGGGGGAAGTGCCCTCCAAGTCCCTAACTCTACCCATGGGCTCAGGGCTTCTGCCCCACTGGGAGCACCGGGGCTCGGGGCTCCAGCCCCGGGCATCCTGGCTTTAGCCCCGCTGCCCCCTTGAAAGGGCTTGTGGACCTCCTCGTTGAGAACCGCTGCTCTAAGCTGTCCCAGACAATGTTAGTCTGCTTAGTTGTATGTGTAAAAGGAGGAAACTTCAGAGCAACAAATAAACCTAAAACAAGAACCTGCTGTGTAGATGTTGGCAGCCATATATGAAAAGCAAAGGAGTCTGTATGGGCCCTTCTGTTTGAAGTGTCTTTCCCTGTAACATGCCGAGGGTGCGTGCCCTGCTAATAACACTTTCCTTTTGCCCTGAGTTGGGAGGGTAACAATGACTAGTTCATCTCCCTTTCTTGTCCCGACTGGCTAAGGGGTTCTTGCCTTGGACACCTGGTTGAGCAGGGCCTTCTCCCTTAAAGTGTCCCAGAAAGGAAGCTGCCTGTTTTTTACAATGGTAAAATGTCCATTTAAGGGCATATACTTGCAGATTATTTGGGATCAGTAATGGTTGGCTATAACATTAGAGTTCAGTTGCGGTGCGGTTTGGTTTTAGCCAGAGTAGCTTGTTGCCATTATTATGTGGCCATTAAGGCGGTCATTGGGAATGCTGCCTAGTAACCAGTCCTGTTCCTTTCAGAACATCACGGAGATTCCAGATGACTTGAAGCAGCTCTATAAGACGGTCTGGGAAATCTCCCAGAAGACCATCCTCAAAATGGCAGCTGACAGAGGCGCTTTCATCGATCAGAGCCAGTCCCTGAACATCCATATTGCAGAGCCCAACTATGGCAAACTCACCAGCATGCACTTCTATGGGTGGAAGCAGGTATGTGGGAGGGGTGGGTGGAGGTGCCTAGTCGCTCGTTGATAGCGTTTGGGTTGATGCAGTCTGTCACTAAAGTTGGCTCACGTGGTTCTTGGAAATAAATGTCTGTTTCCCTTTCATTGCCATCAGCAGTATCTCTCTGCTTCTGAGGCCTGGTCTACACTAAAAACGTAGGTCAGCCTGGCTACATCACCCGGGGGTGTGAAAAATCCACACCCCGAGCCCTGTAAATAAGTCAATCTAGCCCCTGGTAGATAGTACTAGGTCAACAAAGGAATGCTTCTGTCAACCTAGCTACTGCCTCTTGGGGAGGGGGAGTCCCTACGCCGACAGGAGAGCCCCTCCCATCGGTAGAGGCAGTGTCTACATTGGCGCAGCTGGAGTGTTTCAGGAGTAGACTAGCCCTGAGGATGAATGACTAGGTGGCTTGGTGTCAAGTATCAGAGGGGTAGCCATGTTAGTCTGGATCTGTAAAAGCGGCAGAGTCCTGTGGCACCTTATAGACTAACAGACACATTGGAGCATGCTCCAATACATCCGTTAATCTATAAGGTGCCACAGGACTCGGGGCGCTCCCAGCATTGTTCCCATCTATGGATCCTAGCACGGTAGCCATAGATCATTGGCTAATACCGTGGGGTGGTTACTTCCTGTTGGGGAGCCATTAACGAAAGCAGCTGCTTGGCTTATGGGAAGAGCGTCTCAGTAGCCAGAACTCGGCCTGAGCTCTAGCATGGTATGATTCCCTGACTTGCGTGCTTTCACTCTGCAGGGCCTGAAGACAGGCATGTACTACTTGAGGACAAAACCAGCGGCCAAGCCCATCCAGTTCACCCTGAACAAGGAGAAGCTGAAAGAGAGAGAGAAGGTGTCCAGGGAAGAGGAGGAGAAGGAGAGGAACAAAGCAGCCATGGTGTGTTCGCTGGAGAACAGAGATGACTGCCTGATGTGTGGCTCCTAACACACCCGCCCTTTGGTGCCAGCATAGCTGCTCCATCTAGCGTAATCTCTTCTAGAGTAGATAGGTCTAGTTTTACTTCAGTATGTAGGGTCTTGCTGGGACTGTGATGAGGGGGTGGTCAGGGAGTAGTGTACAATGCTTTCCCCATTCCTGGGATGGGGACACACTCACACTCACTCACACTCACTCACACTCACTCACACTCACTCACACTCACTCACACTCACTCACACTCACTCACACTCACTCACACTCACTCACACTCACACTCTCTCTCTCTCTCTCTCTAGCGCATAAGACGTTTATATGTATCCCTTTTACAGCTGAGCGTCCTGGAAACTAAGTGCTGTTGTATAGTCTTGCATTATCCACTGTAGATAGAACGTTCCTAAACATGGACAGGAAAAATGCTAATGAGAGTTACCTGAAGGATGAGTTCTGTGCCCTTCAGCCAATTGTCCTCATTTTACTACTGTGCTTATGTGGATCCTGATGAATGAATTTCCTGTGCCACAGTAATGTGGCAGTGAGGAAAACATCCCTGTGCTCTCTGTTGTGGCCAGGGGTCCATTGTGTTAGGCTGAGGAGTTTGGCTCACACCAGAAGTGTTTGTGCACCTGCTAGAGCGACCCCTCACAATGAGCTCCTGGTTCTCCCAAGGTGCTGGGGCACAGACTGGCTATGTGTACACGTCGCATGCAGACTTCTTCGCCATCTGGCCAGAGGGAGGGCAGAGCATTGCCCTTAAGATGGGTTCCCCTTTTTCCTGTTACCAGGAAACAGAAAAGCTGTTGCAGCACACTTGACCGTACCAAAAAACCTGGCTGCTGGTCAGTTTCCGAGTAACCAGCTTAAGGGTTCTACTCTGAGAGAGCCCTGCTGAATTGCACATGCTGTCTCCTTTCAAGAGCCAAATCCATCTGGCTGGGCTAATTGTTTGATGGTTCTAAAATAAATGTTTTTACCGTTCTGTGTACTTAACTTCCCTTACTAAGGTGGTAGGACTTCAGTGGCCTATTTTCTGAATATTTATTGAATTTGTGTATCATGCACGTTAACTCAACCCTTTAAAGTAGCTGAAGACAGTAAAAGTTTAGAATGTTGAGGGCGTGTACAATATCTCAAGTATCAGAGGGGTAGCCGTGTTAGTCTGGATTTGTAGAAGCGACAAAGGGTCCTGTGGCACCTTATAGACTAACAGACGTATTGGAGCATAAGCTTTCGTGGGTGAATACTTATGCTCCAATACGTCTGTTAGTCTATAAGGTGCCACAGGACCCTTTGTCGCTTCTACAATATCTCAGTAATATTGTAGAGTTGTAGCCCTGCTAGTCATGGGATATTATGGTCCTGGCTACACTGCCACTTACAGGGCTGAAACGTCCTTCACTCAGGGGTGTGAAACACCCCCGCTCCCCCGAGCACTGCAAGTTTCAGGGCTGTAAAGTGGCACTGTAGATAGTGCTGCAGTGCTGGGAGCCGTTCCCACCCCCTCACAGAGGTGGTTTTATTACAATGCTGGGAGGTCGGCTGTGTAGACATACCCTTAGAGTAGGCCTGCGGCCCGCGTGGGCTCACTGTGTGGCTCGCAGGGGGGTGAGTAGGCAAGTGGCGGGGTGGGGCAAGCCAACGGCCAGCTGGGCGGGCTGATGAAGAGGCCATTGGCAGGCTGGGGAGTGAGGGTGAGCCAGGGGCGGGGGCAGCGGCGGGCAGGCAGGTGAGCTGACGGCGGAGGGAGCTGGCGGTGGCGGTGGCTGGGGGGGCCGAGTGGGCGGTGGGAGGTGAGTAGGTGAGCTGGGTGGGTGGGCAGTGGCAGGGCACCCTATGCACGCTGTTTCTTTCCCCCTCTACAGGCTTTCACACCCCAGTGCTGGGGAAGGAGGGGTTGTTTCCACGGGGCAGGCGGCGCTGGGGTGGGGGGGATGTTTGCGCAGGGCCGGGGGGTTTCAGCCCTCAGCTGTTTTCTTTGGAGTAATATGGCCCTCGCCGCTTTACGAGTTGTATAGAGACAAGGTAGGTGAGGGGATATCTTTTACAAGGCCAACTTCTGTTGGGGAGAGACAAGCTTGTGAGCTTACACAGAGCTCGTCAGGTCTGGGCAATGTGCTCGGTCACAGCTGAACACAAGGTGGAACAGATTGTTTAGGGTAAGTCGTTAACACATTTCAAGGGACCCTTCAAGGTAAAGTGGCCTGTTAGCACCTGTCCAGTCACGCTGTCTCACCTGTGGGTGAACACTTTTCACAAAGCGATCACTCTCTATCTGACCTGTCTGTCCTCCTTAATGGAAACCTGCACAACACCTTCAGAAGACAAGCGGCGAGCTTAAATTCATAACTTTGCTAGACCCTAAGGCTAGATCTACGCTACAAAGATAAGTGACCTATGTAAAGTTGACTTGTAGCCACTGCATTAATTACTGGGGTGGCTGATGTCCACACGACCCTCCTCTTGGTGGTGCACCAGCAGCGCTTCCACTGACTGAAGTGGGGACTGAGAGCTAGGGCTCTGGGCTCCTTGCAGCTCCCGACTGGGAGTCCAGCTTCCCCCCAGCTTGGAACCAAGGGCAAAGCCACCCAGGGTTTTTTGCCTCTGGCAGGACGCACCCAGAGTCCAGTTGACTGCCATGCTCCCGGTGAGGAGCCAGGATCCCAGGGGCCAGCAGGAAGAGCCATAAAGTCTAATGGAAACAGCAGGGTTACCCAGACCCCCTGTTGAGTAAATCTGATTTCATGAAGCCACGGTGGTGCTGTCATTTCCTCCTATCTCCGTGCCTTTGTCCTATTCCCCCACCCTGCCCTTGTGTTCTCCTGTTGCTTAATTTAGATCAAGTTCTTCTGAGCACATACAGTCAGAGCCTTCATCATCTGGAGGCCAGAAGGGACCATTTTGCTCACTTAGTTTGACTGCTGTCATAACATGCGCTGAGATAATCTCGTCCAGTAATTTTTCAGTGAAGCCCATTACTTGTGCTTGAACTATCTCAGCTCTGCTAGAAAGGCATCGGTCTTAATTTAGAGACTGAAAATGAGGGAGACTCCACCTCGTCCCGTGGTAAATGGTTCCAATGGGAAATTATCCTCACTGTGAAAAATTTGCACTTTATTTCTAATCTTTTATATGGTGCCACATAAATATTAGGTATGCCGATAGCACTGTCCCTATGGGACACCACTTCCTGGCCACACCTGCTCTGGGCTTTGACACGAGGCAGTGGAGTTAACAGAGGATGACTTGCTCAGGCACAGTGGTTGGAACATGCTACAAACAAACCACTGCTCGGGCCTCACTTTTGCATCTACTCAGGTATGCAATGGGGTGTGCAAATATCCATGCGTGTGACATACGTGCACTTAGCTTGATTGCGACAAGTGTGTAAATAGGCAGTTGGATGTGTCTCTGGTTGCTTTCATGCACGGTGCCAGCCATTTGTGGTCAGAGGATGTGTAGATCATGTTTGTGTCTGCATCTGTGAACACAGGGTGAAGTCTACTCTATGTCAGTGCAAGGCCTAGGCACCACTTACAGCTCCTGAAAAGCTGCCATTGTGTGTGTATCTCTTAGCCCCAAAGCAGTTTCTGCTTTTCCCTTTAAAAGAGCTTTGCATTTTTAAAATGTCCTTGGTTCTTGCCGTAAAAGATGCAGAGAGCACTTTATAGAGAGAGTCAAGAAGTGGCCGACGGGAAATACCCACGCACAATCCCCTCCCTCCCTGCACAAAACTCTCATCCTTGCTCCTTATGGAAGAGGAGATTGACCCCAATGAGAAGACCATGACTGCCCAGTGACCCTTAATTAAGCAAAATATCACCCCTACCCTTTAAGTTAGAACCCAATAGTGCAGTATAAAGTACTGTTACATGATGACTATTTAATATGTATCTTGCTATAGCACACAAGCTTCAGTAAGGATTGGAGCCCTGTTGTGGTGGGCACTATACAGATGCGGTGCCAGCTTCTTCCCTAGCGTAGCTCCAGGTGGCTAGCTGGGCCTCTTACAATTCTGAATAGTGGAGGTGGCTAAATTATTGACACTGAGCACTGATTTACTGGACCTGGGAAAACAGCACGCTCCTATTACATCCACCAGAGTGGCCTAGAAGGAAATGAAATACAACCCCCGTCAAATGCAAAGGAGATAATGCAGCTCCAGGTTACACACTCGACATACTGTTTTGACTCTTGGAACATGAAATGCTGGCTTCTCCCCATCCTTTTAAAATGCAGAATTATGCAGCCCACAGTCTAGGCCCTTGCTGCATTGAGACTGACAGACTGCCTAGTCACAGTTCTGCTTTCAGCCGACATGTCAAGCGTGGTTTTGGAGAGTCCTAGAGCCTGCTCCACCAAGAGGGCGTGGTCCCTCACCTCAGGAGCTGCGGGGTGCGGAACGCGACGGGGAAGAACCAACCCTGGCTGTTTTTAGTTATTTCAGGCAACATGGTGTTTCGGTGAGAGCTTTTTAAGTGCCGTTCACAGCAGTGGCCTGGGATGAGATCCGGTGCAGCCAGCTGTCTCCCCTCCCACCTTCCTCACACGTAAACCAGAAAGGGAATTTTCTCTTTGATTGCTAGGAATCTGTCTGCACCTTACAGTTGAAGATGATCCTATGCTACATGTAATTAATCGGCATGGAGGCTCTCTGGGCCTTGGGTCTCAGCCACATGCTGTTTGTAAAGACCCCAGCAAATGTTGGCTGCTGTATAAATAAGTAACAGGCCGAGCTGCTCCACACACAGTAAATACACAGTGTGTGGAGTCTTGCACACCATGACTGCACACAGTAAAGAACGGCGTGCTGGTTCCGGGGAGGGGACTCGAGGTCATTGGGTGCTTAACGTGCACGGTCCCAGAGCAATGTGTAGAGCAATGGCAGCTTGGTGCATTGGTGTGATCGGTTGTATGGTCTGTCAGCTCTGAAGGTCCCAACCCTACAAGGCGCCGAGTGCCTCCAGCTCCCAGCACGGTCACGGGGAGTTGAAGGTGCTCGGCTTCTGCAGAGGAACGACCCCTCTGTTAACAGTTACACCTCTATCCTCCGATGTCCTCTGTGGCAGCGTCGATGTCCTCTTTCTTGGCGGCGGAGGGCAGAGCCGTGTCATCCCAAGCCGGGAACGCCTCGTGTGGCTCCGCCCCGGCGACTTACCGTCTCCCGAATGACCTCAGGACACGCTGCTTGATCTCCTTCGTCCTCATGCCGTAGATGATGGGGTTGATGGTGGATGGGAGCAGCAGGTAGATGGTGCTCAGCAGGTTATGCACATCCTGCGAGACAGCCTGGCCAGCCCGGTACATGATGGAGGAGGAGAGGAAGGAAGCGTACATGAAGAACATCACCAGCAGCTGGGTGCTGCAGGTATGGAAGGCTTTGCGCCGTAGGCTGCCTGAGGCGATTTGCAGGGCCGCGTGGACGATGGCGGTGTACGAGGCCAGAATACAGACGGTATCGAAGATGACGACGATGCCTCCCACCGCCATGCCCAAGATGCTGTTGCGGGACGTGCTGCTGCAGGCCAGGCTCACCAGGGCGATGTGCTCGCATGCGAAATGCTGGATGACGTTGGACCGGCAGAAAGGCAGCCTGGATACTAGCACGACCATGGGGCAGACCACGGAGATGCCACGGATCAGGGCAGCGAGGATGAGCGTTGCCAGCAGGTGCTTGGACACGATGTCCATGTAGCGCAGCGGCTTGCAGATGGCGACGTACCTGTCCAGCGCCATCATCAGGAGAACGGAGGAGTCCATTATGATCATCAGGTAGATGAAAAACATCTGGGCCAGGCAGCCGGACAGGGAGACACGGCTGGAATGAAACAAGAAACCCAGCAACATCTGGGGCATGATGGAGTTGGTGCTGCAAAGCCCCACGGCAGAGAGAAGCGAGATCAGCAGGTACATGGGGGAGTGCAGGCTCTCCTCTACCCGGATAGTGTAGATAATCGTGCAATTCGCCACCACATTCACCAGGTACAGGCAGAAGAACGGGATGAAGAGGAGAGGGTGAAACTCCTGCAGCCCAGGGAATCCGAGCAGGATGAAATCTGTGTAGGAGAGATTCCCTTCTGGGCTTCGTGTCTCTCCTGTCATGCTGGGGCTGGGCAGTGGGGGGATCGCAGAGCTCTGACGGGAGGGATGCCGCCTTTCTGTGTTAGAATTTTTCTGGCAAGTTATAATGGCTACAGAATGAATGGCTGGTTCGCAGAGCGGGTCTGTCTCTTTATAATGCCACCATGCCCGTGGTGTCTCAACCCCCGTATCCTAACAGAGATTGTTGTCTCCTAAATCCAGAGATTACTTACAGACCTTTATTAGTCCCTGTCCAGATGTGTGTCCAGAGTGGCTCTTAGAAACACGGCTGAGATGATTCCGATCCTTCCCACCTGGCCGGGGCAGCGAGGAGACTGTCTTTAGTTCAGGCACTGAATGAAAGGAGCTGAAGTACGCAGGGTATTTATGCGCCTCTTGGAAACCCCTGTGGAGCTGATGTCACTAGAGCTGCATCAGAGACATAGGGGGCTTGGGCTCTGTATGGCACAGGCATGTAGCAATTCTCCATCCCATCCAGCGGCAGTGGTTTATAACACCACCACCTTGGCCATTAGAAATTGCTATCCTCTGTTGCAGCCTGGTTTGTTATTGCCAGGTTGCTTGTGGGTCCTGGTGTGCTGACGCCACTGCTGATCGTGCTGAGCAATACTGACAGAATCATAGACGTGTGGGGCTGGAAGGGGCCTCTCGAGAGGTCATCTAGTCCAGCCCCTTGCGCTGAGGCAGGACCAAGTAAATCTAGAGCAGCCCTGGCAGGTGTTTGTCCAGCCTGGTCTTAAAAAACTCCAGGGAGGGGGATTCCTCAACCGCCCTTGGAAGCCTATTGCAGAGGGATGGGGAGGGATAGCTCAGTGGTTTGAGCATTGGCCTGCTAAACCCAGGGTTGTGAGTTCAATCCTTGAGGGGGCCATTTAGGGATCTGGGGCAAAAACTGGGGCTTGGTCCTGCTTTGAGCAGGGGGTTGGACTAGATGACCTCCTACAGTCCCTTCCAACCCTGATATTCTATGATTCTATTAACTTAACACCCTGAGAGTTAGGAAAATTCTAACCTGAATCTCCCTTGTTGCAGATTAGGCCCATTACTTCTAGTCTGACCTTCAGTGGAAATGGAGAACAATTGATCCCCGTCCTCTTTATAACAGCCCTTAATGTATTTGAAGGCTATTATCTGGTCCCCCCTCAGTCGTCTTTTCTCAAAACTAAACATGCCCAGTTTTTTAAACCTTTCCTCATAGGCCTGATTTTTTTACACTGTTTCTCATTTTTGTTGCTCTTCTCTGGACTCCCCAGTTTGTCTCCATCTTTCCCCAAGTGTGCAGAACTAGATGCATGACACCAGGTGTTGCAGGCTGACTGTGCGTTGTGTGAAGACGTACTTCTTTTTGTTTGTTTTAAACCTTCGGTCTATTCATCCAGGGTTGCCAGGTGTCCAGTTTTCACACTGGCGGCTCCGGTCAGCACTGCCGACCCGGCCATTAAAAGTCCAGTCAGCAGTGTCGTGGGGGCCCAGGGCTAAAGCAGGATCCCTGCCTGATCTAGCTCCACACGGCTCCCGGAAGTGGCCGCCAGATCCTTGCGGCCTTTAGGTGCATGGGTGGCCAGGGAGGCTTTGTGCACTGCCCTCGCCCCAAGTACGTAAGAACATAAGAGCGGCCATACTGGGTCAAACCAAAGGTCCATCTAGCCCAGTATCCTGTGTCTGACAGTGGCCAATGCCAGGTGCCCCATAGGGAATGAACAGAACAGGTAATCCTCAAGTGATCCATCCCATCGCCCATTCCCAGCTTCTGGCAAAAAGAGGCTAGGGACACCGTCCCTGCCCATCCTGGCTAATAGCCATTGATGGACTTAACCTCCATGAACTTATCTAGTTCTTTTTAGAACCCTGTTATAGTCTTGGCCTTCACAGCATCCTCCGGCAAGGCGTTCCACAGGTTGACTGTGCGTTGAGTATTGGCTCTGCAGCTCCTATTGGGCGGGAACCGTGACTCTCTCCAATTTGTCCACATCCCTTCTGTAGTGGGGGGACCAAAACTGGACACAATACTCCAGGTGTGGCCTTTGCAGTGCCAAATAGAGGGGAATAATCACTTCCCTCGATCTGCTGGCAATGCTCCTACTAATGCAGCCCAATATGCCATTGGCCTTCTTGGCAACGAGGGCACACTGCTGACTTATATCCAGCTTCTGGTTCACTGTAATCCCCAGGTTTCTTGATACTTTAAATGACTGCTTCTTGGAGCAGCTGATACAGAAACTCACAAGGGGAGAGGCAACTCTTGATTTAGTCTTGAGTGGAGCGTAGGATCTGGTCCAAGAAGTAACTATAACAGGACTGCTTGGAAATAGTGACCATAATATAATAACATTTAACATTCCTGTGGGTGGGAAGAACACCTCAACAGCCCAACACTGTGGTATTTAATTTCAGAAAGGGGAACTATGCAAAAATGAGCGGGTTAGCCAGAAATTAAAAGGTACAGTGACTAGAGTGAAATCCCTGCAAGCTGCATGGACACTTTTCAAAGACACCAGAATAGGGCTCAACTTAAATGTATACCCCAAATTAAAAAAACACAGTAAAAGAACTAAAAGAGAGCCACCGTGGCTTAACAACCCTGTAAAAGAAGCAGTGAGAGATAAAAAGGAATCTTTTAAAAAGTGGAAGTTAAATCCTAGTGAGGTAAATAGAAAGGAGCACAAACAGTGCTGAATTAAGTGTAAAAATGTAATAAGAAAAGCCAAAAAGGAGTTTGAAGAACAGCTAGCCAAAACCTCAAAAGGTAATAACAAAATGTTTTTTAAGTACATCAGAAGCAGGAAGCCTGCTAAACAACCAATGGGGTCCCTGGATGATCGAGATACAAAAGGAGCACTTAAAGATGATAAAGTCATTGTGGAGAAACTAAATGAATTCTTTGCTTTAGTCTTCACGGTTGAGGATGTGAGGGAGATTCCCAAACCTGAGCCGTCTTTTGTAGGTGACAAATCTGAGGAATTGTCACAGATTGAAGTGTCACTAGAGGAGGTTTTGGAATTAATTGATAAACTTAACTGTAACAAGTCACCGGGACCAGATGGCATTCACCCAAGAGTTCTGAAAGAACTCAAATGTGCAATTGGGGAACTATTAACTATTGTTTGTAACCTGTCCTTTAAATCAGCTTCTGTACCCAATGACTGGAAGATAGCTAATGTAACACCAATATTTAAAAAGGGCTCTAGAGGTGATCCCGGCAATTACAGACCGGTAAGTCTAACATCCGTACCGGGCAAATTAGTTGAAACAATAGTAAAGAATAAAATTGTCAGACACATAGAAGAACATAAATTGTTGGGCAAAAGTCAACATGGTTTCTGGAAAAGGAAATCATGTCTTACTAATCTATTAGAGTTCTTTGAAGGGATCAACAAACATGTGGACAAGGGCGATGCAGTAGACATAGTGTACTTAGATTTCCAGAAAGCCTTTGACAAGGTCCTTCACCACAGGCTCTTACGTAAATTAAGTTGTCATGGGATAAGAGGGAAGGTCCTTTCATGGATTGAGAACTGGTTAAGAGACAGGGAACAAAGGGTAGGAATAAATGGTAAATTTTCAGAATGGACAGGGGTAACTAGTGGTGTTCCCCAAGGGTCAGTCCTAGGACCAATCCTATTCAACTTATTCATAAATGATCTGGAGAAACGGGTTAACTGTGAGGTGGCAAAGTTTGCAGATGATACTAAACTGCTCAAGATAGTTAAGACCAAAGCAGACCGTGAAGAACTTCAAAAAGATCTCACAAAACTAAATGATTGGGCAACAAAATGGCAAATGGAATTTAATGTGGATAAATGTAAAGTAATGAATACTTGTGACACCTTAGAGACTAACACATTTATTTCAGCATGAGCTTTCGTGAACTACAGTCCGCTTCGTTGGATGCATAGAATGGAACATACAGTGGGACGATAAATATCCCACTGTATATTATAAAGTATACATAAAGTCTATGAGTGATAAATATCGTCCCACTGTATGTTCCATTCTATGCATCCGACGAAGCGGACTGTAGCCCACGAAAGCTTATGCTGAAATAAATGTGTTAGTCTCTAAGGTGCCACAAGTATTCCTTTTCTTATTTTCTTTTTGCTGACACAGACTAACATGGCTACTACATTGAAACCTGTAAAGTAATGCACATTGGAAAAAATAACCCCAACTATACATATAATATGATGGGGGCTAATTTAGCTACAACTAATCAGGAAAAAGATCTTGGAGTCATCGTGGATAGTTCTCTGTAGACGTCCAGGCAGTGTGCAGTGGCAGTCGAAAAAGCAAACAGGATGTTAGGAATCATTAAAAAAGGGATATAGAATAAGACGGAGAATATCTTATTGCCCTTATATAAATCCATGGTGCACCCACATCTTGAGTACTGCGTACAGATGTGGTCTCCTCATCTCAAAAAAGATATACTGGCATTAGAAAAGGTTCAGAGAAGGGCAACTAAAATGATTAGTGGTCTGGAATGGGTCCCATATGAGGAGAGATTAAAGAGGCTAGGACTTTTCAGCTTGGAAAAGAGGAGACTAAGGGGGGATATGATAGAGGTATATAAAATCATGAATGGTGTGGAGAAAGTGAATAAGGAAAAGTTATTTACTTGTTCCCATAATAGAAGAACTAGGGGCCACCAAATGAAATTAATGGGCAGCAGGTTTAAAACAAATAAAAGGAAGTTCTTCTTCACACAGTGCACAGTCAACCTGTGGAACTTGCCTGAGAAGGCTGTGAAGGCTAGGACTATAACAGGCTTTAAAAGAGAACTGAATAAATTCATGGAGGTTAAGTCCATTAATGGCTATTAGCCAGGATGGGTAAGGAATGGTGTCCCTAGCCTCTGTTTGTCAGAGGGTGGAGATGGATGGCAGGAGAGAGATCACTTGAGCATTACTTGTTAGGTCCACTCCCTCCGGGGCACCTGGCATTGGCCACTGTCGGTGGACAGAATACTGGGCTGGATGGACCTTTGGTCTGACCCAATTTGGCCATTCTTATGTTCTTTTCTGCAGAATTGCTGCTTAGCCAGCTGTCCCCAGACTGTAGCAGTGCCCTGCTGATGTTGGGGTAGAGATTTCAGGAACTTTAGGCCCTAGCCGCTCAAGGTGACTAGCTGTTAACATGAGAAGCACCGATAAAATGGAAAAGGAAATGAAGAGGCTGAAATTCTCCTCGCTGACCACTAGATGTCGCCCTTACTCCACGCTTGGATTAGCATTTGCCGGGAGCAGAATGAAAAGGCAGATTTTGTACTGGGTCAAACTTTGAAAGTGCAGGAGGTTGTCTTGGGCCTTTCTGCCAGGGGCGCTGGAACAATTTGTGTGGTGGGGGGTGCTGAGAGCCATTCAACCAGACTGTAAACCCTGGATATGATGGAAACCACGTCAAGCCAGGGGGTGCAGCAACACCCCTCGTTCCAGCACCTGTGCTTTGTGCTCATTTGCATTTCAGGGTTTGTTTTTTTTAAGAACTGTGTTTCCGAGGTTAGTGAATGAGTGGAGAATAATAGCAAAAATAATATCTGTGGCAGCCATAATACAGGGCTGATCACTTTGTGAGTTTATCAAATAAATCAGTCAATCCATATATTAGTGAATGGCTGCCTTCCTCTGCAGTGTGGGGCACGGGTCACTTGCTGGAGGATTCTCTGCAGCTTGAAATCTTTAAACCATGATTTGAGGACTTCAATAGCTGAGACACAGGTGAGAGGATTATTGCAGGAGTGGGTGGGTGAGATTCTGCGGCCTGCATTGTGCAGGAGGTCAGACCTGATGATCATAATGGTCCCTTCTGACCTTAAAGTCTATGAGTCTATGAGTGTACCCATCAGGGTGGTTGCTCCCTGCAGGCCGCTGACCTCACATCCCTTTTCCAAGCTGAAGGTGCAGTGAAGTTCTAACATGGGAGAGCTCTGATCCACAGACTTCCTGTGTGACCTTGGGGCAGTCACTTAGCCCTGCCGTGCCTCAGTTTCCCCATCTGTGCGTAACAGCCCTGCCTCCCAAGGGGGTGTGAGGCCCTGCCCTGCCTCCCAAGGGGGTGTGAGGATAAATACATTGCCGATGGTGAGGGGCTCAGAGACTACGGTGGTGGGCGCCACCTAGGCACCTTTAGAATTGGCGACACCACCATCCTTTCCAGGGCGGTGGATGATGATGTCGCCGACACTAGAGGATGGTTTCACCATAGATCATTCCTGGCCTGTCCCTCTAGGCTTTGCCCATCTCTGGGCTGGGTGGGGGTTTGACATCTATGTCCGCAGCCGAATGCTGCAGCGGGTCCCAAGCTCTGTCACAGTCTGGATCTAAACAGGCCCGAATGTGGGGCGCAGGGGAGAATCCGAGTCCCATCCCAGAGCTGGCTGGTGCTGAGTGGCTGGTCTTTAGGACAGGCCAGCTGAACCGTGGGTTCACACAGCCACTCCCAGTGCTGGGGCAGTTTGGATCCCGATGCACATCTGAGCTTGCCAGCCCTGATCCCCGGCAGGATCCGTACTGGGGTGGGGGAGCACAGACTGTCCCCGCTGGCTGGCCATGTGGGCTCTGATTCAGGCTCCCATTCCAACCTCCCCCCTTTCCAGTCACTTCCCAGAGCAGTCACTCCTTGGGCGGGCACTTTCCAGGCTCCAGCTCGGGCTCGGCTCACAGTGAATTATTGGTGGAAAGTTTGAGCAAAATCTCCCCTGGCTCCACCCCATCCCTGGTGGGGAGTGAGGCCCTAGCCGGCACAAGAGAGCCCAGTGCATCGTCAATGGTTCCTTGGGACGCAAGTCTATTCCCCTCTATTCGGCACTGGTGAGGCCTCATCTGGAGTACTGTGTCCAGTTTTGGGCCCCACACTACAAGAAGGATGTGGAAAAATTGGAAAGAGTCCAGCAGAGGAGCACATGATGTATGAGGAGAGGCTGAGGGAACTGGGATTATTTAGTTTGCAGAAAAGAAGAATGAGGGGGGATTTGATAGCTGCTTTCAACTACCTGAAGTGGGGTTCCAAAGGGGATGGAGCTCGGCTATTCTCAGTGGTGGCAGATGACAGAACAAGGAGCAATGGTCTCAAGTTGCAGTGGGGGAGGTCTAGGTTGGATATTAGGAAAAACTATTTCACCGGGAGGGTGGTGAAGCACTGGAATGGGTTACTTAGGGAGGTGGTGAAATCTCCATCCTTACAGGTTTTTAAGGTTAGGCTTAACAAAGCCCTGGCTGGGATGATTTAGTTGGGGATTGGTCCTGCTTTGAGCAGGGATGTGATGTTATTGACAATAACTGCGACCATATAGATCATTGTTACAACCAAGGTCCTGTAGTGGCACCAAATCTTATATAAAGGGGGTCAAATGAGGTGTCTAAGACCAGGTTATGCTTGGCTGGTTATGATTATGTCATTTATATGTATGTATCAGCTTTGTAGTTGAAGTTATGAATATTGGCTTTATACTGTCTGTATTTCAAACTGGGGCTGGGCTTCTGGGACCCAGGACAAGCTATCAGCTCTGCCAGGCCTGCTGGATGGCCCATTAAGGACCATCAGCGATACAATGGATCCATTGAGAGATGGCAGACACGCCTGTGACTCAACAAATTATGCAGGGACTTGCCCATGTGACTCCAGACTCCATTTTGCTGTGATTTTCCACAGTAAGGACAAAGAGGTGTCTTTACACCTGGAAGAAACTATAAAAGGCAGCTGCCTCATCTCCATTTTGGTCTTCTTTCCTGCTTCTTACCTCTGGAGGGATGTTGCTACAAATGGAAGCTTTGAACAAAGGGCTGAAGGACCCATCCCAGCTGTGGATGTACTCCAGAGACTTGATTTGAACCTGCAGTATTTCATCTCTACTGCAAGCCTGAAGCAAGAACTTTGCCATTATTGTATGTAATTGATTCCTTTTAACCAATTCTAGCTCTCACCTATACCTTTTTCCTTTTATGAATAAACCTTTAGATTTTAGATTCTAAAGGATTGGCAACAGCGTGATTTGTGGGTAAGATCTGATTTGTATATTGACCTGGATCTGGGGGCTCAGTCCGTTGGGATCGGGAGGACCTTTTTTCTTTTACTGGGGCATTGGTTTTCATTACCATTTGTCCCCATAACGAGTGGCACTGGTGGTGAGACTGGGAAACTGGAGTATCTTAGGGATTGCTTGGGATGACTCGTGGTTAGCCAGTGGGGTAAAACCAAAGTCTCCTCTGGCTGGCTGGTTTGGTTTGCCTTAGAGGTGGAAGAACCCCAGCCTTGGGCTGTAATTGCCCTGCTTGAAGCAATTTGTCCTGAACTGGCACTCTCAGTTGGGTCCTGCCAGAACCAGCATCGTTACAAGGGGGTTGGACTAGATACCTCCTGAGGTCCCTTCCAACCCTGATATTTTATGATTCTATGTGCACCCAGAAAACAGCACCGTTGCAGGGCCGCACGCTGGCACACGGGGGGGGGGAGGGGGGGGAGCTCTTGGAAAGCCGGTAGCGACGTTTTAAATGTCTGCTGCCTAATGGGTCCCTATGCACTGCTCCTGTGACCCCCCGGCATGGGGGCCACGTCTTAGGGAGGGGAGTGGAGACCGCGCTCCATCTATTTCTAGCTGCTGGGCCAGCCCTTGTGGCCATAGACCGCTGAGCCGATCTAGAGCAGCTCCAGCCGGCTCTAACTTACGGTGGGGGCTTGGCCGCAAGGAGTCTTAACGCAGAGTTTGGGCAGAACCGAGGCTGACGCCCGGTGCGTTGAGGCTGTCAGCTCCTCGGGGCAGGGCCCAGCTCCCGACAGGCTACACTGTAATATAAATATTGTGCAGCGCTGACCCAAAGGAAGAGCATCCCCTGGATTCCAAGGCCAGAAGGGACCATTGTGATCATCTACTGGCCTGACCTCCTGCCTATTACAGGCCTCAGGCCTTCCCTGGAACTAGAGCAGAGCTTTGAGGGGGGGAAAAGCCGCTCCTGATTTAAACGTGGCCCGGGATGGAGCATCCACGTGAATTCTCACTACCCTAGCGCTAGGGGAAACCTCGTGGGTTATCCAAACCATTCCCTGCAGCGTCTGGGTGTCCCCTGAAAGCCTCTCCTCTCATCACTGACCGGGAGAAGGGAGATCTGATGGGATCACAGCCAAGGGGGCCTGCAAGCCAGCAGCCAGGCTGCAGGGAAGAGTAGGTGGTTTATACATGCCGTGAACATGTCTGCCGCAGTGAGCGGGTCCTGACACTGGCCTTCTCCCTAACGAACCTCTCTGCTCCTCAGGCTTCTGCAGGAACACATAACCATCTCTCAGGCACTACGCTGTTCCTAGCAGTGATGCCTCTGACTTAGCGTCCCCCATACGAAGGGGGCAGCTTGTCCTTGCCGTTAGAGAAAGGGATTCAGAGTCAGGACTCTGTGATCCTGGTTCCAGCTCTGCCAATTACTTCACCTATGACCTTGGGCAAGTCACTTCCCCTCACCGCGCCTCAGTTTCCCATGGCAATGCTAATAAGCTCCCTTCCTTATACCCTGTGTTTGTGGTGAGCAAGGCATATTCCCCTCCCTCTCTGAGGCTTGCTGAGTTGAGATTTTTGAGGCCCAAACATAGGGGAAGATTTCCAGTCTTATATCTTGGGTGGAGGCAGGGAACACCGTTCTGAGGCTTTAGTGAGCTTGGTCCCAGAGGCAGCAACAGGCATCCATTCCGGCCGAGTCCCTGCCGTGCCTTCGGAAGCAGAGGGGTTTGTCAGTGGGGCGGTGCCAGCTCCAAAATCAGTGAAAAGCTTTTCTTTGAACTGAAAGCTACATTCTTCAGCAGCCGCCCTGACTGCCTTTGTTTCTTTGCTCCGATACCTTTGGGTTTAAAGCTACTTACATCCCACCCGCTAGCTACCTCCGCAGCTCCATCTGCCTGGGAGAATGGAATCCAAAATGAAGGCCAGGCCATTTATAGAGGGAGCTAGCTCCTGGGTGGGGTTATGCTAGTTACAGGGGGAGGGACAGGTTTGGGGCCCTCTCTATACAGCTCTGGCTGTAGAAGCAGGGGCTGTGTTAAGTTTTGGTGATGTCCGAGAGACTTCAGCTGCTTCCCTTTGCCCATTTCTCTTTGTGTTTCTGTAGAATCTGATTCTAATCTCACACCATTGTAGCACCACTGGGCTTACTGGAGTTACCCCTGAGTTACACGGCTGAGAGTAGAGACAGAATCGGGCCCTGTCCATCTACGGCATTGTCCTGCTTGTCCTTTTCACTCTCGTTTGTGCTCTTTGCTGTTTCTTATAATAACATTCACAAACACCCTGTTTGTTACATCCGGCTACAGCGCTCGGGCCTTGTCTTCACTGCTAAAAAGGTGTGTACCTCAGGGTAGCTATTGGAGCGATTTGGAGGTAAAAACGCAGGGTGAGGACACGGCGCTTTGGCCCAGATCCTCAAAGTATTTTGGCTCCTAACTTCTACTAGAATCAATAGAAGACAGGAGCCTACATACGTTTACCAATCTGGGCCTTTAGTTTTACTGCGCGGTCAACCCCAGCTAGGGGTACAGTGCTGACCTCACCCAGTTTCCCTCAGTGTAAAACTAAAGTTTTGTGTCTTTGCTTGTGATGACAAGGCCTCACTTATCACCCCTCGGTCCCCATCACACGAGGCTGGATAGGGATGATGTTGTGAAGCCAACAGTATAACTGGGTTCAAAAGAGAAATAGCTAAGTCCATGGAGGACAGGTCCGTCAATGGCTGTTAGCCAAGATGGTCAGGGACGCAGCCCCATGCTCTGGGTGTCCCCAGGCCTCTGACTGCCAGAAGCTGGGACTGGGCGACGGGATGGATCACTCGATAAATTTGCCCTGTTCTGTTCATTCGCTCCGAAGCAGGAGTTCCCAACCTTTTCCTTTCTGAGGGGATCCCCCAACATGCTATAAAATCTCCACGGCCCACCTGTGTCATAATAACTGGTTTTCTGCATGTAAAAGCCAGGGCTGGCGTTAGGGGGTAGCAAGCAGGGCAATTGCTGGGGCCTTATGCCACAGCCCCCTCCCCAGAGCTACATTGCTCAGGTGTTAGCTTCAGCCCCAGGTGGTGGAGCTCAGGACCCAGGCTTCAGCCCCATGCGGCAGGGCTTTGGCTTTCTGCCCCGGGCCGCAGCAAGTCTAGTGCTGGCCCTGCTTGGCAGCCCCCCTGAAACCTGCTCGTGGCCCCCCGGGGGGCCCTGGATCCCTGGTTGAGAACCGCTGCTCTGAAGCACCTGGCACCAGCCCCTGCCAGAAGACAGGATACAGGGCCAGATGTTAAGGTGTGATACGTCCGAGGCATGAATTTTTGGGTGGGCCACCGCGGGGTGGTGGTGGTAGTGGCCCACTCCGGGGTCAGAGTGAAGGTCTCCACCGTTTAGGCCCATGGCCAGGAGAGGAAAGGGCCTGGTGGGGCTGATGTGGGTGTGGGCCCAGAGAGTGTGGTGGGTGTGCAACGGAGATTGTGTGTGTGTGTGTGTGTGTGTGTGTGTGGGTGGGTGGGTGGGTGGGTGGGTGGGTGGAGCGGGCAAGCGAGGCCGGTAGCGCGAGTTAGAGACATGACGTGTTCTGGGGTGTGGGTGCACTAGCCGATGTGTTACTGGAGGGAGTGGAGCAGAGTGGGATGTGGTTGGGGGGGGGAGTAGGGTGTGTTTAGGGGCCTGGGGTGTGTGCCTGCAGTGGGCTTTAAGTCTGGAGGTGTGAGGGTGTTTGAACAGGCTGTTTGGCTGTGGGTACGTGTGTGTGTGTGACTCTGTGTTTTGAGGTGTGTAGGGGCTAGGGTGGGTTAGGGCATGTGGGGTCAGGGGAGTGTGTGTTTCGAGGTGGGTCAGTGTGTGGGGGGGCAGAGGATTGTGTGTTTCGAGGTGTGTAGGGGCTGGGGAGGGTCAGTGTGTGGGGGCAGAAGACTGTGTGTTTTGAGGTGTATAAGGGTTGGGGTGTGTCAGTGTGTGTTGGGGGCAGAGGACTGTGTGTTTCGAGGTGTGTAGGGGCTGGGGTGGGTCAATGTGTGTGTGGGGCAGAGGACTGTGTGTTTCGAGGTGTGTAATGGCTGGGGCAGGCTGTTCGTAGGCTTGGCAGAATTCAATTTTATTTTGTAATAATTTTACTGGACAATGCCAATGTTTATTTTTAAGCATTTCCCCACCCCCCCCCCCCCATTTTTATCAATGTACATTTTCACTGTTGTGCAAAATTCGGGATTTTGAGAATTTTTTTCATGTGCATTGGTGAAAATTTTCAGTTTCAGGAAATCATGGAGGAGCTAGACAATGGTGTGTGTGTGTGTGTGTGTGTGACAAGAATTGAATGACAGTAGACGCTGAGATTTAAATAGTTAAAGCTTTATCACCATTAAAACACAAATTGTCAACATCGCATGTCAACGTACACCCAGTAACTATCTTTCCGCCAAACTCTGAGGAGTTCTCCAGCGACCGGTTCCGTACTTTGCTGAGCTGTCTATTTTGATGTTAATTGTCAGAAATATTGTTGGTCGGGTTGTGGGTGTGCAGTGGCGCGACATTTACTGACACGTACCGATAAAAATCGAAGCCTTCCAAGTCTAGCCGTGTGGCAGGGCAGACGGTGTTTGTGGTGGCAGAGGGGTACGTTTTGGACCTTGCTTAGGGGGTGGGTTTCCAGGCCGAGTCCAAACGTCTATGCTGCACATTTACAGCCCTGCAGCCTGAGCCCCACAAGCTCGTCAGCCGGCCCTTGGTGCCGTGGGTTTTTATTGCAGCACAGACGTACCCTGAGGGTCTAACCTACCCCTCGGAGTGCCGAGAGACAGCTCAGCAGGCTGCAGGAGCCATCAGGCCTTTGCTCAGTCATGCTTGACTGACGCAGCGTTTGTGGGGCTGGAAGCTAGCCAGGCAGAGCAGGGCGGGATCACGAATATATGGGTCCCAGGCCGGCCAAAGCCTTCCCCGGCCCTGAGAGCTGGCACTGTGCGCGTCACACTCTGAGTGAGTCGGAGTAGCCGGATGCTATCTGTAGCCTGAATGTAGCCTGCACCCTGAATCCTGGATCGGCATCGGCCTACTCCTTGCCACGCCATGTGCTACTCGAGGGCTCACCCTGGGCGGGAGACTTAGGCCTCAGGGCCTGCCTTAGACAGACCTTCACATGACCTACAGCCAGGGATGGGCAAAGCCACCAGGCCTGATTCTGATCCCATGGACCTCTCCCGTGTAGATCAAGAGTAATTGCACTGACGTCGCTGGGCGGGTGTGGGTGGGAACTGGAACAGCCCTGCACCAGTTCTGCCCCAGAGAGAATTCAGCTCGATGGCGTTACACGGGCATGCAGCAAGTAGAGACCTGGGCCCATGCTTTCTCCATCACACACACCTGGGGAATGTAGCACACTCAACATGACCACCAGCCAGGCCGTGACACCTGCTTGTGTAACCCACACACCTCCTAGGTGTGGTGCTCTGTCCCATCTAGACCACTCAGGGAGGGAGATTAATGAATCTGCTCTACAGCCTTAGCTAAGGGCCACTTGGCTTTTAGCTCATAGACTCATAGACTTTAAGGTCAGAAGAGACCATTATGATCATCTAGTCTGATCTCCTGCACAATGCAGGCCACAGAATCTCACCCACCCACTCCTGCAATAATCCTCTCACCTATGTCTCAGCTATTGAAGTCCTCAAATCATGGTTTAAAGACTTCAAGCTGCAGAGAATCCTCCAGCAAGTGACCCGTGCCCCATGCTGCAGAGGAAGGCGAAAAACCTCCGGGGCCTCTGCCAATCTACCCTAGAGGAAAATTCCTTCCCGACCCCAAATATAGCGATCAGCTGAACCCTGAGCATGTGGGCAAGACTCACCAGCCAGACACCCAGGAAAAAGTTCTCTGTAGTAACTTCTAACGTCCCATCACCAGCCATGGGCCTATTTATCACTGATAGTCAAAGGTCAATTAATTGCCAAGATCATGTTATCCCATCAAACCATCCCCTCCATAAACGTATCTAGCTTAATCTTGAAGCCAGATAGGTCTTTTGCTCCCACTGCTTCCCTTGGAAGGCTGTTCCAGAACTTCACTCCTCTGATGGTTAGAAACCTTCGTCTAATTTCAAATGTAAACTTCCTGATGGCCAGTTTATATCCATTTGTTCTTGTGTCCACATTGGTACTGAGCAGCAAACAGGACCCCGCTCCAGTCATCCATTCCTTGATGTGCATGGAATGACAGGGATGAGTTTGGTACTATGCAGCCATCAGGTGAGGCTCCCCACTGCTGCCCTAGATTAAACTCTCTTTCTGTGGAGGGGCACAGACCAGTGACTTCTATGGGGAGAGACACCCCCCTCCACCTCCCCGTTGGTAGAATTTGGCTCTAGTGGCCCATGGCATAAAAGGATCAGGAGACCTGACCGTATATTTATGGGCCTTCAGCTAATTTTTCTTGCCTGACCTACAAACAAGACAAAGTTAAAAGTATCTAAAGTTTTTCCCAGCCAGCTCCCCTCCCGGGGGTGCCGCTCTGGCTGCAAGTCCAATTAGCGTTAATGAGACGGACGGTAAACATAGCACCGGGCCACAGTAGGGTTCATTAGCACTGGCCGGGAAGGCCTGGACGCAGGTGGGCCAATTAGCAGGTTGTAACAGTTGCCAGTTCCGCTGGGGGATTTTGCATCAGTTTCCACTTAATGAAAGCAACACGTTGAGATCTAAGAGCTTCCCTGGGGATGCTGGGTAACCGCTCGGACTCTGCACAAACAGACACTGTCAGTGCATCTTCTTATGTCAATAGCGAGCGAGGCCTGGGGGCCTGGAGGCTGTGGGTGATGAGGGGCAGGGGTCTTCTAAGAGTTTGGTTCAGATGCCTGGGCCTGATGTGCTAGGCCACAGCAGGCTTTGGCCTCCCTGTTTACCCTCTGCAGCCTGCCTGTCTCAGTAATTAAATCCTTCCTTGCTCCCCACCTCCCCGTCTGTGTCCCGGCTTCTTTGGTCAGGCCCCGTAGCCTTTATGGCTCCAACGTGTCCCATAAACCTTTGAGCCAGCTCCAGCCTGTGCAAAGGATTCTGGGGGCATATCCAAGGCCCAAAGGCCCCTGCTTTGTTCAACTCAAACAGGGGCCAGGGGGGTGGCTGGGAAAGCGTGGCCCTAGCCCCGGCCTGTCTGTGAGCAATCACGGCGGCCCAAGTCCTAGCCCAGCAATGGCCCCTGAGACGTGCACCTGGTTTGCCCAGGTGTTGCCCCGGAGATGTAATACACCAGGAAGTGATGTCACCGGGTAACCCGCATGCCCTCTGGGTGTGGTGTGCTGTCCTGGGTTTCAGCACCACTTAGTGAGAGTTACATGAGTCTGCTTAACACCCAGTTGGCTTTTAGCTCATGCACTAAGCTCCAGAGGTCCCAGGTTCGATCCCGCCCGCCGCCGACTGGGGTCTGTCAGCGTTACAACCGTGTCACTCAGGCTGGCCAGTGTGGCAGCCTGTCTCCCTGCAGCACAATCACAGACAGTGGTTCTCGCCAATGAGGAGCGGCAGGGGCTGAGCAAGCATGCCCCCCAGCTCTGCTCCTGCAGCAGCCCCGGCGGTTCCAGGTCTTGGATTTTTGCAGCTAGATCCCAAGCAGCTATTGCTAGCCATTACTAACTACCCACCTCGGTGCCATTTGCAGCCTGTCTGCTTTGGGCCACACCATTGTGAGGCTGTTTGTCTCACCCCATCTGCCTCGTAATGCTGTGCAGTTTGCACGGCCCTGGCTGTGTAACAGCAGCACGCTGCATATGTGATGCTGCCCGGCCTGAGTTGTTTTGCAGTTGGCTCTCACCGGGTCACCTCAGTAGAGTTGCGGCACCCAGCCACTTCTCCTGCCACCACGGCATGGCCTTTGCGTCGCAACGTCCCACGGTTGGAGTTACTACATCGGGACAGCTCTGCGGCAGCTTTGTGTCAGGTGTCACAGTGCCCCACCTGTTGTGTCGTGCTGGGTTGCCGGGTTACAGTTCGGTGCCATCGGCTTTGTGGTGCAACGGCGGTGCAGCTGTGGGGATGGTCGGAGAAGGTGGGCTTTGCAAAATCCAGTCAATTTCGCTCGAATTTCATCTCAGAAAACAGGGGGGGAAAGTTCCATCAGTGTCAAAACGTCCCATTTCTGGATATAAAAAAAGAGATGTTTCAATTTTTCCTTTTGAAACGACTCCTGGTTTAAAAGTTTTTTTATATTTTGTGTGATGTTGTGTAGTCCAAGACAATACAAAACAAAAAGGCCCAACTCAAACAAAATGTTTGGATTGACCCAAACCACATTTTTCTTAACTGGAATTTTCCTTCTCAGCTAATTGAGACTGTTATTTGTTCTAGGGCAGAACAAAGCCAGATTTTGAAATCTCGGCTGCTTTGCAAAGGGGAATTTCCATTCTCCGCACAGCACCGTTTGCAACCCGGCAACCTGCCAATGTTCTGTTTGTGTCCTGAGGTTGTGACTCATGATGCAAACCATGAGCTCCTGGCATCCCGGGTGGTCATAGCCCATACGTTCCTCATGGAGCCTGCATGTGGTACCGTCTGGCTCTTGCTAAGCACTGGGGACCATCATAAATTGTAACCCTGGTCCAAATTCTAAAGACTTCACTCCATCCTTCCTTAGGCCCAAGTCCCCCTGGACTCCAGGGAGGGATTCTAAATTTACACTCGTCTGATGGAAAACAGAAGAGGGCCCATTGGGGGTGCACAGGAGTAAGCAGATACGAAGACAACTCTGCAGGAGCGGGTCCCTTATGAATAATTTACTACGCGCTCTGCACGGTGGAGAATTGTCCATGGTCTCACCTGGGCCAGCAGAGAAACCTGTTTGCTAAACAGAAGAGCCAAATCTAAACTTTTTTTGAAGTTTGTAAAAGTTGGGTTAACTTTCTCCTCCCTAAGGCCCGTGCAGCTCCCGGAGCTGGAAGTGCTGAGATATGAAGAGAAAGCTTGTTTTGGTGACATTACCAGCCCTAGCTGGCTGGCTCAGAAAGCTCCTCTAAAAATCATATACACATCGAAACACAAGGGTGTGTTTCCAAGGGTCCTCCTGATCTTTGGAACAGTGCAACGTCTGGGGCGGGACTTTCAGCGCAGCACACGGGGCCTCTCTGGAGTTACAGCAAGACGCGGACATGTCAGACTGGTTCAAACCTTTATTTTGGAAGATATAAAAAATTCAAGGCTTCAAAATTGGGCAGGTGGCCCAACAGACTGATCCACTCTGTCCTTTCCTCTGGCTTCACATTATTTTTAGGCCACACGTGAGGTGAAATTGGTTTGGTCTCGGCCTAGCTGCTGATGTGTATGCATCATACAATCACCGGGCACTGTTTGTCTAGCTGCCTAGTATCTGCGTCCCTCTATTCAGGACAACCCCAGCACTGCTGTGCTGGGGCCCAGGACTGGAGGAGCAGTGGCAGTGTTACTGGGGGTTCTCTCAACCCACTAGGCCGTAGTGGTTTCCGACATCTCCCCGTACAGCAGGATAGAAGTGCCGGCGTACAGGCCTGGTTATTGCTGTGGGGGTAATGCTGTCACACAGCGCTGCCGCTAGCTGTCCCCCCGTTAGCTGAGCAGTAAGGGCCCCATCCTGTTCTCACTGGAGCAACGGCAAACCTCCCATTTCAATCAACAGCGCAGGATCAAGCCCCAGCTCATGCAAGTGACTTGCACCCCTGCAGAGACCTCTGCCTGCAGGTGGGACATTTGGCTTGAGCTGGGAAATACAGCCAAGACTCACTATGGGGATTTGACCTGAGGCTCTGTTCTGCTAGGGTTAGGATGCTCAGCAGTGCATTCCTCTTAACCATCGCGTGTTGTGAGCAGCCCCTGTGTGTCCTGTGAGCCTCCCCCAAAATGCTCACAGATCCCCATCAGCAACCACTCGCAAGAGCCCCCCCCACAGTGTTCTGCACCACCAGGCACCGGGTCAGTTGCCTTGTCTCATGGAGTGACCCCAGCCCAACTGAGGAAAAGACATGCAACATCTTTGCCTCTTCAAAGATCCCTGGCCGGGCAACACAGATTCCCTCCGCTCCTTTGCAACATCCCCGGCCGTGCTGCAGACACCTGTCAATAAAGCTCCAGGTTAACAAGCCAGGCATTGGGCTTGTCCAGCAGCCGCGGGGTTAAGCTGTTGATTGCTTTTGGCTGCTCAGCCCAAGGGTCGGATTAAAAATTGGAAAGTTAGTCGCTGGCTAATGGGATAAGGTGCCCAGGGGTTAATTAGCTGGCCGCAGTCCATTCCTCAGTGGCTACTCGTAACGAGGACCTGCTATTAAATGTTGCATGTAAACAAGGGAGAGTTATATTTTTCCTTGGGGGCCCACTTAATAAACAGTGGACAAACTTAGGGCTCTCCGGTGACCCTTGGAGCAATCATGTTGCAGATAATGAGCAGGCACACAGGAGGTCCAGGGATGAAAGACAAACAACTACGAATTTAAAGGGCCTGCAACTGATTCTTTGTAGCTGCGGAATAAGGGTGTAAGAAATAAATCATCAATCAGGAATAGCTCAGTTTTACAGATTGGATGGTCTGTGTAAAAAATGCGCCCTGCCCCGGTCCCCCCGAATGACACTCACACCGCACCCCATGTATGTTACGCGTGCTCTGGCAGGGAGTTTGGGGTTAGCTTGGGGGTGGCTGGGTTAGCCTGATTCTGCCAAAGAGCTCCGGGTATTATGAGCCAGCCACCCGATTCTTCTCTCTGTTACACCCATGTAAAGCCGGAGTAACCACTGAACTCGGTGGGGAGGCTGCTGGAGGAGGGATGAGAATCAAGCTCACAGCTCTTCTCACGACTGTTTTCTAACATACACGGTGCTCACATCCCTGCCTGGGCACCTGCAGTGGGAGCTGCCTGCCACACGATGGACCCTTTGGATCACAGAAGAGGCATCAGCCGCTAAAACAGGGGCTTGTTTATCTGGCTTTGTAGCTGGGATTTAATTTCACCAAACTAACAGGCACATGGGAACAGGAGCTTTCTCCAGCTTCCAGCTGCTCCTGCTTCTGGGCCGGATTCTGGCACCCTTCCTTGCACCGGATAGTATCTCACCCTGTGAGCCGTCCCATTGAAACCACTGAGCCCGAGTGCAGCGTAACGTACCGCTCAGCCTGTGTCAGGATACCAGACTCTGGCCTTATGATGCAAACTCTGACCCTGCCCCAGCACCCACCCTGGGTTACCCCCTGGCATTTGGGGGGGAAAAGTCATGAAACATAATAATAATAATACAAATAATAATTAATAAATATTTGCTTTTATTATCATGCTTATTATCTTTGTTATTATTGCATCAGGGAAATAATAAATTCCTTATTTTGAGGGCCGGTTCTGCTCCCGCTACAGTCGATGGGAATTTTTCCAGTCTTCAATGGGAGCGAGGAACCAAGTCCAGCATGGCTACCAGCTCACCATGAGGCCTACAGAACCATTTTTTGCAGCCTGCCTAGACAGTACCCACTTTTCTGTTCCCTTTCTACTCTATTGAATTTGAATTTTCCCAGAGGCAGCACAGTGTAACGGACAAGGCCCTGGCCTAGAGATCAGAGCTGGGCAAAATTTTGGGGGCCCCCCTTTTTGGGGGGGGCTAAAAAATGCAGCGATGGGGCAATGGAAACGTTGCGGCTTTGTCAAATTGTTTTGGCTGAAAAAAAACCCAAACCAAAACAAAACAACCCCCCCCAACAAACAAAAACCCACCCAAATCCCCCCCACCTCAAAACATTTTCTTTTTGACATTTTTCAAAATGAAATCGTTCCGCATTTTGATGTGAAAGGCCGTTTCATTTCACCTTTTACTTCAATTCTAGTAATTTTATCCAAAAAGGTAAAAGAAAGCTCAAAAACTAAGCTAAATGTTTCACTTCACCCAAACTATTTTTTCTCCTTTTCTTGCTAGGGTGACCAGATGTCCCGATTTTATAGGGACAGTCCCGATTTTTGGGTCTTTTTCTTATATAGGCTCCTATTACCCTCCATCCCCGTCCCGATTTTTCACACTTGCTGTCTGGTCACCCTATTTCTTGCTGTGCTAATTATTCTTTTTTTAAATATCATTTTTGGGTCGACAGGAAATGAACTTTTCCCCTCTGCTTTTTTGGTGCGGCTACTGAACTGGAAAATCAGTTGTTTGCACAGCTCTACTAGGGACCTGGTTTCTGTTCACAGCTCTGCCACTGCCCTACTGAGTGACCTCGGTCAAGTCACATCACGGTCCCATGCCTCAGTTTCCCCAACTGTAAAAAGGGGATAATGAGCTTCCACTCCTTTGAAAAGTGCATTGATTTGTGTAGTAGGAAGAGAGCCTGATACATACGCCCTTGTATTAGAGGCCAAGTATGAGGCAGGCCCTGCTCACAGAATCTGGCAAGAACAGAGCTGATATTGCAGAAATACACATTCCTAAGAAGTGCGAGGCACAGAGTACTCACATCCCAATATCAAGTGGTACCAGAACATCCCAATATCAAGGATGGTACAAAAATATTCCCCAAGGATAACAGGAACACACTGACCCCTCCTATAAGGTCAGGATAACAGTACGTAATAGAGCTGTTTTGATTGATCCAACACGTACAAGGTGATGGGTGATAACTAGCCACATCGGGGGTGGGGGGAACGAACTATGTCAGAGGGGCAGTACGTAGGTCTGCCGTGCCGGTTGTCTGCGCAGAGCTGGGGCAGCACACAGGGAGAACACACACACGCAGCCAAACATCTAACCACAATATAGAATCATAGAATCTCAGGGTTGGAAGGGACCTCAGGAGGTCATCTAGTCCACCCCCTGCTCAAATATGTAGGGGGGAAATCACCATGTAAGAGCTAAGTACTGCAATTATTCACGGATCCAGACCCTGAGCCATGGCACTAATAGCTACAGTGCTGCTGGGATACCAGAGATATTTGAAGGAGGCTTGAGAAATTCCCACCCCCAAACCTAAGACTAAAAACCTGAGGCGATGTGAGTATGTACAGAGCTCTGTTAATGCACCTCAGTCCCGACCTGCAGGGCACCCCACGTTTCTAGCCCTGGACTCCCACACACAGCTCTGCCAAAGTGCCGGGGCCCGACTCTCGGTATCTCTCTGCTCTTCCAGACCTCGGCTCTTTGTCTTCCAGACCTCCTTGCCTGAGGAGGCTGTGAAGGCTAGGACTATAACAGGGTTTAAAAGAGAACTGGATAAATTCATGGAGGTTAAGTCCATTAATGGCTATTAGCCAGGATGGGTAAGGAATGGTGTCCCTAGCCTCTGTTTGTCAGAGGTGGGTGATGGATGGCAGGAGAGAGATCACTTGATCATTACCTGTTAGGTCCACTCCCTCTGGGGCACCTGGCATTGGCCACTGTCAGCGGACAGGACACTGGGCTGGATGGACCTTTGGTCTGACCCAGTATGTCCACTCTTATGTTCTTATGTCTGAGCCCAGCCGGCCGCCCCTGCACCAGGAGCTGGGGGACGGCCAGGGCTCGAGGTTGCCAGGGACTCCATCCAGCTGAAGGTAGAGTTTCCTGCAACGGAGAAGCCGATTCATAGATTTGGTCTGACCCAGTACGGCCATTCTTATGTTCTTATGTTCTCTTCTGAATTGTGCAGGGTCTTTGATTGCATAGACCAGTCTTGTCAAAAGTCAGGACAGAGGACTGGGAACAGCCTCTAGTCCATCAGAGGGAGAGGCAGAAGGGGTAACATCAACTATTTGTGTGAACTGTTATTTTTTGCATACACAGAACGCCTGGTCTCACTTGGCTGTGCTTTCTGCTTGTATTGTTTCCAAAACACACAGGCCGGTGTGTTCTCATGTACCAGGCACACACACCTGCTTTGGTACAAACTACCATCTGTGCTTGTCCAAAGCGCACTTGTGGTTAGGTGTGTACCTGTATTCACACAACTGTTTGCACGATGGGGTGTGTGCAAAGCAAGCGTGAAATTCTGCACAAACATGCTGAATGTTGAGCCCTCCACGTACTGCCAAAAGGTCCCTATATTCACAAAAGTCCAGGGCTGTGAGATCGGTTGTAATAACAGGGCCTAAAAATTTACTCTTAAGTGTGAGATCAATTGTCAAAAGCATGTGCTAGTTCCTAAGATGTCAGCATGGATGGGAAAAGATATGAAAAGGAGACAGAAAAACTCAACGAGTCTAAATAAAAGGGCCTATTTATATGGCTCAAGTACTGAGTTAAAATCATGCTTGGTAAGCAAGAGAAGACGTGGAACCGGAAATGAACCAAAATCGGTGCGTTGGACATTAGGCCTAAAGGTTGGACAAAAAAATGAGAGGGATGAATTATGCTGCCCACTTCCCCCATTTCTGGCTTTTTTAAAAAGAGACTTTGGAAAAAAAACCCATCATCAGCTCTCTCATCCCTCATCCCACCTTGCATTCCAGCTCATCTTGTCTCGTCTTGACTGACCCCAAGATAGGAGCAAACCAGACCTAAGGACTTTCTTTCAGGAGGACACTGGCTGGCCTTGCTTTTGTTTAAGGCACTTAATGCCCCTCTGCCATGTACATCGGCCAAACCGGACAGTCTCTATGCAAAAGAACAAATGGACACAAATCTGACATCAGGAATCATAACATTCAAAAACCAGTAGGAGAACACTTCAACCCCTCTGGTCACTTCATAACAGACTTAAAGGTGGCAATTCTGCAACAGAAAAGCTTCAAAAACAGACTCCAACGAGAAACTGCTGAATTGGAATTAATTTGCAAACTAGATACCATTAACTTGGGCTTGAATAGAGACTGGGAGTGGCTGGGTCATTATACAAACTGAATCTATTTCTCCATGCTAAGTATCCTCACACCTTCTTGTTAACTGTCTGAAATGGGCCATCTTGATTATCACTACAAAAGTTTTTTTTTCTCCTGCTGATAATAGCTCATCTTAATGAATTAGCCTGTTACAGTTGGTATGGTTACTTCCACCTTTTCATGTTCCCTATATGTATATATATCTTCTTACTATATGTTCCATTCTATGCATCTGATGATGTGGGCTGTAGCCCACGAAAGCTTATGCTCAAATAAATTTGTTAATCTCTAAGGTGCCACAAGTCCTCCTGTTCTTTTTGCAGATACAGACTAACACGGCTGCTACTCTGAAATTTGTTTTCACCTGTGAGTTCTAAAAGTCAGCCCATTATCACACCATCTAGTCCTCAGCCTAACAGCACCGCCCAGGCACGTAAGATAGGAACACAGAATGGCCACACTGGATCATACCAATGATCCATCTAGCCCAGTATCCTGTCTTCTGACAGTGGCCTGTGCCAGATACTTAAGTGGGAATGAACAGAACAGGGCAATTATCGAGTTCTCCATCCCCTGTCATACACCCCCAGCATCCGGCATTGATCCTGTATTGAATTCCCTTCCATTGTTGAGCATTTTCTGCCCCACTGTTCCTTTCCTGCTTCCTATCTCCCCCTCACAGCTTTTCATCGAGTCCTGAAGTCAATCATAACGCGTCCCTCCAAACTTGCCTTGTTTAAGGAGAAAGGATCCAACCAGATCGCTGCCCTGATCAGAGCCTATCTAACCAGGGTCCAAGGAGCAGGTGCCGTGGTCAACTTGTCAGTCAAATCCTCCACTCGTAACTAACCAGTGATCCAGCATTCCAAAAACATCACCTAATGCCATATTTCACCTGTCCTGTCTCGCCTGTCTCTCCTCCACTTTGAGTCTGTTTGTTAAGAGAACGATCAGTGACTGCCCTTCACTTCAGGACTGAGAGTAAAATTAACCTCCTCCTTTTCATCGAAGAAATGTTGCTCTGAAAATAAGAGACTGATATTTTGGCTCCAAAAGGAGAGACTTTGATAAGGTCTGACTAAGGTTGTTTTGCTTCATCACTCAGCCGCCGTTTAACTCGACGTGCTTGTTTCCATTTCTTGTGTTTAGTCAAGAAACTTCCGGTTGGAATGAATGCTTCTGGGTGTTTGCCAAGCAGCTGCGTAAAACCAAGGGCTCTGTTTAAAAATAACCCCGCACCTGCCTATCACTGTTTAATGTTGGACTGTCAAAGAGTTTATAAACACCGTTAACTCGCTAGGCCTTTAAGATCAATATTGATACAACAGATCCTGAATGTAGGAGATGCCACGTGAGGTCACCAATCTTTCTGCTAGCTCCCTCTGTGTCCTTTCCCCAGCAGCGGCCAAGGCAGGATGTTGCAAAGGAAGGCACAATGGCCAAGAATGTAGCTGGGTAATTGCTCAATGTGATAGATGAGGGGAAAGGTCCCTTCTCACCCCCCCGGCGAGATTAACTGATGCTATTTTGGTTTCCCTTTTCTTAGTTTCTATAATAATTCATGATGGGGCTGCACGTGGACTCAGAACCCACGAAAATTTGGGGGGAATCCAGGTCTACCTAGTGGTTTAAGCCCCTCCCATAGTTTGTGTAATTGTCCAACCCTTGTCAAAATTGAGCCACAGAGCCTGAATTTCCTCTAAGCTTACATGGGTGTAAATCTGGAGTAGTCCCACTGGAGTCGATGAAGGGCTACCAACAGCACCAGGGGGGCAGTGAGGGAGAAGAGACTCCGTAGGACTAGACAGCTACAGAAAGTCTTGGGTTCATCTGCAGAATTTCTTTGGGGCAGCTGGTAGTGCTGAGTTCTCTTTGTTAATGCTGAGCCCAGCTCATGGTGTCATCCCACAGAGATTTTCCCCTGCTCGCTGCATCTCCCCAACAGACACACGCAGCTGAAATGCCACATCTAGCACAGTTGGCACCGACCGGTGACAACCATGGGTCAAATTCCCATGCTGCTGCAGAGACCTCAGTCCAGCCTTCTAAAGCATGATCGCTGGAGCCCAGTGACACATGAAGGGGTTAAACGCTAGTGCTGATAGATTTTTGCTGCATATCTCTGCTCTGGACTCATGGGTCTGTTGGGCCAAAATTCTGCTCTCAGTGACGCTGGGATGGAGAACAGAGCCTGCCCCTGTGTCTTTAACCCCTGTAACGTTTGTTGTTTGAGTGGTGGGGTGTGGAAACGAAGGCTGGGGTTCCTGCATTGTGATCACACAGCTCCAGAGCCGATGGAATCCCTGTGCTTCTGCATAGCACCCGCTTCATCTTCCCATGAACACAGCCGATGATGTCGGTCTTTTGTGGCTCATTCTCCGTCACTAATTTCACTCATGATGTCCGCTACAGGATGCTCAGTCTGCTGAACCCAGCTCCCCGCGCTGGGGCTGGGCTATGTGGTGGGTGGGTAGATGAATGATTGGTTCATCAGCCTGGAGATGGCAGAGGAAGCTATATGTGTGCATGTGACCACCCAGAGAGAGGGTGCTGAAGGAAAAGAGGCAAGGACTGAGCCCGGAGGGACCTCATGGAGAGTGGGAGAGGGAGGAGAGGTACTGGAAGGAATGGCCAGAGAAGCAGGAGGAGAAGCAGGGCCAGGTGGGATTCTGAAAACCAAGGGAAGACGTGATCACTAATGTTGAAAGCAGTGGAGTGGTCATGGAGGATGAGGACAGAATATTGTCTCAAGCCTGCTGAAACTAGCAATGTGGGTGTCCTGGCTTGGGCTGGCGCTCAGGCCCTGAAGTCTAGGGGGTTGGGTGAACTTGACAGCCTCACCTGCAGCCCGCACCAGAACATCCACACTGCTATTTTTAGCGCCCTAGCTTGAGCCTCGCTAGCACAAGTCTATTTACCCAGGCCGGGAGACTCACTCCCAAGCTGAGTGTAGACTGGCCCAGAGAGGTCATCAGAGACCTTGCTGAGAGCCATTTCAATGGAGGGGAGCTGGTGGAAGAGGGACTAGTGGGGATGGAAGGTGGAGTGGAATGAGAGGCACTCACACTAGTGGGAGTGAGTCTCTAGCATGCGGAGGTGAGAGGTGAAGGGAAGACGTGTCCAGGTTTATGGGTTAATTAGGTGTCCATGCACCTTGCAGCTAATGGTAAAACTGCAGAACCCTTTCTCATGGTCTGTGCTTTGGGACAATAGACTCATAGACTCATAGACTTTAAGGTCAGAAGGGACCATTATGATCATCTAGTCTGACCTCCTGCACAATGCTGGCCACAGAATCTCACCCACCCACTCCTGGAATAATCCTCTCACTTGTGTTTCGGCTATCGAAGTCCTCAAATCATGGTTTAAAGATGTCAAGCTGCAGAGAATCCTCCAGTAAGTGACCCGTGCCCCATGCTGCAGAGGAAGGAGAAAAACCTCCAGGGCCTCTGCCAATCTGCCCTTGGGGAAAATTCCTTCCCGACCCCAAATATGGTGATCAGCTGAACCCCGAGCATGTGGGCAAGACGAGATCTGCAGCTGGTGAAAATCAGCCCATGGAGCTGCAGTGATTTGCCATTTTGCCTGAGAAGGTCTCAGCAAGGCAACAACCCACAATAGGTTAAGACAACTGAGCCCCAGGATGTAACATCAGGAAGGGTTTGGATTCTTTGACCATGGGATGGTGTTCCAAGAAGAAGGAGTGCTAGGCAGAGACGGGCTCCACCTGACGAAGAGAGGGAAGAGCATCTTTGGAAGCAGGCTGGCCAACCTAGTGAGGAGGGCTTTAAACTAGGTTCACCGGGGGAAGGAGACCAAAGCCCCGAGGTAAGTGGGGAAGTGGGATACCGGGAGGAAGCACAAGTAGGTGAGTGCAAGAGGGGAGGGCTCCTGCCCCATACTGGGACAGCAGGACAATCGGTGAGTTATCTTAAATGCCTATACACAAATGCAAGAAGCCTGGGGAACAAGCAGGGAGAACTGGAAGTCCTGGCACAGTCAAGGAATTATGACGTAATTGGAATAACAGAGACTTGGTGGGATAACTCACACGATTGGAGTACTGTCATGGATGGATATAAACTGTTCAGGAAGGATAGGCAGGGCAGAAAAGGTGGGGGAGTTGCGTTGTATGTAAGAGAGCAGTATGACTGCTCAGAGCTCCAGTATGAAACTGCAGAAAAACCTGAGAGTCTCTGGATTAAATTGAGAAGTGTGAGCAACAAGGGTAATGTCGTGGTGGGAGTCTGCTACAGACCACCAGACCAGGGGGATGAGGTGGACGAGGCTTTCTTCCAGCAACTAACAGAAGTTACTAGATCACAGGCCCTGGTTCTCATGGGTGACTTTAATCACCCCGATATCTGCTGGGAGAGCAATACAGCAGTCCACAGACAATCCAGGAAGTTTTTGGAAAGTGTAGGGGACAATTTCCTGGTGCAAATGCTGGAGGAACCAACTAGGGGAAAAGCTCTTCTTGACCTGCTGCTCACAAACAGGGAAGAAATAGTAGAGGAAGCAATAGTGGATGGGAACCTGGGAGGCAGTGACCATGAGATGGTCGAGTTCAGGATCCTGACACAAGGAAGAAAGGAGAGCAGTAGAATACAGAGCCTGGACTTCAGAAAAGCAGACTTTGACTCCCTCAGGGAACTGATGGGCAAGGTCCCCTGGGAGAATAACATGAGGGGGAAAGGAGTCGAGGAAAGCTGGCTGTATTTTAAAGAAACCTTATTGAGGTTGCAGGAACAAACCATCCCGATGTGTAGAAAGAAAAGTAAATATGGCAGGCGACCAGCTTGGCTTAACAGTGAAATCCTTGCTCGTCTTAAACACAAAAAAGCAGCTTACAAGAAGTGGAAGATTGGACAAATGACCAGGGAGGAGTATAAAAATATTGCTCAGGCATGCAGGAGTGAAATTAGGAAGGCCAAATCACACTTGGAGTTGCAGCTAGCTGGAGATGTTAGGAGTAACAAGAAGGGTTTCTTCAGGTATGTTAGCAACAAGAAGAAAGTCAAGGAACGTGTGGGCCCCTTGCTGAATGAGGGAGGGAACCTTGTGACAGAGGATGTGGAGAAAGCTAGTGTACTCAATGCGTTTTTTGCCTCTGTCTTCACAGACAAGGGCAGCTCCCAGACAGCTGCACTCCGCAGCACGGTATGGGGAGGAGGTGACCAGCCCTCTGTGGAGAAAGAAGTAGTTCGGGACTATTTAGAAAAGCTGGATGAACACAAGTCCATGGGGCCGGATGCACTGCATCCGAGGGTGCTAAAGGAGTTGGCCGATGTGATTGCAGAGCCATTGGCCATTATCTTTGACAAATCATGGCAATCGGGGGAGGTCCCGGATGACTGGAAAAAAGCGAATGTAGTGCCCATCTTTAAAAAAGGGAAGAAGGAAGATCCGGGGAACTACAGGCCAGTCAGTCTCACCTCAGTCCCTGGAAAAATCATGGAACAGGTCCTCAAGGAATCAATTCTGAACCACTTAAAGGAGGGGAAAGTGATCAGGAACAGTCAGCATGGATTCACCAAGGGCAAGTCATGCCTGACTAACCTAATTGCCTTCTATGATGAGATAACTGGCTCTGTGGATGAGGGGAAAGCAGTGGATGTGCTATTTCTTGACTTTAGCAAAGCTTTTGATACAGTCTCGCACAGTGTTCTTGCCAGCAAGTTAAAGAAGTATGGGCTGGATGAATGGACGGTAAGGTGGATAGAAAACTGGCTGGATGGTCGTGCTCAACGGGTAGTGATCAATGGCTCCATGTCTAGTTGGCAGCCGGTATCAAGTGGAGTGCCCCAAGGGTCGGTGCTGCGGCCGATTTTGTTCAATATCTTCATCAACGACCTGGAGGATGGTGTGGACTGCACCCTTAGCAAGTTTGCAGATGACACTAAACTGGGAGGAGTGGTTGATATGCTGGAGGGTAGGGATAGGATACAGAGGGACCTAGACAAATTAGAGGATTGGGCCAAAAGAAATCTGATGAGGTTCAACAAGGACAAGTGCAGAGTCCTGCACTTAGGACGGAAGAATCCCATGCACTGCTACAGACTAGGGACCAAATGGCTGGGCAGCAGTTCTGCAGAAAAGGACCTAGGGGTTACAGTGGACGAAAAGCTGAATATGAGTCAACAGTGTGCCCTTGTTGCCAAGAAGGCTAACGGCATTTTGGGCTGTATAAGTAGGGGCATTTCCAGCAGATCGAGGGACGTGATTATTCCCCTCTATTCGGCACTGGTGAGGCCTCATTTGGAGTACTGTGTCGAGTTTTGGGCCCCACACTACAAAAAGGATGTGGATAAATTGGAAAGAGTCCAACGGAGGGCAACAAAAATGATTAGGGGGCTGGAGCACATGATGTATTAGGAGAGGCTGAGGGAACTGGGATTGTTTAGCCTGCAGAAGAGAAGAGTGAGGGGGGATTTGATAGGTGCTTTCAACTACCTAAAAGGGGGTTCCAAAGAGGATGGATCTAGACTGTTCTCAGTGGTAGAAGATGACAGAACAAGGAGTAATGGTCTCAAGTTGCAGAGGGGGAGGTTTAGGTTGGATATTAGGAAAAACTTTTTCACTAGTAGGGTGGTGAAGCACTGGAATGGGTTACCTAGGGAGGTGGTGGAATCTCCTTCCTTAGAGGTTTTTAAGGTCAGGCTTGAAAAAGCCCTGGCTGGGATGATCTAGTTGGGGTTGGTCCTGCTTTGAGCAGGGGGTTGGACTAGATGACCTCCTGAGGTCCCTTCCAACCCTGAGAGTCTATGATTCTATGAAGTTCAGCTTTATCTGCCTCGTTATACTTCTGCAAATCCCGCGTTCTTCAGACATCGGCTTCTACCATTACAAGCGTTCTAGTTCTCAGTGTGTTGTTCAACCAGGTATCTGCACGCGGCAAACCATAGAATACCAGGGTTGGAAGGGACCTTAGAAAGTAATCTAGTCCAACCCCCTGCGCAGAGCAGGACCAATCCCCAATTTTTGCCCCAGATCCTTAAATGGCCCTCTCAAGGATTGAACTCACAACCCTGGGTTTAGCAGGCCAATGCTCAAACCACTGAGCTATCCCTCCCCTCCCCAATGTTTCAGGGGTGCCACCCTGTAATTTCACAGTGCGACGTGCTCATCAGATCTGACTCTGCAGCCTTTTTTCAGTAGCTATTTTATTATTTTAACATCATTTCCCCTGCGGGGTTTCTTTTAGGGCTAGTAACACGTGTTCTGGCACCATATGGTCTTGTTCCCCGGTGTCCAATTGAAGACGAATACAATCCCATTTGTTGTCAGAGTGACAGTCCATTCGCTGCTGCAGCGGTGTCCGCTGGCTTTATGAAAAATTCCTCCGAGCTCTCTTGCAAAGTGATGGAATCCTTTGCCGTTTTTGCCTTTCCCTCATATGCTGGGCATTGTCCTGGCTTGTGCTGGTTGTCAGAGCCTGCAGCTCCATGTGCTGGTCCTGCTTGATTCGGACTTTGAGCTCTGCATCCCTTTCTGCCACAGGTCTCTTTTCATGTGGTATTTTGGCTTCTCTATTATATCGCCAGTGTCAGATCCCTGTCCACCCTCCGTTAGCTTCAGCCTGGACTGAGTGACTTCTGTTGCTTGGCAAATTCTAATTGCTTCATCAAGGGTTAATTCTGGGTAGTTTTTCTCTGTTTTTTGTTCTGGATTCTAGTTACAATCTGGTCTCTTATTGGGGGGTGCTGCAAGCCCCCCAAAATAGCCGTAGATCTGTCACAAACGCCCCTCTAGCCGCGCTGTCTTTTCGCACCCTCCGGTTAAAAATATCTCACGCATCTGTTTCGTTTTTACAGGGAGGGCAGCTCTCCCCAATATGGGTTCATCGTCAGCCTCCCCAGTCTGAGTTAACTGAGAACTATTAGACACGTCAAGTGCCGCAGAACCTGCTATTGTCGCAAAAGGAGGCTTCATTCCGATTGCCTACGTTTTCACTGGCACCCACCCCTGGCAGGTACAGAGCGACGCACGATTTAAATCTCTTCCGGTTGTCGTCCACGTTTCCAGGGAGCTTTTAGCTGCCCTGTTCTTCCGCTTAGGTTATTGTAGTTAATTTCGATGTACTCCTGGTGCCATTTGGGGTTCAGTAATCACGCTGAGCCCCAAGGGTTAGAATAGTGGTCCCCAAACTTTTCATGTTGTGCCGCTCCTTACCACTGTCCCTGGCCATCCCAGGATCCATGGTCAGGAACTGGGGCGACAAGCGGGACTGTGGCTCCGGGGGTAGGGGAGCACGGACAGGGGTAAGGGGGCTGAGGCTGGGAGCCAGGAACTGAGGCTGGGGCCGCAGCTGGGGATGAGGTCAGAGCAGAGCAGGGGGTAGAGCGGGGGTGGGTGGCGCTCCCTGCCCGCCCCTTATGGAGGCTGGTCCGGACTCCTCCACGCCCCCCCAAATGTTCCTCTCTGCCCCACTAGTTTGGGGACCACTGGGTTAGAGGCAGATCCTCTTTATTCAGGGAGGCTGTTCCAACTACAAATACAACTGCAGCCCACCTCTGCCTGACTTCCTGTCTGGGAAGCCAAACCATGAAAGATACAATTCCCAACCCTGCCAGCTTCCTAGGTCATGGCTCCCTCCGCTGGCAGGCTGCTGTACCTGAGGTCAGGCTGGAGGCTGGATGGGAGCAAGGTGCGGGTGTCAGGGGAAGTTTCCTGCAACGGAGGAGCCAATTCATAGATTCCCGGGCTAGTGGGATCATCTAGCCTGCATAACAGAGGCCAGGGCACTGCTCCCAAACCCGCTGTGTTTGAACAAGAGCATCTCAACAGATAGAACTTCTTGAGTCTGTCACTATCAGGCAGGTTTTCTACTCCTTTAATCATTCTCCGGCTCTTCTCTGACCCCCTCTCCCATTGATCAACGTCCTTCTTGCGCTGTGGGCAGCAGAACTGGTCACTGGATTCCAGCAGCAGCTGCTGTCAGATCGACAGGCAAAGACTGAAGTCCAAGCTGCCTCCCGCACTGGGCTGGCACAGAGCAAACTAAATAACTCCACCAAAAACCAAAGAGCAAGCCTGCCCCACTTCCGGTTTTCTCTGGGTTTTAAACTTCCTTCATTCATTGAAAACCGCTCAGGCTAGTCTGGCAGCGGTACCAGCACTTTCCAGGGGCAACATCTACCCAAAACCACCTGGAGGCCCAACCCCAATCATTGTCAAAGTATATCAGCAAGAATCCAGGCCTTTAAACCAAGTTCCCAGCATGCATCGGGCTCTCCTCAGCACGACTCAGTTAAGGGATGTTATACATCCTTTCTCTGAGTTCCATGGCAGCAGTTCCTCAGTCTAGAGGCCTAAGCCAATTACAGCCTGTAACGATGGTGCCTCTGGTGGGACAGAACTGAGAGTATCAATTCAGGACAAATTGCTTAGAGCAGGGCAGTTACAGCCCAAGGCTGGTGGTTCTCCACCTCTAAAGCAAACCAAACCAGCCAGACAGAGAGGACTTCAGTCTCACTCCACTGGCTAACCATAAGTCACACAAGCAATTCCCTTAGACACTCCAGTTTCCCAGTATCACCACCAGTGCCACTCCTTATGGGGATGAATGGTTATGAAAACCAATACCCCAGTAAAAGAAAAATGGTTCTCCCGATCCCAAAGGACCAAGCCCCAGACCCAGGTCAATATACAAATAGATCTTACCCACAAATCACGCTGTTGCCAATCCTTTAGAATCTAAAATATAAAGGTTTATTCATAAAAGGAAAAAGATATAGATAAGAGCTAAAATTGTTTAAAGGAATCAATTACATACAGTAATGGCAAAGTTCTTGGTTCAGGCTCGTAGCAGTGACGGAATAAACTGCAGGCTCAAATCAAGTCTCTGGATTACATCCACAGCTGGGATGGGTCATTCAGTCCTTTGTTCAGAACTTCAGTTTGTAGCAAGGTTCCTCCAGAAGTAAGAAGCAGGATTGAAGACAAAATGGAAGGGTTTCCAGGGCCTTTTATATTCAATCTCTTGTGGGCGGAAACCCCTTGGTTCTCCTGTGCAAAATCACAGCAACAAGATAGCGTTTGGAGTCACATGGGCAAGTCACATGCCCATGCATGACTCAGTTCTTTACACGCCATTGTTTACATGTTAGTTTGAACGTTCCCAGGAAAGCTCAGAGGTGGATTGGCGTCTCCCAAAGTCCATTGTCAGGTAAGTGTTTCTTGATTGGGCACTTACTGAGAATAGTCTTTCTCAAGAAGCTGACCAAATGCTTCACTGAGGCTACTTACAATCAAAACACATTGAGATACAAGTACATAGCCAATATTCATAACTTCAACTACAAAAATGATACACACATACAGAGAGCATAATCATAACCAGCAAACCATAACCTTTCTATAGACACCTCACACACCCATCTTTGTACAATATTTGCTGCAAATATATAACAGTGATTACAACAATGATCTATACGATCACAGTTTATGTCAGTAACGTCACGCAGCCACCATCTCGCTGGCAGGGCAGACCCACTGCTTCCATGGTTATGACAGGAAGGAGGTGGGGCTGGACTTGAAGAGGCAGGAGGGTTAGAAGGTAGCTTTCTGGGGGCTGGGGAGAGCAGGGCAAGCTGGGAACCAGTTAAGCAGGTGCCAGAAAGGAGGGAGGTGATGGTTAAGCAGGAGCAAGGGGCAAGGAAGGTCAGCCATTAGGAGTGCCTGGAGATGAGGGGAAGGAAATGACAGACCTTTGGAGTAAGTGAAGTGGATGAGAGGAGAAATGGGTACGTGTGTGTGGGGGGGGAGGGAAGAATCACCCAGAATATGAGCCAGCATAGCCCTGGGGCTGACACACACCATCTCGTCCGACTGTGCCTCAGGGGGAGAATCGCGCCTGTCACTGCAAGGGTTGGGCCCTCGGTCAGCGCCAGGCCACAAGGTGGGGATGCGGGGAAGAGAGGACAGGCCTCACGACCGCTGGTGGGGACTCTTTCCCCGGGGTGGTGGGAGCGAGGGGAGTGAGAGCTGCCCATGTGCTGGGCAGCGAGGGAGGTGTTGGTGATTTGCGGATCCCAAACCGCAGGCCGGAAGGGTGCGTTTCATGTCTCTGTGCCCAGCAGGCCGAGCGGGCCGGAGCCAGCATGCCCCAGCCTCCCACGGCAGCTTGGGCCCCGGGAAAGCCCAAACCTCGGGGATTGTGGTAGCTGTGGGCGGGCAGGCGATTCCGTCCCATGCAAACTCCCCACACCCCCGTTCCATCCCTTGTGGCTCCCGTGTGGGCAGTCAGAGGTCAACCTCATACCCTCACTTGTATGCACACACCGGCACTGTCCCTCACCCCCCCGACAGGCCCCTCCCCAGGAGCTCTTTGGAATGCTCTTTCCCTCCCCATCACTCACTCATCTACTGAGTACATCAGAAGACCACAGAAGTAAGTGAGGAAAATAACCACTGGCTTTACTGAAGAGGACGAGGTTTCAATCAGCCGCGCTCGATCGAAATCACACAAGAAACGTCCATTTTCTGGGGTGAGTTTCGGGGGGAGGGATAGCTCAGTGGTTTGAGCATTGGCCTGCTAAACCCAGGGTTGTGAGTTCAATCCTTGAGGGGGCCATTTAGGGATCTGAGGCAAAAATCTGTCAGGGGACAGTACTTGGTCCTGCTAGTGAAGGCAGGGAACTGGACTCCATGAGCTTTCAAGGTCCTTCCCGTTCTATGAGATAAGCATATCTCCATATATTATAAGCAGAGTGGAGAGAGAATACCAGTTCTATCTGGCTCCCCACCCGAGCTCCCCCAGCTGGATATCCAGTTCCAGGTGTGGAATAACTGGGACAAATTCTCCTTGACCTCTGAGGGCAGGAATTTGCCTTAATACAATTGATTCCTTTTAGTGATGTTGCACATCTCTTCCCATGAACCCATTGAACTCCTGCCTTGCTACAAGCCACCTCTAATCTGTCTAGGTGCTCCTCACAAACACTGATGAGTCTGGGTGGGATTGTCAAAGAAACCTTTATCTTCCTGCCACCTGCTAGTCACTTCATGTAGCTGCCCTTATGCTCAGGACTAGGGGTCAGAGGCCATGCCTACTCAGAGAGACCATCTTACGCACTCTCTGCCATATCTGTTTGGTCCTCGCCCCATACACAATGGGGTTCAGCATGGGTGGGACCAGGAGGTAGAAGTTGGCCAGCAGGATGTGGATGTGAGGAGACACGTTGTGGCCGAACCGGTGCGTCAGCGAAGAGGCGACAATGGGTGTGTAGAAGGCCAGGATGGCGCAGACGTGGGAGATGCAGGTGCTGAAGGTCTTGAGGCGGGCATCAACAGAGGCTAGCCTGAGCACGGCCCGTAGGATCATGATGTAGGACAGGACGATGAACAGCGAATCCATGAGCAGCACCAGAAAGCCTATAGTCAGGCCGTAGAGGTTGCTGATGGTGATATCCCCACACACCAGTATCACAACTGCCATGTGCTCACAGTAGGTATGCGCGATGATGTTGGTCCTGTAGTCCGCGTACCGTTGGACAAGTAGGGGCAGCGGGGAGATGTACAACACGCCCCGGATCATGGCTGCCAGCCCGATCTTGGCGACGATCGCATTGGTCAAGACGGTCTTGTGCCTCAGCGGGTCGCAGATGGCGACGTAGCGGTCGAAAGCCATGGCCAGGAAAATCCCAGACTCTATGGCTGAGAAGGAGTGTATGACGAACATCTGGAGGAGGCAGGCGTCCAAGCCGATCTCTCTGTAACTGAACCAGAAGATGCCCAGCAGCTTGGGCATGGTGGAGGTGGAGAGGACCAGGTCGATGACGGCCAGCATGGAGAGGAAGTAGAACATGGGCTCGTGCAGGCTCGGCTCCGTCTTGACGATGAAGAGGATGGTGCAGTTCCCCAGGATGGCGATGATGAACATGGAGCAGAAGGGGATGGAGATCCAGACGTGCAGGGTTTCCAGCCCAGGGATGCCGATCAGGAGGAATGTTGGGGGGTTGAAGCAGGAGCCGTTGAAGGGCAACATGATGCATTTCCTGTGCCAGACGAGACTTCAAGAGATGCTTCTGGCCCTGCAATGAGAGGCAGCGGGTGCTGGTTGGCAGAGATTGCATTGCCTCTAACTAGTCCTCAGGCGTCTAGTGCTGGGAAGAAACAGATCTACCAGCCTGACCACTCTGTCCCCACTTAACAAATAATTAACAACCGACGGTGGGTTCTGCGGCCTGTGCTATGAAGGGGGTCAGAGGAAATGATGCAAATGGGCCCTTCTGGCCTTGAAATCTATGAGGCACTGATTCAATGTGGGTGTGATCCAACTCCTACTGCAATCAACGGGGAGTCTCTCCATTGACGTCAGTGGAGCTGGGTCTGCAGCTCTTCGATAGCATTTTTCTCTTGGACATGTCTATGAATACAACGCCTGTGTGCAGCGACACTAGACTGGGTAAACGTGACAAGCGCTGTCAACCTGCAGGGGTGTGTGTGGCTGAGTTACTCAGGGCCGGCTCTTGGCACCAGCAAAACAAGCATTTGCTTGGGGCGGCGAATTTGCAGGGGCGGCAGGGATCCAGCATGGGAGCTGAGAACCAACAGGGGGCCCTGGGAGCTGTAGTTCCTTGGTTAGCTCCCTGCCTATAGAGCCAGCCCTGGAGCAGGGAAAGAACTACATTTCCCAGCATTCCCTTGGCAGCTATCAACAGGAAAGGGAGGGGGAGGGAGTGATGTCGCTGAGGCATGCTGTAGTTTGCTGTGTGAATGGAAAGCTGGCTGCTGTGAACGGTAGGGATACCATATTTTAACATTAAAAAAAAAAAAGAGGACACTCCACTGGTGTGACCTCACTTTGCAGCCTGCAAAGAAAAAATTGGGTGGACGAAATGGACAGTGCACCTCTCTATCTGAAGCCTAGCAAGGGAGGTAGGTGGATCCCACTAGAATTTAAAATGATAAGTAAGGGAGAGGAGGCTCTACTAAAGGACCTGGGCAGCTTTAGATACAGTACCAGGCATGTAGGAGGATTTCCACTTCTGAGCCATGGAAGCAGAAATTGACTTTTCCTTTCCAGATTTAGCTAATATTTAGAAAGGGAATCTAGCACCTGCCTTCCAGATTTGAACATCTCAAAATTCAGGAATGCTCAAGCTCAATTTGGGCAGCTGTTACTTCATTTCTCCCAAATCAAATATACTGATCCACTGTAACTTGCTGTAGAAAAAGTAGGATAACATTGAGCAAGCAATGCTTCCCACTGGTTATTAGGACTGGAATTGCTATTTTCAACAGCCATTGCCTTTTTTTTTTTAGTTTTATTGGTTTAAAAGGAAGACAGTGATATTGCATTGGCAAATTCCCCATAGAAACAAAGAGTGGAACAAAAGAATAATAAAGACACCTCAGCTTTTCCTCATTAATGTAGGACAGTCTTATAATATGCATCCAGATATCCTTCAATCACACAAGCTGAAAATTGTTCCACTTTACTGCAGTTCTGTAACCATATGGGAACCAATCCTGTCTGTGTTCTGTGCGCATCCAAAATTCCTTCTGAATGACCTGCCCTGGGACCGAGTTACCAGTGACCCAGGGCTGGGGCAGCAGGAGGGTGCAGTTGGGGTGGGAGAGCCCAGGGCAGGGGCAGCAGCAGGATGCGGGGGCTGAGCCCAGGGCTGGGGTGGGGGGCAGCCAAATTTTTTGTTTGTTTGGGGCAGCAAAAACCTAGAGCCGGCCCTGGAGTTACTGTCTCTGCAAGAACCCACATTTTTCATTTCTTGTAATTTCTGTATGTGGCCAGTCACACCCTAGGTGGCCTTGATGGAGGGGGGGCATTTAATTTATCTGTCTGTCTGTCTGAGCTTCCCCTCCCATCCCAGTGCTGCTTCCTGCATTCACCTGGCACAGTTAAGCAGAGACAGAATGATCTCTTTTAGGGCACGAATGACAGCAATGCATGTTATCTAGGGACAATAGCGTCACAACCCCTGGGCAGAGGTGGTGGAATGAGATGCTAAGAAAGAAACAATGAATTAAAAAGCAGACTTTCTAAGAAAACGTTTTGAGATATATATATATATATATATAGAGAGAGAGAGAGAGAGAGAGAGAGAGCCATTCTCATTTGGTGAGAGCATAAATTACTGAACAAAGCATGAGCTTATCTATCTATCCCTCTATATCCCGTCTCTATCTATCTATCATCTATCTCCAAACACCCCATCCATCCATCTATCCCCACACACCCCATCCATCCATCTATCCCCACACACCCCATCTATCTAATCTATCTATCCCCACACACCCCATCCATCTATCTATCCATCCCCACACACCCCATCTATCTATCTATCTCCAAACACCCTATCTATCTATCTATCTTTTTTCTTTTTTTTTTCAAAATGGAGATATGCCAATCTCCTAGAACTGGAATAACCTTGAAAGGTCATGGAGTCCAGTCCCCTGCCTTCACTAGCAGGACCAAGTACTGTCCCCTGACAGATTTTTGCCCTAGATCCCTAAATGGCCCCCTCAAGGATTGAACTCACAACCCTGGGTTTAGCAGGCCAATGCTCAAACCACTGAGCTATCCCTCCCCCTATCTATCTATCCCCACACACCCCATCCATCTATCTATCTATCTATCCCCACACACCCCATCCATCTATCTATCTATCTATTTCCAAACACCCTATCTATCTATCTATCTATCTATCCCCACACACCCTATCTATCTATCTATCTATCTATCTATCCCCACCCACCCCATCTATCTCTCTATCTCTCTATCTATCCCAGTGGTTCTCACGCCTTTGTACTGGTGACCCCTTTCACATAGCAAGCCTCTGAGTGTGACCCCCCCCCTTATATATTAAAAAAGCTTTTTTGTATATTTAACACCATTATAAATGCTGGAGGCAAAGCGGGGTTTAGGGTGGAGGCTGACAGCTTGCGACCCCCCATGTAATAACCTCGTGACCCCCTGAGGTGTCCTGACCCCCTGTTTGAGAACCCCTGATGTATCCCCATACACCCCCTCTATCTTATCTATCTAGTCACCAGACCCACCCACTGTATCCATCTATCTATCTACTGACAGTATACATTACGTATAGACATGGACACAGATACACACTGTGGCCTATCAAAATAAGTTAACTCTTGGCATACATTTCAGGTATGATTAAATAATCAAACTTGTTCTTTCCCCACCAGCTCAGTTAATCAGGTGGGATTTCATTTGTATTCCAGGCTCATCCATCCGCTGGTTAAAGCAAGGTGGTGCAAGGGGAGCACAGGTCCCCCATCTTTGCTAATAACACAGGGGAGAGCCCCCTCTGCTCCCTGGCGTGAGTAAGCCGCACTCCCCTGCCCCCTCCCCTGCGCTATTTCAATCCACTGTACCTGCCTGAGGGCAGGAAAGTCAGAGAGCAAGGAGGGAGTTCCAGGCATGACTTTGACTGATCACCAATGGGACAAAGTCTGCTTTGTGCTATACATTACACAGGCTATAACACATGGCACCAACTTGGATCAACAGTGCGCGTGCCACACCGCTCTGTAAATATACCCAAAGGCTCAGAAATGATGGTCCACTAGTTAGGGCACTAGGCTGGGACTCAAGAGAGCTTGTTGAATTGCCAGCTCTGCTACACGCTCCCTATGTGACCATGGGCAGGTCATTTAGTCATTGGTCTCCCTGTGCCTCAGTTTTCCCATGTGTACAATGGTGATAACAGCCCTGCCCAGCTCCACGGGGGTGAGTGAGGCTCCATCCATCAAAGACCGCGAGGCTCTCAGCTGCTGCGGCGCTGGGGCCGTATAAGTACCGGAGATGGAGAGAGACATTTTCTATTCAATCCATTGCCCCTCCTGGGCTCAGCTGAGCCAGGTTACGGTGAACATTCTTCATCTACCTGTGTCACGAGACGCACGTTGCTGCAGCACGAAGCCGACTCACTTCTCAGACATGACGGCTGGATCCGAGCTGCCTCAGGGAACCGGAGATCCGGAGCCTGCTCTGTCACCTGGTCAGCATCGTTCGGCAATAGCTGCGAGGCTGGATGGTAACTTCCCAGCGATGCCAGGCTCAGAGCATGCTGGTATTTATAGCTCTTCCAATGCACGGCCCGCTGGGGAACGTCAGCCAACGGGGAGAATCTGAAGCTCTGGCCCTTTCCATACAGCAACATGCTTCTAAGTTTAGACCCCCCGCCCCCCGGACTGAATATTAACTCTCCATAGGTCTTTCCATCCTCCGGGCTGTACTCTGTGTGCGAACACAGAACAGGCTGCTCTCCGGCGGGTGTAAATCGGGGGAGCTCCCCTGAAAACACTGGAGCTACATCCGTTTAAACGAGCTGACGATCTGGCCAGATAGCTAGCTAACTAGCTAGATGTATATGGAGAGACATGGGTGTGTATGGAGATAGATAGATAGATAGATAGATAGAGGGGGTGTATGTGGATAGATAGATAAATAGATAGATTGATAGAGGCGGTGTATGGAGATAGATAGATAGAGGGGGTGTATGGGGATAGATAGATAGATAGAGGGGGTGTATGGGGATAGATAGATAGATAGAGGGGGTGTATGGGGATAGATAGATAGATAGAGGGGGTGTATGGGGATAGATAGATAGATAGAGGGGGTGTATGGGGATAGATAGATAAATAGATTGATAGAGGGGGTGTATGGAGATAGATAGATAGAGGGGGTGTATGGGGATAGATAGATAGATAGAGGGGGTGTATGGGGATAGATAGATAAATAGATTGATAGAGGGGGTGTATGGAGATAGATAGATAGGTGGGTGTATGAAGATAGATAGATAAATAGAGGGGGTATATGGGGATAGATAGGTAGGTAGATGAGATGTAGATAGATAGATAGGGGGTGTATGTGGATAGATAGATAAATAGATAGAGGGGGCATATGGAGATAGATAGATAGAGAGATAGTGGGGTGTATGAGGATAGATAGATAGAGGGGGCGTATGGAGATAGAGAAATAGATAGATGATAGTGGGGTGTATGAGGATAGATAGAGAGCTAGATTAGATAGATTAGATAGATCCACATTTTACAGGAAATACTTTTTTAACTTCAATACTTTTTAATCTCACTTTACGGCCAGCAGATTTTAACTCCTAAAAGAAGATAGTAAATCTGCATTTACCCTTGGAAAGCTGTTAACTGATACTGGTTGTTTTAACAACTGGCTGTTAAAACAAGTTGTGATAGTTCTTTGCCCTTGTACAGTAGATCCCCTATTTGACATATTAATTGAGGATTGATCCGTTCACAAAATCGAAAGTTCATAACATTGAACATCTCAAAATTGCAGTAGGTCCAGTGCGTAAGTTGCAGCATGATGCACTGCATTGCTTTCTTCTTGTTCTTCAAAAGCACTGCAAAATGTTTTCCAAAGCACTGAAGGCACTGGGGGGTGATGGGATATCGATTTGTTCTTCATCAACATCACCTTCATTATGTGATTTTTTTTTTCTTTTCCATCAGGAAACATGGTTCATATAATTGGTCATTCATAAGACAGGTGTTCATAAAATCCAACTTCAGCTGTAACGGGTACTTTAAGTCCTGCACAGAAAACAACCTTCACTTAGGATTTCTCAATGGTTTCCTTAGCGACAGCATCATACACCTTCCTTGGAATAACATTGCATTGCACGCTAGTATCCCATTCAAAAAATAGACCCCTGCGGTTATTATTTAGAGGTATTTATCAAAGTAAAGCACTATGTTTTGCAGTCACTACCAAGCAATCTGAGGCCCTTTCATCCAGTCCTCCAACCATGTAGACTCTTGGTTTTAGCTCTGTGGCCTTTGAAGAATATATTTCCTGTTGCATTAGTGGCATAGTTGACTAAATTCTGGCCAGGATGGACCTACACACAGTGCATAGGAATTGTTGCTCATCAAGAAATTATTCTTATTTGGTTGGTATTTTGCTGTCTTTGTTCCTGGTTTTCTTTTTCTGAAATGCTACGTGCACAAGTTGATCATTCTGTGCTGAGTCACTCTTCATGTTGCTAACTTCACTGGCTCTTATAGCACTGCAATACTTTGGTCTAATTTTGGTGGTTGGGTTTAGTGAACCGCTCATGGTGGTGCGTGTGGCCTGTGATATACTAGAGGTATATATGGGGGGCGGGGTAGCTCAGTGGTTTGAGCATTGGCCTGCTAAACCCAGGGTTGTGAGTTCAATCCTTGAGGGGGCCATTTAGGGATCTGGGGCAAAAATCTGTCAGGGGACAGTACTTGGTCCTGCTAGTGAAGGCCAGGGACTGGACTTGATGACCTTTCAAGGTCCCTTCCAGTTCTATGAGATAGGTATATCTCCATCTCTCTATATATAATAAGGTCAGACTAGATGATCCAGGGGTCCCTTCTGATCTTAATCTCTATGGCTTCAATGGGCTTTGGATCAGGTCCCACAGTTATAAGCAAATGCCATTTGACTTCCAAAACATTGCAGAGAGGAATTGTATGGATCATTGACAGCCTACTCATAAACTAAATAGAATCCTTTCCATTACCTTCAATAGATCCATGTGCTCTGGAAGTTACAATGAGTGTGACAAGGCACCTCCTGCGTCTCACCAGACTTAGCACTTCCCCCTCTGGCAAACTGGGGTAATCAGCCCCCCCACCCCCTCAGGGCAGGGTTTGCCCTGTTCCCTTGGTCATACTTTCAGGGTAGGCCTGAGGGTCAGCTTAAGGGGTGATCCTCCACCAAACAAAAGGAAACAGTCCCAAACAAAAACCCAGGGCGGGGTACCTTTCGCTGCTCCCCTCGGGGTTGCCCTGGGGTGTAAGTCCTTCCCCTAGCAGGCACTCAGGTTTGGCTGTCTCCCAATGGGAAGGAGCACAGCCTCTCACCCTGGAGAAGCTGATTTCCCTACTGCCATTAGCCTGGCAGTAGCTTGTCTCTCTCTCTCACTTTCCCCTCTTTCTGCCCAAAGGAGGGGTTTTTAAAGGTCTCCGGCAGCTCTTAATTGGGATCAGGTGTCATTAACTGACCTGAGGTAAACCCTTCCCAGCCGGTAGCGAAAAGGGCCTTTAACATTCTCGGGCTAACATATCGGCCTTCCAAGACCTTCTTGCAGCCATCTGGCTTGACTTTGTCACATCTCCCTCCCCACCCCCGCTCAACACCATAGGGTTGGGCTACTTGGGTTGAAAACCAGTGCTCCGGCTTCCGGTGATCAGGCTGTTGAACCTTATAGTTGACCTCCCCAATGGCTTCTATTACTTCATATGGCCCCTGCCATCTGGCCAGGAGCTTGCTCTCAGCAGTGGGCACCAGCACCGTTACTCGATCTCCCACCTGGAATTTCCGGGCCATCACTCGGCGATTGTAATAGGTCTGTTGGGCCTCTTGTGCATTCTCCATGTGTTCCCGCATTATGGGGGTGACTTGGGCTATCCTGTCTTTCATCTGCATCACATTCTCAATGATGCTTCTTCCCTGATTAGGTGTTCTTCCCAGCCCTCCTTGGCAATGTCCAGTATAACTTGGCGGTGGGGACCGTATAACAGCTCGAAAGGGGAAAACCTGATTGACGCCTAGGGAACCTCCCTTATAGCAAACATCATGTAGGGTAGTAAGGTATCCCCACTCACCACTTTCTGTATCATGTTCTTCAGTGACCTATTAAAACGTTTGACGAGGCCATCGGTCTGTGGATGGTAGACTGACGTTCTTAGGGCCCGTATGTGGAGCATTGCACACAAGTCCTTCATCAACTTTGACATGAAGGGGGTTCCTTGATCTGTCAAGATCTCTTGGGGTATCCCCACCCTAGAAAAAATTTGGATTAATTCCTTAGCTATCATCTTGGACGTTGTGTTTCGTAGGGGTGTGGCTTCTGGGTACCAGGTGGCATAGTCCAGAACAACAAGCACACTCTGATGCCCCCAGGTTGACTTCTCCAGTGGGCCTATCAGCTCCATGGCTATCCTCTCAAATGGGACTTTGACAATTGGCAGAGGTACTAAAGGGGCCCTCAAGTGTGGTCGGGGACCATGCAATTGGCATTTTGGGCAGGAGGTGAGTTATCGTCGGACTGCCATATAAACTCCTGGCCAGAAGAACCTCCGGCGGTAGTCCTCTCATGAACCTGTCCAACACTACAACTTCCATAATTTTCTCTGGGCTGTGTGTCTCCGGGCACAGCCACGTCCATGTTAGATGGATCAGGTCAAACAGCTGGGACCTCGGTGCTTTGCCGTCCTGGTACCTCCACTCGTGGAACCTCTGGGCCCTTATAGCTGTCATCATCCCGGCCCTCGCCAGGATCTCAGCCTTCAACTGGGGTTAATCCAAACTGAGGTTTAGGTTGGATATTAGGAAAAACTTTTTCACTAGTAGGGTGGTGAAGCACTGGAATGGGTTACCTAGGGAGGTGGTGGAATCTCCTTCCTTAGAGGTTTTTAAGGTCAGGCTTGACAAAGCCCTGGCTGGGATGATCTAGTTGGGGTTGGTCCTGCTTTGAGCAGGGGGTTGGACTAGATGACCTCCTGAGGTCCCTTCCAACCCTGAGATTCTATGATTCTATGAATCTGTAGCCGCTTCTGCTGCCATGTCATAGTAGGCCGCCTGGGCTGCCCTACACAGGAAAGGGGCGAGGATGCTGGCTCAGTGGTCTTGGGGCCAGGCTTCATGTAGGGCCATTCTCTCGAAGGCGAGAAGATATGCCTCCATCTCATTATTCACTGTCATCTTCTGTAGGTAACTACTTGCCCTTAGGGACCATGTCCCATCATAGACACTCGTCAGAGCAGTCAGGGCCTTCAGCTGGTTCATGACCTCCTGCACGGGGGCTCGATCCTGGGCCACCTGGCTCATCAGCAGTTGATTTGTCTCCTGCTGCAGTCATACTGACTCCTGTTGGGCAGCCAGCTGGACCCTGGTAGCCTCTTGTTGTGCCGCCGTGGCCTGAACCAGCGTCCTCACTACGTCATCCATTTTGGGGGTGGGGGTGATTTACCTTGCGCTGGGATGATTCGCCACACAGTCAATCCCACTGCTGACACCACTTGTGGCAAGGCATCTCCACACGGCTGGGTCACATGAGCGGAGCCTGGCAGGGACTGTGTGACCTGGGGAGAGCTGGCTGCAGGGCCACAGGTTGGAGGAGGCACAGACTCAGAGTGGCTCTGTGCAATAGAAGGGAGACAGCCATTTTGACTCCCTGAAAATGAGCTGGATCCCCAAGCTTCACAAGAGAAAGGCCGAGCCCAAAGATTCTGCTGCACCCATGAGGTCTGATAAGTGCAAAGTAATGCACATTGGAAAACATAATCCCAACTATACCTATAAAATGATGGGGTCTCAATTAGCTGTTACCACTCAAGAGAGAGATCCTGGAGTCATTATGGATAGTTCTCTGAAAATATCCACTCAATGTGCAGCGGCAGCCCAAAAAGCAAACAGAATGTTGGGAATCATTAAGAAAGGGATAGATAATAAAACAGAAAATATCCTATTGCCTCTATATAAATCCATGGTACGCCCACATCTTGAATACTGCGTGCAGATGTGGTCGACCCATCTCGCAAAAGATATATTGGAATTGGAAAAGGTTCAGAAAAGGGCAACAAAAATGTTTAGGGGTATGGAATGGCTGCCATAGGAGGAGAGATTAATAAAACTGGGACTTTTCAGCTTGGAAAAGAGACGACTAAGGGAGTGTAGCGGGGCAGTCACCCCACTCCTGTGAAAGGCCTGTCTCATTCGGGAAGCAGCCACAGCTGGGGCCACGCCCCAATTAGGCCACAGCTGGCCCTGTAAAAGAGTTCTTGGGAGAGAGGGACCTGGCTGCCTGGGAGCTCAGGGTACCGGGGTAGAGAAGTGCTGGGGAAAGGCAAGAGGAGCTGGGGAGCTCTGGCCTGGCAACTCCCCAGGCTGCAGGCCTTGGGAAAGGCCAAAGCAGGTACTGGGGTTGCAAAGATGCAGCCCAGGATTAGGCAGAGGCAGCTGGTCCAACCCCGCCTTGCCAGTGCTGAGAGGTTTACAGACTGCAGTCTGCCCCAGTGAAGGGGGCTAGATGCTGACTGGCAGTAGCCACTGAGGCAAGGTGGGGATAGAGGGTTGAGGGTTTCCCTGGGAGGGGAGACCCAGATTGAGAGTTACTGCTGGGGGACAGAACCCTGAGATAAAGGGGCACTGGACTGCCAGGGGCAGCACCCCAAGGTAAAGGTGCATCAGGGTCCAGGAGGGACACGGTCAGCAGAGGGCACTCCAAGGATGAAGAACAGCTAATTCCCAAGACGACCAGCCAGAGGCACTGCGCCGGTGAGTCTTGCATGGCTATAGGGGGGATACGATAGAGGTCTATAAAATCATGATTGGTGTGGAGAAAGTAAATAAGGCAATGTTATTTACTCCTCATAACACAAGAACTAGGGGTCACCCAATGAAATTAATAGGCAGCAGGTTTAAAACAAATAAAAGGAAGTATTTCTTCACACAGCGCAGTCAACCTGTGGAATTCCTTGCCGGAGGATGTTGTGAAGGTCAAGATTATAACAGGGTTCAAAAATGAACTAGATAAATTCATGGAGGATAGGACCATCAATGGCTATTAGCCAGGATGGGCAGGAATGGTGTCCCCAGCCTCTGTTTGCCAGAAGCTGAGAATGGGAGAGAGGGGATGGAGCACTTGATGATTCCCTGTTCTGTTCATTCCCTCTAGGGCACCTGGCATGCCATTCTTATGTTTTTATGTCTGAGCCAGGCTGGCCGCCCCTGAACCAGGATCTGGGGGATGGCCAGGACTTGAGGTCGCCAGGGACTCCATCCAGCTGAAGGTAGAGCTGCTGGGCTTCCAGCGAGGGTACCAGCCCTTCACACCGAGCTCCTGCCCAGACATGGCCCAGACTCAGGGGTGTGGGCTTTGAGTTGTTGCTGTGGGATTGGCTGGGGTCTCATTTAACAACCTTGGTTCCTTTCCCCTTCTTTTCATTTACCCCTCTCCTTTCCAGACATGAAGTGTTGTGTCTTTGATTTACTGCACCTGTGAGTGGGACTAGCCTTCAGGCCATAGAGATTGTTATTGGTTTCGACACCAGTCCATTAGAAACACCGAGCCATTGGTCCTAAGTGAAGGCATCACCGAGTCCCCAAGGAGAGAGGAATTAGGGGCTCCCATCACTGCTGAGGCCGGGGGTGCCCCAGAAGAGGGGCTATGTAAGAATAAAGCACAGGCCTGCCTTGCGATGTGTCTGTCTGGGAATTCCTCAGGATTCAGATCCTTGATGACCTATTTGTACCCACAAAATAATTACTGGACATGCAGGGTGTGCAGTTTTGAATGAGTCACAACCAGCTGTAAGTACCTCCTTGCCGGGGAGTGTGGTGGGCAGAATGAATTAAAAGGCTGTTGTTCTGGGCAAGGGGCCTTGTGAGCTGCCCATCCTGCCCCCTGCAGCTCAGTGCTGGGAAGCTTTCTTAAAATCAGTCTTCTCTGGACCATAATCTGTGTTCTGTATTGACTTCTATTCTATTCTAGATACGTTCCACCACCCTTTCACATTATCATTGCACAGCTTCCAGGAAGGAGGTCATTTTTCATCTATTAAAATGTTGTTCACATTTTTTCATTTTTTTCCCCTTCTCCTCCCCCCAATTTTGCCTTTGAAGAAAAGGGGAGGAAAGAGGGGACGAATGAAGAACAATACATGAAAACAACCCAGTAAACCTCCAGAAAATCTGAAAACAACGACAAAATCCCAAACCAAACTCCAAAAAGATCTTATTGGTTTTGTTTTCTGATTTCATTGAAGGAACAGAAAATCATGGAAAAGGCCCATTTTTCATTAGAAATAATCCATTAGATTATTTCCATTTCCAATTCATTAGAAATAAAGTCCATGTAGAAATAAATAGAAGATTGGTTCCGCAAACACAGTTTGGTTCTCAAAGTTTGCAGGTGTGGAGGAAAAGGACTGTGTGCCAATTGAGAATCAGGCTCATCAAAGGCAGGTTCTTTTGCCTTTGGGGGTAGGACACCCCCAGATTTTCTTAGAGACAGAGCATTTACTCTAGTCTGGGGAACATGTATACAGCAATACGACCATGTTACAGGTTTATTATCTGCTGATGTCTGAGGTGTTCGGTGAAAACAAAACCAACTCAAAAACAAATTCCTAGGTATAGATTTGGGTAGCTGAACGCACTTGCCTTGGGGAATAGCTGGGGTATGGGATTGACAAGGCCATTGGGTAATGAATTGGGTAGAGACTGGAGAAACGGAGGGACAGGCTGCCAATGTGTGAAACGGGCAGAGAATGGAGGGCTGGATTTCCTGAATTGGATTCAGTGGGCTAGGTGACCTGATTACCCATCATCCTCTTGGGGAAGAGCAGGTTCAGCACGCATTCCTGGATCTGCTTGGCCTTCACCCAAGGTCTGCTGTGATCTGTTCGGGTAGTGTGTGTTTAGTGCAATGCACAGCGGTCTAAACCTTGCAGAGGAATTATGATATGTGACCGAATGCACCTTGTATTCACACCCTCCACGCTATTGCAAGAATCTTTGTACAAAATATGCCTTGTGAGGTGTCGTTTGAAAGCTAATAATTCACTGGTCAATGACATGATGAAATGTGTGTAGCAACATTATATGTAACATTATTAACAGAAGCTGAAATTAGGTCTGAAAAGTGTTTTCCAGACAAGTCTGGATAAACCTATTTCTCAAAGACCAAGAACAAGCTGACACCCCTGGCCAGTGCAATCACCTACCAAGTAGCCATTCCTTGGCAAGGAAGGGGGCAGGAAGAAACAGGTCTACATCTTAGAAAACACCAGCATGGATCCTCTTTCACCACAAGATTCCTTGAGTGCATCTTCACAGCAGGGGTAACCCTCGGAAAAATTAGTTTCAAAGGGGGACAGGACTATAAAAGTGATGGGCAAAAACACCCAAAGGTATCTCTCCCTTCCACTTCTCTCTCTTTCGGCTCAAAAAAAAAAAAAAAGAAACAGCCTTTGGACGTCGGGAGCAGATCCTGGCCTGAAATTTGGTCAGCCCTGGTGCCGGGACCATGTGGTGAGAATTTAATCTTGAACCAAGTTTAAGTTTTAGTTTCTAGAAAGGGTTTTATCTTTATTTCCCTTGTAACCATTCCTGACTTTAATGCCTTATACTTATATTGACGTAAAATCTCTCTCTTTGTAGTTAAATAAACTTGCTTTATTCTTTAATCAAAACAAACCCAGTGTTGTGTTTAAACTGAATTGTGTGGCTAACTCCATGTAAAGCAGCAACCTGTTGGATATTGACCCCTTAGAGGGGCAGCGGGCCTAAAATATCTGAACTGTCCAGGAGAGGGCTGGGCAGGGCAGAATACGCTTTCCTTTGGGAAACCTGTGCCAAGGGGATGTGCCTGCAGGAGTCTGTCTTTGCACCGTGCACCTCAGCTTGGTTGCAAAAAGAGCGGTCACACCTTATAGCACACCAGGTTGAGGCTCATTCTGCATGGAGGGAACATATCTGGGAAGCTTCACCATCCAACCAGGTCCCAATTGGGCGGTTCCACTAAGGATGCTCATCCAAGATGGGGCTTGTCCAGTGGACTTCTCCCTGTTCTCCAGGGTAATGGTAAGCGGCAGGGATGACAGAGATTGGTCGAGGGGTTGCTCTCGCCCTGCCATGTCTGTCTGCCCCGGCTACAGCCGTGTTTGGACCTATCGTGGCAGCCTGTCTTTGGGGATTCTTATTTTCCCGGTTCGCCAAATGTCTAGCGTGTGAGAGGACCGCCTTTTGTTTGCGTTCGTCATTTGTCTTTCCTATATGTGGCACATGCTCTGAGATCCGTGATCAAGTCTGATTTGTGTTTGATTTGAATAAATGGAAGGGGTTGACCTGAGATTGCTTTGGAGGGGCACTGGAGGGAAACACAAACCAGATTTAGGGTGGAATTTTCAACAGCGCCTACGTGGCTTGGGAGGCCAAGTCCCATTGATTTTCAGTGAGACTTAGGGTACGTCTATACTCACGCGTCCTGTCGGAGGCGCGGGATCGATCTTCTGGGTTCGATTTATCGCGTCTTGTCTAGATGCGATAAATCGAACCAGGAAGTGCTCCGCCGTTGACGCTGGTAATCCAGCTCGACGAACGGAGTAGGCGGAGTCGACGGGGGAGCCTGTGCGCCGCGTGTGGACCCCGGGTAAGTGCTTTTTCATTCGAACTAAGATAGTTCGACTTCAGCTACGTTATTCACATAGCTGAAGTTGCGTATCTTAGTTCAAATTATGGGGTTAGTGTAGACCAGCCCTTAGGCTCCTACGGGACAGATTTTTAAAGGATTTAGGCACCTAAAGATGCAGGTAGGTCCCTAGTGGGATTTTCAGAAGCATCCAGGGGCCTATTTGCATCTTTAGGCACCTAAATACCATTAAAAATCTGGCCCAACGTCTCTCAATCACTTTTGAAAATTTTACCCATCAGTCCCAAGAGGACTTGGTCACTTGTGGCATGTCTCCACCGCCAGCGGCGGTGGACCTCTGAGCTCGGGTTGACGCACGTCGGCTCGTGCTGCCGTGTTATGAATAACTATGTGGACAGTGGATGTAAGGTATGGTGCGGGCTGGAGCTCAGAGTGTGAAGCACAGCTCCCTTTGCTAGGCTTCAAAGCCCTCGCGCCAGCTCTCCACATAGCTAGTTCTAGCATGGAAACGGGATCCCCACCCGAGCCACATTCTGTAGCCCTGGGCTGGCAGGAACAAGGCTGTGTAGAGGTACCCTTAAGTGGTGCTTTTGAAGATGCTCCCCTGAAATGCACAAGGGGCTCAGTCCTGACAAGTCAATATGGTCACATGTCTTTGATTTGTTTTTCAAATAACGTAGAAAAAAATAATTGCAAATTTTGGAAACCAGTAAAAAATGTCATGAAGAAATCAGGGTATTTTTCAACCCCACAGAGAGCCAGCTGAAATGTCAAAGGAACATTTTCAAAAGAACGTCATCGAACTTTCAAAAGACGGTGTTGACATTTTAAAAAAAATCATCAACATTTAAAAAAACAAAGGGCACTGACATAATTTCCAGCAATGTCCTTGGCATTGTAAAACAACGCAGGGGTATAGCATACCCTGGGAGAAAACAGTCCAATCCAATGCTAAAAAAGCTTGCAAAAATGTGTTTTTCAGACAGCTCTGCTGAGAAGACAGATGGGGTTATCAAGAGTTCAGTGCCCCTCATGATTCATCCCATTGGCTTCAATGGGAGTTGGGGCTGCTCAGCACCTCTTGACAGCTGGCCCCGTACTGTCAGCGGGTGGGATACTGGTAGGTGAGCTCGTTTTAAGCCAGACAGACCTGGTTCTGTATGGTCTGTCCCCTGTCCGGTGCTGATATCAAACCAGCCATTTTTACCTCTGGCATCATGCACGGAGGATCCTGTTTTGCAGTGTGTTGCTCTGCCCCTGTTGGAGTGAGCTCACATGCATTGCGGGCCATGACCTTAAATGCACTGTGCATGCGATGTCATGCTGCAAGGGGCGGGGACACGAAGGTGAGGACAACGGAGGGAAGGTGTTGTATTCTGGTGCTACGTCAGTGGCCACCCTTGATACTGGGTTCTGCTAAGATCTTTCTTTGGCCAAAGAGCTTAAAGACCCGTTTCCGGATCTGCTTGGTCTTCATGCCGTAGATGACTGGGTTTAGCATGGGGGGAACGATGAGGTACAGGTCAGCCACCAAGACCTGGGTGTGAGGAGCAAGGCGTAGGTTAAAAATATTCAGGTACATAGAAAGGAGCCCTCCCAAGTAGAAGAGCAGGATGACGCAGACATGGGAGCCGCAGGTGCTGAAGGCCTTGAGATGCGCCTCCTGAGACGAGAGCCGTAGGACGGAGCGGAGGATCATGCCATAAGAGAAGGTGATGAAGATTAAGTCTGTCCCCGCTAGGGCAGTGACCAACACGATCCAGTACAGGTCGCTGACTGTCGAGTCTGCACCCGCCAGCTGCATCACGGCCATGTACTCACAATAGGAATGAGGGATGACATTTGTTTTACAGTAGGGCAGACTGGTTAAAAGGCAGGTTAAGGGCGTCACGACCCCCACCCCTCTTGCAAGGGACAGCAGCCCAATCTGGACAATCTTTGGGCTGGTTAAGATAGTATTGTATCTCAAGGGGTTGCAGATAGCCACGTATCGGTCGAAAGACATGGCCAAGAGCACCCCTGACTCCACTGCAGTGAAGGTGTGGATGAAGAACATCTGGAGAAAGCAGGCCTCGAAGCTGATCTCTCTGGAATCCAGCCAGAAGATGCTCAGCATTTTGGGGACAATGGCAGTTGAGAGGACCAGATCAATGACAGCCAGCATAGACAGGAAACAATACACGGGCTCATGGAGGGTCTCCTCCTGCTGTACAACGAAGAGGACAGTACCATTTCCTAGCAGAGCAATCACATACATGAGGCAGAATGGGATGGAGATCCAGATGTGCTCAGATTCCAGGCCGGGGATGCCAGTCAGCAGGAACGTAGAGGGGTTAGGGCAGGTCTGATTGAAGGTTGACATGACCTACAGCAGACACGGAGTAATCGATTCACAGAAGTTCTTTCCCTGCAATACAGTAATTGAAGGGCTGGGATTTTTTCGGGACGCTGGACATTTTTCAAACCCATACTCAGAGATAAAAGAGGAAGATGAGGACTGAGGACACAAAATAATGTTTTGGAGACAGCAGACAGCTCTGGCTACTCCCTGACCAGCCTATTTCCCTGTACAGCTCTTGCAGTGGGTTGTGCCAAGGGTGAATCTAGCATGATATGTCCATGGTAAAATGAACCAGAGAGAATTGCAGCTGTTTGATCTTTGCAAATTACAGCTGGTGCATCCAGAGCTGTGAGTTAAGAACATAATCAAGGATATGAACTATTAAAAGTTTGATTATCTATCTATCTATCTATCTATCTATCTATCTATCTATCTTTCTATCTCTTTAGAGAGGGCCCACACTGGGTCAGACCAAAGGTCCATCTAGCCCAGTATCCTGTCCTCCGAGAGCAGCCAATTCCAGGTGCTCCAGAGGGAATGAAGAGAACAGGTCATCATCAAGTGATCCATCCCCTGTGCCCATTCCCAGCTTCTGGTAAACAGGCTGGAAACACCATTCCTGCCCATCCTGGCTAATAGACATTGATAGACCTATCCTCCATAAATTTATCTAGTTCTTTTTTTAACCCTGTTATAGTCTTGGCCTTTACAATGTCTTCTGGCAAGGAGTTCCACAGGTTGACTGTGTGCTGTGTGAAAAAATACTTCCTTTTGTTTGTTTTAAGCCTGCTGCCTGTTAATTTCATTTGGTGACCCCTAGTTCTTGTGTTACGAGAAAGAGAGTAAATAACACTTCCTGATTTACTTTCTCCACACCAGTCATGATTTTATAGACTTCAATCATATCCCCCCTTAGTCCTCTCTTTTCCAGGCTAAAAATTCCCAGTCTTATTAATCTCTTCTCATATGGAAGCTGTTCCATACCCCTAATAATTTTTGTTGCCCTTTTCTGAACCTTTTCCAATTCTAATATATATTTTAAGAGATGGGGCGACCACATCTGCACTCAGTATTCAAGATGTGGGCGTAGCATGGATTTATATAGAGGCAATCTGATATTTTCTATCTTCTTATCTATCCCTTTCCTAATGATTCCCAACATTCTGTTTGCTTTTTTGGCTGCTGCTGCACACTAAATGGAGGTTTTAAGAGAACTATCCACAATGCCTCCAAGATCTCTTTCTTGAATGGTAACAGCTAATTTAGACCATCATTTTGTATGTATAGTTGGGATTATGTTTTCCAATGTGCATTACTTTGCATTTATCAACATCGAATTTCATCTGTCATTCTGTTGCCCAGTCACCTGGTTTTGTGAGATCCTTTTGTAACTCTTCACAGTCTGCCTGGGACTTAACTACCTTGAGCAGTTTTGTATCATCTGCAAATTTTGCCACCTCGCACATTGATCCACTTGCTTTCACAACCCTCTGGTTCTGAGTTATCAGTAACTCTAAATTAGGTAACAGCGCATTCACCTATAAGGCCCCCCCCTTACTTACTAAACAGGTTGTAACCAGTGTTTTTAACATTCCCATCATGCTAATTGTCCCACCAGGTCTCAGTATTGCCAATTATCTCACACATCTTTTCATCAGTCAGAATTCCCAATTCCTTTAGCTCATTACCAAAACTCCTGGCATTGGTGTATAAGCAACGAAAACATTTCCATCCATCCACCCATCCCAGGCTGTTGTAATGAATCCCATCCTCACCTCCTCTCTGCACTTTTCACATGCCATAGTCTTCAGTGCTATTGCCTCGTCATTCTCCATGTCACATCTTAGCTCCGCAACGTATTTATAATCACTTATTAGCTGTAAATTGTGGGATTTCCCCCAGTGCAGGACTTGTTTTCCCTACACACTGCGAGTAAAGCCCGTCAACCTCTTCTTGTTAAAATATTTTTCCAATGAAAAATGACTTTTCAAGCAAAATGAAACTTTTGCAGAACGGTTTCATTTTGCTCCAGAGTTTCTGGTTTGTGGCTGAAAAACACAACCACCCTGATCCAGCAACCTGAACATTCAATTTTCCTTAAAAAAATATTTTTTTGGTAAAAATGTTTGATCCTTATTTTTAAATAGTTTTTTTTTTTTTACTGGAAACAGAAATTGTAACTGACAACAGATTTCAGAAAGTGAGTATTTCCTGGTTTGGGTTTTGATTTTTCATTGAAAAAAATTGAAACATTTTCACTGTCAATTTTAGGGGGAAAATGAAAAGAAATAAATTAAAAATGTCCACCAAAAAGTAATTGCTTCTTCTTTTTTTGTGTCTAGCTCTAATTGTCAGATCGCACACGCTGCAAATGCTGAAGCTCAGTCTGCAAAGCTTGGGAGAAACGCTGCCGTTTAACGTAGCTCCCTTTCAGTCACCAGGAAACAGAGCTCTTCCCAATGAGCAGCGCCCCCCCTTCCCCGTTCCATTCAAATAACCCTGCACCGTCACCTACCTCCTTGCGGGTCTTGTGGCTGTCCCTCCTTATCTCTTTGAGGGTGCTCTGCCTGTGTGCAGGCATGTCTGGGTTCCCTCCCCACTCTAAACTCTAGGGTAAAGACGTGGGGACCCGCATGAAGATCTCCTAAGCTTGTTTCTACCAGCTTAGGTGAAAACCCCCACTGTACAAAATTCCCTGCACCCTGAGAAATGCTTCTCTCACTGCCACCATCAAGTGTTTTAAACAGGAATCCGGGAAAGGAACCACTTGATGTTCCCCTTCCCTCCATAATACCCTCTCAAGCCCGTATGCCCCCTTTCCTGGGAAGCTTGAGAACAATCTCCTAACCAATTGGTTACACAGTGATCTAAAAACCCACCCCCGGGGTTTTAGAACCATAGAAAACAGTCAGCTTCTTAAAAGAAGGATTTTATTAAAACAAAGAAGGTAAAATCATCTCTGTAAAATCAGGATGATAACTATTTTACAGGGTACTCAATTTCCAAACTCAGAGGGATTCCCCCGCTTGACAAAACCTTAAAGTTACAGAAAAAACAGGAATAAACCCATCCTCTAACACAGGGAAAGCTCACCAAGCGAAACAAACAGAAACCTATTCACAATGCTGACTAAACTTACTTTAGAAAAGTGAGGTTTGGTGAGAAGACGACTGGTTGAGGAGACTGATTTTCTGCAGGTCCTTCTTGTCTCCCAAGGTCACTCTGACTAACAAAGAGCCACACACAAAACCTTCCCCCCTCCCAAGATTTGAAAGTATCTTGTCCCCTTATTGGTCAGATGCCAGCCCAGTCAGGTGTCAGCCTGGCTACCTGCATTTCTTAACCCTTTACTGGTAAGAGGATTTTATAGCACTGCATCAGACCCTCTCCCCCTTCCCTTGATATTTATGACAAGGCGTGACTCTGAAATATGAGGACACACATTGCAGGAGTCTCTTTATAATTCACCCAGTTAAACCTTCTGGGATCTCTCCACCAGATGGGAGTCTCTGGTGACTATGGGCTCTCCAGCTGTGCTAGTCTAAGGCATCGAAGGAGAAATGGTGTTGACCCTAAATTAGTTCTCGCTGTTCTGCTTTGCTTTGCTAGCCCCAGGGTCTGGAAAGTACTAGGATGGGGTGGTGCAAAAGAGAGCCTTGTTTTTCAGGGTTACACTGATGGAGATTCCCCAGTGTTTCTGTTCACACCCAAGTGCCATCTCTGTTCCTGGGGTGTGAGTGCACTCAGAGCTGACCGGTGATTGCAGATGGACCTCTGTGACTAGGCAATGCAGCCAGGAACTACCACAAGATCCAGCGTAGACAATGTAACCCACACGCTTCATCCGGGGGACAACACATTGAAATCACACTGGGCGGAGGGGAAAACCTGGGAGCCAGGGATGGCGGAGGGACAGGCCGGGACGTGAGTGGGCCTCAGCTCGACATGAGTTTGCAACATATCACGGCACTGAAGAGGGTCACTGGTATTTCGGTGGCATGCAAATGAGACACACGATCAAGGAGCACCAGGGTGATATAACTCTTCTCTCTGGGAGAAATCCACCCCGACGCACAGGGGTCAGTACAAGACCAGGGCACCAGGTACTTAATGGGACGTAAGTGGTGAATTGCCTTCGGTTGGGTATCACATCTAGACACAGCTCCAAGAAGAAGGGCTGCGGAGGATAAATGACAGTTTGACCTGAACCCAGCTCCGGGAAGGAGGACTGGGTGCTCCTAGGAGGACTGGGTGCTCCTAGGATCACTGTGTGGGGACTAAATAAATGGGATGCCCAGAGAGAGAGAGTTTTAGTTACCATTGGTCTGTGATGTGCAGTTCTTAAGGGGCCCTGAGCTGAAGGGGAAACTGAGGCAAGGCACTGCAGAACCATCCTTGCCAGGAGGGGGTACTCAGGAGGCAGCTGACCCTATTACGGACATGTAGCACAACTGGATCCTGATGGGAGCCTCTGGGGCCTGCTGAAATACAAATATTGTCACGTACTTTGCACCAGGGCTTTGGAGCGGAGGCTGGAGCTGGAGCGCAAAGCAGTCGGTTTATGCCTAGAGCTGGAGCGGAGCCGGAGCGGAGCAATTGAAAAATCTGATTGCTCCAAATCCCTGCTTTGCACGGAACCAGTATATGTCAAGCATACGAGTTGAGCTGTTTCTGAATTATCCGACCCCTGCCATCACCAAAACAAATCTGAGACTGCTATTTTGCTAAAGAAAACCTTTATTAATATTTTGCTAATGGAAGCCCCTCAAAACTCAACTGAGGCTGCACTCTCGTCAATCAAAATCGTCACCAAAAAAACATCTCGAGGCAGACGCCACTCCCGGAAAATTGCAGGCAAATGGCTCGTGTTTCCTGAAGTTCTGGCACCATGAATACAGATGATCACAATGGAAACTGTTCTGTGACCTTAAATCGAGCGGTTTACCCAAGCTGCCAGATACACTGTAGGGAACGATTCTGCGTTGCTCCAGATTCCCAATTTAATTTAGATAATGCAGATAATTAATATTCATTGTTTGTATTGCAGCAGAGACTGGAGATCAGGGCCTGCTTATGCTGGGTGCTGTACAGACACAGTGTAGGCTGCCAGCGGCAGCGAGCCTCTGAGCTCAGGCTGACACACGGCGGCTTGTGGGGCTCGTGCTGCCGTGGTATGAATAGTGGCGTGGACAGTGGTTTTAAGCTGTGGCTCGGGCTGGAGCTCAGAGCGTGAAGCACAGCTCCCTTTGCTAGGCTTCAAAGCCCTCGTGCCCGCTCTCCACACAGCTAGTTCTAGCATGGAAATGCGATCCCCGCCCGAGCCACATTCTGTAGCCCTGGGCTGGCAGGATCACGGCTGTGTAGAGGTACCCTTAAGTGGTGCTTTTGAAGATGCTTCCCTGCAATGCACAAGGGGCTCAGTCCTGACAAGTCAATATGGTCACACGTCTTTGATTTGTTTTTCAAATAACGTTGCAAAAAATAATTGCAAATTTTGGAAACCAGTCTGTGATGGGTTGGGGCCACAGAGACCTGCTTGGTGCTGCCATCTGGTGTGCCAAGGCTACTTCTGCCCCTGCTTCCAGGCCTTTTCCAGCTTGGGACTCCCGAATCCTGTCTGTTTTGAGCCAGATTCCACTGATCTTGAGTTTACCCTGTATAAGCTTTATACAGGGTAAAACGGATTTATTAAGGGTTTGAACCTCCTTGGAGTTGAGCAGCTGGGTGTCAAAGGCAAGAGCGCTTCCAGGGGCCTTACAGTGGTGAGTGGACTTGGTTCGGACCTGGGTCTGTGTTTGCAGCAGATCAGTGGAATCTGACTCAAAACAGACAGGATTCGGGAGTCCCAAGCTGGAAAAGGCCTGGAAGCAGGGGCAGAAGTAGCCTTGGCACACCAGGTGGCAGCACCAAGCAGGTCTCTGTGGCCCCAACCCGTCACACAGTCAACAAATGTCATGAAGAAATCAGGGTATTTTTCAACCCGCCAGGGAGCCGGCTGAAATTTCATAAAGACCTTTTAAAAGAACCTCATCGAACTTTCAAAAGACGGTGTGGACATTTTTTTTAAAAACTCATCAACATTAAAAACAAAGGGCACTGACATAATTTCCAGCAATGTCCTTGGCATTGTAAAACAACCCATGGGAATAGCATACCCTGGGAGAAAACAGTCCAATCCAATGCTAAAAAAGCTTGCAAAAATGTGTTTTTCAGACAACTCTGCTGAGAAGCCAGATGGGGTTATCAAGAGTTCAGTGCCCCTCATGATTCATCCCATTGGCTTCAATGGGAGTCGGGGCTTCTCAGCACCTCTTGACGGCTGGCCCCATTCTGTCAGCAGGTCCGATAGTGGTAGACAAGCCATTCATTCAGTTTTAAGCCAGACAGCCCTGGTTCTGCATGGTTTGCCCCGTCCGGTGCTGATATCAAACCAGCCATTGTTACCTCTGGCATCATGCACGGAGGATCCTGTTTTGCAGTGTGTTGCTCCGCCCCCGCCGGTGTGAGCTCACATGCATTGTGGGCCATGACCTTAAATGCACTGTGCATGCGATGTCATGCTGCTGGGGGCGGGGACATGCAAGCGAAGGCGGGGACAACGGAGGGGAGGTCTTGTATTCTGGTGCTACGTCAGTGGCCACCCTAGATACTGGGTTCTGCTAAGATCTTTCTTTGGCCAAAGAGCTTAAAGACCTGTTTCCGGATCTGCTTGGTCTTCATGCCGTAGATGACTGGGTTTAGCATGGGGGGAACGACGAGGTACAGGTCAGCCACCAAGACCTGGGTGTGAGGAGCAAGGCGTAGGTTAAAAATATGCAGGTACATAGAAAGGAGCCCTCCCAAGTAGAAGAACAGGATGACGCAGACATGGGAGCCGCAGGTGCTGAAAGCCTTGAGACGCGCCTCCTGAGATGACAGCCGTAGGATGGAGCGGAGGATCATGCCATAAGAGAAGGTGATGAAGATGAAGTCTGTCCCCGCTAGGGCTGTGGCCACAATGATACTGTACAGGTCGCTGACTGCCGAGTCTGCGCAGGCCAGCTGCATCACGGCCATGTACTCACAATAGGAATGAGGGATGACATTTGTATTACAGTAGGGCAGACTGGTTAAAAGGCAGGTTAAGGGCGTCACGACCCCCACCCCTCTTGCAAGGGACAGCAGCCCAATCTGGGCAATCTTTGGGCTGGTTAAGATAGTATTGTATCTCAAGGGGTTGCAGATAGCCACGTATCGGTCGAAAGACATGGCCAAGAGCACCCCTGACTCCACTGCAGTGAAGGTGTGAATGAAGAACATCTGGAGGAAGCAGGCCTCGAAGCTGATCTCTCTGGAATCCAGCCAGAAGATGCTCAGCATTTTGGGGACAATGGCAGTTGAGAGGACCAGATCAATGACAGCCAGCATAGACAGGAAATAGTACATGGGCTCATGGAGGGTCTCCTCCTGCTGTACAACGAAGAGGACAGTACCATTTCCTAGCAGAGCAATCACATACATGAGGCAGAATGGGATGGAGATCCAGACGTGCTCAGATTCCAGGCCGGGGATGCCGGTCAGCAGGAACGTAGAGGGGTTAGGGCAGGTCTGATTGAAGGTTGACATGACCTACAGCAGACGCAGAGCAATCGATTCACAGAAGTTCTTTCCCTGCAATACAGTAATTGAAGGGCTGGGATTTTTTCAGGATGCTGGACATTTTTCAAACCCATACTCAGAGATAAAAGAGGAAGATGAGTACTGAGGACACAAAATAATGTTTTGGAGACAGCAGACAGCTCTGGCTACTCCCTGACCAGCCTATTTCCCTGTACAGCTCTTGCAGTGGGTTGTGCCAAGGGTGAATCTAGCCTGATACGTCCATGGTAAAATGAACTAGAGAGAATTGTAGCTGCTTGATCATTGCAAACTACAGCTGGTACATCCAGAGCTGTGAGTTAAGAACATAATCAAGGATATGAACTATTAGAAATTTGATATCTATCTATCTATCTATCTATCTATCTATCTATCTATCTATCTATCTAAGAGCGGCCACACTGAGTCAGACCAAAGGTCCATCTAGCCCAGTATCCTGTCTTCCGACAGTGGCCAGTGCCAGGTGCCCCCGAGGGAAAGAACAGTACAGGGAATCATCAAGTGATCCATCCCCTCTCTCCCATTCCCAGCTTCTGGTAAACAGAGGCTGGGGACACCATTCCTGCCCATCCTGGCTAACAGCCATTGATGGACCTATCCTTCATGAATTTATCTAGTTCTTTTTTTAACTCTGTTATAGTCTTGGCCTTCACAATGTCCTCCGGCAAGGAGTTGCACAGGTTGACTGTGTGCTGTGTGAAAAAATACTTCCTTTTGTTTGTTTTAAACGTGCTGCCTCTTAATTTCATTTAGTGACCCCTAGTTCTTGTGTTATGAGAGAGAGTAAATAACACTTCCTGATTTACTTTCTCCACACCAGTCATGATTTTATAGACTTCAATCATATCCCCCCTTAGTCCTCTCTTTTCCAAGCTAAAATTTCCCAGTCTTATTAATCAGTTCCATACCCTTAATCATTTTTGTTGCCCTTTTCTGAACATTTTCCAATTCCAATATATCTTCCATGAGATGGGGCAACCACATCTGCACACAGTATTCAAGATATGGGCGTACCATGGATTTATATATAGGTAATATGATATTTTCTGTCTTACTATCTCTCCCTTTTCTAATGATTCCGAATATTCTGTTTGCTTTTTTAACTGCCGCTGCACACTGAGTTGATGTTTTCAGAGAACTATCCACAATGACTCCAAGATCTCTTTCTTGAGTGGTAACAGCTAATGTAGACCCCATAATTTTATATGTATAGTTGAGGTTATGTTTTCCAATGTGCATTACTTTGCATTTATCAACATCGAATTTCATCTGTCATTCTGTTGCCCAGTCACCCAGCTTTGTGAGATCCTTTTGTAGCTCTTAGCAGTCTGCCTGGGACTTAACTATCTTGAGTAGTTTTGTATCATCTGCAAATTTTGCCACCTTGCACATTGAACCATTTGCATTCACAACCCTCCGGTTCTGAGTTATCAGTAACTCTAAAATAGGCAACAGCGCATTCACCATAAAGCCCCCTGACCTCTCTTACTTCTTAAACAGGTTGTAACCAGTGTTTTTAACATTCCCATCATGCTAATTGTCCCACCAGGTTTCAGTATTGCCAATTATCTTACACATCTTTTCGTCGGTCAGAATTCCCAATTCCTTTCGCTCATTACCAAGACTCCTGGCTTTGGTGTATAAGCAACGGAAACATTTCCATCCATCCACCCATCCCAGGCTGGTGTAAAGAATCCCATCCTCCCATCCTCTGCCCTTTTCACATGCCATAGTCTTCAGTGCTATTGCCTCGTCATTCTCCATGTCACATCTTAGCTCCGCAACGTATTTATAATCACTTATTAGCTGTAAATTGTGGGATTTCCCCCAGTGCAGGACGTGTTTTCCCTACACACTGGGGGGTAAAGCCCGTCAACCTTTTTTTGTTAAAATGACTTTTCAAACTAGATGAAGCTTTTGCAGAACTTTTCATTTTGCTCCAGGTTTCCTGGTTTGTGGCTGAAAAACACAACCACCCTGATCCAGCAACCTGAACATTCAATTTTCCTTAAAAAAATATTTTTTTGGTAAAAATGTTTGATCCTTATTTTTAAATAGTTTTTTTTTACTGGAAACAGAAATTGTAACTGACAACGGATTTCAGAAAGTGAGTATTTCCTGGTTTGGGTTTTGATTTTTCATTGAAAAAAATTGAAACATTTTCACTGCCGATTTTAGGGGGAAAATGAAAAGAAATAAATTAAAAATGTCCACCAAAAAGTAATTGCTTCTTCTTTTTTTGTGTCTAGCTCTAATTGTCAGATCGCACACGCTGCAAATGCTGAAGCTCAGTCTGCAAAGCCTGGGAGAAACGCTGCCGTTTAATGTAGCTCCCTTTTAGTCACCAGGAAACAGAGGTCTTCTCAATGAACAGAGCCCCGCCTTCCCCGTTCCATTCAAATAACCCTGCACCGTCACCTACCTCCTTGCGGGTCTTGTGGCTGTCCCTCCTTATCTCTTTGGGGGTGCGCTGCCTGTGTGCAGGCGTTACTCTGAAATATGAGGACACAGATTGCAGGAGTCTCTTTATAATTCACCCCAGTTAAACCTTCTGGGATCTCTCCACCAGATGGGAGTCTCTGGTGACAATGGCCTCTCCAACTGTGCTAGTCTAAGGCATCGAAGGATAAATGGTGTTGACCCTAAATTAATTCTCGCTGTCCTGGTTTGCTTTGCTAGCCCCAGGGTCTGGAAAGTACTAGGATGGGGTGGTGCAAACGATTGTGGTGTTGGTTGTGTAACTCTTTCCCAGAAAAAAACCCTCTCATCTGAATATCTGTTAGGTAGGAGCCACACACTGGAGCAGGACCTAAGGGATCTCCCCATCCAGCAGCCTGATATGAGAGGATATGCTGCATGTGGCCACCAAAGGACCTCAACCTTGGATCTCCTGGCAATGGTCTATTGGCTAAGCCACCTCCTCTGAGCCCTGGCTTGCATCACATCACCCTCCCAAGCTTTCTTCACAACCACCAGGGCTAAAAACAGGAAGGGCCGAGAGTCTCTCCTGCGATATTGTCCTTTTGGCCTCCTCTGGCAGCACAAAGGAGACAAAAAACCAGTAGACTGAAACGTGGGGATTCCTCAGGAATGGGGGAAATCCCTGAGTTTCATGGAGCCAGTGTAGCCAGCCTACTCCTGGCCCCTTTCCCAGTGCTTGGTATGGGGGTGTACTGGGAACTTGACAGGAGGAAAGGAACATGGTCAGGATGTTGTGCTCCAGCGATCCCCAGCAGGTGTCCTGGACCTTTGGGGCCATATTCCGCTGGTGGTGTTTCGGGCAGCCCCGAGGCTGCTCTGAAGTGTACTGGCCATAGGACTGAGGAGATATCAATGGCTCCCTTGCACTACTGTGTTCTAGTCTGGGTCTTAAACCATGCTCATCCCCACAGTATCTGAGCTCCTTCCAGTAGCGCGTTACGTTAACGGCTGTCACACATGTGTTCTCATTTCCTCCTCAGGAGGAGAAGTGTGTGCGGGAGAGGGTTTGATCGTGGTCATATCTTCATGTTTATGTTGGATGTTAGGAAAAACTTTTTCAGTAGGAGGGTGGTGAAGCACTGGAATGGGTTACCTAGGGAGGCGGTGGAATCTCCTTCCTTAGAGGTTTTTAAGGTCAGGCTTGACAAAGCCCTGGCTGGGATGTGTTAGTTGGGGATTGGTCCTACTTTGAGCCGGGGGTTGGACTAGATGAACTCCTGAGGTCCCTTCCAACCCTGATATTCTATGATTCTATTCTATGTTAGAGGAGGCCGGTCAAAGAAATGCACTGTGCACTTGGAGCAGAGGGGAGAGAAGTTTGGGATGGTCCTTAGCTCTGGGGAGTCTGTCACGTACAGTCTCCGGCTGGACCACAAGAAAGCTCTGTCTCCCTCACAGTTGCGCTTTACCCTTAATGTTGCGCATTCCATTGGGCCAGGGGAGCTGAGTTGTTGACCATGGTCTTCAACCCAGACTTTGAGGTGATCTTTAAGATATGCTGGGCTCAGGCCATTGAACATGGACCAACATCTTGACTCTGATGTACCCCGTCCCTTCACTGTGCCCAGTGCATATTGGCACAGTTCAGACTTGAGGCCAATATCTAGCTTGAATAGCAGCTCTGGAAGGGAGCACTTTCTCTCCCCGGGTGGTGCTGGAATAACTCACTGCAGCTCACTTCAAGCCCTAGCATGATTATCCCTCTTTTACAAATGGGGAAACTGAGCCCCAGTCAAAGAGACTGTCACGCTAGAGATCATGTCCTAAAAAAAGGAAATGCACCCGCGTTGGTGAAAACTCACCAAAAATTGGGAACATTTTAAAAATCGAATTTCTGCTTCAGCCTGTGTGCTATTTGTTTGGCTTTTATGTTTCCTTCAGCTTGGTCCATGAATATAGACTTATGAGTTCACACACACACATTTCTTTTGCTGCATTAACGTAGATACGCAAAGTGAGTTAACATTCACAAAGCCACCTCGTGGTTCTCCTTCAAAGGCCTCCTTAAAACTCTTCTTTGCCGTGATGCTGTCAGGAAACTTGACAATGGGTAGGCAGCTGTGTGTACATGCCAACCCGCATTGTTTCCTTGCGCTCTCCCTCTCTGTTGGGCATAGGAGCTGACTTCCGTCGGCTCCACTGGGTGTGTCGGGGGCGGGGCCCTGCAATGTCGCCCGGCATCCGTTGCAAGATAAGTGCTACGGTAACGGGCGAGGGGCTGGCAGGGAGCTGCCGGTGGGTGCTGAGCACCCACCAATTTTTCCCCATGGGTGCTCCAGCCCCAGAGAATCCACGGAGTCGGTGCCTATGCTGTTGGGTGTATCCACCTGCTGTCTCTGGTCTTATACATAGCCCTGGTCTACACTAGGGGGCTTTCAACCTAAGATACGCAACTTCAGCTACGAGAATAGCGTAGCTGAAGTCGACGTATCTTAGGTCGACTTACCTTGGGTCCTTATGGCGCAGGGTTGACTGCCGCCATTCCCCCGTAGACTCCACTTCTGCCTCTCGTCGTGGTGGAGTACAGGAGTGGACGGCAGAGTGATCGGGGATCGATTGATCGCGTCTATACTAGACGCGATAAATCGATCTCCGATAGATCGATCACTAGCCGCCGAATCGGCGGGTAGTGTAGACGTACCCTTAGATGGGAAGCTCCTCAGGGCACAGACTGTCTTTTTAGTATGACTTCTTGTACAGTATCTAACCCAGTAGAGTTCTGCTCTATGAGTGGGGCCTCTGGGTGCTACTGCAGCACAAATAATAAAGAATACATCATTTTAACATGAAGTTTTGTAAAACTTTGCAGAAAATCTAAATGTTGTGTATCCACCTATTCCGTACACCCCATCTATCGGTCTATCTGTCTGTCTAATCTGGCCTTCAGTACAGTCTTATCTAAACACCTGCCATTCTCCTTTTAAGAGATTTCTCTATGTCACACAGAACATCCATTGCCAAGCTGGGATTAAAACCCAAGACTCCTTGACTCCCCACCTGGTGCTACACTACACACCTTCCCCAGTGTGTCTGGCACTCTCCCTTCAGCTTGACAGTCCATTGTTGTCTTTAGCACAACCGGACCCTGATCGGGGCCTGTGGGGCCTAGTGAAATACAAATATTGGCACGTACTTTGCACAGAACCAGTACTATACCAAGCATGTGAGTTCAGCTGTTTCTGAATTATCCGCGCCCCCATTCACCAAAACAAATCTGAGACTGATATTTTGCTAATGGAAACCTTTATTAATATTTTGCTAATGGAAGCCCCTCAAAACTGAACCGCGGCTGCACGCTAGTCAATCAAAATCTTCACAAAACAAATCTCGAGGCAGACGCCACTCCTGGAAAATTGCAGGCAAATGGCTCATGTTTCCTGAAGTTCTGGCACCATGAATACAGATGATCACAATGGAAACTGTTCTGTGACCTTAACTAGATCGGTTTACCCAAGCTGCCAGATACACTGTAGGGAACGATTCTGCGTTGCTCCGGATTCCAAATTTAATTTATATAATATAGATAATTAATATTCATTGTTTGTATTGCAGCAGAGACTAGAGATCAGGGCCTGGTTATGCTGCGTACTGTACAGACACAGTATAGTATGACCAGATGTCCCGATTTTATAGTTACAGTCCCGGTTTTGGGGTCTTTTTCTTATATAGGCTCCTATTACCCCCATCCCTGTCCTGATGTTTCACACTTGCTGTCTGGTCACCCTAACACAATATGAGATATCTGCTCCAAAGAATTTACAGTTTAAATAGCCAAGACAGACAAAGGGTGGAGAAGGGAAACCGAGGCACAGAAAGGGTGTGTGTGTGGAGTGATGTACCCAAGTTCACACAGCAGATTAGTGTCAGACCAGGAAGAGAGCCTCGTCTTGACACCCAGTCTTGTGCTCTGACCATTAGACGACACTGCCTCTTATTATGAGCCAGATTCTGCTATGCTCACTCGTGCTGGGACGCTCCTTAATTCTCCAGTAGTCCCAGTGATTTCGTGGTGGCTACTCTGCGTGAGTGAGGCTGGCAGAATCTCCTCCTTGTTGAATCGACCCGGTGAATGACGGATCACACTCCTTAGACTGGATGCTTCTTGGGCCCAAATACCTTCAGCACTGCGTCCTTCACCTGCTTTGTCCTCATGCTGTAAATGACCGGGTTTAGCATGGGCGGGAGGGTGAGGTAGAGATCAGCCAGCAGAACCTGAGACCGGCGAGCCACCCCCTGGCCAAAGCTCTGTGTGTATATGGAGGCCATCCCCGGAACGTAATAGAGCAGCATCACGCAGAGGTGGGATCCGCAGGTGCCGATGGCCTTGAGGCGCGCTTTCTTCTCGGCAAGCCGCAGGACGGCTCGAAGAATCATCCCGTAAGACACGGAGATGAAGGCTGTGTCAGTCCCGACTATGAGCGTGGACCCAACCACGCCGCACTGATTGATGGCTTGGGGATCCGCGCAGGCCAGCTTCACCACAGCCATTTGCTCGCAGTATGAATGGGCAATCACCTTGGAGCCGCAGTAGGGTAAGTGCTTCACCATCCAGGTGACGGGAGTCATGACAAGGGCAGCTCTCAGCAGAATGGCCAGGCCTATCTGTGTCACCTTTTGGCCTGTTAAGATGGCCTGGTACCTCAGAGGGTAACAGATGGCGACGTATCTGTCAAAGGCCATTGCCAAGAGCACCCCTGATTCCGCAGCTGTGACGGAATGAACGAAGAACATCTGCGTGAAACAGGCGTCGAAAGCAATCTCCACCGAGTTCAGCCAGAATATGCCGAGCATCTTGGGAACGATGGAAGTAGCCATGACTAAATCGATGACCGCGAGCATGCACAGGAAATAGTACATGGGTTCATGGAGGGTCTGATCTAACCTGACAATAAGCAGAATCATGCTGTTTCCTAGCAGCGCAATGATGTACATTGAACAAAAAGGGATTCCCATCCAGACATGGGAAGCTTCCAGCCCTGGGATGCCCATAAGGCTGAAAGATGATGAGCTGGAGTTGGTGCGGTTGGAAGGAGCCAAGGCCATTTCGAAGACGTTTGTTTCCTATGAATAAAAAGAGAAAATACACTTAATTATTGATTACATGTCATGAAATGTTTCAAATAGAACTGGTGGGAAAACAGATTTTCCATCCCGACACAAAGTTGGAGATTTGGATTTTGTTTTGGTCCAAAATCAAGACAAAAAGCCAAAATTTTGAATTTTTCTTGTGAAAGGAAATTTTAAAAATAAATTCATTGTAGGCCAATCAAAATGTTTCACTTCTATACATTTGAAATGTTGCATTTACATTTTTTACCCATAAGAACATAAGAACGGCCATACTGGGTCAGACCAAAGGTCCATCTAGCCCAGCATCCTGTCTTCTTACTGGCCAATGCCAGGTGCCCCAGAAGGAATGAACAGAACAGGTCATCATCAAGTGATCCACCCCTGTCACCCATTCTCGGCTTCTGGCAAACAGCCTTTCAATTTTAAAATTATTTTTATACAAACTAAAGTACATTTTGGAAAGAAAAGTTGTTCTGAAATGAAAATTTGAAATGCTTCATTCCAAAAGGGTCAAACTGGTTTAATATTTTAAAAACATTTTTCCTCAATTTTTTTCTCAACAAAATTTCACAGAAATAATAGAAACGTAGGGCTGGAAGGTACCAGAAGAGGTCATCTCAACCATCCCCCACCACTGAGTCAGGATCAAGTATTCCTAGACCATCCCTGACAGGTGTTTCTCTAACCTGTTAAAAATCTTCAGTGATGGGGATTCTACAACCTCCTTAGGTAATCTATTCCAGAATTTAGCTATAGCCATAGTTAGAAAGTTATGGCATTTTCTGATAGAACACTGCTTTGATGAAAATTTTTCTACCAACTCTACGTTAAAAGCGTGAGTGAAACTCACACCTGTGCAGCACGACACCCATGCACCACTTAGGGCTGGTCCACACTAGGCGGGGGGGGGGGGTCAATCTAAGATACACAACTTCAGCTACGTGAAAAACGTAGCTGAAGTCGAATATCTTAGATCGATTTTTTAAAGTACGTACCCCGGTCCACACGGCAGCAGGCAGGCTCCCCCGTCGACCACGCTTCCTCCGCTCGCCGAGCTGGAGTTCCAGTGTCGACGGAGCGGTTCTGGGATCGATTTATCGCATCTAGATGAGACGCGATAAATCGATCCCAGAACATCGATCACTACCCGCCGAATCAGGCGGGTAGTGTAGACTAGCCCTTAGTCTAAATACTAGCATTATAGGTAATCAATGTGGCACATATTAAATGGATTACAACTGGCTATCTCTTGTCTCTCACAATGTAGCTGCGAATGGAAAACCATCACTGAAAGAGGCTATTTCTAGGGTGGTCCATCAGGGATTGGTTCTAGGCCCAGCATTAGTGATCTGGGCGAAAAGTTTCCTGATGATGCAAAGATGAGTTGGGTGGTAAATAATGATGAGAACAAGTCACTGATATGGCCTGATCTGGATCAACTGGTAAGTGGAGCATAAACATTTGCATATTCATAGAGCCAAATGTGAGGTCAGGCATCTAAGGAAAAAGACGATAGCTCACACTTACAGGATGGGAGACTATATTGTGGAAGGTAGTGACTCTGGAAAGGATGTAGGGGCATGGTGGATCATCAGCTGAACACAAACGTCTGGTGTAATGCTGTGGCGGCTGACATGATTCTTGTAGGTAGAGCAACTCCCATATTTTCATGTGCTGTGTATTTATACCTGCCTCTGTTTTTCCCACTCCATGTATCTGATGAAGTGGGTTTTAGCCCATGAAAGCTTATGCCCAAATAAATGTTTTACTCTCTAAAGTGCCACAAGGACACCTTGTTGTTTTTGCGGATACAGACTAACACGGCTACCGCTCTGAAACCTGATTTTACCCCTGTGGTTGGTATTGCTGAGACTGATACTGGAACACCGTGTACGGTTCTGGCAGCCACATTGTAAAAAGCACATTGAAAAATCGGAGAGGGTTCAGAGAAAAGCCACAAAAAATGATTTGGGGACTGGGGAGACTTATGGAATTAAGCTCAAAAGCTTGTCTCTACCGCCAATAGAAGTTGGTCCAATAAAGATATTTCCTCCCCCACCTCGTCTCTCTCCGAAGGAATTCAGTCCATTTAGCTTATGCAAGAGAAGGTGCCATGATGGTCTATAAGCACCACTATGGGAAGAAGTATCAGAGGGGTAGCCGTGTTAGTCTGGATCTGTAGAAGCGACAAAGGGTCCTGTGGCACCTTATAGACTAACAGAGGTATTGAAGCATAAGCTTTTGTGGGTGAATACCCACTTCTTTGGATGCAAGCATTTATATCTGCCCCTGGACATTTCCACTGCTTGCATCCGAAGAAGTGGGTATTTAGCCACAAAAGCGTATGCTTCAATACCTCTGTTAGTCTATAAGGTGCCACAGGACCCTTTGTCGCTACTATGGGAAGAAGTTTTCAAGTAGTAGAGGGCTGTTTGATCTAGCAGACAAAGGTATAACAAGGTCCAGTGGCGGAAGCTGAAGCTAGATACATTCTGACTGGAAATCAGGCCCATGTTTCTATCAGAAGGTAACACATCACTGGAATTTTAAAATGAAGATTGGATGCCTTCCTAAAATGTAAGCTCCATTTTAGAATTATCTGACTGGTGCTATGCAGGAATTCAGCCTAGATGCATGCGTAACCCACACACGTCCTGGGTGTGGAGTTCTGTCCCATCTGGTGGCACCAAGACCACCTAGAGAGAGATTAATGAGTCTGCTCTACAGCCTTAGCTAACAGCCAGTCGGCTTTTAGCTCATGCAGTAGAGGCTCGTGCACTGAGGTCCCTGGTTCGATCCCGCCTGCCGACGGCTGGGGTCTGTCGGCGTTACACATGTACCTAGACTTTGTGCTGGCCCTCTGCACAGAGGTGATGGGAGCAGATGTGGCTCCATACACACAGAGAACAGAGCAATGAAAAAAAAGGGGCTGTTTTCCGCTTCTCAGAGCAGAACTCACGTTAACGATGAAAACGAGATGAGTTCTTCAAGATACAGGCTTATGTTCAAATAGAGCTGTGAATCCTGCCGCCTGTGGTTAAGAGGCATATGCTTTGCTTTCAAGGCACAACATGTGCCTGGCATGAGCAGATTAGTATGTTTTTATGATGTATAATCTGTATTACCTTAGCATCATGGACCAGGGCACCATTGTGGTAAGCTCTATACATACGCACTGGCCACTGTGGGAAGGCAGGATACTGGGCTAGATGGACCATTGGTCTGACCCAGTCTGGCCGTTCTTATGTTCTAGAACACAAAGATGGTCCCATGACACTGACAATCTAAGGAAAGGCTCCTGATCCCATCCAGAAGCAAAACTCTCACCCCGGCCATCGATCTCACCTGGCTACAGCCGTCATGTATCTCTCCCTCGGAGGTTCCTCTGCTCACGCCAAATCTGTGTGAATCACTGATTTGCCAGGCCTCGCAATGCAGAAGTATTTAATTCATCCTTATTAAACCCAAGGCGACACCCAGCCACCCCCGATGGGATTCCATTGCCTTGTATGTGAGCACTTGCAAATTGGCAAGACACGCGTCTGTTCCTTTGGTTCTCTCTCCAGGGTAAAGTTATGAGGCTGGATTCATGGGTACACACTGCTGCAGACACCGAGGGGGCACTAGATTGCTCGGGCTGCGACCACTGTGCAATCTGCCGTGTGCTAGGGATCCTCTAATATTGCCATTGCTCTGGGGACCTTCTCACCACGTGTCTCTGGATGGTATTAGCAAAGCGTGACACGTGTGTAGCCATATCCCCATGTGCTATGATCCCACCTGATCTCAGCTTCGCAAGGGACAGGAGAGGATGGGAGACTCAGAGAGCTTATGGGTATGTGGGCAGTGAGGCTGGTAGTACAGTAAATACTCCCCTTCACTATCTATCTAGTCACAGAAGTGTGGCTTTTAAGGGAGCAGGAGGATCATCTTGTCTGACCTCCTGCATAGTCCAAGCAAGAGAAATTTCATAGAATCATAGAATATCAGGGTTGGAAGGGACCTCAGGAGGTCATCTAGTCCAACCCCCTGCTCAAAGCAGGACCAACCACAACTAAATCATCCCAGCCAGGGCTTTGTCAAGCCTGACCTTAAAAACCTCTAAGGAAGGAGATTCCACCACCTCCCTAGGTAACCCATTCCAGTGCTTCACCACCCTCCTAGTGAAATAGTGTTTCCTAATATCCAACCTAAACCTCCCCCTCTGCAACTTGAGACCATTACTCCTTGTTCTGTCATCTGCCACCACTGAGAACATCTGAGCTTCATCCTCTTTAGAACCCCCCTTCAGGTAGTTGAAGGCTGCTATCAAATCCCCCACCACTCTTCTCTTCTGCAGACTAAACAAGCCCAGTTCCCTCAGCCTCTCCTAGTAAGTCATGTGCCCCAGCCCCCTAAACATTTTTGTTGCCCTCCGCTGGACTCTCTACAATTTGTCCACATCCTTTTTGTAGTGGGGGGACCCAAAACTGGACACAATACTCCAGATGTGGCCTCGCCAGTGCCGAATAGAAGGGAATAATCACGTCCCTCGATCTGCTGGCAATGCTCCAACTAATAAAGCCCAATATGCCATTAGCCTTCTCGTCAACAAGGGCACACTGCTGACTCATATCCAGCTTCTCATCCACTGTAATCCCCAGGTCCTTTTCTGCAGAACTGCTGCTTAGCCAGTTGGTCCCCAGCCTGTAGTGGTTCATGGGATTCTTCTGTCCTAAGTGCAGGACTCTGCACTTGTCCTTGTTGAACCTAATCAGATTTATTTTGGCCCAATCCTCCAATTTGTCTAGGTCACTCTGGACCCTATCCCTACCCTCCCGCGTATCTACCTCTCCCCACAGCTTAGTGTTATCTGCAAAATTGCTGAGGCTGCAATTCATCCCATCATCCAGATCATTAATAAAGATGTTGAACAAAACCGGCCCCAGCACCGACCCCTGGTGCACTTCGCTTGATACCAGCTGCCAACTAGACATCGAGCTGTTGATCACTACCCGTTGAGCCCGACAATCTAGCCAGCTTTCTATCCACCTTATAGTCCATTCATCCAATACATACATTTTTAACTTGCTGGCAAAAATACTGTGGAAGACCAATTCAAAAGCTTTGCTAACGTCAAGATATATCACATCCACCGCTTTTCCCGTATCCACAGAGCCAGTTATCTTATCATAGAAGGCAATCGGGTTGGTCAGGCATGACTTGCCCTTGCTGAATCCATGTTGACTGTTCTGATCACCTTCCTCTCCTCCAAGTGCTTCAAAATGGATTCCTTGAGGACCTGCTCCATGATTGTGCTGGGGACTGAAGTGAGGCTGACCGGTCTGTAGTTCCCCGGGTTCTCCTTCTTCCCCTTCTTAAAGATGGGCACCATATTTGCCTTTTTCCAATCGTCCGGGACTTCCCACGAGTTTTCAATGGCTCTGCAATCACATTAGCCAATTCCCTCACCACCCTCGGATGCATTAGATCTAGACACATGGACTTGTGCGTGTCCAGCTTTTCTAAATAGTCCATAACCTGTTCTTTCACCACTGAGGGCTGCTCACCTCCTCCCTATATTGTGTTGCCCGTAATTCCTGCATCAAGCCCATATCTTCGGTCTCTCTAAGGGTACGTCTACACTACAGAATTAGGTCGAAATTATAGAAGTCGATATATTAAAACCCGAATTTATGGAATCGATTGTGTGTGTCCCCACTAAAGAGCATTAAGACCATGAGGTCGATTGACTGTATCCACAGTAGCGAGACTAGCATCGATCTTCGGAGCATTGCATTGCGGGTAGCTATCCCACAGTTCCCGCAGTCTCCGCCACCCATTGGAATTCTGGGTTGCGATCCCAAAGCCTGATGGGGCAGAAAACATTGTTGCTGGTGGTTCTGGGTACATGTCGTCAAGCCATCAAACGTCCCTCCCTCCCTCCTTGAAAGCAATCTTTTTCGCGCCTTTTTTCTGGGGTTTCCCTGTTTGCTACGGAAGCCTGCTCAGCTCACAATTACTGTACATCTCCAGCGTACGCCTGGACATTAGGTCTAGTGGGGATTCAGTCACGCTATAATACGGGCAGAGGGATAGCTCAGCGTTCTGAGTGTTGGCCCGCTAAACCCGGGGTTGTGAGTTCAATCCTTGAGGGGGCCATTCTGCCTGAGGCTGGTAGTCACGGGACTACACAGCATAAGCTCCTTGCCTTCTAGCTGCAGATGGTACAATATGCTATAAATGGTTGTGGTCATGGGACCATGCAGCAGCTCCTTGCCTTCTAGCTGCAGATTGTACAATATGCTTGAAATTTGTGTGCTCCTGGCCGGCGGCCTATGTTGTGGCTGGCCGGGGGCGCTTGGACATAAATGGGAGTGACCAGAATGACTCTGGTCATTCTCTTTTTTACGTTTTGTTTAAGGGAGATTCAGCACTGCCTGGAACACGGGCAGAGGGATAGCTCAGCGGTATGAGCGTTGGCCCGCTAAACCCGGGGTTGTGAGTTCAATCCTTGAGGGGGCCAGGAGAGAATATTGTACCATCTGCTGCTAGAAGGGAAGGTGCCTAACCCTTGCTCACCGCATATTGTACTATCTGCAGCTAGAAGGAAATGAGCCTAACCCTTGCTCCCCCCTCCCTCCGTGAAAGCAACTGAGGGGGGAGCCAAAAATCCTTCCGTGCCTTTTTTCATGCGGGCACCATATTGCTGACACCATTGTTATCCACCCGCCGCTTCTGCTCCCACTCTGCTGTCCTGCAAACAGCATACCAGGGAAAGCATGGAGCACGATCAGATCACCGCAACTGTTATCGCCATTATGAACACCACGCGCATTGTCCAGGAGTATATGGCGAACGAGAACCAGGAGCTGCTAAAGCAACAGGAGGCGAGGAGGGGACAGCATCAGCCTGAGGACAGTGATGAGGACATGGACACAGACCTCTCTCAAAAAAAGCCCCCCCGCAAGGTGGACATCATGGTGGTAATGGGGCTTGTTGATACAGTGGAACGCCGATTCTGGGCCTGGGAAACAAGCACAGACTGGTGGGACCACATAGTGCTGCAGGTCTGGGATGAATCCCAGTGGCTGCGAAACTTTCACATGCGTAAGGGCACTTTCATGGAACTTTGTGAGTTGCTCTCCCCTGCCCTAGAGCGCCAGAACACCAAGATGAGAGCAGCCCTCACAGTAGAGAAGCGACTGGCGATAGCCCTGTGGAAGCTTGCAACGCCAGACAGCTACCGGTCAGTCGCGAATCAATTCAGAGTGGGAAAATCTACAGTGGGGGCTGTTGTCATGCAAGTAGCCAGGGCGATCACCAAGCTGCTTGTACCAAGGGTTGTGAGTCTGGGAAATGTGCAGCTCATACTGGATGGCTTTGCAGCAATGGGGTTCCCGAACTGTGGAGGGGTGATAGACGGAACCCATATCCCTATCTTGGCACCGGACCACCAAGCCAGCGAGTACATAAACCGAAAGGGTTACTTTTCAATAGTGCTGCAAGCACTGGTGGATCATAAGGGACGTTTCACCAACATCAACGTGGGATGGCCGGGAAAGGTACATGACGCTCGCATCTTCAGGAACTCTGGTCTGTTTCAGCTGCTGCAGCAAGGGACTTTCTTCCCAGACCAGAAAATATCCATTGGGGATGTTGAGATGCCCATAGTTATCCTTGGGGACCCACCCTACCCCTTAATGCCATGGCTCATGAAGCCATACACAGGTAGCCTGGACTGTAGTCAGGACCTTTTCAACTATAGGCTGAGCAAGTGCAGAATGGTGGTGGAATGTGCATTTGGCCGTTTAAAAGCTCGCTGGCGAAGTTTATTGACTAGGTTAGATCTCAGCGAAAACAATATTCCCATTATTATTACTGCTTGCTGTGCGCTCCACAATATCTGTGAGAGTATGGGGGAGACGTTTATGGCGGGGTGGGAGGTTGAGGCAAATCGCCTGGCCACTGGTTATGCGCAGCCAGACACCAGGGCTATTACAAGAGTACAGCAGGGTGCGTTGCGCATCAGGGAAGCTTTGAAAACCAGTTTCATGAATGGCCAGAATGCTGTGTGAAAGTTCTGTTTTTCCCCAGTAATGAAAAGCCCCGCCCCTTCATTCACTCTACTTCCCTTTACCCAAACTGCCCTGCCCTCCCCCCCTCGGTCACCGCTTGCAGAGGAAATAAAGGTTTAAGTGTAGTAGCCGTGTTAGTCTGTGTCAGCAAAATGAAAATAAGAAATAAAAATTTGTAGCACCTTAGAGACTAACAAATTTATTTCAGCATAAGCTTTCGTGGGTTAATACCCACTTCATCGGATGCATGGAATGAAATACACTGTAGACAGATATGCGGTCAGATGTTGCACTGTGGGATAGATTCAGGAGGCCAATACCGTCGAATTGCGTCCTCACTAAGCCTACATCGATTCGGCAATATCGCTTTAAGCGCTAATCCCCTCGTTGGGGGTGGAGTGGCGAGATCGATTTTAAGAGCCCTAGAAGTCGATGTTAAGGGCTTCGTTGTGTGGATGGGTGCACGGATCAATTGAAATAACGCTAATAAATTCAACCTAAACTCGTAGTGTAGACCAGGGCTAAGAAAGGCATCCAGGCTTAGCCAGCTGATATGCAGCCCTATCATATGGTGGCCATACACTGCAGACTCTGAGCACCATGCTCACACAGTAGTGAAGTCCCTACATGGGGTCTTTGGCTCATCTCTCTTCTAGGAACCCTGCTCGGGACAGGGATTTCTGTGTTTTGTTATGGGTGGGGGATACGATGGAGCATTATGTTGATGTTGCTGGGGTAATTCTTATGGTGGAAAGGCCTTTTCAAAGAGACATGTTCTGCACAGAAACATAAGAACGGCAATATTGGGTCTTCTGACAGTGGCCAATGCCAGGTGCTTCAGAGGGAATGAACAGAACAGGGCAATTTTGAGTGATCCCCTGTCATCCACTCCCATCTTCTGGCAGTCAGAAGTTTAGGGACACCAGGAGCATGAGGTTGCCTCCCTGACTATCTTGGCTAATAGCCATTGATGGACCTTTCCACCATGGACTTATCTAATTCTTTTTTGAACACACTTATACTTTTGGACTTCACAACATCCCCTGGCAGTGAGTTCCACAGATTGACTGTGTGTTGTATGAGGAACTTCCTTATTTCAGAGAACTATCCATAATGACTCCAAGATCTCTTTCTTGAGTGATAATGGCTAATTTACACCCCATCATTTTATATGTATAGTTGGGATTATGTTTTCCAATGTGCATTACTTTGCATTTATCACATTGAATTTCATCTGCCATTTTGTTGCCCAGTCACCCAGTTTTGTGAGATCCCTTTGTAGGTCTTCACAGTCTGTTTTGGTCTTAACTATCTTGAGTAATTTTGTATCATTTTGCCACCTCACTGTTTGCCCCTTTTTCCAGATCGTTTATGACTATGTTGAAGGTCCACCCAATGTTGGTACACAGTGCAATTTCTTGATGTTTGTACATTTCAGTTATTCTTAAAATTAAAAAGTTTCTATAAGCGTAGGGACTCTCTGATAGAGTGTTTGAAGATTGGTGATCAGAAGAGAATGAGTTAACACTGCTGTTGGTCCCGACGAGGGATGGATGGGTGTCTTCTGTTTTCAATAGCGTGGCATGCAGATTGTTGGGATAGCGAAGACTAAGGAAGTTGTCTCATGGAATTGTGGGATACTTCCAATGGACTCCTGGAACATCAGTTAAGCAGGGCTGCGGCTACACTGCAAAGCAATAGGGCTCATACCCTGGGTCCCAGCTTGACTCAAGCTTGGACCCTCAAGCTCTGAAGGTAGCTCCATCAGGTAGTTGAAGGCTGCAATCAAATCCCCCCTCACTCTTCTCTTCTGCAGACTATGGGAACTTCTGTTGGGTTCTTGTACATGAGGGGGATAAGGAGAGGCTTCTTTAGTGGGCAAGTCATTCCAAACCTGTCCTCTGCGGCATCAGGTATTGGCCAGCGATGACGGCAACATACTGGACTAGATGGATCTGGTCTGGGTACTTCTAGGCTCCTGCCTGGCAAGCCATGTAAACCGCTATGTTCTAGCAGCAGGAAAAGGGCATTTCTACTCGGGCCCACCTGTAGACCAGGTAAAAGCAGACAATTCCGCAACTCCGGTCCTATACCCTCTGTGGAATGGTGGATGGTGGATGCAAGGGAGAGCTCTAGGGTTGCATTAGCCGCCTTCCACTCTACCCTCTGCAGCACAGACCCCTCTATCTCAGCTGGCACTGTGGTGACATTCCCAAGCTGTAAAATGGGAAGAACAGCCCTGCCCTACTCCGTTATCATAGCTGTGCAGTATCTAGACCAGCTCACGTTCAGTGAGACCGGGGCTGGGGGAAGCCTGGTACCTTGAGTGAATTCCAACTTGGATCCTTACATTCCAGAAGCCTCAGTTTCCCCCAGTAGGGGATGTCATAGTGGATGTGACAATCTCCTACATTTTTTTTTCTGCGCTAACCAGGCGTGCTGTGTAGCTGGTGCCCAGTGACTGTCTCATCAAGCCGATACGTGGCTGCATTTCAGTGCTGGCTACGTATACACAGTCCAGGAGTGCAGGAATCTGTAGTGGAAATTCCTGTTGCAAATTTTCACCTGGTTCCAAGTGGCAGACTAAGATTTGTAACAGATCTACTGGTTCCTTCAACTACAGATCCTCCAGTGGAAACTAAGAGAGACCAGTAAAAATCTACACAGACCAGAAGACATCAACAGCGAGGAGGAGAAAGACCAGTTCAAGGACTCCTAGGGAGTTTACTGGAATTTCCACTAGGGATAAGAAATCCCCCAAATCTTGGTCCCAAGTTTAAAATCAACCAAGTCTTTTTGAAGGTTGTGAAAAGCTGAGGGAACTCTGCCCCACCGAATTGTTTTTTGTTGTCACTGCACCTCATCCCTTTTGGGGTCCAGCTAGAAATGGAAGCGGAAGAGCTGAAACCCCACACGAATGGCTGCCTTGCCAGATTGGCAGGTGGACTGCGGTCAGGAAGTGCCAGCACTGCCGCGAAACTGCCACTTCTGAGGGTACATCTACTCCGCAAGCCCCCCTCCCCCGGGGAGCTAGTCTTAGAGTCTGGGTGAACTTTTCATTACACATGTGTACAGCACCTAGCGCGATGGGGCTCGGTTTCCAGGCTGAGGCCTCTAAGCACTATCACAATGCAACCTAAAAATAATAACATAAGGCAGCCGGCTGCGGAGTAATTATCTATGAGGCTGTATTGCCTTTCCGAACTCCTAAGGACTCTCCCTGTGAGTGGCATTCAGAAACTAGCTTGTATTTGAAGTGACTGTGGACTGTTAAATATTCAGCCAGAAAGCAGCTGAAGTTGACTTGTCTGGCCAGGGTGACCCTCTTGCGTAGCTGGTGGAGGTACTCCAGGCACTAATGGACTCCCTCGGGGGGGATACAGCCTCCTAAGGGAAGTAGTGGAGGGTTCATTGCTTGGGGTATTTAAAATGAGACTAAGCAAAGCACTGGGGAATCTACCGTAGTGATCAGTTCTGCAATGGCTGAGGGATCTTGGTCTAGGAGGGACTGAAAATGGCTTTTCTATCTCTCATTCCCACGATGCAGGAACAGTTTCCTTTCTCCCAAGTCTGAAAAGAAAGAGTTAACTCTGTCTGCCAGAGATGGGCGGGGAGGAGAAAGTGGAAGCAGAGATTCCCAGCTGAACTGTGAGACCCCCCGCGGGGAGGAGGCGAGTTCTCTCACCGTGGCTATAAATCCACCCAAGGCAGGCAGCTGCGGTGAGCATGTGGACCTCACACAGCCCGTGAGGGAGAGCGAGGCCCTAGGAAAGGAACTGAGCACGGCAGGATTCTGGTGAGTTTGCCCACGGAATCCCATTGGTGTGGGCAAAGGAATTGTACTGGTCTGTCGCCAGAGACGGGTCTGAAGCAGAACCTGAGATCCAAACACACCCACAGTCTGGGCAAGTTCAAAATCTGATCCTAAATCTGCTGCTGTAGATTTTAATTTCCTGTTTCATCTGCGGATTAATATTGTGCCCCACCTGATCCAGCTTGGGTGCCTATCGCTAGGCATCTATGGTCTATATTTAGAATGGATGATCTGGTTTTCACCTAAACGAGTAACCTGGTTTTCACCTTAACGAGTGATCTGGTTTTCAATGGGAGCTGATGGATGTTCAGCAGCTTCTAAAACTCAAGCTATGTGCCCAAGCATGGATGAAGGCAAATACTGTCAACACCCAAGATTGGGAATGTGGTGCTGAGTGGCTCAGTAGACGTTTCACAGGCAGATTGCCTCTCTTGACTTCAGCATGGAGCTTAGTTCCTTTCTGTTAAAGTGCCTGAAATCCGAAAGGGGGAGGGAATGCAGTTTATGTGAAAGAGATACGTTTGAGGCTTGCTTTTTAAAAAAACCTGGCCTTTCTTTCTGAAGGCATAATTTGCACGTGGAAATAACCGACCCCATAGATCAGGTGTGTAACTGCTGCTCTGCCCACATTCCTGCTGGCTGATCATTGTGGGTGCCAACAAAGGTGGAAAGCCCTAAGAGCTAATGCTGGGATGGAGCCAGGAGCCACATGTTAAAATTTCTCCACCAAATGATTGGGACGTTTGGGGTGATTTTGTACATTCTCTAGATATGGAGAATCATTGACCTTAGGATAGCACTCAGCATGGACAAGGCACTGTACAGACACACACTCACACACACAGTCACACATGCACAAACACACTCAGATACCTTAAGCCCTCTGGAACACACGGAGGGGGAGATGAAGGAATAAAAACCAAAATATGGACCATTTTTTCCTAACATTATATGCATCTGTTATGTTAGATGCATGCACATTAGCTCTACCCGATGGTCCATTGTCCCTTGGCCGAGTGGGTCTTGAGGATGGGTGTGAAGCAGGAATGGGGAGTGGACCGGTTCAGAGAGGCTGCTCTGTACTTGGAAGGCAGCGTGGGAGAAGCAGACAGGTGGGTAGTCCGTCCCTGGCAGAGTGGAGGGGAGAGGGGACAACACGAGAAGATAACGGAGTGGATCAGTAAGGAGACAGTGCTGCAAAGGGCCCCAAGGAAGAGGACAAGGAGCCTGTGGAGGGAGTTAATGCTTTGGAGGTCTGAGAAGGGGCATGTGGACCAGAGTGGAGGAGGTTGCTGGAACCAAGGCAGGAGATGAGGAGGGGCTGGAGATGGAGAAGAGTTTTTGTTGTGTAGATAGTAGGGTCTGATCTTAGGAACATGATGGAGAGTGACATGACAGGATGGGGTCGGGTACCGACTTCTCACCTGGGCAAGTGTAAGATACCTGGGGTGGGTCGTGGGCTGAGGCAGGGAAGGTTTTGCTAAGTTCTAGATGATTTGGTTTAGGTTGATTTGCTTGATATGTTTTGTGGGCTGAGGCCAAACTTGGTTGATCTTGCATAAGTGCCTAACACTCTAAAATAGCAAAATAAATAATTTGAAATCTGAAAGTTGCAGATGTAAACGGAGTACAAAGTTCATTGTGTCTGCCCCAAGCACTCAGGTACCCTGGTGATGGCACTGAAAGAAACGCTCATGATAACACAAAAGGTAATGCAAAGGCATGCAGGGAAAATTGAAAAGTCTTTTGAAGGAAAGGGTTGGCATCACAGATCTGATGTGTAGAGCCAACTCCAGACATGACAGAAGTGGGCGCAGTGCCTGTTGAAATAATAGAATGGTAGATTTTTAAGGCAAGAAGGGTCCCTTGTGGCCATCTAGCCTGACCTCCTGCATATCACAGGCCAAAGAATCCCCCCGATGATTCCTGCATGCAGCCCAGTAACTTGTGGTTGAGTTAGAACATCTCTCTGAGAACATCCAATCTCTATTGAGAGTCTCCGAGCCATGGAGAACATCCAACAGCCAATGATGGTTCTCATGAACTGGTTAATTCCATCTTAGTTCCGGTAGCAGAGTTGCATCTTATTCACAGTTTGCCCTCTGAAGGCTTCAACTTCCAGCCACTAGAGCCTGTTATGCCTTTTTCTGCCAGATTCAAGTGTCCTCCAGTAGCTATTATCATATCACTGTGTACTTACACCCCTGGATCCAGACATTCGTTAATTTGAGCTCCTTGATATTTATCACCCAACCAATGTTTCTATCAGCTCCAGACCTTGTCATCCACTCCCAATGGAGTTGCACCCCGTGAGCCAGAGGGGAGTGCAGCATCTCACATGTGTCTAGTGTCTGTTCATCCCATCTCCTATGTTTTATTGACAGGACCGACGTTGATGTGAAACTTGCAGAGGATGCTCCTGCAGGAAAACTTGTCAAGTTCCAATGGCACAGGCTCTGATCCATCAGTGTTCTTTCTGACGGGCATCCCAGGGCTGGAAGCTCTGCATCTCTGGATCTCCATCCCCTTCTGCTCAATGTTCAGCGTGGCCCTTCTAGGGAACTGCATCCTCTTGTATGTTATCAAGACAGAGCCTTCCCTCCACAAGCCCATGTTCTATTTCCTCGCCATGCTGGCCGTCATCAACCTGCTTTTATCCACAACCACCATGCCGAAAATACTGAGCATCTTCTGGTTTAATTCCAGGGAGATTAGCTTTAATGCCTGCCTGGTGCAGATGTTTTTCCTTCAGTTGTTCTGCACCCTGGAGTCTGCTGTACTGCTGGCCATGGCCTTCGACAGGTATGTGGCCATCTGCAATCCCCTGAGATATGCCACCATCCTGACCAATTCAGTGATAGCAAAGATTGGGCTGGCGGCTTTGGCCCGGGCTGTTCTGCCAGCGGTCCCCCTGCCCTTCCTCCTCAGGAGGCTGCCCTACTGCGGGTCCCACGTCATCTCCCATTGCTACTGTGAGCACATGGCCGTGGTGAAGCTGGCCTGTGCCGACACCAGGTTCAATAATGTCTATGGGATCATCATAACTGTCTTCATTGCGGGGTTGGATCTGATGTTCATCGTCCTGTCATACGTCAAGATCCTGAGGGCTGTCTTGAGCCTGGCGTCGAAGGAAGAGCAGCTCAAGGCTTTTGGCACCTGTGGCTCCCACTTTTGTGCTATCTTAGTATCCTACATCCCCGTGGTTCTCTCCTCAACAGTACACAGGTTCGGGCGCCATGTCACTCCGCACGTACACATCCTGCTCGCCAATTTCTACCTCCTCTTTCCTCCAATGATGAACCCCATCGTGTATGGTGTGAAAACCAAACAGATTCGTGACCGGGTGCATCTCCTGTTCCGAGGGAAAAGCTTCTAGGCTGAGCAGGAGGGGGCTGCTGAGCGATCAGGAAGCAGAGGAGGCAGGAGAGGTTTTCTGAGTAACTTAGACCGCATTCCTGTGGGGGCTTTGTGTACGCTGGGATGGGAACTACACCTCTGACTACACGAGCTTAGTGCTGCTGTCCAGAAGGTGATGTTGGCCATGACCTTGTGCTCACTCGGCCCTGTGTGTGGAGTGTGAAGGAGCATGAAGAGGAGTGTGAAGGCTCCTGGCACCTGCTCTTGCTTTGCTGGAACATCTGGGCTTTATTACTGACACACCCAGCCACAGCCACGGACATGCATGCTGCAGGAACAAATGTTGTATCTGCCCCTGAAGTTCAGTCAGCTCTGAGATGCAGCAACACACGAGGGGCCATTTAGGCACCAGAATAAGTGCTGAGTGCTGGGCTCTTCTGTCTCAAACATGCCACGACTGCTGGGTGCCAACCTTTTTGTTGTTGTTGTTGTTGTGAATCTGGCCTTAGTTGTGGTGTCTGAACATTTGAGAGTCTATCTCAAGTTGTTTAACCCTATCACACAGCAGCACAGTGCACCAGGTTGAGAGAGGGGGGCGAGGAAGTGTGTGTCTGCCTCTAAGAGCACTTTGGAACTCCCCAAATCCTTACCAGAGCGATCTCAGGCACAAAGTATTCAATGTTCACTTTCTGATACTGATGATAAATAAATGAAACAGAGTTTGTGTGTGTGTGTGTGTGTGTGTGCGTGCATGTGTGTGTGTGTGTGTGTGTGTGAATAACATACTCGGGAAAATGTCTTGCTCTACTTTGATATCACCTTTGTTCCTGTTGCCTAATATATGCTGGATAGCATATAGATATATATTACATTAATAATCTGTATTTCCTTCACCATATATATATACTAGTTGTACGCATTAAGTACCAATAACATTAACCACAAATATAATAAAAAAGAACTATATAAGTTAAAAAAAGAACTTGATAAGTTCATGGAGTATAGGTCCATGAATGGCTATTAGCCAGGATGGGCAGGGATGGTGTCCCTAGCCTCTCTTTGCCAGAACCTGGGAATGGGCGGCAGGGGATGGATCACTTAGAATCAGAGAATATTAGGGTGGGAAGAGACCTCAGGAGGTCTGTGACGTTATTGAGATTAACTGTGACAGTACAGACCATTGTTGCAACCAAGATACCTGTAGTAGCACCAAATCTTGTACAAAGAACGTCATGTAAAGTGTCTATGAGGAGGTTATGATTTGCTGGTTATGATTATGCTATCTGTATGCATGTATCATTTTTGTATTTAAAGTTATAGGTATTGACTCTATACTGTCTGTAGTTCAAACTTGTGCTATGCTTCTGGAAGACACCCCAGACAATTTGGCGTCAGCACTGCATAGCCTGCTTGATGGCCAATTAAGGACCATCAGCGATACAACTGACCCATTGAGAGAAGGCAGATACACCTTGTGACTCAGGAAGATGTGCAGAGAGATGCCTATGGAGAGAGAACTCTAAGATTTTTTCTTGCCAGATGATGGATAGCTTGTCTTTGAAACAAAGAAAGCAGAGGCCGCATGGCAAGAGACTATAAAAGGCTGCTGCATCTCCTCCATCTTGTCTTCAATCCTGCTTCTGACCTCTGGAGGAACCTTGCTACAAACTGAACCTCTGAACAAAGGACTGAATGACCCATCCCAGCTGTGGATGTACTCCAGAGTCTTGATTGGAACCTGCTGTTTCTTCCACCACTGCTAGAAGCCTGAACAAAGAACTTTGCCATTACTGTATGTAATTGATTCCATTTAACCAATTCTAGCTCTCATCTATATCTTTTTCCTTTTATGAATAAACCTTTAGATGTTAGATTCTAAAGGACTGGTAACAGCGTGATTTGTGGGTAAGATCTGATTTGTATATTGACCTGGGTCTGGGGCTTGGTCCTATGGGATCAAGAGAACCTTTTTTCTTTTGCTGGGGTATTGGTTTTCATAACCTTTCATCCCCATAACGAGGAAACTGGAGTGTCTAAGGGAATTGCTTGCGTGACTTATGGTTAGCCAGTGGGGTAAAACCAAAGTCCTTTCTGTCTGGCTGGTCTGGGTTGCCTTAGAGGTGGAAGAACCACCAGCCTTGGGCTGTAACTGCCCTGCTCTAAGAAATTTGTCCTGAATTGATACTCTCAGAAGTGTCCCACCAAAGGCAGCATTGTAACCCCTGTCTATTAAGCAGTCACTGACCCATGATTGGACCTTCCCATGACAGCGTTTCTGAAAGTTGGCCGGACTCTGCATTCATCTAGTCTCTGGTGGGGGTTTGTTCCCAGGTGGATCCCCTCGGCTGAGAGCGCTCTGTTCTGAGCTCTCCTGGGCCTCCTCTGGGGCTTTGCACTGTCCCCATAGGAGCCAAGCTGACCCAGCGGTTTGTAGGCAGAGACGCGGGCTGTAACGCAGGTGGGATTTGATCCCCTGAGTCAGCGCTGACACAGTGGCCCCATGTGGGTTTGTGGGGCCCTGTCCTGCACCTGGAGTTGCTTTGTCAATCAGCCAGCAGCAGCTGAGCCCACAGGAATAACTCAGGACTTAGTTGGTCCCAACCGCAGGCCAGAAGGAGCATACCTGGAGGACTGGGTCCAGCGGCTTCCCCTCTGCAGGAGCTGGCAAGGGTGGATTTTGGAAAGCTCCAGTGTCCAGGGCTCCTTTCCAAAGCTCCCCACGCCAGCTAGAAGCAAGAGCAGGGGGAGGTAGGTCAGTCCCTCCTCGCTGGACCCAGACGGACCTTGGCTCCTGACACCATCAGTCATTCAGCTCTGACCCCTGGACACTGGATATTTGCTCTATTCTCACTTGCTCTATTGCCGTTGGCCATTGGTCCCCTCCCCTATGCACACCACCCCTGAGATTCCCACCTCCAATAGCCCCCATTTTCCTTTCTACTCCACTGGCCTTCGGTTTACCCACCCCCTCTCTTGTTCCCAGAATCTCCTCCCCCGTTCCAGTCGCAGTGAGTTTCCCACTTAAATCCTAAGATTGTAATGCACACACAACCCCCTCAGACACAGGCGGAGGGGGTGCGAGCCCCCTGACACAACAGAGGAGAATCGACGTGCTAAAGGCCCGATTGTGGGTGGGTTCAGCATGGCTGTGGAGGGAGGCACAGCCGCTGAGCTCCTGTACAGAGGGAAGGAAACAGGCGCTGTGCAGCCAAGACCCCCTTTGCGAGTGGGCTGGTGACACGGCCAGTTTCCAGGACCATTTCGGAGGCTGGAATTGAAACCACACGGCGGGTTAGTGTCGGCAATGAAAACGCTTTGTCGCTGCAGGTTGCTCCTCTGTGGCTCTCTCGAGTCACAGGTCTATGGACCCCAGAGGATGCAGAATGCCCCTGTCTGCCTTCTCCCATATGGAGAATTGCAGCCCCATCACCCCACCCTCCACCAGCTCCTTGGCCTCCCCAGCTTCATTCACCACAGGATCCAGTTCAAAATGGCCGTCTTTTCCACAGGATTTCTCCTGGGATTTTCTCCAGCTGCGCACTGGACCTTTTCTCTATGCTCATCTCACTGCTGCTTCCCCTCAGAGCTGGACCACAGCTGTACCCCCAGTTCCAGTTCTGGGGACCTGGAAGGAGAACTAGCTCAAAGTCTGAATCACTTTAGTCGACAGCCCAGGAGGGTTTAAACGCAAGAGAAATGGCAGGTTCAGTAGAACCCTGAGATGGGGTCACAAAGGTCTTGATTCACCCCGATGCCTCAGAAGGGGGTAAAGAGCATCTCCTTCTGGGGAGGGGCAGGTGATGGCTGAGCCTTGTGGGAGCACTGAATCAGCATACCCCCAGGGCTCATCCCTCACTTTTGGGGCAGCGTCAGTCAGTTGTGGGGCTGCCCAATGGCTTTTCTGTCCCTCATTCCCATGACGCAGGAACAGTTTCTTGTCTCCCAAGTCTGAAAAGAAAGAGTTAACTCTGTCTGCCAGAGATGGGCGGGGAGGAGAAAGTGGAAGCAGAGATTCCCAGCTGAACTGCAAGACCCCCAAGGGAAGAAGGCGAGATCTCTCACCGTGGCTATAAATCCACCCAAGGCAGGCAGCTGCAGTGAGTGTGTGGACTTCACACAGCCCGTGAGGGAGAGCGAGGCCTTAGGAAAGCAACTGAGCACTGCAGGATTCTGGTGAGTTTGCCCACAGAATCCCATTTGTGTGGGCAAAGGAATTGTACTGGTCTGTCGCCAGAGACGGGTCTGAAGCAGAACCTGAGATCCAAACACACCCACAGTCTGGGCAAGTTCAAAATCTGATCCTAAATCTGCTGCTGTAGATTTTAATTTCCTGTTTCATCTGCGGAGTCGTATTGTGCCCCACCTGATCCAGCTTGGGTGCCTATCGCTAGGCATCTATGGTCTATATTTAGAATGAATGATCTGGTTTTCACCTAAACGAGTAACCTGGTTTTCACCTTAACGAGTGATCTGGTTTTCAATGGGAGCTGATGGATGTTCAGCAGCTTCTAAAACTCAAGCTATGTGCCCAAGCGTGGATGAAGGCAAATACTGTCAACACCCAAGGTTGAGAATGTGGTGCTGAGTGGCTCGTTAGACGTTTCACAGGCAGATTGCCTCTCTTGACTTCAGCATGGAGCTTAGTTCCTTTCTGTTAAAGTGCCTGGAGTCCAAAAGGGGTTAGGGAATGCAGTTTATGTGAAAGAGACTATGTGGATTACGTTTGAGGCTTGCTTTTTAAAAAAACCTGGCCTTCCTTTCTGAAGGCATAATTTGCACCTGGAAATAACCTCCCCCACAAATCATGTGTATAGAGGCCTCCATGCCCACATTAATGCTGGCAGGTCAATGTGCGTGCGAACAAAAATGGAAGGCCCTAAAAGCTAATGATGGGATGGAGCCAGGAGCCATGTGTTAAAATTCCTCCTGCAAATGATTGGGACGTTTGGGGTGATTTTGTTCATTTTCTAGATATGGAGAAGTATTGACCTTCCGATAACACACAGAATGTGCACGGCACTGTACAGACACATGCACGTGCGCGCGCGCACACACACACACTCACACAGATACTCTTTTCATCAACATTAACCCCTCTGAACATTCGGAGGGGGAGATGAAGGACTCGAAACCAAAATATGGACCATTTTTTCCTACCATTTTATGCATCTGTTATGTTAGATACATGCACCTCAGCTCTACCCGATGGTCCATTGTTCCTTGCCTGAGTGGGTCTTGAGGATGGGTGTGAAGCAGGAATGGGTAGTGGACCTATTCAGGGAAGCTGTTCTGTACTTGGGAGGCAGCGTGGGAGAAGCAGACAGGTGGGTGCTCCGTCCCTGGCAGAGTGGAGGGGAGAGGGGACAACAAGAGAAGAGAACAGAGTGGATCAGTAAGGAGCCGGAGCCGCAAAGGGCCCTGAGGAAGAGGACAAGGAGCCTGTGGAGGAATTTCATGCTTTGGAGGTGTGCGAAGGGGCATGTCGACCAGAGTGGAGGATGTTGCCGGAACGAAGGCAGGAGATGAGGAGGGGCTGGAGATGGAGGAAAGTTTTCGTTGTGTAGATAGAAGGATCTTAGGAACATGATGGAGAGTGACGTGGTAGGACTTAGATACGAACTGCGCATGCAGGTAGGAGGGGTCAAAGAAGTCTGCCGGGTTGTAGCCCTGAGTGACTGCGAAGCTGGAGGTGTTGTGAGCAGTGATAGAGATCAGGGAGAGGAGAGGTCTTGGCAACAAAGTCAATGAGTTTGCCCCTCTCCGTTCCCTAGTCCCCAGCGTAAGAGAGAGTAGGCTGGGGTCAGGGTGCTTCCCTTGCAATTCACTCCCTACTCAACCTTGGTCAGAAATACCCTAACCATGTTGCAAAGCCCATATCTACTGTCCCAGTTTCTCACCTGGGCAAGTGTAGGAGTCATGGGCTGGGTCGTGGTGTGAGGGAGGGAAGGGTTTTCCTAAATTCTAGACTATCTGGTTTCGGCTGATTTGCTTGATGTGTTTAGTGGGCTGGGGCCAATCCGGGTTGATCTCGCACAAGTGCCTAACATTCCAAAATAGCAAAATAAATCATTTGAAATCTGAAAGCTGCAGATGTAAATGGAGTACGAAGTTCATTGTGTCTGCCCCAAGCACTCAGGTACCCTGGTGATGGCACTGAAATGAACGCTCTTGATAAGACCAAAGGTAATGCAAAGGCATGTAGGGAAAATTGGAAAGTCTTCTGAAGGAAAGGGTTGGCGTCACAGATCTGATGTGTAGAGCTAACTCCAGACTTAACAGAAGTGGGCGCAGTGCCTGCTGAAATAATAGAATGGTAGATTTTTAAGGCAAGAAGGGTCCCTTGTGGCCATCTAGCCTGACCTCCTGCATATCACAGGCCAAAGAATCCACCCGATGATTCCTGCATGCAGCCCAGTAACTTGTGGTTGAGCTAGAACATCTCTCTGAGAACATCCAATCTCTATTGAAAGTCCCCGAGCCATGGAGAACTTACTACAGCCACTGATGATTCTCTTGAACTGGTTAATTTCATCTTAGTTCCGGTAGCTAAGTAGTATCTTATTCACAGTTTGCACTCTGAACGCTTCAACTTCCAGCCACTAGAGCTTGTTATGCCTTTGCCTACCAGATTCAAGAGACCTCCAGTAGCTGATATCACATCACTTTGTGATGTGGATATCATATCACATATGATATGATATCATATCACATCACTTACACCCCTGGATCCAGGCATTCGTTAATTTGAACTTCTCAATATTTACCACCCAACCAATGTTTCTATCAGCTCCAGACCTTGTCATCCACTCCCAATGGAGTTGCACCCCGTGAGCCAGAGGGGAGTGCGGCATCTCACGTGTGTCTAGTGTCTGTTCATCCCATCTCCTATGTTTTATTGACAGGACCGACATTGAAGTGAAAGTTGCAGAGGATGATCCTGCAGGACAACCTGTCAGCTTCCAATGGCACAGGCTCTGATCCATCCATGTTCTTCCTGACGGGCATCCCAGGGCTGGAAGCTCTGCACCTCTGGATCTCCATCCCCTTCTGCTCAATGTTCAGCGTGGCCCTTCTAGGAAACTGCACCCTCTTGTATGTTATCAAGACAGAGCCCTCCCTACACAAGCCCATGTTCTATTTCCTCGCCATGCTGGCCATCATCGAACTGGTTTTATCCACTACCATCATGCCGAAAATACTGAGCATCTTCTGGTTTAATTCCAGGGAGATCAGCTTTAATGCCTGCCTGGTGCAGATGTTTTTCCTTCACTCGTTCTCTGCCCTGGAGTCTGCTGTGCTGCTGGCCATGGCCTTCGACAGGTACATGGCCATCTGCAACCCCCTGAGATATGCCACCATCCTGACCAATTCAGTGATAGCAAAGATCGGGCTGGCGGCTTTGGCCCGGGCTGTTCTGTTCATGGTCCCCGTGATCTTCCTGCTCAGGAGGCTGACCTACTGCGGGTCCCACGTCATCTCCCATTGCTACTGCGAGCACATGGCCTTGGTGAAGCTGGCCTGTTCCGACACCAGGTTCAATAACCTCTATGGGATCATCGTAACTGTCTTCATTGTGGGGCTGGATTCGATGTTCATCGTCCTGTCATACGTCAAGATCCTCAGGGCTGTCTTGAGCCTGGCATCCAAGGAAGAGCAACTCAAGGCTTTCAGCACCTGTAGCTCCCACCTTTGTGCCCTCTTAGTATCCTACATCCCCGTGGTTCTCTCCTCAACAATACACAGGTTCGGGCACCATGTCACCCCGCATGTACACATCCTGCTGGCCAATTTCTACCACCTCTTTCCTCCCATTGTGAACCCTATCGTGTATGGTGTCAAAACCAAACAGATTCGTGACCGGGTGCTTCTCCTGTTCCGAGGGAAAAGCTTCTAGGCTGAACAGGAGGAGGCTGCTGAGCGATCAGGAGCAGAGGATGCAGGAGAGGTTTTATGAGTAACTTAGACAGCTTGCTTGTCGGGGCTTTGTGTGTGCTGGGATGGGAACTCCACCTCTGACTCACATGGAGCAATACACCGTCCCCGGCACGAGCTTAGCGCTGCTGGCCGGAAGGTGAGCTTGGCCGTGACCTTGTCCTCACTCTGCCCCATGTGTGGAGTGTGAAGGAGTGTGAACAAAAGTGTGAAGGCTCCTTGCACCTGCTCTTGGTTTGCTGGAACATCTGGCCTTTATTACTGACACACCCAGTCACAGCCACGGACGTGCGTGCTGCAGGAACAAATGCTGTATCTGCCCCTGAAGTTCCATCAGCTCTGAGATGCAGCAACTCACCAGGGGCCATTTAGGCACCAGAATAAGTGTTGAGTCCTGGGCTCTTCTGTCCCAAACGTGCCACGACTGCTGGGTGCCAACCTTTTCTTGTTTTTGTTTTTGTAAATCTGGCCTTAGTTGTGGTGTCTGAACATTTGAGAGTCTATACTCAGTTGTTTAACCCTACCACACAGCAGCACAGTGCCCAGATTGAGAGAGGAGGTCGAGGAAGTGTGTTTCTGCCTCAAAGAGGACTTTGAAACTCCCCATATCCTTACCAGAGCGATCTCAGGCACAAGTATTCAATGTTCACTTTCTGATACTGATGATAAATAAATGAAACAGAGTATTATTTGTGTGTGTGTGTGTGTGTGAATAACATACACGGGAAAATGTCTTGCTCTACTTTGCTATCACCTTTATTCCTGTTGCCTATATATGGTGGACAGAATATAGATATATATATTACATTAATAATCTGTATTTTCTGCACAATATATATACTAGTTGTACGCATTAAGTACCAGTAACATTAACCACAAATATAATAAAAAAGAACTATATAAGTTAAAAAAAGAACTTGATAAGTTCATGGAGTATAGGTCCATGAATGGCTATTAGCCAGGATGGGCAGGGATGGTGTCCCTAGCCTCTGTTTGCCAGAACAACAAGGTTCCTCAAGAGGGGACCTTGAAGGAGAACTAGCTCAATGTCTGAATCACTTTACTCGAGAGCCCAGGAGGGTTTAAACGCAAGAGAAATGGCAGGTTCAGTAGAACCCTGAGATGGGGTCACAAGGGTCTTGATTTACCCCGATGCCTCAGAAGGGTGTAAAGAGCATCTCCTTCTGGGGAGGGGCAGGTGATGGCTGAGCCTTGTGGGAGTAGTGAATCAGCATGACCCCAGGGCTCATCCCTCAATTTTTGGGCAGCGTTAGTCAGTTGTGGGGCTGCCCCATGGATTGCACACACCCAGGGCTGTAGCAGCCATCTTCTGGATGGATTTCCTATTTGTAGGGGCCTTTGGGCCTGCATTATGCCATGAAAACCTGCGTCTCCTGGGAGTTAACCGAGGTCAGTGTGTGTAGATGACAACTGTCATGAGAACATAAGATCAGCCTTACTGGGTCAGACCAATGATCCATCTAGCCCAGTATCCTGTCATCCAACAGCGGCCAGTGCCAGGTGCTAGAGAGGAAATGAACAAAAAAGGGCAATTTTGAGTGATCCATCCCTTGAGGGTTTGAGCCTCTATTATGGTGTTTTTAAATAACTTCCATGCAGCTTGCAGGCATTTGTGACTGTTCCTTGTAATTGAAGTTTAACTAGCTTCCTCATTTTTCTGTAGTTCCCTTTTTTGAAGTTAAATGCTACTATGGTGGGCTTCTTTGGTGTTGCCCTCCTACGAAGAGCACTGGAGAATGAACTGTAGTGATCAGTTCTGCAATGGCTATGGGATCATGGTCTAGGAGGGACCGAAAATGGCTTTTCTGTCCCTCATTCCCACGACGCAGGAACAGTTTCCTTTCTCCCAAGTCTGAAAAGAAAGAGTTAACTCTGTCTGCCAGAGATGGGCAGGGAGGAGAAAGTGGAAGCAGAGATTCCCAGCTGAACTGTGAGACCCCCCCCCCCCCCCGGGGAGGAGGCGAGTTCTCTCACTGTGGCTATAAATCCACCAAGGCAGGCAGCTGCGGTGAGCATGTGGACCTCACACAACCCGTGAGGGAGAGCGAGGCCCTAGGAAAGGATCTGAGCACGGCAGGATTCTGGTGAGTTTGCCCACGGAATCCCATTGGTGTGGGCAAAGGAATTGTACTGGTCTGTCGCCAGAGACGGGTCTGAAGCAGAGCCTGAGATCCAAACACACCCACAGTCTGGGCAAGTTCAAAACCTGATCCCAATTCTGCTGCTGTAGATTTTAATTTCCTGTTTCATCTGCGGAGTCGTATTGTGCCCCACCTGATCCAGCTTGGGTGCCTATCGCTAGGCATCTATGGTCTATATTTAGAATGAATGATCTGGTTTTCACCTAAACGAGTGATCTGCTTTTCAAGGGAAGTGATAGATGTTCAGCAGCTTCTAAAACTCAAGCTATGTGCCCAAGCGTGGATGAAGGGAAATACTGTCAACACCCAAGGTTGAGGATGTGGTGCTGAGTGCCTCTTTAGATGTTTCACAGGCAAATTACCTCTCTTGACTTCAGCCTTGGTCTTTGTTCCTTTCTGTTAAGGTGCTTGGAGTCCAAAAGGGGTTATGGAATGCCGTTTATGTGAAAGAGACTATGCGGATTACGTTTGAGGCTTGAACAATGAGGAGTCCTTGTGGCACCTTAGAGACTAACAAATTTATTTGGGCATAAGCTTTCGTCGTCTATCACGCATGGAGTGAAAAATACAGTAAGCAGGTAGATATATTACAGCACATGAAATGATGGGAATTGCCTTACCAAATGGGTGGTCAGTGCTAACGTGGCCAATTCAGTCAGAGTGGATGTGGCCTGTTCCCCATAGTTGAGAAGAAGAGGCGAATATCAACAGAAGGATGATGCACCTAATGAAGTGGGTTATAGTCCACGGAAGCCTATGCCCAAATTAATTTGTTAGTCTCTAAGGTGCCACAAGGACTCCTTGTTGTTTTTGCTCTTACAAACTAACATGGATACCCCTCTGAAATTTGAGGCTTGCTTTTAAAAAAAACTGGCCTTCCCTTTTGAAGGCATAATTTGCACGTGGAAATAACCGACCCCATAGATCAGGTGTGTAACTGCTGCTGTGCCCACATTCCTGCTGGCAGATCATTGTGGGTGCAAACAAAGGTGGAAAGCCCTAAAAGGTAATGATGGGATGGAGCCAGGAGCCATTTGTTAAAATTCTTCTAGCAAATGATTGGGACGTTTGGGGTGATTTTGTTCATTTTCTAGATATGGAGAATTATTGACTTTCGGATAGCACTCAGAATGGGCAAGGCTCTGTACACACACTGTACACAAACACACAGACACTCACACCTGCATGCGCACACACAAATACTTTTTTTCATTGACATTAAGCCCTCTTTCATATGGAGGGGGAGATGAAGGAATACAAACCAAAATATGGACCATTTTTTCCTACCATTATATGCATCTGTTATGTTAGATACACGCACATCAACTCTACCCGATGGTCCATTGTCCCTTGGCCGAGTGGGTCTTGAGGATGGGTGTGAAGCAGGAATGGGGAGTGCGCCGGTTCAGGGAGGCTGTTCTGTACTTGGGAGGCAGCGTGGGAGAAGCAGACAGGTGAATGCTCCGTCCCTGGGAGAGTGGAAGGGAGAGGGGACAACACGAGTAGAGAACAGAGTGGCTCAGTATGGAGACGGAGCTGCAAAGGGCCCTGAGGAAGAGGACAAGGAGCCTGTGGAGGGATTTCCTGCTTTGGAGGTGTGAGAAGAGGCATGTGGACCACAGTGGAGGATGTTGCCAGAACCAAAGCTGGAGATGTTGAGGGGCTGGAGATGGAGGAGAGTTTTTGTTGTGTAAACAGAAGGGTTGGATCTTAGGAACATGATGGAGAGTGACGTGGCAGGGAGGGGAGGGATAGCTCAGTGGTTTGAGCATTGGCCTGCTAAACCCAGGGTTGTGAGTTCAATCCTTGAGGGGGCCATTTAAGGATCTGGGGCAAAAATTGGGGATTGGTCCTGCTTTGAGCAGGGGGTTGGACTAGATGACCTCCTAAGGTCCCTTCCAACTCTGATGATCTATGATTCTATGATTCTATGACTTGGATATGCCCTGTAGACGCAGGTCGGAGGGATCAAAGTCTTCTGCCGGGTTGTAGCCCTGAGTGACGGCGAGGGTGGAGGTGTTGTCAGCAGTGATAGAGATCGGGGAGAGGAGAGGGCTTGGCAACAAAGGCAATGAGTTGACCCTACTCCCCAGCGTAAGAGAGAGTAGGCTGGGGTCAGGGTGCTTCCCTTGGAATTCTCTCCCTACTCAACCTTGGTCAGAAATACCCTATCCAGGTTGCAAAGCCCATATCTACTGTCCCAGCTTCTCACCTGGGCAAGTGTAGGAGTCATGGGGTGGGTCGCGATCTAAGGGAGGGAAGGTTTTCCTAAATTCTAGACTATCTGGTTTCAGCTGATTTGCTTAATATCTTTTGTGGGCTGGGGCCAATCCGGGTTGATCTCGCACAAGTGCCTAACATTCCAAAATAGCAAAATAAATCATTTGAAATCTGAAAGCTGTGGATGTAAATGGAGTACGAAGTTCATTGTGTCCCCCACAAGTGCTCAGGTACCCTGGTGATGGCACTGAAAGGAACGCTCATGATAACACCTTCAGTAGTTGGTATCTTATTACTTTGAACTTACATCTCTGGATCCAGGCTTTTTTTAATTTGAGCTTCTTAATATTTACCACCCAATAAATGTTTCTATCAGATCATCTTGTCATCCATTTCTGATGGAGTTGCACCCCGTGAGCCAGAGGGGAGTGCGGCATCTCACGTGTGTACAGCGTTTGTTCATCCCATCTCCTATGTTTTATTGACAGGACAGACGTTGAGGTGAAACTTGCAGAGGATGATCCTGCAGGGCAACCTGTCAGCTTCCAATGGCACAGGCTCTGATCCATCCATGTTCTTCCTGACGGGCATCCCGGGGCTGGAAACTCTGCACCCCTGGATCTCCATCCCCTTCTGCTCAATGTTCAGCGTGGCCCTTCTAGGAAACTGCACCCTCTTGTATGTTATCAAGACAGAGCCCTCCCTCCACAAGCCCATGTTCTATTTCCTCGCTATGCTGGCCATCATTGATCTGGTTTTATCCACAACCACCGTGCCAAAAATACTGAGCATCTTCTGGTTTAATTCCAGGGAAATCAGCTTTAATGCCTGCCTGGTGCAGATGTTTTTCCTTCACTCATTCTCTACCCTGGAGTCTACTCAGCTGCTGGCCATGGCCTTCGACAGGTATGTGGCCATCTGCAACCCCCTGAGATATGCCACCATCCTGACTAATTCAGTGATAGCAAAGATCGGGCTGGCGGCTTTGGCCCGGGCTGTTCTGCTAACCGTCCCTCTGCCCTTCCTTGTCAGGAGGCTTCCCTACTGCAGATCCCACATCATCTCCCATTGCTACTGCGAGCACATGGCCATGGTGAATCTGGCCTGTGCCGACACCAGGTTCAATAACCTCTATGGGATCATTGTAACTGTCTTCATTGTGGGGCTGGATCTGATGTTCATCATCCTGTCATATGTCAAGATCATAAGGGCTGTCTTAAGTCTTGCGTCCAAGGAAGAGCAACTCAAGGCGTTCGGCACCTGTGGCTCCCACCTTTGCGCCATCTTAGTATTCTACATCCCCGTGGTTCTCTCCTCAACAATACACAGGTTCGGGCGCCATGTCACCCCGCACGTACACATCCTACTGGCCAATTTCTACCTCCTCTTTCCTCCCATGATGAACCCCATCGTGTACGGTGTGAAAACCAAACAGATTCGTGACCGGGTGCTTCTCCTGTTCCGAGGGAAAAGCTTCTAGGCTGAGCAGGAGGGGGCTGCTGAGCGATCAGGAAGCAGAGGAGGCAGGAGAGGTTTTCTGAGTAACTTAGACCGCATTCCTGTGGGGGCTTTGTGTACGCTGGGATGGGAACTCCACCTCTCTCTCACAGGGAGCAATACACCGTCCCCTACCCGAGCTTAGTGCTGCTGGCTGGAAGGTGATCTTGGCCATGAGCTTGTCCTCACTCTGCCCCATGTGTGGCGTGTGAAGGAGTGTGAAGGGGAGTGTGAAGGCTCCTTGCACCTGCTCTTGGTTTGCTGGAACATCTGGCCTTTATTACTGACACACCCAGCCACCGCCACGGACGTGCGTGCTGCAGGAACACATGTTGTATCTGCCCCTGAAGCTCAGTCAGCTCTGAGATGTAGCAACACACGAGGGGCCATTTAGGCACCAGAATAAGTGCTGAGTGCTGGGCTCTTCTGACCCAAATGTGCCACCATGGAAGCTGCTGGGTGCCAACCTTTTTTGTGTTTGGTAAACCTAGCCTTATTTGTGGTGTCTGAACATTTGAGAGTCTACCCTAGTTGTTTAACTCCACCACACAGCAGCACAATGCACCAGATTGGGAGAGGGGGGCAAGGAACGGTGGATCTGCCTCAAAGAGCACTTCAAAAATCCCCAAATTCTTACCAGAGTCATCTCAGGCACAAAGTATTCGAAGTTCACTTTCTGATACTGAAAACAACTAAATGAAACAGAGTAGTGGGTGTGTACATTTACTTAACTCAGCATTTGGCACAAGCAGAAAGGAAATTTGTCAAAATGTGTATCTTGTAAGTCTTTAAACCATGATTTGAGGACTTCAATAGCTGAGACATAGGTGAGAGGATTATTCCAGGAGTGGGTGGGTGAGATTCTGTAGCCTGCATTGTGCAGGAGGTCAGACTAGATGATCATAATGGTCCCTTCTGACCTTAAATCTATGAGTCTATGAGTCTATAAATATAAATAATAGCAGCTGAAATTTGTGCCTGGGGGAGCGTAGCGTCTGTGTAAGGTGAATAGCCCCACGGGCCGACTCTTTGGAGACTGTTATTGTACCGAACCTTTTTCCTGCACCATATTAATCCACTTGCCTCAAATTGGTTATTTGGGTCTTGCGTATATTTCATAACAAAATAATAAACCAAAGTGTGGTCAAATTATACAATTTATCAACAATTCCAGATAGTTTGAATAACCGCCCATAGATATCACTGCAGAGATCCTATGGCCCATTTTTCCTGGAAAAGTTCTGATTTCTGGCACCCTCTGGGGTAGAATAAAGAGGAATGGTCCCTCGGCCCTCCATGACATAGCTCCGCCATGGCTCCGCACCCTTGCCTGAGGCCCTTTCCCCAAGGTGCTAGGGGGGCATGGGCAGAGTTTGGAGGACTATGGGGATGCTGCCCGCCAAACTTCATATGTTTCTATTGGGGGGGCCACAATTTAAAGTTTCAGCTGTCCCCCCTGAACTGCTAGAGTTACAGCCCCCACCCTGGGCAGGCCCCCTGCCAGCCGCAAGGCACCCAACACCGCCATGCACAACTGGGAAGTGGACAGCGATGAGGAGACCTGTGCCAGGCATCGGCCCGGGCTCCCTGATGGTGGAGCTGTGTCCAGTGATGGCCCCTGCCCAGGGCCGGAGGAGCCCAGTGTCTCCAGCGAGTGGCAGAGGGCAAAGTGGAGCTGCCGGGGCTGGGCGAGGAGAAGGGTTCTGCACCGAGAGGAGGTGGTTCCCAGGTGGCTGGAGGGTTCCTGGCTGTTCCTGCTCCGAGCCCCCGCACCCCATGATCTGTGGCTGTTGGGCCCCCTGGAGTATCAGCCCTGCTGCCCCCCAGGGACTGGGGCTGGGCGTGATCTGGACCAACACAGGTAACAGCCGGGGCTGGCACGAGTGTGTCCCTCTGCCCAGCACTGGTGGCCCCTGTGTCCTTCCCTCGTTCCCGGGCGGGGGGTGACTGTGAGGTGCACTAGGTTACTGGGTGGTGCCTGCGGCAGGGCTGCCAGGTGATGACAGGGTTGTTGCCAGGTGTCCGGTTTTTGAGCAGAATGTCCGGTCGGAAAGGGAAGGTGTCAGCATCCGGACAGCGCCGCTGCAGTCACCCACCTCTGCCACCGGGGGGCAGGAAGAGCAGCAGCTGCGGCTGGAGCCCACAGGGACCGTGCTGCTCCCGGACTAAAGTAGGTACCAGCACCGGCAGGGGGTGGGACGGGTGGTCACCTGTCTGACCCCTCCCCGCCCGCTGTACCCTGATTTCCCCCCCACGCTGCTGGGAATGGAGCTGCAGCCAGCGGCCGAGGCTGGGGGCTGGCACAGGGCCAGGAATGGAGCAGCCGGGACTTCATCTGGGCGTGGAGCCCTGCCGAGGCTAGGGATGGGGTTAGGCATAGGGCCGGTAGCCAGGGATATGGCTGGGAGTGGGACCAGAGGAGACCTGGGGGCGGGAGGAGGCTGTGTGGCACCGCCCTCCCCATCCCCCGTGGGGGCTGGCCCGGGTCCTGCCATGCCTCACCGGACTTTCCTCCATGCCCCCCTAGGGGAGCGCGCCCCACAGTTTGGGGATCTCTGCTCTAATTGTAAACATCATTATTAGAAACTGTAGGTTATAAATGTGCAAACCAGTTGGTCAGAAGGCAAATATGAGAAAAGTGTTTGCACAAGAAGAACCACGTGTCACCTCATTTAATTGGTACTGAAATAGTTATGACGAGTTACCCTCCCAGGCTTTGCTTCTCTATCCTGTGTCCTATACGTTTGCTGGTGTCCAATACGTTCGCCACTAGCAACATGTGGCTAATAGGCTATTGAATTGTGACTAATTTAAGTGGCTTTTTTATAATGTGGCTTAATGTGGCTTTTTTATAATGAGGCTAATAAGTAAAATTCAAAACCACAAGTGTGGCTAGCAGTGTGGCAAGCATCAAATTTCTACTGGACACCACGTAAACGATCTTGACCTGGGATAAAATCATTTGTAACTCAACGTCTTAAATACACCCCCTTGTGCCCACTAAACACTGACACCAGCTTAACTCTAGAGGGCAGTGTCAAGTGGTACAAGGTTCAATTACATACAAGAGGGCGTCTTCTCTTTTGGAAACAAAAGAAGGGATTTCAGACCCGACGAGGGTTTTTAATGGAATTTGGCAACATCAGAACAACAAAACTCTGCTCTCAAGTGTTCTGAGGGCCGGCGAGTGGATTGAAGACACTCTTCTGAGAGGTTCCCGGCTAATTTAGTGTATTCCCCACATCCCCACTTCTTTGGATTTCTGAATTCCGGGTCCCTGTGCAAAACCTGAACAAACACCAGGGTGACCCCACAGTAGCCCAGCACTGCAGGCCTCGGTAGGCGTGGAATTTGTCCTCCAAAAGTGGCCTTGTTGTCCTGGCTGGAGCTGCCCCCCAAATATCGAAGTTAAATTATGCCTATGCAGCAGGGCCCTTCTTCCTACCCAAAGAGGAAGTGCTAGCAGTTGCAATTGTGTAGTGTTCCTGCTTATGTTCCACCTCAGAGCTGGCTGCATGTCTGCAATGGGTGAGTGGGTCTGTCTAGAATGACTTTCGGAGGGTTGTTCGGGATAAAAGAGACTGTGTGCATGTAAGATGTCATTATCCATCTCTTTCCCAAACCAGTGTCTAGTTGTCTTCTTATTCAAGTCCAAGCAGAGCCCCAACACACAGGGCGGAGTCTTGCACATTGTGTGTGCACTTTTGCACTGGCCAATTTAGGTATGTAAATCCCCTGGGACACATGTTGGTTGGGGGGATTTGCACACTTTTTGTAGACGCGTGCAATATGGCCTACATTGCATGCACTCTGCTGAGGGCTTGACCCGCACTTTTTCATGTAGATGTCGATATGAACAGCCACCCAAGAGGGAAGAAATGGGTTAATCCACATTCACCCCTTGCTGGACTCCCTAGGCCCCAAAGCACGTGTACCACTATAATGACCCAAGTCTCTCAACTCTCACCTGGGGAGTAAAGTCAGCAGGGTGTCGTTAGGAGATATAAATACTCTCACTCAGTTGATCCTGGCTGAGTGGAGAGTCCTGCAGCTTGTGTGTGACTTCAGCATGTGCTGAGAGGGAAGAAGACGCAGCCAGGGGTCAGGTGAGCTGGGGCACTTTATATTAAAGCTAATCAAGGATCTTTCTAAATATTGGATTTTTAAAGCAAATGAAAAGCTTTGAGCCAAATCTGCTGTCAGTCACACTGGTGTAAAACTGGAATGATTCTGGATTTACACTGATATCAGTGAGAGCAGAGTGAGGTTGGTCATTTAGAAGGGAACTATTTCGTTCCATCAAAAAACAAACAAACAAACAAACAAACAAACAAACAAACAAACAAACAAACAAACAAACAAATGATGTTAAGAAACCACTGAGTATTCAAAAAATCAGAGATGTTTGGGTTAGACACACACAGAGCTAAAGTTCTCTCCCCTTGTACAGTTGCCTTGTGAGAGACTCTTGTGTGTCTGTTTTATCATGGCAGATTTCAGTCTGTGGGACATGTGTTTTGGCAGAGGGACAAGTAATGATTAGGACAGGGCAGTCCTATAAAACGATCTTGATCGCTTGCTAAACTGGGCTCCCTTTGAACAAGGTGCACTTGATTACAAATGAAGGTGAGGTCCTACATCGAGGAACCAGGACCGTAGATCACACTTACAGGATGGGGCCTATGTTTTAGAAAGCACCGACTCAAAAAAGAACTCGGGAGTCACGATGTATAACGAGATGTACATAGAATCATAGAATCTCAGGGTTGGAAGGGTCCTCACGAGGTCATCTAGTCCAACCCCCTTCTCATAGTAGGACCAATCCCAACTAAATCATCCCAGCCAGGGCTTTGTCAAGCCTGACATTAAAAACCTCTAAGGAAGGCGATTCCACCACCTCCCTAGGTAACCCATTCCAGTGCTTCACCACCCTAGTAGTGAAAACGTTTTTCCTAATGTCCAACCTAAACCTCCCCCTCTGCTACTTGAGACCATTACTCCTTGTTCTGTCATCTTCTACCACTGAGAACAGTCTAGATCCATTATCTTTGGAACCCCCTTTCAGGTAGTTGAAAGCAGCTATCAAATCCCCCCTCATTCTTCTCTTCTGCAGGCTAAACAATCCCAGTTCCCTCAGCCTCTCCTCATAAGTCATGTGCTCCAGCCCCCTAATCATTTTTGTTGTCCTCCTGTGGACTCTTTCCAATTTATCTACATCTTTCTTGTAGTGTGGGGCCCAAAACTGGACACAGTAGTCCAAATGAGGCCTCACCAGTGCCGAATCACCCATAGCTATCATTGCAGAGATCCTATGGCCCATTTTCCCTGGGAAACTTCTGATTTCTGGCACCCTGTGGACATAAAGAGAAATGGTCCCTCCATGACATAGCTCCACCATGGCTCCCCACCTGTGGATGAGGAGGGGAGAATGGGCAGAGTTTGTAGGACTATGGGGGGCACTGGCCCCCAGACTGCATACATTGACAAGGTCATGGCCAAGATCATCTTCCGGCCAGCAGCACTAAGTTTGTGTAGGGGATGGTGTATTGCTCCCTGTGAGTTGGAGCAGGAGTTCCCATCCCAGCATAGACAAAGCCCCCACAGGAATGCTGTCTAATTTACTCAGAAAACCTCTCCTGCCTCCTCTGCTTCCTCATCGCTCAGCAGCCCCCTCCAGCTCAGCCTAGAAGGTTTTACCTCAGAATAGGAGATACACTTGGTCATGAGTCTATTTGTCTTCATATCCTACACGATGGGCTTCATCATGGGAGGAAAGAGGAGGTAGAAATTAGAAAGCAGGATGTATATGTGCGGGGCTACCTGGTGGCTGAACCTGTGAATTATTGAGGAGAGAACCACTAGGGTGTAGACCACTAAGATGGCGCAAAGGTGGGCAACACAGGTGCCGACAGCCTTGAAATAAGCACATAAACTGAGTACACATGGAGACTGCAGGGCGGATGCGGGGGTATATCATGGGTAGGCTGCAGAGAGGACACTGTGGGTAGGTGACCTGGAGGAAAAAGAGGCCATTTCTGCAGGGATCATCCAGGTGAGTGCTGACCTCTTTGTTTCAGGTGGTTTTCTCTGCCAGCCAGTAGAAATCAGAACGACAGTAGAACCAGGAAACCCAGACCTCACTGAATTGACAGTCCCATATGAATTCCCAGACATATTCGGAGACACAGGATTTTTGTCTGAACGTGGCGAAATACAAAGCTCATGTTGCATGCCTTGACTGAGGCCCGGTTATTTCCTTAGGGTTCTGGCTGAGGTACATGCTTTGTAATTCAGAAATCCAGAGAAGAGGGGATGTGGGGAATGCACTAAATGAGCCGGGAGCCTCTCAGAAGAGTCCTAAATGAGCACTAAAGAAGAGCACTAAATGAGTCCACTCGCCTGGCCCTCAGAACAATTCAGAGCAACATTTTGTTGTTCTGATGCTAAAAAACCCTCGTCGGGTCTGAAATCTCTTCTTTTGTTTTCAAAAGAGAAGACGCCATCTTGTGCGTAATTCAACCTTATACCACTAGACACTGCCCTCTAGAGTTAAGCTGGTGTCAGTGTTTAGTGGGCACAAGGGGGTGTTTTTAAGCTGTAGAGTTACAAGCGACTTTATCCTCGGTCAATATAGTTCACAGGATAGAGAAGCAAAGCCTGGGAGGGTAACTCATCATAACTGTTACGGTGCCAATTCTGGGAGGTGACTTTGCCACTGTTTTTAGTCACACGTGGTTCTTGTACAAACACTTTTCTGATTTTTGCCTTCTGATCAACTGGTTTGTACCTTTATAACCTACAGTTTCTAATAACGACATTTACAGCTAGAGCAGAGATCCCCAAACTGTGGGGTTTGCTCGCCTAGGGGGGCGTGGAGTCATGTCCGGGGGTGGGGCATGGCAGGGCCCGTGACAGCCACCATGGGGGCTGGGGAGGGAGCACCACCCAGCCGATTCCTGCTCCCAGCTCTGTTGAGGTCCTGCCCCGAGCCGTGTCCCTGGCTCCCAGTGCCGCCCCTGTCCCTGTCCCTAGCCTCGGCAGGGCTCCGCACCAGGCTGAGGTCGTGGCTGCTCCATTCCTGGCTCTGTGCCAGGCCCCAGCCTCAGCCACTAGCCATGGCTCAATTCCCAGCCTGGTGGCAAGGCCAGGAGCGGAGCTGCACCTGGCCATGGGCCCACTGCTGGCCCCCACCACAGCCCAGCTACAGCTCCGCTCCCACCCCCAGCCTCGTCCCCTGGCCACGACTCCACTCCCAGCCCCAAACCCACCCCTAGCTGCGGCCCCAGCCTGAGGCCCCACATCCCTGTTCACATTGCCGCCCCCCCCCCCCGAGAGCTGCATCTCCATTCCCAGCTCAGCTCTAGGGGGTGGGACGTGGGGGTTCGGACAGAGGTTGGGGGTGGTGTGACCCTCAAATTTTGGGAACCACTGAATTAGAGACTTCTTTCAAATAGTCTATGAAAGGCAGAAATCACCCGAATTCACATTTATAGCTTATTTCAAACATAATATAAAGAAAACTAGTATAGATGTTTAGAAGCAAAGTAAAAACTGTAAAACTACATTCTGGATACTGTGCAGGCAGAGAGGGAGATCACAGATGTTTTATAGAGAAAGAGGTGTCATCTTAGCTACACGCGTTAGATTGGCATTCATTCACTGCTTGAAGCCAGAGCTTTCTTAAAGAGTTTATTTAACTAGCTTAAATCTTCATTTCATAAAGCAAGCAAGTAAAAGTGTTCACGTGGGGTATAACCCTGGACAGGAAAGACAGTAGCATGTATATGAATCCTAGGCAAAGAGCCTGGAAGCAAGCGAACTTAGATTTCAAACGTTCTGATGCACAGAGATACAAGAAGGGTTCAGTCAGGTGGCTTGTTTAACTATTTTATGAGTCTTCTCTCTCCCGCTTCCTCTGGAAGACTTTTCTTATGATTTTTTCGTGTTGATTTTCCCCTCTAACATAAAATACAAATTTTGATGAGACCTCATTTTACTCTTTATTTCTGGAAATAAAACACAGCTCAGAGCTCATATTATTTTAGCCCTGTACACTGGTTTCACGAGTAATTAGGGACCCCCTTTCAAAACACATAAGAACAAATACAAATATTTGAAATATGAATATTAGACATTCTCCGTCTCTCCCCTCTCCATGCCCCTAACGCACAGAGACTTGAAATGAACTGATTCTCCAGACCACGATGGCATAGACCAGGTCTACAGTACAGAGGTTTTTTGGCACAGCTCTGAAAAATACACACCCCTGATAGACATAACCGTGGCAGGAAATACCTCTGTGTAGACACAACTGTGACACTGCACCCCAAAGCAACTCATATTTACCACGGTGATAGAATTATTACATGTTTTGTACAAAGTAGGCCTTGTGAGATATCATTATAAAAGTCTTGATCTGCTAAACATTAGTATCTTGGTGGATTGTATGTGCAATCATTATATGTGAAGCTATGAAATCTTGTTATGGGAGTTACTAAAATCTGATGTGAGGCTGGAAACACCTAAAACTAGCCTTTCAGGTACAACAATGGAGTAGCCAGCCAGTGTTAAGTGCTGTCTCAACAGCCGTCTAGGGAAGAATTTACTAACTTAAATTTTCATATCAAGTATAAGGAAAAAGTAAATGCAGCCTGTGCCTCAAGAATTTGTAAGCCAGTTTGTATCATCAGTCAGGGTGAGATATTGATGATTCAAATCCTTTCTAGTTTGTAGTAGTCTTCGATTGTGATTTTGTTTGATTTCCTAGGTAAGCTGCTTTGATGTGTTTGTTATCACTTATAATCTATCTTTCTGTAATTAATTAACTGATTTATGTTTTATCTTAACCAGTGTGTTTTTGAGTGAAGTGTTTCGTAATCTTAACTCTGTTAGCAAAGACTGGTGCATATTTTCCCCACATTGAGGGGGGAGCGAGCTAATTAATGAGCATGCAGCAGACGGATACCTGTGCAGAGTAAGATAGTCTAATTCTGGATTTATACTCCAGTAGGGGTGCAAGGCTGGGGAGCTGGCAAATTGGCTAGTGCCTCCAATGATGGTCCATGAGTGGTTTAGGTAAAACACTCAGGTTACTGAGTTGGTGGTGTGGCGCCACCTGCTGTTGTGTTGGGTGATAACAGGACCCGGAGGGGCTGGCTGTAGGTCATCAGCAGAGCACTGTAAGAGGCCAGCTCCTAACTGAATAATTAGGGGACACAGCGGTTCCAACAGCTTCTAGGCTTCAACAACATGGTACATCCCGTCACCACAACCATATCAGCAAGAGTCGTTTTGACAATATAGCTTATATCATTCGAGGAGAAGGTTTGCCTATATCCCCGAATTATCTCCTTATGCTGGTGTGCACTTCATTTCCTCTACAAGGTTCTGCTGGTGAAGCAATATCAGCAAAGGCTTTCCAGGGTAGCCTACACTAATATGGGGTCTGATCTGACAGATGAGGACCAATGAACTTCCACTGTAGCCAATGAGAATAGTGGGAGTTCATCACATCTGAGGACTAGCCCCACAGTTCGTACAGAGAGTTTTGATCCTTCTGTGTGAAAGGGGTTAAAACGTGATCGTAATTCATACTCATTACCGACATGAGCTCATTGAATTGCATGGATGGACTCCCACTGACCTAGAGAGACAAGGTGTGGGAGGTAATATCTTTTATTGGACCAATTTCTGTTGGTGAAAGACACAACTTTTTGAGCTATACAGAGTTCTTCATCAGGTCACTGATTTTGTAAGAATTGGGCTGGGCCTTATTTCAGCCAAAAATTAGGTGCTGAATTGTACTGAAGTTCTGTTCAAAATTCTTCAGTTAGATTGAAAGCTAATAGGGTAGGGAACTGGCTATGAAAGAAACACCATGTCACACTCATTGCAAGCCAGGAAATCATCTTATTAAAAGTGAAATAGTCGCATTGTCATGGAGGCAGCAGGGCTTAGAGGATAGAGCACTGGACTGGGATGCTAGAGATCTAGGATCAATTCCTAGTTCAGTCATTGGGCTGCTGGGTGACGTTAGATAAGACAATTCACCTCCCTACAAGCAAGGAGTGAGCAGGCCTAGCCCTCTAGTGATGGACAAATGAGGCAGGACTACAGCCAAGTGTAACTTCCATGGTGACCGTCACAGCTCAGGGAAAACATGAGGACTATATGCTGCACCCCCTTCAAAAAGATGGTGTTCCCACTCGAGCATGCACAGACCCTTCACTTCATGGTTGTGAAGAGCTTTAAAATTGTTCAGCATGCAAGATGCTGCAGAAAAAAACATCAGCACGAACGACCTCTGTGCATTTAGAGGGTTGGGGAACTTGCTGATGGGTTTCCCAGCACTAGACTCCACACAAGGTGCAGCCTAGATGCTTTTGCCTCGGAACAAGAGACGAACTCTGTCACGAATCTGTTTGGTTTTCACACCGTACACGATGGGGTTCATCATGGGAGGAAAGAGGAGGTAGAAATTGGCCAGCAGGATGTGTACGTGTGGTGCGACTTGCTGGCCGAACCTGTAAATTGTTGAGGAGACAACTCCTGGTGTGTAGACCACTAAGATGGCAAAAAGATGGGCAACACAGGTGCCAAAAGCCTTGAGCTGCTCTTCCTTGGTTGCCAGGCTTAATACAGTCCTCAGGATCTTGACATATGATATGGAGATGAACATCAGATCGAGCCCCGCGATGAAGACAACTATGAAGATCCCATAGATGTTATTGAACCTGGTGTCGGCACAGGCCAGCTCCAACATGGCCATGTGCTCACAGCAGCTATGGGAGATGACGTGGGACCGGCAATAGGGCAGCCTTCTGAGGAGAAAGGGCAGAGGGAGCATTAGCAGAACAGCCCGGGTCAAAGCCGCCAGCCCGATCTTTGCTATCACTGAATTGGTCAGGATGGTGGCATATCTCAGGGGGTTGCAGATGGCCACGTACCTGTCGAAGGCCATGGCCAGCAGCACAGCAGACTCCATGATGGACAACGAGTGAATGAAAAACATCTGCACCAGACAGCCGTGAAAGCTGATCTCCCTGGAATTAAACCAGAAGATGCTCAGTACTTTCGGCATGGTAGTTGCGGATAAAACCAGGTTGATGATGGCCAGCATGGCGAGGAAATAGAACATGGGCTTGTGTAGGGAGGGCTCTGTCTTGATAACATACAAGAGGGTGCTGTTTCCTAGAAGGGTCACGATGAACACTGAGCAGAAGGGGATGGAGATCCAGAGGTGCAGAGCTTCCAGCCCTGGGATGCCCGTCAGGAAGAACACTGATGGATGAGAGCCTGTGCCATTGGAACCTGACAGGTTGTCTTGTTGTGGCATCTTTTGCAAGTCTGTAAATTAAATACATAGTAGGGGCCAGTGTCAGCTCTGGAAGAAGTGGATTGACCTCTTGTGGAGTTCATCAGTCATGTTGTAATAACACTAATCACACAAACTCTTATTTTTTTCTGTGCAAAATCATTTAGAGGTTATAGAATGTCATTACAAGTCACGAGTAATGAACCCGACTTGGTTGCAAGCATCCTACTTGGTGTACGTTGCTACTAGGAGATGCACATTGTTTAGTGTGCATTCTGCTGTGAAGTTCCAAGTATATTTGGCCGCATGGCACATGCTTTCAGCCTAGAAATACCTGGCATGTTAAGCTGAATGTAGCAAGATGTACCTGATACATTCAAGAGCACACTCTGTGTACTCAGCCTGGATGTACATGGTTCATGGGGGAACATGCATGAGTAGTTCTATTTTGATCTCAGCGATGACCAAGGGCACATCTACACACCAAGTGTCAGCCTGCGGCAGCACGTCTCAGAGCTCGGATCGATAGACTTGGGTTATGTCGCTAAAACAAGTTGTGTAGATGTTGTAGCTCAAGTTGGGGCTCCAGCCCACCAGCTTCAGAGCCTGAGCCTCAACATCTACACAGCTACTCTTAGCACGGTGCCCTGAGAAGGAAGAGCCTGCGTCAGGCGAATTGATTGAAATGATAGTGAAGAACAGAATTATCAGACACATACATGAACAAGATTTGTTGGGGAAGAGTCAACCTTGGGAAATCGTGTCTCACCAATCTAGGACACCTCTTTGAGGAGGTCAACAACCGTGGAGAAGGGTGATCCAGAGAACATAGCGTATTTAGATTTTCAGAAAGCCTTTGACAAGGTTCCTCACAAAAGGCTCTTAAGAAAAGTAAGTTGTGATGGGATAGGAAAGAAGGTCCTCTCCTAGGTCAATATCTGGTTAAAAGACAGGAAACAAAATGTAGGAATAAATGGTCAGTTCTCCTCAGGGATCTATACTGGGATCAGTGCTGTTCAACATATTCATAGATGATCTGAAAAAAGGAGTAAACAGTGAGAGAGGTGACAACGTTAGCAGATGATACACAATTACTCAAGGCAGTTAAGTCCAAAGCAGACTGTGAAGAGTTAAAAAGCCATCTCACAAAACTGGGTGACAGGCCAACGAAATAGCATATGAAATTCAATGTCGATCAATGCAAAGTAATGCACATTGGAAAACATCATCCCAACTATACATAGAAAATGATGGAGTCTAAATTAGCTGTTACCACTCAAAAAGAGATCTTGGGGTAATTGTGAATGATGCTCTAAAAACATTAACTCGACATGCAGCGGCAGTCAAAAAAGTAAACAGAATGTTAGGAACCATTTGGCAAGGGATAGAAAATAAATCTGAAAATATCATAATGCCACTGTACATTTGAATTGGAAAAAGCACAGAAAAGGGAAAAAATGACTAAGGGGTGATAAGATACCAAACTGGGAGGGATTGCAACTGCTTTGGAGGATAGGGTCATAATTCAAAATGATCTGGACAAATTGGAGAAATGGTCAGAGGTAAACAGGATGAAGTTTAATAAGGACAAATGCAAAGTGCTCCACTTAGGTAGGAACAATCCGTTTCACACATACAGAATGGGAGGAGACTGTCTAGGAAGGAGTACGGCAGAAAGGGATCTAGGGGTTATAGTGGACCACAAGCTAAATATGAGTCAACAGAGTGATGCTGTTGCAAAAAAAGCAAACTTGATTCTGGGCTGCATTAACAGGTGTGTGGTGAGCAAGACATGAGAAGTAATTCTTCCGCTCTACTCTGCGCTGGTTAGGCCTCAACTGGAGTATTGTGTCCAGTTCTGGGCACCGCATTTCAAGAAAGCTGTGGAGAAATTGGAGAGGGTCCAGAGAAGAGCAACAAGAATGATTAAGGGTCTAGCGAACATGACCTAGGAAGGAAGGGTGAAGGAATTGGGTTTGTTTAGTTTGGAAAAGAGAAGACTGAGAGGGGACATGATAGCGGTCTTCAGGTATCTAAAAGGGTGTCATAAGGAGGAGAGAGAAAACTTATTCATCTTAGCCTCTAAGGATAGAACAAGAAGCAATGGGCTTAAACTGCAGCAAGGGAGGTTTAGGTTGGACATTAGGAAAAAGTTCCTAACTGTCAGGGTGGTTAAACAGTGGAATAAACTGCCCAGGGAGGTTGTGGAATCTCCATCTCTGGAGATATTTAAGAGTAGGTTAGATAAATGACTATCAGGGATGGTCTAGACAGTATTTGGTCCTGCCATGAGGGCAGGGGGCTGGACTCAATGACCTCTCGAGGTCCCTTCCAGCCCTAGAATCTATGAATCTAGAATCTATGAAAGATAGAGCACTATAAAATCATGACTGGTGTGGAGAAAGTGACCAGGGAAGTGTTACTTACTCCTTCACATAATAAAAGATCCAGCGGTCAACCAATGAAATGAATAGGCAGCAGGTTTATAACAAACAGGAGGAAGTACTTCTTCACACAACACACAGTCAGCCTGGGGAACCTGTTGCTATGGGATGCTGTGAAGGCCAAAAGTCTAACTAGGTTCAAAAAACAATTAGATCACTTCCTGGAGGATAGGTACATCCATGGCTATCAGTCCAGATGGTCAGGGATGCAACTCCATGATCTCGGTGTCCTAAGCCTCTATTGCCAGAAGCTGGGACTGGATGACAGAGGATGGATCATTCAATGATTGCCCTGTTCTGTTCATTGCCTCTGAAGCATCTAGCATTGGCCACTGTCAGAAGACTGGGCTTCTTGGACCATTGGTCTCACCCAGTATGACTGTTCTTATGTTGTATGATACTTGTTTGAGGCCTCAAAACTAGTCAGCTTCATGGCTGAAACTGCCTACTTTCTGGCCTATGAAGCACCCCCCTCCCCACTGGAATGCTGCGGGACTGTAAGGCTACTCTTACACTGTTTCTGGTTTGGGTGAAAACTAGAAATGTCGCACCGAGAAAGTCTGACTTACGTAATGTCTTCCTGAAGCTTTGTCTGCACTCGGCATGGAAGGTCTGTGTAGCTACCCACCGCATTGAAAAGCAGGTGTGTAGCTACACATGGCAGTGAAGGGCTTTGGCAGTGGGGAGGCAGCGGGGAAAGGCTCCCCACTGCCAGAGCCTTTCCCCACGGCTGGAGCCTTTCCCTGCAATGGGGAAAGGCTCCGGCAGCAGGGAGGCAGTGGGACACGGGCTTGTCTTCACTACCCGCCGGATCGGCGGGTAGCAATCGATCTATCGGGGATCGATTTTTCGCGTCTCGTTAAGACGCGATTAATCGATCCCCGATCGCGCTACCCGTCGGCTCCGGAAATCCACGTCATCGAAAGGCGGAAGCGGAGTCGACGGGGGAGCGGCAGCGATCGACGCGCCGCCGTCCTCATGGCCAGGTAAGTCAATTACGATACGCCGACTTCAGCTACGTTATTCACGTAGCTGAAGCTGCGTATCGTAGATCGACCCCCCTCCCCTAGTGTAGCCCTGGGCTCAATGGTGGATATGGGAGCACGTCTTGGGTGTGTGGAGAACTGTGTAGGGTGTAGACCCTCAATGTTCCGCCAGACCTGTACTCTACGTGCCTAAGCAGCGCCTCTCCATCCACACGGCTATTTACCCCCATGCTAGCCGGGCACGCAGTGTCGGCTCACCACATGCTGCCGTAAAGGTGGACAGACCGTCAGTTCCAGAAGGAAAGAGATTCAGATGAATCCCTTTCTGCCTATCTATATTGCAGTGGGAGGGTTGTAGTGTCATGTAGTTGAATCCGTGGCACACATGTATTCAAAACAGACTTTGGAGAGAAGAAATCGCATGATATAAAAAGTCCAAATCAACAGAGATGCAGAGACTATTTCGAGACAGGGAAAAAATATTACAAGATGCTACAGCCCATATTTATCTAAGGTGGTAGAAAAAAATATTCATTATTTCATTAACTGAGAAAAAATTGTGATCAAATAATTATGGAGTCATAGATTTTAAGGCAAAAAGGAACCATTTTGAATGCCCGCTCTGAGCTCCTGAATAACAAAGGGCTCAGAATTTCACCAGGTGAGTTCAGCCTTAAGCCCATAACATCCCTTGGAGCTAGAGCGTATCGCTGAGAAAGTCATCAAGTCTTGATTTAAAGACTTCACGTAATGGTGAACCAACCACATCCCTAGCTAAGTTGTTCCAAATGTTAGTTGCCTTGCTCTATGAATGTGCGCCTTGTTTCTAATCTCAATTTGTCTAGTCTCAGCTCCCAGCCATTGGATCTCACTCTGCCTTTGTCTGCTAGATTAAAGAACCTTCTACAGTCAGAAATCTCTTCCCATCTATGGACTTAGAGCTTGTGATCAAGTCACCTCATAACCTTCACTCGGATAAACTAAATAGATGGAGCTTCTTTAGTCTCTGGCTATAAGCCACGTTCTCCAGATCTGAAATGATTCTTGTTGCTCTTTTCTGATCCCTTTTCAATCTGTCAAGAACCTTTTTGAAGTGTGGACACCAGACCTAGAAACATTGTCGAGAGATGGTCTCTCCAAGCGCACACTTGTGTATTTGCTCCGTATTCCCCTGCTTATATTTTCAAGGAGGGCATTTGTTCTCTCCATCAACACACTGCACTGGGATCTCATGTACAGATGGTTACAGATTGTGACTCCGAGTTCTTTTTTCAGTCAGTGCTTTCTGAAACAGAGCCCCCCATCCTGTAAGTGGGATCTACGGTCTTGGTTTCTCGATGTAGGACCTCACATTTAGTTGTAATTGTTTGATGGGGCTGCCCTGTCCTAATCATTATTTGCCTCTCTGCCAAAACATGTCCCCCAGGATGAAATCTCCCATGATAACACAGACACACAATAAAGAGTCTCTCACAATGCAATTGTACAAGGGGAGAGAACTATGGCTCTTTGTGTGTAACCCAAATGCCCCATATCTTTTGAATACTCACTGGTTTCTTCACATCGGTTTTTTTGGTTGTTTGTTTTTTTATAGAACTTAACAGTTTCCTTTGAAATGACCAACCTCACTCTGTTTTCACTTATAAAGCTGTAAATCCAGAATCATTCCAGTATTACACCAGTGTGACTGACAGCAGATTTGGCCGAACGCTTTCCATTTGCTGTAAAAATCTCCTATTAAGAAAGATCCTTGATTAGCTTTAATAGAAACTGCCCCAACTCACCTGACCCCTGGTTGTGTCTTCTTCCCTCTCAGCACATGCTGAAGTCACAGACGAACTGCAGGACTCTCCACTTGGCCAGGATCAGCTGGGTGAGAGTATTTATACCTCCTAATGACACCCTGCTGACTTTACTCCCCAGGTGGGAATTGAGAGACTTGGGTCACTAGAGAAATATGTTTGGTGGGGGCTGTGACTCGAGCTGTTCAGGGGGGCTGGGTGTTTAGGGCTAATATAATATGAGCTCTGAGCTGTGTTCTATTTCCAGAAATGAAGAGTACAATGCGGTGTCGTCAAATAATTTGTACTTTTTAATTAGAGGAAAAAACCAACAAGAAAAAATCATAAGAAATGTCTCCAAGAGGAAGCAGGTGAAGGAAGACTCATACAATATTTAAACAAGCCACCTAACTCAACCCTTCCAGTATCTCTGTGCATCAGAGCGTTTGTAATCTAAGTTCGGTTGCTTCCAGGCTCTCTGCCTCGGGTTCATATAAATGCTACTGTCTTCCTCTCCAGGGTTATAACCCATGTGAGCATTTTTACTTGCTTGCTTTATGAAATGAAGATTTAAGCTAGTTAAATAAACTGTTTAGGAAATCTCTGACTTAAAGCAGTGACTTAATGCCAATCTAACGCGTGTGGCTAAGATGACACCTCTCTCGCTATAAAACATCTGTGATCTGCCCGTCTGTTTACACAGATCCCGGAATGTAGTTTTCCAGCTTCTACTTTGCTTCTAAACATGTATCCTAGTTTTCTTTTGTGACGGTGTTACCCATAAAACTTTATGGGGAGATGCTTATAAATGTATATATGTAACTAGAATATGTTTTATGCTACATGTGCCATGTAACATATCTCTGTGAAAGTTATGACCTACTGAATTTATTCCTCCTGTTTGTATGCATGTATCATTGTTGTAGTTGGAGTTATGAAGATTGGTTTTATATTTGCTGGTTTTGTACATAGCCTTTGTAAGTGCATGGGATCATCTTTGGAGCAAAGAATGTGCCTGTTAAGGACGAGCACCTAACAGACAAAAGATGTTGCAGACCCCAATCCACATTGGGGCCGGGTCTGGAATGCAACTGGTTAGGCTGGTTGCCGAAGGGTGCATGGACAGGTGACTGACCCAGGTGATCCCAAAACTCCATGGTAACAGGATGTTACACAGGGAGGGGGAAAAGACTATAAAAGCCCGGGGGAGACCCTTCCATTTTGTCTTCAGTTGGCTAAAGGAAGAAGCTCTCCACCCCCCAAGGAGACCTGAAAGAGACTGAACAAAGGACAAAGACATTAGGGGGGTGAGTGATTGCTGGACCCAGGCTAGAAGGAAGATAGCCTGTTTACTGGACCTAGTGAGGTTTTTATCTGTACACAGGGTGATTAGACATAGAACTGCGTGTTCTATTTTATTTTATTCAGTAATTCACTTTGTTCTGTCTGTCATTACTTGACATCACTTAAATCCTACTTGCTGTACTTATTAAAATCACTTTTTACTTATTAGGTTTCCTGGAGTACGAGTTGTTACCTGTGGGAAGGCAAACAGCTGTGCATATCTTTCTATCTTTGAAATAGAAGGCGAACTATTTATGAGTTTACCCTGCATAAGCTTTATACAGGGTAAAACGGATTTATTAAGGGTGTGAACCTCCTTGGGAGTTGGGCACCTGGGTGTCAAAGGCAAGAGCGCTTCCAGGGGCCTTACAGTGGTGAGTGGACTTGGTTCGGACCTGGGTCTGTGTTTGCAGCAGATCAGTGGAATCTGGCTCAAAACAGACAGGATTCGGGAGTCCCAAGCTGGAAAAGGCCTGGAAGCAGGGGCAGAAGTGGCCTTGGCACACCAGGTGGCAGCACCAAGCAGGTCTCTGTGGCCCCAACCCGTCACATCTTTATATTATGTTTGAAAGACAGCTATAAATGTGAATTCAGGTGATTTCTCCCTTACGTAGAGTATTTGAAAAAAGTCTCTAATTTAGCGTTCCCCAAAATTTTGAGCATCGCGCCCCCCTTAACTCGGTCCATTTGCGGGCCCCGCAATGCCCACCCCTGGACGTTCCTCCATGCCGCCCTTGGGGAGTGCACCCCACAGTTTGGGGATCTCTGCTCTAAATGTAAATGTCGTTATTAGAAACTGTACAAACCAGTTGATCAGAAGGCAACTATGAGAAAAGTGTTTGTACAAGAAGAACCACGTGTAACTAAAAATAGTGGGGGAGTCACCTCCTTGAATTGGTACCGAAACATTTATGACGAGTTACCCTCCCAGGCTTTGCTTCTCTAGACTCTAAACTGGGATAAAATCACTTGTAAGTCTACAGATGAAATACACCCCTTGTGCACACTTAACACTGACACCAGCTTAACTCTAGAGGGCAGTGTCTAGTGGTACAAGGTTGAATTACGCACAAGATGGCATCTTGTCTTTTGAAAACAAAATAAAGGATTTCAGACCCGATGAGGGTTTTTTATGGAACTCGAACAAGAAAACACTGCTCTGAATTGTTCTGAGGGCCAGGCGAGTGGATTCGAGATGCTCTTCTGAGAGGCTCCTGGCTAATTTAGTGCATTCCCCAAATCATCTCTTCTCTGGATTTCTGAATTCCGAAGCATGTACTTCAGACAGAACAGTAATGATATAACCGGGCCTCAGTCAATGCGTGTAATCTGAGCTCTGTATTTCGCCACGTCCAGGCAAAATCCTGTGTCTCCGAATGTGTCTGGGAATTCATATGTAACTGCCAATTCAGTGAGGTCTGGGTTTCCTGGTTCTACTGTCGTTTTGATTTTTACCGGCTGGCAGAGCAAACCACCTGAAACAAAGAGGTCAGCGCTGACCTGGATGATCCCCTGCAGAATTGGCCTCTTTTTCCTCCAGGTCACCTACCCACGGTGCGCTCACCGCAGCCTACCCATGATATCCCCCTGCCCTGCAGTCTCTGTGTGTACTCAGTTTATGTGTTTATTTCAAGGCTTTCAGCATTTGTGTTTCCCACCTTTGTGCTATCTTAGTGGTCTACACACCAGTGGTTCTCTCCTCAGTAATTCGCAGGTTCAGCCACCCAGTAGCCCTTCACGTACATATCCTGATGGCCAATTTCTACCTCCTTTTTCCTCCCATGATGAACCCCATCGTGTACGGTGTGAAGTCCAACAGATTCATGACCGAGTGCTTCTCCTGTTCTTAGGGAAAAGCTTCTAGGCTGACCAGGAGGGAGGCTGCTGAGCGATCAAGAAGCAAAGGATGCAGGAGAGGTTTTCTGAGTAAATTAGACAGCATTCCTGTGGGGGCTTACCTGTGGGCTTTTTTCATCTGCCCCCTTAAATCTAGTTTAAAGCCCTTCTCACTAGGTTAGCCATCATCAAGTGATCCATCCTCTGTCGTCCATTCCCAGCTTCTGACAAACAGAGGCTAGGGGCACCATCCCTGCCCATCCTGGCTAATAGCCATTGATGGGCCTCTCCTCCATGATTTTATCTAGTTCTTTTTTTAGCTTATCTAGTTATTTTGTTACGATATTTGTGGTTAATGTTATTGGTACTTAATGCATACAACTAGGCTATATATGGGATAGATTGAAGGGCCAGAAATCTATATGCTGAGTCAATTCAAAAGTCTGACAGGCCCAAAGTCCAGAGTTTGGTCAAAGGCTGATGCCTATACAGTGAATAATATTAGCTAAAGTAGCAGAACAAATATGAAACAACCTTGTTTCTTACTAAGATAAGCATGGTCAGCAATACCCGAGCTGTAAAGCCATAATTGGGGCCTTTATCCCCAGCTGCTAACAAACCAGAGGAATCAGAGAACTTAGGGGTCACTTCTCTTCAAGGGGAGATAATGATGCCTCTCTTGCATACCAGTTTTAGGTTCATGGAAAAGACCAAGTCTGTCTGTATGAGATATGGCCTCCTCCCTCAGATACCAGTGTCTGGTTCTCAAACAGAAATGAGCAACTAGAAAAGCAACTTTTATTGCCATATATTGTTCAATGTTTCTTTTGTTCTATTTCCTAGATATATATCTGATGGACAATCAAAGAAGCTGGTTCATTCCTATGGATCCCAAATCAGAATTCAACACATATATATACTGTTATATAACTAACACACTTTTGATTGTTTAAAGAAAAACACCTGTATACTGATCACATATAGCTAGAGAAGTGTCATCTTAGGCACCTGTGTTGGGGATGGGCACTCAGTCACCACTTGAAGTCAGAGGTTTCTTAAAGAGTTTATTTAACCAGATTAAATCTTCATTTCATAAAGCAAGCAAGTAAAAGTGCTCACGTGGGGTATAGCCCTGGAGAGGAAAGACAGTAGCATTTATATGAATCCTATGCAGAGAGCCTGGAAGCAAGCGAACTTAGATTTCAAACATTGTGATGCACAGAGATACTAGAAGGGTTCAGTTAGTTGTCTTGTTTAAACATTTTATGAGTCTTCTCTCTCCCGCTTCCTCTGGAAGACTTTTCTTATGATTTTTTCTTATTGGTTTTTCCCTCTAATATCAAATACAAATTATTTGACGGCACCACATTTTACTCTTTATTTCTGGAAATAAAACACAGCTCAGGTCTCATATTCTTTTAGCCCTGTACACTGGCTTCATGAGCAATTAGGGACACAGGAGAACAAATAAAAATATTTGAAATTTGAAGATTAGACATTCTCCGCCTCTCCCCTCTCCATGCCCCTAACACACAGAGACTTGAAATGAACTGATTCTCCAGACCCCGATGGGATAAGCCAGGTCTACACTACAGAGGTTTGTTAGCAGAGCTATTCCAGCCAGGAGTGTGAAAAATACACATCCCTGACAGACATAGCCATGCCAGGAAAAACCTCTGTGTAGACACAGCTGTGACACTGCACCCCAAAGCACCCCATATTTGCCATGGTGATGGAATTATGATACATTTTTTTACAAAGTAGGCCTTGTGAGATATCATTATAAAAGTCATGATCTGTTAAACATTAGTATCTCGGTGGATTGTATGTGCGATCATTGTATGTGAAGCTATGAAATCTTGTTATGGGAGTTACTAAAATGTGATGTGAGGCTGGAAACACCCAAAACTAGCCTTTCAGGTACAACAATGGAGTAGCCAGACAGTGTTAAGTGTTGTCATCAACACCCATCTAGGGAAGAATTTACTAGCACAGGAACGCTGTATAAGAACAAGTAAATGCAGCCTGTGCCTCAAGAATCTGTAAGCCTTGCTTGTATGATGAATCAGGGTGAGATACTGATAATTCAAATCCTTTGTAGTTTGTATTAGCCTTAGATTGTGATTTTGTTTGTTTTCCTCGGTAAGCTGCTTTGATGTGTTTGTTATCACTTATAATCTATCTTTCTGCAGTTAATGAACTGATTTATGTTCTATCCTAATCAGTGCGTTTTGGAGTGAAAGTGTTTGGTAATCTTAGCTCTGTTAGCAAAGGCTGGTGTATATCTTCCCCACATTGAGGGAGGAGCGAGCTAATGAATTAGCATGCACCAGACAGATCGTTGTGCAGAGTAAGATGGACAGAGCGCTGGACTGGGATGCCAGAGACCTAGGTTCAATTCCTAGTGCAGTCATTGGGGTGCTGGGTGACGTTAGGTAAGAAACTTCATCTCCTTACAGGTAAGGAGCAGCCCTATCTCTCTTTCTAGAGATGGACAAATGAGCCAGGGATGTAGCCCAATGTAACTTCCATGGTGCCCGTCACAGCTCAGAGACAGCATGGGGATTGTATGCTGCACCCTGTGCAAAGGTGATGGCGTTCCCATTCCAGTATGCACAGACCCTTCACTCCATGGTTTGTGAAGAGCTTTAAAATTGTCCAGGATAAAAGATGCTGCAGGAAGATACATCAGCACTCACGATCCCTGTGCATTTAAGGGGGTGGGGAACTTGCTGATGTGTTTCCCACAAGGTGTAGCCTAGAAGCTTTTGCCTCGGAACAGGAGACGAACTCTGTCACGAATCTGTTTGGTTTTCACACCGTACACAATGGGGTTCATCATGGGAGGAAAGAGGAGATAGAAATTGGCCAGCAGGATGTGTACGTGCGGTGAAACTTGCTGGCCGAACCTGTAAATTGTTGAGGAGACAACCCCTGGTGTGTAGACCACTAAGATGGCAAAAAGATGGGCAACACAGGTGCCGAAAGCCTTGAGCTGCTCTTCCTTGGTTGCCAGGCTTAATACAGTCCTCAGGATCTTGACATATGATACGGAGATGAATATCAGATCGAGCCCCACGATGAAGAGAGCTACGATGATCCCATAGATGTTATTGAACCTGGTGTTGGCACAGGCCAGCTCCAAAACGGCCATGTGCTCACAGCAGCTATGAGAGATGACGTGGGACCGGCAGTAAGGCAGCCTTCTGAGGAGTAAGGGCAGAGGGAGCATTAGCACAAAAGCCCTGACCAAAGCCGCCAGCCCGATCTTTGCTATCACTGAATTGGTCAGGATGGTGGCATATCTCAGGGGGTTGCAGATGGCTACGTACCTGTCGAAGGCCATGGCCAGCAGCACAGCAGACTCCAGGATGGACAACGAGTGAATGAAAAACATCTGCACCAGGCAGCCATTAAAGCTGATCTCCCTGGAATTAAACCAGAAGATGCTCAGTACTTTCGGCATGGTAGTTGCAGATAAAACCAGGTTGATGATGGCCAGCATGGCGAGGAAATAGAACATGGGCTTGTGCAGGGAGGGGTCTGTCTTGATAACATACAAGAGGGTGCTGTTTCCTAGAAGGGTCACGATGAACACTGAGCAGAAGGGGATGGAGATCCAAAGGTGCAGGGTTTCCAGTCCCGGGATGCCCGTCAAAAAGAACACTGATGGATCAGAGCCTGAGCCATTGGGTCCTGACAGGTTGTCTTGTTGTGGCATCTTTGGAAGTCTCACATCAATGTCTTTCCTTTCAATAAAACAAAAGACATGGAATTAACAGACTCTGTAAATTTAATACATACCAGGGGCCAGCGTCAGCTCTGGAAAAAGTGGATTGATCTTTTGTTGAGTTCATCAGTCATGTTGCAATAACACTAATCATACAAACCCTTATATTTTTCTGAGCAAAATCATTTAGAGTTTTTAGAATGTCATTACAAGTCACGAGTAATGAACTCCACTTGGTTACAAGTATCCTACCTGGTGTTCCTTAGTACTAGGAGATGCACATTATTTAGTGTGCATTCTGCCGTGAAGTACCTAGTATATCTGGCTGAACGGCACACTCTTTCAGCCTAGAAATACCTGGTATGGTGAACTGCATGTAGGAAGATGTACCTGGTACATTCAGCAACACACTCTGGGTATTCAGCCTGGATGTATATAGTACATTGGGGAACATGCATGAGCAGTGTTATTTAGATCTCAGCGATGACCAAGGGTACATCTGGCAGCCTGCAGCAGCAAGTCTCAGAGTTCAGATCGACAGACTCGGGGGACCTCGCTAAAAGAAGCTGTGTAGATGCGGTAGCTTGAGTTGGGGCTCCAGCCTACCAAATTCAGATCCCGAGCCTCAACATCTACACAGCTATTCTTGGCGTGGTACCCCGAGAAGCATGACCCTGCATCAGGCGAATTGGTTGAAACTATAGTAAGGAACAGAATTATCAGACACATAGATGAACAAGATTTGTTGGGGAAGAGTAAACCTGGCTTTTGTAAAGGGAAATCATGTCTCACCAATCTAGGAGAACTCTTTAAAAAGGTCAAACAAACATGTGGAGAAGTGTGATCCAGAGGAAATCGTGTATTTAGATGTTCAGAAAGGCTTTGACAAGGTTCCTCACAAAAGGCCCTTAAGAAAAGTAAGTTTCATGGGATAGGAGGGAAGGTCCTCTTCTGGGTCAATAACTGGTTAAAAGACAGAAAACAAAAGGTAGGAATAAATGATCAGTTTCCACAATGGAGAAAGATAAATAACACTCCTCCCCAGGGATCAGTACTGTGATCAGTGCTGTTCAATATATTCATAAATGATTTGGAAAAAGGAGTAAACAGTGAGTGAGGTGGCAACATTAGCAGATGATACAAAATTACTCAAGAAAGTTAAGTCCAAAGCAGGCTGTGAAGAGTTAAAAAGCCATCTCACAAAACTGGGTGACAGGCCAACGAAATAGCAGATGAAATTCAATGTTGATCAATACAAAGTAATGCACATTGGAAAACATCATCCCCAATACACATACAAAATGATGGAGTCTAAATTAGCTGTTACCACTCAAGAAAGAGATCTGGGATTCATTGTGGACAGTTCTCTGAAAACATCCACTCATTGTGCAGCGGCAGTCAAAAAAGCAAACAAAATGTAAGGAATTCTTTGGAAAGGGATAGATAATAAAACTGAAAATATCATAATGCCACTGTACATTTGAATTGGAAAAGGCAGAGAGAAGGGAAAAAGTGACTAAGGGGGGATAAGATAGAGCACTATAAAATCATGATTGGTGTGGAGAAGGTGAACAGGGAAGTGTTATTTACTCCTTCACATAATAAAAGATCCAGGGGTCACCCAATGAAATTAATAGGCAGCAGGTTTAAAACAAACAGGAGAAAGTACTTCTTCACGCAAGACAGTCAACCCGGGGAACCTGTTGCCAGAGGATGCTGTGAAGGCCAAAAGTCTAACTGGGTTCAAAAAACAATTAGATCAGTTCCTGGAGGATAGGTCCATCCATGGCTATCAGTCCAGATGGTCAGGGATGCAACTCTATGACCTGGGTGTCCTAAGCATCTAATTGCCAGAAGTTGGGACTGGATGACAGAGGATGGATCACTGAATGATTGCCCTGTTCTGTTCATTGCCTCTGAAGCATCTGGCATTGGCCACTGTCAGAAGACAGGATACTGGGCTAGTTGGACCATTGGTCTTACGCAGTATAACTGTTCTTATGTTGTATGATACTTGTCAGAGACTCAAAACTAGTCAGTTTCACTGGGAAAACTCCCTTCTTCCAGGCTTATGGAGGACCCCTCCCCCTCTACTGGAATACTGCAGGACTGTAAGGCTACACTTACGCTGTTTCTGGTTTGGGAAAAACTAGAAATGTCATACCGAGAAAGTCTGACTTACGTAATGTCTTCCTGAAGCTTTGTCTGCACTTGGCATGGATGGTCTGTGTAGCTACACAGCACACTGAAAAGCAGGTGTGTAGCTACACATGGCAGTGAAGGGCTTTGGCAGTGGGGAGTCAGCAGGGAAAGGCTCCTCACTGCCAGAGCCTTTCCCCACTGTTGGAGCCTTTCACTGCAATGGGGAAAGGCTCCGGCAGCAGGGAGGCAGTGGGACCCTCAATGGTGGATATGGGAGCACGGCTTGGGTGTGTGGAGAACTGTGTAAGGTGCAGACCTTAAACGTCCGCCAGACCTGTACTCTACGTACCTAGGCAGTGCCTCTCCGTCCACACAGCTATTTACCCCATGCTAGCCGGGCACGCAGTGTTGGCTCTCCACATGCTGCCATAAAGGTGGACAGACCGTCAGTTTGAGAAGGAAAGAGATTCAGATGAATCCCTTTCTGCCTATCTATATTTCAGTGGGAGGGTTGTAGGTTGGTACATGGTTGCGGCACACATGGATTCAAAACAGACTTTGGAGAGAAGAAATCGTATGATATAAAAAGTCCAAATCAACCTAAGAACATCAGAATGGCCAGACTGGGTCAGACCAAAGGTCCATCAAGCCCAGTATCCTGTCTTCTGACAGTGGCCAATGGCAGGTGCACCAAAGGGAATGAACAGACAGGTTATCATGAAGTGATCCATGCCCTGTCACCCATTCCCAGCTTCTGAGGTTAGGGACACCATTCCTGCCCATCCTGGCTAATAGCCATTGATTGAGCTATCCTCCATGAATCTATCTAGCTCCCTTTTGAACCCCATTATAGAATTGGCCTTCACAACACCCTGTGGAAAGGAGTTCCAGAGGTTGACAGTGCATTGCGTGAAAAAATACTTTCTTGTGTTTGTTTTAAACCTGCTGCCTATTAATTTCATTGGGTGATCCTTTGTTCTTGTATTATGAGAAGGAGTAAATTACACTTCCTTATTTACTTTCTCTACACCACTCATGATTGTATAGACCTCTATCATATCCACGCTTAGTCGCCTCTTTTTTCAACAGAAATGCAGAGACTATTTTCACAAAGGGTAGTATTACAAGCTGCTACACCCCATATTTATCTAAGGTTGTAGAAAAATTATTAATTATTTCATTAACTGAGAAAAAATTATGATCAAATAATTATGGAGTCATAGATTTTAAGGCAAGAAGGGACCATTCTGATCACCTGCTCTGAGCTCCGGAATAACAAAGGGCTCAGAATTTCACCAGGTGAGTTCTGCATCAAGCACAAAACGTCCCTTGGAGCTAGAACGTATCGCTGAGAAAGGCATCAAGTCTTGATTTAAAGACATCAGGTGATGGCGATCCAACCACATCTCTAGCTAAGTTGTTCCAAATGTTAGTTCACCTTGCTCTAGGAATGTGAGCCTTGTTTCTAGTCTCACTTTGTCTAGTTTCAGCTCCCAGACATTGGATCTCATTCTGCCTTTGTCTGCCAGATTAAAGAACCTTCTACAGTCAGAAATCTCTTCCTATCTATGGATTTAGAGACTGTGATCAAGTCACCTCGTAACCTTCTCTAGAATAAATTAAATAGATTGAACTTCTTCAGTCTCCAGCTATAAGCCACGTTTTCCAGCTCTGAAATCATTCTTGTGGCTCTTTTCTGAACCCTTTTCAATCTGTCAACAACCTTTTTGAAGTGTGGACAATGGACCTAGAAATAGTGTCCAATGATGGTCTCTCTAAGCCTCACACCTTTGTATTTACTCCATATTCCCCAGCTTATACTTTCAAGGAGAGTATTTGTTCTCTTCATCACCACACTGCACTGGGACCTCATGTACAGCTGGTCACAGAACGTGACTCCGAGTTCTTTTTTCAGTCAGTGCTTTCTAAAACAGAGCCCCCCATCCTGTAAGTGGGATCTACGGTCTTGGTTCCTTGATGCAGGACCTCACATTTCGTTGTTATCAACTGCACATTGTTCAAGTGAGCACAGTTTAGCAAGTGACTGGGATCGTTTATAGGACTGGGCTGTCTTAATCATTACTTGCCTCTCTGCCAAAACACATGTCCCCCGGACTGAAATCTCCCATGATCACAGAATTACACAATAAAGAGTCTCTCACAATGCAATTGTACAAGGGGAGAGAACTATGGCTCTCTGTGTAATGGAAACACCCCATATTTTTTTAATACTCAACAGTTCCTTCACATTGTTTTTTTGGTTGTTTGTTTTTTGATGGAACTAAATAGTTCCCTTATATATGAGCAACCTCACTTATAAGGGTGTAAATCCAGAATCATTCCAAGTTTACACCAGTGTGACTGACAGCTGAATTGGCCCAAAGATTTCCATTTGCTTTAAAAATCTCATATTTAGAAAGATCCTTGATTAGCTTTAATATAAACTGCGCCAGCTCACCTGAACCCTGGCTGTGTCTTCTCCCCTCTCAGCACATGCTGAAGTCACACACAAACTGCAGGACTCTCCACTCAGCCAGGATCAACTGGGTGAGAGAATTTATATCTCCTAATGACACCCTGCTGACTTTACTCCCCAGGTGGGATTTGAGAGACATGGGTCATTATAGCGGCACATTTGCTTTGGAGCCTAGGGAGTCACAGCAAGTGGTGTGTTAGGGCTCTGCTCGGCCTTGAATATGAAGACACCTGGACACTGGTTTGGGAAAGAGATGGATAATGACATCTTACATATACATGGCCTCTTTTATCCAGAAGAATCTGCCAAACCTCATTCTAGAGAGACCTACTCACCCATTGCAGACATGCAGCCTGCTCTGGGGTGGAACATAAGCAGCAGCACTACACAACTGCAGCTGCTACCACTTCCTCTTTGGGGGGCAGTTCCAAAGAGGACAAGGGGGCCACGTTTGGGCTACAAATTCTGCGCCTACCTGAGGCTTGCAGTGCTGGGCCCACTGTGGGGTCGCTGCTGGCCCATGTGGGCCAGGCACCTGCCCTGGTGTTTGTTCAGGTCTTTCATAGGGACCTGTGGGAGGCGGGGGGTTAACCCTGGCCACAAGGTGGCTAATGCACAGGTGTCCACAGCCGGGAGCTCCTTGGAAGTCACGGCTGGAAAGCATCCAGCCTCCAGGAGCTTGGGGTGGGGCCGGGACTGCCCCGACTCCTGCGTGTGGGTTCCATGCTGACTCAGAACCAGCCCCGTGCTCGGTCACATGGTGCCGCCGGGTCCCTTCCCTGCGGGGCAGCTGGCCGGAGCTGAGCCAGTCAAATGAGCTCAGAGGCCAGGTGAACTGCAAGCTGCACCCAGTGGGGAGAGGTACGAGCCACAGCTGGGCGCGGGCTGCTTCTTTCTGGGCGGGGAAACTGAGGATAAGGGTGGGGCCTGCCGGGAGGACGGGGGCGTAACTCAACCTGTTTGGGAGTGGCCGGACCTTTACATTGTGCCCCCCACTATCAATGTCTGCAGGTTGATAATGCCCCCCTCCCGCCTCGCCCACCAGACCGGCAAACCGTTGTCCCCTCACACTGACCAAATGGGAAATCAGGCCAGGGGCTGTTAGCACGCAGCCTGGCCTCCCCGGGCTGCCTCGCATCCATCAGGGGATGGGCACCGCAGGGCGTGTGTGGCCCCTCGCCTCAGCGGGGGCCATGGCCAGCCGAAGGGCGACAGGAGCCACATCCAGGCCCCACAGCCAGGCCCTGCCAACACCCTGTGCCTCACCAGCCCGCTGTGCTCTGAGCTCTCTCTCTCTCTCTTTTTTTAATATATGGAGATATGCCTATCTCCTAGAACTGGAAGGACCTTGAAAGGTCATTGAGTCCAGTCCCCCCCCCCCCCCCCCCGTCGCCCACTCTCCACTCCCGCCCCCATCGCTCACTCCCCATCCCTGGGGACTCACCTGCCACCTGCAGAGCAGGGCTGGGAGAAGGTGACCTGGAGCCTGCCCGACTGCCCAATCGGGGCCTAGCAGAGGGGGACGAGGACGGGGGCAGTGGGAATCGCAGCACAGCAGGCGGGGCGGGATCAGACAAGTTACCATCCCTCCCCGTTCCCCGCCGGCGCCGGTTCCTACTTTGGTCCAGGAGCAGCCCGGTCTCTCCAGGCTCCAGCTGCAGCTGCTGCTCTTCCCGCCCCCTGGTGGCGGAGGCGGGTGACTGCAGCGGCGCTGTCCAGACGCTGACAGTTTCCCTTTCCGACCGGACATTCCTGTCAAAAACCGGACACCTGGCAACAACCCTGTCATCACCTGGCAGCCCTGCCGCAGGCACCACCCAGTAACCTGGTGCACCTCACAGCCACCCCCGCCCGGGAACGAGGGAAGGACACAGGGGCCACCAGTGCTGGGCAGAGGGACACACTCGTGCCGGGCCCGGCTGTTACCTGTGTTGTTCCAGATCACGCCCAGCCCCAGTCCCTGGGGGGCAGCAGGGCTGATTCTCCAGGGGGCCCAACAGCCACGGATCATGGGGTGCGGCCGCTCGGAGCAGGAGCAGCCATGAACCCTCCAGCCACCTGGGAACCACCTTCTCTCTGGGCCAGACCCTTCTTGTCACCCACCCCCGGCAGCTCCACTTTGCCCTCTGCCACCCGCTGGAGACACTGGGCTCCTCTGGCCCTGGGTGGGGGCCATCATCAGACACCACCCCACCGGCAGGGGGGCTGGCGGATGGCTCCTGGCACAGGACTCCTCATCGCTGTCCACTTCCCAGTTGTACATGGCGGTGCCGGGTTCCTTGCAGCTGGGAGGGGGCCTGCCCAGGGTGGGGGCTGTGACTCGAGCTGTGCGGTGGGGGGAAGCTGAACCTTTAAATTATGCCCCCCATTAGTAACCTATGGAGTTCGGGGGGGGGGGCAGTGTCCCTCATAGTCTGCCAAGCTGCGCCCATGCCCCCCTTTCAGGCCTCGGACAGGGGTGGGGAGCCACAGCGGAGCTATGTCATGCATTGCAGAAGGACCATGTCTCTTTATGCTACTCCCCAGGGTGACAGAAGTTTTCCATGGAAAATGGGCTATAGGATCTCTGCAGTGATATCTATGGGTGGTTATTCAAACTATCTGGAATTGTTGATAAATTGTATCATTTGACCACTCTTTGGTTCATTATTTTGTTATGAAATATACTCAAGAGCCCAAATACCAATGTCAGGCAGGCAAAGAGTCGGCCCATAGGGCTGTGTTGCATTCACTTTACACAGACGGTGCACTCCCCCTCTTTCAAATTTCAGCTGCTATTATTTATATGATTTTACAAGTGACACATGTCGACAAGCTTCCTCTCTGCTTGTGCCAAATGCTTAGTTAAGTAAATGCAAGGTGTAATGGGATACTAAGCATAAGTGAATGAACAGGATTATGGTATAGGCCAGTTTCAGCTATATCACTGTTAACATAAGAACGGCCATAGTGGGTCAGACCAAAGGTCCATCTATCCCAGTGTCCTGTCTTCCAACAGCGGTCAATGCCAGGTGCCCCAGAGGGAATAAACAGAACAGGTAATCATCAAGTGATCCATCCCCTGTCACCCATTCCCAGCTTCTAGCAAACCGAGGCTAGGGATGGACCTATCCTCCATGAACTTATCTAGTTCTTTTTTTAACTCATCTAGTTCTTTTTTATATTTGTGGCTAATGTTATTGGTAATTCATGCATACTACTAGTATATATATATTGTGCAGATAATACAGATTATGAATCTGCGACTCTGGGAAATGTGTGGGCCTTTTTAGATTTGAGGTGCATCTTATTCCTGTCCTTTGTCGCTGGTGAAGTCTTGCAGCCGTACATTCCTGTCTGGTCAGTGCTGTAACACCCCATAGCACTTCCGTGGTTGACACATGTAGCAGCTCCAGGGCTCTTGCTCTTTTGCCTTGTCCGAGGTACCTTGCCCGACCAGGACCTCGAAGCATTCAACACAGAAGCACCTACAACAGCTGGCATTGCTACAGAGCAGCAGCTCCTGGGTGCCTTCGCAGCAGACTGTGCAGTAGGACTGCTAGACGTCCTCGTCCACGGTTTACGGTTCCACCGCTTCCGCTGCAACTCTGCTCTCCTGCAACTCTGCAGCAGATGGTGCAGTGGGACTGGTAGCCGTCCTCGTAAGACATGTAGCTTGGTCGGGGGTTCTGGGAACGTCTTCCTTGCCCGGCTCCTAGCAACCTCCAGGGCATGGTGTAGGGCTTCCGATGCAACTCTGCTCTCCTGCGAGCTGGAGACTTCTGCCTCAGGCTGCTCTCCCAGCTGGCAGCACCCTGCGGTTGCACCTACCCCAGCCTACCCCTAGCTCCCATGGCTCATGAAGCCTGGACGGTAGTAAGGAGCAGTTCAACTATAGGCTGAGCAAGTGCAGAATGGTGGTAGAATGTGCCTTTGGACGTTTAAAAGCTCGCTGGCGCTGTTGGTCAGATCTCAGCGCAACCAACATTCCTATTGTTGTTGCTGCTTGCTGTGTGCTCCATAATATCTGTGAGAGTAAGGGGGAGACATTTATGGTGGGGTGGGAGGTTGAGGCAAATCGCCTGGAGTCCGATTTTGAGCAGCCAGACACCAGGGCGATTAGAAGAGCACAGCAAGGTGCGCTACGCATCAGAGAGGCTTTGAAAACCAGTTTCATCACTGGCCAGGCTATGGTGTGACAGTTGTGTGTGTTTCTCCTTGATATAAACCCGCCCCCTTTGTTGATTTTAATTCCCTGTAAGCCAACCACCCTCCCCCCTTCGAAATAAAGTAACTATTGTTTTGAAACCATGCATTCTTTCTTTATTAATTAAAAAATAATGAGAGAATGGACAAGGAAGCCCGAGTGGGGTGGGAGAGGAGGGAAGGACAAGGCCACATTGCTTATTGTTGACACACTAAAAGTCAAACTGTTTGAATGACAGCCTTCTGTTGCTTGGGCCATCCTCTGGAGTGGAGTGGCTGGGTGTCTGAAGCCTCCCCCGCACGTTCTTGGGCATCTGTGAGAGGAGGCTATGAAACATGGGGAGGAGGGGAGGCGGTTATACAGTGGATGCAGCGGGGGTCTGTGGTCTTATTGGCTTTCCTGCATCTCCAACAGATGCTTCAGCATGTCCGTTTGCTCCCCTATTAGCCTCAGCATCGTCTCCTGCCTCTGCTCTTCGCGCTCACTTAATTCTTTCCTGGCCTCTGCCACTGAATGCCTCCATGCATTAAGCTGGGCCCTATCAGTGTGGGGGGACCGCATGAGCTTGGAAAACATGTAATCGCGAGTGCGTTTTTTTCACCTTCTAATCTGCGATAACCTGAGAGACAGAGATGATAGGGAGAGTGTAGAAACATTCTACGCTCTATGATTCTGGGGGAACTACGATTCTGGGCTTGCCTGAGCTCCTAAATTTTGATGCGGCACTGCTGTGCATCCCTGTTGTAGCCTCTGTTCATCATGCCCTTGGAGATTTTGGCAAATATATTGGCATTACGTCTTTTGGAACGGAGTTCTGACAGCACGGATTCCTCTCCCCATACAGCGATCAGAATTAGTACCTCCCGTTCGGTCCATGCTGGAGCTCTTTTGCGATTCTGGGACTGCATGGTCACCTTTGCTGATGAGCTCTGCATGGTCACCTGTGCTGATCAGCTCGCCAGGCTGGCCAAACAGGACATGAAATTCAAAAGTTCCCGGGGCTTTTCCTGTGTACCTGACTAGTGCATCTGAGTTGAAAGTGCTGTCTAGAGCGGTCACAATGGAGCACTCTGGGATAGCTCCTGGAGGCCAATACCATCTAATTGCATCCACACTACCCCAAATTCGACTCAGCGAGGTCAATTTTAGAGCTAATCCTCTCATTGGGGAGGAGTACAGAAATCGATTTTAAGAGCCCTTTAAGTCGACAAAAATGGCTTTGTCATGTGGACTGGGGCAGGGTTAAATCGATCTAACGCTGCTAAATTCGACCTAAACTGGAAGTGTAGACCAGGGCTAAATTACTCAGAAAACCTCTCCTGCATCTTCTGCTTCCTGATTGCCCAGCAGCCCCCTCCTGGTCAGCCTAGAAGCTTTTCCCTTGGAACAGGAGAAGCACCCGGTAACGAATCTGTTTGGTTTTCACACTGTACACGATGGGGTTCATCATGGGAGGAAAGAGGAGGTAGAAATTGGCCAGCAGGATGTGTACGTGCGGGGTGACATGGCGCCCGAACCTGTGTATTGTTGAGGAGAGGACCACGGGGATGTAGAATACTAAGATGGCGCAAAGGTGGGAGCCACAGGTGCTGAAAGCCTTGAGCTGCTTTTCCTTGGACACCAGGCTCAAGACAGCCCTGAGGATCTTGACGTATGACAGGACGATGAATATCAGATCCAGCCCCACGATGAAAACAGTTATGATGATCCCATAGAGGTTATTGAACCTGGTGTCGGCACAGGCCAGCTTCACCATGGCCATGTGCTCGCAGTAGCAATGGGAGATGATGTGGGATCCGCAGTAGGGCAGCCTCCTCACGAGGAAGGGCAGAGGGACCATTAGCAGAACAGCCCGGGCCAAAGCCGCCAGCCCGATCTTTGCTATCACTGAATTGGTCAGGATGGTGGCATATCTCAGGGGGTTGCAGATGGCCACGTACCTGTCGAAGGCCATGGCCAGCAGCAGAGCAGATTCCATGATGGAGAACGAATGAAGGAAAAACATCTGCACCAAGCAGCCGTTAAAGCTGATCTCCCTGGAATTAAACCAGAAGATACTCAGTATTTTTGGCACGGTGGTTGTGGATAAAACCAGGTCTATGACGGCCAGCATGGCGAGGAAATAAAACATGGGCTTGTGTAGGGAGGGCTCTGTCTTGATAACATACAAGAGGGTGCAGTTTCCTAGAAGGGCCACGCTGAACACTGAGCAGAAGGGGATGGAGATCCAGAGGTGCAGAGCTTCCAGCCCCGGGATGCCCGTCAGGAAGAACATGGACGGATCAGCGCCTGTGCTGTTGGAACCTGACAGGTTGTCTGCTTGTGACATCTTTTGCAAGTCTCACATCAATGTTTTTCCTTTTAATAAAACATAACACATGGAATGAACAGAGCCCGTAAATGAAATACATACTAGGTGCCAGTCTTAGCGCTGGAAGAAGCGGATTGACCTTTTGTTGAGTTCAGCAGTCATGTTGCAATAACACAAATCATACAAACCCTTATATTTTTCTGTGCAAAATCATTCAGAGTTTTTAGAATGTCATTACAAGTCTTGAGTAATGAACCCCACTTGGTTACAAATATCCTACCTGGTGTACCTTGCTACTAGGACATGCACATGACAGTAACTCCTCACTTAAAGGCGTCCCGGTTAACCTTGTTTCGTTGTTATGTTGCTGATCAACTAGAGAACGTGCTCATTTAAGGTTGTGCAATGCTCTCTGTAGCGAACCGTCAGCTCACCAGTGCGGCACCTCCTGCTGGTGGTCTTGGGAATTATATCGCCTCCTCCTGGCCGGTGTCTCGCCTGCCACTGGCCCGTTTGTCCCTCCCGGGAAAGAACCCTTTTCCTCGGGGTTCTTCCCCAGCAGTCCCCACACTCTGGGTCTCCCCTCCCAGGGGAACTCCCAACCCTCTAAACCCACCTTGCCTCAGTGGCCACTGCCAGTCATCATCTAGCCCCCGCTCACTGGGGAAGACTGCAGTCGGTATTGGCCACTCATCATTGGCAAGGAGGTTGGACCAGCTGCCTCTGCCTATCTCTGGGCTGCACCTCCCAGCCCCAGTACCCGCATAGGCCTTTACCAAGGCATCAGCCTGGGGAGTTGCCAGGCTGGAACTCCCCAGCTCCTCTGGCCTTTCCACAGCCCTGCTCTGCTCCAGCGAGGTCCTTCTCTCTCCACAGCTAGAGAGAGACTGACCCAGCTCCTCCCTGAGCCCTTATAACAGGGCCAGGTTTGGCCCGATTGGGCCGTGGCCCCAGCTGTGGCGGCTTCCCCAATGAGCCTGGCCTCTTTTCTAGGAGCCGGGTAACCGCCCCGCTACACTTCCTTCTAACGTTGTTTGGCAGCTGCCTGCTTGTTCACTACTTGCAGGAAGAGCAGCCCGGTGGAGCTAGCTAGTGGGGGCTTGAAACCAGGGTGCGCCGGCAGCCCCCCATCAGTTCCCCGCTCCCCTAAGTTCCCTGTGCGGCAGCCGCCCAGCAGGTTATCAATTGCCGGCAGTTCAGATGTCCCTCCCCCTACTGCCTGTGCTACTCCTGCCCTCTGCCTTGGAGCTGATCCCGGGAGCCTCTTGCTTGTCAGGGCATCCCCTGCCCCCCTGCTCCTGCCCCCCGCTTACCCCATCTCCATAGAGCGGGAGGGGGGGACACAACAGGGCTCAGGACAGAGGGAGATTGCTGACAGCAGCTGCTGTCTCAACTTGCTGATCTACTTAAAAAGGCAGTGTACTTAGAGTGGGTCAGCATACTTAAAGGGGCAATGCGCATCTCTCTCTCTCTCACACAGGGTGTGTGTCTATATCTGCCATGCTGTTTCCCCTCCCTCCATTTGTACTGCCTTCTAGAGTGTGAGGCTACATTAACAACAATGTGTTAACCCTGGAGGGCTCAGTCGAGTACTAGTTCATCATTTAGCAGTAAGGCATTCCCTGGGAAATATCCCACTCTCTGACTCCACCACCTCAACCAAGCTTGACAATCATCATTGCTGTGTACAGTATTAAATTGTTTGTTTAGAACTTATACTGTATATATTTATATATTTCCCTGGAACCTAACCCCTGCCCCTCCCCCCATTTACATTAATTCTTATGGGGAAATTGGATTCGCTTAACATTGTTTCACTTAAAGTCGCATTTTCCAGGAAAATAACTACAACATTAAGCGAGGAGTTAGTGTATTTACTGTGCATTCTGCCGTGAATGCCTAGAATATCTGGCAGCCCAGCCTATGCTTTCAGCCTAGAAACACCTGGCATGTTAAGCTGCATGTAGCAAGATGTACCTGGTACATTCAGCAGCACACTCTGGATATTCAGCCTGGATGTATGTAGTACATCGCGAAACATGCATGAGTAGCGCTAGTTTGATCTCAGCGGTGACCAAGGGCACATCTACACACCAAGTGTCAGCCCGCGGCAGCAAGTCTCAGAGCTCGGATCCACAGACTCGGAGTACGTCGCTGAAACAAGCTGCGTAGATGCTGTACCTCGAGTTGGGGCTCCAGCCCACCAGCTTCAGAGCCCGAGCCTCTATAACTACACAGCTAGTCTTAGCGCGGTGCCCCGAGAAGCATGAGCCTGTGTCTGTCGACCCGAGCTGTGAGACTAACTGCTGCTCACTGCGTAGACATACCCAAAGAGCCTATGAGTCTGATCCCGCTCCCACTGAAGTCAAGGGGAGAACTCTCTACTGACTTCCGGGATAACTGAACTGTTCTTTTTAGGTGACAAATCTGAGGAACTGTCCCAGGTGTCAGTAGAATCATAGAATCATAGAACTGGAAGGGACATTGAGAGGTCATCTAGTCCAGTCCCCTGCACTCAAGGCAGGACTAAGTATTATCCATCCCTGACAGGTGTTTGTCCAACCTGCTTTTAAAAATCTCCAATGTTGGAGATTTCACAGCCTCCCTAGGAAATTCATTCCAGTGCTTACCCACTCTGACAGTCAGGAAGTTTTTCCTAATTTCCAACCTAAACCACCCTTGCTACAATTTAAGCCCGTTGCTTCTTGTCCTATTCTCAGTGGTTAAACAGAACACATTTTCTCCCTCCTTCTTGTAACAACTTTTAACTACTTGAAAACTGTTATCATGTCCCCACTCAGCCGTCTCTTCTCCAGACTAAACAAACCCAATTTTTCAATCTTCCCTCATAGGTCATGTTTTCTAGACCTTTAATCATTTTGATGCTCTTCTCTGGACTCTCTCCAATTTATCCACATCCTTCCTGAAATGTAGAAGCGACAAGGAGTTCTGTGGCACCTTATAGACTAACAGACGTATTGGAGCATAAGCTTGTCGTATTGGAGCGTAAGCTTGACGTATTGGAGCATAACTCCTTGTCGCTTCTACAGATCCAGACTAACACGGCTACCCCTCTGATTCCTGAAATGTGGCACCCAGAACTGGACACAATACTCCAGTTGCAGCCTAATCAGCGCGGAGTAGAGCGGAAGAATTACTTCTCGTGTCTTGCTTACAATACTCCTTCTAATACATCCCAAAATGATGTTTGCTTTTTTTTGCAACAGCATTACACTGTTGACTCATATTTAACTTGTGATCCACTATGACCCCCAGATCCCTTTCCTCAGTACTCCTTCCTAGGCAGTCATTTCCCATTTTGTATGTGTGCAACTGACTGTTCCTTCCTAAGTGGAGTACTTCGCATTTGTCCTTATTGACTGTCATCCTATTTACCTCAGACTATTTCTCCAATTTGTCCAGATCATTTTGAATTTTAACCCTATCTTCCAAAGCACTTGCAACCCCTCTCAGCTTGGTACCATCTGCAAACTGTATAAGTATCCTCTCAATGCCATTATCCAAAATCATTGATGAAGATATTGAAAAGAACCAGACACAGAACCGATCCCTGTAGGACCCCACTCATTATGCCCTTCCAGCATGACTGTGTACCACTGACAACTACTCTCTGGGAACAATTTTCCAACCAATTATGCACCCACCTTATAATTGCTCCATCTAGGTTGTATTTTCCTAGTTTGTTTATGAGAAGGTGATGCGAGACAGTATCAAAAGCCTTATTAAAGTCAAGATATACCACATCTACAGCTTCCCCCCATCCACAAGGCTTCTTACTCTGTCAAAGGTCTGACATGATTTGTTCTTGGCAAATACATGCTGACTGTTATTTATCATCTTATTATCTTCTAGGTGTTTGCATATTGATTGCTTAATTATTTGCTCCAATATCTTTCCAGGTACAGAAGTTATTTCCCTTTTTATAGATGGGCACTATATTTGCCCTTGTCCAGTCTTCTGGAATCTCTCCCGTCTTCCATGACTTTTCAAAGATAATCGTTAATGGCTCAGATATCTCCTCAGTCAGCTCCTTGAGTATTCTAGGATGCATTTCATCAGGCCCTGGTGATCTGAAGACATCTAACTTGTCTTAAATAATTTTGACTTGTTCTTTCCCTGATCCTTAGACTCTGATCCTACCTCATTTTCACTGGCATTCACTATGTTAGATGTCCAATCGCCACCAACCTTCTTGGTGAAAACCGAAACAAAGAAGTCATTAAGCATCTCTGCCATTTCCACATTTTCTGTTATTGTCTTTCCCCCCTCATTGAGTAATGGGCCTACTCTGCTGTTGGTCTTCCTCTTGATTCTAATTTATTTGCAGAATGTTTTCTTGTTTCCTTTTATGTCCCTAGCTAGTTTAATCTTGTCTTGTACCTTGGCTTTTCTAATTTTGTCCCTACATACTTGTGTTATTTGTTTATATTCATTCATTGTAATTTAACCGAGGTTCCACTTTTTGTATGACTTTTTTGAGTTTTAGATCATCTATGATCTTCTGGTTAAGCCAGGGTGGTCTCTTGCCATACTTTCTATCTTTCCTACGGAGTGGGATAGTTTGCTCTTGTGCCCTTAACAATGTCTCTGAAAAACTGCCAACTGTCTTCAATTGTTTTTCCCCTTAGACTTCCTTCCCATGGGATTTTACCTACCAACTCCCTCTGTTTGCAAAAGTCTGCATTCTTGAAATCCATTGTCTTTATTGTGCTGTTCTCCCTCCTACCATTCCTTAGAATCATGACCTCTACCATTTCATGATCACTTTCACCCAAGTTGCCTTCTACTTTCAAATTCTCAACCAGTTCTTCCCTAATTGTCAAAATCAAATCTAGAACAGTCTTTCCCCTAGTAGCTGTCTCCACCTTCTGAAATAAAAAAACTGTCTCCAATACATTCCAAGAATTTATTGGATAATCTGTGCCCTGCTGTGTTATTTTCCCAACAGATGTGTGGGTAGTTGAAGAGGTTATGGAAGAAACTGATAAATTAAACAGTAATAAGTCACCAGGACCAGATGGAACTCACCCAGGAATTCTGAAGGAACTCAAATATCAAATTGCAGAACTTCTAAGTGTGGTATGTGATCAATCACTTAAATCAGCTTCTGTAACAGATGACTGGCAGATAGCTAGTGTGATGCTGATTTTTAGAGAAGGTTCCAGAGGTGATCCTGGCAATTACAGCCCAGTGAGCCTAACTTCGGAACCAGGCGAGTAGGTTAAAATGATAGTAAAGAACAGAATTACCAGGCATAAAGATGAACAAGATTTGTTGGGAACGAGTCAACCTGGCTTTTGTAAAGGGAAATCATCCCTCACCAATCTAGTAGAATTCTTTGAGGAAGTCGACAAACATGTGGACTAGGGTGATCGAGTGGCTATAATGTATTTGGACTTTCAGAAAGCCTTTGAAAAGGTCCCTCAACAAAGGCTCTTAAGAAAAGTCACATGTATTCAAAACAGACTTTGGAGAGAAGAAATTTTATGATATAAAAAGTCCAAATCAACAGAGATGTAGAGACTATTTTCACAAAGGGACAAAATATTACAAGCTGCTACAGGTCATATTTTTCGAAGGTTGTGGTAAAAATATTAATCATTTCATTAACTGGAAAAAAATTGTGATCAAATAATTATGGAGTCATAGATTTTAAGGCAAAAGGGACCATTATGACCATCTGCTCTGACCTCCTGAATAACAAAGCGCACAGAATTTCACCAGGTGAGTTCTGCGTCAAACCCATAACGTCTCTTGGAGCTAGAGGGTATCACCAAGAAAGCATCAAGTCTTGATTTAAAGACTTCAAGTAATGGCGATCCAACCACATTCCTAGCTAAGTTGTTCCAAATGTTACTTCGCCTTACTCTACGAATGTGCACCTTGTTTCTAGCCTAAATTTGTCTAGTCTCAGTTCCCAGACATTGGATCTCATTCTGCCTTTGTCTGCTAGATTAAAGAACCTTCTACAGTAAGAAATCTCTTCCCATCTATGGACTTAGAGACTGTGATCAAGTCACCTCTTAACCTTGGATAAATTAAATAGATTGAGCTTCTTTAGTGTATGGCTATAAGCCATGTTTTCCAGATCTGAAATCATTCTTGTAGGTCTTTTCTGAACCCTTTTCAGTTTGTCAACAACCTTTTTGAAGTGTGGACACTGGACCTAGAAACAGTCCAATGATGGTCTCTCCAAACCGTACACCTCTCTATTTCCACTCGATATTCACTTGCTTATACATTCTAGGAGGTTAACACGAACATCCCTGATTTTTTTAAATACTCAGTGGTTTCTTTACATTGTTTTTTTGTTTTTTGGTGGAATTAAATAGTTCTCTTCTAAATGACCAACCTCACTCTGCTCTCACTTATACAGGTGTAAATCCAGAATCATTCCGGTATTACACCAGGGTGAGTGACAGCAGATTTGGCCCAAAGCTTTCCATTTGCTTTAGACATCTCCTATTTAGAAAGATCCTTGATTAGCTTTAATATAAAGTGCCCCAGCTCACCTGACCCCTGGCTGTGGCTTCTCCCCTCTCAGCACATGCTGAAGTCACACACAAGCTGCAGGACTCTCCACTCGGCCAGGATCACCTGGGTCTGGGTGAGGGTATTTATACCTACTAATGGCACCCTGTTGACTTTACTCCCCAGGTGGGAGTTGAGAGACTTGGGTCACTATAGAAGTACGGTTTGTACTTCTGAAGCTGTTCAGGGAGGCCGGGTGTATAGGGGTAAAATAATATGAGTTCAGAGCTGTGTTCTATTTCCAGAAATAAAGAGTAAAATGCGGTGTCATAAAATGATTTGTATTTTATATTAGAGTGAAAAACCAAAACGAAAAAATCCGAAGAAAAGTCTTCCAGAGGAAGTGGGAGAGAGAAGACTCATACAATATTTAAACAAGCCACCTAACTGAACCCTTCTTGTATCTCTGTGCATTAGAACATTTGAAATCTAAGTACACTTGCTTCCAGGCTCTCTGCCTAGGATTTATATACATGCTACTGTCTTTCCTCTCCAGGGCTATACCCTACGTAAGCACTTTTACTTGCTTGCTTTATGAAATGAAATAAACTCTTTAGGAAACCTCTGATTTTAAGCAGCGACTGAATGCCAATCTAACACGTGTGACTAACATGACACCTCTCTCGCTATAAAAAATCTATGATCTCCCCGTCTTTTTACACACATCCCGGAATGTAGTTTTCCAGCTTCTACTTTGCTTCTAAATATGTATACTAGTTTTCTTTATATTATGTTTGAAAGACAGCTATAAAAGTGAATTCAGATGATTTCTCCCTTACATAGAGTACTTGAAAGAAGTCTCTAATTCAGTGTTGCCCAAAATTTTGAGGGTCATGTCCCCCTTATCTCATTCCACGCGTGGACCCTGCAATTGCCCCCAAGATGTTCCTCCATGCCACCCAAGGGGGAGTGCACCCCACAGTTTGGGGATTTCTACTCTATTTGTAAATGTCGTTATTAGAAACAGTAGGTTATAAATATACAAACCAGTTGACCAGAAGGCAAATTTGAGAAAAATATTCGTACAACAAAAACCACGTGTGACTAAAAATAGTGTGGGAGTCACCTCCTTCAATTGGTACCGAAACATTTATGATGAGTTACCCTCCCAGGCTTTGCTTCTCTAGACTCTAAACTGGGATAAAATCACTTGTAACTCTACACTTAAATATACCCCTTGAGCCCACTAAACACTGACACCAGCTTAACTCTAGAGGGCAGTGTCTAGCGCAGGCCTGCAAAACTCATAAAGCGGTGAGGGCCATATTACTCCAAAGAAAACAGCCGAGGTCCGAAACTCCTCTCCCGCCGCCAAAGTTGTTGAGCAAAAAAAAGTTTCAGACCTGACAAGGATTTTTTATGGAACTCAGTAACATCAGAACAAGAAAACGGTCCTCTGAATTGTTCTGCGGGACTATCGAGTGAATTGGATACACTTTTCTGACAGGCTCCTGGGTAATTTAGTGCATTCCACACATCCCCTCTTCTCTGGATTTCTGAATTTCGAAGAAAGTACTTCAGACAGAACCATAAGGATATAACCGGGCCTCAGTCAATGCGTGTAACCTGATCTCTGTATTTTGCCACGTCCAGGCAAAAATCCTGTGTCTCAGAATATGTCTAGGAATTCATATGGGGATGCCAATTCAGTGAGGTCTGGGTTTCCTGGTTCTACTGTCGTTCTGATTTTTACCGGCTGGCAGAGCAAACCACCTGAAACAAAGAGGTCAGCGCTGACCTGGATGATCCCCTGCAGAATTGGCCTCTTTTTCCTCCAGGTCACCTACCCACGGTGCGCTCACCGCAGCCTACCCATGATATCCCCCTGCCCTGCAGTCTCTGTGTGTACTCAGTTTATGTGTTTATTTCAAGGCTTTCAGCATTTGTGTTTCCCACCTTTGTGCTATCTTAGTGGTCTACACACCAGTGGTTCTCTCCTCAATAATTCGCAGGTTCAGCCACCCAGTAGCCCTTCACGTACATATCCTGATGGCCAATTTCTACCTCCTTTTTCCTCCCATGATGAACCCCATCGTGTACGGTGTGAAGTCCAACAGATTCATGACCGAGTGTTTCTCCTGTTCTTAGGGAAAAGCTTCTAGGCTGACCAGGAGGGAGGCTGCTGAGCGATCAAGAAGCAAAGGATGCAGGAGAGGTTTTCTGAGTAAATTAGACAGCATTCCTGTGGGGGCTTACCTGTGGGCTTTTTTCATCTGCCCCCTTAAATCTAGTTTAAAGCCCTTCTCACTAGGTTAGCCATCATCAAGTGATCCATCCTCTGTTGTCCATTCCCAGCTTCTGACAAACAGAGGCTAGGGGCACCATCCCTGCCCATTCTGGCTAATAGCCATTGATGGGCCTCTCCTCCATGATTTTATCTAGTTCTTTTTTTAGCTTATCTAGTTATTTTGTTATGATATTTGTGGTTAATGTTATTGGTACTTAATGCATACAACTAGGCTATATATGGGATAGATTGAAGGGCCAGAAATCTATATGCTGAGTCAATTCAAAAGTCTGACAGGCCCAAAGTCCAGAGTTTGGTCAAAGGCTGATGCCTATACAGTGAATAATATTAGCTAAAGTAGCAGAACAAATATGAAACAACCTTGTTTCTTACTAAGATAAGCATGGTCAGCAATACCCGAGCTGTAAAGCCATAATTGGGGCCTTTATCTCCAGCTGCTAACAAACCAGAGGAATCAGAGAACTTAGGGGTCACTTCTCTTCAAGGGGAGATAATGATGCCTCTCTTGCATACCAGTTTTAGGTTCATGGAAAAGACCAAGTCTGTCTGTATGAGATATGGCCTCCTCCCTCAGATACCAGTGTCTGGTTCTCAAACAGAAATGAGCAATTAGAAAAGCAACTTTTATTGCCATATATTGTTCAATGTTTCTTTTGTTCTATTTCCTAGATATATATCTGATGGACAATCAAAGAAGCTGGTTCATTCCTATGGATCCCAAATCAGAATTCAACACATATATATACTTTTATATAACTAACACACTTTTGATTGTTTAAAGAAAAACACCTGTATACTGATCACATATAGCTAGAGAAGTGTCATCTTAGGCACCTGTGTTGGGGATGAGCACTCAGTCACCACTTGAAGTCAGAGGTTTCTTAAAGAGTTTATTTAACCAGATTAAATCTTCATTTCATAAAGCAAGCAAGTAAAAGTGCTCACGTGGGGTATAGCCCTGGAGAGGAAAGACAGTAGCATTTATATGAATCCTATGCAGAGAGCCTGGAAGCAAGCGAACTTAGATTTCAAACATTGTGATGCACAGAGATACTAGAAGGGTTCAGTTAGTTGTCTTGTTTAAACATTTTATGAGTCTTCTCTCTCCCGCTTCCTCTGGAAGACTTTTCTTATGATTTTTTCTTATTGGTTTTTCCCTCTAATATCAAATACAAATTATTTGACGGCACCACATTTTACTCTTTATTTCTGGAAATAAAACACAGCTCAGGTCTCATATTCTTTTAGCCCTGTACACTGGCTTCATGAGCAATTAGGGACACAGGAGAACAAATAAAAATATTTGAAATTTGAAGATTAGACATTCTCCGCCTCTCCCCTCTCCATGCCCCTAACACACAGAGACTTGAAATGAACTGATTCTCCAGACCCCGATGGGATAAGCCAGGTCTACACTACAGAGGTTTGTTAGCAGAGCTATTCCAGTCAGGAGTGTGAAAAATACACATCCCTGACAGACATAGCCATGCCAGGAAAAACCTCTGTGTAGACACAGCTGTGACACTGCACCCCAAAGCACCCCATATTTGCCATGGTGATGGAATTATGATACGTTTTTTTACAAAGTAGGCCTTGTGAGATATCATTATAAAAGTCATGATCTGTTAAACATTAGTATCTCGGTGGATTGTATGTGCGATCATTGTATGTGAAGCTATGAAATCTTGTTATGGGAGTTACTAAAATGTGATGTGAGGCTGGAAACACCCCAAACTAGCCTTTCAGGTACAACAATGGAGTAGCCAGACAGTGTTAAGTGTTGTCATCAACACCCATCTAGGGAAGAATTTACTAGCACAGGAACGCTGTATAAGAACAAGTAAATGCAGCCTGTGCCTCAAGAATCTGTAAGCCTTGCTTGTATGATGAATCAGGGTGAGATATTGATAATTCAAATCCTTTGTAGTTTGTATTAGCCTTAGATTGTGATTTTGTTTGTTTTCCTCGGTAAGCTGCTTTGATGTGTTTGTTATCACTTATAATCTATCTTTCTGCAGTTAATGAACTGATTTATGTTCTATCCTAATCAGTGCGTTTTGGAGTGAAAGTGTTTGGTAATCTTAGCTCTGTTAGCAAAGGCTGGTGTATATCTTCCCCACATGGAGGGAGGAGCGAGCTAATGAATTAGCATGCACCAGACAGATCGTTGTGCAGAGTAAGATGGACAGAGCGCTGGACTGGGATGCCAGAGACCTAGGTTCAATTCCTAGTGCAGTCATTGGGGTGCTGGGTGACGTTAGGTAAGAAACTTCATCTCCTTACAGGTAAGGAGCAGCCCTATCTCTCTTTCTAGAGATGGACAAATGAGCCAGGGATGTAGCCCAATGTAACTTCCATGGTGCCCGTCACAGCTCAGAGACAGCATGGGGATTGTATGCTGCACCCTGTGCAAAGGTGATGGCGTTCCCATTCCAGTATGCACAGACCCTTCACTCCATGGTTTGTGAAGAGCTTTAAAATTGTCCAGGATAAAAGATGCTGCAGGAAGATACATCAGCACTCACGATCCCTGTGCATTTAAGGGGGTGGGGAACTTGCTGATGTGTTTCCCACAAGGTGTAGCCTAGAAGCTTTTGCCTCGGAACAGGAGACGAACTCTGTCACGAATCTGTTTGGTTTTCACACCATACACAATGGGGTTCATCATGGGAGGAAAGAGGAGGTAGAAATTGGCCAGCAGGATGTGTACGTGCGGTGACACTTGCTGGCCGAACCTGTAAATTGTTGAGGAGACAACCCCTGGTGTGTAGACCACTAAGATGGCAAAAAGATGGGCAACACAGGTGCCGAAAGCCTTGAGCTGCTCTTCCTTGGTTGCCAGGCTTAATACAGTCCTCAGGATCTTGACATATGATACGGAGATGAATATCAGATCGAGCCCCACGATGAAGAGAGCTACGATGATCCCATAGATGTTATTGAACCTGGTGTTGGCACAGGCCAGCTCCAAAACGGCCATGTGCTCACAGCAGCTATGAGAGATGACGTGGGACCGGCAGTAAGGCAGCCTTCTGAGGAGTAAGGGCAGAGGGAGCATTAGCACAAAAGCCCTGACCAAAGCCGCCAGCCCGATCTTTGCTATCACTGAATTGGTCAGGATGGTGGCATATCTCAGGGGGTTGCAGATGGCTACGTACCTGTCGAAGGCCATGGCCAGCAGCACAGCAGACTCCAGGATGGACAACGAGTGAATGAAAAACATCTGCACCAGGCAGCCATTAAAGCTGATCTCCCTGGAATTAAACCAGAAGATGCTCAGTACTTTCGGCATGGTAGTTGCGGATAAAACCAGGTTGATGACGGCCAGCATGGCGAGGAAATAGAACATGGGCTTGTGCAGGGAGGGGTCTGTCTTGATAACATACAAGAGGGTGCTGTTTCCTAGAAGGGTCACGATGAACACTGAGCAGAAGGGGATGGAGATCCAGAGGTGCAGGGTTTCCAGTCCCGGGATGCCCGTCAAAAAGAACACTGATGGATCAGAGCCTGAGCCATTGGGTCCTGACAGGTTGTCTTGTTGTGGCATCTTTGGAAGTCTCACATCAATGTCTTTCCTTTCAATAAAACAAAAGACATGGAATTAACAGACTCTGTAAATTTAATACATACCAGGGGCCAGCGTCAGCTCTGGAAAAAGTGGATTGATCTTTTGTTGAGTTCATCAGTCATGTTGCAATAACACTAATCATACAAACCCTTATATTTTTCTGAGCAAAATCATTTAGAGTTTTTAGAATGTCATTACAAGTCACGAGTAATGAACTCCACTTGGTTACAAGTATCCTACCTGGTGTTCCTTAGTACTAGGAGATGCACATTATTTAGTGTGCATTCTGCCGTGAAGTACCTAGTATATCTGGCTGAACGGCACACTCTTTCAGCCTAGAAATACCTGGTATGGTGAACTGCATGTAGGAAGATGTACCTGGTACATTCAGCAACACACTCTGGGTATTCAGCCTGGATGTATATAGTACATAGGGGAACATGCATGAGTAGTGTTATTTAGATCTCAGCGATGACCAAGGGTACATCTGGCAGCCTGCAGCAGCAAGTCTCAGAGTTCAGATCGACAGACTCGGGGGACCTCACTAAAAGAAGCTGTGTAGATGCGGTAGCTTGAGTTGGGGCTCCAGCCTACCAAATTCAGATCCCAAGCCTCAACATCTATACAGCTAGTCTTGGCGTGGTACCCCGAGAAGCATGACCCTGCATCAGGCGAATTGGTTGAAACTATAGTAAGGAACAGAATTATCAGACACATAGATGAACAAGATTTGTTGGGGAAGAGTAAACCTGGCTTTTGTAAAGGGAAATCATGTCTCACCAATCTAGGAGAACTCTTTAAAAAGGTCAAACAAACATGTGGAGAAGTGTGATCCAGAGGAAATCGTGTGTTTAGATGTTCAGAAAGGCTTTGACAAGGTTCCTCACAAAAGGCCCTTAAGAAAAGTAAGTTTCATGGGATAGGAGGGAAGGTCCTCTTCTGGGTCAATAACTGGTTAAAAGACAGAAAACAAAAGGTAGGAATAAATGATCAGTTTCCACAATGGAGAAAGATAAATAACACTCCTCCCCAGGGATCAGTACTGTGATCAGTGCTGTTCAATATATTCATAAATGATTTGGAAAAAGGAGTAAACAGTGAGTGAGGTGGCAACATTAGCAGATGATACAAATTTACTCAAGACAGTTAAGTCCAAAGCAGGCTGTGAAGAGTTAAAAAGCCATCTCACAAAACTGGGTGACAGGCCAACGAAATAGCAGATGAAATTCAATGTTGATCAATACAAAGTAATGCACATTGGAAAACATCATCCCCAATACACATACAAAATGATGGAGTCTAAATTAGCTGTTACCACTCAAGAAAGAGATCTGGGATTCATTGTGGACAGTTCTCTGAAAACATCCACTCATTGTGCAGCGGCAGTCAAAAAAGCAAACAAAATGTAAGGAATTCTTTGGAAAGGGATAGATAATAAAACTGAAAATATCATAATGCCACTGTACATTTGAATTGGAAAAGGCAGAGAGAAGGGAAAAAGTGACTAAGGGGAGATAAGATAGAGCACTATAAAATCATGACTGGTGTGGAGAAGGTGAACAGGGAAGTGTTATTTACTCCTTCACATAATAAAAGATCCAGGGGTCACCCAATGAAATTAATAGGCAGCAGGTTTAAAACAACAGGAGAAAGTACTTCTTCACACAACACAGTCAACCCGGGGAACCTGTTGCCAGAGGATGCTGTGAAGGCCAAAAGTCTAACTAGGTTCAAAAAACAATTAGATCAGTTCCTGGAGGATAGGTCCATCCATGGCTATCAGTCCAGATGGTCAGGGATGCAACTCTATGACCTGGGTGTCCTAAGCATCTAATTGCCAGAAGTTGGGACTGGATGACAGAGGATGGATCACGGAATGATTGCCCTGTTCTGTTCATTGCCTCTGAAGCATCTGGCATTGGCCACTGTCAGAAGACAGGATACTGGGCTAGTTGGACCATTGGTCTTACGCAGTATAACTGTTCTTATGTTGTATGATACTTGTCAGAGGACTCAAAACTAGTCAGTTTCACTGGGAAAACTCCCTTCTTCCAGGCCTATGGAGGACCCCTCCCCCTCTACTGGAATACTGCAGGACTGTAAGGCTACACTTACGCTGTTTCTGGTTTGGGAAAAACTAGAAATGTCACACCGAGAAAGTCTGAGTTACGTAATGTCTTCCTGAAGCTTTGTCTGCACTTGGCATGGATGGTCTGTGTAGCTACACAGCACACTGAAAAGCAGGTGTGTAGCTACACATGGCAGTGAAGGGCTTTGGCAGTGGGGAGTCAGCAGGGAAAGGCTCCTCACTGCCAGAGCCTTTCCCCACTGTTGGAGCCTTTCACTGCAATGGGAAAAGGCTCCGGCAGCAGGGAGGCAGTGGGACCCTCAATGGTGGCTATGGGAGCACGGCTTGGGTGTGTGGAGACCTGTGTAAGGTGCAGACCTTAAACGTCCGCCAGACCTGTACTCTACGTACCTAGGCAGCGCCTCTCCGTCCACACAGCTATTTACCCCATGCTAGCCGGGCACGCAGTGTTGGCTCTCCACATGCTGCCATAAAGGTGGACAGTCCGTCAGTTTGAGAAGGAAAGAGATTCAGATGAATCCCTTTCTGCCTATCTATATTTCAGTGGGAGGGTTGTAGGTTGGTACATGGTTGCGGCACACATGGATTCAAAACAGACTTTGGAGAGAAGAAATCGTATGATATAAAAAGTCCAAATCAACCTAAGAACATCAGAATGGCCAGACTGGGTCAGACCAAAGGTCCATCAAGCCCAGTATCCTGTCTTCTGACAGTGGCCAATGGCAGGTGCACCAAAGGGAATGAACAGACAGGTTATCATGAAGTGATCCATGCCCTGTCACCCATTCCCAGCTTCTGAGGTTAGGGACACCATTCCTGCCCATCCTGGCTAATAGCCATTGATTGAGCTATCCTCCATGAATCTATCTAGCTCCCTTTTGAACCCCATTATAGAATTGGCCTTCACAACACCCTGTGGAAAGGAGTTCCAGAGGTTGACAGTGCATTGCGTGAAAAAATACTTTCTTGTGTTTGTTTTAAACCTGCTGCCTATTAATTTCATTGGGTGATCCTTTGTTCTTGTATTATGAGAAGGAGTAAATTACACTTCCTTATTTACTTTCTCTACACCACTCATGATTGTATAGACCTCTATCATATCCCCCCTTAGTCGCCTCTTTTTTCAACAGAAATGCAGAGACTATTTTCACAAAGGGTAGTATTACAAGCTGCTACACCCCATATTTATCTAAGGTTGTAGAAAAATTATTAATTATTTCATTAACTGAGAAAAAATTATGATCAAATAATTATGGAGTCATAGATTTTAAGGCAAGAAGGGACCATTCTGATCACCTGCTCTGAGCTCCGGAATAACAAAGGGCTCAGAATTTCACCAGGTGAGTTCTGCATCAAGCACAAAATGTCCCTTGGAGCTAGAACGTATCGCTGAGAAAGGCATCAAGTCTTGATTTAAAGACATCAGGTGATGGCGATCCAACCACATCTCTAGCTAAGTTGTTCCAAATGTTAGTTCACCTTGCTCTAGGAATGTGAGCCTTGTTTCTAGTCTCACTTTGTCTAGTTTCAGCTCCCAGACATTGGATCTCATTCTGCCTTTGTCTGCCAGATTAAAGAACCTTCTACAGTCAGAAATCTCTTCCTATCTATGGATTTAGAGACTGTGATCAAGTCACCTCGTAACCTTCTCTAGAATAAATTAAATAGATTGAACTTCTTCAGTCTCCAGCTATAAGCCACGTTTTCCAGCTCTGAAATCATTCTTGTGGCTCTTTTCCGAACCCTTTTCAATCTGTCAACAACCTTTTTGAAGTGTGGACAATGGACCTAGAAATAGTGTCCAATGATGATCTCTCTAAGCCTCACACCTTTGTATTTACTCCATATTCCCCAGCTTATACTTTCAAGGAGAGTATTTGTTCTCTTCATCACCACACTGCACTGGGACCTCATGTACAGCTGGTCACAGAACGTGACTCCGAGTTCTTTTTTCAGTCAGTGCTTTCTAAAACAGAGCCCCCCATCCTGTAAGTGGGATCTACGGTCTTGGTTCCTTGATGCAGGACCTCACATTTTGTTGTTATCAACTGCACATTGTTCAAGTGAGCACAGTTTAGCAAGTGACTGGGATCGTTTATAGGACTGGGCTGTCTTAATCATTACTTGCCTCTCTGCCAAAACACATGTCCCCCGGACTGAAATCTCCCATGATCACAGAATTACACAATAAAGAGTCTCTCACAATGCAATTGTACAAGGGGAGAGAACTATGGCTCTCTGTGTAATGGAAACACCCCATATTTTTTTAATACTCAACAGTTCCTTCACATTGTTTTTTTGGTTGTTTGTTTTTTGATGGAACTAAATAGTTCCCTTCTATATGAGCAACCTCACTTATAAGGGTGTAAATCCAGAATCATTCCAAGTTTACACCAGTGTGACTGACAGCTGAATTGGCCCAAAGATTTCCATTTGCTTTAAAAATCTCATATTTAGAAAGATCCTTGATTAGCTTTAATATAAACTGCGCCAGCTCACCTGAACCCTGGCTGTGTCTTCTCCCCTCTCAGCACATGCTGAAGTCACACACAAACTGCAGGACTCTCCACTCAGCCAGGATCAACTGGGTGAGAGTATTTATATCTCCTAACGACACCCTGCTGACTTTACTCCCCAGGTGGGATTTGAGAGACATGGGTCATTATAGCGGCACATTTGCTTTGGAGCCTAGGGAGTCACAGCAAGTGGTGTGTTAGGGCTCTGCTCGGCCTTGAATATGAAGACACCTGGACACTGGTTTGGGAAAGAGATGGATAATGACATCTTACATATACATGGCCTCTTTTATCCAGAAGAATCTGCCACACCTCATTCTAGAGAGACCTACTCACCCATTGCAGACATGCAGCCTGCTCTGGGGTGGAACATAAGCAGCAGCACTACACAACTGCAGCTGCTACCACTTCCTCTTTGGGGGGCAGTTCCAAAGAGGACAAGGGGGCCACGTTTGGGCTACAAATTCTGCGCCTACCTGAGGCTTGCAGTGCTGGGCCCACTGTGGGGTCGCTGCTGGCCCATGTGGGCCAGGCACCTGCCCTGGTGTTTGTTCAGGTCTTTCATAGGGACCTGTGGGAGGCGGGGGGTTAACCATGGCCACAAGGTGGCTAATGCACAGGTGTCCACAGCCGGGAGCTCCTTGGAAGTCACGGCTGGAAAGCACCCAGCCTCCAGGAGCTTGGGGTGGGGCCGGGACTGCCCCGACTCCTGCGTGTGGGTTCCATGCTGACTCAGAACCAGCCCCGTGCTCGGTCACATGGTGCCGCCGGGTCCCTTCCCTGCGGGGCAGCTGGCCGGAGCCGAGCCAGTCAAGTGAGCTCGGAGGCCAGGTGAACTGCAAGCTGCACCCCGTGGGGAGAGGTACGAGCCACAGCTGGGCGCGGGCTGCTTCTTTCTGGGTGGGGAAACTGAGGATAAGGGTGGGGCCTGCCGGGGGGACGGGGGCGTAACTCAACCTGTTTGGGAGTGGCCGGACCTTTACATTGTGCCCCCCACTATCAATGTCTGCAGGTTGATAATGCCCCCCTCCCGCCTCGCCCACCAGACCGGCAAACCGTTGTCCCCTCACACTGACCAAATGGGAAATCAGGCCAGGGGCTGTTAGCACGCAGCCTGGCCTCCCCGGGCTGCCTCGCATCCGTCAGGGGATGGGCACCGCAGGGCGTGTGTGGCCCCTCGCCTCAGCGCGGGCCATGGCCAGCCGAAGGGCGACAGGAGCCACATCCAGGCCCCACAGCCAGGCCCTGCCAACACCCTTTGCCTCACCAGCCCGCTGTGCTCTGAGCTCTCTCTCTCTCTCTTTTTTTAATATATGGAGATACGCCTATCTCCTAGAACTGGAAGGACCTTGAAAGGTCATAGAGTCCAGTCCCCGGCCTTCACTAGCAGGACCAAGTACTGTCACCTGACAGATTTTTGCCCCAGATCCCTGAATGGTCCCCTCAAGAATTGAACTCACAACCCTGGGTTTATCAGGCCAACGCTCAAACCACTGAGCTATCCCGCCCCACCTCAACCTCTGGGGTTCCCAATTTTCTAATCCCTGAAAGCCGAATGTCTCTGACACACCCCTTCCCCCATGGCCCCTCCCACACCCCACCTCTTCCTACAAGATCCCGCCCCCGACCTACCTATACCCCCCCCCCCCGTCGCCCACTCTCCACTCCCGCCCCCATCGCTCACTCCCCATCCCTGGGGACTCGCCTGCTACCTGCAGAGCAGGGCTGGGAGAAGGTGACCTGGAGCCTGCCCGACTGCCCAATCGGGGCCCAGCAGAGGGGGACGAGGACGGGGGCAGTGGGAATCGCAGCACAGCAGGCGGGGCGGGATCAGACAAGTTACCATCCCTCCCCGTTCCCCGCCGGCGCCGGTTCCTACTTTGGTCCGGGAGCAGCCCGGTCTCTCCAGGCTCCAGCTGCAGCTGCTGCTCTTCCCGCCCCCCGGTGGCGGAGGTGGGTGACTGCAGCGGCGCTGTCCAGACACTGACAGTTTCCCTTTCCGACCGGACATTCCTGTCAAAAACCGGACACCTGGCAACAACCCTGTCATCACCTGGCAGCCCTGCCGCAGGCACCACCCAGTAACCTGGTGCAGCTCACAGTCACCCCCCGCCCGGGAACGAGGGAAGGACACAGGGGAAACCAGTGCTGGGCAGAGGGACACACTCGTGCCGGGCCCGGCTGTTACCTGTGTTGTTCCAGATCACGCCCAGCCCCAGTCCCTGGGGGGCAGCAGGGCTGATTCTCCAGGGGGCCCAACAGCCACGGATCATGGGGTGCGGCCGCTCGGAGCAGGAGCAGCCATGAACCCTCCAGCCACCTGGGAACCACCTTCTCTCTGGGCCAGACCCTTCTTGTCACCCACCCCCGGCAGCTCCACTTTGCCCTCTGCCACCCACTGGAGACACTGGGCTCCTCTGGCCCTGGGAGGGGGCCATCACCAGACACCACCCCACCGGCAGGGGGGCTGGCGGATGGCTCCTGGCACAGGACTCCTCATCGCTGTCCACTTCCCAGTTGTACATGGCGGTGCCGGGTTCCTTGCAGCTGGGAGGGGGCCTGCCCAGGGTGGGGGCTGTGACTCGAGCTGTGCGGTGGGGGGAAGCTGAACCTTTAAATTATGCCCCCCATTAGTAACCTATGGAGTTCGGGGGGGGGCAGTGTCCCTCATAGTCTGCCAAGCTGCGCCCATGCCCCCCTTTCAGGCCTCAGACAGGGGTGGGGAGCCACAGCGGAGCTATGTCATGCATTGCAGAAGGACCATGTCTCTTTATGCTACTCCCCAGGGTGACAGAAGTTTTCCATGGAAAATGGGCTATAGGATCTCTGCAGTGATATCTATGGGTGGTTATTCAAACTATCTGGAATTGTTGATAAATTGTATCATTTGACCACTCTTTGGTTCATTATTTTGTTATGAAATATACTCAAGAGCCCAAATACCAATGTCAGGCAGGCAAAGAGTCGGCCCATAGGGCTGTGTTGCATTCACTTTACACAGACGGTGCACTCCCCCTCTTTCAGATTTCAGCTGCTATTATTTATATGATTTTACAAGTGACACATGTCGACAAGCTTCCTCTCTGCTTGTGCCAAATGCTTAGTTAAGTAAATGCAAGGTGTAATGGGATACTAAGCATAAGTGAATGAACAGGATTATGGTATAGGCCAGTTTCAGCTATATCACTGTTAACATAAGAACGGCCATAGTGGGTCAGACCAAAGGTCCATCTATCCCAGTATCCTGTCTTCCAACAGCGGTCAATGCCAGGTGCCCCAAAGGGAATAAACAGAACAGGTAATCATCAAGTGATCCATCCCCTGTCACCCATTCCCAGCTTCTAGCAAACCGAGGCTAGGGAAGGACCTATCCTCCATGAACTTATCTAGTTCTTTTTTTAACTCATCTAGTTCTTTTTTATATTTGTGGCTAATGTTATTGGTAATTCATGCATACTACTAGTATATATATATTGTGCAGATAATACAGATTATGAATCTGCGACTCTGGGAAATGTGTGGGCCTTTTTAGATTTGAGGTGCATCTTATTCCTGTCCTTTGTCGCTGGTGAAGTCTTGCAGCCGTACATTCCTGTCTGGTCAGTGCTGTAACACCCCATAGCACTTCCGTGGTTGACACATGTAGCAGCTCCAGGGCTCTTGCTCTTTTGCCTTGTCCGAGGTACCTTGCCCTACCAGGACCTCGAAGCATTCAACACAGAAGCACCTACAACAGCTGGCATTGCTACAGAGCAGCAGCTCCTGGGTGCCTTCGCAGCAGACTGTGCAGTAGGACTGCTAGACGTCCTCGTCCACGGTTTACGGTTCCACCGCTTCCGCTGCAACTCTGCTCTCCTGCAACTCTGCAGCAGATGGTGCAGTGGGACTGGTAGCCGTCCTCGTAAGACATGTAGCTTGGTCGGGGGTTCTGGGAACGTCTTCCTTGCCCGGCTCCTAGCAACCTCCAGGGCATGGTGTAGGGCTTCCGATGCAACTCTGCTCTCCTGCGAGCTGGAGACTTCTGCCTCAGGCTGCTCTCCCAGCTGGCAGCACCCTGCGGTTGCACCTACCCCAGCCTACCCCTAGCTCCCATGGCTCATGAAGCCTGGACAGTAGTAAGGAGCAGTTCAACTATAGGCTGAGCAAGTGCAGAATGGTGGTAGAATGTGCCTTTGGACGTTTAAAAGCTCGCTGGCGCTGTTGGTCAGATCTCAGCGCAACCAACATTCCTATTGTTGTTGCTGCTTGCTGTGTGCTCCATAATATCTGTGAGAGTAAGGGGGAGACATTTATGGTGGGGTGGGAGGTTGAGGCAAATCGCCTGGAGTCCGATTTTGAGCAGCCAGACACCAGGGCGATTAGAAGAGCACAGCAAGGTGCGCTACGCATCAGAGAGGCTTTGAAAACCAGTTTCATCACTGGCCAGGCTATGGTGTGACAGTTGTGTGTGTTTCTCCTTGATATAAACCCGCCCCCTTTGTTGATTTTAATTCCCTGTAAGCCAACCACCCTCCCCCCTTCGAAATAAAGTAACTATTGTTTTGAAACCATGCATTCTTTCTTTATTAATTAAAAAATAATGAGATAATGGACAAGGAAGCCCGAGTGGGGTGGGAGAGGAGGGAAGGACAAGGCCACATTGCTTATTGTTGACACACTAAAAGTCAAACTGTTTGAATGACAGCCTTCTGTTGCTTGGGCCATCCTCTGGAGTGGAGTGGCTGGGTGTCTGAAGCCTCCCCCGCACGTTCTTGGGCATCTGTGAGAGGAGGCTATGAAACATGGGGAGGAGGGGAGGCGGTTATACAGTGGATGCAGCGGGGGTCTGTGGTCTTATTGGCTTTCCTGCATCTCCAACAGATGCTTCAGCATGTCCGTTTGCTCCCCTGTTAGCCTCAGCATCGTCTCCTGCCTCTGCTCTTCGCGCTCACTTAATTCTTTCCTGGCCTCTGCCACTGAATGCCTCCATGCATTAAGCTGGGCCCTATCAGTGTGGGGGGACCGCATGAGCTCGGAAAACATGTAATCGCGAGTGCGTTTTTTTCACCTTCTAATCTGCGATAACCTGAGAGACAGAGATGATAGGGAGAGTGTAGAAACATTCTACGCTCTATGATTCTGGGGGAACTACGATTCTGGGCTTGCCTGAGCTCCTAAATTTTGATGCGGCACTGCTGTGCATCCCTGTTGTAGCCTCTGTTCATCATGCCCTTGGAGATTTTGGCAAATATATTGGCATTACGTCTTTTGGAACGGAGTTCTGACAGCACGGATTCCTCTCCCCATACAGCGATCAGAATTAGTACCTCCCGTTCGGTCCATGCTGGAGCTCTTTTGCGATTCTGGGACTGCATGGTCACCTTTGCTGATGAGCTCTGCATGGCCACCTGTGCTGATCAGCTCGCCAGGCTGGCCAAACAGGACATGAAATTCAAAAGTTCCCGGGGCTTTTCCTGTGTACCTGACTAGTGCATCTGAGTTGAAAGTGCTGTCTAGAGCGGTCACAATGGAGCACTCTGGGATAGCTCCTGGAGGCCAATACCATCTAATTGCATCCACACTACCCCAAATTCGACTCAGCGAGGTCAATTTTAGAGCTAATCCTCTCATTGGGGAGGAGTACAGAAATCGATTTTAAGAGCCCTTTAAGTCGACAAAAATGGCTTCGTCATGTGGACTGGGGCAGGGTTAAATCGATCTAACGCTGCTAAATTCGACCTAAACTGGAAGTGTAGACCAGGGCTAAATTACTCAGAAAACCTCTCCTGCATCCTCTGCTTCCTGATTGCCCAGCAGCCCCCTCCTGGTCAGCCTAGAAGCTTTTCCCTTGGAACAGGAGAAGCACCCGGTAACGAATCTGTTTGGTTTTCACACTGTACACGATGGGGTTCATCATGGGAGGAAAGAGGAGGTAGAAATTGGCCAGCAGGATGTGTACGTGCGGGGTGACATGGCGCCCAAACCTGTGTATTGTTGAGGAGAGGACCACGGGGATGTAGAATACTAAGATGGCGCAAAGGTGGGAGCCACAGGTGCTGAAAGCCTTGAGCTGCTTTTCCTTGGACACCAGGCTCAAGACAGCCCTGAGGATCTTGACGTATGACAGGACGATGAATATCAGATCCAGCCCCACGATGAAAACAGTTATGATGATCCCATAGAGGTTATTGAACCTGGTGTCGGCACAGGCCAGCTTCACCATGGCCATGTGCTCGCAGTAGCAATGGGAGATGATGTGGGATCCGCAGTAGGGCAGCCTCCTCACGAGGAAGGGCAGAGGGAGCATTAGCAGAACAGCCCGGGCCAAAGCCGCCAGCCCGATCTTTGCTATCACTGAATTGGTCAGGATGGTGGCATATCTCAGGGGGTTGCAGATGGCCACGTACCTGTCGAAGGCCATGGCCAGCAGCACAGCAGATTCCATGATGGAGAACGAATGAAGGAAAAACATCTGCACCAAGCAGCTGTTAAAGCTGATCTCCCTGGAATTAAACCAGAAGATACTCAGTATTTTTGGCACGGTGGTTGTGGATAAAACCAGGTCTATGACGGCCAGCATGGCGAGGAAATAAAACATGGGCTTGTGTAGGGAGGGCTCTGTCTTGATAACATACAAGAGGGTGCAGTTTCCTAGAAGGGCCACGCTGAACACTGAGCAGAAGGGGATGGAGATCCAGAGGTGCAGAGCTTCCAGCCCCGGGATGCCCGTCAGGAAGAACATGGACGGATCAGCGCCTGTGCTGTTGGAACCTGACAGGTTGTCTGCTTGTGACATCTTTTGCAAGTCTCACATCAATGTTTTTCCTTTTAATAAAACATAACACATGGAATGAACAGAGCCCGTAAATGAAATACATACTAGGTGCCAGTCTTAGCGCTGGAAGAAGCGGATTGACCTTTTGTTGAGTTCAGCAGTCATGTTGCAATAACACAAATCATACAAACCCTTATATTTTTCTGTGCAAAATCATTCAGAGTTTTTAGAATGTCATTACAAGTCTTGAGTAATGAACCCCACTTGGTTACAAATATCCTACCTGGTGTACCTTGCTACTAGGACATGCACATGACAGTAACTCCTCACTTAAAGGCGTCCCGGTTAACCTTGTTTCGTTGTTATGTTGCTGATCAACTAGAGAACGTGCTCATTTAAGGTTGTGCAATGCTCTCTGTAGCGAACCGTCAGCTCACCAGTGCGGCACCTCCTGCTGGTCGTCTTGGGAATTATATCGCCTCCTCCTGGCCGGTGTCTCGCCTGCCACTGGCCCGTTTGTCCCTCCCAGGGAAGAACCCTTTTCCTCGGGGTTCTTCCCCAGCAGTCCCCACACTCTGGGTCTCCCCTCCCAGGGGAACTCCCAACCCTCTAAACCCACCTTGCCTCAGTGGCCACTGCCAGTCATCATCTAGCCCCTGCTCACTGGGGAAGACTGCAGTCGGTATTGGCCACTCATCATTGGCAAGGAGGTTGGACCAGCTGCCTCTGCCTATCTCTGGGCTGCACCTCCCAGCCCCAGTACCCGCATAGGCCTTTACCAAGGCATCAGCCTGGGGAGTTGCCAGGCTGGAACTCCCCAGCTCCTCTGGCCTTTCCACAGCCCTGCTCTGCTCCAGCGAGGTCCTTCTCTCTCCACAGCTAGAGAGAGACTGACCCAGCTCCTCCCTGAGCCCTTATAACAGGGCCAGGTTTGGCCCGATTGGGCCGTGGCCCCAGCTGTGGCGGCTTCCCCAATGAGCCTGGCCTCTTTTCTAGGAGCCGGGTAACCGCCCCGCTACACTTCCTTATAACGTTGTTTGGCAGCTGCCTGCTTGTTCACTACTTGCAGGAAGAGCAGCCCAGTGGAGCTAGCTAGTGGGGGCTTGAAACCAGGGTGCGCCGGCAGCCCCCCATCAGTTCCCCGCTCCCCTAAGTTCCCTGTGCGGCAGCCGCCCAGCAGGTTATCAATTGCCGGCAGTTCAGATGTCCCTCCCCCTACTGCCTGTGCTACTCCTGCCCTCTGCCTTGGAGCTGATCCCGGGAGCCTCTTGCTTGTCAGGGCATCCCCTGCCCCCCTGCTCCTGCCCCCCGCTTACCCCATCTCCATAGAGCGGGAGGGGGGGACACAACAGGGCTCAGGACAGAGGGAGATTGCTGACAGCAGCTGCTGTCTCAACTTGCTGATCTACTTAAAAAGGCAGTGTACTTAGAGTGGGTCAGCATACTTAAAGGGGCAATGCGCATCTCTCTCTCTCTCACACAGGGTGTGTGTCTGTCTCTGCCATGCTGTTTCCCCTCCCTCCATTTGTACTGCCTTCTAGAGTGTGAGGCTACATTAACAACAATGTGTTAACCCTGGAGGGCTCAGTCGAGTACTAGTTCATCATTTAGCAGTAAGGCATTCCCTGGGAAATATCCCACCCTCTGACTTCACCACCTCAACCAAGCTTGACAATCATCATTGCTGTGTACAGTATTAAATTGTTTGTTTAGAACTTATACTGTATATATTTATATATTTCCCTGGAACCTAACCCCTGCCCCCCCCCCACCATTTACATTAATTCTTATGGGGAAATTGGATTCGCTTAACATTGTTTTCGCTTTCCTACGGAGTGGGATAGTTTGCTCTTGTGCCCTTAACAATGTCTCTGAAAAACTGCCAACTGTCTTCAATTGTTTTTCCCCTTAGACTTCCTTCCCATGGGATTTTACCTACCAACTCCCTCTGTTTGCAAAAGTCTGCATTCTTGAAATCCATTGTCTTTATTGTGCTGTTCTCCCTCCTACCATTCCTTAGAATCATGACCTCGACCATTTCATGATCACTTTCACCCAAATTGCCTTCTACTTTCAAATTCTCAACCAGTTCTTCCCTAATTGTCAAAATCAAATCTAGAACAGTCTTTCCCCTAGTAGCTGTCTCCACCTTCTGAAATAAAAAAAATGTCTCCAATACATTCCAAGAATTTATTGGATAATCTGTGCCCTGCTGTGTTATTTTCCCAACAGATGTGTGGGTAGTTGAAGAGGTTATGGAAGAAACTGATAAATTAAACAGTAATAAGTCACCAGGACCAGATGGAACTCACCCAGGAATTCTGAAGGAACTCAAATATCAAATTGCAGAACTTCTAAGTGTGGTATGTGATCAATCACTTAAATCAGCTTCTGTAACAGATGACTGGCAGATAGCTAGTGTGATGCTGATTTTTAGAGAAGGTTCCAGAGGTGATCCTGGCAATTACAGCCCAGTGAGCCTAACTTCGGAACCAGGCGAGTAGGTTAAAATGATAGTAAAGAACAGAATTACCAGGCATAAAGATGAACAAGATTTGTTGGGAACGAGTCAACCTGGCTTTTGTAAAGGGAAATCATCCCTCACCAATCTAGTAGAATTCTTTGAGGAAGTCGACAAACATGTGGACTAGGGTGATCGAGTGGCTATAATGTATTTGGACTTTCAGAAAGCCTTTGAAAAGGTCCCTCAACAAAGGCTCTTAAGAAAAGTCACATGTATTCAAAACAGACTTTGGAGAGAAGAAATTTTATGATATAAAAAGTCCAAATCAACAGAGATGTAGAGACTATTTTCACAAAGGGACAAAATATTACAAGCTGCTACAGGTCATATTTTTCGAAGGTTGTGGTAAAAATATTAATCATTTCATTAACTGGAAAAAAATTGTGATCAAATAATTATGGAGTCATAGATTTTAAGGCAAAAGGGACCATTATGACCATCTGCTCTGACCTCCTGAATAACAAAGCGCACAGAATTTCACCAGGTGAGTTCTGCGTCAAACCCATAACGTCTCTTGGAGCTAGAGGGTATCACCAAGAAAGCATCAAGTCTTGATTTAAAGACTTCAAGTAATGGCGATCCAACCACATTCCTAGCTAAGTTGTTCCAAATGTTACTTCGCCTTACTCTACGAATGTGCACCTTGTTTCTAGCCTAAATTTGTCTAGTCTCAGTTCCCAGACATTGGATCTCATTCTGCCTTTGTCTGCTAGATTAAAGAACCTTCTACAGTAAGAAATCTCTTCCCATCTATGGACTTAGAGACTGTGATCAAGTCACCTCTTAACCTTGGATAAATTAAATAGATTGAGCTTCTTTAGTGTATGGCTATAAGCCATGTTTTCCAGATCTGAAATCATTCTTGTAGGTCTTTTCTGAACCCTTTTCAGTTTGTCAACAACCTTTTTGAAGTGTGGACACTGGACCTAGAAACAGTCCAATGATGGTCTCTCCAAACCGTACACCTCTCTATTTCCACTCGATATTCACTTGCTTATACATTCTAGGAGGTTAACACGAACATCCCTGATTTTTTTAAATACTCAGTGGTTTCTTTACATTGTTTTTTTGTTTTTTGGTGGAATTAAATAGTTCTCTTCTAAATGACCAACCTCACTCTGCTCTCACTTATACAGGTGTAAATCCAGAATCATTCCGGTATTACACCAGGGTGAGTGACAGCAGATTTGGCCCAAAGCTTTCCATTTGCTTTAGACATCTCCTATTTAGAAAGATCCTTGATTAGCTTTAATATAAAGTGCCCCAGCTCACCTGACCCCTGGCTGTGGCTTCTCCCCTCTCAGCACATGCTGAAGTCACACACAAGCTGCAGGACTCTCCACTCGGCCAGGATCACCTGGGTCTGGGTGAGGGTATTTATACCTACTAATGGCACCCTGTTGACTTTACTCCCCAGGTGGGAGTTGAGAGACGTGGGTCACTATAGAAGTACGGTTTGTACTTCTGAAGCTGTTCAGGGAGGCCGGGTGTATAGGGGTAAAATAATATGAGTTCAGAGCTGTGTTCTATTTCCAGAAATAAAGAGTAAAATGCGGTGTCATAAAATGATTTGTATTTTATATTAGAGTGAAAAACCAAAACGAAAAAATCCGAAGAAAAGTCTTCCAGAGGAAGTGGGAGAGAGAAGACTCATACAATATTTAAACAAGCCACCTAACTGAACCCTTCTTGTATCTCTGTGCATTAGAACATTTGAAATCTAAGTACACTTGCTTCCAGGCTCTCTGCCTAGGATTTATATACATGCTACTGTCTTTCCTCTCCAGGGCTATACCCTACGTAAGCACTTTTACTTGCTTGCTTTATGAAATGAAATAAACTCTTTAGGAAACCTCTGACTTTAAGCAGCGACTGAATGCCAATCTAACACGTGTGACTAACATGACACCTCTCTCGCTATAAAAAATCTATGATCTCCCCGTCTTTTTACACACATCCCGGAATGTAGTTTTCCAGCTTCTACTTTGCTTCTAAATATGTATACTAGTTTTCTTTATATTATGTTTGAAAGACAGCTATAAAAGTGAATTCAGATGATTTCTCCCTTACATAGAGTACTTGAAAGAAGTCTCTAATTCAGTGTTGCCCAAAATTTTGAGGGTCATGTCCCCCTTATCTCATTCCACGCGTGGACCCTGCAATTGCCCCCAAGATGTTCCTCCATGCCACCCAAGGGGGAGTGCACCCCACAGTTTGGGGATTTCTACTCTATTTGTAAATGTCGTTATTAGAAACAGTAGGTTATAAATATACAAACCAGTTGACCAGAAGGCAAATTTGAGAAAAATATTCGTACAACAAGAACCACGTGTGACTAAAAATAGTGGGGGAGTCACCTCCTTCAATTGGTACCGAAACATTTATGATGAGTTACCCTCCCAGGCTTTGCTTCTCTATACTCTAAACTGGGATAAAATCACTTGTAACTCTACACTTAAATATACCCCTTGAGCCCACTAAACACTGACACCAGCTTAACTCTAGAGGGCAGTGTCTAGCGCAGGCCTGCAAAACTCATAAAGCGGTGAGGGCCATATTACTCCAAAGAAAACAGCCGAGGTCCGAAACTCCTCTCCCGCCGCCAAAGTTGTTGAGCAAAAAAAAGTTTCAGACCTGACAAGGATTTTTTATGGAACTCAGTAACATCAGAACAAGAAAACGGTCCTCTGAATTGTTCTGCGGGACCGTCGAGTGGATTGGATACACTTTTCTGACAGGCTCCTGGGTAATTTAGTGCATTCCACACATCCCCTCGTCTCTGGGTTTCTGAATTTCGAAGAAAGTACTTCAGACAGAACCATAAGGATATAACCGGGCCTCAGTCAATGCGTGTAACCTGATCTCTGTATTTTGCCACGTCCAGGCAAAAATCCTGTGTCTCAGAATATGTCTAGGAATTCATATGGGGATGCCAATTCAGTGAGGTCTGGGTTTCCTGGTTCTACTGTCGTTCTGATTTTTACCGGCTGGCAGAGCAAACCACCTGAAACAAAGAGGTCAGCACTGACCTGGATGATCCCTTGCAGAATTGGCCTCTTTTTCCTCCAGGTCACCTACCCACAGTGTGCTCACCGCAGCCTACCCATGATATACCCCCGCATCCACCTGCAGTCTCTGTGTGTACTCATTTTATGTGTTTATTTCAAGGATTTCGACACCTGTGTTTCCCACCTTTGTGCCATCTTAGTGGTCTACACCCCAGTGGTTGTCTCCTCAACAATACGCAGGTCCAGCCACCCAGTCGCCCCGCACATACATATCCTGATGGCCAATTTCTACCTTCTCTTTCCTCCCATGACGAACCCCATCGTGTATGGTGTGAAAACCAAACAGATTTGTAACCGGGTGCTTCTCCTGTTCTGAGGTAAGAGCTTCTAGGCTGACCAGGAGGGGGCTGCTGAGCGATCAGGAAGCAGAGGATACAGGAGAGGTTTTCTGAGTAACGTAGACAGCATGCTTGTGGGGGCTGTGTGTACGCTGGGATGGGAATTCCTCCTCCGACTCACAGGGAGCAATACACAGTCCCCTGCACGAGCTAAGCGCTGCTGGCCAGAAGGTGATTTTGATCATGACTTTGTCCTCACTCGGCCCCATGTGTGGTGTGTGAAGGAGTGTGAAGGGGAGTGTGAAGGCTCCTGGCACCTTCTCTTGCTTTGCTGGAACATCTGGCCTTTATTACTGATGCACCCAGCCACAGCCACGGACGTGCATGCTGCAGGAACAAATGCTGTATCTGCCCCTGAAGCTCAGTCAGCTCTGAGATGTAGCAACACACCAGGGGCCATTTAGGAACCAGAATAAGTGCAGAGTGCTCAGCTTTTCTGTCCCAAATGTGCCACCATGGAAGCTGCTGGGTTCCAACCTTTTTTTTTTTTTTGTAAATCTGACCTTAGTTGTGGTGTCTGAACATTTGAGAGTCTATCCCCAGTTGTTTAACCCTACCACACAGCAGCACAATGCACCAGGTTGAGAGAGGGAGGCGAGGAATGGTGGATCTGCCTCAAAGAGCACTTTGAAACTCCCCAAATCGTGACCAGAGTGATCTCAGGCACTAAATATTTAAAGTTCACATTCCGATACTGTAAATAAATAAATGAAACAGAGTGTTGTCTGTGTGTGTGTGTGTGTCAATAAAATACTCGGGAAAAAGTCTTGCTCTACTTTGTGATCACCTTTGTTCCTGTTGCCTAATATATGCTGGATAGCATATAGATATACAGTAACACCTCACTTAATGTCGTCCCTGTTAACATTGTTTTGTTCTTACGTTGCTGATCAATTAGGGAACATGCTCGTTTAAAGTTGCGCAATGCTCCCTTCTTACGTCGTTTGGCAGCCGCCTGCTTTGTCCGCTGCTTGCAGGAAGCGCAGCCCGGTGCAGCTAGCTGGGGGGGGCTTGGAACCAGGGTGGACTGGCAGCCCCCCTGTCAGCTCCCTGCTCCCCTAAGTTCCCTGTGCAGCAGCAGCCCAGCAGGCTATCATTTGCCGGCAGTTCAGATGTCCCTCCCCCCACTGCCATGTGCTTCTCCTACCCTCTGCTTTGGAGCTGCTCCCGGGAGCCTCCTGCTTGCTGTGCGGGGGAGGGAGGGGAAGGAGGGGCTAATGTCAGGGTGTACTCCTCCCCCCTGCTTCTGCACACCGCTTGCCCCTTCCCCATATAGAGCAGGGTGGAGACACGGATGGAGAGAGACAGTGAGAGCTTGGGGCAGCAGCTGCTGTCTCAACTTCCTGATCGACTTAAAAAGACAACGTACTTAAGGGTGGGGTCAGCGTACTTAAAGGGGCAATGCACATCTCTCTCTGTCTCCCATGAACAGGGTGTGTGTCTCTGTCTCTGTCTGCCATGCTGTCTCCCCTCCCTCCAGTCCTGCTGTCTTGTAGAGTGTGACCTACATTAACAACAATGTGTTAACCCTTGAGGGCTCAGCCAAAAGCTCGTTCATCATTTATCAGTAAGGCATTCCTTGGCAAATATCCCACCCTCTTCCACCCTCTAACTTCAACACCTCAACCAAGCTTCACAATCTTCATCACTGTCTACAGTATTAAATTGTTTGTTTAAAATGTATACTGTGTGTTTATATAGATATAGTTTTTTGTCTGGTGAAAAAAATTTCCCTGGAACCTAACCCCCTCTATTTATATTAATTCTAATGGGGAAATTGGATTCGCTTAACATCGTTTCGCTTAAAGTCACATTCTTCAGGAACAGAACTACAACATTAAGCGAGGAGTTACTGTATATCACGTTCATAATATGTATTAGCTGCATCATATATAGCCTATTTGTATGTCCGGTCGAAAAGGGAAACTGTCAGCATCCAGGTAGGGGGCGGGGCCTCAGAGGAAGAGGTGGGGAGAGGGAGGGGCCTCGGGGGAAGAGGCGGGACAGGATTGTTCAGCTTTCAGGGATTGGAGAGTTGGGAACCCCAGGGGATGAGCTCAAGGCTCCGTGGGCTGCTGAGGCGCAGGGTGTTGTCGGGGCCTGGCTGTGGCACCTGCCTGGCCCTGGTCCCCGCTGAGGTGAGGGGCCGCGCACGCCCTGCGGTGCCCCTCCCCGGACAGATGCGAGGCGGACCAGGGAGGCCGGGCTGCATGCTCAGCCCCTGGCCTGATTTCCCATTTGGTCAGTGTGAGGGGACAACGGTTTGCTGGACTGGGGCACCACTATCAACCTGCACACATTGATAGTGGGGGGCACAATGTAAAGGTCCGGCTACCCCCTAAATATGTTGAGTCAGGACCCCCTGGGCAGGTCCCGCCCTTAACCTGTTTCTTCTGCCTTTCCCCCCGGGGTGCAGCTTGCAGGTCACCTGGCCTCCGAGCTCACTTGACCGAGCATGGGGCTGGTTCTGAGTCAGCAGGAAACCCACATGCAGGAGTCGGGCAGCCCCGGCCCCACCCCGAGCTCCTGGAGGCTGGGTGCTTTCCAGCCATGGCTTCCAAGGCCCGCCTCACCCTGGCTATGGACACCTGGCATTAGCCATCCTGTGACCATGGTTAAATTCCACCCTGCCCTGCCCCCACCCGGGTCCCTGTGCAAGACCTGAACAAACATTTTACTCTTTATTTCTGGAAATAGAACACAGCTCTGCACTCATATTATTTTCCATCAAAAAACAAAGAAACAAACAAACGAAAAAAACAATGTGAAGAAACCACTGAGTATTCCAAAACATCAGGGGCATTTGGGTTACACACACACAGAGCCATAGTTCTCTCCCCTTGTGAGAGGCTCTTTACTGTGTGTCTGTGTTATCATGGGAGATTTCAGTCTGAAGGACATATGTTTTGGAAGAGACAAGTAGCGATTAGGACAGAGCAGTCCTATAAAACGATCTCAATCACTTGCTAAACTGGATTAGCTTGAACAACGTGCAGTTGATTACAACTAAATGTGAGGTCCTACATCGAGAAACCAAGACCGTAGATCCCACTTACGGGATGGGGGCTATGTTTTAGAAAGCACTGACTCAAAAAAGAACTCGGAGCGATGATGTATAACCAGCTGTACATGAGGTCCCAGTGCAGTGTGGTGATTGAGAGAGCAAATGCCCTCCTTGAAAGTATGAGCAGGGGAATATCAAGTGGATATAGAGAAGTGTGAGGCTTGGAGTTTGTTGACAGATTGAAAAGGCTTCAGAAAAGAGTTACAAGAATGATTTCAGATCTGGAGAACGTGACTTATAATCAGAGACTAAAAAGCTCAATTTCTTTAGTTTATCTGAGAGAAGGTTAAGAGGTGACTTTATCATAGTCTCTAAGTCCATAGATGGGAAGAGATTTCGGACTGTAGAAGGTTCTTTAATCTAGCAGACAAAGGCAGAATGAGATCCAATGGCTGGGAGCTGAGACTAGACAAATTCAGCTTAGAAACAAGGCGCACATTCATAGAGCAAGGCGAACTCACATTTGGAACAACTTACCTAGGGATGTGGGTGGATCGCCATTACTTGAAGTCAATCTCAGCAATATGCTCTAGCTCCAAGAGACGTTATGGGCATGAAGGAGAGCTCACCCGGTGAAATTCTGGGCCCTTTGTTATTTAGGAGCTCAGAGCAGGTGATCAGAATGGCCCCTTCTTTCCTTAAAGTCCATATGTCCGTAATTATTTCATCACAATTTTTTCTCAGTTAATGAAATAATTAATAATTTGTCTACAACCTTCGATAAATATGGACTGTAGCAGCTTGTAATATTTTTTCCCTCTGTGAAAATAGTCTCTGCATCTCTGTTGATTTGGACTTTTTATATCATACGATTTCTTCTCTCCAAAGTCTGTTTTGAATCCATGTGTGCCGCAGCCGTGTACCAACCTACAACCCTCCCGCTGCAATATAGATAGGCAGAAAGGGATTCATCTGAATCTCTTTGCTTCTGGAACTGACGGTCTGTCCACCTTTACGGCAGTATGTGGAGAGCCAACACTGCGTGCCCAGCTAGCATGGGGGTAAATAGCTGTGTGGATGGAGAGGCGCTGCTTAGGCACGTAGAGTACAGGTCTGGAGGAACATTGAGGATCTACACCCTACACAGTTCTCCATACACCCAAGACGTGCTCCATATCCACCATTGAGTGTCCCACTGCCTCCCTGCTGCCGGAGCCTTTCCCCATTGCAGGGAAAGGCTCCAGCCGTGGGGAAAGGCTCTGGCAGCGAGGAGACTTTCCCCGCTGCCTCCCCACTGCCAAAGCCCTTCACTGCCATGTGTAGCTACACACCTGCTTTTCAATGCGGTGTGTAACTACACAGACCTTCCATGCCGAGTCCAAACAAAGCTTCAGGAAGACATTACGTAAGTCAGACTTTCTTGGTGCGACATTTCTAGCTTTCACCCAAACCAGAAACAGCATAAGTGTAGCCTTACAGTCCTGCAGTATTTCAGTGGGGTGCTTCATAGGCCTGGAAGCAGGGAGTTTTAGCCATGAAACTGACTAGTTTAGAGGCCATGGACAAGTATCATATAACATGCTACATAAAAACAGTCATACCGGGTGAGACCACTGGCCCGACTAGCCCAGTGTCCCCTCTTCCAATAGTGGCTAATGCCAGATGTTTCAGAGGCAACGAACCGAACAGGGCAATAATTGAGTGATCCATCCCTGCCATCCAGTACCAACTTCTGGATATTAGCAGCTTAGGACACCCTGATCATGGAGTTAAACTTCTGGACTGATAGCCATTGATGGACCTGATCTAATTGTTTTTTGCCCCCAGTTAGACTTTTGGTCTTCACAACATCCCTGGCAACAAGTTTCCCAAGTTGACTGTGTGTTGTGTGAAGAAATACTCTGTCCTGTTTGTTTTAAACCTCCTGTCTTTTAGTTTCATTGCGTGACCCCTGGTTCTTTTATTATGAGAAGGAGTAAATAACACTTCCCTGTTCACTTTCTCCACACCAGTCATGATTTTATAGACCTCTATTATATACCCCATAGTGTTCTTTTCCCTTCTCTGTGCCTTTTCCAATTCTAACTTTTTTTTTAGATGTGGTGACCTAAATTGCATGCAGTGTTCAAGATGTAGCATACCATAGATGTATACAGTGGCATTATGATATTTTCTGTTTTATTAGCTATGCCTTTCCTAATGATTCCCAACATTCTGTTTCCTTTTGTAACTGCTGCTGCACACTGAGTGGATGTTTTCAGAGAAATATCCACAATGACTCCAAGATCTCTTTCTTGAGTGGTAACAGCTAATTTAGACTCCATCATTTTGTATGTGTATTTGGGATGATGTTTTCCAACATGCATTTCTTTGCACTTGTCAACATTGAATTTCATCTGCTATTTTGTTGCCCAGTCACCCAGTTTTGTGAGATCTCTTTGTAACTCTTTGAAGTGTTCTTTGGAGTAATGTCTTGAGTAATTTTGTATCATCTGCAAATGTCGCCACCTCACCGTTTACCCCCTTTTCCAGATTATTTATGACTATGTTGAACAGCACTGGTCCCAGTACAGACCCCTGGGGGACCACGTTATTTACCTCAGTTACAGACCCATGAGAGAACCTTCCCTCTTATTCCATGACAACTTAATTTGCTTAAGAGCCTTTGGTGAGGAAACTTGTCAAAAGCTTTCTGAAAGTCTAAGTACACTATAGACACTGGACCACTCTTGTCCACATGGATGTTGACCGCCTCAAAGAATTCTACTAAATTGGTGAGGGATGATTTCCCTTTACGAAAGGCAGGTTGACTCTTCCCCTACAAATCTTGTTCACCTATGTGTCTGGTAATTCTGTTCTTTACTATTGTTTTAACCAATTTGCCTGGTTCTGAAGTTAGGCTCACTGGGCTGTAATTACAAGGATCGCCTCTGGAACCTTGTTTAATAATTGGCATCACATTAGCTATCCTATAGTCATATGGTACAGAGGCTGATTTAAGTGATAGGTCACACATCACAGTTAGTAGTTCTGCAATTTGATATTTGAGTTCCTTCAGAATTCCTGGGTGAATCCCATCTGGTCCTGGTAGCTTATTACTGTTTAATTTATCAGTTTGTTCCAAAACCACCTCTACTGATACCTGGGACAGTTCTTCAGACTGTTACCTAAAAAGAACAGCTCAGTTATCCCGGATGTCGGTGGGGAGTTCTCCTCCTGACGTCAGTGCGAGCGGGATCAGACTCATAGGCTCTTTGGGGATGTCTACGCAGCGAGCGGCAGTTAGTCTCACAGCTCGGGTTGACAGATGCAGGTTCGTGCTTCTCGGGGCACCGTGCTAAGAACAGCTGTGTAGATGCTGAGGGTCGGGCTCTGAAGCTGGTGGGCTGGAGCCCAACTCGAGCTACAGCATCTGCACAGCTTGTTTCAGCGACGTACCCCGAGTCTGTCGATCCAAGCTCTGAGCCTTGCTGCCGCAGGCTGACACTTGGTGTGTAGATGTACCCTTGGTCATCACTGAGATCAAACTAACATTACTCACGCACGTTCCACGATGTACTACGTACATCCAGGCTGAACACCCAGAATGTGCTGCTGAATGTACCAGGTACATCCTGCTACATGGAGCTTAAAATGCCAGGTGTTTCTGAAAGCATGTGCCGTGCGGGCAGATATACTAGGTACTTCACTGCAGAATGAACACTAAATAATTACAACTGGTGCAATACTTGTAACCAAGTAGGGTTCATTACTCGTGACTTGTAATGACATTCTAAAAACTCTAAATTATTTTGCACAGAAAAATATGTATGATTAGTGTTATTGCAACATGACTGATGAACTCAACAAAAGGTCAATCCACTTCTTCCAGAGCTGAGACTGACTCCAAGTATGTATTTAATTTACAGGGTCTGTTCATTTCATCTGTTATGTTTTATTGAAAGGAAAGACATTGCTGTGAGACTTGCAAAAGATGCCACAACAAGACAACCTGTCAGTTTCCAACAGCACAGTGTCTGATCCATCCCTGGTCTTCCTGACAGGCATCCCGGGGCTGGAAACTCTGCACCTCTGGATCTCCATCCCCTTCTGCTCAGTGTTCACCGTGATCCTTCTAGGAAACTGCACCCTCTTGTATGTTATCAAGACAGACCCCTCCCTACACAAGCCCATGTTCCTTGCCATGCTGGCCGTCATCAACTTGGTTTTATCGACAACCACTATGCTGAAAATACTGAGCATCTTCTGGTTTAATTCCAGAGAGATCAGCTTTAATGCCTGCCTGGTGCAGATGTTTTTCATTCACTCGATGTCCATGATGGAGTCTGCTCTGCTGCTGGCCATGGCCTACGACAGGTACGTGGCCATCTGCAACCCCTTGAGGTACGCCACCATCCTGACTGATTCAATGATAGCAAAGATCGGGCTGGTGGCTTTGGCCCGGGCTGTTCTGTTCATGGTCCCTCTGCCCTTCCTCGTCAGGAGGCTGCCCTTCTGCCAGTCCCACGTTATCTCCCATTGCTGCTGCGATCATATGTCTGTGGCAAATCGCCCCGTACGTACATGTCCTGATGGGCACTTTCTACCTCCTCTTTCCTCCAATGATGAACCCCATCGTGTACGGCGTGAAAACCAAGCAGATTCGTGACAGAGTTCATTTCCTGTTCAGATGGAAAGGCTTCTAGGCGGCAACTTGTTTGGGGTCTAGTGCTGGGAAACCCATTAGCAAGTTCCCCACCTCCCTAAATGTACAGGGGTCGTTCGTGCTGATGTATCTTTCTGAAGCATCTTGCATCCTGAGCAATTTTAAAGCTCTTCACAAACCATGGAGTGAAAGGTCTGTGCATGCTCGAGCGGGAATGCCGTCACCTTTGCAGGGGGTGTAGCATAGGGTCCTCATGCTCTCCCTGAGCTGTGATGGTCACCATGGAAGTTACACTTGGCTGTGGTCCTGCCTCATTTGTCCATCACTAGCAAGAGGGCTAGTCCTGCTCACTCCTTGCCTTTAGGGAGGTGAAGTGTCTTACCTAACGTCACCCAGCAAACCAATGACTGAACTAGGAATTGATTCTAGGTCTCTGGCATCCCAGTCCAGTTCTCTAGCCACTAAGCCCTGCTGCCTCCGTGACAATGAGATTATTTCAATTTTAATGAGATGATTTCATGGCTTGCAATGTGTGTGACATGGCGTTTCTCTCATAGCCAGTTCCCTACTCTAGTATCTTTCAATCTAATTGAAGAATCTTGAACAGAACTTCAATGCAATTCAGCATCTAATTTTGGCTGTAATAAGGCCCGGCCCAATTCTTACGAAATCAGTGACCTGAAGGAGAACTTTGTATAGCTGAAAAACTCGTATCTTTAACCAACAAAAACTGGTCCAATAAAAGATATTACCTCCACACCTTGTCTCACTAGGTCAGTGGGAGTCCCTCCATTCACTTCAATGGCCTCATGTCGGTAATGAGTATGAATTAGTAACACGTGTTAACCCCTTCCACCCAGAAGGATCAAAAATCTCTGTAAGAACTGTGGGGCTAATCCTCAGATGTGATGAACTCCCACAATTGTCATTGGCCACAATGGGAGTTCATTGGTCCCCATCTGTCACGATCAAACCACATATTAGTATAGGCTACCCTAGAAAGCCTTTGCCGGTATAGCTACACCAACAGAACCTTCTAAAGGAAATGTAGTGCATACCAGCGTAAGGAGATCTTTTGTTGGTATAGGCAAACCTCCTCCTCGAATGATCTAAGCTATATCGTCAAAAGGACTCTTTTGCTGATATGGTTTTTGTGATGGGATGTACTCCGTTGTTGAAGCCTGGAAGCTGTTGGAACCACTGTGCCCCCTAACTGTTCAGCTGGGTTGGCCTCTTTCACTTCTCTGCTGATGATCCACAGCCATCCCCTCCGGACTCTGTTATCACCCAACACAGCAGCAGATGGTACCACACCCCCAATTTAGCTACCTGAGTGCTTTATCTGAGCCCCTCATGGACTAACAATGGAGGCACCTACCAATTTCCAAGCTTCCCAGCCTTCCACCCCTACTGGAGTATAAACCCGGAATTAAACCGTCTTACTTGCACAGGGATCTGTATTGCACATGCTCATTAATTAGCCCACTCCACACTAGATAGGGTTGGAATCATCAATATCTCACTCTGTCTGATGATAGAAGCAGGCTTACAGATTCTTCCAGCTTGCTGGCAAGTCAATGCATGTGGCGTGGTGGGGGGTGGGGCTGCCCCCATTGGCAAACTTTCTCCATTGTCTGCGTGCTCCCTCCAAGGAGGCTTCCCTACACAAAGTTCCTGTGCTAGTAGATTCTTCCCTCAATGGGTGTTGATGACAGCAATTAACACCATCTGGCATCTCCACTGACATATCTGAAAGGCTGGTTTTGGGTGTTTCCAGGCTCACATCACACATTAGTAACTCGGACAGAGCAAGATTTCATAGCTCCACATACAATGATCGCACATACAAGCCAGCAAGATATCGCTGTTTAGAAGATCAAGACTTTTATAATGATACCTCACAAGGCACACTTTGTACAAAACTCATCATAATTCCATCACCATGGTAAATATGGGGTGCTTTGGGGTGCAGTGTCACAATTGTGTCTACACAGAGGTTTTTCCTGGCATGGCTATGTCTGTCAGGGGTGTGTATTTTTCACACTCCCGACTGGAATAGCTGTGCCAACAAACCTCTGTAGTGTAGACCCGGCCTATCCCATCGGGTTCTGGAGAATCAGTTCATTTCAAGTCTGTGTGCGTGTTAGGGGCTTGGGGAGGGGAGAGGCGGAGAGTGTCTAATCTTTATATTTCAAATATTTGTATTTGTTCTTATGTGTTTTGAAGGGGGGTCCCTAATTGCTCATGAAGCTGGTGTGCAGGGCTAAAATAATATGAGACCTGAGCTGTGTTTTATTTCCAGAAATAAAGAGTAAAATGCGGTTTTGTCAAATAAAATGTTTTTTATGTTAGAGGGAAAAACCAACACGAAAAAATCATAAGAAAAGTCTTCAAGAGGAAGACTCTTGTTCAAAAATATTTGAAGAAGCCACCTAACTGAACTCTTCTAGTATCTCTGTGCATCAGGGCATTTGAAATCTAAGTTTCCTTGCTTCCACGCTCTCTGCCTAGGATTCATTTAAATGCTACTGTCTTTCCGCTCCAGGGCTATACCCCACGTGAGCACTTTTACTTGCTTGCTTTATGAAATGGAGATTTAAGCTAGTTCAATAAACTCTTTAGGAAACCTCTGATTTCACGCAGCGACTGAATGCCAATCTAACACGTGTGGTTAAGATGACACCTCTCTTGCTATAAAACGCCTGTGATCTCCCCCTCTGTTTACACAGAACACATAATGTAGTTTTACAGATTCTACTTTCCTTCTGAACATGTATCCTAGTTTTTTTTATATTATGTTTGAATGACAGCTATAAATGTGAATTCAGGGGATTTGTCCCTTCCGTAGAGTATTGCAAGAAGTCTCTAATTCACCGTCCCCAAACTTTTGAGGGTCGTGCTGCTGAGTGTTTGGCCCACACTTTTCATGTAGATGTCAATATTAACACCCACACAGGAGGCAAGACCTGGGTTAATCTACATACTCCACTTGCTGTGGCTCCCTAGGTTCCAAAGCCAATGTACCGCTATAATGATGCACATCTCCGTACTCCCATCTGGGGAGTAGTCGGCAGGGTGTCATTAGGAGGTATAAATACTCACTCCCAGTTGATCCCGGCTGAGTGTTAAGTCCTGCAGTTTGTGTGTCAGTCACATCAGTATAAGACTGGACTGGAATGATTCTGGATTTACACCCGTATAAGTGAGAGCAGAGTGAGGTTGGTCAGATAGAGCCGAACTATTTAATTCCATAAAAAAACAAAAAAACCCCGATGTGAATGAACCATTGAGTATTCAAAATCCAGGGGTGTTTGGCTACACACACAGACATAGTTCTCTCCCCTGGTACGACTGCATTGTGAGAGACTCTTTATTGTGTAATTCTGTTCTCATGGCAGATTTCAGTCTGGGGGACATTGCTGGAGGTGTCATGCTGTCACTAGTGAAACTTTCTTTGGATGATACACGGCCTGATGCTATTTAACAATCGCATCCATGATTTGGAAGTAAATCTAAAATCTTTGCAGATGATATTTGGTGATGACGCAGAGTTCGGCAGAGAGGCGAGTAATCATAGAATCATAGAATCATAGAATCATAGAATCTCAGGGTTGGAAGGGACCTCAGGAGGTCATCTAGTCCAACCCCCTGCTCAAAGCAGGACCAACCCCAACTAGATCATCCCAGCCAGGGCTTTGTCAAGCCTGACCTTAAAAACCTCCAAGGAAGGAGACTCCACCACCTCCCTAGGTAACCCATTCCAGTGCTTCACCACCCTACTAGTGAAAAAGTTTTTCCTAATATCCAACCTAAACCTCCCCCTCTGCAACTTGAGATCATTACTCCTTGTTCTGTCATCTTCTACCACTGAGAACAGTCTAGATCCATCCTCTTTGGAACCCCCTTTTAGGTAGTTGAAAGCAGCTATCATATCCCCCCTCACTCTTCTCTTCTGCAGGCTAAACAATCTCAGTTCCCTCAGCCTCTCCTCATAAGTCATGTGCTCCAGCCCCCTAATCATTTTTGTTGCCCTCCGTTGGACTCTTTCCAATTTATCCACATCCTTCTTGTAGTGTGGGGCCCAAAACTGGACACAGTACTCCAAATGAGGCCTCACCAGTGCCGAATAGAGGGGAATAATCACGTCCCTCGATCTGCTGGAAATGCCCCTACTTATACAGCCCAAAATGCCGTTAGCCTTCTTGGCAACAAGGGCACACTGTTGACTCATATTCAGCTTTTCGTCCACTGTAACCCCTAGGTCCTTTTCTGCAGAACTGCTGCCCAACCATTCGGTCCCTAGTCTGTAGCAGTGCATGGGATTCTTCCGTCCTAAGTGCAGGACTCTGCACTTGTCCTTGTTGAACCTCATCAGATTTCTTTTGGCCCAATCCTCTAATTTGTCTAGGTCCCTCTGTATCCTATCCCTACCCTCCAGCGTATCAACCACTCCTCCCAGTTTAGTGTCATCTGCAAACTTGCTAAGGGTGCAGTCCACACCATCCTCCAGGTCGTTGATGAAGATATTGAACAAAACCGGCCCCAGCACCGACCCTTGGGGCACTCCACTTGATACCGGCTGCCAACTAGACATGGAGCCATTGATCACTACCCGTTGAGCACGACCATCCAGCCAGTTTTCTATCCACCTTACCGTCCATTCATCCAGCCCATACTTCTTTAACTTGCTGGCAAGAACGCTGTGCGAGACTGTATCAAAAGCTTTGCTAAAGTCAAGAAATAGCACATCCACTGCTTTCCCCTCATCCACAGAGCCAGTTATCTCATCATAGAAGGCAATTAGGTTAGTCAGGCATGACTTGCCCTTGGTGAATCCATGCTGACTGTTTCTGATCACTTTCCCCTCCTTTAAGTGGTTCAAAATTGATTCCTTGAGGACCTGTTCCATGATTAGGACAAGGCAGCCCTATAGAATGATCTCAATCGCTTGCTAACCTGGGCTCACTTGAGCAACGTGCAGTGGATTACAACTAAATGCGATGTCCTACATCAACGAACCAAGACTGTAGATCCCACTTACAGGATCAGGGCTATGTTCTAGAAATCACTGACTCAAAAAAAGAAGTCGGAGTAATGATGTATAACCAGCTGTACATGAGATCCCTGTGCAGTGTATTATCTGCACCATATACATACTAGTATGCATTCAATACCAATAACCTTAACCACAAATATTGTAACAAATGAACAAGATAAGTTCATAACAGAGCTAGATAAATTCCTGGAGGATAGGTCCACAAATGGCTATTAGCCAGGATGGGCAGGGATGGTGCCCCTAGCCTCTGTTTGGAAGAAGCTGGGAATGGGTGACAGGGGATGGATTGCTTGATGATGGCGAACCTAGTGAGAAGGGCTTTAAACTAGATTTGAAGGGGGCAGGTGAACAAAGCCCACAGGTAAGGCAAGAACACAGAGACCTGGAAGGAGGTTTGGAATTTGGGGGAGCATAGGCTGTTATAGCAAGGAAAAAGGAGACACAAAACAGAACTGGGGGGACGGAAATCAATTCAGTATCTTAGATGTCTGAATTCTAATGCAAGAAGTAGGGGGGATAAGCAGGAAGAACTTGAAATGGTAGCAAATAAACACATCTATGACATAGTTGGCATCACAGAGACTTGGTGGGATAATACACATGACTGGAATGTTGGTATAGAAGGGCACAGCTTGCTCGGGAAGGACAGGCCAGGTAAAAGGGAGGAGTTGTTGCCTTCTATATTAAAAATGTATACACTTGAACTGAGGTTGAGATGGAACTAGGAGACACACTTTCTGAAAGTCTCTGGGTAAGGATAAAAGGGCTAAAAATGGGTGATGTTGTTTTAGGGGTCTACTATAGATCAGCTAACCAGGAAGAAGAGGTGGATGAGGCTTTTTTTAAAACAAGTAACAAAATCATCCAAAGCATGGGACTTGGTGGTGATGGGGGACTTCAACTACCCAGACATCTGTTGGGAAAATAACACAGAAGGGCACAGATTATCCAATAAGTTCTTGGAATGTGTTGGAGACAATTTTTTATTTTAAAAAGTGGAGACAGTTAGTAGGGGAGAGGCTGTTCTAGATTTGATTTTGACAAACAGGGAGGAACTGGTTTAGAATTTGATAGTGGAAGTCAGCTTGGGTGAAAGTGATCATGAAATGGTAGAGGTCTATTCCAAGGAATGTTAGGAGGGAGAATAGCAAAATAAAGGCAATGGATTTCAAGAAGGCAGACTTCAGCAAACTCAGGGAGTTGTTAGTCTATAAGGTGCCACAGGACTCTTTGTCGCTTCCCATGGGAAGCAAGTCTAAGGGGAAAAACAATTGAAGACAGTTGGCAGTTTTTCAAAGACACATAATTAAGGGCACAAGAGGAAACTATCCCACTGCGAAAGATAGGAAAGATAGGAAGTATAGCAAGAGACCACCCTGGCTTAACCAGGGGATCTTCAATGATCTAAAAATCAAAAAAGAGTCCTACAAAAAGTGGAAACTACTCAAATTACAAAGGATGAATATAAACAAATAACACAAGTATGTACGGACAAAATTAGAAAGGACAAGGCACAAAATAAGATCAAACTAGCCAGATTCATAAAGGGTAACAAGAAAATGTTATACAAATACATTAGACCAAGAGGACGACCAAGGACAGAGTAGGCCCCTTACTCAATCAGGGGAGAAAAACAATAACAGAAAATGTGGAAATAGCAGAGATGCTTAATGACTTCTTTGTTTCTGTTTTCACCAAGAAGGTTGGTAGTGATTGAACGTCTAACATAGTGAATGTGTGCGAAAATGAGGTAGGATCAGAAGAGGCTAAAATAGGGAAAGAACATGTTAAAAATTACTTGGACAAATTAGATGTCTTCAAGTCACCAGGGCCTGCTGAAATTCATCCTAGAATATTCAAGGAGCTGACTGAGGAGATATCTTAGCCATTAGCAATTATCTTTGAAAAGTAATTGAAGATGGGAGAGATTCCAGAAGACTGGAAAAGGGCAAATATAGTGTCCATCTATAAAAAGGGGAATAAGGACAACCCAGGAAATTACAGATTAGTCACCTTGATTTGTGTGCCCGGAAAGAAAATGGAGCAAATAATTAAGCAATCAATTTGCAAACATCTAGAATATCATGAGATGATAAATAACAGTCAACATGGATTTGTCAAAAACAAATCGTGTCAAACCAACCTGATAGCTTTCTTTGACAGGGTAGCAAGCCTTGTGGATAGGGGGAAAGTGGTAGATGTGGTATATCTTGACTTTAGTAAAGCTTTTGATACTGTCTAGCATGACCTTTTCATGAAGAAACTAGGGAAATGAAACCTATATCAAGCTACTATAAGGTGGGTGAAAAACTGGCTGGAGAACTGTTCCTAGAGAGTAGTTATCAGTGGTTCACAGTCATGCTGGAAGGGCATAATGAGTGGGGTCCCACAGGGATCGGTTCTTGGTCCAGATCTGTTCAATATCTTCATTAGATGTGCAAGTGCTTTGCAGCATAGGATTAAAATTCAAAATGGTCTGGACAAACTGGAGAAATGGTCAAATCCAAATCCAAGTAAATAGGATTAAATTCAATAAGGACAAATGCAAAGTACTCCACTTAGGAAGAAACAATCAGTTGCACACATACAAAATGGGAAACAAATGTCTAGGAAGGAGTACTGAGGAAAGGGATCTGGGGGTCATAGTGGATCACAAGCTAAATATGAGTCAACAGTGTAATTCTGTTGCAAAAAGAGCGGACAAAATTCTGGGATGTATTAGCAGGAGTGTTGTAAGCAAGACACGAGAAGTAATTCTTCTGCTCTACTCCATGCTGATTAGGCCTCAACTGGAGTATTGTGCCCAGTTCTGGGTGACACATTCCAGGAATGATGTGGAGAAATTGGAGAGAGTTCTGAAAAGAGTGACCAAAAATGATTAAAGGTCTAAAAAACATGACCTATGAGGGAAGATTGAAAAAATTAGCTTTGTTTAGTCTGGAAAAGAGAATACCGAGAGGGGACATGGTAACAGTTTTCAAGTATGTAAAATGTTGTGACAAGGAGGAGGAAAAAAAAGTGTTTTTCTTCAGCTCTGAGGATAGGACAAGAAGCAATGGGCTTAAATTTCAGCAAGGGAGGTTTAGGTTGGACATTAGGAAAAGCTTCCTAACTGTCAGAGTGGTTAAGCACTGGATTACATTGCCTATGGATGTTGTGGAATCTCCATCATTGGAGATTTTTAAGAGCAAGTTAGACAAACACCTGTCGGGAATGGTCTAGATAATACTTAGTCCGTCCCACAAAAGTGGGAGACTGGACTAGATGACCTCTCGAGGTCCCTTCCAGTCCTCTGATTCTATGATTACCTGTTTTGTTCATTCCCTCTAAAGCAGCTGCCATTGGTCGCCATCCGAAGACAGGATACTGGGCTAGATGAGCCATTGGTATGACCAAGTATGGCTGTTCTTATGTTCTTAACAGTGATATCTCTGAAACTGGCTTATACCATAATCCTGTTCATTCATTTAAGATAAATATCCCATAATACCTTGCATTTGCTTAACTAATCATTTGGCACAAGCAGATAGGAAACTTGTCAAAACCAAGATACATTCATTTCTATGTCTTAGTCCAAGTCAGGAAAGGACCTTCACAGATCAGTACCTGGAATGCTAATATCTAAAACAAAGCTAAGGAAGGAACAGAACAGAGGAGGCCAGCCTCTCCGGTGGGTGGCAGAGGGCGAAGCGGAGCTGCCAGGGGTTGTTGAGGAGAAGGGGCTGACCCCGAGAGGAGGTGGTTCCCAGGTGGCTGGAGGGTTCATGGCTGTTCCTGCTCTGAGCGGCCGCACCCCATGACCCATGGCTGTTGGGCCCCCTGGATTATCAGCCTTGCTGCCCCCCAGGGACTGGGGCTGGACGGTGCCACTCTGTTTCCACCTGGACAATGCCATGATGTGGACCAACATAGGTAAACGCCGGGCCCGGAACGAGTGTGTCCCTCTGCCCAGCACTGGTTTCCCCTGTGTCCTTCCCTCGTTCCCGTGCGGGGGGTGACTGTGAGCTGCACCAGGTTACTGGGTGGTGCCTGCGGCAGGGCGGCCAGTTGACGACAGGGTTGTTGCCAGGAGTCCAGTTTTTGACGCGAATATATGGTCGAAAAGGGAAACTGTCAGCATGCGGGGAGGGGGCGGGGCCTGAGGAAGAGGTGGGGAGGAGGCGTGGCTTGGGGGAGGGGTGTTTGATTTTCAGGGATTAGAAATTTGGGAACCCCAGGATGATCTCAGGGCACACAGCGGGCTGCTGAGGGGCAGGGTGTTGGCGGGGCCTGGCTGTGGCACCTGCCTGATGCCGTCGCTCTCTTGGTGGCCCTGGTCCCTGCTGAGGCGAGGGGCCGCGCACGCCCTGCGGTGCCCTTCTCCTGGTGGATGGGAGGCGGCCCGGGGAGGTCAGGCTACGTGCTCAGCCCCTGCCCTGATTTCCCATTTGATCAGCCTGAGGGGATGATGGTTTGCTGGCCTGGTGGGCGAGGCAGGAGGAGGCACTATCAATCTGCGGACATTGATAGTGGGGGGCACAATGTAAAGGTTCGGCCACCCCTCAAATAGGAGGTTGAGTCTCGCCCTGCCCAGGGCAGGTCCTGCCCTTATCCTGTTGTTCCTGCCTCTCTCCACAGGGTGCAGCTTGCACTTCACCTGGCCTCCCACCTCACTTGACTGGCTCGGCGTCGGCCAGCTGCCCCACAGGGAAGGGGCCCGGTGGCACCATGTGACCAAGCATGGGGCTGGTTCTGACTCAAGAGGAAACCCACATGCATGAGTGGGACAGCCCTGGCCCCACGATCGCCCCACCCCTGGAGGCTGGGTGCTTTCCAGCCATGTTTTCCAAGGCCCGCCCCACCCTAGCTATGGACACCTGGCATTAGCCATCCTGTGACCATGGTTAAATTCCACCCCCCCCCCACCCGGGTCCCTGTGCAAGACCTGAACAAACACCCGGGTGACCCCACAGTGGCCCAGCACTGCAAGCCTCTGGTAGGCGTGGAATTTCTCCTCCAAACATGGTCCTGTTGTCCTGGCTGGAGCTGCCCCCCCAATATTGAAGTCAAACTATGCCTATGCAGGGGCGGGGGCCTTCTTCCTACTCAAAGAGGAAGTGGTAGCAGCTGCAACTGTGTAGTGTTGCTGCTTATGTTCCACCCCAGAGCTGGCTGCATGTCTGCAATGGGTGAGTGGGTCTGTCTAGAATGAAGTTCGGGGGGGGGCGTGTTCTGGATAAAAGAGGCCGTGTACATGTGAGATGTGATTATCCATCTCTTTCCCAAACCAGTGTCCAGTTGTCTTCATATTCAAGTCCAAGCAGAGCTCCAACACACAGGGCGGAGTCCTGCACACTGTGTGTGCACTTTTGCACCTGCCCAATTTAGGTGTGTAAATCCCCTGGGACACACGTCGGTAGGGGGGGATTTGCACACTTTTTGTGGACGCGTGCAATATGGCGTACATGTGCATGCCCTCTGCTGAGGGTTTGGCCTGCACTTTTCATGTAGATGTCGATATGAACAGCCACCCAGGAGGGAAGAAATGGGTTAATCTACAATTCTCCACTTGCTGGGACTCCCTAGGCCCCAAAGCAAATGTACCCACCTGGGGAGTAAAGTCCACAGGGTGTCATTAGGAGGTATAAATACTCTCACTCAGTTGATCCCAGCCAAGTGGAGAGACTGCAGTTTACCTGTGACTTCAGCATGTGCTGAGAGTGAAGGAGACGCAACCAGGGTTCAGGTGAGCTGGGGCAGTTTATATTAAAGCTAATCAGGGATCTTATAAATATGAGATTTTTCAAGTAAATGTAAAGCTTTGAGCCAAATTTGTTGTCAGTCACACTGGTAAAGATTGGAATGATTCTGGATTTACACCCATATTAGTGAGAGCAGAGTGAGGCTGGTCATTTAGAAGGGAATTATTTAGTTCCATCAAAAAAACGATGTGAAGAAACCACTGAGTATTTCAAAATATCAGGAATGTTCGGGTTACACAGAGAACCACAATTCTCTCTCCTGGTGCAATTGCACTGTGAGAGACTCTTAATTGTGTGTCTGTGTTATCATGGGAGATTTTAGTCTGGGGGACATGTTTTGGCAGAGAGACAAGTAATGATTAGGACAGGGCAGTCCTATAAAACGATCTCGATCACTTGCTAACCTGGGCTCACTTGAACAACGTGCAGTTGATTACAACTAAATGTGAGGTCCTACATCGAGGAACCAAGACTGTAGATCACACTTACAGGATGGGGGCTATGTTTTAGAAAGCACTGACTCAAAAAAGACCTGGGATTGATGATGTGTAACCAACTGTACATGAGGTCCCATTGCAGTGTGGTGTCAGAGAGAACAAATGCTCTCCTTCAAAGTAAAAGAAGGGGAATATGGAGCAGATATAGAGATGTGTGTGGCTTGCAGAGACCATCACTGGACTCTGTTTCTAGGTCCAGTGTCCACACTATAACAAAGGCTGACAAATAGAAAAGGCTTTAGAAAAGAGTTACAAGAACGATTTCAGATCTAGAGAACGTTGCTTATAGCCAGAGACTAAAGAAGCTCAATCCATTTAGTTTATCCGAGACGAGGTTAAGAGGTGACTTGATCACATTCTCCAAATCCATAGATGGGAAGAAATTTCTGACTGTAAAAGGTTCTTTTATCTAGCAGACAAAAGCAGAATGAGATCCAATGGCTGGGAGCTGAGACTAGTCAAACTGATACTAAAAACAAGGTGCACATTCGTAGAGAAATGCTAACTAACATTTGGAACAACTTAGCTAGGGATGTGGTTGGATCGCCATCACCTGATGTCTTTAAATCAAGACTTGACACCTTTCTTAGCGATACGTTCTAGCTCCAAGGGACGTTAGGGGCCTGAGGCAGAACTCACCTGCTGAAATTCTGTGCCCTTTGTTATTCAGGAGCTCAGAGCAGTTGTTCAAAATGGTCCCTTCTTGCCTTAAAATCTATGAATCCATAATTATTTGATCACAATTTTTTCTCAGTTAATGAAATAATTAATATTTTTTTCTACCACCTTAGATAAAAATGGGCTGTAGCATCTTGTAATATATTTTTTCCTTGTCTCGAAATAGTCTCTGCAGCTCTGTTGATTTGGACTTTTTATATCATGCGATTTCTTCTCTCCAAAGTCTGTTTTGAATACATGTGTGCTGAAGTCATGCACTGCACTACAACCCTCCTGCTGCAATATAAATAGGCATAAAGGGATTCATCTGAATCACTTTGCTTCTGGAACTGATGGTCTGTCCACCTTTATGGCAGCATGTGGAGAGCCGGCACTGCGTGCCCGGCGAGCATGGGGGTAAATAGCCGTGTGGATGGAGAGACACTGCTTAGGCACGTCTAGTACAGGTATGGCAGAATTTTAAGGTCTACACCCTACACAGTTCTCTACACACCCAAGCCATGCTCCCTTATCCACCATTGAGTGTCCCACTGCCTCCCTGCTGCCGGAGCCTTTCCCCATTGCAGGGAAAGGCTCCAGCCATGGGGAACAGCTCTGGCAGCGAGGAGCCTTTCCCCTCTGACTCCCCACTGCCAAAGCCCTTCACTGCCATGTGTAGCTACACACCTGCTTTTCAACGCGGTGTGTAGCTACACAGACCTTCCATGCCGAGTGCAGACAAAGCTTCAGGAAGACATTACGCAAGTCAGTCTTTCTTGGTGTGACTTTTCTAGTTTTCCCAAAACCAGAAACAGCCTAAGCGTAGCCTTACAGTCCTGCAGTATTTCAGTGGGGAGGGGGAGGGTTGCTTCATAGGCCTGGAAGCAGGGGGTTTTCACTGTGAAACTGACTAGTTTAGAGGCCTCTGACAAGTATCATACAACATGCTACATAAGAACGGTTATACCGGGTGAGACCAGTGGTCCAACTAGCCCAGTATCCCGTCTTCTGATAGTGGCCAATGCCAAATGCTTCAGAGGCAATGAACAGAACAGGACAATTATTGTGTGATCCATCCTTTGTCATCCAGTCCCAGCTTCTGCCAATTAGAGGCTTAGGACACCCTGATCATGGAGTTAAACTTCTGGACTGATAGCCATTGATGGACCTATCTTCCAGGAACTGATCTAATTGTTTTTTGCACCCAATTAGACTTTTGGTCTTTATAATATCCCTGGCAACAAGTTCCCCAGGTTGACTGTGTGTTGTGTGAAGAAGTACTTCCTCCTGTTTGTTTTAAACCTCCTGCCTTTTAATATCATTGGCTGACCCCTGATTCTTTTATTATGAGAAGGAGTAAATAACACTTCCCTGTTCACTTTCTCCACAGCAGTCATGATTTTATAGACCTCTATTATATACCCCTTAGTGTTCTTTTCCCTTCTCTGTGCCTTTTCCAATTCTAACATTTTTTTTGAGATGTGGTGACCAAACCTGCATGCAGTATTCAAGATGTAGCATACCATGGTTTTATACGGTGGCATTATGATATTTTCTGTTTTGTTAGCTATGCCTTTCCTAATGATTCCCAACATTCTGTTAGCTTTTTTGACTGCTGCTGCACACTGAGTGGATGTTTTCATAGCACTATCCACAATGACTCCAAGATCTCTTTCTTGAGTGGTAACAGCTAATTTAGACTCCATCATTTTGTATTTATATTTGGGATGATGTTTTCCAACATGCATTTCTTTGCACTTGTCAACATTGAATTTCATCTGCTATTTTGTTGCCCAGTCACCCAGTTTTGTGAGATCTCTTTGTAACTCTTTGCAGTGTTCTTTGGAGTAATGTCTTGAGTAATTTTGTATCATCTGCAAATATCACCACCTCATTGTCTACTACTTTTTCCAGGTCATTTATGACTATGTTGAACAGCACTGGTCCCAGTACAGACCCCTGGGGGACCACGCTATTTACCGCTCTCCATTCTGAAAACTGACCACTTATTCCTACCTTTTGTTTTCTGTCTTTTAATCAGTTACTGACCCAAGAGAGAACCTTCCCTCTTATTCCATGACAACATAATTTACTTAAGAGCCTTTGGTGAGGAAACTTGTCAAAAGCTTTCTGAAAGTCTAAGTACACTATAACCACTTGATCACCCTTGTCCACATGGTTGTTGACCTCCTCAAAGAGTTTCACTAGATTGGTGAGGGAGGATTTCCCTTTACAAAAGGCAGGTTAACTCTTCCCCAGCAAATTATGTTCATCTATGTGTCCGGTTATTCTGTTCTTTGCTATCGTTTTAACCAATTTGCCTGGTTCTGAAGTTAGGCTCCCTGCGCTGTTAGTACAAGGATCTCCTTTGGTGCCCTTTTAAAACATTGGTGTCACATTAGCTATCCTCCAGTCATTTGGCACAGAAGCTGATTTAAATGATAGGTCACATACCACAGTTAGTAGTTCTTCCATTTGATATTTGAGTTCCTTCGGAATTCCTGGGTGAATCCCATCTGGTCCTGGTGACTTATTACTGATTAATTTATCAGTTTGTTCCAAAACCACCTCTACTGATACCTGGGACAGTTCCTCAAATTTGTCACCTAAAAAGAACAGCTCAGTTATCCCAGAAGTTGGTGGGGAGTTCTCCCCTTGAGGTCAGTGGGAGCGGGACTAGACTCATAGGCTCTTTGGGAACGTCTACGCAGTGAGCAGCAGTTAGTCTCACAGCTCTGGTCGACAGATGCAGGCTCGTGCTTCTCGGGGCACCGCGCTAAGAGTAGCTGTGTAGCTGTTGTGGCTCGGGCCCTAAAGCTGGTGGGCTGGAGCCCCAAGTCAATTTACAGCATCTACACAGCTTGTTTTAGTGACGTACTCCCGGTCTGTCGATCCGAGCTCTGAGCCTTGCTGCCGCGGGCTGACACTTGGTGTGTAGATGTAGCCTTGGTCATCGCTGAGATCAAACTAGCGCTACTCACGCATGTTCCACGATGTAATACGTACATCCAGGCTGAATATCCAGAGTACTTGCTAAATGTACCAGGTACATCCTGCTACATGCAGCTTAACATGCCACGTATTTCTAGGCTGAAAGCATGTGCCGTGCGGCCAGATATACTAGGTACGTCAGGGCAGAATGCACACTAAACAATGTGCATCTCCTAGTAGCAAGGTATACCAGATAGGATACTAGTAACCAAGCGAGGTTAATTACTCGTGACTTGTAATGACATTCTAAAAACTCTAAATGATTTTGCACAGAAAAATATGTATGATTAGTGTTATTGCAACATGACTGATGAACTCAACAAAAGGTCAATCCACTTCTTCCAGAGCTGAGACTGGCCCCTAGTATGTACTTCATTTACAGGGTCTGTTCATTCCATGTGTTATGTTTTGTTGAAAGGAAAGACATTGATGTGAGACTCGCAAAAGATGCCACAACAAGACAACCTGTCAGTTTCCAACAGCACAGTGTTTGATCCATCCGTGTTCTTCCTGACGGGCATCCCAGGGCTGGAAACTCTGCACCTCTGGATCTCCATCCCTTTCTCCACAGTGTTCACCGTGATCCTTCTAGGAAACTGCACCCTCTTGTATGTTATCAAGACAGACCCCTCCCTACACAAGCCCATGTTCTATTTCCTCGCCATGCTGGCCGTCATCAACCTGGTTTTATCCGCAACCACCGTGCCGAAAATACTGAGCATCTTCTGGTTTAATTCCAGGGAGATCAGCTTTAGCGGCTGCCTGGTGCAGATGTTTTTCATTCACTCGATGTCCATGATGGAGTCTGCTCTGCTGCTGGCCATGGCCTTCGACAGGTACGTGGCCATCTGCAACCCCCTGAGGTACACCACCATCCTGACTGATTCAATGATAGCAAAGATCGGGCTGGCGGCTTTGGTCCGGGCTGTTCTGTTCATGGCCCCTCTGCCCTTCCTTGTCAGGAGGCTGCCCTTTTGCCAGTCCCACATCATCTCCCATTGCTGCTGCGATCACATATCTGTGGCGAAGCTGGCTTGTGCCAACACTACGATCAATAACATCTATGGGCTCATCGTCGCTATCTTCATTGTGGGGCTGGATCTGCTGTTCATTGTCCTGTCATACGTCAAGATCCTAAGGGCTGTCTTAAGCCTGGCGTCCAAGGAAGAACAGCTCAAGGCTTTTGGCACCTGTGTTTCCCACCTTTGTGCCATCTTAGTGGTCTACATACCAGGGGTTCTCTCCTCAGTAATTCACAGGTTCAGCCACCAAATCCCCCCGTACGTACATGTCCTGGTGGGCACTTTCTACCTCCTCTTTCCTCCCATGATGAACCCCATTGTGTACGGTGTGAAAACCAAACAGATTCGTGACAGAGTTCATCTCCTGTTCCGAAGGAAAAACTTCTAGGCTGCACCTTGTGTGGGGTTTAGTGCTGGGAAACTCATCAGCAAGTTCCCCATCCCCCTAAATGCACAGGGATCGTGAGTGCTGATGTATCTTTCAGCAGCATCTTGCATCCTGAACAATTTTAAAGCTCTTCACAAACCATGGAGTGAAGGGTCTGTGCAGGCTGGAGCGGGAATGCTGTCACCTTTGCAGGGGGTGCAGCATAGGGTCCTCATGTTCTCCCTGAGCTGTGGTCTTCACCGTGGAAGTTATACTTGGCTGTAGTCCTGCATATTTGTCCATCATTAGAGGGCTAGGCCTGCTCACTCCTTGCCTGTAGGAAGGTGAAGTGTCTTATCTAACATCACCCAGCAGCCCAATGACTGAACTAGGAACTGATCATAGATGTCTGGCATCGCAGACCAGTTCTCTATCCACTAAGCCCTGCTGCCTCCATGAGAATGAGATTATTTCAATTTTAATGAGATGATTTCATGGCTTGCAATGCGTGTGACATGGCATTTCTCTCATAGCCAGTTCCCTACCCTAGTAGCTTTCAATCTAACTGAAGAATCTTCAACAGAACTTCAGTACAATTCAGCACCTGCTTTTTGGCTGAAATAAGGCCCGGCCCAATTCTTATGAATAGGTCGAAAACTCATGTCTTTCACCAACAGAAATTGGTCCAATAAAAGATATTACCTCCCACACCTTGATTCTCTAGGTCAGTGGGAGTCCATCCATTCACTTCAATGGCCTCATGTCGGTAATGAGTATGAATTACAATCACGTTTTAACCCCTTCCACCCAGAAGGATCAAAAAGCTCTGTAAGAACTGTGGGGCTAATCCTCAGATGTGATGAACTCCCACAATTGTCATTGGCCACAATGGGAGTTCATTGGTCCCCATCTGTCACGATCAAACCACATATTAGTATAGGCTACCCTAGAAAGCCTTTGCCAGTATAACTACACCAACAGAACCTTCTAAAGGAAATGTAGTGTATATCAGCGTAAGGAGATCTTTTGTTGGTTTAAGCAAACCTCCTCCTCGAACGATATAAACTATATCGTCAAAAGGACTCCTTTGCTGATATGGTTGTTGTGATGGGATGTACTCTGTTTCTGAAGCCTGGAAGCTGTTGGAACCACTGTGCCCCCTAAGTGTTCAGCTGAGTTGACCTCTTTCACTTCTCTGCTGATGACCCACAGCCATCCCCTCCGGGCCCTTTTATCACCCAACACAACAGCAGATGGTGCCACACCCCTAATTTAGTTACCCGAGTGCTTTACCTGAGCCACTCATGGACCAACAATGGAGACACCAGCCAATTTCCAAGTTCCCAGCCTTGCACTCCTACTGGAATATAAACCTAGAATTAATCCTTCTTACTCTGCACAGCGATGTGTACGGCGCAAGCTCATTAAACAGGCCTCTCCACCCTTGATGAGGGGGCGGGGGAAAGATCTGCACCAGCCTTTGCTAACGGAGCTAAGATTCCCAAACACTTCAGTCAAAAGCACGCTGGTTAAGATAAAACATAAATCAGGTTTATTAACTACAGAAGGATAGATGTTAAGTGACTATAAGTGATAACAAACAGACCAAACACATTTTCAATCTAAGACTTGTACACACTAGATAGGATTTGAATCAGAATATCTCACCCTGACTGATGAAACAAGTCAACTTAAATATTACGGAAGCTCGGGCTGTGTCTACTTTGCAGCCTGGGTTCCCCTCCCCCGTTCAAAGTCCTCTGTCTTCTAGAGCTCCTCGCAGGTGTTGACTTGTGGGGGAGTGAAGACAGGTGATGATGTCACTCCCTATCCTTTTCAGTTTCTTCCAGCTTGCTGGAAAGTCCATGGATGTGACGTGGTATGGTCTGCCCCCATTGCCAAACTTTCTCCATTGTCTCCATGCTCCCTCCAAGGAGGCTTCCTTACACAGAAGCATCCGAAGAAGTGGGTATTCACCCATGAAAGCTTATGCTCCAATACCTCTGTTAGTCTATAAGGTGCCACAGGACCCTTTGTCATTCCTTACACAGAGTTCCTGTGCTAGTGGATTCTTCCCTGGGTGAGTGTTGGCGACAGCAGTTAACACTGTATGGCTACTCCGTTGACATACCTGAAAGTCTGGTTTTGGCTGTTTCAAGCCTTATATCACACTTTAGTAACTCACACATAGCAAGATTTCATAGCATCACATACAATGATCGCACATACAAGCCAGTGAGATATCACTGTTTAGCAGATCAAGACTTTTAGAATGATACCTCACAGGGCATGCTTTGTACAAAACGTATCATAATTCTGTCACCATGGTGAATATGGGGTGGTTTGGGGTGCATTGTCACAGTTGTGTCTACACAGGGGTTTTTCCTGGCATAGCCTTTCACGTACAACAATGAAGTAGCCAGACAGAATCCCCGGCTTATACATTCAAGGAGGGCATTTGTTCTCTCCATCACCACACGGCACTGGGATCTCATGTACAGCTGGTTACACATCATGACTCCGAGTTCTTTTTTGTCAGTGCTTTCTAAAATGTAGCCCCGCACCCTGTAAGTGTGATCTACGGTCTTGGTTCCTTGATGTAGGACCTCACATTTAGTTGTAATCAACTGCATGTTGTTCAAGCGATCCCAGGTTAGCAAGTGACCGAGATCATTTTATAGGACTGTTCTGTCCTGATCATTACTTGCCTCTCTGCCAAAACACTTGTCCCCCAGACTGAAATCTCCCAGATAACACAGACACACAATAAAGAGTCTCTCACAATGCAATTGTACAAGGGGAGACAACTATTGCTCTATGTGCGTGTAACACGAACGCCCCTGATGTTTTGGAACACTCAATGGTTTCTTCCCATCGTTTTTTTGGTTGTTTGTTTTTTGATGGAATTAAATAGTTTCCTTCTAAATGACCACCCTCACTCTGATCTCACTGATATGAGTATAAACCCAGAATCATTCCAGTTTTACAACAGTGTGAGTGACAGTAGACTTCTCCGCAAGATTTACATTTACTTTAAAAATGTCCTAGTTAGAAAGATCCTTGATTAGCTTTAATATAAACTGCCCCAGCTCACCTGACCCCTGGCTGTGTCTCCTTCACTCTCAGCACATGCTGAAGTCACAGGCAAACTGCAGGCTCTCCACTTGGCTGGGATCAACTGAGTGAGAGTATTTATACCTCCTAATGACACCCTGCTGACTTTACTCCCCAGGAGTTGAGAGACTTGGGTTATTATAGTGGCACATTTGCTTTGGAGCCTAGGGTGTCACAGCAAGTGGGGTGTTAGGGCTCTGCTTGGACTTGAATATGAAGACAACTGGACACTGGTTTGGGGAAGAGGTGGATAAATATATCTTACTTGTACACGGCCTGTTTTATCCAGAAGAATCCCCGAAACATCATTCTAGACCAGTGGTTCCCAAACTGGGGTTCGTGAACCCCTGGGGCTTCGTGAAATGTTACAGGGGGGTTTTGGGAAAAAATTCCCTAATGGCGGACAGAGCTGGACTTCCAAGAGCTAAGCATATCAAAGCAAGCATATCTATCACACTGAGGAGATTTAAACTTCAAGAATCCTTATAAGAAATGGAAAGGGAGGTGGATATTTTTTGCTGTTTTTAAAATTAAATAGGCAGCTAGTAGTGTTTTAAAATGATGATGAAGAGGGGTTCACAGGTTGTTAAACTTTGGGAACCACTGTTCTAGACAGACCCACTCACCCATTGCAGACATGCAGCCAGCTCTGGGGTGGAACATAACAGTAACACTACACAATTGCAGCTGCTACCACTTCCTTTTTGGGTAGGAAAAAGGGCCCCCCTGCATAGGCATAGTTTGACTTGAATATTTGGGGGGCAGTTCCAAACAAGACAAGGGGGCCATGCTTGGGGGACAAATTCCCCACCTACCTGAGGCTTGCAGTGCTGGGCACACTCTGGGGTTGCTGCTGGCCCAGGTGTCCTGGACACCTGCCCTGGTGTTTGTTCAGGTCTTTCATAGGGACTTGGGGTTCGGGTGTGGGGATTTAACCATGGCCACAAGGTGGATAATGCGCAGGTGTCCACAGCCAGGAGCTCCTTGGAAGTCACGGCTGGAAAGCACCCAGCCTCCAGGAGCTTGGGGTGGGGCCGGGACTGCCCCGACTCCTGCGTGAGGGTTCCATGCTGACTCAGAACCAGCCCCGTGCTCGGTCACATGGTGCCGCCGGGTCCCTTCCCTGCGGGGCAGCTGGCCGGAGCCGAGCCAGTCAAGTGAGCTCAGAGGCCAGGTGAACTGCAAGCTGCACCCTGTGGGGAGAGGTACGAGCCACAGCTGGGCGCGGCAGGGTGAGGGCTGCTTCTCTCCGGGAGGGGAGAGGGAGGGTTAGGGTGGAGCCTGTTGGTGGGGGGGGGGCGTAACTCAACCTATTTGGGGGGCGGCCAGATCTTTACATCGTGCCCCCCACTATCAATGTCTGCAGTTTGATTGTGCCCCCTCCCGCCTCACCCACCAGGCCGGCAAACCGTCGTCCCCTCGCACTGACCAAATGGGAAATCAGGCCAGGGGATGAGCTCACAGCTTGGCCTCCTCGGGCCACCTCACATCTGTCAGGGGAGGGGCTTAACAGGGCGTGCGCGGCCCCTCGCCTCAGCGGGGACCAGGGCCAGCCAGAGGGAGACGGGACCAGGCAGGTGCGACAGCCAGGCCCCGACAACACCCTGCGCCTCAGCAGCCCACGGAGCCTTGAGCTCATCCCCTGGGGTTCCCAACTCTCCAATCCCTGAAAGCTGAACAATCCTGCCCCGCCCCTTCCCCCATGGCCCTGTCCCCTCCCCAACTCTTCCTCTGAGACCCCACCCCTACTCCATCCCTTCCTCTGAGGCCCCGCCCCCTACCCGAATACTGAAACTTTCCCTTTTCGACCCTACATTCTCGTCAAAAACCGGACACCTGGCAACAACCCTGTCATCACCTGGCCGCCCTGCCGCAGGCACCACCCAGTAACCTGGTGCCCCTCACAGCCACCTCCCGCCCGGGAACGAGGGAAGGACACAGGGGAAACCAGTGCTGGGCAGAGGGACACACTCGTGCCAGGCCCGGCTGTTACCTGTGTTGGTCCGGATCACACCCAGCAGCAGTCCCTGGGGGGCAGCAGGGCTGATACTCCAGGGGGCCCAACAGCCACGGATCATGGGGTGCGGCCGCTCGGAGCAGGAAGAGCCATGAACCCTCCAGCCACCTGGGAACCACCTCCTCTCGGTGCAGACCCTTCTCCTCGCCCAGCACCCAGCAGATGCGCTTTTCACTCTGACACCCGCCGGAAATGCTGGGCTACTCTGGCCCTGGGCGGGGGCCATCACTGCACACCACTCGGCTATCAGGAGGGCTCGTGCCGGTGCCTGGCACAGGACTCCTCATCGCTGTCCACTTCCCAGTTGTACATGGGGGTGCCGGGTGCCTTGCGGCTGGGAGGGGGCCTGCCCAGGGTGAGGGCTGTGACTCGAGCTGTTCGGGGGAGCAGATGAATCTTTAAATTCTGCCCCCCCTATTAGTAACCTATGCAGTTTGGGGGGCAGCACCCCCACAGTCCTCTAAACTCTGCCCACGCCCCCCTGTGCACTATGGGGAAAGGGCCTCAGGCAGGGGTGGGGAGCCACGGTGGAGCTATGTCGTGGCATCACCAGGGACCATTTCTCTCTATGCTACCCCAGAGGGTGCCAAAAATCAGCAGTTTTCCAGGGAAAATGGGCCATAGGATCTCTGCAGTGATATCTATGGGTGGTTATTCAAACTATCTGGAATTGTTGATAAACTGTATCGTTTGACCACACTTTGGTTCATTATTTTATTGTGAAATATACTCTGGAGCCCAAATAACCAGTGTCAGGCAGGTTTATTAATATGGCGCAGGAAAAAGGTTCGATATGATACCAGTCTCCAAAGAGCCGTCAAGTGCAGTGATACTGCATTCACCTTACACAGACGGTGCGCTCCTTCAGGTACATATTTCAGCTGCTATTATTTATATGATTTTACAAGTGACACATGTTGACAAGTTTCCTATCTGCTTGTGCCAAATGCTTCATTAATTACATGCAAGGATACTAAGCATAAGTGAATGAATAGGATTATGGTATAGACCAGTTTCAGCGATATCACTGTTAAGAACATAAGAATGGCCATAGTGGGTCAGACCAAAGGTCCATCTATCCCAGTATCCTGTCTTCCAACAGCAGCCAATGCCAGATGCCCCAGAGGGAATGAACAGAACAGGTAATCACCAAGTGAGGCATCCCCAGTCACCCATTCCCAGAGGCTAGAGACACCATCCCTGCCCATCCTGGCTACAGATGGACCTATCATCCATGATCTAGTTCTTTTTTAAACTTATCTAGTTCTTTTGTTACAATATTTGTGGATAATATTATTGGTAGTTAATGCATGCGTCTAGTATATATATGGTGCAGATAGTACATATTATGAATGTCATATATATCTATATGCTATCCAGCATATATTAGGCAACAGGAACAAAGGTGATAGCAAAGTAGAGCAAGACTTTTTCCCGAGTATTTTACACACACACACACACAGACACACACAGACACACACACACACACAGAGAGAGAGAGAGAGAGAGAGAGAGAATACTCAGATTCATTTATTTATTGTCAGTATCAGAATGTGAACTTTGAATACTTTGTGCCTGAGATCACTCTGGTGAGGATTTGGGGAGTTTTGAAGTGCTATTTGAAGTAGAAACACCTTGACCTGGTGCATTATGCTGCTGTGTGGTAGGGTTAAACAACTAGGGATAGACTCGCAAATTTTCAGACACCACAACTAAGGCCAGATTTTCCCTAGAAAAGGTTGGCACCCAGCAGCTTCCATGGTGGCACATTGGGACAGAAGAGCCCAGCACTCAGCACTTATTCTGGGGCCTAAATGGCCCCTGGTGTGTTACTGCATCACAGAGCTGTCGGAACTTCAAGGGCAGATACAGCATTTGTTCCTGCAGCATGTAGGTCCATGGCTGTGGCTGGGTGTGTCAGTAATAACAGCCAGATTCTAGCAAAGCAAGAGCAGGTGAAAGGAGCCTTCACACTCCTATTCACACTCCACACACAGGGCCGAGTGAGGACAAGGTCATGGCCAAGATCACCTTCCAGCCAGCAGCACTAAGCTCGTGTTAGGGGATGGTGTATTGCTCCCTGTGAGTCGGAGGTGGAGTTTCCATCCCAGCGTACACAAAGCCCCCACAGGAATGCTGTCTAAGTTACTCAGAAAACCTCTCCTGCCTCCTCTGCTTCCTGACCACTCAGCAGCCTCCTCCTGCTCAGCCTAGAAGCTTTTCCCTCAGAACTGGAGATGCACCCGGTCATGAATCTGTTTGGTTTTCACACCGCACACGATGGGGTTCATCATGGGAGGAAAGATGAGGTAAAAATTGGCCAGCAGGATGTGTATATGCGGGGTGACATGGTGCTCGAACCTGTGTATTGTTGAGGAGAAGTCCACGGGGATGTAAAATATTAAGATGGCAAAAGGTGGGAGCCACAGGTGCCAAAAGCCCTGAGCTGCTCTTCCTTGGATTCCAGGCTTAAGACAGCCCTTAGGATCTTGACATATGACAAGACGATGAACATCAGATCTAGCCCCGCAATTAAGACAGTTACAATGATCCCATAGAGGTTATTGAACCTGGTATCGGCACAGGCCAGCTTCACCAAGGCCATGTGCTCGCAGTAGAAATGGGGGATGACATGGGACCCGCAGTAGGGTAGCCTCCTGACGAGGAAGGGCAGAGGGACCGTTAGCAGAACAGCCCGGGCCAAAGCGCCAGCCTGATCTTTGCTATCACCGAATCGGTCAGGATGGTGGCATATCTCAGGGGGTTGCAGATGGCCACGTACCTGTCGAAGGCCATGGCCAGCAGCATAGTAGACTCCAGGGTGCAGAACGAGTGAATGAAAAACATCTGCACCAGGCAGGTGTTAAAGCTGATTTCCCTGGAATTAAACCAGAAGATGCTGAGTGTTTTTGGCACGGTGGTTGTGGATAAAACCAGGTCTATGACGGCCAGCATGGCGAGGAAATAGCACATGGGCTTGTGTAGGGAGGGCTCTGTTTTGATAACATACAAGAGGGTGCAGTTTCCTAGAAGGGACACGCTGAACACTGAGCAGAAGGGGATGGAGATCCAGAGGCGCAGAGCTTCTAGCCCTGGGATGCCCGTCAGGAAGAACATGGACGGATCAGCGCCTGTGCTGTTGGAAACTGCATTCCCTCCCCTCTTTCGGAATCCAGGCAACCTAACAGACAGGAACTAAGACCAAGGCTGAAGTCAAGAGAGGCAATCTGCCCGTGAAACTTCTAACGAGCCACTCAGCACCGCATCCTCAACCTTGGGTGCTGACAGTATTTGCCTTCATCCACGCTTGGGCACATAGCTTGAGTTTTAGGAGGTGCTGAACATCCATCAGCTCCCATTGAAAAGCAGATCACTCGTTTAGGTGAAAACCAGGTTACTCGTTTAGGTGAAACCAGATCATTCATTCTAAATATAGACCATAGATGCCTAGCGATAGGCACCCAAGCTGGATCAGGTGGGGCACAATACGACTCCGCAGATGAAACAGGAAATTAAAATCTACAGCAGCAGAATTGGGATCAGGTTTTGAACTTGCCCAGACTGTGGGTGTGTTTGGATCTCAGGTTCTGCTTCAGACCCGTCTCTGGCGACAGACCAGTACAATTCCTTTGCCCACACCAATGGGATTCCGTGGGCGAACTCACCAGAATCCTGCAGTGCTCAATTCCTTTCCTAGGGCCTCGCTCTCCCTCACGCGCTGTGTGAAGTCCACACACTCACCGCAGCTGCCTGCCTTGGGTGGATTTATAGCCAGGGTGAGAGAACTCGCCGCCTTCCCTTGGGGATCTCTCAGTTCAGCTGGGAATCTCTGCTTCCACTTTCTCCTCCCCGCCCATCTCTGGCAGACAGAGTTAACTCTTTCTTTTCAGACTTGGGAGAAAAGAAACTGTTCCTGTGTCATGGGAATGAGAGATAGAAAAGCCATTTTCGGTCCCTCCTAGACCAAGATCTCTCAGCCATTGCAGAACTGAGCACTACGGTAGATTCCCCAGTGCTTTGCCCAGTCTCGTTTTAAATAACCCAAATAATGAACCCTCCACTACTTCCCTTAGGAGGCTGTATCCCCCCCGGCGAGTCCATTAGTGCCTGGAGTACCTGCTTCGGCTACGCAAAAAGGTCACCCTGGCCAGACAAGTCAATTTCACCTGCTTTCTGGCTGAATATTTAATAGTCCGCAGTCACTACGAATACAAGCTAGCTACTGAACGCCACTCACAGGGAGAGGCCTTAGGACAGAGGTCAGCAACCTTTCAGAAGTGGTGTGCCAAGTCTTCATTTATTCACTCTAATTTAAAGTTTTGCATGCCAGTAATATATTTTAATCTTTTTATAAGGTCTTTCTCTATAATATAAAACTAATCTATTGTTGTATGGAAAGTAAATAAGATATTTAAAATGTTTAAGAAGCTTCATTTAAAATTAAATTAAAATGCAGTTCTTATCAGTTTAGTGTGACCCTTGCCCTTGCTTTTCCTTGCTGAGTTTTCCAAAGTCTGGCATATATTCGAATTGTTTAAGCTTCGCACAGGCTTCTGAGTGATCAGTTGTTAACCGGCTCCGAGAGGGAAAGAGGACAGATTTCATGTGTGAAAATACTTGTTCACACAGGTATGTGGATCCAAATGCTCAAAGCATTGCAAACGCAATTTTCGTCAAACAGTTAAATTTCTCTGGCAGGGACATCCAGCAGGTCAGAATAGAGGCCCCATGATCTCTTTCAGTAGCTTCAAGTGCGTTCCGCAGATCTCTAAACTTTGATGCCCACAATTCTGAGCTTTTTAACTGAATGAGCTGCACTTCAAAATCTTCTACACCCATCCACTGAAATACAGACAAATCCAAGTCGCTTTCGTTGAACTTGGAGACATTCGGTGCAACTAGTGGATCCTCTTGACTATAAATAAGTCTACACCGAAAACCCCCCCCAAACATGGCAGCGTCTCAGAGCCCAGATCACTTGACTCCAGCTCGCGGGGTTCAGGCTGCGGTGCTCAAAAGAGCAGTGTAGATGTTCCCGCTCAGAGTGAAGTCCGGGCTCCAGCCTTCCCCCTTCACCGGGTTTCAGAGCCCCAGTTCCAGCCCAAGCAGAAATGGCTACACTGCTATCTTTATCCCTATACCGTGAGTCCGAGTAAGTTCACCCAGACTCTAAGACTTGCTCCCCGGGGGAGGAGGGTTCGGTGTAGACGTACCCTAAGAAGTGGCAGTTTCATGGCAGTGGTGTCACTTCCTGAGCACAATCTGGCAAGGCAGCCATTCTTGTGAGATTTCAGCTCTTCCGCTTCCATTTCTAGCTGGACCTCAAAAGGGATGAGGTGCAGTGAAAAAAAAACAATTCGGTGGGGCGGAGTTCCCTCGGCTTTTCAAAACCTTCAAAAAGACGTGGTTGATTTTAAACTTTGGGCCAAGATTTGGGGGATTTCTTATCCCTAGTGGAAATTCCAGTAGACTCCCTAGGAATCCTTGAACTGGTCTTCCTCTTCTTCTCTGTTTATGTCTTCTGGTCTGTGTAGACTTTTACGGGTCTCTTTTGGTTTCCACTGGAGGATCCGTAGCTGAAGGAACCAGTAGATCTGTTACAAATCTTAGTCTGCCATTTGGAACAAATGGAAATTTGCAACAGGAATTTCCACTAGAGATTCCTGCAGTCCTGGACTTTGTGTAGCCAGCACTGAAATGCAGCCACATATTGGTTTGACTGTGACAGTTATTGGGCACCAGCTACACAACACTCCTGGTTAGCACAGAAAGTGTAGGAGATTATCACATGCACTATCACATCCCCTACCGGGGGAAACTGAGGCTGATGGAATGTAAGGATCTAAGTTGGAATTCACTGAAGGTACCAGCCATGGTCTCGCTGAACGTGAGCTGGTCTAGATACTGCACAGCTATGATAATGGAGTAGGGCAGGGCTATTCTTCCCATTTTACAGATTGGGAACGGAGAAACCGAGGGACTTGCCTAAGGTCACCTGTGGCCGAGTCAAGGATATAACACAGGCCTCCTAAATTACTGCCCTAGCCACTGGGCCATTCTCTCTCTACGGCTACTGTGCTTGTCCTGGGCTGGGAATGTCACCAAGGTGCCAGCTGAGATAGCCGGGTCTGTGTTGCAGAGGGTAAAGTGGAAGGCGGCTAATGAAACCCTAGAGCTCTCCCTGGCATTCACCATCCACCATTCCACAGAGGGGACAGCCCGAGTCGAAATGCCCTTTTCCTGCCACTAGAACATAGTGCCTTGCCAGGCAGGAACCTAGAAGTCCCCAGACCAGATCCATCTAGTCCAGTATGTTGCCCTCATCGCTGGCCAGTACCCAGTGCCACAGAGGAAGGTTGACGATACCTTGCAGAGGACAGTTTTGGAACGACTTGCCCACAGAAGAAATCTCTCCTTATCCCCTCCCCCCCCAGTTAGTGGCACATGTGCAAGAACCCAACAGAAGTTCCCATGGCTCTTCATTTTTCTGTAGGACCTGAGAGGCTTTTGAGTCCTGCATGCTGGGGCAGCCTCACAGCCAGACGGAAAGGGCAGTGCTTCCCTGCGTGCAGGTCCCTTCCCCGTTCCTGCATGACACTTTATCTGTATATCTGACCCATGTTTGATTCCTAATATGGAAAGGACCCAACAGCTGCAGCCAAACCACCTCTGGCCATGATCTCCTCATATCGCACAGAACAAGCAGTTCTGAGCTTTTGGGAACCCATCTCTGAATGGATCTCCTGATCTAGGGCACTGGGGGGTCCACCAATTTGTGAGACCTTTTTGGACTGAGTGTGGGACAGTGTGCTCTGCGGATGTGTATATGCGTTAATCAGTGTCCTGCCCCCAGTGCCGACTTGTAAGCAATTTGAGCAGGGGAAAATAAATGCATTTTTCTTTGGCCCACGTTCCCAGAATAAATGCAACCTCCACTCCACTCCAGTATGCCTCTTGGGGAACTGGGAAGGACGTTCTTGTGACTAAGGCACATGAACGGGAGTTAAGAGCTGTGGACTCCGTTTCCAGCAATCCCAAAGACTTTCTGAGATAGACTCTAATCCCAGCTACTGAGACCAGACTGTATGTCCACACAGGAAATTCATTTACTCTTTCTGTGCCTCCGTTTCCCCAATTTTAAAATGGTGATGATACTGACGTACATTATGGGAGTGTTGTCACTGAAGTTTATAAAGTGCTTTGAAATCCTTAGAGGAAAGGTGCTATTTAAAGTGCTATTTATCCATCCACCCTAACTCTGCCCCCTTGTTGCCCTGGATTTGATGGATGTAGTAACCCCAGATGTTGATCAAGCTAATTGCAACCATATTTTGTGCATTAAACCACCATGAATTAAAGAAATAGAACACCGCATAGTTAAGGTTTGAACAAGCAGGGATTCTGGAGGCCAGGTCAAAACTAGCTGCAGACTTGTATTTCTGCTAAGCAGAATGGGAGGAGGGGCAAAAGAGTCAATAAACTGAGACTGAAAGAAAATAAGTGGATAGAGACCATGAGTTTGGGCATCTTTGATATAGAAGCTTATTATGACTAAGATTGTTAGGAATGTTTGTTTATAAGTAGTTAATTGAAGTTAGGAGAGGTGATGATCCACCCCCTATGAGTTGTGTGTTTGGTAAAAGTTAGTTAAAAAGACTAGATAATAGCATGTACTTTGGTGCAGTTCTCGGAAGCTGTCCTGAGAGATTTTTTCTTGACACCATGGTCCCCGGTGGGGAAGCAACTGGCCATCGCTGACCTATTGTCAACTACTCGATTCCAGCTCAAATTCTAGGTAATAATGTGGGATGTTCTAAACCTGTCTCTAATATCTGTGTAAGCTTTAATAAATTGTAGCTGTAAATAAAAGCACACCTACTTGTATCAATCTTTCATCAGCCGGAAGCGCTGTGTTCCCACTGATTTATTCCTGACACCACATTGAGTGAAGCAGTTAAGTTACCACTGCTTAGGGTTCTGAAACCCCTGGGTAACGCCCTTTTAACCAAAAAGGGTTCTGATGACTTCATATTCAAATGTAAGCAGAGCCCTGAACATGCAGGGACAAGTCTTCAAATGTAATATACACTTTTGCACATGCATCCCCTTAGTTGTGCAGAACTCCTCATGCAGACATGTCTTTTGGGTATTTGCACACACACACACACACACACACACACACACACACACACACACACACACACACACACACACATATCCTAGCACGCCCTCTCTTGAAGATCAATCCCATCCTATTGAATAGAGATGTAGCTATTAAGCCAAGGGCCTCTAAAATAGGAATGGGTTAATTTGCTGTTACTATTTGTGGCTATTCCCTACGCCTGAGAGCAGATTTTCCTCTGATGGAAGGCTCTGAATTCCCAGCTGGGGGAGTAAAGAGGATTTCTTTAAGAGGTATAAATACCCTCACGTGGGTTGTTCCAGCAGACTGAATAATCACGCAGATTGTGTGTGACTGGAGCATTCACTGAAGGTGAAGAAGATACAGCTGAATCCAGGTGAGTTGGGGTCATATGGATTTAATCAGGGGCCCTGTTAATGCATAATTTGTAAATGCATGTAAAAATGTAAATGAAAAATGTGGGCCAAATCCAGTTCTCAGTCATGCTGGTGTAAATATAAAATAATCCCACTGATTAAAGCAGAGCTACTCTGGATTTACAGCAGTGTAACTGAGCAGAATTTGGCTCTTGATGAATGAACTCTTTAATAACATGGAAAAAAAGGCATTGTGAGAATGGGAAGTGCTCAGAATTCAAGAAACACTAACGATAACACAACCTGAATTCTGCCCACTTTGTATGAATTTTAGTCTTTAATGATTTGATTGCAAATTATTCCTCAATTAACACAACTTCAAACATTCTTTTCTACAACCGTAGACACACATGGGTGTGGTAACACCTTGTAATACTCTTTTCTCCTGTGTATACTTACACTACTTTTGTCATCACAACAGTCCAGTCTGCATCTCTTTGGTGACTTAGACTTTTTTGTATAAATTCACTTCTCTGCAAGGTCTGGTTTTAAATAATTTTCAGCAGCAGCAGCCGTGTTCTCCCTGATTTCTTTTCAACCAGCAGCACAGCCTTCCTGCTGCAATATTGACCGGCATTAAGGTAATTATCAGCCTCTCACTGGTGTGAAATGTAGGAAGAGCCCCATAACATGAAGGGGCAAGGGTGATGTTGTGTGACAACTCTGGCTTTTCCCAAACCAGAAATACCATCGATCAGCCCAGCGTTTCTCACAGCACTGCTGGATTCCAGGGTGGTGCACGGAGCATAGCACCGGGAGGTAGGAATTTTAACCAGGACTCTCGCTAGCTTTGAAGTTTCTTGCTAGTAAGTAACAGCCCGATACTGCATCTTGGACGTCAGTGTGAGTTTTGCCACTGCCTTGAGTGGAAGCAGGATCAAACCCATGGCCTCTTTGTCTCACTTTCCCCATCTCTGGAAGCAGACTAGCGCTACTCACGCATGTGGCCAGACTCCAGAGGGATTATGTACGTCCAGGAAGACTGCCCAAGCTGTGCTGCTGAATGTGCCTGGTACATGCTGCTTCACACATGGAGTTTCATGGGAAAACGCAGGCTAATCATGGGCGCAGAGCCCCTGACAAACTGGGTCCAAGCTCTCCTCAAACTCCAGCCTTCCCGTGCAGTACGGCTGTTAGCAGCAGGTACAGCCAGACAGAACCCTGCTACTAAAGGGACTCGGTACCTCCAGAGAGAACACGCTTGCTGTGCTGAAGAATGTATCTGCCATGGTTAAGATCCTGCTGCTGCGTGTACTAAGCACATCCAGGGAGGAGACACATTCCAGCCCCTCACTAATGGACAACATCAGCGGCACAGACAAGAACGAGAGAGGAAAGGGTTAAAATTCAAAGTTAACGCCCCTCAGCTCCTGTTCTGTTTTTAACCAATACAGGGAAGCTTTCCTCAGGCAAATGCCCCAGTTATCAAATGCTGCAGCCCCATCTGCACGGGGCTCTATGCAATTCATTTGTTACCAAGGGGTTTCCATTTCTGGGGACTTGTTAAAATCTCCAACCTGTTTTGCATTTAAAAAAAAATTGCGATCATTTTGCACACAAAGTGAATGAGATGCAATTAGCTACGTAAGGGTCCAAAGAGCGGTTTGTGGGGAGCAATTGGAACCCACAGTCAAACCTGGCTAAACTGTGTGCAGAGAGACAAGGTGGGGGAGGGAATTTTTTTATTAGACCAACTTCTGCCCGTGACAGAGACCAGCTTCTAGGCCACACAGCGCTCTGTGTCTGCCTCTCACCAACAGACGTTGGTCCAGTAAAAGATATTCCCTCATTCACCTGGCTTCTCCAATAGCCTGGGACCAATCTGGCTAGGACAACACTGCATAAACTGCGTACGTTTATCAACAGGCCTCGTTGCTAAGCTGTGGTCCATGAGGCACTGACTGGTCACACTCTGCTACTGGCTCTTCTCTTTGGTTCCGGCTATCAGTAGCCAATACATAAATATTTTCATATTATATTTCCAAGTAAGCAACGTCTGGCAACTAGTTGCCATCGGGCTATGTGCGTGCCAGGGACAGGGGAAGTGGTCCATGCAATCCTGGATGGGAGGGGAGGAGCGCACCCAACAGCGGCTCTGTCTCAGATGGTGTGTAAATGTTTGGGAATCTATAGCAAAGCGCTGGTCCTTGGGCAGACGTGCGTCCATGCCCCCAGGGCAGACCAGAAAGGCTCTGGCCCTTTACAGCTGGGAGCTGTAGTTGCAGGGCACATGACAAGGGGAAACATGTGACCTACAGGACGCCAGAGATAAGACTCCCTGCCTTTGAGGCACAAGGGGCAGGCGGGAGAGAGGCAGAGTTAGGGAAGGAATTTTCTGCACAGGCCAAGGGGACAGTCTGTGTGGGGAGTGAGTCCAAACAGACCAAAGGGATGGGCTATTTCTGAACTTCCTGCTTTCCAAGGGCAAGAACGGCTTCTCTTACGGTGACCAAACAGCAAGTGTGAAAAATCAGGACGAGGGTGGGGTGTAATAGGAGCCTATATAAGAAAAATACCCCAAAATCGGGACTGTCCCTATAAAATCGGGACATCTGGTCACCCTAACGTCTCTCTATTGTGTGTGTCTAATACAGCGGGTGTGGAGAAGGGGCTGTGACTGGAGTCCCATGGGGGCGGGGATGTGCATTCATAAGGAGAGAGTGAAGCAGCAGAGACAAGGAGAAACTGGCTCTAATACAGCACCCTGGTTACACAGCATCTTGTGTGGAACATGCATCGGAAGGTGCTTTATTATACACAGGGCTGGCTCCGGGCAGCAGCAAAGGAAGCAGGTGCCTGGGGTGGCACATCTGAAGGGGCGGCATTCCGGCCATTCCTGGGGCGGCACATTTCAAGGGCGGGTTTTTTTTTGCTTCGGCAGCTCCGGCCGGCTTTTTTTTTGTTGCTTCGGCGGCTTGGTGCTTGGGGGCAGCAAAAAAGCTAGAGCCAGCCCTGATTATACACGGCAAGATGTGGTACAATGCCAGGCACCAGTGGATAACTTAATGCCAGTAACAGAGAGGGCGAGAAATTAAGTGGATGATGGACGGGCATGGACGTCCCAGCCAGTTAGCTCTGGCATCTGTACATGCACCATCCCGTTGTAGTCAGGGGGAGCTGTGCTTGCCTACACCAGCTACGGATCCAGCTCAAAGAGCTCAAAGCTCATCTAGTTTATCACCCTACGGGCTCCATTCTTTCTACAATCAGCTCTCAGAGAGAAAAATACCTGGACAACATTTTCACAGAAGTGACATTGAAATAGATTGACCTTAAACTGCAAAGCACACAAAGTGAACCCTGGTAACCATGCTTTCAAATGTTTCTTGGCCTGTGAGACTGAAATTCTCAGAGCATTTTAGGGATAGAAGATTTATCCTTGGGCCTAAAGCACAAAGTGCTTAGAAAAATACATCTATATGACCCTTAAGCACGGGAGGACTTTGCTTCGTCGTTGTTTAATGAGTTTATGTCCCTAGACTGGGAATTCGGAGACCTATGTTCTATTTCCCATTCTGTAGCTGACCAAGTCCCCGCTCTGGGCCACAGTTTCCCCACCTGCACAGTTAAGGATAACAATACTTCCCTTCCTTTGTGAAAGATTTTGAGCTCTATGCCTAAAAAGCACCGTGCAAGAGCAGTTATTAAAGTATTATGATCATTGCAACTTCGTTAGGCAGACAGATAAATAGTGACAAATTTTATAGGTGCCTGTATACAAATGCTAGAAGTCTAAATACGAGGTGGGTGAACTTGAGGGCCTGGTATTAAATGAGGATATTGCTATAATAGGCATCGTAGAAATTTGGTGGAATGATAATAATCAATGGCACACGGTAATACTAGGATACAAAATATATTGGAATGACAGAGTAGGTTGCGCTGGTGGAGTGTGAAAGAAAGGATAGAGTCAAATATAGTCCAAATCTTAAATGAATCAAACTGTAGCACAGAATGTCTATGGATGGAAATTCCATGTTTGAATAATAAGCGTGTAGCAGTAGGAATATACTACTGACCCCCTGAGCAGGTTGGTGAAATGATCCAGGAGATTAGAGAGGCTATACATACCGAAAACTCAATAATAATGGGGGATTTCTACTATCCCCTCCCAAGCCCCATTGACTGGGTACATGTCACTTCAGAATGCGATGCAGAGATAAAAGTTCTAGGTGCCATTAATGACTGCTTCTTGGAGCAGCTAGTCCTGGCACCCACAAGCGGAGAGGCAATTCTTGATTGAATCCTAAGCGGCGCATACAATCAGGTCCAAGAGGTGAATAATCTGAACTGCTCAGTAATAGCGACCATAATGTAATTAGATGTTACATCTTTGTGGGAGGGAAATACCAAAGAAGCCCACCACAGTAGCATTTAACTTCCAAAAAAGGGAACTATATAAAAATGAGGAAGCTAGTTAAACTTCAATTAAAAGGAACAGTCACAAAGATGAAATGCCTGCAAGCTGCATGGAAGTTATTTAAAAACACCATAATAGAGACTCCAACTAAAAATACTAATACATTCTAAAAAACTAATAAAAATGGTAAGATGACCAGAAAATGCCACCATGGCTAAACAGCATGGTAGAAGATGCAGTTGGAGGCAAAAAGGCATCCTTTAAAAATTGAAAGGCAAATCCTAGTGAGGAAAATAGAAAAGAAGCATAAATGCTGGCAAGTCGAGTGTAAAAGTATAATTAGGCAGGTCAACAAAGAATCTAAAGAGCGACTAGCCAAAGACTCAAAACTTACAGCAAAATTGGTTTTAAGTACATCAGAAGCAGGAAGCCTGCGAAATGATTAGTGAGGCCACCGGATGATCGAGGTGCTAAAGGAGCACTCAAGGAAGACAAGGCCACTGCGGAGAAGCTAGTATAGAATGCTAGGAACCATTTGGAAAGGGATAGATAGTAAGACAGAAAATATCATAATGCCATTGTATAAATCCATGGTACGCCCACATCTCGAATACTGCGTGCCGTTCTGGTCGCCACATCTCAAAAAAGATATATTAGAAATGGAAAAAGTATACTGAAGAGCAACAAAAATGATGAGGGGTATGGAACAGCTTCCATATGAGGAGAGATTAAAAAGACTGGGACTGTTCAGCTCAGAAAAGAGATGACTCGGGGGGGATATGGTAGAGGTCTATAAAACCAGGACTGGTGTGGAAAAAGTGAATCGGGAAGTGTTATTTACCCCTTCACATAACACAAGAACCAGGGGGTCACCCAATGAAACTAACAGGCGGCAAGTTTAAAACAAACAAAAGCAGTATTTCTTGACATAAAACATAGTTAACCTGTGGAACATGTTGGCAGAGGATGTTGTGAAGGCCAAAAGTCTAACTGGGTTCAAAAAAAGAATTAGACAAGCCCATGGAGGATAGGTCATCAATGGCTATTAGCAAAGATGCTCAGGGACAGGGCCGGCTCCAGGCACCAGCCTACCAAGCACGTGCTTGGGGCGGCACCTGGAGGGGGGCGGCACTCAAGGTTTTTTGGGTTTTTTTTAATTTACAAAAAAACCCAATCTTCCTCTGGTGCCCCGGCCGGGGGAGCGGGGCGGCAGGCGTGCTCCGCTCCCCGACGGCGCCCCGGCCAGGGCAGCATGGCGGCATGCGTTCTGCGCTCCCCACCGGCATACCGCCCTCCCCGCCGGCCCCCCCGGCGTTTTGGTGGGGCGGCATTGTTGGGGGGGGCGGTGTTTTGGCCGGCGTTGCAGGGGGGGAAGGCACTTGTGGGGTTTTTTTTTTTGCTTGGGGTGGCCAAAAAGGTAGGGCCGGCCCTGCTCAGGGATGTAATCCCATGCTCTGGGTCTCCCTGTAGTTCTGACTGCCAGAAGATGGGACTGGACAACACTCAAGGGATGGATCACTCGAAATTGCCTTGTTTTGTTCATTCCCTCTATAGCAACTGGCACTGGCCGCTGTTGGATGACAGGATACTGGGCTAGATGGACCATTGGTCTGACCCAGTAAGGCTGGTCTTATGTTCTTATTACAGTTGTCATCTACACACACTGACCTCAGTTAATTCCGAGGTGACGCAGGTTTCCATGGCATAATGCAGGACCAAAGGCCCCTACAAATAGGAAGTCCATCCACAAGATGGCTGCTACAGCCCTGGGTGTGTGCAATGCTACCTCTTCCAGGGGGCAGCCCCACAACTGACTGACGCTGCCCCAAAAGTGAGGGATGAGGCCTGGGGGTATGCTGATTCAGTGCTCCCACAAGGCTCAGCCATCACCTGCCCCTCCCCAGAAGGAGATGCTCTTTATACCCTTCTGAGGCATAGGGGTGAACAAGACCTTTGTGACCCCATCTCAGGGTTCTACTGAACCTGCCATTTCTCTTGTGTTTAAACCCTCCTGGGCTGTCGACTAAAGTGATTCAGACTTTGAGCTAGTTCTCCTTCCAGGTCCCCAGAACTGGAATTGGGGGTACAGCTGTGGTCCAGCTCTGAGGGGAAGCAGCAGTGAGAAGAGCATAGAGAAAAGGTCCAGTGCGCAGCTGGAGCAAATCCCGGGAGAGCTGTAGAAAAGACGGCCATTTTGAACTGGATCCTGTGGTGAATGAAGCTGGGGAGGCCAAGGAGCTGGTGGAGGGTGGGGTGATGGGGCTACAATTCTCCATATGGGAGAAGGCAGACAGGGGCATTCTGCATCCTCTGGGGTCCAGAGAGGAGCAACCTGCAGCGACAAAGCGTTTTCATTGCCGACACTAACCTGCCGTGTGGTTTCAATTTCAGCCTCCAAAATGATCCTGGAAACTGGACCACTATGTCACGCTACAATCACTCCAACCCCTCCCCCTTCCTCCTAATGGGCATTCCGGGGCTGGGGGCCACCCACTTCTGGATCGCCTTCCTGTTCTGTGCCATGTACCTTGTGGCCCTGCTGGGGAACTTCACCCTCCTCTTTGTCATCAAGATGGAGCTGAGCCTGCACCTGCCCATGTACTACTTCCTCTGCATGCTGGCAGGCATTGACCTGGTGCTCACCACCTCCACCGTGCCCAAGATCCTGAGCATCTTTTGGTTCCACTCCCATGAAATCGGCTTCGAGTGCTGCGTGGTCCAGATGTTCTTCATCCACAGCTTCTCTGCCATGGAGTCGGGGGTACTGCTGGCCATGGCCTTCGACCGCTACGTCGTCATCTGCAGGCCATTGTGCTACACTGCCATCCTCACCAACGCCGTCATCACCAAAATTGGGTTGGCAGTCTTTGTGCGGGGCATCGGCCTGATGACCCCCTTGACGTGCATGGTCAGCCGCCTGCCCTACTGTGGGCCCAGGGTCATCTCCCACTCCTACTGCGAGCACATGGCCGTGGTGAAGCTGGCCTGTGGGGACACCACGCCCAGCTATGTCTACGGGATAACAGCCGCGACCTTTGTGGTGGGCTCAGACTCCATCTTCATCGCCATTTCCTACATCCTGATCCTCCGGGCCGTCCTGAGCCTCTCCTCCAGGAACGCGCGCCTGAAATCCTTCAGCACCTGCGGCTCACACGTGTGCGTCATCCTGGTCTTCTACACCCCGGGGCTGTTCTCCTTCTACACGCAGCGCTGGGGCCGGAACATCCCCACACACATCCACATCCTGCTGGCAGACCTCTACCTCCTGGTGCCACCCATGCTGAACCCCATCATATACGGCATGAAGACCAAGCAGATCAGGGACCAGGTGCTGAGGCCATTCTATCCAAAGAGATTCCAGGCTGGGCTTTGACCCCCACTAGCGTTGGATGCTGAACAGCGATGAGTGAGAGGCAGGCGGTTCTGGTCGACACCCAGAGCTTCTGATTCTGATCTAAAGGGATCCTTGGAGACTCTCGGGCTGAAAATCCCACAGGAAGACCCTGTCTTATGAAAGTTGTGGTGCTTCCTTCCTTCCAGCTAGGTTGACAATCCTGGCCAAGACCCGGAAGAACAGAGCAGAATCGCCACAAACAGTGGCCTGCTAAACCCAGGGTTGTGAGTTCAATCCTTGAGGGGGCCATTTAGGGATCTGGGGCAAAAATTGGGGATTGGTCCTGCTTTGAGCAGAGGGTTGAACTAGATGACCTTCTAAGATCCCTTCCAACCCTGATATTCTATCAAAATATATATTTCTATTCTATGAAAACTAATTATTTTTAGCGGAAGTTAATTCTGACCTCAGCTGGGGGATGAAAGTTTAGATAGTTGCTTATGTAACCCTTCTGCCAGGACGAGTTGACAGCAGCAAGGGCCAGGTTCAGTACATAGGGGTTCCCTTCTCAACAATGCAATGCAAAACCGGCTCGAGCCCCCACCCAGTAACCTGGGAAAATCTTATACACACCCCCTGGGTGCCTCAAAGAGGCAATACTTCCCCTCTCGTAAGCACAGAGCCTCAGGGTAACAGGAATCTTTAATCAGTAGGTAAACAATACCAGCCTTAAATTGGGAAAACATTGCAACTAGGATCCATAAGCCAAACTGTGAGCAAGACCCACCACAGCCAATTGGGCCATGCCCTGTCCCTTGGGTTCTTGAGTCCAGCAGCCCAAAAGTCACCCAAAGTCCCCAAAAGTCCAAGAACCCAAAAGTCCAGTCCCAGAGTTCAAAAGTTCATCTGCAGGGTGCTACACGCCACCCGCCTGGGCAGCAATGGGAGGGGGGGGGTAAGGGGCACCTTACGTAGCGTGAAGATGATTGCCTCACCCCTCCGTGGGGCTTCACTCTGCTCCGCCAGCCGTCTCACAGGCCGCTCTGCTCCGCCAGCTGTCCCGCAAGCCGCTACAGCTGTCCCCACGAACTGCTCTGCCCCGCCAACAGCACCGCTCCACCAGCCGTCCTGCAAGCTGCTCCGACTGCAACCACGAACTGCTCCGCTCTGCCAGCAGCACCGCTCCGACTGTCCTCACGAACTGCTCCGCTCTGCCAGCAACACCGCTCCGACTGTCCTCACGAACTGCGCTGCTTTGCCAGCAGCGCCAGACCATCAGCTGTCTTGCCAACTGCTCCACCAGCCACTCAGAAATTTATCTTCAGGCTCCCCCACTACTTAACACAGTGCTCAGTGATTTCAGCTCATAATGCTTTTAGCTCTTTAGTGATTTCAGCTTGTAGTTTAGGGGAGCCCTAGTGCTCATTTGCACTATTAGCCCAGAGTGATTTCAATTCAGCAGCCTGAAACCAGACCCTCAAGAAACTCAACATTAGCTCTGATATTCCACAGTGGAGAGAGGAGGAGATGCTGTAATTGGTGTCTCAGACCCTCACAGGGGCCCTACACCACCAGGCATTAATACCTCTCCCCAGCCTCTCTCAATTCACTGAGCTTTGGAACCAATGTCCCTTGGCTGGTGAGTGCTGTTTAGTTAATGGTAAGTTCCCCTTTAACATGACAAGAGGCCAAGTACAGTTCCCTGTCCATGATTTACATAAGCAGTATAACAACAGTTTATTCTTCCTGCCCCAATAACAGAAATTCCTGCCCCAATACAGAAAACTGGGGATCCTACAGCAGCCCAAAATGCCCATTTGGGTCACTATGGTTCGTACCAGGCAGGGTGGGTGTGCCTATGCAAATTGGATCAGCCCCTGGCATGCTTTGCCATGACTCCCCACCAGATGTCAGGGTGGAGCTCATCCTGACTCTGTTTACACTTATTTTACCCATCCCGCTGGCTCATCTTTAACACTGAACATCACCAATGCTCCTTTTCCCAACAGCACCTGGTAAAAGACTGTTCCCACCTCAGAGGCCAAGTTCTACACATGAATCTATCCCTCCATCCCTCCACCCATCCCTCCTTCCAACCATCTAGAATCAATCTGCATATCTACCTATCTGTTAGCCTTGAACGGCTGCCCAAATGTGGCTGCTGATGACTCCAACTAGCACCTCTGTGTGTGTTGTAGCGCAGAATTTTCCCCATAATGTATATTTGATTTTTCCACCATATTCTTGCAACTTTACTTGATCAGTTACAGAAAAACTTAACTCGGCTATTTTGAGAGAGGAAGGCTAAAAAACAACAGTGAAATGCTCCCCCACATTGGTCAGGGGTGTTTTTTAGTGCATCTCAGTGCTGCAAGTTATTCAAAAGCTATTTTACGAATTCTTAACAATGTCCTGACAGTCTCCTTCCTCCACTTGTAATGTCACTATGTCTCAAACTTTTTGATCACCTGTTTTTTGTGTCTTCCTCACCTTTATGTCTGTTTCGTGACAGTGCTAAAGAGAATTTTAAGAGAGGAACCGTATAGTGCACAATATGCACAATCACGAGAGCAATGAAAAATGAAATGATTAAAACGTGATGTTTGGTAATTGTGGGAATACTGGTTGTATCCAAGGCCCTTTGCACTATCCCTTGTTATTATTATTTATTAATATTGCTATTTGCACGGGGTGTCTCAGCAGAGCTCGCAATGGATATGGAAAGGGGTGAAACCAAAGCTGGAATTAGAAGATACGAGAAAGCCTTTCTCTCTGCCACGCCCCCAGCGCTGCGCACCAGCACCTGAGCACACTGCTACTCAGTGGATTTAAGAGTTGAGGTGAACAAAACTCCACTCATCCTCCCTGGGTAGGTTCTCCGTTCTCTAGCCCTCATCGCTGTCGTACGAGATGCAGGACTCCGTTTTCACTATGATGAATATCATCAGCTATTTCCATGGGATTTAGGCCTGAGCAACGGAAATAGCCCCAGACCAGCTGTCCTCATGCATTTGTCACACGGAAACCAGCGCTACGAAAATGAGACTTTTTGGAAGTGGAAACGCTCTGCTTGTAACACACATGAGAGTAACCCAAGGCACTCAGAACCTGTCTTCCCTCATATTATTATTGTCCCCAGTGGTTTTCTACTCTCCACCCTGCTTCAGGTTTAATTTTTGATGGTGGTAACATGATGGGATGCTCCTCTCAATCCAGGTTAGGACAACTGATGTTCCTTGAGAATGGGGGCTCAGGAGAGCTACCTACCATCGGGGAGGGAGGGTATTTCTATCCAGGCGGAATCTTTATAAAATGCTCTAAAATATAGATTATTCCAAATATTTTCATGTATAGAACGTTCTTGACTCTCTGTGGAGGGGGAAGGGCCTCTGGGACGGCTCTCTAATCATCTCTGGTTATGGAGAAAGCAGCAGAAGGAAAGGGGGATCCCGATTCCTGCATGTATCTCATGCTTAATGAAGGAGGAAGTTCCCATCACCGGACGGGTCAGGAAGTGCTGTGGTTACTGGATAGAGCCTGGCCCTGGGAACTAAGTGCTAGTGGGAGAACTCCAGGTTCGTTAAGTGGATCCGCAATGCCTACCTACATTCCTGAGAATACCCTGCTTGACTCCTAATAGGCCCAGAGCCCTGAGTTCCTTCCCACAAGCCCCGAGGAGGCAGGAGTTAGCGCCGTGCTGAAATGCTGTACTCGGCTATAAACCAACAATTGAGTCTGGGCAGTGAGAGCTCAGAGTGGCAAGCTCCAGTTTCAACTCTGGCGCCCATGCCTCTGGCCACCGGGCTGGTCAGGGCTTCTCCGCTACATCTGGGCTGCTCTCCCAGCCCGGCTGCGAATATGCCCTGGCCAGCCAAGAACAAATCCTGCCAAACCAACTTGATTTCCTTCTTTGACAGGGTGAATGGTGGTTTGGTGAATGGGGGGAATGCAGTGGACATAATATACCTGGACTTCAGCAAGGCTTTTGACACAGTCCCGCATGACATTCTGATGAGTAAGCTGGAGAAATGTGCTCTTGGCAGAACTACCATTAAACGGATACATAATTGATTAAACAACCACAAACAAAGTGTAACTCTTCATGGAATGACGTCAGTTTGGAAGGAGGTCTCTGGTGGGGTTCTACAGGGATCTGGGTCCAGTGTTGTTTAACATCCTTATTAATGACCTGGATGTAGAGACTACATCTCAAGACTAGAGAGCGTACGTATCAAATTTGCAGACGACACAAAGCTAGGGGGTTGCTAACACTTAGGAGGATAGAGCTAAAATTCAGAGGGATCTTGATACATTGGAGAACTGGGTTTTAGACAACAAAATGAAATTCAGCAAAGACATACGTAAGGTGCTACACTTAGGGAAGAAAAATTGAATGCACAAATACAGAATGGGGGAAAATTGGCGTGGCCGCAGCACTGCTGAAAAGGATCTGGGAGTTGGGGTGGATCACAACCTCTACATAGGTCAGCAATGTGATGCCGTTGCAAAAAAAGCAAAAACAATTTTTTGTTGCATTAACAGAGGCATAACATGCAAGTCACGGGTGGTGATAGAACCACTCTACTCGGCGTTGGGTAGGCCTGAACTGGAGTACTGTGTCCCGTTCTGGTCATCAGTGAATAGAAAGGATGTAGAGGAACTAGAAAGGATCCAGAGGTGAGCAACAAAGAGGACCAAAGGGATGGAATACAAGCCATAGAAGCAAAAGCTGAAGGAACTGGGTATGTTTAGTTTGGAAAGAGGAGATTAAAGGGGGACAGGAGCAGTGTTCCCTCTAATTTTATACATCCATGTGCAGAATGAATTTTATTATGTGCACCAATATGGAGGTGATGTGCAACATATCACTTTCATATTGGTGGGCATAACAAAATTCATATGGTGGGGATGGGACCAAGGGGTTCAGCGTGTGGGAGGGGGCTCAGGGCTGTGGTAGAGGGTTGGAGTGTGGGGGCGAGGGGTGAGGGCTCTGGCTGCGGGTGCAGACTCTGGGATGGGCCTGGGGATGAGGGGTTTGAGGTGCGGGAGGAGGCTCAGGGATGGGGCAGAGGGTTGGGGTGCATGCTCTGGGGTGAGGCTGAGGATGAGGGTTTGGGGTGCGGGCTCTGGGATGGGGCTGGGGATGAGGGGTTTGAGGTGCGGGAGGAGGCTCAGGGATGGGGCAGAGGGTTGGGGTGCATGTTCTGGGGTGAGGCTGAGGATGAGGGGTGTGGGGTGCAGGTTGCCCAAGGGCTGTGGTGGGGAAAGAGTACTCCACCCAGTCCTCTCTCACCACAGCAGCTTGGGGCAGGGTGAGAGGCACCTCTCCCCGGCTGCAGCAGCTCTGGCGGGCTGGGCCAGGCCGAGGGAGGGGTTCCTTTCCCTCGGCTGCAGCAAGTCCAGGGAAGGTCTGTGCTGGGGCTGGCGGGGAGCAGCGCCTTTCCCTGCCATGGCCGTGAACCCCTGCATGGCGCTTAATAGGTGGCTACGCGACCGCATGGCCACGCAGCTTAGAGGAAACTTAGGACATGACAGGGGGTCTTCAGATATTGAAAGATGGAGAAAAGTTGTTTTCTCTTGTCGCAGAGGGCAGGAAAGAGGCAATGGGTTCAAACTACAGCAGAGCAGATTTGGATTCAATCTCAGGAAAAACTCCCGAACAGTAAGAACAGGAGGACAATGGAGCAGACGCCTCAGGAGGTCGTGGACGCTCCTTCACTGGAGGTTTTCCAGTGGAGGCTGGAGCCACCTGTCCTGGGTGGTTTAGACACAGCAAACCCTGCATATTGGCAGGGCGCTAGACTAGCTGACCCTCGCGGTCCCTTCTCACCCTGGGGGGTCGATGATTCCACGACTGTTGTACAATCCCAGCATTGCATCCCGGAGGGGAGGGACGGGGTCGCTTTCCGTGGATCCCCTCATGGGGAGCTCAGGACATTATCGGCTGCTCTGAAAACCTTTCTGCAGAGACAAATGGAGAGGAAGTGGCCCAGAGCCTCAGCTCAAAGTGCTCAGCTGCCCCAGCCTGGAGGATCTAGTTCCTCTTTCATCCGTGTTACCGACATGCCGAACAATAGAAACGATATGCAAGAAACTGAAAGGCTGAGTCACGGTGTGCTCGATGACACAGGGGAAAGGGAGCTTGGTGGGGGGGGGGCGTGCATTCGGGGGCTAGTGTAGCCCCATCCTGTCAGTTAGAGTCACCTTCTAAGGCGCTGCCCATCCGTTTACCCTCTGAGCCATGTGTCTATTGCTTTTTTCTCTGTGTGTGTCCCTGTTCGGGGCTGGTTTGAGCAGCAGGACACTGCCCTGAATGGTGTATTCACCTTCCTGCCCTGCTCCCCGGCAGGCAGTGATGGACGGTAGCGCGTTATAGGATCCTGTTGACTTCCCCACTCACCCCACCTCAGCTCCGCTGCCCCCTCCCCCGTTCCGTCCGCCCACTCGCGAAGGGGGGGTCTTGGCAGCACAGCGCCTGCTTCCATCCTACTCTATCGGGGCTCGGCGGCTGTGCCCCTCCCACAGCCATGCTGGACCCACTCACATTTGGGCCTTTAGTACGTGGATTCTCCTCTGTTGTAACGGGGGGCTCGTGCCAGGCCTGGCTGTTATCTATGCTGGTCCAGATCATGATCGGAGCAGGAACATTCCAGGCCAATGACTGGAAACCACCTCTTCTCGGGGCCGGCCCCTTCTCCTCGCCCACAGCCCGGCAGCTCCACTTTGCCCTCTGCCACCCGCTGGAGACTCTGTGTCCCTCCGGCCCCGGGCGGGGCCCATCGCTGGAGACGACCCCACCGGCAGGGGGGCTGGGGCCTGTTCCTGGCACAGGACTCCTCATCGCTGTCCACTTCCCAGTTGTATCTGGTGGCGCCGGGAGCCTTGTGGCTGGCAGGGGGCCTGCCCAGGGTGGGGGCTGTGACTTGAGCTGTTCAGGGGGACAGCTGAAACTTTAAATGGTGCCCCCCCACTAGAAACGTACGCAGTTTGGGGGGCGGTGCCCCCATAGTCCTGCAAACTCCTCCCATGCCCCCCTGGCACTATGGGGAAAGGGCCCCAGGCGGGGGTGGGGAGCCACAGCAGGGCGATGTCGTGGAGGGCCGAGGGACCATTTCTCTTTAAGCTACTCCAGAGGGTGCCAGAAATCAGAAGTTTTCAAGGGAAAATGGGCCATAGGATCTCTGCAGTGATATCTATGGGCGGTTATTCAAACTATCTGGAATTGTTGATAAATTGTATCGTTTGACCACACTTTGGTTCATTATTTTATATGAAATATACTCAAGAGCCCAAATAACCAGTGTCAGGCAGGTTTATTAATATGACACAGGAAAAAGGTTTGATACAATACCAGTCTCCAAAGAGCCGTCCCATGCAGTGATACTGCATTCACCTTACACAGACGGTGCGCTCCCTTGGGTACAAATTTCTGTAGCTATTATTTATATGATTTTACAAGGTAAACAATTCTTTACACGTCACTAAAATCCAGCCCATCGGTTTGTTCCAGTTCCCCACCTTGTTGATCTATTCCTTCCTTAGCTTTCTTTTAGATATTAGCATTCCAGGTACTGATCTGAGGTCCTTCCCTGGCTTGTAAAAAGACATAGAAATGAATGTATCTTGGTTTTGACAAGTTTTCTATCTGCTTGTGCCAAATGATTTGTTAAGCAAATGCAAGGTGTTATGGGATATTTAGCTTAAGTGAATGAACAGGATTACGGTATAGGCCATTTTCAGCGATATCACTGTTAAGAATATAAAAATGGCCATACTGGGTCAGACCAAAAGTCCATCTAGCCCAGTATCCTGTCTTCTGACAGTGGCAAATGACAGGTTCCCTGAGAGGGAATGAACAGAACAGGTAATCATCAAGTGATCCATTCCCTGTCACCCATTCCCAACTTCTGGCAAACAGAGGCCAGGGACACCATCCCTGCCCATCCTGGCTAATAGCCATTCGTGGACCTATCCTCCATGAATTTATCTAGTTCTTTTTCAAATTTATGTTGTTCATTTGTTGCAAGATTTGTGGTTATTGGTTCTTAATGCACACTAGTATATAAATACAGGATGCCGATAATGCATATTATGAATGTGATATATATCTATATGCTATCCAGCATATATTAGGCAACAGGAACAAAGGTGATAGCAAAGCAGAGCAATATTTTTTCCTGAGTATTTTATTGCCCCCGCCACACACACATACAGACAATACTTTGTTTCATTTATTTATTGTCAGTATCAGAAAGTGAACACTGAATCCTTTGTGCCTGAGATCACTCTGGTGAGGATTTGGGGAGTTTTGAAGTGCTGTTTGAGGCAGATACACACTTTCTCATCTCTCTCTCTCACTCTGGTGTATTGTGCTGATGTGTGGTTGTGACGTTCCTCTGGTGGCATCTGGACAGGTGATCTGCTATGTCACTCCAATCTTCGACTCTGGGATCCAGCCTTACCCTGCTTTGCTGTGAGAACCCCCATGCCTGGGCTGTTTATGCACAGCCTCTGACATGTAAGCTGCTCCTACCTACGTGAGTGAGCACTTTTGGCCAGCCACTGATTGGATTGTGCAACCAAATGACATGAGCCAATATCTCTGGTCCTAGACACAACCTTAGGAACCTCTGTCTTGCAATGTCCAGTTATGCCCGCTGGGCACTGCAAGCTTATATGAGTTTGTCAATTTAACAAAGAAATTGATATGTACCAGGATTGTTATCCTACGGGGAGTCCCTGCCATGCTTCAAACCAAACGCATATAAACAAACACATTTATAAATTACAAAAGATAGATTTTAAGTGATTATAAATCAAAGCACAAGAATTCAGATTTGGTCCAATGAAATAAAAGCAAAACGCATTCTAAGCTGACCTTAATACTTTGAATGTCCTTACAAACTTAGAAGCTTCTCACCACAGACTGGCTGGTTTCACTTCAACTAGGCTCTCCCCTTTGATCAGCGCTTCAGTCGCTTGCTGGTGGTGTCTGTAGATGGAGGTGGCAGAGAGGGAGAATGGCAAACGTCTCTCCCTTTGATCATGTTCTTTCTTCCCTCTTGGTTTTGCCCCCCCTTCAGTGTCAGGTGAGCATTACCTCATCGCAGTCCCAGACTGACCAAGGGAAGGGGGGGTGACTCACTCGAGAGTCCAACAGATCCTTTGTTGCTGTCTAGGCCAGCGTCCTTTGTTCCTGTGAGGCTGGGCAGGGTTTGTCCCATACATGCCCTGATGGGGTGTGAACTGCCCCTCTGCTCCTGGAGGGTTTTACCTGGGCTTTTTTTTTAAGTCATGAAGACACATTTTCAGCCTCATAACTATATACATGAAATTACAACTTATAACATCACCATAACAACAATGCTCAGTGCATCACGAGCCTTCCAAAGACACCCAACATGACAAACTTTGCATTGGATACCACACAATAATAATATAAGGATGAATGTGGGGGGTGCAGGGTGTTCCCCTGAGGAACAGAGTGTCACACCTCCCCCCTTTGTTCACTGGAAGAGGGTGAGTCACTGACTAGCTCAAAGGCAGTGTGCCCAGCATCCTCTTTCCTGGACAGGGCATCTGCTACCAGGTTTTCCCTTCCCTTTGTGGGTATAATTTCCATGTCAAACTCCTGCAGGATCAGGATCCAGTGCAGAAGTTTGGAGTTTGTTTTATAGTTCTCTTGGAATCCAGCCATCAAGGCCATGAGGTGGTGTGCCTTGGTTTCCCCATTCACACACAGCAAACCAGGTTTTTTATGGTCTCTCTGCTGTGATAAGCTTTAAATCTGTTTACAGGTACTAACTGAGAACTAGCGTTATCATAAGTTTTAACATCAGTACCAAAATTCTCATCCCAAGTCTTCACAGTAATGTCAACATTTTTATCACAGATGGGTATTTACAAGTACCTTTAAGATACCACGCCCTCTGTTCAGACAGTCTGGTTTGAGGTTGGTTCATTCATTACCCATGGTGTTCTTTGACTCTCTCCCATGTAATCAGTTACTGGCTTTTCTTTCCCTCCAGTGTTCCCCTCTGACTGGGTTTTTGTTTTAATTATATTTTTGGGATTTTGGTACCTCCGGGTCTGGCAAGATAGGAGTTTAGGGAGATCCTACATTTTGGCTGGTTCTTTGGGGAGCTGTCTTCCAATCCCAGGACTGTACATATGCAAAAAATCCAGCTCCCTTTTTGGGTCTCCCTCCCAGCACTGAGTCCTTCTCTGTCCCTAAAGGGCTGTGCTCTGTGCTCTCTGGGCTAGGTGTGTTTACCCATCGATCAGATTCACCTTTTCACAGCAGTTTCCCCATAACTGCTCTCTGTGTCTCACCAGCCTGGGGGAAAACACCGACTTCTCTGTGAGTTGGGTCATTTGTGTTCTCACAAATGGCCACCTGGCAATTTCCTGGTCTCAACTCCTCCACTGTCACAGGCATTGGAGTTGCATCTTGCTGTAAAGAGACACAGTTACGTTCCAAAAACTTATCAGAAATCGCAGCCCGAAAAAACGAGACCTGGATTTGGGGTACCCACCATCACCCCTTTCTCTGTGTCTGAGAAGTCAGCTGTGTGACTGCTCCCCTCCAGGAAGTCGGTCACACAGTTCCCTCTCCAAACCTGGGTCATGGGTTGAGTGCCTGGCTGCCCAGATGCTGACACAGCCATTCTGTCCTGGGCATCCTCTCCCAAATGACCAGTGAGGAGACATTCCTGTACCCCCATTATTCCTTCCCCAGTTTCCTCCTCTGGGCCCCCTCCTAAGACACATTTATTTGTGCTCCCTAGGGAGGGGTCTATGTCTAGTTCACCTGCAACCTACTGGCAGCTCACAACCTGGACAGCATTACGCCCCCATCCCTTCCTGATGCGGTGTTGCCTCCAACTGCAGTGTGGGAGTTGGTCTCAACTACCCTCCCACCTGGAAGCAGGTGGCTTCTCCCTGCTGGAGGAGAATCAAGGAGACTCTCTCCCATTCTCTCAGCAGTTCCTGACACCTGACCCTTGCCCTCAGGGTCCCAGCATAAAACTCCCTCCTGCTGCAGGCAAATACTTTAACCTGAGCTACACGGAAAAAAATCATTACCAAGGAGCAGGTCGACTAGGAGGTGTCCCATTACCCCCACAGTCCAAACACTTTCCAAACCACATGGATTTTAGCTAGAGGTACAAGGAATCTGCTTTCGTCCACCTCCACAATCTCTGACATTTTGCCAGGTAACATAGTGGCCTTTCGGACCACACTGTGCTTAACCAGGGAGATCTGAGCACCTGTATCCCTCTGCCCCAAGCATTCCCTGCCATTTATTTGGACAATCTTAACATGCTTCATATCTGGCTCTGCAGAGGTGAACCTCACAAAACGAACACGATAGGTTTCATTTGCTTGGGGAGTCTTTGTGTTGAGGACAGCAGAACTAACATGAGCTATTGGTTGCTTGCTTCCTCCTAGCACAGGGCATTTATTCCTCAGGTGATAAGTGGAATTACATTGAGAGCACCTTTTGGACTCTTCTGCTTTTACTGGAGATTTGGGATGCGGGTTAGAGGAATGGTTCTGGGGAGGTGAGTACCCAGCCTCCCAGCCACCCTCCATCTTGCTAGGGATGAAATGTCATCTCCCCTTCCCACCAGCTTTAAACCCCTCTTTCTGTGGCCTACCCTCAATAGACACCTGAGTCTGTTTAAAGGCATCAACTAAAAAAGCCACCTCCTCCACGGTCTTTACATTTTTGTCCCATAAACACTGCTCTATTTAGGCCTTACATATGCTCAAGAAATACTCTTGAGCAACAAGATCAAGCATTCCTTCAACACTTGCCACCTCTTTACCCCTCACCCATTTCCCCAATACACCTTTCATTTTGTTTATATATTCCCCATTACTCATCCCAATATCACTTTTAAGACTCCTAAATTTAATTCTATATGTCTTGGGGGTAATCTGAAAACTTCGCAAAACTGTATCTTTAAATGTACAATAGTCTAGAGCATCTTCAATAGGCATTCCATTGAACACATTTTGAGCTCTACCAGTTAATTTTGCAATCAGGGTAGGAACTCTCTTATCATCAGGGATATCATGTAGTACAAACAGCCTTTCACAGGTAATCAGATATTCAGCAATATCGTCCTGCTCACTGTAAGCAGGGCATAAGTGTTCCCATTTGTGGATTTTTGGAGCGAGAGGAGTCGACAGCACATACGTGGATGTGGGTGTGTCAGATGTTCCAGCAGAGCAAGAGAAGGTGCAAGGAGCCTTGACGCTCATTTTTGTTCTAGTGCTACACACCTGGGGCCGAATGATGACAAGGTCATGGCCAAGATCACCTTCCGGCCAGCAGCACTTAGCTCGTGCAGGGGACGGTGTATTGCTCCCTGTGAGTTGGAGGTGGAGTTCCCATCCCAGCGTGCACAAAGCCACCACAGGAATGCTGTCTAAATTACTCAGAAAACATCTGCTGCCTCCTCTGCTTCCTGATCGCTCAGCAGCCCCCTCCTGGTCAGCCTAGAAGCTCTTCCCTCGGAACAGGAGAAGCACCCGGTCACGAATCTGTTTGGTTTTCACACCGTACACGATGGGGTTCATCATGGGAGGAAAGAGGAGGTAGAAATTGGCCATAAGGATGAGTACGTGTGGGGCAACTTGGTGGCCAAACCTGTGAATTATTGAGGAGAGAACCACTGGTGTGTAGACCACTAGGATGGCACAAAGGTGGGAAACACAGGTTCCCAAAGCCTTGAGCTGCTCTTCCTTGGATGCCAGGCTTAAGACAGCCCTCAGGATATTGACATAGGATAGGGAGATGAACATCAGATCCAGCCCCACGATGAAGAGAGCTACAACGATCCCATAGATGTTATTGAACCTGGTGTTGGCACAGGCCAGATTGAGCACGGCCATGTGCTCACAGTAGCAATGGGAGATGACGTGGGACCTGCAGTAAGGCAGCCTCCTGAGGAGGAAGGGCAGGGGGATCACTAACAGAATAGCCCGGGCCAGAGCTGCCAGCCCGATCTTTGCTATTACTGAATTGCTCAGGATGATGGCATACCTCAGGGGGTTGCAGATGGCCACATACCTGTCGAAGGCCATGGCCAACAGCAGAGCAGACTGCATTATAGAGAACGAATGAAGGAAAAACATTTGCACCAGGCAGCCGTTAAAGCTGATCTCCCTGGAATTAAACCAGAAAATGCTCAGTATTTTTGGCATGGTGGTTGTGGATAAAACCAGGTCGATGACGGACAGCATGGCGAGGAAATAGAACATGGGCTTTTGTAGGGAGGGCTCTGTCTTGATAACGTACAAGAGGGTGCAGTTTCCTAGAAGGGCTATGCTGAACACTGAGCAGAAGGGGATGGAGATCCAGAGGTGCAGATCTTCCAGCCCCGGGATGCCCGTCAGGAAGAACACGGATGGATCAGGCACTGTGCCGTTGGAACCTGACAGGTTGTCTGCTTGTGACATCTTTTGCAAGTCTCACATCAATGTCATTCCTTTAAATAAAACATAACATATGGAATGAACAGACCCTGGAAATTAAATACATATGAGGGGCCATGCGTTCAGCCTAGAAATACCAGCTTCAGAGCCCGAGCATCAACATCTACAAAGCTATTCTTAGGGCAGTACCCCGAGAAGCACGAGCCTGCGTCTGTCGACCTGAGCTGTGTAGACATACTCAAAGAGCCTATGAGTCTGATCCCGCTCCTACTGAAGTCAAGGGGAGAACTCCCCACCGACTTCCGGGATAACTGAGCTGTTTGGGTGACAAATCTGAGGAACTGTCCCAGGGGAGGTGAGAGGAGGGGAGCTGTCTCTGGAGACACAAAGGGGGGGCTCTCTGGAGAGGGATGATGGGGCACAGGGGCTGGTGGGAATCTTCGGTGGGGCAGAGGGTTGTGTGAGTCTCTGTGGGGGGGGTGTGTGATGGACAGAGCCAGCTGCAGCCTGGGTGTGGTCTGTGGGGTAAGGGAGTGTTGCTATACCCCTCCCCCCAAGGAAGCCCTCTCTGTACTGTGTATTTTATGTCAGCCCCCAGGTGCACATCACTGCTCCTTTCTCCTGCCCCCAGCTCCATCTGTTTGTCTGCCCCCTCTAGGGTGACCAGATGTGCCGATTTTATTGGGACAAGTCCCGATTTTGGGGTCTTTTTCTTAAATTGGCTCCTATTACCCCCCACCCCCATCCCGATTTGTCACACTTGCTGTGTGATCCTGACAGAGATTCCTGCTTCTCTCTCCGTGTCTGCAGCTCCCTCCCCCTCCCTGCTGGGGAGGCACGGTCAGTCATCTCAGGCACGGCCCCCCCACAGCTCCCATAAGTCAGCCCTGGGAGTGGGGAGGAGGCAGCGTGTGGAGCAGCCCTGCCTCTGCTACGGGGATGCCAGGGACGGGGGCGCTGCTCCCATGGTGAGAGCCCCCCCCGCCCCCAAACCGTGGAGCATGGGTTTGCTCCCTGTCCCCTCCTGACTGCCTCCACCTCCCACTCCACCCCCCGCACCCCCAACCATGCGGTTCCAGCAGCGTTTGACTCAGCGTGGAGCCAGACGCTGCCCTGCACAGGAGCACGCAGCCCCGCCCCCTCCCCAGCATTAGGGTGTGCACGTGCACCAGCAGTACATAGCGTGTGCACGCCTAGGCTGAGCTCCCAGCCATCCGATCTCATTCTGCCTTTGTCTGCTAGATTAACGAACCTTCTACAGTCCGAAATCTCTTCCCAGCCATGGACTTAAAGACTGATCAAATCACCTCTTAACCCTCTCTAGGATCAACTAAATAAATGGAGCTTCTTCAGTCTCTGGCTATAAGCCACGTTTTCCAGAGCTGAAATCATTCTTGTAGCTCTTTTTGGAACCCTTTTCAATTTGTCAACAACCTTTTTGAAGTGTGGACACTGGACTTAGAAACAGCGTCCAGTCTTGTTCTCTCGAAGCCCTACACCTCTCTATTTCCGCTCCATATTCCCCTGCTTAAACGTTCAAGGAGGGCATTTGCTCTCTCCATTACCAGACTGCACTGGGACCTCATGTACAGTTGTTTACACATCATGACTCCGAGTTCTTTTTTGAGCCAGTGCTTTCTAAAACATAGCTCCCCCACCCTGTACGTGTGATCTACGGTCTTGGTTCCTTGGATGCAGGACCTCACATTTATTTGTAATCAACTGCACGTTGTTCAAGTGAGCTCAGGTTAGCAAGTGATTGAGATCGTTTTATAGGACTGGCCTGTCCTGATCATTACTTGTCTCTCTGATTAAACATATGTCCCTCAGACTGAAATCTCCCATGATAACACAGATACACAGTAAAGAGTCTCCCACAATACAATTGTACAAGGGGAGAGAACTATGGCTCTGTGTGTGTAACCCGAACATTCCTGGTTTTTTGAATACTCAGTGGTTTCTACGCATAATTTTTTTTGTTTTTTTGATGGAATTAAATAGTTCTCTTCTAAATGACCAACTCTGCTCTCTGCTCATTCTGCTCTTATTTATACAGGTGTAAATCCAGAATCAGTCCAGTTTTACACCAGTGTGACTGACAGCTGAATTGGCCCAAAGCTTTCCATTTGCTTTAAAAATCCCATATTTAGAAAGATCCTTGATTAGCTTTAATAGAAACTGCCCCAGCTCACCTGACCCCTGGCTGTGGCTTCTCCCCTCTCAGCACATGCTGAAGTCACACACAAACTGCAGGACTCTCCACTCGGCGGGCCGGAATCATCTGGGTGAGAGTATTTATATCTCCTAACGACACCCTGCTGACTTTACTCCCCAGGTGGGTTTTGAGAGGCTTGGCTCATTATAGTGACAAATTTGGTTTGGGGCCTAGGGAGTCCTAGCTAGTGGTGAATGTAGATTAACCCAGGACCTTCCTCCTGGGTGGCTGTTCATATTGACATTTACATGAAAAGTGCGGGCCAAACCCTCAGCAGAATGCATGCAATGTAGGCCATATTGCACGCGGCCACAAAACGTGTGCAAATTCCCCCAACCGACGTGTGTCCCAGGGAATTTACACACCTAAATTGGGCAGCTGCAAAAGTGCACACACAATGTGCAGGACTCCGCCCTGTGTGTTGGGGCTCTGCTCGGACTTGAATAAGAAGACAACCGGACACTGGTTTGGGAAAGAGATGGATAATGACATCTCACATGTACAAGGCCTCTTTTATCCAGAACACCCCCCCGAACTTCATTCTAGACAGACCCACTCACCCATTGCAGACATGCAGCCAGCTCTGGGGTGGAACATAAGCAGCAACACTACACAATTGCAGCTGCTACCACTTCCTCTTTGGCTTTGAAGAAGGCACCCCTCCCCCCCCCCCCCCCGCATAGGCATAGTTTGACTTCAATATTTGGGGGGCAGCTTCAGCCAGGACAATGGAGCCACGCTTGGGAGTTTGGGGGTGGTCACTATAGAGGTACGTTTGGGGGGGGGGGCTGTGACTCGAGCTGTTCGGGGGGGGGCGGGTGTACAGGGCTAAAATAATATGAGTTCTGAGCGGTGTTCTGTTTCCAGAAATGAAGAGTAAAATGCGGTGTCGTCAAATAATTTTTATTTTACATTAGAGGGAAAAACCAACAAGACAAAATCAAAAGAAAAGTTTTCCAGACTAAGCAGGAGAGAGGAGACTCATAAAAGATTTAAACAAGCCACCTAACGGAAGTATCTAGTGTCTCTTTTAGTAACTCTGTGCATCTGAGCATTTGAAATCTAAGTTCGCTTGCTTCCAGGCTCTCTGCCTAGGATTCATATAAATGCTTCTGTCTTTCCTCTCCAGGGCTATACCCCACGTGAGCACTTTCACTTGCTTGCTTTATGAAATGAAGATTTAAGCTAGTTCAATAAAGTCTTTAGGAAACCTCTGTATTCAAGCAGTGACTGAATGCCCATCCAGCACGTGTTGCTAAGACGACACCTCTTTCGCTATAAAACGTCTATGATCATCCCACCTGTTTACACACATCCCGGAATGTCGTGTAACTTCAGCGCCCTCGTGGCCAACATGGAGTCTGCTCTGCAGACAGCTCTGGCCAAGAGAGAGCGTGCGCAGGAATGCAGCAGGGAAAGTCCCTTCTAACCCAGGGGCACCTGTTCCAAACCCCCCAGAGTGAACACACACCCCCACGGGAAAAGTACAATGGATAGAAGAAAGGGAAATATTTATTTACAGAGGGATGGGAGAAGAAAAACAACAAGGGGAGATCTAGGGGGAGCAGTAAAACAGGGTTGCATCCAAAGCAAGGCCCCACAGGCCCAGTGGTAGCACAGGCCGAAAGGGCAGACGCTGAGCAATGTGTCTGCACACAGAGTGCAGGAGTCCTGAGCAAATTTCCAGTCCAGGGGTGAGTCTTGGGTGCTCCTGGTCAATCTTCGGCGCCACTGAACTTTCCCCAGCAAACCCCTCCAGTGCCCTCTTCTGCCGCTCTCTGCAAAGCCCCACAGAGCGACCCCCTCCCCACTTAACTAGCTAACAGCCTCCCTCCTTGCTCCCAGTGCAGAGTCACCAGCCCCAGTGCTCCCAGCCCCATGCAGCTCTGGGCAGCAGTGACACAGATCCTGGGTCCAGCTCCAGCCTGTCCTTCTCGGGCAATGCTGCCCTGGCACAGTGCTCCTCCTGGCTCCTGTCCTGGGGTGTCCCCGATCAGCCGGCCTGTCCTTCTTGGGATTCAGGCAGGTTCTCTCCCCTTCTCCCCTGCGGGCCTGCAGACTGCCAGTCTCCCTTCTCTCTCCCCAGCTCCAGCCCCACCCCCTGGAGTTTCCCTCCTTTTTCTCACTGCTGCCCCTCCCCCGTTAGGAAAAAGATGTAAAGGGGCCATGCTCTCTAAACCCCAAAGGGGTTACAATAGTTTTCCAGCGTCTACTTTCCTTCTAAGCATGTATAAGAGTTTTTTTTATGTTGTGTCTAAAAGACAGCTATAAATGTGAATTCAGGTGATTTCTGCCTTACACAGAATATTTGAAATGTCACTAAATCAATGTTCCCCAAATGTTGAGGGTTGCGCCCTCCTGCTGATTCCTGTCCTCAGCCTCATGCCCATCCCCCAGAGCTGGGCTGGGAACGGGGCTGTCGCTCGCGGGTGGGGGGACAACGCAAACAAGGCTATGGGGGCTGAGGCCGTGGCCAGGGAATGAAGCTGGGGATGGGAGTGGAACTGCAGTTGGACTGTGGTGGGGGCCAGCTCCGCACCAGGCCTTGCCACCGGGCCATGAATGGAGCCACGGCCAGCGGCCGAGGCTTGGGGCTGGCGCAGGGCAAGGAGTGGAGCAGCCACCAGGCCTTGATGGGGGCAGCAGCTGAGATGTCATAGAATCATAGAATCATAGAATCTCAGGGTTGGAAGGGACCTCAGGAGGTCATCTAGTCCAACCCCCTGCTCAAAGCAGGACCAAACCCAACTACATCATCCCAGACAGGGCTTTGTCAAGCCTGACCTTAAAAACCTCTAAGGAAGGAGATTCCACCACCTCCCTAGGTAACCCATTCCAGTGCTTCACCACCCTACTAGTGAAAAAGTTTTTCCTAATATCCAACCTAAACCTCTGCAACTTGAGACCATTACTCCTTGTTCTGTCATCTTCTACCACTGAGAACAGTCTAGATCCATCCTCTTTGGAACCCCCTTTTAGGTAGTTGAAAGCAGCTATCATATCCCCCCTCACTCTTCTCTTCTGCAGGCTAAACAATCCCAGTTCCCTCAGCCTCTCCTCATAAGTCATGTGCTCCAGCCCCCTAATCATTTTTGTTGCCCTCCGTTGGACTCTTTCCAATTTATCCACATCCTTTTTGTAGTGTGGGGCCCAAAACTGGACACAGTACTCCAAATGAGGCCTCACCAGTGCCGAATAGAGGGGAATAATCACGTCCCTCGATCTGCTGGAAATGCCCCTACTTATACAGCCCAAAATGCCGTTAGCCTTCTTGGCAACAAGGGCACACTGTTGACTCATATTCAGCTTTTCGTCCACTGTAACCCCTAGGTCCTTTTCTGCAGAACTGCTGACCAGCCATTCGGTCCCTAGTCTGTAGCAGTGCATGGGATTCTTCCGTCCTAAGTGCAGGACTCTGCACTTGTCCTTGTTGAACCTCATCAGATTTCTTTTGGCCCAATCCTCTAATTTGTCTAGGTCCCTCTGTATCCTATCCCTACCCTCCAGCGTATCAACCACTCCTCCCAGTTTAGTGTCATCTGCAAACTTGCTAAGGGTGCAGTCCACACCATCCTCCAGGTCGTTGATGAAGATATTGAACAATACCGGCCCCAGCACCGACCCTTGGGGCACTCCACTTGATACCGGCTGCCAACTAGACATGGAGCCATTGATCACTACCCGTTGAGCACGACCATCCAGCCAGTTTTCTATCCACCTTACCGTCCATTCATCCAGCCCATACTTCTTTAACTTGCTGGCAAGAACACTGTGCGAGACTGTATCAAAAGCTTTGCTAAAGTCAAGAAATAGCACATCCACTGTTTTCCCCTCATCCACAGAGCCAGTTATCTCATCATAGAAGGCAATTAGGTTAGTCAGGCATGACTTGCCCTTGGTGAATCCATGCTGACTGTTCCTGATCACTTTCCCCTCCTTTAAGTGGTTCAGAATTGATTCCTTGAGGACCTGTTCCATGATTTTTCCAGGGATTGAGGTGAGACTGACTGGCCTGTAGTTCCCCGGATCTTCCTTCTTCCCTTTTTTAAAGATGGGCACTACATTAGCTTTTTTCCAGTCATCCGGGACCTCCCCCGATTGCCATGATTTGTCAAAGATAATGGCCAATGGCTCTGCAATCACATCGGCCAACTCCTTTAGCACCCTCGGATGCAGTGCATCCGGCCCCATGGACTTGTGTTCGTCCAGCTTTTCTAAATAGTCCCGAACTACTTCTTTCTCCACAGAGGGCTGGTCATCTCCTCCCCATACCGTGCTGCGGAGTGCAGCTGTCTGGGAGTTGCCCTTGTCTGTGAAGACAGAGGCAAAAAAAGCATTGAGTACACTAGCTTTCTCCACATCCTCTGTCACAAGGTTCCCTCCCTCATTCAGCAAGGGGCCCACACTTTCCTTGACTTTCTTCTTGTTGCTAACATACCTGAAGAAACCCTTCTTGTTACTCCTAACATCTCCAGCTAGCTGCAACTCCAAGTGTGATTTGGCCTTCCTAATTTCACTCCTGCATGCCTGAGCAATATTTTTATACTCCTCCCTGGTCATTTGTCCAATCTTCCACTTCTTGTAAGCTGCTTTTTTGTGTTTAAGACGAGCAAGGATTTCACTGTTAAGCCAAGCTGGTCGCCTGCCATATTTACTTTTCTTTCTACACATCGGGATGGTTTGTTCCTGCAACCTCAATAAGGTTTCTTTAAAATACAGCCAGCTTTCCTCGACTCCTTTCCCCCTCATGTTATTCTCCCAGGGGACCTTGCCCATCAGCTCCCTGAGGGAGTCAAAGTCTGCTTTTCTGAAGTCCAGGCTCTGTATTCTACTGCTCTCCTTTCTTCCTTGTGTCAGGATCCTGAACTCGACCATCTCATGGTCACTGCCTCCCAGGTTCCCATCCACTATTGCTTCCTCTACTATTTCTTCCCTGTTTGTGAGCAGCAGGTCAAGAAGAGCTTTTCCCCTAGTTGGTTCCTCCAGCACTTGCACCAGGAAATTGTCCCCTACACTTTCAAAAAACTTCCTGGATTGTCTGTGGACCTCTGTATTGCTCTCCCAGCAGATGTCGGGGTGATTAAAGTCACCCATGAGAACCAGGGCCTGTGATCTAGTAACTTCTGTTAGTTGCTGGAAGAAAGCCTCGTCCACCTCACCCCCTGGTCTGGTGGTCTGTAGCAGACTCCCACCACGACATTACCCTTGTTGCTCACACGTCTCAATTTAATCCAGAGACTCTCAGGTTTTTCTGCAGTTTCATACTGGAGCTCTGAGCAGTCATACTGCCCTCTTACATACATAACATCTTTCTTTTAGATGTTAGCATTCCAGGTAACGATCTGAGAAAGTCCTTCCCTGTCTTCTACTAAGACATAGAAACAAAACAAATGTATCTTGATTTTGTCAAGTTTTCTATCTTCTTGTGGCAAATGACTTGATAAGCCAATGCAAGGTGTTATGGGATACTTTGCATAAGTGAATGACCAGGATTACAGTATAGGCCAGTTTCAGAGATATCACTTTTAGGAACACACAAATGGCTATATTGGGTCAGACCAATGATCCATCTAACCCAGTATCCTGTCTTCCAACAGTGGCCAATGCCAGGTGCTTCAGAGGGAATGCACAGAACAGGAAATCATCAAGTGAGCCTTCCCCTGTCACCCATTCCAAACTTCTGGCAAACAGAGGCTAGGGACACCATTCCTGCCCATCCTGGCTTAGAGCCATAGATGAACCTATCCTCCATGAACTTATCTAGTTCTTTTTTAAACTTATGTCGTTCATTTGTTACAGTCTTTGTGGTTAAAGCTCTTGGCACTTAACGCACGCACATTATGAATGTGATATTGTCAGGGTCCCCCCCGACTCTGAACTCTGTGGTACAGAGGTGGGGAGCCGCATGAAAGACCCCCTAAGCTTATATTCTACCATCTTAGGGTAAAACTTCCCAAGGCACAAATTCCTTTCCCTGACCTTGGACGGAATTGCTGCCACCATCAAGTGATTTCCATTAAAATTCAGGGAAGGGTCACTTGGAATCCCTATCCCCCCGAATGTTCCCCTTAAGTCCCTTCATCCCCTTTCCTGTGGAGGCTTGAGAATAACATACCAACAATTGCCTTAGCAATGTGAGTACAGACGAGACCCTTTGTCTTCAGGACACTGAAAATCAATCAGGTTCTTAAAAGAAGAACTGGCTTTATAAGGAAAAAAAGAAAAGGATCACATCTGCAACATCAGGATGGAAGTAAATTTTACAGAGTAACTAAAAAGATTTTAAACACATAGGATTCCCTCCTCGCTCAGCTTCACAGTTACGAAAAAAGGAATAAAACTACTTCTGTAGCATAGGAATATTGACGAAAACGGGCTAGCAGGATGTTTACGTGCTGGTTGACATGATGCTCGAACCTGTGAATTAATGAGGAGAGGACCACTGGTATGCAGAATATGAAGATGGCGCAAAGGTGGGAGCCACAGGTGCCCAAAGCTATGAGCTGCTCTTCCTTGGATGCCAAGTTAAAGACAGCCCTGAGGATCTTGACATACGATAGGGAGATGAATATCAGATCCAGCCCCACAGTGAAGAGTGTTACGATGATCGCATAGTCATTATTAAACCTGCTTTCGGCACAGGCCAGCTTCACCAAGGCCATGTGATCACAGTAGCAATGTAGGATGACGTGGGACCCGCAGTAGGGCTGCCGCCTCTTGAGGTAGGGCAGAGGGACCGTTAGCAGAACAGCCCGGGCCAAAGCCGCCAGCCCCATCTTTGCTATCACTGAATTGGTCAGGATGGTGGCATTTCTCAGGGGGTTGCAGATGGCCACGTACCTGTCAAAGGCCATGGCCAGCAGCACAGCAGACTCCATGATGAAGAACGAGTAAAGGAAATACATCTGCACCAGGCAGGCGTTAAAGCTGATCTCCCTGGAATTAAACCAGAAGATGCTCAGTATTTTCGGCACGGTAGTTGTGGATAAAACCAGGTCGATGACGGACAGCATGGCGAGGAAATAAAACAAGGGCGTGTGTAGGGAGGGCTCTATCTTGATAACGTACAAGAGGGTGCAGTGCACTCCCCCGGTTACAAATTTCAGCTGCTATTATTTATATGATTTTACAAGTTGCACATTTATTTACACGTCACTAAAATCCAACCCATCAGTTTGTTACATTTCCAAAACCTTGTTGTACTGTTCCTTCCTTCCATTTGTTTTCGATATTAGCATTCCAGGTACTTGTCTGAGAAGTTCCTTCCCTGGCTTGTACTAAGACATTGAAATGAATGTATCATGGTTTTGACATTTTTTCTATCTGGTTGTGCCAGTTACTTAGTTAAGCAAATGCAAGGTTTTATGGGATATTTAGCTTCAGTGAATGAACAGGATTATGGTATAGGCCAGTTTCAGCGATATCACTGTTAAGAATATAAGAACGGTAATATTAGGTCAGACCAATAGTCCATCTAGCCCAGTATCCTGTCTTCCGACAGTGGCCAATGCTGGGTGCCCCAGAGGGAATGAACAGAACAGGTAATCAATAAGTGATCCAGCCCCTGTTACCCATTCCCAGCTTCTGGCAAACAGAGGCTAGGGACACCATCCCTGCCCATCCTGGCTAATACCATTCGTGGACCTATCCTCCATGAATTTAGCTAGGTCTTTTTCGAACTTATGTTGTTCATTTGTTGCAATGTTTGTGGTTATTGGTTTTTAATGCACGCTAGTATATAAATATAGGATGCCGATAATGCATTTTATGAATATGATATATATCTATATGCTATCCAGCATATATTAGGCAACAGGAACAAAGGTGATAGCAAGTTAGAGCAAGACTTTTTCCCGAGTATTTTATTGACCCACACATACACGGAGACAATACTCTGTTTCATTTCTTTATTTGTCAGTATCAGAAAGTGAACAGTGAATCCTTTGTGCCTGAGATCACTCTGGTGAGGATTTGGGGAGTTTTGAAGTGCTCTTTGAGGCAGATACACCCTTTCTCGTCCATCTCTCTCACTCTGGTGCATTGTGCTGATATGTGGTTGGGACGTTCCTCTGGTGGCATCTGGACAGGTGATCTACTAGGTCACTCCAATCCTTGACTCTGGGAGCCTGCCTTACCCTGCTTTGCTGTGAGATGCTCCTCACCACAGACTAGCTGGTTGCATTTTATCTAGGCTCTCCCCTTTGATCAGCACTTCAGTTGCTTGCTGGTGGTGTCTGTAGATGGAGGTGGCAGAGAGGGAGCATGGCAAACGTCTCTCCCTTTGATCATGTTCTTTCTTCCCTCTTGGCTTTGCCCCCCACTTCAGAGTCAGGTGAGCATTACCTCATCGTAGTCCCAAACTGACCAAGGGAAGGGGGGTGACTCAGTCGAGAGTCCAACAGATCCTTTGTTGCTGTCTAGGCCAGCGTCCTTTGTTCCTGTGAGGCTGGGCTGGGTTTTTCCCATACATGCACTGATGAGGTTTCAACTGCCCCTCTGCTCCTGGAGAGTTTTGCCTGGGCTTGTTTTAAGCCACGAGGACACATTTTCAGCCTCATAACAATATACATGACATTATAACCGATAACAGCACTATAACAACAATGCTCAGTGCATCACGAACCTTCCGAAGACACCCGACATGACAACATTTGCATTGGATACCACACAATCATATTATAAGGATGAATGTAGGGGTGCAGGATGTTCCCCTGAGGTACAGAGTATCACATCTCCCCCCCTTAGTTCATTGCAAGAGGGTGAGTCACTGACTAGCTCAAAGGCAGTGTGCCCAGCATTCTCTTTCCTGGACAGGGCGTCTGCTACCACGTTTTCCCTTCCCTTTATGTGAATAATTTCCATGTCAAACTCCTGCAGGATCAGGTTCCAGTGCAGAAGTTTGGAGTTTGTTTTATAGTTCTCTTGGCATCCAGCCATCAAGGCCATGAGGCGGTGTGCCTTGGTTTCCCCATTCACACACAGCAAACCAGGTTTTTTATGGTCTCTCTGCTGTGACAAGCTTTAAATCTGTTTACAGGTACTAACTGAGAACTAGCGTTATCATAAGTTTTAACATCAGTGCCAAAATTCTTATCCCAAGTCTTAACAGTAATGCCAACATTTTTATCACAGATGGGTGTTTACAAGTATCTTTATGATACCACGCCCTCTGTTCAGACAGTCTGGTTTGAGGTTGGTTCATTCATTACCCATGGTGTTCTTTGACTCTCTCCCATGTAATCAGTTACTGGCTTTTCTTTGCCTCCAGTGTTCCCCTCTGACTGGGTTTTTGTTTTAATTATATTTTGTGGATTTTGGTACCTCCGGGTCTGGCAAGATAGGAGTTTAGGGAGATCCTACATTTTGGCTGGTTCTTTGGGGAGCTGTCTCCCAATCCCAGGACTGTACATATGCAAAAAATCCAGCTCCCTTTTTGGGTCCCCCTCCCAGCATTGAGTCCTTCTCTGTCCCTAAAGGGCTGTGCTCTGTGCTCTCTGGGCTAGGTGTGTTTACCCATCGATCAGATTCACCTTTTCACAGCAGTTTCCCCATAACTGCTCTCTGTGTCTCACCAGCCTGGGGGAAAACACCGACTTCTCTGTGAGTTGGGTCATTTGTGTTCTCACAAACGGCCACCTGGCAATTTCCTGGTCTCAACTCCTCCACTGTCACAGGCATTGGAGTTGCATCTTGCTGTGAAGAGACACAGTTACGTTCCAAAAACTTATCAGAAATCGCAGCCCGAAAAAACGGTGCCTGGATTTGGGGTACCCACCATCACCCCTTTCTCTGTGTCTGAGAAGTCAGCTGTGTGACTGCTCCCCTCCAGGAAGTCGGTCACACAGTTCCCTCTCCAAACCTGGGTCATGGGTTGAGTGCCTGGCTGCCCAGATGCTGACACAGCCATTCTGTCCTGGGCATCCTCTCCCAAATGACCAGTGAGGAGACATTCCTGTACCCCCATTATTCCTTCCCCAGTTTCCTCCTCTGGGCCCCCTCCTAAGACACATTTATTTGTGCTCCCTAGGGAGGGGTCTATGTCTAGTTCACCTGCAACCTACTGGCAGCTCCCAACCTGGACAGCATTACGCCCCCATCCCTTCCTGATGCGGTGTTGCCTCCAGCTGCAGTGTGGGAGTTGGTCTCAACTACCCTCCCACCTGGAAGCAGGTGGCTTCTCCCTGCTGGAGGAGAATCAAGGAGACTCTCTCCCATTCTCTCAGCAGTTCCTGACACCTGACCCTTGCCCTCAGGGTCCCAGCATAAAACTCCCTCCTGCTGCAGGCAAATACTTTAACCTGAGCTACACGGAAAAAAATCATTACCAAGGAGCAGGTCGACTAGGAGGTGTCCCATTACCCCCACAGTCCAAACACTTTCCAAACCACATGGATTTTAGCTAGAGGTACAAGGAATCTGCTTTCGCCCACCCCCACAATCTCTGACTTTGGGCAGGTAACATAGTGGCCTTTCGGACCACACTGTGCTTAACCAGGGAGATCTGAGCCCCTGTATCCCTCTGCCCCAAGCATTCCCTGCCATTAATTTGGACAACCTTAACATGCTCCATATCTGGCTCTGCAGAGGTGAACCTCACAAAACCAACACGATAGGTTTCATTTGCTTGGGGAGTCTTTGTGTTGAGGACAGCAGAACTAACATGAGCTATTGGTTGCTTGCTTCCTCCTAGCACAGGGCATTTATTCCTCAGGTGATCAGTGGAATTACATTGAGAGCACCTTTTGGACTCTTCTGCTTTTACGGGAGATTTGGGATGCGGGTTAGAGGAATGGTTCTGGGGAGGTGAGTACCCAGCCTCCCAGCCACCCTCCATCTTGCTAGGGATCAAATGTCATCTCCCCTTCCCACCAGCTTTAAACCCCTCTTTCTGTGGCCTACCCTCAATAGACACCTGAGTCTGTTCAAAGGCATCAACTAAAAAAGCCACCTCCTCCACGGTCTTTACATTTTTGTCCCATAAACACTGCTCTATTTAGGCCTTACATATGCTCAAGAAATACTCTTGAGCAACAAGATCAAGCATTCCTTCAACACTTGCCACCTCTTTACCCCTCACCCATTTCCCCAATACATCTTTCATTTTGTTTACATATTCCCCATTACTCATCCCAATATCACTTTTAAGATTCCTAAATTTAATTCTATATGTCTTGGGGGTAATCTAAAAACTTCACAAAACTGTATCTTTAAATGTACAATAGTCTAAAGCATCTTCAATAGGCATTCCATTGAACACATTTTGAGCTCTACCAGTTAATTTTGCAATCAGGGTAGGAACTCTCTTATCATCAGGGATATCATGTAGTACAAACAGCCTTTCACAGGTAATCAGATATTCAGCAATATCGTCCTGTTCACTGTAAGCAGGGCATAAGTGTTCCCATTTGTGGATTTTTGGAGCGAGGGGAGTCGACAGCACGTACGTGGCTGTGGTTGTGTCAGATGTTCCAGCAGAGCAAGAGAAGGTGCAAGGAGACTTGACGCTCATCTTTGTTCTTGTGCTACACACCTGGGGCCGAGTGACGACAAGGTCATGACCAAGATCACCTTCCGGCCAGCAGCACTTAACTCGTGCAGGGGACGGTGTATTGCTCCCTGTGAGTTGGAGGTGGAGTTCCCATCCCAGCGTGCAGAAAGCAACTACAGGAATGCTGTCTAAATTACTCAGAAAACATCTGCTGCCTCCTCTGCTTCCTGATCGCTCAGCAGCCCCCTCCTGGTCAGCCTAGAAGCTCTTCCCTCGGAACAGGAGAAGCACCCGGTCACGAATCTGTTTGGTTTTCACACCGTACACGATGGGGTTCATCATGGGAGGAAAGAGGGGGTAGAAATTGGCCATAAGGATGAGTACGTGTGGGGCAACTTGGTGGCCAAACCTGTGAATTATTGAGGAGAGAACCACTGGTGTGTAGACCACTAGGATGGCACAAAGGTGGGAAACACAGGTTCCCAAAGCCTTGAGCTGCTCTTCCTTGGATGCCAGGCTTAAGACAGCCCTCAGGATATTGACATAGGATAGGGAGATGAACATCAGATCCAGCCCCACGATGAAGAGAGCTCCAACGATACCATAGATGTTATTGAACCTGGTGTTGGCACAGGCCAGATTGACCACGGCCATGTGCTCACAGTAGCAATGGGAAATGACATGGGACCTGCAGTAAGGCAGCCTCCTGAGGAGGAAGGGCAGGGGGATCACTAACAGAATAGACCGGGCCAGAGCTGCCAGCCCGATCTTTGCTATTACTGAATTGCTCAGGATGATGGCATACCTCAGGGGGTTACAGATGGCCACATACCTGTCGAAGGCCATAGCCAACAGCACAGCAGACTGCATGATAGAGAACGAATGAAGGAAAAACATTTGCACCAGGCAGCCGTTAAAGCTGATCTCCCTGGAATTAAACCAGAAAATGCTCAGTGTTTTTGGCATGGTGGTTGTGGATAAAACCAGGTCGATGACGGACAGCATGGCGAGGAAATAGAACATGGGCTTTTGTAGGGAGGGCTCTGTCTTGATAATATACAAGAGGGTGCAGTTTCCTAGAAGGGCCACGCTGAACACTGAGCAGAAGGGGATGGAGATCCAGATGTGCAGAGCTTCCAGCCCCGGGATGCCCGTCAGGAAGAACACGGATGGATCAGGTACTGTGCCGTTGGAACCTGACTGGTTGTCTGCTTGTGACATCTTTTGCAAGTCTCACATCAATGTCATTCCTTTAAATAAAACATAACACATGGAATGAACAGACCCTGGAAATTAAATACATACGAGGGGCCAATCTCAGGTCTGGAAGAGGCAGCTTGACCTCTTGTGGAGTTCATCAGTCATGTTGCAATAACACTAATCATACAAACCCTTATATTTTTCTGTGCAAAATCATTTAAAGTTCTTCTAATGTCATTACAATTCACGAATAATGAACCCCACTCGGTTACAAGTATCCTATCCGGTGTACTGGGATATGTACATTGGTTAGTGTGCATTCTGCCCTGAAGTACCTATTATATTTGGCTGCCCGGCACATGCGTTCAGCCTAGAAATACCAGCTTCAGAGCCCGAGCATCAACATCTACAAAGCTATTCTTAGGGCAGTACCCCGAGAAGCATGAGCCTGCGTCTGTTGACCTGAGCTGTGTAGACATACTCAAAGAGCCTATGAGTCTGATCCCGCTCCTACTGAAGTCAAGGGGAGAACTCCCCACCGACTTCCGGGATAACTGAGCTGTTTGGGTGACAAATCTGAGGAACTGTCCCAGGTATCAATACAGGAGGTTTTGGGACAAACTGATCAATTAAACAGTAATAAATCACCAGGAGCAGATGGGATTGATCCAGGAATTCTGAAAGAACTCAAATGTCAAACTGCAGAACTTCTAACTATGGTATATGACCTATCACTTAAATTAGCTTCTGTAAGAGATGCCTGGCAGATAGCAAATGTGATGTTGATTTTTAAAGAAGGTTCCAGAGGTCATCCTATCAATTACAGCCCAGTGAGCCTAACTTCAGAACCAGCTGAATCAGTTAAAATGAGAGGAAAGAACAGAATTACCAGACTTATAGATGAAGAAGATTTGATGGGAAAGAGTCAACCCGGCGTTTGTAAAGGCAAATCATCCCTCACCAATCTAGCAGAATTCTTTGAGGAGGTCAAAAAACATGTGGACAAGGGTGATTCAGTGACTATAGTGTAAATAGACTTTCAGAAAGTCTTTGACAAGGTCCCTCACCAAAGGCTCTTTAAAAAAGTCATATTTATTCAGAACAGACTCTGGAGAGAAGAAATGTTATGATATAAAAAGTCCCAATGAACAGAGATGCAGCGACTATTTTCACAAAGGGAAAAAATATTACACGCTGCTACAGGCCCTGTTGATTGAAGGGTGTAGACAAAAGTATTAATTATTTCATTAACTGAGAAAAAAATATGGAGTCGTAGATTTTAAGGCAAGAAGGGACCATTCTGATCACCTGCTGTGACCTCCCGCATAACAAAGGGCCCAGAATTTCACCGCATGAGTTCTGCATCTAGCCCTTGAAACTAGAGCGTATCGCTGAGAAAGGTGTCAAGTCTTGATTTAAAGACTTCACGTGTTGGCGATCCAACCACATCCCCAGCTAAGTTGTTCCAAATCTTAGGCTAGGTCTACACTACCCCCCCCGTCGAACTAAGGTACGCAACATCAGCTACGTGAATAACGTAGCTGAAGTCGAAGTACCTTAGTTCGAATGAAAAAGCACTTACCCGGGGTCCAGACGCGGCGCGCAGGCTCCCCCGTCGACTCCGCCTACTCCGTTCGCAGAGCTGGATTACCAGCGTCGACGACGGAGCACTTCCTGGTTCGATTTATCGCGTCTTGACAAGACGCGATAAATCGAACCCAGAACATCGATCGCGCGCCTCCGATGGGACGCGTAAGTATAGACCTACCCTTAGTTCGCCTTGCTCTTTGAATCCACCTTCTTTCTAGTCTCAATTTACCTACTCTCAGTTGCCATAGGCGTGCGCGGCACATTTCATTAGGGTGTGCACCCCGGGAATTGTATTTAGTTATTTAGTTATTTATTTTTTAAAGGCAAACATTTATTGACTACTCAATCATAAAGGACATTCGTTTGTTTGAGGAATAGAAATAACAAAACTAAAACTAAACTTTTTTTTTTTTTAAATTAACAACTAAACAATTTCCTGAAAGGACTCTTATCCTTGCAGAGCTTTTCTAGCTCTCTGACATTTACATTTCTACAGAGGGTGGTTTGGCCCCACAGACATAAAAATCTGCACATCTGCCATGTGGTTTTGGAGCAATGGAAAAAACCAGGTACAATTCAAGTGCCTTAAAATTCTCAGTGAAACTGAGTTAACATAAATAAGCTTATGAACAATCAGAAAATATACTCCTCAAGTGAAACCTATAACTGGACTTCTTTGCAAAGAAATTGTACGTTTTGTTACAGGAAAAGCCACAAACTGTCTGAAAAGGGAGAGTAGATTAAATTACTTGCCTCAGTGACATTAAATACCCAGAGAATTGCTGTGGTGATGATGAGCAGGGTTTGCTCACCTGTGGGGCCCCCTCCCCGTGCTGGGGAGGCACTGGCACAGCTGGGCAGGTCTGCATCTGCAAGCAGGCCCCTGCCTCAGGTGCAGCTCCCATTGGCCTTGGTGGCCAACAGTCTGGGAGCCTCCTGGCCAATGAGCTGGGGGGGAGGCAAAGGGGAAGATTGTAGGGAGCTTGAGAGCAGGGGAGGTGAGAGGAGGGGAGCTGTCTCTGGAGACACAAAGGGGGTGTTCTCTGGAGAGGGATGATGGGGCACAGGGGCTGGTGGGAATCTTCGGGGGGGCAGAGGGTTGTGTGAGTCTCTGTGGGGGGGGGGGGTGATGGACAGAGCCAGCTGCAGCCTGGGTCTGGTCTGTGGGGTAAGGGAGTGTTGCTATACCCCTCCCCCCAAGGAAGCCCTCTATGTACTGTGTATTTTATGTCAGCCCCCAGGTGCACATCACTGCTCCTTTCTCCTGCCCCCAGCTCCATCTGTTTGTCTGCCCCCTCTAGGGTGACCAGATGTGCCGATTTTATTGGGACAAGTCCCGATTTTGGGGTCTTTTTCTTAAATTGGCTCCTATTACCCCCCACCCCCATCCCGATTTGTCACACTTGCTGTGTGATCCTGACAGAGATTCCTGCTTCTCTCTCCGTGTCTGCAGCTCCCTCCCCCTCCCTGCTGGGGAGGCACGGTCAGTCATCTCAGGCACGGCCCCCCCACAGCTCCCATAAGTCAGCCCTGGGAGGGGGGAGGAGGCAGCGTGTGGAGCAGCCCTGCCTCTGCTACAGGGATGCCTGGGACGGGGGCGCTGCTCCCGTGGTGAGAGCCCCCCCCTGCCCCCAAACCGTGGAGCATGGGATTGCTCCCTGTCCCCTCCTGACTGCCTCCACCTCCCATTCCACCCCCCGCACCCCCAACCATGCGGTTCCAGCAGCGTTTGACTCAGCGTGGAGCCAGACACTGCCCTGCACAGGAGCACGCAGCCCCGCCCCCTCCCCAGCATTAGGGTGTGCACGTGCACCAGCAGCACATAGCGTGTGCATGCCTAGGCTCAGCTCCCAGCCATCCGATCTCATTCTGCCTTTGTCAGCTAGATTAACGAACCTTGTACAGTCCAAAATCTCTTCCCAGCTATGGACTTAAAGACTGATCAAATCACCTCTTAACCCTCTCTCGGATCAACTAAATAAATGGAGCTTCTTCAGTCTCTGGCTATAAGCCACGTTTTCCAGAGCTGAAATCATTCTTGTAGCTCTTTTTGGAACCCTTTTCAATTTGTCAACAACCTTTTTGAAGTGTGGACACTGGACTTAGAAACAGCGTCCAGTCTTGTTCTCTCGAAGCCCTACACCTCTCTATTTCCGCTCCATATTCCCCTGCTTAAACGTTCAAGGAGGGCATTTGCTCTCTCCATTACCACACTGCACTGGGACCTCATGTACAGTTGGTTACACATCATGACTCCGAGTTCTTTTTTGAGCCAGTGCTTTCTAAAACATAGCTCCCCCACCCTGTCCGTGTGATCTACGGTCTTGGTTCCTTGGATGCAGGACCTCACATTTATTTGTAATCAACTGCACGTTGTTCAAGTGAGCCCAGGTTAGCAAGTGATCGAGACCGTTTTATAGGACTGGCCTGTCCTGATCATTACTTGTCTCTCTGATTAAACATATGTCCCTCAGACTGAAATCTCCCATGATAACACAGATACACAGTAAAGAGTCTCCCACAACACAATTGTACAAGGGGAGAGAACTATGGCTCTGTGTGTGTAACCCGAACATTCCTGTTTTTTTGAATACTCAGTGGTTTCTACGCATAATTTTTTTTGTTTTTTTGATGGAATTAAATAGTTCTCTTCTAAATGACCAACTCTGCTCTCTGCTCATTCTGCTCTTATTTATACAGGTGTAAATCCAGAATCAGTCCAGTTTTACACCAGTGTGACTGACAGCTGAATTGGCCCAAAGCTTTCCATTTGCTTTAAAAATCCCATATTTAGAAAGATCCTTGATTAGCTTTAATAGAAACTGCCCCAGCTCACCTGACCCCTGGCTGTGGCTTCTCCCCTCTCAGCACATGCTGAAGTCACACACAAACTGCAGGACTTTCCACTCGGCGGGCCGGAATCATCTGGGTGAGAGTATTTATATCTCCTAACGACACCCTGCTGACTTTACTCCCCAGGTGGGAGTTGAGAGGCTTGGCTCATTATAGTGACAAATTTGGTTTGGGGCCTAGGGAGTCCTAGCTAGTGGTGAATGTAGATTAACCCAGGACTTTCCTCCTGGGTTGCTGTTCATATTGACATTTACATGAAAAGTGCGGGCCAAACCCTCAGCAGAATGCATGCAATGTACGCCATATTGCACGCGGCCACAAAACGTGTGCAAATCCCCCCAACCGACGTGTGTCCCAGGGAATTTACACACCTAAATTGGGCAGCTTCAAAAGTGCACACACAATGTGCAGGACTCCGCCCTGTGTGTTGGGGCTCTGCTCGGACTTGAATAAGAAGACAACCGGACACTGGTTTGGGAAAGAGATGGATAATGACATCTCACATGTACAAGGCCTCTTTTATCCAGAACACCTCCCCGAACTTCATTCTAGACAGACCCACTCACCCATTGCAGACATGCAGCCAGCTCTGGGGTGGAACATAAGCAGCAACACTACACAATTGCAGCTGCTACCACTTCCTCTTTGGCTTGGAAGAAGGCACCCCTCCCCCCCCACCCCCCCGCATAGGCATAGTTTGACTTCAATATTTGGGGGGCAGCTTCAGCCAGGACAATGGAGCCACGCTTGGGAGTTTGGGGGTGGTCACTATAGAGGTACGTTTGGGGGGGGGGGCTGTGACTCGAGCTGTTCGGGGGGGCGGGTGTACAGGGCTAAAATAATATGAGTTCTGAGCGGTGTTCTGTTTCCAGAAATGAAGAGTAAAATGCGGTGTCGTCAAATAATTTTTATTTTACATTAGAGGGAAAAACCAACAAGACAAAATCAAAAGAAAAGTTTTCCAGACTAAGCAGGAGAGAGGAGACTCATAAAAGATTTAAACAAGCCACCTAACGGAAGTATCTAGTGTCTCTTTTAGTAACTCTGTGCATCTGAGCATTTGAAATCTAAGTTCGCTTGCTTCCAGGCTCTCTGCCTAGGATTCATATACATGCTACTGTCTTTCCTCTCCAGGGCTATACCCCACGTGAGCACTTTCACTTGCTTGCTTTATGAAATGAAGATTTAAGCTAGTTCAATAAAGTCTTTAGGAAACCTCTGTATTCAAGCAGTGACTGAATGCCCATCCAGCACGTGTTGCTAAGACGACACCTCTTTCGCTATAAAACGTCTATGATCATCCCATCTGTTTACACACATCCCGGAATGTCGTGTAACTTCAGCGCCCTCGTGGCCAAGATGGAGTCTGCTCTGCAGACAGCTCTGGCCAAGAGAGAGCGTGCGCAGGAATGCAGCAGGGAAAGTCCCTTCCACCCCAGGGGCACCTGTTCCAAACCCCCCAGAGTGAACACACACCCCCACAGGAAAAGTACAATGGATAGAAGAAAGGGAAATATTTATTTACAGAGGGATGGGAGAAGAAAAATAACAAGGGGAGATCTAGGGGGGAGCAGTAAAACAGGGTTGCATCCAAAGCAAGGCCCCACAGGCCCAGTGGTAGCACAGGCCGAAAGGGCAGACGCTGAGCAATGTGTCTGCACACAGAGTGCAGGAGTCCTGAGCAAAGTTCCCGTCCAGGGGTGAGTCTTGGGTGCTCCTGGTCAATCTTCGGTGCCACTGAACTTTCCCCAGAAAACCCCTCCAGTGCCCTCTTCTGCCGCTCTCTGCAAAGCCCCACAGAGCGACCCCCTCCCCACTTAACTAGCTAACAGCCTCCCTCCTTGCTCCCAGTGCAGAGTCACCAGCCCCAGTGCTCCCAGCCCCATGCAGCTCTGGGCAGCAGTGACACAGATCCTGGGTCCAGCTCCAGCCTGTCCTTCTCGGGCAATGCCGCCCCGGCACAGTGCTCCTCCTGGCTCCTGTCCTGGGGTGTCCCCGATCAGCCGGCCTGTCCTTCTTGGGATTCAGGCAGGTACTCTCCCCTTCTCCCCTGCGGGCCTGCAGACTGCCAGTCTCCCTTCTCTCTCCCCAGCTCCAGCCCCACCCCCTGGAGTTTCCCTCCTTTTTCTCACTGCTGCCCCTCCCCCGTTAGGAAAAAGATGTAAAGGGGCCATGCTCTCTAAACCCCAAAGGGGTTACAATAGTTTTCCAGCGTCTACTTTCCTTCTAAGCATGTATAAGAGGTTTTTTTATGTTGTGTCTAAAAGACAGCTATAAATGTGAATTCAGGTGATTTCTGCCTTACACAGAATATTTGAAATGTCACTAAATCAATGTTCCCCAAATGTTGAGGGTTGCGCCCTCCTGCTGATTCCTGTCCTCAGCCTCATGCCCATCCCCCAGAGCTGGGCTGGGAACGGGGCTGTCGCTCGCGGGTGGGGGGACAACGCAAACAAGGCTATGGGGGCTGAGGCCGTGGCCAGGGAATGAAGCTGGGGATGGGAGTGGAACTGCAGTTGGACTGTGGTGGGGGCCAGCTCCGGACCAGGCCTTGCCACCGGGCCATGAATGGAGCCACGGCCAGCGGCCGAGGCTTGGGGCTGGCGCAGGGCCAGGAGTGGAGCAGCCACCAGGCCTTGATGGGGGCAGCAGCTGAGATGTCATAGAATCATAGAATCATAGAATCTCAGGGTTGGAAGGGACCTCAGGAGGTCATCTAGTCCAACCCCCTGCTCAAAGCAGGACCAAACCCAACTACATCATCCCAGCCGGGGCTTTGTCAAGCCTGACCTTAAAAACCTCTAAGGAAGGAGATTCCACCACCTCCCTAGGTAACCCATTCCAGTGCTTCACCATCCTACTTGTGAAAAAGTTTTTCCTAATATCCAACCTAAACCTCTGCAACTTGAGACCATTACTCCTTGTTCTGTCATCTTCTACCACTGAGAACAGTCTAGATCCATCCTCTTTGGAACCCCCTTTTAGGTAGTTGAAAGCAGCTATCAAATCCCCCCTCACTCTTCTCTTCTGCAGGCTAAACAATCCCAGTTCCCTCAGCCTCTCCTCATAAGTCATGTGCTCCAGCCCCCTAATCATTTTTGTTGCCCTCCGTTGGACTCTTTCCAATTTATCCACATCCTTTTTGTAGTGTGGGGCCCAAAACTGGACACAGTACTCCAAATGAGGCCTCACCAGTGCCGAATAGAGGGGAATAATCACGTCCCTCGATCTGCTGGAAATGCCCCTACTTATACAGCCCAAAATGCCGTTAGCCTTCTTGGCAACAAGGGCACACTGTTGACTCATATTCAGCTTTTCGTCCACTGTAACCCCTAGGTCCTTTTCTGCAGAACTGCTGCCCAGCCATTCGGTCCCTAGTCTGTAGCAGTGCATGGGATTCTTCCGTCCTAAGTGCAGGACTCTGCACTTGTCCTTGTTGAACCTCATCAGATTTCTTTTGGCCCAATCCTCTAATTTGTCTAGGTCCCTCTGTATCCTATCCCTACCCTCCAGCGTATCAACCACTCCTCCCAGTTTAGTGTCATCTGCAAACTTGCTAAGGGTGCAGTCCACACCATCCTCCAGGTCGTTGATGAAGATATTGAACAAAACCGGCCCCAGCACCGACCCTTGGGGCACTCCACTTGATACCGGCTGCCAACTAGACATGGAGCCATTGATCACTACCCGTTGAGCACGACCATCCAGCCAGTTTTCTATCCACCTTACCGTCCATTCATCCAGCCCATACTTCTTTAACTTGCTGGCAAGAACACTGTGCGAGACTGTATCAAAAGCTTTGCTAAAGTCAAGAAATAGCACATCCACTGCTTTCCCCTCATCCACAGAGCCAGTTATCTCATCATAGAAGGCAATTAGGTTAGTCAGGCATGACTTGCCCTTGGTGAATCCATGCTGACTGTTCCTGATCACTTTCCCCTCCTTTAAGTGGTTCAGAATTGATTCCTTGAGGACCTGTTCCATGATTTTTCCAGGGATTGAGGTGAGACTGACTGGCCTGTAGTTCCCCGGATCTTCCTTCTTCCCTTTTTTAAAGATGGGCACTACATTCGCTTTTTTCCAGTCATCCGGGACCTCCCCCGATTGCCATGATTTGTCAAAGATAATGGCCAATGGCTCTGCAATCACATAGGCCAACCCCTTTAGCACCCTCGGATGCAGTGCATCCGGCCCCATGGACTTGTGTTCGTCCAGCTTTTCTAAATAGTCCCGAACTACTTCTTTCTCCACAGAGGGCTGGTCATCTCCTCCCCATACCGTGCTGCGGAGTGCAGCTGTCTGGGAGTTGCCCTTGTCTGTGAAGACAGAGGCAAAAAAAGCATTGAGTACACTAGCTTTCTCCACATCCTCTGTCACAAGGTTCCCTCCCTCATTCAGCAAGGGGCCCACACTTTCCTTGACTTTCTTCTTGTTGCTAACATACCTGAAGAAACCCTTCTTGTTACTCCTAACATCTCCAGCTAGCTGCAACTCCAAGTGTGATTTGGCCTTCCTAATTTCACTCCTGCATGCCTGAGCAATATTTTTATACTCCTCCCTGGTCATTTGTCCAATCTTCCACTTCTTGTAAGCTGCTTTTTTGTGTTTAAGACGAGCAAGGATTTCACTGTTAAGCCAAGCTGGTCGCCTGCCATATTTACTTTTCTTTCTACACATCGGGATGGTTTGTTCCTGCAACCTCAATAAGGTTTCTTTAAAATACAGCCAGCTTTCCTCGACTCCTTTCCCCCTCATGTTATTCTCCCAGGGGACCTTGCCCATCAGCTCCCTGAGGGAGTCAAAGTCTGCTTTTCTGAAGTCCAGGCTCTGTATTCTACTGCTCTCCTTTCTTCCTTGTGTCAGGATCCTGAACTCGACCATCTCATGGTCACTGCCTCCCAGGTTCCCATCCACTATTGCTTCCTCTACTATTTCTTCCCTGTTTGTGAGCAGCAGGTCAAGAAGAGCTTTTCCCCTAGTTGGTTCCTCCAGCACTTGCACCAGGAAATTGTCCCCTACACTTTCCAAAAACTTCCTGGATTGTCTGTGGACCGCTGTATTGCTCTCCCAGCAGATGTCGGGGTGATTAAAGTCACCCATGAGAACCAGGGCCTGTGATCTAGTAACTTCTGTTAGTTGCTGGAAGAAAGCCTCGTCCACCTCACCCCCTGGTCTGGTGGTCTGTAGCAGACTCCCACCACGACATTACCCTTGTTGCTCACACGTCTCAATTTAATCCAGAGACTCTCAGGTTTTTCTGCAGTTTCATACTGGAGCTCTGAGCAGTCATACTGCCCTCTTACATACATAACATCTTTCTTTTAGATGTTAGCATTCCAGGTAACGATCTGAGAAAGTCCTTCCCTGTCTTCTACTCAGACATAGAAACAAAACAAATGTATCTTGATTTTGTCAAGTTTTCTATCTTCTTGTGGCAAATGACTTGATAAGCCAATGCAAGGTGTTATGGGATACTTTGCATAAGTGAATGACCAGGATTACAGTATAGGCCAGATTCAGAGATATCACTTTTAGGAACACACGAATGGCTATATTGGGTCAGACCAATGATCCATCTAACCCAGTATCCTGTCTTCCAACAGTGGCCAATGCCAGGTGCTTCAGAGGGAATGCACAGAACAGGAAATCATCAAGTGAGCCTTCCCCTGTCACCCATTCCAAACTTCTGGCAAACAGAGGCTAGGGACACCATTCCTGCCCATCCTGGCTTAGAGCCATAGATGAACCTATCCTCCATGAACTTATCTAGTTCTTTTTTAAACTTATGTCGTTCATTTGTTACAGTCTTTGTGGTTAAAGCTCTTGGCACTTAACGCACGCACATTATGAATGTGATATTGTCAGGGTCCCCCCCGACTCTGAACTCTGTGGTACAGAGGTGGGGAGCCGCATAAAAGACCCCCTAAGCTTATATTCTACCATCTTAGGGTAAAACTTCCCAAGGCACAAATTCCTTTCCCTGACCTTGGACGGAATTGCTGCCACCATCAAGTGATTTCCATTAAAATTCAGGGAAGGGTCACTTGGAATCCCTATCCCCCCGAATGTTCCCCTTAAGTCCCTTCATCCCCTTTCCTGTGGAGGCTTGAGAATAACATACCAACAATTGCCTTAGCAATGTGAGTACAGACGAGACCCTTTGTCTTCAGGACACTGAAAATCAATCAGGTTCTTAAAAGAAGAACAGGTTCTTAAAAGAAGAACTGGCTTTATAAGGAAAAAAAGAAAAGGATCACATCTGCAACATCAGGATGGAAGTAAATTTTACAGAGTAACTAAAAAGATTTTAAACACATAGGATTCCCTCCTCGCTCAGCTTCACAGTTACGAAAAAAGGAATAAAACTACTTCTGTAGCATAGGAATATTGACGAAAACAGGCTAGCAGGATGTTTACGTGCTGGTTGACATGATGCTCGAACCTGTGAATTAATGAGGAGAGGACCACTGGTATGCAGAATATGAAGATGGTGCAAAGGTGGGAGCCACAGGTGCCCAAAGCTATGAGCTGCTCTTCCTTGGATGCCAAGTTAAAGACAGCCCTGAGGATCTTGACATACGATAGGGAGATGAATATCAGATCCAGCCCCACAGTGAAGAGTGTTACGATGATCGCATAGTCATTATTAAACCTGCTTTCGGCACAGGCCAGCTTCACCAAGGCCATGTGATCACAGTAGCAATGTAGGATGACGTGGGACCCGCAGTAGGGCTGCCGCCTCTTGAGGTAGGGCAGAGGGACCGTTAGCAGAACAGCCCGGGCCAAAGCCGCCAGCCCCATCTTTGCTATCACTGAATTGGTCAGGATGGTGGCATTTCTCAGGGGGTTGCAGATGGCCACGTACCTGTCAAAGGCCATGGCCAGCAGCACAGCAGACTCCATGATGAAGAACGAGTAAAGGAAATACATCTGCACCAGGCAGGCGTTAAAGCTGATCTCCCTGGAATTAAACCAGAAGATGCTCAGTATTTTCGGCACGGTAGTTGTGGATAAAACCAGGTCGATGACGGACAGCATGGCGAGGAAATAAAACAAGGGCGTGTGTAGGGAGGGCTCTATCTTGATAACGTACAAGAGGGTGCAGTGCACTCCCCCGGTTACAAATTTCAGCTGCTATTATTTATATGATTTTACAAGTTGCACATTTATTTACACGTCACTAAAATCCAACCCATCAGTTTGTTACATTTCCCTACCCTGTTGTACTGTTCCTTCCTTCCATTTGTTTTCGATATTAGCATTCCAGGTACTTGTCTGAGAAGTTCCTTCCCTGGCTTGTACTAAGACATTGAAACGAATGTATCATGGTTTTGACATTTTTTCTGTCTGGTTGTGCCAGTTACTTAGTTAAGCAAATGCAAGGTTTTATGGGATATTTAGCTTCAGTGAATGAACAGGATTATGGTATAGGCCAGTTTCAGCGATATCACTGTTAAGAATATAAGAACGGTAATATTAGGTCAGACCAATAGTCCATCTAGCCCAGTATCCTGTCTTCCGACAGTGGCCAATGCTGGGTGCCCCAGAGGGAATGAACAGAACAGGTAATCAATAAGTGATCCAGCCCCTGTTACCCATTCCCAGCTTCTGGCAAACAGAGGCTAGGGACACCATCCCTGCCCATCCTGGCTAATACCATTCGTGGACCTATCCTCCATGAATTTAGCTAGGTCTTTTTCGAACTTATGTTGTTCATTTGTTGCAATGTTTGTGGTTATTGGTTTTTAATGAACGCTAGTATATAAATATAGGATGCCGATAATGCATTTTATGAATATGATATATATCTATATGCTATCCAGCATATATTAGGCAACAGGAACAAAGGTGATAGCAAGTTAGAGCAAGACTTTTTCCCGAGTATTTTATTGACCCACACATACACGGAGACAATACTCTGTTTCATTTCTTTATTTGTCAGTATCAGAAAGTGAACAGTGAATCCTTTGTGCCTGAGATCACTCTGGTGAGGATTTGGGGAGTTTTGAAGTGCTCTTTGAGGCAGATACACCCTTTCTCGTCCATCTCTCTCACTCTGGTGCATTGTGCTGATATGTGGTTGGGACGTTCCTCTGGTGGCATCTGGACAGGTGATCTACTAGGTCACTCCAATCCTTGACTCTGGGAGGCTGCCTTACCCTGCTTTGCTGTGAGATGCTCCTCACCACAGACTAGCTGGTTGCATTTTATCTAGGCTCTCCCCTTTGATCAGCACTTCAGTTGCTTGCTGGTGGTGTCTGTAGATGGAGGTGGCAGAGAGGGAGCATGGCAAACGTCTCTCCCTTTGATCATGTTCTTTCTTCCCTCTTGGCTTTGCCCCCCACTTCAGAGTCAGGTGAGCATTACCTCATCGTAGTCCCAAACTGACCAAGGGAAGGGGGGTGACTCAGTCGAGAGTCCAACAGATCCTTTGTTGCTGTCTAGGCCAGCGTCCTTTGTTCCTGTGAGGCTGGGCTGGGTTTTTCCCATACATGCCCTGATGAGGTGTGAACTGCCCCTCTGCTCCTGGAGGGTTTTACCTGGGCTTTTTTAAAGCCACGAGGACACATTTTCAGCCTCATAACAATATACATGAAATTATAACCGATAACAGTACTATAACAACAATGCTCAGTGCATCACGAACCTTCCGAAGACACCCGACATGACAACATTTGCATTGGATACCACACAATCATATTATAAGGATGAATGTAGGGGTGCAGGATGTTCCCCTGAGGTACAGAGTATCACATCTCCCCCCCGTTAGTTCATTGCAAGAGGGTGAGTCACTGACTAGCTCAAAGGCAGTGTGCCCAGCATTCTCTTTCCTGGACAGGGCGTCTGCTACCACGTTTTCCCTTCCCTTTATGTGTATAATTTCCATGTCAAACTCCTGCAGGATCAGGTTCCAGTGCAGAAGTTTGGAGTTTGTTTTATAGTTCTCTTGGCATCGAGACATCAAGGCCATGAGGCGGTGTGCCTTGGTTTCCCCATTCACACACAGCAAACCAGGTTTTTTATGGTCTCTCTGCTGTGACAAGCTTTAAATCTGTTTACAGGTACTAACTGAGAACTAGCGTTATCATAAGTTTTAACATCAGTGCCAAAATTCTTATCCCATGTCTTAACAGTAATGCCAACATTTTTATCACAGATGGGTGTTTACAAGTATCTTTATGATACCACGCCCTCTGTTCAGACAGTCTGGTTTGAGGTTGGTTCATTCATTACCCATGGTGTTCTTTGACTCTCTCCCATGTAATCAGTTACTGGCTTTTCTTTGCCTCCAGTGTTCCCCTCTGACTGGGTTTTTGTTTTAATTATATTTTGTGGATTTTGGTACCTCCGGGTCTGGCAAGATAGGAGTTTAGGGAGATCCTACATTTTGGCTGGTCCTTTGGGGAGCTGTCTCCCAATCCCAGGACTGTACATATGCAAAAAATCCAGCTCCCTATTTGGGTCTCCCTCCCAGCACTGAGTCCTTCTCTGTCCCTAAAGGGCTGTGCTCTGTGCTCTCTGGGCTAGGTGTGTTTACCCATCGATCAGATTCACCTTTTCACAGCAGTTTCCCCATAACTGCTCTCTGTGTCTCACCAGCCTGGGGGAAAACACCGACTTCTCTGTGAGTTGGGTCATTTGTGTTCTCACAAACGGCCACCTGGCAATTTCCTGGTCTCAACTCCTCCACTGTCACAGGCATTGGAGTTGCATCTTGCTGTAAAGAGACACAGTTACGTTCCAAAAACTTATCAGAAATAGCAGCCCGACAAAACGGTGCCTGGATTTGGGGTACCCACCATCACCCCTTTCTCTGTGTCTGAGAAGTCAGCTGTGTGACTGCTCCCCTCCAGGAAGTCGGTCACACAGTTCCCTCTCCAAACCTGGGTCATGGGTTGAGTGCCTGGCTGCCCAGATGCTGACACAGCCATTCTGTCCTGGGCATCCTCTCCCAAATGACCAGTGAGGAGACATTCCTGTACCCCCATTATTCCTTCCTCAGTTTCCTCCTCTGGGCCCCCTCCTAAGACACATTTATTTGTGCTCCCTAGGGAGGGGTCTATGTCTAGTTCACCTGCAACCTACTGGCAGCTCACACCCTGGACAGCATTACGCCCCCATCCCTTCCTGATGCGGTGTTGCCTCCAACTGCAGTGTGGGAGTTGGTCTCAACTACCCTCCCACCTGGAAGCAGGTGGCTTCTCCCTGCTGGAGGAGAATCAAGGAGACTCTCTCCCATTCTCTCAGCAGTTCCTGACACCTGACCCTTGCCCTCAGGGTCCCAGCATAAAACTCCCTCCTGCTGCAGGCAAATACTTTAACCTGAGCTACACGGAAAAAAATCATTACCAAGGAGCAGGTCGACTAGGAGGTGTCCCATTACCCCCACAGTCCAAACACTTTCCAAACCACATGGATTTTAGCTAGAGGTACAAGGAATCTGCTTTCGCCCACCCCCACAATCTCTGACTTTGGGCAGGTAACATAGTGGCCTTTCGGACCACACTCTGCTTAACCAGAGAGATCTGAGCCCCTGTATCCCTCTGCCCCAAGCATTCCCTGCCATTAATTTGGACAACCTTAACATGCTCCATATCTGGCTCTGCAGAGGTGAACCTCACAAAACCAACACGATAGGTTTCATTTGCTTGGGGAGTCTTTGTGTTGAGGACAGCAGAACTAACATGAGCTATTGGTTGCTTGCTTCCTCCTAGCACAGGGCATTTATTCCTCAGGTGATCAGTGGAATTACATTGAGAGCACCTTTTGGACTCTTCTGCTTTTACGGGAGATTTGGGATGCGGGTTAGAGGAATGGTTCTGGGGAGGTGAGTACCCAGCCTCCCAGCCACCCTCCATCTTGCTAGGGATCAAATGTCATCTCCCCTTCCCACCAGCTTTAAACCCCTCTTTCTGTGGCCTACCCTCAATAGACACCTGAGTCTGTTCAAAGGCATCAACTAAAAAAGCCACCTCCTCCACGGTCTTTACATTTTTGTCCCATAAACACTGCTCTATTTAGGCCTTACATATGCTCAAGAAATACTCTTGAGCAACAAGATCAAGCATTCCTTCAACACTTGCCACCTCTTTACCCCTCACCCATTTCCCCAATACACCTTTCATTTTGTTTATATATTCCCCATTACTCATCCCAATATCACTTTTAAGACTCCTACATTTAATTCTATATATCTTGGGGGTAATCTGAAAACTTCGCAAAACTGTATCTTTAAATGTACAATAGTCTAAAGCATCTTCAATAGGCATTCCATTGAACACATTTTGAGCTCTACCAGTTAATTTCGCAATCAGGGTAGGAACTCTCTTATCATCAGAGATATCATGTAGTACAAACAGCCTTTCACAGGTAATCAGATATTCAGCAATATCGTCCTGCTCACTGTATGCAGGGCATAAGTGTTCCCATTTGTGGATTTTTGGAGCGAGGGGAGTCGACAGCACGTACGTGGATGTGGGTGTGTCAGATGTTCCAGCACAGCAAGAGAAGGTGCAAGGAGCCTTGATGCTCATCTTTGTTCTAGTGCTACACACCTGGGGCTGAGTGACGACAAGGTCATGGCCAAGATCACCTTCCGGCCAGCAGCACTTAGCTCGTGCAGGGGACGGTGTATTGCTCCCTGTGAGTCGAAGGTGGAGTTCCCATCCCAGCGTGCACAAAGCCACCACAGGAATGCTGTCTAAATTACTCAGAAAACATCTGCTGCCTCCTCTGCTTCCTGATCGCTCAGCAGCCCCCTCCTGGTCAGCCTAGAAGCTCTTCCCACGGAACAGGAGAAGCACCCGGTCACGAATCTGTTTGGTTTTCACACCGTACACGATGGGGTTCATCATGGGAGGAAAGAGGAGGTAGAAATTGGCCATAAGGATGAGCACGTGTGGGGCAACTTGGTGGCCAAACCTGTGAAGTATTGAGGAGAGAACCACTGGTGTGTAGACCACTAGGATAGCGCAAAGGTGGGAAACACAGGTTCCCAAAGCCTTGAGCTGCTCTTCCTTGGATGCCAGGCTTAAGACAGCCCTCAGGATATTGACATAGGATAGGGAGATGAACATCAGATCCAGCCCCACGATGAAGAGAGCTACAACGATCCCATAGATGTTATTGAACCTGGTGTTGGCACAGGCCAGATTGAGCACGGCCATGTGCTCACAGTAGCAATGGGAGATGATGTGGGACCTGCAGTAAGGCAGCCTCCTGAGGAGGAAGGGCAGCGGAACCATTAGCAGAACAGCCCGGGCCAAAGCTGTCAGCCCGATCTTTGCTATCACTGAATTGCTCAGGATGGTGGCATATCTCAGGGGGTTGCAGATGGCCACATACCTGTCGAAGGCCATGGCCAACAGCACAGCAGACTGCATGATGGAGAACGAATGAAGGAAAAACATCTGCACCAAGCAGCCATTAAAGCTGATCTCTCTGGAATTAAACCAGAAGATGCTCAGTATTTTCGGCATGGTGGTTGTGGATAAAACCAGGTCGATGACGGACAGCATGGCGAGGAAATAAAACATGGGCTTGTGGAGGGAGGGCTCTGTCTTGATAACATACAAGAGGGTGCAGTTTCCTAGAAGGGCCACGCTGAACACTGAGCAGAAGGGGATGGAGATCCAGATATGCAGAGCTTCCAGCCCCGGGATGCCCGTCAGGAAGAACACGGATGGATCAGGCACTGTGCCGTTGGAACCTGACAGGTTGTCTGCTTGTGACATCTTTTGCAAGTCTCACATCAATGTCATTCCTTTAAATAAAACATAACACATGGAATGAACAGACCCTGGAAATTAAATACATACGAGGGGCCAATCTCAGATCTGGGAGAGGCAGATTGACCTCTTGTGGAGTTCATCAGTCATGTTGCAATAACACTAATCATACAAACTTAAACTAATCATACAAACCCTTATATTTTTCTGTGCAAAATCATTTAAAGTTCTTCTAATGTCATTACAATTCACGAATAATGAACCCCACTCAGTTACAAGTATCCTATCCAGTGTACTGGGATTTGTGCATTGTTTAGTGTGCATTCTGCCCTGAAGTACCTATTATATTTGGCTGCCCGGCACATGCGTTCAGCCTAGAAATACCAGCTTCAGAGCCCGAGCATCAACATCTACAAAGCTATTCTTAGGGCAGTACCCCGAGAAGCACGAGCCTGCGTCTGTTGACCTGAGCTGTGTAGACATACTCAAAGAGCCTATGATTCTGATCCCGCTCCTACTGAAGTCAAGGGGAGAACTCCCCACCGACTTCCGGGATAACTGAGCTGTTTGGGTGACAAATCTGAGGAACTGTCCCAGGTATCAATAGAGGAGGTTTTGGGACAAACTGATCAATTAAACAGTAATAAATCACCAGGAGCAGATGGGATTGATCCAGGAATTCTGAAAGAACTCAAATGTCAAACTGCAGAACTTCTAACTGTGGTATATGACCTATCACTTAAATTAGCTTCTGTAAGAGATGCCTGGCAGATAGCAAATGTGATGTTGATTTTTAAAGAAAGTTCCAGAGGTCATCCTATCAATTACAGCCCAGTGAGCCTAACTTCAGAACCAGCTGAATCAGTTAAAATGAGAGGAAAGAACAGAATTACCAGACATATAGATGAAGAAGATTTGATGGGAAAGAGTCAACCCGGCGTTTGTAAAGGCAAATCATCCCTCACCAATCTAGCAGAATTCTTTGAGGAGGTCAAAAAACATGTGGACAAGGGTGATTCAGTGACTATAGTGTAAATAGACTTTCAGAAAGCCTTTGACAAGGTCCCTCACCAAAGGCTCTTTAAAAAAGTCATATTAATTCAGAACAGACTCTGGAGAGAAGAAATGTTATGATATAAAAAGTCCCAATGAACAGAGATGCAGCGACTATTTTCACAAAGGGAAAAAATATTACACGCTGCTACAGGCCCTATTGATTGAAGGGTGTAGACAAAAGTATTAATTATTTCATTAACTGAGAAAAAAATATGGAGTCGTAGATTTTAAGGCAAGAAGGGACCATTCTGATCACCTGCTCTGAGCTCCTGAATAACAAAGGGCCCTGAATTTCACCGCATGAGTTCTGCATCTAGCCCTTGAAACTAGAGCGTATCGCTGAGAAAGGTGTCAAGTCTTGATTTAAAGACTTCACGTGTTGGCGATCCAACCACATCCCCAGCTAAGTTGTTCCAAATCTTAGTTCGCCTTGCTCTTTGAAACGAAAATAAGAAAGAAAAACTTGTAGCACCTTAGAGACTAACAAATGTATTTCAGCATAAGCTTTCGTGGGTTAGAACCCACTTCATCGGATGCATGGAATGAAACATACAGTAGACAGATATTTATACAGTCAGAGAAACATGATAAGGTCGAGGTGCATAGACCAACCTTAAGAGGCTAATTAGTTGAGAGGAACCATAACAGCAGGGGAAGAAAAACCTTTGAAGTGATAAGCAAGATGGTCACACAGGTGTGAATGAGGATCGTTAACTTAAGGGAAATAGATTCAATTAACGTAATGGCCGAGCCATTCCAAATCTCTATTTAATCCGGAGGCAATGCAATCTAGTTTGCATATCAATTCGAGTTCAATAGTTTCTCTTTGAAGTCTGCTTTTGGAGTTAATCTGTCGCAACACTGCTATCCTCAAATCTGTCACTGAGTGATCAGGGAGGTTGAAGTGTTCACCTACTGGTTTTTGAATGTTATGATTCCTGATGTCAGTTTTATGTCCGTTTATTCTTTTGCTCTTTGAATCCACCTTGTTTCTAGTCTTAATTTACCTACTCTCAGTTGCCATAGGCGTGCGCAGTACATTTCATTAGGGTGTGCACCCCGGGAATTGTATGTATTTATTTATTTATTTTTTTTTTAAAGGCAAACATTTATTGACTACTCAATCATAAAGGACATTCGTTTGTTTGAGGAATAAAAATAACAAAACTAAAACTAAACTTTTTTTTTTTAAATTAACAACTAAACAATTTCCTGAAAGGACTCTTACCCTTGCAGAGCTTTTCTAGCTCTCTGACATTTACATTTCTACAGAGGGTGGTTTGGCCCCACAGACATAAAAATCTGCACATCTGCCATGTGGTTTTGGAGCAATGGAAAAAACCAGGTACAATTCAAGTGCCTTAAAATTCTCAGTGAAACTGAGTTAACATAAATAAGCTTATGAACAATCAGAAAATATACTCCTCAAGTGAAACCTATAACTGGACTTCTTTGCAAAGAAATTGTGCGTTTTGTTACAGGAAAAGCCACAAACTGTCTGGAAAGGGAGAGTAGATTAAATTACTTGCCTCAGTGACATTAAATACCCAGAGAATTGCTGTGGTGAGGATGAGCGGGGTTTGCTCACCTGTGGGGCCCCCTCCCCGTGCTGGGGAGGCACTGGCACAGCCGAGCAGGTCTGCATCTGCAAGCAGGCCCCTGCCTCAGGTGCAGCTCCCATTGGCCTTGGTGGCCAACAGTCTGGGAGCCTCCTGGCCAATGAGCTGGGCGGGGGGGGGGGGGGGGGGGGAGGCAAAGGGGAAGATTGTAGGGAGCTTGAGAGCAGGGGAGGTGAGAGGAGGGGAGCTGTCTCTGGAGACACAAAGGGGGGGGCTCTCTGGAGAGGGATGATGGGGCACAGGGGCTGGTGGGAATCTTCGGTGGGGCAGAGGGTTGTGTGAGTCTCTGTGGGGGGGGGGTGATGGACAGAGCCAGCTGCAGCCTGGGTCTGGTCTGTGGGGTAAGGGAGTGTTGCTATACCCCTCCCCCCGAGGAAGCCCTCTCTGTACTGTGTATTTTATGCCAGCCCCCAGGTGCACATCACTGCTCCTTTCTCCTGCCCCCAGCTCCATCTGTTTGTCTGCCCCCTCTAGGGTCACCAGATGTGCCGATTTTATTGGGACAAGTCCCGATTTTGGGGTCTTTTTCTTAAATTGGCTCCTATTACCCCCCACCCCCATCCCGATTTGTCACACTTGCTGTGTGATCCTGACAGAGATTCCTGCTTCTCTCTCCGTGTCTGCAGCTCCCTCCCCCTCCCTGCTGGGGAGGCACGGTCAGGCATCTCAGGCACGGCCCCCCCACAGCTCCCATAAGTCAGCCCTGGGAGTGGGGAGGAGGCAGCGTGTGGAGCAGCCCTGCCTCTGCTACGGGGATGCCAGGGACGGGGGAGCTGCTCCCGTGGTGAGAGCCCCCCCTGCCCCCAAACCGTGGAGCATGGGTTTGCTCCCTGTCCCCTCCTGACTGCCTCCACCTCCCACTCCACCCCCCGCACCCCCAACCATGCGGTTCCAGCAGCGTTTGACTCAGCGTGGAGCCAGACACTGCCCTGCACAGGAGCACGCAGCCCCGCCCCCTCCCCAGCATTAGGGTGTGCACGTGCACCAGCAGCACATAGCGTGTGCATGCCTAGGCTGAGCTCCCAGCCATCCGATCTCATTCTGCCTTTGTCTGCTAGATTAACGAACCTTCTACAGTCCGAAATCTCTTCCCAGCTATGGACTTAAAGACTGATCAAATCACCTCTTAACCCTCTCTAGGATCAACTAAATAAATGGAGCTTCTTCAGTCTCTGGCTATAAGCCACGTTTTCCAGAGCTGAAATCATTCTTGTAGCTCTTTTTGGAACCCTTTTCAATTTGTCAACAACCTTTTTGAAGTGTGGACACTGGACTTAGAAACAGCGTCCAGTCTTGTTCTCTCGAAGCCCTACACCTCTCTATTTCCGCTCCATATTCCCCTGCTTAAACGTTCAAGGAGGGCATTTGCTCTCTCCATTACCAGACTGCACTGGGACCTCATGTACAGTTGGTTACACATCATGACTCCGAGTTCTTTTTTGAGCCAGTGCTTTCTAAAACATAGCTCCCCCACCCTGTACGTGTGATCTACGGTCTTGGTTCCTTGGATGCAGGACCTCACATTTATTTGTAATCAACTGCACGTTGTTCAAGTGAGCCCAGGTTAGCAAGTGATCGAGACCGTTTTATAGGACTGGCCTGTCCTGATCATTACTTGTCTCTCTGATTAAACATATGTCCCTCAGACTGAAATCTCCCATGATAACACAGATACACAGTAAAGAGTCTCCCACAATACAATTGTACAAGGGGAGAGAACTATGGCTCTGTGTGTGTAACCCGAACATTCCTGGTTTTTTGAATACTCAGTGGTTTCTACGCATAATTTTTTTTGTTTTTTTGATGGAATTAAATAGTTCTCTTCTAAATGACCAACTCTGCTCTCTGCTCATTCTGCTCTTATTTATACAGGTGTAAATCCAGAATCAGTCCAGTTTTACACCAGTGTGACTGACAGCTGAATTGGCCCAAAGCTTTCCATTTGCTTTAAAAATCCCATATTTAGAAAGATCCTTGATTATCTTTAATAGAAACTGCCCCAGCTCACCTGACCCCTGGCTGTGGCTTCTCCCCTCTCAGCACATGCTGAAGTCACACACAAACTGCAGGACTTTCCACTCGGCGGGCCGGAATCATCTGGGTGAGAGTATTTATATCTCCTAACGACACCCTGCTGACTTTACTCCCCAGGTGGGAGTTGAGAGGCTTGGCTCATTATAGTGACAAATTTGGTTTGGGGCCTAGGGAGTCCTAGCTAGTGGTGAATGTAGATTAACCCAGGACTTTTCTCCTGGGTGGCTGTTCATATTGACATTTACATGAAAAGTGCGGGCCAAACCCTCAGCAGAATGCATGCAATGTAGGCCATATTGCACGCGGCCACAAAACGTGTGCAAATTCCCCCAACCGACGTGTGTCCCAGGGAATTTACACACCTAAATTGGGCAGCTGCAAAAGTGCACACACAATGTGCAGGACTCCGCCCTTTGTGTTGGGGCTCTGCTCGGACTTGACTAAGAAGACAACCGGACACTGGTTTGGGAAAGAGATGGATAATGACATCTCACATGTACAAGGCCTCTTTTATCCAGAACACGCCCCCCCGAACTTCATTCTAGACAGACGCACTCACCCATTGCAGATATGCAGCCAGCTCTGCGGTGGAACATAAGCAGCAACACTACACAATTGCAGCTGATACCACTTCCTCTTTGGCTTGGAAGAAGGCCCCCCCCACCCCCACCCCCCTCATAGGCATAGTTTGACTTCAATATTTGGGGGGCAGCTTCAGCCAGGACAATGGAGCCACGCTTGGGAGTTTGGGGGTGGTCACTATAGAGGTACGTTTTGTTGGGGGGGGGGCTGTGACTCGAGCTGTTTGGGGGGGCCAGTGTACAGGGCTAAAATAATATGAGTTCTCAGCTGTGTACTGTTTCCAGAAATGAAGAGTAAAATGCGGTGTCGTCAAATACTTTTTATTTTACATTAGAGGGAAAAACCAACAAGACAAAATCAAAAGAAAAGTTTTCCAGACGAAGCGGGAGAGAGGAGACTCATAAAAGATTTAAACAAGCCACCTAACGGAAGTATCTAGTGTCTCTTTTAGTAACTCTGTGCATCTGAGCATTTGAAATCTAAGTTCGCTTGCTTCCAGGCTCTCTGCCTAGGATTCATATAAATGCTTCTGTCTTTCCTCTCCAGGGCTATACCCCACGTGAGCACTTTCACTTGCTTGTTTTATGAAATGAAGATTTAAGCTAGTTCAATAAAGTCTTTAGGAAACCTCTGAAATCAAGCAGTGACTGAATGCCCATCCAGCACGTGTTGCTAAGACGACACCTCTTTCGCTATAAAACGTCTATGATCATCCCATCTGTTTACACACATCCCGGAATGTCGTGTAACTTCAGCGCCCTCGTGGCCAAGATGGAGTCTGCTCTGCAGACAGCTCTGGCCAAGAGAGAGCGTGCGCAGGAATGCAGCAGGGAAAGTCCCTTCCACCCCAGGGGCACCTGTTCCAAACCCCTGTCAAAGTCAGATTCAAGACTCACAAAATTTGTCAGACCACTCTGTTTATTAGCAAAGCGCTTTGCCAATGCACCCAGATATGTGAGTCCCAAGCAAAGGCAAAAGCTATCTTATATATACAGATAAGAGGAGACAAGCTTAACTTAAGGAACAGACAAATATACATACATATCTTATTTGCATACTTTTACCAATCTCCTAGCTCAGTAGGAGCTCTTAAGCTCATTAGTTTAAGAGGACCCATTGTCTCACACCTTAATGTTTCTCTTCCTGACAACTAGATTTCAACAAACAGCAAGAACAAGCAGCATTTCTTTAATGAATTATAGTTACAATATAATTCATTCTACTTTCACAATCCCTCCTTTTGGTCAAGCTACGCAATGACCAACAATTACTGGGTTCCACATATCAATCGTTCTTTATCTCTCTGTTGATCAGTGATATTTAAAATCATCATATTAGCACTCTGGTTTGGGGCAGCTATCTGTGTAGCATGCCTGACACAATATTGGATACAACAGGAAAGTAACTGAAAACATACAAAAATTATTAGGATTCCAAACAGGAGAGTTAGGGCTCCCTGAAACACCCAGTTTCCTATGCCAGAGAAATTGAAAAGGTTAGTTAGCCACTTCCATAAAGAACTTGGCTCTTCGTGGGAAAGATATACGATTTGTTCTAAGTGGCTAGAACGATTTATTACCTCATTGATACTGCCAAGAATGACCTTGAGCATATTACTGCAGACTACGTGGCTCTGGGAAGAAGGATAAAGGCGTTTGAGGTGCAAGTGGTGTTCTCGTCCATTCTCCCTGTGGCAGGAAAAGGCCGGGGTAGAGACCGTCGAATCGTGGAAGTCAACGAATGGCTACGCAGATGGTGTCGGAGAGAAGGGTTTGGATTCTTTGACCATGGGATGGTGTTCCAAGAAGAAGGAGTGCTAGGCAGAGAGTGCTGACGAAGAGAGGGAAGAGCATCTTTGGAAGCAGGCTGGCCAACCTAGTGAGGAGGGCTTTAAACTAGGTTCACCGGGGGAAGGAGACCAAAGCCCCGAGGTAAGTGGGGAAATGGGATACCGGGAGGAAGCACAAGTAGGTGAGTGCAAGAGGGGAGGGCTCCTGCCCCATACTGGGACAGCAGGACAATCGGTGGGTTATCTTAAATGCCTATACACAAATGCAAGAAGCCAGGGGAACAAGCAGGGAGAACTGAAAGTCCTGGCACAGTCAAGGAATTATGATGTAATTGGAATAACAGAGACTTGGTGGGATAACTCACACGATTGGAGTACTGTCATGGATGGATATAAACTTTTCAGGAAGGATAGACAGGGCAGAAAAGGTGGGGGAGTTGCGTTGTATGTAAGAGAGCAGTATGACTGCTCAGAGCTCCAGCATGAAACTGCAGAAAAACCTGAGAGTCTCTGGATTAAATTGAGAAGTGGGAGCAACAAGGGTAATGTCGTGGTGGGAGTCTGTACAGACCACCAGACCAGGGGGATGAGGTGGACGAGGCTTTCTTCCAGCAACTAACAGAAGTTACTAGATCACAGGCCCTGGTTCTCATGGGGGACTTTAATCACCCCGATATCTGCTGGGAGAGCAATACAGCGGTGCACAGACAATCCAGGAAGTTTTTGGAAAGTGTAGGGGACAATTTCCTGGTGCAAGTGCTGGAGGAACCAACTAGGGGAAAAGCTCTTCTTGACCTGCTGCTCACAAACAGGGAAGAAATAGTAGAGGAAGCAATAGTGGATGGGAACCTGGGAGGCAGTGACCATGAGATGGTCGAGTTCAGGATCCTGACACAAGGAAGAAAGGAGAGCAGTACAATACAGAAACTGGACTTCAGAAAAGCAGACTTTGACTCCCTCAGGGAACGGATGGGCAAGGTCCCCTGGGAGAATAACATGAGGGGGAAAGGAGTCGAGGAAAACTGGCTGTATTTTAAAGAAACCTTATTGAGGTTGCAGGAACAAACCATCCCGATGTGTAGAAAGAAAAGTAAATATGGCAGGCGACCAGCTTGGCTTAACAGTGAAATCCTTGCTCGTCTTAAACACAAAAAAGCAGCTTACAAGAAGTGGAAGATTGGACAAATGTCCAGGGAGGAGTATAAAAATATTGTTCAGGCATGCAGGAGTGAAATTAGGAAGGCCAAATCACACTTGGAGTTGCAGCTAGCTGGAGATGTTAGGAGTAACAAGAAGGGTTTCTTCAGGTATGTGAGCAACAAGAAGAAGGTCAAGGAAAGTGTGGGCCCCTTACTGAATGAGGGAGGGAACCTAGTGACAGAGGATGTGGAGAAAGCTAGTGTACTCAATGCTTTTTTTGCCTCTGTCTTCACAGACAAGGTCAGCTCCCAGGCGGCTGCACTCCGCAGCACGGTATGGGGGAGGAGGTGACCAGCCCTCTGTGGAGAAAGAAGTAGTTCGGACTATTTAGAAAAAATTCATATCTCCATATCCGGCCCGCCACTTTTTAGTTTTGTTTGAATAATCCCATACACCATTGGCCACAATATGCTGAAGGCAACGGCTTTTCCCCAGATCCAGCCCTGTCCCATTACACACCCAACACCAATGACCTTTTCCCTCCACCACACTTATCCATTTAGATGCATTTATTCCCACCGCTTCCCAAGTGTCATTGCTGTTCCATATTTTGTTAAACGGACGAGGCCCTCCAGTGAGGTCTGGGGACTTGAGTGGGGTAGCCAGGACAGGAACACCAGTGTGAGAGTGGGCTGGGATGTGGCTGCAGACCCAGCAATTAGAAATATTTAAGGGTCTGAGCTATCCACACCTGCTGCTGGATAAAAGAATTGTCATCGTGGTCTCCCCAGACCGTAAGATACCAGCAGCTGAGGAACAGGCAGAGGCGTATGTTGGAGGCAAGGCTCTTCTGGTTCTGACAACCTCAACTGAGGGAACCGCAGTCACGGTTTTACGCCCACCAGGCAGTAGGCGCTAGGCTCGCTACCGCTTTTTTTTTTCTTTTTTTTTTCGTCGTCTGCTTCTGGCAACCCTCACGAGAGCGTAGATTGTAAGGTATTGCAGACTGTTCCTCTACGTCTTCTTCTGGAGTCAAAATTGACTCTGCGTTGTCCTGAGGTGGTGATTGGTTCTCTGGGGATGGTGCCTTCTTACACTGTGAAGCATGTATCCACGCTGCGATGCCAGATAGTTTAACAGCCGTCTGTGTAGTAAGCAGTACCTGATGAGGACCCTTCCACCGGGGCTCCAAGGCGTGCTTTCGATGATGGCGCCGTACGTAGACCCAATCACCTGGCTCGAGGTTGTGGCAAGCGTCGGAGGTGGGTTCCGTGGGCCAGGCGGCTCGAACCTGTGAATGGAAGTGACTTACAGCTTGCATTAGTCCCTTGCAATATTGAAGGAGCACACTGAGAGTCAAGTTCAAATCTGGGACGGGAGTAATGGTAGTCATAGCTCGCATAGGGCATCCCATAACAATTTCAAAGGGACTTAATTTATGCCTTTGGGATGAAGTGGATCTCATGTCCATAAGGACTAATGGTAAGGCTACTGGCCAGCTTAATCCTGTAGAGTCACAAATTTTAGCAAGCTTATTCTTAAGTACACCATTTCGTCTTTCAACTGCACCTGCACTCTGTGGGTGGTAGGGACAGTGCAACAGGTGTTTGATATGCAATATACAGTCCAGGTGTTGAACAAGTTGTCCAGTAAAATGTGTACCCCGATCACTGGACAGAGTAGCAGGAATTCCCTTGGCAGGCATAATATGATTTAACAAACATTTGGCAACAGACAGTGAGTCAGCCTTGCGACAAGGAAAGGCTTCAATCCAACCAGAGAATAAACATACCATAACCAATATACATTCCTATTGTTGACACTTAGGCATTTGTACAAAATCAAGTTGCCAATGCAAGAACGGTGCTTGAGGGAGGTCCCGGAACCCCTGGGCCACTTTTACAGGTTTACCAATATTATGGCTTTGGCAAGTGGTACAGGCTGCACAGTGGCGGGCTGCAAAAGAGCTAAAATGGGGGGCCCACCATCCTGTCTTAGTTACAGCAGAGACCATCCCCTCCTTTCCGACATGCGAAACACCGTGTAGCAGGGTGGCCAGAGACGGGTAGAGTGAAAAACTGCATACAGAAGGGCAGCGATGTAGGGCCCATTTTTAATAGGGGGAACCGGCGGAGGTAAGGAAACCCCAAGTTTGCCAGAGGGTGCCAAAGTCATGTACAACCCCAAAAGTGTAGCAGGAGTCAGTGTAAATGGTGGCACAGCGTTCCTCTGCCAAAAAGCAGGCATGGGTGAGGGCAACTAATTCAGCGACTTGTGCTGAGGTTACAGAAGGTAAAGGCGCAACTTCCAGGGTGTCAGAGAGCAAGACTACAGCATATCCTGCAAGGAGACCACCTTAGTTGGCTCGAAAACAGGAACCAGCAGTAAATAGAACAAGGTCAGAGTTAGGGAGAGGGACATCAGAAAGGTCAGAGCGCGGGACGGTGACAGCAGAGACCGTTGCAAGGCAGTCGTGGGGATCACCATCATTAGACAAAGGAAGGAGAGTGGCAGGGTTTAACTGAGAACAACGCTTTATGGTGATATATGAAGCTGATAGTAGTAAAAGTTCGTACCTGATAAGGCGGGCAGAGGAGAGGTGGCCTGTGTTGCATTGTAGCACCTGGCATTGGCCACTGTTGGAAGACAGGATACTGGGTTAGATGGATCATTGGTCTGACCCAATATAGCCATTCGTGTGTTCCTAAAAGTGATATCTCTGAAACTGGCCTATACTGTAATCCTGGTCATTCACTTATGCAAAGTATCCCATAACACCTTGCATTGGCTTATCAAGTCATTTGCCACAAGAAGATAGAAAACTTGACAACATCAAGATACATTTGTTTTGTTTCTATGTCTTAGTAGAAGACAGGGAAGGACTTTCTCAGATCAGTACCTGGAATGCTAACATCTAAAAGAAAGCTAAGCAAGGAACAGCACAACAAGGTAGGGAACTGGAACAAACTAATGCGTTGGATTTTAGTGACATGTAAAGAAATGTGTCACTTGTAAAATCATATAAACAATAGCAGATGAAATTTGTACCTGGGGGAGCGCAGCGTCTGTGTAAGGTGAATGCAGCATCGCTGCACGGGACGGCTCTTTGGAGACTGGTATCGTATCAAACCTTGTTCCTCCACCATGTTAATAAACCTGCCTGACATTAGTTATTTGGGATCTAGAGTATATTTCATAACAAATCAATGAACCAAAGTGTGGTCAAACGATAGAGTTTGTAAACTATTCCAGACAGTTCGAATAAGCACCCATAGCTATCACTGCAGAGATCCCACGGCCCATTCTCACTGGAAAACTCTTGATTTCTAGCACCCTGTGTAGTAGCATGAAGAGAAATGGTCCCTCGGCACTGCCCGACATAGCTCCGCCGTGGCTCCCCACCCCTAGCTGAGGCCCTTTCCCCATAGTGCATGGGTGGAGTTTGCAGGACGATGGGGGGTGCTGCCCCCCAAATTGCATATGTTGCTAGTAGTGGGGGGCACCATTTAAAGTTTCAGATGCCCCCTGAACAGCTCGAGTCACAGCCCCCACCCTGGGCAGGCCCCCTGCCAGCCGCAAGGCACCCGGCACCCCCATGTACCACTAGGAAGTGGACAGCGATGAGGAGTCCTGTGCCAGGCGCTGGCCCCATCTCCCCTGCCCGTGGGGTGGTGTCCGGAGATGGCCTCTGCCCAGGGCCAGAGGAGCCCAGTGTGGTAGGCGAGGAGAAGGGGCCAGCCCCGAGAGGAGGAGGTTCCCAGGTGGCTGCAGGGTTCATGGCTGTTCCCAGGGCCGGCGCTTTCACTAGACGACGCCTAGGGCACCAGCATTTGCGGGGTGGCATTTCGCTGCCCTTGGTGGCGGGGGGCTGCCTCCTGCCTCCCGGCTCCACGCTCGAGCCAGGAGGCACGAGGCAGCCACTCACCACCTTGCGAAGCCCTGCTGCGGCGAGGGCTGTTACCGTGCCGCTGGGGCTCAGCAGGGCTTCGCGAGGAAATGGGCGGCTCGCTGCAGCTGCCTCCTGCATCCTTGCTCCATGCTCAGCGGCTGAGCATGGAGCCGGGAGCTGGGGAGGCGCCACAAGCGGGGGGGAGGCTGCCACGGCCCGCAGGCGGTGGGCTGAACTGCCACGAGTGGGGGGCGTTGCGGAGCCGCCGCTGGTGGGGGGCTGAGTTGCCGTGGGCAGGAGGGGGTGGGAAGCCGCCACAGGGGGGATGGGGTGCCGCCTGCTGCGGGGGGGGAGCTGGTTGAGTCAGGGGGGGCGGTGTTAGTTGGGCGGGGGCACAAGGCTAGCGCAAGTTTTGCCAAGGGTTCAAAACTTCCTTGCCCCGCCCTTGGCTGTTTGTGCTCCGAGCCGCCACACCCCATGATCCGTGGCTGTTGGGCCCCGTGGACTATCAGCCGTGCTGCCCCCCAGGGATGTGGTCTGGGCGGTGTCACTGTTTCCTCCTGGAGAATGCTGTGATCTGGACCAACATAGGTAAAAGCAGGACCCAGCACGAATGCCTCCCTCTGCCCAGCACTGCTTTCCCCAGGTTACTGGGCGGTGCCTGCGGCAGGGCTGCCATGTGATGACAGGGTTGTTGTCACGTGTCTGGTTTTTGGCGAGAATGTGAGTCCCGGGGATGGGGACAGAGCGATGGGGGGGAGGGGTACGCGTGTGGAGGGGTAGGGGGCACAAAGACTTTTCTCATATTTGCCTTCTCAGCCTCTTCCTGCCCCTAGCTCTGTGTCCGTCCCACCCCAAGCCATGTCCTCGGCCCCCTGCCTTTGCAGGGCCCTGGCACTAGCCTCGGCAGGGCTCCGCACACGTTGAGGACCCGGCTGCTGGCCCCTACCACAGCTTGGTGGCTGCTCCACTCCTGGGTCCTGTGCCAGACCTCAACCTCAGCCGCGACTCCGTTCCCGACCAGGGGGCGAGGCCAGGAGCCGAGCTGCACCTAGCCAAGGGTCCAGCTTCTGGCCCCCACCACAGCTCAGCTGCAGCTCCGCTCCCACCACCAGCCTCGACCCCTGGCCATGGCCCCACTCCCAGCCCCAAACCCACCCCCAGATGTGGCCCCAGCCTCAGCCCCCATACACTCCTGCTGATGGTGTCCCCCCACCCCAGAGCCATAGCACCACTCCCTGCTCTCTTTAGGGGTAGGGGGGGGTCGTGTACAGGGATAAGGCTGGAAGCGACTCTGAAAAGCTTGGGGAAAGCTGAATTAGAGACATCTTTCAAATAATCTACCTGTAACCCTTCTGCCCATCAGAGTTGGCAGCAACAGGGCTGGGTTCAGTATCTAGGGGTTCCGTTCCAATAACACAATGCAAAACCGGCTCGAGCCCCCACCCAGTGACCTGGGACAAATATATATCACCCCCCCCCTCCCCGGGCGCCATGAACCATGAACCAGAAGACCCCCACCCCCAAGCAGACTGGGCTGTGTCCTCTTCCTTTGATTCTTGAGTCCAGTGACCCCAAGTGTCTCCCAAAGTCCCAAAAGTCCAACAACCCCAAAGTCCAGCAACCCAAAAATCTGTCCCTCATCAGTGCAGCCCCAGAGGGCACCTTACATGGTCTGAGGCCGACTGCTCCACCTCTCTGTGGGGTTCTGCTACAGCCTTCACCGCCAGCCATTCCACTCCCCAGCCGTCCCGTGAGCCACTCCAGCCGTCCCACGAACTGCTCCGCTCCACCAGCCACTCAGCAATATATATTCAGGCTCCCCCACTACGTAACACAACACTCGGTGATTTCAGCTCTTAGTAATTTTAACTCTTTAGTGATTTCAGCGTGTCGTAGCGGGCCTCAGTGCAGGTGCACCATTGGCCGAAGATGAATCCAGTACAACTCCTAATGGAATCAAAAGTATCTCTGATATTCCACAGTGGAGAGAGGAGAAGGTGCAATTAGCATTTAGGGCCCTCAGGATGGGCCCATACCACCAAATACAAATACCTGTCCCAAGCCTCTCTCAATTCACTGAGTTTTGGAACCCATCTCCCTAGCCTAGCGAGTGCTACTTAGTTGATGGCGAGTCCCTCCATCATAACAAAAGCCAAGTACAGTTCCACTGTCCTTGATTCACATAAACAGGATAATAACACTTTTTTCTTCCTGCCCCAATAACAGAAAAACTGGGGATCCCACAACAACCAAAGTCACCATTTGGGCTGCCATGGGCTCATGCCAGCCGGGGCGAGTGTACCTATACAAAAGAGATCAGCCCCTCAAGTTTTTTCCACAACTTGCCACAACTCACTACCAGATGTCAGGGAGAAATCCACTGAATTCACATTTATAGCTGTCTTTCACACATAATATAAAGAAAAGTAGTATACATGTTTAGAAGCAAAGTAGAAGCTGTAAAACGACATTCCGGGATCTGGGTAAACAGACGGGGAGATCACAGACGTTTTATAGTGAGAGAGGTGTCATCTTAGCCACACGTGTTGGATGGGCATTCAGTCGCTGCTTAAAATCAGAGGTTGACTAAAGAGTTTATTGAACTAACTTAAATCTTCGTTTCATAAAGCAACCAAGTAAAAGTGCTCACGTGGGGTATAGCCCTGGAGAGGAAAGACAGTAGCATTTACATGAATCTTAGGCAGAGAGACTGGAAGGAAGCGAACTTAGATTCCAAATACTCTGATGCACAGAGATACTAGAAGGGTTGAGTTAGGTGGCTTGTTTAAATATTTTATGAATCCTCTCTCTCCCGCTTCCTCTGGAAGACTTTTCAGTTGTTTTTTTCTTTTTGGTTTTTCCCTCTAATATAAAATATAAATTATTTGATGACACAACGTTTTACTCGTTATTTCTGGAAATAGAACACAGCTCAGAACTCATATTATTTCAGTCCTATACTTCCGCCCCCTGAACAGCTCGAGTCACAGCCCCCACCAAGTGTACATCTGTAGTGACCCAAGTCTCTCAACTCCCACCTGGGAGTAAAGTCAGCAGGGTGTCATTAGGAGGTATAAATACTCCCACCCAGCTGATCCTGGCCGAGTGGAGAGACGTGCAGCTTGTGTGTGACTTCAGCATGTGCTGAGAGGGAAGAAGATACAGGCAGAGTTCAGGTGAGCTGGGGCAGTTTCTGGAGTGACGTGGGTTCCCCATCAAATTTTGTTCATCTAGATGTCTGGTAATTGTGATCTTTACTGTCGTTTCAACCAATTCGCCTGGTTTTGAAGTTAGGCTCACTGGGCTGCAATTGCCGGGATCACCTCTGGAACCTTCTCTAAAAATTAGTATCACACTAGCTATTCTCTAGCCATGTGGCACAGAGCCTGATTTAAGTGATGGGTCACAAACTACAATTAGAAGTTCTGCAATTTGATATCTGAGTTCCTTCAGAATTCCTGGGTCAATCCCATCTGGTCCTGGTGACCTATTACTGTTTAATTTATCAGTTTGTTCCAAAACCACCTCTATTGATACCTGCAATAGTTCCTCAGATTTGTCACCTAAAAAGAAGAGCTCAGTTATCCTGAAACTCGGTGGGGAGTTCTCCCCCTGACGTCAGTGGGAGTGGGATCAGACTCAGGCTCTTTGGGTATGTCTACGTAGCGAGCGGCAGTTAGTCTCACAGCTCAGGTCGACAGACGCAGAGTCGTGCTTCTCGGGGTACCGCATTAAGAATAGCTGTGTAGATGTTGATGACGGAGCTCTGAAGCTGGTGGGCTGGAGCCCAACTCTTTCTACAGCATCTACACAGCTTGTTTTAGCGAGGTACCCCGAGTCTGTCGACACGAGCTCTGAGCCTTGCTGCCGTGGGCTGACACTTGTTGTGTACAAGAACCTTTGGTCATCGCTGAGATCAAACTAGCTCTACTCATGCATGTTCCCCAATGTACTACATACATCCAGGCTGAATATACAGAGTGTGCTGATGAATACACCTGATACATCTTGCTACATACAGCTTAGCATGCCAGGTATTTCTAGGCTGAAAGCATGTGCCGTGCGGTCAAATATACTAGGTACTCCATGGCAGAATTCACACTAAACAATGTGCATCTCCTAGTACCGAGGTACACCAGGTAGGATACTTGTAACCAAGTGAGGTTCCTTACTCGTGACTTGTAATGACATTCAAAGAACTTAAAATGATTTCACACAGAAATATATAAGAGTCTGTATGATTCGTGTGATTGACACATGACTGATGAACTCAACAAAAGGTCAATCCGCTTCTTCCAGAGCTGAGTTTGGGCCCTACTATGTGCTTAATTTACAGGGTCAGTTCATTCCAAGTGTTAAGTTTTATTGAAAGGAAAGACATTGATGTGAGACTTGCAAAACATGCCACAACAAGACAACCTGTCAGGTTCCAACAGCACAGGCGCTGATCTGTCCGTGTTCTTCCTGGCAGGCATCCCGGGGCTGGAAGCTCTGCACCTCTGGATCTCGATCCCCTTCTGCTCAGTGTTCACCCTGATCCTTCTAGGAAACTGCACCTCCTGTATGTTATGAAGACAGTCCCCTCCCTACACAAGCCCATGTTCTATTTCCTTGCCATGCTGCCCATCATCGATATGACTTTATCCACAACCACAATGCCAAAAATACTGAGCATCTTCTGGTTTAATTCTGGAGAGATCAGCTTTAACGCCTGCCTGGTGTAGATGTTTTTCCTTTACTCGTTCTTCATCATGGAGTCTGCTGTGCTGCTGGCCATGGCCTTCTACAGGTACATGGTCATCTGCAACACCCTGAGATACGCCACCATCCTGACCAATTCAATGATAGGAAAGATCGGGCTGGCGGCTTTTGTTAGAGCTGTTCCGTTAACGGTCCCTCTGCCATTACTCCTCTGGAGGCTGCCCTACTGTGGGTCCCATGTGATCCCCCATTTCTACTGTGAGCACATGGTCTCGGTGAAGCTGGCCTGTGCCGAAAACAGATTTAATAATGTCTATGGGATCACCGGAACTCTCTTCATAGTGGGGCTGGATCTGATATTCATCTCCCTATCGTATGTCAATATCCTAAGGGATGTCTTTAACCTGGCATCCAAGGAAGAGCAGCTCAAAGCCTTGGGCACCTGTGGCTCCCACCTTTGCGCCATCTTCATATTCTACATACCAGTGGTCCTCTCCTCATTAATTCACAGGTTTGGGCACCATGTCGACCCAAATGTAAACATCCTGCTGGCCCTTTTCTACCTCCTCTTTCCTCCCATGATGAACCCCATCGTGTACGGTGTGAAAACCAAACAGATTCGTGACCGGGTGCGTCTCCTGTTCCGAGGGAAGACATTCTAGGCTGACCAGAAGGGTGCTGCTGAGGATCTAGAAGGAGAGGATGCAGGAGAGGTTTTCTGAGTAACTTGGACAGCGTTCTTGAGAGGGCTGTTTGTACGCTGGGATGGGAACTCCACCTCCGACTCGCAATACACCGTCCCCTACACGAGCTTAGTGCTGCTTGTCGGAGGGTGATCTTGGCCATGACCTTGTTCTCACTCTGCCCCATGTCTGTAACGTTGCTAACAAAGATGAGTGTGAAGGCTCCTTGAACCTTCTCTTGCTGTGCTGGAACATCTGGGCTTTATTACTTATATAGCCAGACGCAACCACGGATATGCATACTACAGGAACAAATGCAGTTGTAGTGTCTAAACATTTGAGTCTATCACCAGTTGTTTAACCCCACCACACAGCAGCACAGTGCCCCAGATCGAGCGATGGGGACAAGAAAGTGTGTATCTTCCTCAAAGAGCACTTCAAAATTCCCCAAATCCTCACCAGAGCTATATCAGGCACAAAGTATTCAATGTTCACTTTCTGATACTGACAATAAAGAAATGATGCAGACTATTGTCTGTGTGTGTGTGTGTGTGTGTGTGTCTGTGTGTGTTCATAAAATACTCGGCAAAGGTCTTGCTCTACTTTGCTATCACCGTTGTTCCTGTTACCTGATATATGCCGGATAGCGTATAGATATATATCTATCATAAATATAGAGGAAAGGGTAGCATAAAATCCCTCCTTGGCAGCTGTACTGAATCGCCTTACCTGTAAGGAGTTAAGCAGTTCAGATAACCTAGTTGGAACTTGACAAGAAGGACCAACAAGGAAAGATTATAGTTTCAAATCTGTGGGGAAGGTTTTGTTTTTGCTCTCTCTTTGTTGTTCCTTCTCCGGACTGAGAGAGAAGCCAAGCAGGTAGAACATCTCCTGAAAATATACCTGAAATATGCCATCTATACTCACAGAAATTGTAAGCAGGGCAAGGAAATGTATCAGGTTTCTTTTGTGTTAGCTCGTCAATATTCCTATGCTACAGAAGTAGTTTTATTCCTTTTTTCGTAACTGTGAAGCTGAGCGAGGGGGGAATCCTATGTGTTTAAAATCTTTTTAGTTACTCTGTAAAATTACCTTTCATCCTGATGTTGCAGATGTGATTCTTTTATTTTTTTCCTTATAAAGCAAGTACTTCTTTTAAGAACCTGATTGATTTTCAGTGTCCTGAAGACAAAGGGTCTGGTCTGTAGCCACATTGCTAAGGCAATTGTTGGTATGTTATTCTCAAGCCTCCCCAGGAAAGGGGATGAAGGGACTTAAGGGGATCTTATCGGGGGATAGGGATTCCAAGTGACCCTTCCCTGAATTTTTATGTAAATCACTTGATGGTGGCAGCAATTCCGTCCAAGGACAGGGAAAGGAATTTGTGCCTTGGGAAGTTTTACACTAAACTGGTAGAATATAAGCTTAGGGGGTCTTTCTTGCGGGTCCCCACCTCTGTACCACAGAGTTCAGAGTCGGGGGGGGACCCTAACAATATCACATTCATAATGTGTGTGCATTAAGTACCAATAACATTAACCACAAATACTGTAACAAATGAACGACATAATTTCAAAAAAGAACTAGATAAGTTCATTTTTGATAGGTCCATCAATGATTCTAAGCCAGGATGGGCAGGGATGGTGTCCCTAGCCTCTGTTTGCCAGAAGCTGGGAATGGGTGACTGGGGATGGATCCCTTGATGATTACCTCTTCTGTTCATTCCCTCTGAAGCACCTGGCATTGGCCACTGTTGGAAGCCAGGATACTGGGTTAGATGGATCATTGATCTGACCCAATATAGCCGTTCTTATGTTCCTAAAAGTGATATCGCTGAAACTGGTTCATTCCTGGTCATTCACATATGCAAAGTATCCCATAACACCTTGCATTGCCTTTTCCAATTATTTGGCACAAGCAGATAGAAAACTTGTCAAAATCAAGATACATTCGTTTTCTTTCTGTGTTTTAGTACAAGGCAGGGAAGGACCTTCTCACATCGGTACCTGGAATACTAACATCTAAAAGAAAGCTAAGCAAGGAACAGGACATCAAGGTAGGGAACTGGAACACACTGATGTTTGACGTGTAAAGAAATGTATAACTTGTAAAATCATATAAATAATAGCAGATGAAATTTGTAACAGGGGGAGCGCAGCGTCTGTGTAAGGTGAATGTAGCATCACTGCACAGGACGACTCTTTGGAGACTATTTTTTGTATCAAACCTTGTTCCTCCACCATATTAATAAACCTGCCTGACTTTGGTTATTTGGGATCTAGAGTATATTTCATAACAAAACAATGAACCTAAGTGTGGTCAAACGATACAGTTTGTAAAAAGCTCCAGACAGTTCGAATAAGCACCCATAGAAGGTTTGCTGTAAGGTGCACCAAGTTACTGGGTGGTGCCTGCGGCAGGGCTGCCAGGTGATGACATGGCTGTTGTCAGGTGTCCGGTTTTTGACGAGAATGTGAGTCCCGGGGGATGGGGAATGAGTGATGGGGGTGGGGGGTACGTGTGGGGAGGGGGCTCAGAGGAAGATGTTTTAGTCACATCTTCTTCTTCTTGTGCAAACACTTTTCTCATATTTGCCTTCCGACCAACTGCTTTGAACATTTATAACCTACACTTTCTAATAAACAAATTAGAGCAGAGACCAACAAACTGTAGGGCGCGCTCCCCTAGGGGGATGGAGGAACGTCCGGTGGGGCATGGCAGGGCCTGGGCCAGCCCCCAGAAGGAAGTGCCACCCAGCCTCTTCTTGCCCCCAGCTCTGTTCCGGTCCCACCTCCAACCACCTCCGCAGCTGGAGCTCTGCTCCCACCCCCAGCCTCGACCCCTGGCCACGGCCGCACTCCCAGCCCCAAACCCACCCCCAGCTGCGGCCACAGCCTCAGCCCCCATACACCCCTGCTCATGATGTTCCCCGCACTCCCCCTTATTCCTGTCCATGCTCCCCTCCTCCCCCCCAGCCACAGCTCCACTCCCTGCCCAGCTCAGGTTGAGGGGCATGGACATGGATATATGAGAGTGCGACCCTCAAAGGTTTGGGGAACACTGAATTAGTGACATCTTTCCAATACTCTATGTAAGGCAGAAATCCCCTCAATTCACATTTATAGCTGTGTTTCTCACATAATATAAAGAAAACTAGGATACATGTTTAGAAGCAAAGTAGAAGCTGGAAAACTACATTCTGGGATCTGCGTAGATCACAGACGTTTTATGGCGAGAGAGGTGTCAACACGCGTTACATTGTCATTCAGTCGCTGCTTGAAGTCAGATGTTTCCTAAAGAGTTTATTTAACTGGCTTAAATCTTCATTTCATAAAGAAAGCAAGTAAATGCGCACAAGTGGGGTACAGCCCTGGAGAGGAAAGACAGTAGCATGTATATGAATCCTAGGCAGAGAGCCTGGAAGCAGGCGAACTTAGATTTCAAACGCTCTGATGCACAGAGATACTAGAAGGGTTGAGTTAGGTGGATTGTTTAAATATTTTATGAGTCTTCTCGCTCCCATTTCCTCTGGAAGACTTCACTTTTGATTATTATTTTTTTGTTGGTTTCTCCTTCTAATATAAAATACAAATCATTTTATGACACCGCATTTTACTCTTTATTTCTGGAAACAGAACACAGCTCAGAACTCATATTATTTTAGCCCTATACACCCAGCCCCCCTGAACAGCTCGAGTCACAGCCCCCACCAAACGTACCTCTATAGTGACCCAAGTCTCTCAATTCCCACCTGGGAGTAAAGTCAGGAGGGTGTCATTAGGGGGTATAAATACTCTCAGCCAGACCCAGGTGATCCTCGCCAAGTGGAGAGTCCCGCAGTTTGTGTGTGACTTCAGCATGTGCTGAGAGGGAAGAAGACACAGCCAGGGGTCAGGTGAGCTGGGGCAGTTTATATTAAAGCTAATCAAGGATCTTTCTTAATAGAAGATTTTTTAAACAAATGGAAAGCGTTCGGCCAAATCTGCTGTCAGTCACACTGGTGTAATACTGGAATGATTCTGGATTTACGCCTCTATAAGTGAGAGCAGAGTGAGGTTGGTCATTTAGAAGAGAACTATTTAATTCCATGAAAAAACAAAAACAAAAAACTATGTGAAAAAACCTTAGAATTCAAAAAATCAGGGATATTCGGGTTAACCTCCTTGAATGTATAAGTAAGTGACTATCATGCGGAAATAGAGAGGTGTATGACACTGTTTCTATGTCCAGTGTCCACACTTCAAAAAGGTTGTTGACAGATTGAAAAGGGTTCAGAAAAGACCTACAAGAATGATTTTAGATCTGGAAAACGTGGCTTAAAGCCAGAGACTGAAGAAGCTCCATCTATTTAGTTGATCCGAGAGAGGGTAAAGAGGTGACTTGATCACAGTCTTTAAGTCCATAGCTGGGAAGAGATTTCTGATTGTACGAGGTTCTTTAATCTAGCACACAAAGGCAGAATGAGATCCACTATCCGGGAGCTGAGACTAGAGAAATTTAGGCTAGAAACAACGCGCATATTTGTAGAGCAAGGTGAACTAACGTTTGGAATAACCTATCTGGGAATAAAAACAACGAGGAAAGTGGTGGCACCTTAAAGATTTATCCAGGCATAAGCTTTCGTGGATAAAAAATCCACTGCTTCAGATGCATGGGATAACATGGGTTTTTTACCGATGAAAAAATATGCCCAAATAAATCTGTTAGTCTTTAAGGTACCACCGGACTCCTCATTGTTTTTATGGATATAGACTTGCACGGCTACCCCTCTGATACTTAAATAGGGATGTGGTTGGATCGCCATCACTTGAAGTCTTTAAATCAAGACTTGATCCCATTCTCATTGATACGCTCTAGCTCCAAGAGACGTTATGGGCTAGATGTAGAACTCATGTGGTAAAATTCTGTGGTCTGTGTTATTCAGGAGGTCAGAGTAGATTACCATAATGGTCCCTTCTTGCCTTAAAATCCATATGTCCATGATCATTTCATCACAATTTTTTCTCAGTTAATGAATGAATGATTTTTTCCACAACCTTCGATAAATATGGAATGTAGCATCTTGTAATACTTTTTGCCTTTCTCAAAATAGTCTCTGCATCTCTGCTGATTTGGACCTTTTATACCATAAAATTTCTTCTCCCCAAAGTCTGTTTTAAAATACATGTTACTTTTCTTAAGAGCCTTTGGTGAGGGAACTTGTTTAAGGCTTTCTAAAAGTCCGAGAACACTATATCCAAGTGATAACCCTTGTCCACATGTTTGTTGACCTCCTCAAAGAGTTCTACTAGATTGGGGAGGGATGATTTACCTTTACAAAAACCAGGTTGACTCTTCCCCATCAAATCTTCTCCATCTATATGTCTGGTAATTCTGCTCTTTACTATCCTTTCAACCAATTCACTTGGTTCTGAAGTTAGGCTCACTGGGCTGTAATTGCCAGGATCACTTCTGGAACCTTCTCTAAAAATCGGAATCACATTAGCTATCCTCTAGTCATCTGATAAGAACATAAAACATAAGAACATAAGAAAGGCCGTACTGGGACAGACCAATGGTCCGTCCAGCCCAGTATCCTGTTCACTGACAGTGGCACATGCCAGGTACCCCGGAGTGAGTGGACCTAACAGGTAATGATCAAGTGATCTCTCTCCTGCCATCCCTCACCCCCCTCTGACAAACAGAGGCTGAGGACACCATTCCTTACCCATCTTGGCTAATAGCCATTAATGGACTTCATCTCCATGAATTTATCCAGGTCTCTTTTAAACCCTGTTATAGTCCTAGCCTTCACAGCCTCTTCAGGAAAGGAGTTCCACAGGCTGACTGTGTGCTGTGTGAAGAAGAACTTCCTTTTATTAGTTTTAAACCTGCTGCCCCCTAATTTCATTGGGTGGCCCCTAGCTCTTCTATTATGAGAACAAGTAAATAACTTTTCCTTATTCACTTTCTCCACATCACTCATAATTTTATATACCTCTATCATATCCCCCATTAGTCTCCTCTTTCCAAGCTAAAAAGTCCTAGCTTCTTTAATCTCTCCTCATACGGGAATCGTTCCAGACCCCTAATCATTTTAGTTGACCTTTTCTGAACCTTTTCTAATGCCAGTATATCCTTTTTGAGATGAGGAGACCACATTTGTACGCAGTATTCAAGATGTGGGTGCATTATGGATTTGTATAAGGGCAGTAAGATATTCTCCGTCTTATTCTCGATCCCTTTTTAAATTATTCCTAACATCCTGTTTTCTTTTTTGACTGCCGCTGCACACTGCAAGGACGTGTTCAGAGAACTATCCACGATCTCTCCAAGATCTTTTTCCTGATTAGTTGTATCTAAATTAGCCCCCATCATATTGTATGTATAGTTGGGGTTATTTTTTTCCAATGTGCATTACTTTACATTTATCCACATTAAATTTCATTTGGCAGTTTGTTGCCCAATCATTGAGATTTGTGAGATCTTTTTGAAGTTCTTCATAGTCTGCTTTGGTCTAAACTATCTTGAGCAGCTTATTATCATCTGCAAACTTTGCCACCTCACTGTTTACCCCTTCTTCCAAATCATTTCTGAAAAAGTTGAATAGGATTGGTCCTAGGACTGACCCTTGGGGAACACCACTAGTTACCCCTCTCCATTGTGAAAATTTACCATTTATTCCTACCCTTTGTTCCCTGTCTTTTAACCATTTCTTAATCCATGAAAGGATCTTCCCTCTTATCCCGTGGCCACTTAATTTACGTTAGAGCTTTTGGTGATTGACCTTGTCAAAGACTTTCTGGAAATCTAAGTACACTATGTCTACTGGATCGCCCTTGTCCACATGTTTGTTGACCCCTTCAAAGAACTCTAATAGATTAGTAAGGCATGATTTCCCTTTACATAAACCATGTGGACTTTTGCTCAGCAAATTATGTTCTTCTATATGACTGACAATTTTATTCTTTACTATTATTTCAACTACTTTGCCCGGTACGGATGTTAGACTTACCGGTCTGCAATTGCCGAGATCATCTCTAGAGCCCTTTTTAAATATTGGTGTTACATTAGCTATCTTCCAGTCACTCTCTACAGAAGCCGATTTAAAGGACAGGTTACAAACCCTAGATAATAGTTCCGCAATTTCACATTTGAGTTCTTTCAGAACTCTTGGGTGAATGCCATCTGGTCCCGGTGACTTGTTACAGTTAAGTTTATCAATTAGTTTCAAAACCTCCTCTAGTGACACTTCAATCTGTGACAATTCCTCAGATTTGTCACCTACAAAACACAGCTCAGGTTTGGAAATCTCCCTAACGTCCTCAGCCGTGAAGACCAAAGCAAAGAATTCATTTAGTTTCTCTGCAATGACTTTATCATCTTTAAGTGCTCCTTTTGTTTTTCTATCGTCCATGGGCCCCGCTGGTTGTTTAGCAGGCTTCCTGCTTCGGACGTATTTTCAAAAGAGTTAGTTATTAGCTTTAGAGTTTATGGCTAGCTGTTCTTCAAACTCCATTTTGGCTTTTCTTATTACATTTTTACACTTAAATTTGGCATTCCTTATGCTCTTCTCTACTTACCTCACTAGGATTTGACTTCCGCTTTTTAAAAGAGGCCTTTTTATCTTTCACTGCTTCTTTTACATGGTTGTTAAGCCACGGTGGCTCTTTTTTAGTTCTTTGACTTTGTTTTTTAATTTGGGGTATACATTTATGTTGGGCCCCTATTATGGTGTCTTTGAAAAGTGTTCATGCCGCTTGCAGGATTTTCACTTTAGTCACGTTACCTTTTAATTTCTGCTTAACTAACCCCCTCATATTTGCATAGACATTTTTGATACACAGCCTGATTTAAGTGACAGGTCACAAAGCACAATTAGAAGTTCTGCAATTTAATATTTGAGTTCCTTCAGAATACCTGGGTCAATCCCATCTGGTCCTGGTGACTTATCACTGTTCAATTTATCAGTTTGATAGCTGGGACAGCTCCTCAGATTTGTCACCTAAAAAGAACAGCTCAGCGCTACTCATGCATGTTCCACAATGTACTACGTACATCCAGGCTGAATATCCAGAGTGTGCTGCTGAATGTACCAGGTACATCTTGCTACATGCAGCTTAACATGCTTAGTATTTCTAAGCAGAAAGACTGTGCCGTGTGGCCAGATAAACTAGGTTCTTCACGGTAGAATGCACACTAAAGAATGTGCATCTCCTAGTACCAAGGTACACCAGGTAGGATACTTGTAACCAAGCGAGGTTCATTACTCATGACTTGTAATGACCTTATAAGAACGTTAAATAATTTCACAAAGAAAAATATAAGGGTTTGTATGATTAGTGTTATTGCAACATGACTGATGAACTCAACAAAAGGTCAATCCGCTTCTTTCAGAGCTGAGTTTGGGCCCTACTATGTGCTTAGTTTACAGGATCTGTTCATTCCATGTCTCATGTTTTTTTGAAAGGAAAGTGACTGATGTGAGACTTGCAAAAGATGCCACAACAAGACAACCTGTCAGGTTCCAACAGCACGTTCACTGATCCGTCCGTGTTCTTCCTGGCCGGCATCCCGGGGCTGGAAGATCTGTACCTCTGGATCTCTGTCCCCTTCTTCTCCGTGTTCACCCTGATCCTTCTAGGAAACTGCACCCTCTTGTATGTTATCAAGACAGAGCCCTCCCTACACAAGCCCATGTTCTATTTCCTCGCCATGCTAGCCGTCATCGACCTGGTTTTATCCACAACCACCGTGCCGAAAATACTGAGCATTTTCTGGTTTAATTCCAGGGAGATCAGCTTTAACGCCTGCCTGGTGCAGATGTTTTTCCTTTACTCGTTCTTCACCATAGAGTCTGCTGTGCTGCTGGCCATGGCCTTTGACCGGTACGTGGCCATCTGCAACCCCCTGAGATATGCCACCATCCTGACCAATTCAATGATAGCAAAGATCGGACTGGTGGCTTTCGCTCGGGCTGTTCTTCTAACGGGACCTCTACCCTTCCTCCTCAGCAGGCTGCCCTACTGTGTATCCCATGTCATCCCCCATATCTACTGTGAGTACATGGCCTTGGTGAAGCTGGCCTGTGCCGACACCAGGTTAAATAATGACTATGCGATCACCGTAACTCTCTTCATGGTGGGGCTGGATCTGATATTCATCTCTCTATCATATATCAAGATCCTAAGGGCCGTCTTCAGTCTGGCATCCAAGGAAGAGCAGCTCAAAGCCTTGGGGACCTGTGGCTCCCACTTTTGTGCCATCTTAGCACTCTACACACCAGTGGTCCTTTCCTTAATAATTCACAAGTTTGGATGCCATGTCGCCCCGCACGTTCACATCCTGCTGGCCAATTTCTACATCCTCTTTCCTCCCATGATGAACCCTATCATGTATAGTGTGAAAACCAAACAGATTCGTGACCGGGTGCTTCTCCTGTTCCGAGGGAAAAGCTTCTAGGCTGACCAGGAGGGGGCTGATGAGCGATCACGAAGCAGAGGAGGCAGGAGAGGTTTTCTGAGTAACTTAGACCGCATCCTTGAGGGGGCTTTGTGTACGCTGGGATGGGAACTCCACGTCTGACTCACAGGGAGCAATACACCGTCCACTACACGAACTAAGCGCTGCTGGCCGGAGAGTGATCTTGGCCATGACCTTGTCCTCACTCTGCCCCATGCGTGTATCGCTACTTACAAAGATGAGTGTGAAAGCTTCTTGGAACTTCTCTTGCTGTGCTGGAACATCTGGGCTTTTTCAGGTAGATGTCGATATGAACACCCATCCTGGAGGAAAGACCTGGATTAATCTACATTCACCACTTGCTGTGCGTCCCGACCTCGCCAACAGCCAGCACCTCTGCAGCCCGTCTGTGTGTCTGGAGCTCATCACTGGCGATTGGAAATTTTCTAATCCCTGAAATCAAAACACCCCTGCCCCACGTCTGCCCCTGAGGCCCCGCCCCACCTCTTCCTCTGAGCCCCGTACCCACGCATACCCCTATCGCTCAGTCCCCATGCCCTGGGACTCACCTGCTGCTTGCAGAGCCGAGCTGGGAGGAGCAACAGGGAAAGGGTGGGACCAGCCCGGAAGGGGCCTGACTCGACCTATTTCGGGGGTGGCCAAACCTTTAAATTGTGCCCCCCACTATCAATGTCTGCAGGTTGATAGTGCCCCCTCCCGCCTTGCCCACCACGCCTTCAAGCTGTCGTCCCCTCAGACTGACCAAATGGGAAATCAGACCAGGGGCTGAGCACGGGCTGCGTCGCATCAGTCAGGGGAGGGCACCCCTGCCACTATGGGGAAAGGGCCTCAGGCAGAGGTGGGGAGCCACGGCAGGGTGAGGTCGTGGAGTGCTCAGGGGCCATTTTCCTTTATGTTACCCCACAGGGTGACAGAAATCAGAAGTTGTCCAGGGAAAATGGGCCATAGGATCTCTGCAGTTATATCTATGTGTAGTTATTCAAACTATCTGGAATTATTGATAAACTGTGTCGTTGGAGCACACTTTGGTTCATTAGTCTCAACCAGATCCTCCCTATTTGTCAAAATCAAATCTAGAACAGCCTCTCCTCTAACAGCTGTCTCCACCTTCTGAAATAAAAAATGGTCTCCAATACATTCCTAGAACTTATTCGATAATCTGTGCCCTGCTGTGTTATTTTCCCAACAGATGTCTGGGTAATTGAATTCCCCCATCACCACCAAGTCCTGTGCTTTGGATGATTTTGTTACTTGTTTAAAAAAAGCCTCATCCACCTCTTCTTCCTGGTTAGGTGGTCTGCAGTAGACCCCTACCATGATATCACCCTTGTTTTTTACCCCTTTTATCCTTACCCAGAGACTTTCAGCAAGTGTGTCTCCCATTTCCATCTCAGCCTCGGTCCAAGTGTATACTTTTTTAATATATAAGGCAACAACTCCTCCCTTTTTCCTAGCCAGTCCTTCCTGAACAAGCTGTACCCTTCTATAACAATATTCCAGTCATGCATATTATCCCTCCAAGTCTCTGTGATGCCAACTATGTGATAGTTGTGTTTATTTACTAGCATTTCAAGTTCTTCCGCTTATTCCCCATACTTCTCGCCATTAGAATACAGACAGCTAAGATACTGATTGGCTCCCCCGCACCCCACCCCGTTCTGTCTTGTATCTCCTTTAACCATGCTATAACAGCCTATGCTCCCCCAAATTCTAAACCTTTTTCCAGATCTCCATATTCTTGACTTACCTGTGGGCTTTGGTCACCTGCCCCCTTCGAATCTAGTTTAACGCTCTCCTCACTAGGTTAGTCATCATCAAGTGATCCATCTCCTGTCGCCCATTCCTAGCTTCTAACAAACAGAGGCGAGGGACACCATCCCTGCCCATCCTGGCTAATAAGATGGACCTATCCTCCATGAACTTATCTAGTTCTTTTTTTTAACTTATCTAGTTATTTTGTTATGATATTTGTGGTTAATTTATTGGTAATTGATGCATACTACTAGTATATATATGGTGCAGATAATACATATTATAAAGGTGATATAGATCTATATGCTAACCAGCATATATTAGGCAACAGGAACAAAGGTGATAACAAAGTAGAGCAAGACTTTTTCCCAACTATTTTATTGACCCGCCCTGCACAAACACACACACACACACACACACTCACACACACACACACACACACACAGACAACACTCTGTTTCATTTATTTATTGTCAGTATCGGAAAGTGAACTTTAAATACTTTGTGCCAGAGATCACGCTGGTGATCACTTATTCTGGTACCTAAATGGCCCCTGGTGTGTTGCTACATCTCAGAGCAGACTGAACTTCAGGGGCAGATACAACATTTGTTCCTCCAGCATGCACGTCCGTGGCTGTGGCTGGATGTGCCAGTAATAAAGGCCAGATGTTCCAGCAAAGCAAGAGAATGTGCAAGGAGCCTTCACACTCCTCTTCATGCTCCCCACAAGGGGCTGAGTGAGGACAAGGTCACGGCCAAGATCACCTACCAGCCAACAGCGCTAAGCTCATGCAGGGGACGGTGTATTGCTCCCTGTGAGTCAGAGGTGGAGTTCCTATCCCAGCGTACACACAGCCCCCACAAGCATGCTGCCTAAATTACTCAGAAAATCTTTCCTGCCTCCTCTGCTTCCTAATCTCTCAGCAGCCCCCTCCTGGTCAGCCTAGAAGCTCTTCCCTCGGAACAGGAGAATCACCCGGTCACGAATCTGTTTGGTTTTCACACCGTACATGATGGGGTTCATCATGGGAAGAAAAAGGAGCCAGAAATTGGCCATCAGAATATGTGTGTGCTGGGTAACTGGGAGGCCGAATCTGTGTATTGTTGAGGAGAGAAGCACTGGGGTGTAGACGGCTAAGATGGCACAAAGGTGGGAAACACTGGTGCCAAAGGCCTTGAAATAAACACAGAAACTGAATATACACAGAGACTGCAGGGCGGGGGTATATCATGGGTAGGCTGCGGTGAGCGCACCTTGGGTAGGTGACCTGGAGGAAAAAGAGGCCAATTCTGCAGGGGATCATCCAGGTGGGTGCTGACCTCTTTGTTTCAGGTGGTTTGCTCTGCCAGCCGGTAAAAATCAGAACAACAGTAGAACCAGGAAGCCCAGACCTCTCTGAATTGACAGTCCCATATGAATTCCCAGACATATTCGGAGACACAGGATTTTGCCTGGACGTGGTGAAATACAAAACCCAGGTTACATGCATTGATTGAGGCCCAGTGATTTCCTTAGGGTTCTGGCTGAGGTACATGCTTCGGAATTCATAAATCCAGAGAAGAGGGGAAGTGGGGAATGCACTAAATTAGCCAGGAGCCTCTCAGAAGAGTGTCTCCAATCCACTCACTGGGCCCTGAGAACAATTCAGAGCAGTGTTTTATTGTTCTGATGTTACCGTCTGTCACGGCGTCACCGGGCGATGCTATGGAACTACTCCATACAAAGCCAGTCAGGACTCTGGTGGAGCCTCCCCTCTCTGAGCAGACTGTCTCCAGGGCAAGAAGCTTACACAGCTTCGACCTTCCTGGGGCTGACCTCGGAGCATTCAGCATCCCCCTCCACACCGTGCACTTCTCACAGTGAGTCCACACAGGTGGGGCTCCTGGAGAAGCCAGTGGGCCCTTCACCCCAACTCCGCAGTCAGACGTGCCTCTCAGCCAGCCAGTGAAACAGAAGGTTTATTAGACGACAGGAATACGGTCTAAAACAGAGCTTGTAGGTACAGAGAACAGGGCCACTCAGTCATGTCCATCTTGGGGAGCAGGGAGGCCAGAGGTCCCTCTGGCCCTCCCTCCATTTCTCCAGCTAGCTCCCAACTGAAACTCTCCAGCCCCTCCTTTGCCTTTGTCTCTTTCCCGGGCCAAGAGGTCACCTGATCCCTTTGTTCTCCAACACCTTCAGCTGGCACCTTTGCAGAGGAGGGGCCCAGGCCATCAGTTGCCAGGAGACAGGGTGTCGGCCCTTCTTTGTGCCCCTCTCGGGCTCTGTAACAATCACACACCCTTATCCCCCCACCTAGATACTGGCCCAGGCCATCAGTTGCCAGGAGACAGGGTGTCGGCCATTCTCTGTGACTCTCTCGGGCTCTGCAACAATCACACACCCTTATCCCCCCACCTAGACACTTAAGAAATGCGTAGGAGAAACTGAGGCACCCACACAGTATTCAGAGAAAACAGAAAGAACATTCCCACTTTGTCACACCGTCCATAAAAAACCCTGGTCGGGTCTGAAATCTCTTCTTTTGTTTAGAGTCTAGAGAAGCAAAGCCTGGGAGGGTAACTCGTCATAACTGTTTCAGTACCAATTCAAGGAGGTGACTCCCCCACTATTTTTAGTCATACGTGGTTCTTCTTGTACAAACACTTTTCTCAAATTTGCCTTCTGACCAACTGGTTTGTACATTTATAACCTACAGGTTCTAATCACCACATTTACAATTAGAGCAGAGATCCCCAAACCGTGGGGCGCGCTCCCCTAGGGGGGCATGGAGGAACGTCCGGGGGGGCATGGTGCAGCCCATGCCAGCCCCCCCAGGGGGGTGGGGATGTAGGGCCACCCAGCCTATTCTCACCCCCAACTCTTCTCCGGTCCCACCCCCAGCCGTGTCCCTGGCTCCTGCCCCTGTGCCTGGCCCTGTCCCTAGCTTGGCACCCATCTGACATCTCAGCTGCTGCCCCCATCAAGGCCTGGTGGCTGCTCCACTCCTGGCCCTGCGCCAGCCCCAAGCCTCGGCCGCTGGCCGTGGCTCCATTCACGGCCCGGTGGCAAGGCCTGGTGCGGAGCTGGCCCCCACCACAGTCCAACTGCAGCTCCACTCCCTCCCCCAGATTCGTTAGCAGGCCACGGCCTCAGCCCCCATAGCCCTGTCCCCCACCCCCGAGCGACAGCCCCGTTCCTAGCCCAGCTCTGGGGGATGGGCATGAGGCTGAGGACAGGAATCAGCAGGAGGGCGCAACCCTCAAAATGTGGGGAACATTGATTTAGTGACATTTCAAATATTCTGTGTAAGGCAGAAATCACCTGAATTCACATTTATAGCTGTCTTTCAGACACAACATAAAAAAAACTCTTATACATGTTTAGAAGGAAAGTAGACGCTGGAAAACTATTGTAACCCCTTTGGGGTTTAGAGAGCATGGCCCCTTTCAATCTTTTTCCTAATGGGGGAGGGGCAGCAGTGAGAAAAAGGAGGGAAACTCCAGGGGGTGGGGCTGGAGCTGGGGAGAGAGAAGGGAGACTGGCAGTCTGCAGGCCCGCAGGGGAGAAGGGGAGAGAACCTGCCTGAATCCCAAGAAGGACAGGCCGGCTGATCGGGGACACCCCAGGACAGAAGCCAGGAGGAGCACTGTGCCGGGGCGGCATTGCCCGAGAAGGACAGGCTGGAGCTGGACCCAGGATCTGTGTCACTGCTGCCCAGAGCTGCATGGGGCTGGGAGCACTGGGGCTGGTGACTCTGCACTGGGAGCAAGGAGGGAGGCTGTTAGCTAGTTAAGTGGGGAGGGGGTCGCTCTGTGGGGCTTTGCAGAGAGCGGCAGAAGAGGGCACTGGAGGGGTTTGCTGGGGAAAGTTCAGTGGCGCCGAAGATTGACCAGGAGCACCCAAGACTCACCCCTGGACGGGAACTTTGCTCAGGACTCCTGCACTCTGTGTGCAGACACATTGCTCAGCGTCTGCCCTTTCGGCCTGTGCTACCACTGGGCCTGTGGGGCCTTGCTTTGGATGCAACCCTGTTTTACTGCTCCCCCTAGATCTCCCCTTGTTGTTTTTCTTCTCCCATCCCTCTGTAAATAAATATTTCCCTTTCTTCTATCCATTGTACTTTTCCTGTGGGGGGGTGTGTTCACTCTGGGGGGTTTGGAATAGGTGCCCCTGGGGTGGAAGGGACTTTCCCTGCTGCATTCCTGCGCACGCTTTCTCTTGGCCAGAGCTGTCTGCAGAGCAGACTCCATGTTGGCCACGAGGGCGCTGAAGTTACACGACATTCCGGGATCTGTGTAAACAGATGGGATGATCATAGACGTTTTATAGCGAAAGAGGTGTCGTCTTAGCAACACGTGTTGGATGGGCATTCAGTCACTGCTTGAATTCAGAGGTTTCCTAAAGACTTTATTGAACTAGCTTAAATCTTCATTTCATAAAGCAAGCAAGTGAAAGTGCTCACGTGGGGTATAGCCCTGGAGAGGAAAGACAGAAGCATTTATATGAATCCTAGGCAGAGAGCCTGGAAGCAAGCGAACTTAAATTTCAAATGCTCAGATGCACAGAGTTAGTAGAAGAGACACTAGATACTTCCGTTAGGTGGCTTGTTTAAATCTTTTATGAGTCTCCTCTCTCCCGCTTCGTCTGGAAAACTTTTCTTTTGATTTTGTCTTGTTGGTTTTTCCCTCCAATGTAAAATAAAAATTATTTGACGACACCGCATTTTACTCTTCATTTCTGGAAACAGAACACCGCTCAGAACTCATATTATTTTAGCCCTGTACACCCGCCCCCCCGAACAGCTCGAGTCACAGCCCCCCCCCAACAAAACGTACCTCTATAGTGACCACCCCCAAACTCCCAAGCGTGGCTCCATTGTCCTGGCTGAAGCTGCCCCCCAAATATTGAAGTCAAACTATGCCTATGAGGGCGGGGGGGGGGGGGGGGGGGGGGGCTTCTTCCAAGCCAAAGAGGAAGTGGTAGCAGCTGCAATTGTGTAGTGTTGCTGCTTATGTTCCACCCCAGAGCTGGCTGCATGTCTGCAATGGGTGAGTGGGTCTGTCTAGAATGAAGTTCGGGGAGGTGTTCTGGATAAAAGAGGCCGTGTACATGTGAGATGTCATTATCCATCTCTTTCCCAAACCAGTGTCCGGTTGTCTTCTTATTCAAGTCCGAGCAGAGCCCCAACACACAGGGCGGAGTCCTGCACATTGTGTGTGCACTTTTGAAGCTGCCCAATTTAGGTGTGTAAATTCCCTGGGACACACGTCGGTTGGGGGAATTTGCACACGTTTTGTGGCCGCGTGCAATATGGCCTACGTTGCATGCATTCTGCAGAGGGTTTGGCCCGCACTTTTCATGTAAATGTCAATATGAACAGCCACCCAGGAGAAAAGTCCTGGGTTAATCTACATTCACCACTAGCTAGGACTCCCTAGGCTCCAAACCAAATGTGTCACTATAATGAGCCAAGCCTCTCAACTCCCACCTGGGGAGTAAAGTCAGCAGGGTGTCGTTAGGAGATATAAATACTCTCACTCAGACGATTCCCCGGCCGAGTGGAGAGTCCTGCAGTTTGTGTGTGACTTCAGCATGTGCTGAGAGGGGAGAAGCCACAGCCAGGGGTCAGGTGAGCTGGGGCAGTTTCTATTAAAGATAATCAAGGATCTTTCTAAATATGGGATTTTTAAAGCAAATGGAAAGCTTTGGGCCAATTCAGCTGTCAGTCACACTGGTGTAAAACTGGACTGATTCTGGATTTACACCTGTATAAGTGAGAGCAGAATGAGCAGAGAGCAGAGTTGGTCATTTAGAAGAGAACTATTTAATTCCATCAAAAAACAAAAAAAATTATGCGTAGAAACCACTGAGTATTCAAAAAACCAGGAATGTTCGGGTTACACACACAGAGCCATAGTTCTCTCCCCTTGTACAATTGTATTGTGGGAGACTCTTTACTGTGTATCTGTGTTATCATGGGAGATTTCAGTCTGAGGGACATATGTTTAATCAGAGAGACAAGTAATGATCAGGACAGGCCAGTCCTATAAAACGATCTCAATCACTTGCTAACCTGGGCTCACTTGAACAACGTGCAGTTGATTACAAATAAATGTGAGGTCCTGCATCCAAGGAACCAAGACCGTAGATCACACGTACAGGGTGGGGGAGCTATGTTTTAGAAAGCACTGGCTCAAAAAAGAACTCGGAGTCATGATGTGTAACCAACTGTACATGAGGTCCCAGTGCAGTCTGGTAATGGAGAGAGCAAATGCCCTCCTTGAACGTTTAAGCAGGGGAATATGGAGCGGAAATAGAGAGGTGTAGGGCTTCGAGAGAACAAGACTGGACGCTGTTTCTAAGTCCAGTGTCCACACTTCAAAAAGGTTGTTGACAAATTGAAAAGGGTTCCAAAAAGAGCTACAAGAATGATTTCAGCTCTGGAAAACGTGGCTTATAGCCAGAGACTGAAGAAGCTCCATTTATTTAGTTGATCCTAGAGAGGGTTAAGAGGTGATTTGATCAGTCTTTAAGTCCATAGCTGGGAAGAGATTTCGGACTGTAGAAGGTTCGTTAATCTAGCAGACAAAGGCAGAATGAGATCAGATGGCTGGGAGCTCAGCCTAGGCGTGCACACGCTATGTGCTGCTGGTGCACGTGCACACCCTAATGCTGGGGAGGGGGCGGGGCTGCGTGCTCCTGTGCAGGGCAGTGTCTGGCTCCACGCTGAGTCAAACGCTGCTGGAACCGCATGGTTGGGGGTGCGGAGGGTGGAATGGGAGGCGGAGGCAGTCAGGAGGGGACAGGGAGCAATCCCATGCTCCACGGTTTGGGGGCGGGGGGGGGGCTCTCACCATGGGAGCAGCGCCCCCGTCCCAGTCATCCCTGTAGCAGAGGCAGGGCTGCTCCACACGCTGCCTCCTCCCCCCTCCCAGGGCTGACTTATGGGAGCTGTGGGGGGGCCGTGCCTGAGATGCCTGACCGTGCCTCCCCAGCAGGGAGGGGGAGGGAGCTGCAGACACGGAGAGAGAAGCAGGAATCTCTGTCAGGATCACACAGCAAGTGTGACAAATCGGGATGGGGGTGGGGGGTAATAGGAGCCAATTTAAGAAAAAGACCCCAAAATCGGGACTTGTCCCAATAAAATCGGCACATCTGGTCACCCTAGAGGGGGCAGACAAACAGATGGAGCTGGGGGCAGGAGAAAGGAGCAGTGATGTGCACCTGGGGGCTGGCATAAAATACACAGTACAGAGAGGGCTTCCAGGGGGGAGGGGTATAGCAACACTCCCTTACACCACAGACCAGACCCAGGCTGCAGCTGGCTCTGTCCATCACACCCCCCCCCCCCACAGAGACTCACACAACCCTCTGCCCCACCGAAGATTCCCACCAGCCCCTGTGCCCCATCATCCCTCTCCAGAGAGCCCCCCCCTTTGTGTCTCCAGAGACAGCTCCCCTCCTCTCACCTCCCCTGCTCTCAAGCTCCCTACAATCTTCCCCTTTGCCTCCCCCCCCGCCCCACCCAGCTCATTGGCCAGGAGGCTCCCAGACTGTTGGCCACCAAGGCCAATGGGAGCTGCACCTGAGGCAGGGGCCTGCTTGCAGGTGCAGACCTGCCCGGCTGTGCCAGTGCCTCCCCAGCACGGGGAGGGGGCCCCACAGGTGAGCAAACCCCGCTCATCCTCACCACAGCAATTCTCTGGGTATTTAATGTCACTGAGGCAAGTAATTTAATCTACTCTCCCTTTCCAGACAGTTTGTGGCTTTTCCTGTAACAAAACGTACAATTTCTTTGCAAAGAAGTCCAGTTATAGGTTTCACTTGAGGAGTATATTTTCTGATTGTTCATAAGCTTATTTATGTTAACTCAATAAATGTTTGCCTTTAAAAAATAAATAAATAAATAACTAGATACAATTCCCGGGGTGCACACCCTAATGAAATGTGCTGCGCACGCCTATGGCAACTGAGAGTAGGTAAATTGAGACTAGAAAGAAGGTGGATTCAAAGAGCAAGGCGAACTAAGATTTGGAACAACTTAGCTGGGGATGTGGTTGGATCGCCAACACGTGAAGTCTTTAAATCAAGACTTGACACCTTTCTCAGCAATACGCTCTAGTTTCAAGGGCTAGATGCAGAACTCATGCGATGAAATTCTGGGCCCTTTGTTTTTCAGGAGCTCAGAGCAGGTGATCAGAATGGTCCCTTCTTACCTTAAAATCTACGACTCCATATTTTTTTCTCAGTTAATGAAATAATTAATACTTTTGTCTACACCCTTCAATCAATAGGGCCTGTAGCAGCGTGTAATATTTTTTCCCTTTGTGAAAATAGTCGCTGCATCTCTGTTCATTGGGACTTTTTATATCATAACATTTCTTCTCTCCAGAGTCTGTTCTGAATAATTATGACTTTTTTAAAGAGCCTTTGGTGAGGGACCTTGTCAAAGGCTTTCTGAAAGTCTATTTACACTATAGTCACTGAATCACCCTTGTCCACATGTTTTTTGACCTTCTCAAAGAATTCTGCTAGATTGGTGAGGGATGATTTGCCTTTACAAACGCCGGGTTGACTCTTTCCCATCAAATCTTCTTCATCTATAAGTCTGGTAATTCTGTTCTTTCCTCTCATTTTAACTGATTCAGCTGGTTCTGAAGTTAGGCTCACTGGGCTGTAATTGATAGGATGACCTCTGGAACCTTCTTTAAAAATCAACATCACATTTGCTATCTGCCAGGCATCTCTTACAGAAGCTAATTTAAGTGATAGGTCATATACCATAGTTAGAAGTTCTGCAGTTTGACATTTGAGTTCTTTCAGAATTCCTGGATCAATCCCATCTGCTCCTGGTGACTTATTACTGTTTAATTGATCAGTTTGTCCCCAAACCTCCTCTATTGATACCTGGGACAGTTCCTCAGATTTGTCACCCGAACAGCTCAGTTATCCCGGAAGTCGGTGGGGAGTTCTCCCCTTGACTTCAGTAGGAGCGGGATCAGACTCATAGGCTCTTTGAGTATGTCTACACAGCTCAGGTCGACAGATGCAGGCTCATGCTTCTCGGGGTACTGCCCTAAGAATAGCTTTGTAGATGTTGATGCTCGGGCTCTGAAGCTGGTATTTCTAGGCTGAACGCATGTGCCGGGCAGCCAAATATAATAGGTACTTCAGGGCAAAATGCACACTAAACAATGTACATATCCCAGTACACCGGATAGGATACTTGTAACCGAGTGGGGTTCATTATTCGTGAATTGTAATGACATTAGAAGAACTTTAAATGATTTTGCACAGAAAAATATAAGGGTTTGTATGATTATTGTTATTGCAACATGACTGATGAACTCCACAAGAGGTCAATCTGCCTCTTCCAGACCTGAGATTGGCCCCTCGTATGTATTTAATTTCCAGGGTCTGTTCATTCCATGTGTTATGTTTTATTTAAAGGAATGACATTGATGTGAGACTTGCAAAAGATGTCACAAGCAGACAACCTGTCCGGTTCCAACGGCACAGTGCCTGATCCATCCGTGTTCTTCCTGACGGGCATCCCGGGGCTGGAAGCTCTGCACATCTGGATCTCCATCCCCTTCTGCTCAGTGTTCAGCGTGGCCCTTCTAGGAAACTGCACCCTCTTGTATGTTATCAAGACAGAGCCCTCCCTACAAAAGCCCATGTTCTATTTCCTCGCCATGCTGTCCGTCATTGACCTGGTTTTATCCACAACCACCATGCCAAAAACACTGAGCATTTTCTGGTTTAATTCCAGGGAGATCAGCTTTAACGGCTGCCTGGTGCAAATGTTTTTCCTTCATTCGTTCTCTATCATGCAGTCTGCTGTGCTGTTGGCCATGGCCTTCGACAGGTATGTGGCCATCTGTAACCCCCTGAGGTATGCCATCATCCTGAGCAATTCAGTAATAGCAAAGATCGGGCTGGCAGCTCTGGCCCGGGCTATTGTGTTAGTGATCCCCCTGCCCTTACTCCTCCGGAGGCTGCCTTACTGCAGGTCCCACGTCATCTCCCATTGCTACTGTGAGCACATGGCCGTGCTCAATCTGGCCTGTGCCAACACCAGGTTCAATAACATCTATGGGATCGTTGGAGCTCTCTTCATCGTGGGGCTGGATCTGATGTTCATCTCCCTATCCTATGTCAATATCCTGAGGGCTGTCTTAAGCCTGGCATCCAAGGAAGAGCAGCTCAAGGCTTTGGGAACCTGTGTTTCCCACCTTTGTGCCATCCTAGTGGTCTACACACCAGTTGTTCTCTCCTCAATACTTCACAGGTTTGGCCACCAAGTTGCCCCGCACGTACTCATCCTTATGGCCAATTTCTACCTCCTCTTTCCTCCCATGATGAACCCCATCGTGTACGGTGTGAAAACCAAACAGATTCGTGACCGGGTGCTTCTCCTGTTCCGAGGGAAGAGCTTCTAGGCTGACCAGGAGGGGGCTGCTGAGCGATCAGGAAGCAGAGGATGCAGCAGATGTTTTCTGAGTAATTTAGACAGCATTCCTGTGGTGGCTTTGTGCACGCTGGGATGGGAACTCCACCTCCGACTCACAGGGAGCAATACACCGTCCCCTGCACGAGCTAAGTGCTGCTGGCCGGAAGGTGATCTTGGCCATGACCTTGTCGTCACTCAGCCCCAGGTGTGTAGCACTAGAACAAAGATGAGCGTCAAGGCTCCTTGCACCTTCTCTTGCTGTGCTGGAACATCTGACACAACCACAGCCACGTACGTGCTGTCGACTCCCCTCGCTCCAAAAATCCACAAATGGGAACACTTATGCCCTGCATATAGTGAGCAGGACGATATTGCTGAATATCTGATTTCCTGTGAAAGGCTGTTTGTACTACATGATATCCCTGATGATAAGAGAGTTCCAACCCTGATTGCGAAATTAACTGGTAGAGCTCAAAATGTGTTCAATGGAATGCCTATTGAAGATGCATTAGACTATTGTACATTTAAAGATACAGTTTTGCGAAGTTTTTAGATTACCCCCAAGACATATAGAATTAAATTTAGGAATCTTAAAAGTGATATTGGGATGAGTAATGGAGAATATGTAAACAAAATGAAAGATGTATTGGGGAAATGGGTGAGGGGTAAAGAGGTGGCAAGTGTTGAAGGAATGCTTGATCTTGTTGCTCAAGAGTATTTCTTGAGCATATGTAAGGCCTAAATAGAGCAGTGTTTATGGGACAAAAATGTAAAGACCGTGGAGGAGGTGACTTTTTTAGTTGATGCCTTTGAACAGACTCAGGTGTCTATTGAGGGTAGGCCACAGAAAGAGGGGTTTAAAGCTGGTGGGAAGGGGAGATGACATTTGATCCCTAGCAAGATGGAGGGTGGCTGGGAGGCTGGGTACTCACCTCCCCAGAACCATTCCTCTAACCCGCATCCCAAATCTCCCGTAAAAGCAGAAGAGTCCAAAAGGTGCTCTCAATGTAATTCCACTGATCACCTGAGGAATAAATGCCCTGTGCTAGGAGGAAGCAAGCAACCAATAGCTCATGTTAGTTCTGCTGTCCTCAACACAAAGACTCCCCAAGCAAATGAAACCTATCGTGTTGGTTTTGTGAGGTTCACCTCTGCAGAGCCAGATATGGAGCATGTTAAGGTTGTCCAAATTAATGGCAGGGAATGCTTGGGGCAGAGGGATACAGGGGCTCAGATCTCTCTGGTTAAGCACAGTGTGGTCCGAAAGGCCACTATGTTACCTGCCCAAAGTCAGAGATTGTGGGGGTGGACGAAAGCAGATTCCTTGTACCTCTAGCTAAAATCCATGTGATTTGGAAAGTGTTTGGACTGTGGGGGTAATGGGACACCTCCTAGTCGACCTGCTCCTTGGTAATGATTTTTTTCCGTGTAGCTCAGGTTAAAGTATTTGCCTGCAGCAGGAGGGAGTTTTATGCTGGGACCCTGAGGGCAAGGGTCAGGTGTCAGGAACTGCTGAGAGAATGGGAGAGAGTCTCCTTGATTCTCCTCCAGCAGGGAGAAGCCACCTGCTTCCAGGTGGGAGGGTAGTTGAGACCAACTCCCACACTGCAGCTGGAGGCAACACCGCATCAGGAAGGGATGGGGGCGTAATGCTGTCCAGGTTGGGAGCTGCCAGTAGGTTGCAGGTGAACTAGACATAGACCCCTCCCTAGGGAGCACAAATAAATGTGTCTTAGGAGGGGGCCCAGAGGAGGAAACTGAGGAAGGAATAATGGGGGTACAGGAATGTCTCCTCACTGGTCATTTGGGAGAGGATGCCCAGGACAGAATGGCTGTGTCAGCATCTGGGCAGCCAGGCACTCAACCCATGACCCAGGTTTGGAGAGGGAACTGTGTGACCGACTTCCTGGAGGGGAGCAGTCACACAGCTGACTTCTCAGACACAGAGAAAGGGGTGATGGTGGGTACCCCAAATCCAGGCACCGTTTTTTCAGGCTGCGATTTCTGATAAGTTTTTGGAACGTAACTGTGTCTCTTTACAGCAAGATGCAACTCCAATGCCTGTGACAGTGGAGGAGTTGAGACCAGGAAATTGCCAGGTGGCCGTTTGTGAGAACACAAATGACTGAACTGACAGAGAAGTCGGTGTTTTCCCCCAGGCTGGTGAGACACAGAGAGCAGTTATGGGGAAACTGCTGGGAAAAGGTGAATCTGATCGATGGGTAAACACACCTAGCCCAGAGAGCACAGAGCACAGCCCTTTATGGACAGAGAAGGACTCAGTGCTGGGAGGGAGACCCAAATAGGGAGCTGGATTTTTTGCATATGTACAGTCCTGGGATTGGGAGACAGCTCCCCAAAGGACCAGCCAAAATGTAGGATCTCCCTAAACTCCTATCTTGCCAGACCCGGAGGTACCAAAATCCACAAAATATAATTAAAACAAAAACCCAGTCAGAGGGGAACACTGGAGGCAAAGAAAAGCCAGTAACTGATTACATGGGAGAGAGTCAAAGAACACCATGGGTAATGAATGAACCAACCTCAAACCAGACTGTCTGAACAGAGGGCGTGGTATCTTAAAGATACTTGTAAACACCCATCTGTGATAAAAATGTTGGCATTACTGTTAAGACTTGGGATAAGAATTTTGGCACTGATGTTAAAACTTATGATAACGCTAGTTCTCAGTTAGTACCTGTAAACAGATTTAAAGCTTGTCACAGCAGAGAGACCATAAAAAACCTGGTTTGCTGTGTGTGAATGGGGAAACCAAGGCACACCGCCTCATGGCCTTGATGGCTGGATGCCAAGAGAACTATAAAACAAACTCCAAACTTCTGCACTGGAACCTGATCCTGCAGGAGTTTGACATGGAAATTATACACATAAAGGGAAGGGAAAACGTGGTAGCAGACGCCCTATCCAGGAAAGAGAATGCTGGGCACACTGCCTTTGAGCTAGTCAGTGACTCACCCTCTTACACCAATGCCAGGTGCTTCAGAGGGAATGCATCAGTCAGCCGGGTGCGATAGTTACCTGGACTTTCTCTCTGTCGCTGTTTACAGCAATGTATGGCTGTCCAGTTGGTTTTAGGAGTCCAGACCTGTAGCGGGGTGGAACCCCGCTCCTGCCCGGAGGGGCTGGAAATAGCCCTGGGAGAGGGCTGATTGGCAAGGAAGCCACAGGTGTGGCTTGTTAATCAGGGCCCAGCTGGCCCTTATAAGAGGGCAGTGGGCCAGAAACAGACACTCTCTCTCTGCCTTTAGGGAGAGAAGGGCCTGGCTGGAGGACCTAAGCAGGGTACCTGGAGTGGAGCAGGGCTGGGGAAGGGCCAAGGGAGCTGGGGAGCTCTGGCCTAGGAAACCCAGGCTGCAGGCCTGGTAAGGCCCGACCGGGTACTGGGGTTGCAGGGGGCAACCCACGGGTAGGCTGAGGCAGCAGGTCCAAACCTCCTTTGCCTGTGATGAGTGGCTTATACTGCAGTCTGCCCCAGGGCGCGGGGGCTAGCTGGTGACTGGCAGTAGCCTACGACTGAGGTGAGGTGGGGATAGTGGGTTGGGGGCTCCCCTGGGGAGGGGAGACCCAGATCTAAGGGTACTGCCAGGGGGCAGCACCCCAGTTAAAGGGGCACCGGGTCCTGGGAGGGACACGGGGCCAGCGTGGACAGGCGGATCACTGGCCTGCAGAGGGCGCTCCAGAGGCTGGTGAGCTAATTCCCTGGAGAAACCAGCAGGAGGCGCCGCGGGGGTGAGTCCGACCCTGCTACAAGACCCGAGGGGTAGCCTCATGTAGGTTTTTAGCTCGGTCTTTACACTTTTTCCAGTATTCAGTGTCAGGTCCGGTGTCTGGTAAGGTAGAATGGCGCTCACTGATGGGCCAATTGGCTGCTGTGAGCCATTTTTCATGCTCGCTAGGGGTTACAAGTAGCTCGCACAGCTGAAGGAGGTCTGCCTCAGAGGGTTCATAGGTGTCACACACTAACAAAAATTCCTCTGCAAATGTGGTAGGATTTTCCAGGGGCTTTGGAAAGCCTGTTACAATTGAATGGAGCTCTGTACGAGTCCAGGGTTTATAGCTCCAAGTGGGACCCTCTTGTTGGCCCCCAGTATGCAGGATTCGGAGGGGAGCCTGGATAGGTTTAGAGCCAGAGCGTAAGCGTTGGGCCCAGTCAGTGTCCAGGCTATCTTCGTATGTATGGGGAAAAACAGAGGAGTCAGGCAGACTGGAGGGTTTTGGGGGAATGGGGGGTTTTTCTTTACGGGTCTGAGTGGTACCGGAGGAATGGGCCTGGGCGGTATTGGACGATCCGGACTGGTCTGAACTGGAGACCCCTGGGAGTTGTTGTGACCGCCTATTGATCCGATGCAAGGATGCCAGGCCAATTAATGCATCTTCCTCATCGTCATCCCCAGAATTTAACAAGGGGTTTTCTTCATCCTTTCCCACAATGAGATGGGAATATAAAGGGAGTTGGGATCGATCCTGGTCTTCTCAGAGAACGGGGTAAAGGGGAGCGCTCGGACGGGTGGCGGGAGAGGAGGCTTCTAATAAAGCTTTTAACTTATCATTTGAATCTTTGAGAGAGGCAAGTTTTGATTCTGTCCACTTATGATTTGCCTCTTCCCACCACTGCATGAAACAATCAGCCTCTCCTTTTGCCAATTAAGTTTTAGATTGGCCGAGTTTGTCTTTTAAGACGTCTACTCGGTCTTTGTCCCAAGATACTAACAGTGGCCACTGAATTTTGGGATTCTCCTGAGTTAGCCTAGACCATTTTTCCAGAAATTTACAGGAGTCCGGACTCTTCCTAAAATACATAAAATGAGCCGGCGTTCCTTTAGGGAACTGTCCCACTTAGACGTCTGGTTACCCATACAGGAGGACTTTACACACCAATCAAAACCAGAAGGAAAATCAGGTTCGTCACAGCGATGCTCGGTGCAACACACAAAAGGAGCCCACAGGCTACTGCCTCAATCGCCATTGCTTTCACACAAAGGGTTTTACCCAAGGTGCGGTGTGGCTGCGATTGTGCAGATTTCACTCACCCAGACCATGGGGACAGGAACCCTTTGGTTGGCCGATCCCCAGACGGAGACGGCACCCAGACTCAAACACTCCACAGGGAGGACGGATAGATACAGAGACAAGACAGTCCTCAGTCCGGACAAAACACAGAAATAATTACCTGACCAGATTCCTGATGTCAGATCCCGGGATCCCTACCAGAACAGAGTGGGAACCAACAGGTTCGATGGCGTAGACTTCACTGTGGTCGTGCACCCTTCCGTTCTGGCGGAGGACCGCTCGGGCCAAATGCCCAGATGCCGGCTGCCACGGCCGTCCTAAGAACGGTCAGGAATCACACGGCCCCAATGAAGACGGTTGCCATCTCAGTGGGACCTCCAAATTGTCAAAGTCAGATTCAAGACTCACAAAATTTGTCAGACCACTCTGTTTATTAGCAAAGCGCTTTGCCAATGCACCCAGATATGTGAGTCCCAAGCAAAGGCACAAGCTATCTTATATATACAGATAAGAGGAAACAAGCTTAACTTAAGGAACAGACAAATATACATACATATCTTATTTGCATACTTTTACCAATCTCCTAGCTCAGTAGGAGCTCTTAAGCTCATTAGTTTAAGAGGACCCATTGTCTCACACCTTAATGTTTCTCTTCCTGACAACTAGATTTCAACAAACAGCAAGAACAAGCAGCATTTCTTTAATGAATTATAGTTACAATATAATTCATTCTACTTTCACACACCCCAGAGTGAACACACACACCCACAGGAAAAGTACAATGTATAGAAGAAAGGGAAATATTTATTTACAGAGGGATGGGAGAAGAAAAACAACAAGGGGAGATACAGGGGGAGCAGTAAAACAGGGTTGCATCCAAAGCAAGGCCCCACAGGCCCAGTGGTAGCAGAGGCCGAAAGGGCAGACGCTGAGCAATGTGTCTGCACACAGAGTGCAGGAGTCCTGAGCAAAGTTCCCGTCCAGGGGTGAGTCTTGGGTGCTCCTGGTCAATCTTCGGCGCCACTGAACTTTCCCCAGCAAACCCCTCCAGTGCCCTCTTCTGCCGCTCTCTGCAAAGCCCCACAGAGCGACCCCCTCCCCACTTAACTAGCTAACAGCCTCCCTCCTTGCTCCCAGTGCAGAGTCACCAGCCCCAGTGCTCCCAGCCCCATGCAGCTCTGGGCAGCAGTGACACAGATCCTGGGTCCAGCTCCAGCCTGTCCTTCTCGGGCAATGCCGCCCCGGCACAGTGCTCCTCCTGGCTTCTGTCCTGGGGTGTCCCCGATCAGCCGGCCTGTCCTTCTTGGGATTCAGGCAGGTTCTCTCCCCTTCTCCCCTGCGGGCCTGCAGACTGCCAGTCTCCCTTCTCTCTCCCCAGCTCCAGCCCCACCCCCTGGAGTTTCCCTCCTTTTTCTCACTGCTGCCCCTCCCCCGTTAGGAAAAAGATTGAAAGGGGCCATGCTCTCTAAACCCCAAAGGGGTTACAATAGTTTTCCAGCGTCTACTTTCCTTCTAAGCATGTATAAGAGTTTTTTTAATGTTGTGTCTGAAAGACAGCTATAAATGTGAATACAGGTGATTTCTGCCTTACACAGAATATTTGAAATGTCACTAAATCAATGTTCCCCAAATGTTGAGGGTTGCGCCCTCCTGCTGATTCCTGTCCTCAGCCTCATGCCCATTACCCAGAGCTGGGCTGGGAACGGGGCTGTCGCTCGCGGGTGGGGGGACAACGCAACAGGGCTATGGGGGCTGAGGCCGTGGCCAGGGAATGAAGCTGGGGATGGGAGTGGAACTGCAGTTGGACTGTGGTGGGGGCCAGCTCCGCACCAGGCCTTGCCACCGGGCCGTGAATGGAGCCACGGCCAGCGGCCGAGGCTTGGGGCTGGCGCAGGACCAGGAGTGGAGCAGCCACCAGGCCTTGATGGGGGCAGCAGCTGAGATGTCAGATGGGTGTGTAGCCCTGCCAAGGGATATGGCCAGGCGCAGGGCCAGGAGCCAGGGAAACAGCTGGGGGTGGGACCGGAGAAGAGTTTGGGGATGAGAATAGGTTGGGTGGTGCTACCACCCCACGCCCCTGTGGGGGCTGGCATGGGCCGCACCATGCCCCACCTGACGTTCCTCCATGCCCACCTAGGGGAGCGCGCCCCACAGTTTGGGGATCTCTGCTCTAATTGTAAATGTGGTTATTAGAACCTGTAGGTTATAAATGTACAAACCAGTTGGTCAGAAGGCAAATTTGAGAAAAGTGTTTGTACAAGAAGAACCACGTATGACTAAAAATAGTGGGGGAGTCACCTCCTTGAATTGGTACTGAAACAGTTATGACGAGTTACCCTCCCAGGCTTTGCTTCTCTAGACTCTAAACAAAAGAAGGGATTTCAGACCCGACCAGGGTTTTTTATGGACGGTGTGACAAAGTGGGAATGTTCTTTCTGTTTTCTCTGAATACTGTGTGGGTGCCTCAGTTTCTCCTACGCATTTCTTAAGTGTCTAGGTGGGGGGATAAGGGTGTGTGATTGTTGCAGAGCCCGAGAGAGGCACAGAGAATGGCCGACACCCTGTCTCCTGGCAACTGATGGCCTGGGCCAGTATCTAGGTGGGGGGATAAGGGTGTGTGATTGTTACAGAGCCCGAGAGGGGCACAGAGAATGGCCGACACCCTGTCTCTTGGCAACTGATGGCCTGGGCACCTCCTCTGCAAAGTGCCAGCTGAAGGTGTTGGAGAACAAAGGGATCAGGTGACGTCTTGGCCCGGGAAAGAGACAAAGGCAAAGGAGGGGCTGGAGAGTTTCAGTTGGGAGCTAGCTGGCGAAATGGAGGGAGGGCCTGCCCCCCAAGATGGACATGACTGAGTGGTCCTGTTCTCTGTACCTACAAGCTCTGTTTTAGACCGTATTCCTGTCGTCTAATAAACCTTCTGTTTTACTGGCTGGCTGAGAGGCACGTCTGACTGCGGAGTTGGGGTGAAGGGCCCTCTGGCTTCTCCAGGAGCCCCCCCTGTGTGGACTCACTGTGAGAAGCGCACGGTGTGGAGGGGGATGCTGAATGCTCTGAGCTCAGCCCCAGGAAGGTCGAAGCTGTGTAAGCTTCTTGCCCTGGAGACAGTCTGCTCAGAGAGGGGAGGCTCCCCCAGATTCCTGACTGGCTTTGTATGGAGTAGTTCCAGAGCATCGCCCGGTGACGCCGTGACAGACGGTAACATCAGAACAATAAAACAATGCTCTGAATTGTTCTCAGGGCCCAGTGAGTGGATTGGAGACACTCTTCTGAGAGGCTCCCGGCTAATTTAGTGCATTCCCCACTTCCCCTCTTCTCTGGATTTCTGAATTCCGAAGCATGTACCTCAGCCAGAACCCTAAGGAAATCACTGGGCCTCAGTCAATGCATGTAACCTGGGTTTTGTATTTCACCACGTCCAGGCAAAATACTGTTTCTCTGAATATGTCTGGGAATTCATATGGGACTGTCAATTCAGAGAGGTCTGGGCTTCCTGATTCTACTGTTGTTCTGATTTTTACCGTCTGGCAGAGCAAACCACCTGAAACAAAGAGGTCAGCACCCACCTGGATGATCCGCTGCAGAATTGGCCTCTTTTTCCTCCAGGTCACCTACCCACAGTGCGTTCACTGCAGCCTACCCATGATATACCCCCGCATCCACCCTGCAGTCTCTGTGTATATTCAGTTTATGTGTTTATTTCAAGGCCTTTGGCACCAGTGTTTCCCACCTTTCTGCCATCTTAGCCGTCTACACCCCAGTGCTTCTCTCCTCAACAATACACAGATTCGGCCTCCCAGTTACCCAGCACACACATATTCTGATGGCCAATTTCTGGCTCCTTTTTCTTCCCATTATGAACCCCATCATGTACGGTGTGAAAACCAAACAGATTCGTGACCAGGTGCTCTCCTGTTCCGAGGGAAGAGCTGCTAGGCTGACCAGGAGGGGGCTGCTGAGCGATCAGGAAGCAGAAGAGGCAGGAAAGATTTTCTGAGTAATTTAGACAGCATGCTTGAGGGGGCTGTGTGTACGCTGGGATGGGAACTGCACCTCTGACTCACAGGGAGCAATACACCGTCCCCTTCATGAGCTTAGCGCTGCTGGCTGGAAGGTGATCTTGGCCGTGACCTTGTCCTCACTCAGCCCCTTGTGGGGAGCATGAAGAGGAGTGTGAAGGCTCCTTGCACGTTCTCCTGCTTTGCTGGAACATCTGGCCTTTATTACTGGCACATCCAGCCACAGCCACGGATGTGCATGCTGCAGGAACAAATGTTGTATCTGCCCCTGAAGTTCAGTCTGCTCTGAGATGTAGCAACACACCAGGGGCCATTTAGGCACCAGAATAAGTGCTGAGTGCTGGGCTCTTCTGTCCCAAAGGTGCAACCATGGAAGTTGCTGGGTGCCAACCTTTATTTATTTATTTTTATTTTGGAAATCTGGCCTTAGTTGTGCTGTCTAAACATGTTAGAGTCTATTTCTGGTTGTTTAGCCCTACCACACAGCAGCACAGTGCACCAGGTCGAGAGAGGGGGGTAAGGAAAGGTGTGTCTGCCTCAAAGTGCACTTCGAAGCTCCCCAAATCCTCGCCAGCGTGATCTCAGGCACAAAGTATTTAAAGTTCACTTTCCGATACTGACAATAAATAAATGAAACAGAGTGTTGTCTGTGTGTGTGTGTGTGAGTGCGCAGGGGAGGGTCAATAAAATACTTGGGAAAAAGTCTTGCTCTACTTTGTTATCACCTTTGTTCCTGTTGCCTAATATATGCTGGTTAGCATATAGATATATATCACCTTTATAATATGTATTATCTGCACCATATATATACTAGTAGTATGCATCAATTACCAATAACATTAACCACAAATATCATAACAAAATAACTAGATAAGTTAAAAAAAAGAACTAGATAAGTTCATGAAGGATAGGTCCATCTTATTAGCCAGGATGGGCAGGGATGGTGTCCCTAGCCTCTGTTTGTCAGAAGCTGGGAATGGGCGACAGGAGATGGATCACTTGATGATGACTAACCTAGTGAGGAGAGCGTTAAACTAGATTCGAAGGTGACAGGTGACCAAAGCCCACAGGTAAGTCAAGAATATGGAGATCTGCAAAAATGTTTTTTAATTTGGGGGAGCATAGGCTGTTATAGCATGGTTAAAGGAGATAAAAGACAGAACGGGGTGGGGTGGGGGGGAGTCAATCAGTATCTTAGCTGTCTGTATTCTAATGCAAGAAGTATGGGGAATAAGCGGAAGAACTTGAAATGCTAGTAAATAAACACAACTATCACATAGTTGGTATCACAGAGACTTGGAGGGATAATATGCATGACTGGAATATTGTTATAGAAAGGTACAGCTTGTTCAGGAAGGACAGGTTAGGAAAAAGGGAGGAGTTGTTGCCTTATATATTAAAAAAGTATACACTTGGACCGAGGCTGAGATGGAAATGGGAGACACACTTGCTGAAAGTCTCTGGGTAAGGATAAAAGGGGTAAAAAACAAGGGTGATATCATGGTAGGGGTCTACTGCAGACCACCTAACCAGGAAGAAGAGGTGGATGAGGCTTTTTTTAAACAAGTAACAAAATCATCCAAAGCACAGGACTTGGTGGTGATGGGGGAATTCAATTACCCAGACATCTGTTGGGAAAATAACACAGCAGGGCACAGATTATCGAATAAGTTCTAGGAATGTATTGGAGACCATTTTTTATTTCAGAAGGTGGAGACAGCTGTTAGAGGAGAGGCTGTTCTAGATTTGATTTTGACAAATAGAGAGGATCTGGTTGAGAATAATGAACCAAAGTGTGCTCCAACGACACAGTTTATCAATAATTCCAGATAGTTTGAATAACTACACATAGATATAACTGCAGAGATCCTATGGCCCATTTTCCCTGGACAACTTCTGATTTCTGTCACCCTGTGGGGTAACATAAAGGAAAATGGCCCCTGAGTACGCCACGACCTCACCCTGCCGTGGCTCCCCACCTCTGCCTGAGGCCCTTTCCCCATAGTGGCAGGGGTGCCCTCCCCTGACTGATGCGATGCAGCCCGTGCTCAGCCCCTGGTCTGATTTCCCATTTGGTCAGTCTGAGGAGATGACGGCTTGAAGGCGTGGTGGGCGAGGCGGGAGGGGGCACTATCAACCTGCAGACATTGATAGTGGGGGGCACAATTTAAAGGTTTGGCCACCCCCGAAATAGATCGAGTCAGGCCCCTCCCGGGCAGGTCCCACCCTTACCCTGTTGCTCCTCCCAGCTCGGCTCTGCAAGCAGCAGGTGAGTCCCGGGGCATGGGGACTGAGCGATAGGGGTATACATGGGTACGGGGCTCAGAGGAAGAGGTGGGGCGGGGCCTCAGGGGCAGGGGTGGGGCAGGGGTGTTCGGATTTCAGGGATTAGAACATTTCCAATCTCAGGTGATGAGCTCCAGGCACACAGAGGGGCTGCAGAGGTGCTGGCTGTTGGCGAGGTCGGGACGCACAGCAAGTGGTGAATATAGATTAACCCAGGTCTTTCCTCCGGGGTGGGTGTTCATATCGACATCTACCTGAAAAAGCCCAGATGTTCCAGCACAGCAAGAGAAGTTCCAAGAAGCTTTCACACTCATCTTTGTAAGTAGCGATACATGCATGGGCCAGAGTGAGGACAATGTCATGGCCAAGATCACCCTCCAGCCAGAAGCGCTAAGCTCGTGTAGGGGACGGTGTATTGCTCCCTGTGAGTCAGACGTGGAGTTCACATCCCAGCGTACACAAAGCCCCCTCAAGAATGCGGTCTAAGTTACTCAAAAAACCTCTCCTGCCTCCTCTGCTTTGTGATCGCTCATCAGCCCCCTCCTGGTCAGCCTAGAAGCTTTTCCCTCGGAACAGGAGAAGCACCCGGTCACGAATCTGTTTGGTTTTCACACTATACACGATAGGGTTCATCATGGGAGGAAAGAGGATGTAGAAATTGGCCAGCAGGATGTGAACGTGCGGGGCGACATGGAGTCCAAACTTGTGAATTATTAAGGAAAGGACCACTGGTGTATAGAGTATTAAGATGGCGCAAAAGTGGGAGCCACAGGTGCCCAAAGCATTGAGCTGCTCTTCCTTGGATGCCAGGCTGAAGACAGCCCTTAAGATCTTGATATATGATAGAGAGATGAATATCAGATCCTGCCCCACCATGAAGAGAGTTACGGTGATTGCATAGTCATAATTTAACCTGGAGTCGGCACAGGCCAGCTTCACCAAGGCCATGTACTCACGGTAGAAATGGAGGATGACATGGGATCCACAGTAGGGCAGCCTGCTGAGGAGGAAGAGTAGAGGTCCCGTTAGAAGAACAGCACGAGCGAAAGCCGCCAGCCCGAGCTTTGCTATCATTGTATTGGTCATGATGGTAGCATATCTCAGGGGGTTGCAGATGGCCACTTCCCGGTCGAAGGCCATGGCCAGCAGCAGAGCAGACTCCATGGAGTAGAATGAGTAAAGGAAAAACATCTGCACCAGGCAGCCATTAAAGTTGATCTCTGTGGAATTAAACCAGAAGATGCTCAATATTTTTGGCATGGTGGTTATGGATAAAACCAGATCGATGACAGCCAGCATGGCGAGGAAATAGAACATGGGCTTTTGTAGGGAGGGCTCTGTCTTGATAACATACAAGAGGGTGCAGTTTCCTATAAGGGCCATGCAGAACACTGAGCAGAAGGGGATGGAGATCCAGAGGTGCATGGTTTCCAGCCCTGGGATGCCCATCAGGACGAACACGGATGGATCAGAGCCTGTGCCGTTGGAACCTGACAGGTTGTCTTGTTGTGGCATCTTTTGCGAGTCTCACATCAATCACTTTCCTTTCAATAAAACATAAGACATGGAATGAACAGTCCCTGTAAATTAAATACATACTGGGGGCCAATCTCAGCTCTGGAAGAAGTGGATTGACCCTTTGTTGAGTTCATGCGTCATGTTGCAATAACACTAATTATACAAACCCTTATATTTTTCTGTGTGAAATCATTTAAAGTTCTTAGAATATCAGTACAAGTCACGAGTAATGAACCTCTCTTGGTTACATGTATCCTACCTGGCGTACCTTGGTACTAGGAGATGCACATTCTTTAGTGTGCATTCTGCCATGAAGGACCTAGTACATCTAGCTGTACGACACATATTTTCAGCCTAGGAATACCTGGTATGTTAAGCTGTATGTAGAAAGATGTACCTATTGAGCCTGGATATATGCAGTACATCGCGGAACGTGCATGAGTATTGCTAATTTGATCCCAGCGATGACCAAAGGTACATATACACACCAAGTCTCAGCCCGCGATAGCAAGTTTCAGAGCTCGGATCGACAGAGTCGATGTACCTCGCTTAAACAAGCTGTGTAGATTCTGTAGCTCGAGTTGGGCTCCAGCCCACCAGCTTCAGAGCCCGAACCTCAACATCTGCACAGCTGTTCTTAGCACGGTGCCCCGAGAAGCACCAGCCTGCGTCTGTCGATCCAAAATGTGAGACTAACTGCTGCTCGCTGTGTAGACATACCCAAAGAGCCTTTGAGTCTGATCCCGCTCGCACTGACATCAAGGGGAGAACTCCCCACCGAATACTGGGATAACGGAGCAATTCTTTTTAGGTGACAAATGTGAGGAACTGTCCCAGGTATCAATAGAGGTGGTTTTGGAAGAAACTGATAAATTAAACAGTAATAAGTCACCAGGACTAGATGGGATTGAGCCAAGAATTCTGAAGGAACTCAAATATCAAATTGAAGAATTTCTAATTGTGTTATGTGACCTATCACTTAAATCATCCTCTGTAAAAGATGACTCGCAGATAGCTAATGTGATTCTAATTTTAAGAGAAGGTTCCAGAGATGATCCTGGCAATTACAGCTCAGTGAGTCTAACTTCAGAACCAGGCGAATTGGCTGAAACGATAGTAAAGGGCAGAATTACCAAACATATAGATGAACAAGATTTTATGGGGAGGGCGGGCGGATGTTTAGGGCTAAATAATATGTGTTCTGAGCTGTGTTCTATTTTCAGAAATGAAGAGTAAAATGTAGTGTCATAAAATGATTTGTATTTTATATTAGAAGGAAAAACCGACAAAAATACAAAAAACATACGTGAAGTATTCCAGAGGAAGCGGGAGAGAGAAGTCTAATAAAATATTTAAACAAGCCACCTAACTGAACCCTTCTGTATCTCTCTGAATCAGAAAGTTTGAAATCTAAGCTCGCTTGCTAACCAGGCTCTCAGCATAGGATTCATATACATGCTACTGTCTTTCCTCTCCAGGGCTATACTCCACGTGAGCACTTTTACTTGCTTCTTTTATGAAATGAAGATTTAAGCTAGTTAAATAAACTCTTTAGGAAACCTCTGACTTTAAGCAGCGACTGAATGCCCATCCAACACGTGTGGCTAAGATGACTCCTCTCTCCCTATAAAACGTCTGTGATCTCCTTGTCTGTTTACCCAGATCCCGGAATGTAGTTTTACAGCTTCTACTTTGCTTCTAAACATGTATACTACTTTTCTTTATATTATGTGTGAAAGACATCTATAAATGTGAATTCAGGTGATTTCTGTCCTAGGTATGTAAGCAGAGTCAGGATGAGCTCCACCCTGACATCTGGTGGTGAGTTGTGGCAAGTTGTGGAAAAGAACTTGAGGGGCTGATCTCTTTTGTATAGGTACACCTGCCCCAGCTGGCATGAGCCCATGGCAGCCCAAATGGTGACTTTGGCTGCAGTGAGATCCCCAGTTTTTCTGTTATTGGGACAGGAGGAATAAAGTGTTATTATCCTGATTATGTGAATCAAGGACAGTGGAACTGTACTTGGCTTTTGTTATGATGGTGGGACTCGCTATCAACTAAGTAGCACTTGCTAGGTTAGGGACATGGGTTCCAAAACTCAGTGAACTGAGTTTGGCTGGGGACAGGTATTTGTATTTGGTGGTATGGGCCCATCCCGAGGGCCCTAAATGCTAATTGCCAATGGAGCACCTGCGCTGAGGCCCGCTACTACAAGCTGAAATCACTAAAGAGCTAAAATTACTAAGAGCTGAGATCACTGAGTGCTGTGTTACGTAGTGTGGGAGCCTGAAGATATACTGGTGAGTGGCTGCTTGAGTGGAGCAGTTCGTGGGACGGCTGGAGTGGCTCACGGGACGGCTGTGGAGTGGAATGGCTGGCGGTGAAGGCTGCAGCAGAACCCCACAGAGAGGTGGAGCAGTCGGCCTCAGACCACGTAAGGTGCCCTCTGGGGCTGCACTGGCCAGGGACAGATTTTGGGTTGCTGGACTTTGGGGTTGCAGGGGGTTGCAGATTGCCACGTACCTGTCGAAGGCCATGGCCAGCAGCACAGCAGTCTCCATGATGAAGAACGAGTAAAGGAAAAACATCTGCACCAGGCCCCTGTTAAAACTGATCTCTCTGTAATTAAACCAGAAGATGCCCAATATTTTTGGCATTGTGGTTGTGGATAAAAAGAGATCAATGATGGCCAGCTTGGCAAGGAAATAGAACATGGGCTTGTGTAGGGAGGGCTCTGTCTTCATAACATACAGGACGGTGCCATTTCCTAGAAGGATCAGGGTGAACAATGAGCAGAAGAGGATTGAGATCCAGTGGTGCAGAGTTTCCAGCCCCGGGATGCCCGCCAGGAAGAACACGGATGGATCAGCGAACGTGCTGTTGGAACCTGACAGGTTGTCTTCTTGTGGCATCGTTTGCAAGTCTCACATGAATGTCTTTCCTTTCAATAAAACTTAACACTTGGAATGAACTGACCCTGTAAATTAAGCACATAGTAGGGCCCAAACTCAGCTCTTGAAGAAGCGTATTGACCTTTTGTTGAGTTCATCAGTCATGTGTCAATCACACGAATCATACAGACATATATATTTTTCTGTGTGAAATCATTTTAAGTTCTTTGAATGTCATTACAAGTCACGAGTAACGAACCTCACTTGGCTACAAGTATCCTATCTGGTGTACCTTGGTACTAGGAGATGCACATTGTTTAGTGTGAATTCTGCCATGGAATACCTAGTACATCTGGCCGCACGGCACATGCTTTCAGCCTAGAAATACCTGGCATGTTAAGCTGCATGTAGCAGGCTGTACCTGGTACATTCAGCAGCACACTCTGGATATTCAGCCTGGATGTACGTAGTACATCGCGAAACATGCATGAGTAGCGCTAATTTGATCTTAGCGATGACCAAGGCTACATCTACACACCAAGGGCTTGTCTTCACTACCCGCCGGATCGGCGGGTAGCAATCGATCTATCGGGGATCGATTTTTCACGTCTCGTTAAGACGCGATTAATCGATCCCCGATCGCGCTCCCCGTCGGCTCCGGAAATCCACGTCATCGAGCGGCGCAAGCGGAGTCGACGGGGGAGCTGCAGCGATCGACTCACCGCCGTCCTCATGGCCAGGTAAGCCGATTACGATACGCCGACTTCAGCTACGTTATTCACGTAGCTGAAGCTGCGTATCGTAGATCGACCCCCCTCCCTAGTGTAGCCCTGGGCCAAGTGTCAGCCCGCGGCAGCAAGTCTCCGAGCTCGTATAGACAGACTCAGGGTACCTCGCTAAAACAAGCTGTGTAGATGCTGTTGAAAGAGTTGGGCTCCAGCCCACCAGCTTCAGAGCTCCGTCATCAACATCTACACAGCTATTCTTAATGCGGTACCCCGAGAAGCACGACTCTGCGTCTGTCGACCTGAGCTGTGAGACTAACTGCCGCTCGCTACGTAGACATACCTAAAGAGCCTGAGTCTGATCCCACTCCCACTGAAGTCAGGGGGAGAACTCCCCACCGAGTTTCAGGATAACTGAGCTGTTCTTTTTAGGTGACAAATCTGAGGAACTATTGTAGGTATCAATAGAGGTGGTTTTGGAACAAACTGATAAATTAAACAGTAATTGGTCACCAGGACCAGATGGGATTGACCCAGGAATTCTGAAGGAACTCAGATATCAAATTGCAGAACTTCTAATTGTAGTTTGTGACCCATCACTTAAATCAGGCTCTGTGCCACATGGCTAGAGAATAGCTAGTGTGATACTAATTTTTAGAGAAGGTTCCAGAGGTGATCCCGGCAATTGCAGCCCAGTGAGCCTAACTTCAAAACCAGGCGAATTGGCTGAAACGACAGTAAAGATCAGAATTACCAGACATCTAGATGAACAAAATTTGATGGGGAACCCACGTCACTCCAGAAACTGCCCCAGCTCACCTGAACTCTGCCTGTATCTTCTTCCCTCTCAGCGCATGCTGAAGTCACACACAAGCTGCACGACTCTCCACTCGGCCAGGATCAGCTGGGTGGGAGTATTTATACCTCCTAATGACACCCTGCTGACTTTACTCCCAGGTGGGAGTTGAGAGACTTGGGTCACTACAGACGTACACTTGGTGGGGGCTGTGACTCGAGCTGTTCAGGGGGCGGAAGTATAGGACTGAAAGAATATGAGTTCTGAGCTGTGTTCTGTTTCCAGAAATAACGAGTAAAACGTTGTGTCATCAAATAATTTATATTTTATATTAGAGGGAAAAACCAAAAAGAAAAAAACAACTGAAAAGTCTTCCAGAGGAAGTGGGAGAGAGAGGATTCATAAAATATTTAAACAAGCCACTTAACTCAACCCTTCTAGTATCTCTGTGCATCAGAGTATTTGGAATCTAAGTTTGCTTCCTTCCAGGCTCTCTGCCTAGGATTCATATAAATGCTACTGTCTTTCCTCTCCAGGGCTATACCCCACGTGTGCACTTTTACTTACTTGCTTTATGAAATGAAGATTTAAGTTAGTTCAATAAACTCTTTAGGAAACCTCTGACTTTAAGCAGCGATTGAATGCCCATCCAACACGTGTGGCTAAGATGACACCTCTCTCACTATAAAACGTCTGTGATCTCCCCGTCTGTTTACCCAGATCCCGGAATGTCGTTTTCCAGCTTCTACTTTGGTTCTAAATTTGTATCCTAGTTTTCTTTATGTTATGTGTGAAAGACATCTATAAATGTGAATTCAGGTGATTTCTGCCTTACGTATGTAAGCAGAGTCAGGATGAGCTCCACCCTGACATCTGGTGGTGAGTTGTGGCAAGTTGTGGAAAAGAACTTGAGGGGCTGATCTCTTTTGTATAGGTACACCCGCCCCGGCTGGCATGAGCCCATAGCAGCCCAAATGGTGACTTTGGATGCTGTGGGATTCCCAGTTTTTCTGTTTTGGGGGCAGGAAGAAAAAAGTGTTATTATCCTGATTATGTGAATCAAGGACAGTGGAACTCTACTTGGCTTTTGTTATCATGGAGGGACTCGCCATCAACTAAGTACACTCGCTAGGCTAGGGAGATTGGTTCCAAAGCTCAGTGAATTGATGGAGGCTGTGAACAGGTATTTGTATTTGGTGATATGGGCCCATCCTGAGGGCCCTAAATGCTAATTGCACCTACTCCTCTCTCCACTGTGGAATATCAGAGATACTTTTGATTCCATTAGGAGTTGTACTGGATTCATCTTCGGCCAATGGTGCACCTGCACTGAGGCCCGCTACGACACGCTGAAATCACTAAAGAGTTAAAATTACTAAGAGCTGAAATCACTGAGTGCTGTGTTACATAGTGGGGGAGCCTGAAGATATATTGCTGAGTGGCTGGTGGAGCTAACACAAAAGAAACCTAATACATTTCCTTACCCCGCTTACAATTTCTGTGAGTATAGATGGCATATTTCAGGTATATTTTCAGGAGATGTTCTACCTGCTTGGCTTCCCTCTCAGTCCAGAGAAAAAATCACAAAGAGAGAGCACAAACAAAACCTTCCCCCCAGATTTGAAACTATATTCTTTCCTTATTAGTCCTTCTGGTCAGGTGCCAACTAGGTTATTGGAACTGCTTAACCCCTTAAAGGTAAGGCAATTCAGTACAGTTGCTATGAAGGGATTTTATGCTACTCTTTCCTCTATATTTATGACAGATATATATCTATACCCTATCCGGCATATATTAGGTATCAGGAACAAAGGTGATAGCAAAGTAGAGCAAGACTTTTACCGAGTATTTTATTCACCCACACAGAGAGAGAGAGAGAGACAGTGCTCTGCTTCATTTCTTTATTGTCAGTATCAGAAAGTGAACATTGAATACTTTGTGCCTGAGATCGCTCTGGTGAGGATTTGGGGAGTTTTGAAGTGCTCTTTGAGGCAGATACACACTTTCTTGTCCCCCTCGCTCGACCTGGTGCACTGTGCTGCTGTGTGGTGGGGTGAAACAACTGGGGATAGACTCTCAAATGTTTAGACACTACAACTGCATTTGTTCCTGTAGTATGCATATCCGTGGTGGTGGCTGGCTGTATAAGTAATAAAGCCCAGATGTTCCAGCACAGCAAGAGAAGGTGCAAGGAGCCTTCACACTCATCTTTGTTAGCAGCGTTACACATGGGGCAGACTGAGGACAAGGTCATGGCCAAGATCACCCTCCGGCAAGAAGCGTTTAGCTCGAGTAGCAGACGGTGAATTGCTCCCTGTGCGTGAGAGGTGGAGTTCCCATCCCAGCGTACACACAGCCCCCTCCAGAATGGAGTCCAATTCACTCAGAAAACAACTGCTGTATCCACTCCTTTGAGATCCTCACCAGCCCCCTCCTGGTCAGGCTAGAAGCTCTTCCCTCGGAGCAGAAGAAGCGCCCGGTCACGAATCTGTTTGGTTTTCACACCGTACATGATGGGGTTCATCATGGGAGGAAAGAAGATGTTGAAATGGGCCAGCAGGATGTTTACATTTGGGTCGACATGGTGCCCAAACCTGTGAATTAATGAGAAGAGGACCACTGGTATGTAGAATATGGAGATGGCGCAAAGGTGGGAGCCACAGGTGCCCAAAGCTTTGAGCTGCTCTTCCTTGGATGCCAGGTTAAAGACAGCCCTGAGGATCTTGACATATGATAGGGAGATGAATATCATATCCAGCCCCGCTATGAGGAATGTTATGGTGATGTAATAGTCTTTATTTAACCTGGTGTCGGCACAGGCCAGCTTCAGCAAGGCCATGTGCTCACAGTAGAAATGGGGGATCACATGGGACCCGCAGTAGGGCAGCCTCCAGAGGAGGAATGGCACAGGGACCATTAGCAGAACAGACCTAGCAAAAGCTGCCAGCCCGATCTTTCCTATCATTGAACTGGTCAGGATGGTGGCATATCTCAGGGGGTTGCAGATGGCCACGTACCTGTCGAAGGCCATGGCCAGCAGCACAGCAGACTCCATGATGAAGAACGAGTCAAGGAAAAACATCTGCACCAGGCAGGCGTTAAAGCTGATCTCCCTGGAATTAAACCAGAAGATGCTGAGTGTTTTTGGCATGGTGATTGCGGATAGAATCAGGTCGATGACAGCTAGCATGGCGAGGAAATAGAACATTGGCTTTTGTAGGGAGGGCTCTGTCTTGATAACATACAAAAGGGTGAAGTTTCCTAGAAGGATCAGGGTGAATACTGAGCAGAAGGGGATAGACATCCAGGGGTGCAGAGCTTCCAGCCCCGGGATGCTCGCCAGGAAGAACACGGACGGATCAGTGCCTGTGCTGTTGAAACCTGACAGGTTGTCTTTTTGTGGCATCTTTTGCGAGTCTCACACCAATCACTTTCCTTTCAATAAAACATAAGACATGGATTGACCTTTAGTTGAGTTCATCAGTCATGTTGCAATAACACTAATCATACAAACCCATATATTTTTCTTTGTGAAATCATTTCACGTTCTTAGAATGTCATTACAAGTCACGAGTAATGAACCTCACTTGGTTATAAGTATCCTACCTGGTGTTCCTTGGTACTAGGAGATGCACAGTGTTGAGTGTGCATTCTACCGTGAAGTAGCTAGTATATCTGGCTGCACGGCACATGCTTTCAGCCTCGAAATACCTGGCATGTTAAGCTGATTGTACCAAGATGTACCTGGTACATTCAGCAGCACATTCTGGGTGTTCAGCCTGGATGTACGTAGTACATCGCGGAACATGCATGATTAGTGCTAGTTTGATCTCAGCGATGACCAAGGGCACATCTACACACCAAGTGTCAGCCCGCGGCAGCAAGGCTCAGAGCTCGGATCCACAGACTCCGGGTACGTCGCTGAAACAAGCTGAGTAGATGAGTAGCTCGAGTTGGGCTCCAGCCCACCATCTTCAGAGCCCGACCCTCAGCATCTACACAGCTGTTCTTAGCACGGTGCCCCGAGAAGCCCAATCTGTCGACCCGAGCTGGGAGACTAGCTGCTGCTCGCTGCGTAGACATCCCCAAAGAGCCTAGGAGTCTGATCCCGCTCCCACTGAAGTGAAGGGAAGAACTCCCCACCAACTTCTGACTAACCGAGCTATTCTTTTTACGTGACAAATCTGAGGAGCTGTCCCAGCTGTCAAACTGATAAATTGAACAGTGATAAGTCACCAGGACCAGATGGGATTGACCCAGGAATTCTGAAGGAACTCAGATATTAAATTGCAGAACTTCTAATTGTGCTTTGTGACCTGTCACTTAAATCAGGCTGTGTATCTAAAATGTCTACGCAAAAAAGAGGGGGTTAGTTAAGCAGAAATTAAAAGTTAAAGTGACTAAACTGAACACTCTACAAGCTGCATGAACACTTTTGAAAGACACCATAATAGAGGCCCAACTTAAATGAATACCCCAAATTTAAAAACAAAGTCAAAGAACTAAAAAAGAGCCACCGTGGCTTAACAACCATGTAAAAGAAGCACTGAAAGATAAAAAGGCATTTTTTAAAAAGTGGAAGTCAAATCCTAGTGAGGTAAGTAGAGAGGACCATAAACAATGCCTAATTAAGTGTAAAAATGTAATAAGAAAAGGCAAAATGGAGTTTGAAGAACAGCTAGGCAAAAACTCTAAAGCTAATAACAAAATGTTTTTGTAATACGTCAGAAGCAGGAAGCCTGTTAAGCAACCAGTGGGGCCCCTGGACGATAGAGATACTAAAGGAGCACTTAAAGATGGTAAAGTCATTGCGGAGAAACTAAATGAATTCTTTGCTTCGGTCTTCATGGCTGAGGACGTTAGGGAGATTCCCATACCTGAGCCATCTTTTGTAGGTGACAAATCTGAGGAATTGTCACAGATTGAAGTGTCACTAGAGGAAGTTTTGGAACTAATTGATAAACTTAACTGTAACAAGTCACCGGGACCAGATGGCATTAACCCAAGAGTTCTGAAAGATCTCAAATGTGAAATTGCGGAACTATCACCTAGGGTTTGTAACCTGTCTTTTAAATCAGCTACTCAACGACTGGAAGATAGCTAATGTAACACCAACATTTAAAAAGGGCTCTAGAGGTGATCCCGGCAATTACAGAGCAGTAAGTCTAACATCCGTACCGGGAAAATTAGTTGAAACAATAGTAAAGAATAAAATTGTCAGGTACTTAGAAGAACATAATTTGTTGGGCAAAAGTCAACATGGTTTCTGTAAAGGGAAATCATGACTTACTAATCTATTAGATTTCTTTGTAGGGGTCCACAAACATGTGGACAAGGGAGATCCAGTAGACATAGTGTACTTAGATTTCCAGAATGCCTTTCACAAGGTCCCTCACCAAAGGCTCTTACGTAGATTAAGTTGCCATGGGATAAGAGGGAAGATCCTTTCATGGATTGAGAACTGGTTAAAAGACAGGGTACAAAGGGTAGGAATAAATTGGTAAATTTTCACAATGGAGAGGGATAACTAGTGGTGTTCCCTAAGGGTCAGTGGTCAGTCCTAGGACCAATCCTATTCAACTTATTCATAAATGATTTGGAAGAAGGGGTAAACAGTGAGGTGGCAAAGTTTGCAGATGATACTAAGCTGCTCAAGATAGTTAAGACCAAAGCAGACTGTGAAGAACTTCAAAAAGATCTCACAAAACTAACTGATTGGGCAACAAAATGGCAAATGAAATTTAAAGTGGATAAATGTAAAGTAATGCACATTGGAAAAAATAACCCCAACTATACATACAATATGATGGGGGCTAATTTAGCTGCTACTAATCAGGAAAAAGATCTTGGAGTCATCGTGGACTGTTCTCTGAAGACGTCCATGCAGTGTGCAGTGGCAATCAAAAAAGCAAGCAGGATGTTGGAACTAATTTAAAAATGGATAGAGAATAAGAGGGAGAATATCTTATTGCCCTCATACTTATTCATAGTGCGCCCACATTTTGAATACTGCATACAAATGTGCTCTCCTCATCTCAAAAACGATATACTGGCATTCGAAAAGGTTCAGAGGTCAACTAAAATGAGTATGGGTCTGGAACGATTCCCGTATGAGGAGAGATTAAAGAGGCTAGGACTTTTTAGCTTGGAAAAGAGGAGACTAAGGGGGGATATGATAGAGGTATATAAAATTATGAGTGGTGTGGAGGAAGTGAATAAGGAAAAGTTATTTACTTGTTCTCATAATAGAAGAACTAGGGGCTACACAATGAAATTAGGGGGGCAGCAGGTTTAAAACTAATAAAAGGAAGTTCTTCTTCACACAGCGCACGGTCAACCTGTGGAACTCCTTGCCTGAGGAGGCAGTGAAGGCTAGGACTGTAACAGGGTTTAAAAGAGAACTGGATAAATTTATGGAGATGAAGTCCATTAATGGCTATTAGCCAGGATGGGTTAGGAATGGTGTCCTTAGCCTCTGTTTGTGAGAGGGGGGTGATGGATGTCAGGAGACTGATCACTTGATGATTACCTGTTAGGTCCGCACACTCCGGGGCACCTGGCTTTGGCCACTGTCGGTGGACAGGATACTGGGCTAGATGGACCTTTGGTCTGACCCAGTACGGCCTTTCTTATGTTCTTATGTTCTTATCAGATGACTAGAGGATAGCTAATGTGATTCCGATTTGTAGAGAAGGTTCCATTGGTTATCGTGGCAATTACAGCCCAGCGAGCCTAACTTTAGAACCAGGTGAATTGATTGAAATGATAGTAAAGAGCTGACTTACCAGACATATAGATGAACAAGATTTGATGTGGAAGAGTCAACCTGGTTTTTGTAAAGGGAAATCATCCCTCCCCAATCTAGTAGAATTCTTTGAGGAGGTCAACAAACATGTGGACAAGGGTTATCCCTTGGATATCGTGTTCTTGGATTTTTAGAAAGCCTTAAACAAGTTCCCTCACCAAAGGCTCTTAAGAAAAGTCACATGTATTTTAAAAGAGACTTTGGAGAGAAGAAATGTTATGGTATAAAAAGTCCAAATCAACAGAGATGCAGAGACTATTTTGAGAAAGGCAAAAAGTATTACAAGATGCTACAGTCCATATTTATCGAAGGTGGTAGAGAAAATTATTCATTATTTCTTTAACTGAGAAAAAAATATGATGAAATAATTGTGGACATATGGATTTTAAAGCAAGAAGTGAACATTATTATAAGTTACTCTGACCTCCTCAATAACATAGACCACAGAATTTTGCAACATGAGTTCTGCATCTAGCCCATAACATCTCTTGGAGCTAGAGTGTATCAATGAGAAAGGCATCAAGTCTTGATTTAAAGACTTCAAGTGATGGCGATCCAACCACATCCCTAGTTAGGTATCAGAGGGGTAGCGTGTTCGTCTATTTCTATAAAAAACATCTATAAAAGAGGAGTCCGGTGGCACCTTAAAGACTAACAGATTTATTTGGGCATAATCTTTCGTCGGTAAAAAAACCATGTTACTCCATCCATGTGAAGCAGTGATTTTTCTATCCATGAAAGCTTATGCCTGGATAAATCTTTAAGATGCCACCAGATTCCTCGTTGTTTTTATCCCTAGAGAAGTTGTTCCAAACATTAGTTCACCTTGCTCTACGAATATGCATCTTGTTCTAACCTAAATTTGTCTAGTCTCAGTTCCGAGACATCGGATCCCATTCTGCCTTTTTCTGCTAGATTAAAGAACCTCGTAGAGTCAGATATCTCTTCCCAGCTATGGACTTAAAGACTGTGATCAAGTCACCTCTTAAACCTTTCTCGGATCAACTAAATAGATGGAGCTTCTTCAGTCTCATGATATAAGCCACGTTTTCAAGATCTAAAATCATTCTTGTAGCTCTTTTCTGAACCCTTTTCAATCTGTCAACAACCTTTTTGAAGTGTTGGACACCGGACATAGAAACAGTGCCGTACACCTCTCTATTTCCACTTGATATTCACTTGCTTTTACATTCAAGGAGGTTTACTCGAACATCCCTGAGTTTTTGAATTCTAAGGGTTTTTCATGTAGTTTTTTTTTTGATGGAATTAAATAGTTCTCTTCTAAATGACCAACCTCACTCTGCTCTCACTTATAGAGGCCTAAATCCAGAATCATTCCAGTATTACACCAGTGTGACTGACAGGAGATTTGGCCGAAAGATTTCCATTTGTTTTAAAATTCTGCTATTAAGAAAGATCCTTGATTGGCTTTAATATAAACTGCCCCAGCTCACCTGACCCCTGGCTGTGTCTTCTTCCCTCTCAGCACATGCTGAAGTCACACACAAGCTGCAGGACTCTCCACTCGGCCAGGATCAACTGGGTCTGGGTGAGAGTATTTATACCTCCTAATGACACCCTGCTGACTTTACTCCCAGCTGGGAATTGAGAGACTTGGGTCACTAGAGAGGTACGTTTGGTGGGGGCTGTGACTCGAGCTGTTCAGGGGGGCTGGGTGTATAGGGCTAAAATAATATGAGTTCTGAGCTGTGTTCAATTTCCAGAAATAAAGAGTAAAATGCGGTGTCATAAAATGATTTGTATTTTATATTAGAAGGAAAAACCAACAAAAAAACAAAAACAAAAGTGAAGTCTTCCAGAGGAAGCGGGAGAGAGAAGTCTCATAAAATATTTAAAGAAGCCACCTAACTCAACCCTGCTAGTATCTCTGTGCATCAGAATGTTTGAAATCTAAGTTCGCCTGCTGGTTGGGGTCTGGCGCAGGGCCAGGAGTGGAGCAGCTGCCAGGCTGTGGTAGGGGCCAGCAGCCGGGTCCAAACATTTGCGGCGCACTGCCGAGGCTAGGTCCAGGGCCATGCACAGGGCCGGGAGCCAGGGACATGGCTGGGGGTGAGACCGGAAGAGACCTGGGGGGCAGGTTGAGGCTGGGTGGCACTTCCCTCTGGGGGCTGGCCTGGGCCCTGCCATGCTCCCCCAGACTTTCCTCCATCTCCCAAGGGGAGCGCGCCCCACAGTTTGGGGGGGTCTCTGCTCTAATTTGGTTATTAGAAACTGTAGGTTATAAATGTTCAAAGCGGTTGGTCGGAAGGCAAATATAAGAAAAGTGTTTGCACAAGAGGAAGAAAATGTGACTAAAACGTCTTCCTTTGAGCCCCGTCCTCAGGCATACCCCCCCCCCCGCTCAGTCCCCATCCCCCGGGACTCACATTCTCGTCAAAAACCGGACACCTGGCAACAACCCTGTCATCACCTGGCAGGCCTGCCGTATGCACCACCCATTAACCTTGTGCACGTCACAGTCACCCCCCCAGCCGGGAATGACGGAAGGACACAGGGGCCACCAGTGCTGGGCAGAGAGACACACTCGTGCCGGGCCCGGCTGTTACCTGTGTTGGTCCGGATCACGGCATTGTCCGGGTGGAAACAGAGTGACACCGCCCAGCCCCAGTCCCTGGGGGGCAGCAGGGCTGATAATCCGGGGGACCCAACAGCCACGGATCATTGGGTGAGGGCACACGGAGCAGGAACAGCCATGAACCCTCCAGCCACCTGGGAACGACCTCCTCTCGGGGCCGGCCCCTTCTCCTCGCCCACAGACCAGCAGCTCCTCTTTGCCTTCTGCCACCCGCCGGAGACACTGGGCTCCTCTGGCCCTGGGCGGAGACCATCTCTGGACACCACCCCACCGTCAGGGGAGCTGGGGCCAGCGCCTGGGACAGGACTCCTCATCCCTGTCCACTTCCCAGTGGTACATGGGGTGCCGGGTGCCTTGCGGCTGGCAGGGGGCCTGCCCAGGGTGGGAGCTGTGACTCGAGCTGTTCAGGGGGCGTCTGAAACTTTAAACGGTGCCCCCCACTACTAGCAACATATGCAATTTGGGGGGCAGCACCCACCCCCCGTCGTCCTGCAAACTCCACCCATGCACTATGGGGAAAGGGCCTCAGCTAGGGGTGGGGAGCCACGGGGGAGCTATGTCGGGCAGTGCCGAGGGACCATTTCTCTTCATGCTACTACACGGGGTGCTAGAAATCAAGAGTTTTCCAGTGAGAATGGGCTGTGGGATCTCTGCAGTGATAGCTATGGGTGCTTATTCGAACTGTCTGGAATTGTTTACAAACTGTTTCGTTTGACCACACTTTGGTTCATTGTTTTGTTATGAACTATACTCTAGATCCCAAATAACTAATGTCAGGCAGGTTTATTCATATGGTGGAGGTACAAGGTTTGATACAATCGATACCAGTCTCCAAAGAGCCGTCCCGTGCAGGGATGCTGCGTTCACCTTACACAGGGTATGTCCACACTACCCGCCCGATTCGGCGGGTAGCGATCAGTATTCTGGGATCGATTTATCGCGTTGTGACGGGTTGGGATCACAGAGACCTGCTTGGTGCTGCCACCTGGTGTGCCAAGGCTACTTCTGACCCTCCTTCCAGGCCTTTTCCAGCTTGGGATTCCCGAATCCTGTCTGTTTTGAGCCAGATTCCCCTGATCTGCTGCAAACACAGACCCAGCTCCGAACCAAGTCCACTAACAACTGTAAGGCTCCTGGAAGCACTCTTGCCTTTGACACCCAGGTGCCCAACTCCCCAGGAGGTCCAAACCCTCAATAAATCCGTTTTACCCTCTTTAAAGCTTATACAGGGCAAAAACATAAATCGTTCGCCTTCTATTTCAAAGATAGAAAGATATGCACAGCTGTTTGCTCCCCTCTCCCAGGTACCAACTCGTACTCCAGGAAACTTAATAAGTAAAAGGTGATTTAATAAGTACAGAAAGTAGGATTTAAGTGATTCCAAGTAGTGACAGACAGAACAAATTGAATTACTAAGTAAAATAAAATAAAACACGCAGGTCTAGGTCTAATCAAACTTCACACAGATATAAAAACATCACCAGCTCCAGTTTTCTTTCTTTCACAGTCTGTAACTTCTACCCTGGGTCCAGCAGTCTCTCACACCCCCTATTGACTTTGTCCTTTGTTCAGTCTCTCTCAGTTATGTCCTTGGGGGGTGGAGAGCCTCTTTCTTTAGCCAGCTGAAGACAAAATGGAAGGGTCTCCCCCGGGCTTTTATAGTCTTTCTCCCCTCCCTGTGTAACATCATGTTACCATGGAGTTTTGGGATCACATGGGCAAGTCACATGTCCATGCACCCCTCGGTAACCAGCCAAACCAGTTGCATTCCTGACAAGGCCCTGATGTGGATTGGGGTCCGCAACTTCTTTTGTCTGTTAAGTGCTTGTACTTAACTTGCACATTCTTTCCTCCAGACCTGGTCCCATGCTCTTACAAAGGCTATGCATAAAACCAGCAAATATAAAACCAATATTCATAACTTCAACTACAACAATGATACATGCATACAAACAGGAGGAATAGATTCAGTAGGTCATAACTTTCACAGAGATGTGTTACATGGCACATGTAGCATAAAACATATTCCAGTTACATCATGTATACATTTATAAGCCTCTCCCCATAAAGCTTTATGGGGTACACCGTCACACGCATCTCATGTAGACGCGATAAATCGATCCCTGAAGCGCTCCCCGTCGACTCCGGAACTCCACCTAGGCGTGAGGAGTAAGCGGAGTCGACGGGGGAGCCTGCCTGCGCCAAGTGGACCCGAGGTAAGTACTTTGTAATTTGACCTAAGATACTTCGACTTCAGCTACGGGATTCACGTAGCTGAAGTTGCGTGTCTTAGATCGATACTCCCCCCTAGTGTGGACAAGCCCACAGACACTGCGCTCCCCCTGTTACAAATTTCATCTGCTATTATGTATATGATTTTACAAGTAACACATTTGTTTACACGTCAATAAAATCCAATGCATCAGTTTGTTCCAGTTCCCTACCTTGTAGATTACTTTTAGATGTTAGTATTCCAGGTACCGATCTGAGAAGGTCCTTCCCTGGTTTGTACTAAGACATAGAAACAAAATGAATGTATCTTGATTTTGACAAGTTTTCTTTCTGCTTGTGCCAAATGATTTGATAAGTAAATGCAAGGTGTTATGGGATACGTTGTATATGTGAATAACCAGGAATGAACCAGTTTCAGCTATATCACTTTTAGGAACATAAGAAAGGCTATATTGGGTCATACCAATGATCCATCTAACCCAGTATCCTGTCTTCCAACACTGGCCAATACCAGGTGCTTCAGAGGGAATGCACAGAAGAGATAATCATCAAATGATTCATCCCCTGTCACCCATTCAAAACTTCTGGCAAACAGGCTAGGGACACCATCCCTACACATCCTGGCTAATATCCATTGATGGACCTATCAATCATGAACTACTGTAGTTCTTTTTTGAACTTATGTCGTTCATTTGTTACAGTATTTGTGGTGAATGTTATTGGTACTTAATGTACAAACATTATGAATGTGATATTGTCAGGGTCCCCCCCGACTCTGAACTCTGTGGTAAAGATGTGGGGACCCGCATGAAAGACCCCCTAAGCTTATATTCTACCAGTTAAATTCCCAAGGCGCAAATTTATATTAGGTAACAGGAACAAAGGGGATAGCAAAGTAGAGCAAGACTTTTCCCGAGTATTTTATTCACACAAACACAGAGACAATAGTCTGCTTCATTTATTTCTTGTCAGTATCAGAAAGTGAGCATTGAATACTTTGTGCCTGAGATCACTCTGGTGAGGATTTGGGGAGTTTTGAAATGCTGTTTGAGGCAGATACACACTTTCTTGTCCCCCTCGCTCGACCTGGTGCACTGTGCTGCTGTGTGGTGGGGTTAAACAACTGGGGATAGACTCAAATGTTTAGACACTACAACTGCATTTGTTCCTTCAGTCTGCATATCCGTGGTTGTGGCTGGCTGTATAAGTAATAAAGCCCAGATGTTCCAGCACAGCAAGAGATGTTCCAAGAAGCCTTAACGCTCATCTTTGTTAGCAGCGTTACACACATGGGGCCGAGTGAGGACAAGGTCATGGCCAACATCACCCTCCGGCAAGCAGCGCTTAGCTCGTGTAGGGGACGGTGTATTGCTCCCTGTGAGATGGAGGAGGAGTTCCCATCCCAGCGTACACGCAGCCCCCTCAGGAATGCTGTCCAAGTTACTCAGAAAACCTCTCCTGCATCCTCTCCTTCTAGAGCCTTAGCAGCCCCCTCCTGGTCAGCCTAGAAGCTCTTCCCTCGGAACAGGAGAAGCGCCCGGTCACGAATCTGTTTGGTTTTCACACCGTACACAATGGGGTTCATCATTGGAGGAAAGAGGATGTTGAAATGGGCCAGCAGGATGTTTATATTTGGGTCGACATGGTGCCCAAACCTGTGAATTAATGAGGAGAGGATCACTGGTATGTAGAGTATAAAGATGGCGCAAAGGTGGGAGCCACAAGTGCCCAAAGCTTTGAGCTGCTTTTCCTTGGATGCCAGGTTAAAGACAGCTTTGAGGATCTTGACATACGATAGGGAGATGAATATCAGATCCAGCCCCACGATGAAGAATGATACGGTGATGGTATAGTCATTATTTACCCTGGGGTCGGCACAGGCCAGCTTCACCAAGGGTATGTGTTCACAGTAGAAATGGGGGATGACATGGGACCTGCAGTAGGGCAGCCTCCTCACGAGGAAGGGCACAGGGACCATTAGCAGAACAGCCCGGGCAAAAGCTGCAATCCCGATCTTTGCTATCATTGAATTGGTCAAGATGGTGGCATATCTCAGGGGGTTGCAGATGGCCACATACCTGTCGAAGGCCATGGCCAGCAGCACAGCAGACTCCATGATGAAGAATGAGTAAAGGAAAAACATCTGCACCAGGCAGGCGTTAAAGCTGATCTCTCTGGAATTAAACCAGAAGATGCTCAGTATTTTTGGCACGGTGGTTGTGGATAAAATCAGGTCGATGACGGCCAGCATGGCGAGGAAATAGAACATGGGCTTGTGTAGGGAGGGCTCTGTCTTGATAACATACAAGAGGGAGCTGTTTCCTAGAAGGGCCACGGTGAACACTGTGCAGAAGGGGATGGAGATCCAGAGGTACAGAGCTTCTAGCCCCGGGATGCCCGCCAGGAGGAACACGGACGGATCAGCGCCTGTGCTGTTGGAACCTGACAGGTTGTCTTCTTGTGGCATCTTTTGCAAGTCTGACATCAATGTCTGGCCTTTCAACAAAACATAACACACGGAATTAACAGACCCTGTAAATTAAATACATACCAGGGGGCAATCTCAGGTCTGGAAGAAGCGGATTGACCTTTTGTTGAGTTCCTCAGTCATGTTGCAATAACACGAATCATACAAACAATTACATTTTCTTGTGTGAAATCATTATCATTCTTAGAATGTCATTACAAGTCACGAGTAATGAAACTCTCTTGGTTACAAGTATCCTACCTGGTGTACCTTGGTACTAGGAGATGCACATTGTTTAGTGTGGATTCTGCCGTGAAGTTCCAAGTATCTCTAGCCGCATGGCACATGCTTTCAGCCTAGAAATACCTGGCATGTTAAGCTGCATGTTGCAGGATGTACCTGGTACATTCAGCAGCACACTCTGGATATTCAGCCTGGATGTACGTAGTACATGGCGGAACATGCATGATTAGTGCTAGTTTGATCTCAGCGATGACCAAGGGCACATCTACACACCAAGTGTCAGCCCGCGGCAGCAAGGCTCAGAGCTCGGATCCACAGACTCGGGGTACCTCGCTAAAACAAGCTGTGTAGATGCTGTATCTCGAGTTGAGGCTCCAGCCCACCAGCTTCAGAGCCTGAGCCTCAACATCTACACAGCTAATCTTAGCGTGGTACCCCGAGAAGCCCAATCTGTCGACCCGAGCTGTGAGACTAGCTGCTGCTCGCTGTGTAGACATGCCCAAAGAGCCTAGGAGTGTGATCCCGCTCCCACTGAAGTGAAGGAAGAACTCCCCACCAACTTCTGGGATAGCTGAGCTATTCTTTTTACCTGACAAATCTGAGGAGCTGTCCCAGCTGTCAAACTGATAAACTGAACAGTAATAAGTCGTCAGGACCAGATGGGATTGACCCAGGATTTCTGAAGAAACTCAAATATCAAATTTCAGAACCTCTAATTGTGCTATGTGACTTGTCACTTAAATCAGGCTGTGTATCAAAAATGTCTATGCAAAAATGAGGGGGTTAGTTTAGCAGAAATTAAAAGTTACAGTGACTCTAGTAAAATGAAAATAAGAAAGAAAAACTTGTAGCACCTTAGAGACTAACAAATTTATTTCAGCATAAGCTTTCGTGGGAACCCTGCAAGGTGTATGGACACTTTTGAAAGACACCATAATAGAGGCCCAACTAAAATGTATACCTCAAATTAAAAAACATAGTCAAAGAACTAAAAAGAGTGACCGTGGCTTAAGAACCAAGTAAAAGAAGCAGTGAGAGATAAAACGGCATCTTTTAAAAAGTGGAAGTCAAATCCTAGTGAGGTAAGTAGAGAGGAGCATAAACAATGCCAAATTAACTGTAAAAATGTAATAAGAAAAGCCAAAATGGAGTTTGAAGAACTGCTAGCCAAAAACTCAAAAGGTAAGAACAAAACGTTTTTTAAATACGTCAGAAGCAGGAAGCCTGCTAAACAGCAGTGGGGCACCTGGACGATAGAGATACAAAAGCAGCACTTAAAGATGATAAAGTCATTGTGGAGAAACTAAATGAATTCTTTGCTTCGGTCTTCACGGCTGAGGACGTTAGGGAGATTCCCAAACCTGAGCTGTCCTTTGTAGGTGACAAATCTGAGGAATTATCACAGATTGAAGTGTCACTAGAGGAGGTTTTGGAACTAATTGATAAACTTAACTGTAACAAGTCACCTGTACCAGATGGCATTCACCCAAGAGTTCTGAAAGATCTCAAATGTGAAATTGCGGAACTATTAACTTGGGTTTGTAACCTGTCCTTTAAATCGGCTTCTCTACCCAATGACTGGAAGATAGCTAATGTAACACCAATATTTAAAAAGGGCTCTAGAGGTGATCCCAGCAATTACAGACTGGTACCCGGCAAAGTAGTTGAAACAATAGTAAAGAATAAACTTGTCAGGCACATAGAAGAACAAAATGTTTTGGGCAAAAGTCAACATGGTTTCTGTAAAGGGAAATGAGCCTTACTAATCTATTAGAGTTCTTTGAAGGGGTCAACAAACATGTGGACATGGGCGATCCAGTAGACATAGTGTACTTAGATTTCCAGAAAGCCTTTGACAAGGTCCCTCACCAAAGGCTCTTACGTAAATTAAGTTGCCATGGGATAAGAGGGAAGATCCTTTCATGGATTGAGAAATGGTCAAAAGACAGGGAACAAAGGGTAGTAATAAATGATAAATGTTCACAATGGAGAGGGGTAACTAGTGGTGTTCCCCAAGGGTCAGTCCTAGGACCAATCCTATCAACGTATTCATAAATGATTTGGAAGAAGGCTTAAACAGTGAGGTGGCAAAGTTTGCCGATGATACTAAGCTGCTCAAGATAGTTAAGACCAAAGCAGACTGTGAAGAACTTCAAAAAGATTTCACAAAACTAAATGATTGGGCAACAAAATGCCAAATGATTTTTAATGTGGATAAATGTAAAGTAATGCACATTGGAAAAAATAACCCCAACTATACATACAATATGATGGAGGCTAATTTAGCTACAGATAATCAGGAAAAAGATCTTGGAGTCCTCATGGAAAGTTCTCTGAAGACATTCCTGCAGTCTGCAGCGGCAGTGAAAAAAGCAAACAGGATGTTAGGAATCATTAAAAAAGGGATAGAGAATAAGACGGAGAATATCTTATTGCCCTTATATGAATTCATAGTGTGCCCACATCTTGAATACTGCATACAAATGTGGTCTCGTCATCTTAAAAAGGATATACTGGCATAAGAAAAGGTTCAGAGAAGGGCAACTAAAATGATTAGGGGTCTGGAATGGGTCCCGTATGAGGAGAGATTAAAGAGGCTAGGACTTTTTAGCTTGGAAAAGAGGAGACCAAGGGGGGTTATGATAGAGGTATATACAAATATGAGTGGTGTGGAGGAAGTGAATGAGGAAAAGTTATTTACTTGTCCTCATAATAAAAGAACTAGCGGCCACCCAATGAAATTAGGGGGCAGCAGGTTTAAAACTAATTAAAGGAAGTTCTGCTTCACACAGCGCACAGTTAACCAGTGGAACTCCTTGCCTGAGGAGGCTGTGAAGGCTAGGACTATAACAGGGTTTAAAAGAGAATTGGATAAATTCATGGAGATAAAGTCCATTAATCGCTATTAGAAAGGATGGGTAAGGAATGGTGTCCTTAGCCTCTGTTTGTGAGAGGGGGGTGATGGATGGCAGGAGAGAGATCACTTGAGCATTACCTGGTAGGTCCACACACTCCGGGGCACCTGGCATTGACCACTGTCGGTGGACAGGATACTGGGCTGGATGGACCTTTGGTCTGACCCAGTACGGCCTTTCTTATATTCTCATGTTCTTATCAGATGACTAGAGGACAGCTAATGTGATTCCGATTTTTAGAGAAGGTTCCAGAAGTGATCCTGGCAATTACAGCCGAGCGAGCCTAACTTCAGAACCAGGTGAATTGGTTGAAACGATAGTAAAGAGCAGTATTAGCAGACATATAGATGAACAAGATTTGAATGGGAAGAGTCAACCTGGTTTTTGTAAAGGGAAATCATCCCTCCCCAATCTAGTAGAATTCTTTGAGGAGGTCAACAAACATGTGGACAAGGGTTATCCCTTTGATATAGTGTTCTTGGACTTTTAGAAAGCCTTAAACAAGTTCCCTCACCAAAGGCTCTTAAGAAAAGTCACATGTATTTTAAAACAGACTTTGGAGAGAAGAAATTTTATGGTATAAATATTCAAAATCAAGAGAGATGCAGAGACTATTTTGTGAAAGGCCAAAAGAACTTCAAGATGCTACAGTCCATATTTATCAAAGGTTGTAGAAAAAAATCATTCATTATTTCGTTAATGGGAACAAATTGTGATGAAATAATTATGGACATATGGATTTTAAGTCAAGAAGGGTCCATTATGATAATCTACTATGACCTCCTGAATAACACAGACCACAGATTTGTACCACATGAGTTCCGCATCTAGCCCTTAACGTCTCTTGGAGCTAGAGGGTATCAATGAGAAAAGCATCAAGTCTTGATTTAAAGACTTCAAGTGATGGCGATCCAACCACATCCCTAGTTAAGTATTAGAGGGGTAGCCGTGTTAGTCTGTATCCATAAAAACAACGAGGAGTCCAGTGGCATCTTAAAGACTGACATATTTATTTGGGCATACGCTTTCGTCGGAAAAAAACCCATGTTACTCCATGCATCTGAAGCAGTGGATTTTTTATCCACGAAAGCTTATGCCTGGATAAATCTTTAAGATGCCACCAGATTCCTTGTTGTTTTTATCCCTAGATAAGTTGTTCCAAACGTTAGTTCACCTTGCTCTACGAATGTGCGCCTTGTTTCTAGCCTAAATTTCTCTAGTCTTAGCTCCCGGCCAGTGGATCTCATTCTGCCTTTGTCTGCAAGAGTAAAGAACCTCGTACAGTCAGAAATCTCTTCCCAGCTATGGACTTAAAGATTGTGATCAAGTCACCTCTTTACCCTCTCTCGGATCAACTAAATAGATGGAGCTTCTTCAGGCTTTGGCTATAAGCCACGTTTTCCAGAACTAAAATCATTCTTTTAGCTCTTTTCTGAACCCTTTTCAATCTGTCAAGAATCTTTTTGAAGTGTGGACAGCGGACACAGAAACAGTGTCCAGTGATGGTCTCTCCAAGCCGTACACCTCTCTATTTCCACTTGATATTCACTTGCTTATACATTCAAGGAGGTTAACCCAAACATCCCTGATTTTTTGAATTCTAAGGGTTTTTTCACATTGTTTATTTTTTGTTTTTTGATGGAATTAAGTAGTTCTCTTCTAAATAACCAACCTCACTCTGCTCTCACTTATAGAGGCATACATCCAGAATCATTCCAGTGTTACACCAGTGTGACTGACAGCAGATTTGGCCGAACGCTTTCCATTTGCTGTAAAAATCTCCTATTAAGAAAGATCCTTGATTAGCTTTAATATAAACTGCCCCAGCTCACCTGACCCCTGGCTGTGTCTTCTTCCCTCTCAGCACATGCTGAAGTCACACACAAACTGCAGGACTCTCCACTTGGCCAGGATCACCTGGGTCTGGGTTAGAGTATTTATACCTCCTAATGACACCCTGCTGACTTTACTCCCAGGTGGGAATTGAGAGACGGGGATCACTATAGAGGTACGTTTGGTGGGGGCTGTGACTCGAGCTTTTCAGGGGGCGGATGTACAGGGCTAAAATAATATGAGTTCAGAGCTGTGTTCTGTTTCCAGAAATAAAGAGTAAAATGCAGTGTCATAAAATGATTTGTATTTTATATTAGAAGGAAAAACCAACAAAAAAACAAAAACAAAAGTGAAGTCTTCCAGAGGAAGCGGGAGAGAGAAGTCTCATAAAATCTTTAAACAAGCCACCTAACACAACCCTTCTTGTATCTCTCTGCATCAGATTGTTTAAAATCAAAGTTCGCTTGCTTCCAGGCTCTTTGCCTAGGATTCATATACATGCTACTGTCTTTCCTCTCCAGGGCTATAGCCCACGTGAGCACGTTTACTTGCTTGCTTTATGAAATGAAGATTTAAGCTAGTTCTATAAACTCTTTAGGAAACCTCTGACTTTAAGCAGCGACTGAATGACAATGTAACGCGTGAGGCTAAGATGACACCTCTCTCGCTATAAAACGTCTGTGATCTGCCCGTCTGTTTACACAGATCCCGGAATGTCTTTTTCCAGCTTCTACTTTGCTTCTAAACATGTATCCTAGTTTCCTTCATATTATGTGAGTAACACAGCTATAACTGTGAGTTAGGGGATTTCTGCCTTACATAGAGTATTTGAAAGTTGTCGCTAATTCAGCGTTCCCCAAACGTTTGAGGGTCACACTCCCCCTTATCCCTGTCCATGCCCCCCGTCCCGTGCTGGGCAGTGAGTGGAGCTGTGGCTCGGGGGGGAGGAGAGGAGCATGGACAGGGATAAGGGGGAGTGCAGGGGATATTATGAGCAGGGGTGTATGGGGGCTGAGGCTGGGCCCGCAGCTGAGGGTGGGTTTGGGGCTGGGAGTGGGGCCGTGGCCAGGGATCGTGGCTCGGGGTTGGTAGCGGAGCTGCAGCTGAGCTGTGGTGGGGGCCAGAAGCTGGACCCTTGGCTAGGTGCAGCTCCGCTCCTGGCCTCGCCCCCTGGTCGGGAACGGAGCCGCGGCTGAGGCTGGGGTCTGGCGCAGGACCAGGAGTGGAGCAGCCGCCAGGCTGTGGTGGGGGCCGGCAGCTTTGTCCCCAATGGTTGTGGAGCCCTGTCAAGGCTAGCGCCAGGGCCCTGCACGGGGCCAGGAGCCGGGGACACGGCTGGGGGCAAGAAGAGGCTGGGTGGTGCTTCCTCCCCACGCGCCTGTGAGGGCTGGCCCGCACCTTGCCATGCTCCCCCGGACGTTCCTCCATGCCCCCCTAGGGGAGCGCGCCCCATAGTTGGGGGGGTCTCTGCTCTAATTTGGTTATTAGAAACTGTAGGTTATAAATATTCAAAGCAGTTGGTCGGAAGACAAATATGAGAAAAGTGTTTGCATAAGAAGATGAAATTGTGACTAAAAGGTCTTCCTTAAAGCCCCGTCCCCATGCGGACCCCCCCCCCCACCATCGCTCAGTCCCCATCCCCCGGGACTCACATTCTCGTCAAAAACCGGACACCTGGCAACAACCCTGTCACCACCTGGCCGCCCTGCCGCAGGCACCACCCAGTAACCTGGTGCAGCTCACAGCCACCTCCCGCCCGGGAACGAGGGAAGGACGCAGGGGAAACCAGTGCTGGGCAAAGGGACACACTTGTGCTGGGCCCGGCTGTTACCTGTGTTGGTCCAGATCATGGCATTGTCCAGGTGGAAACAGAGTGACACCGCCCAGCCCCAGTCACTGGGGGGAAGAAGGGCTGATACTCCAGGGGGCCCAAGAGCCATGGATCATGGGGTGCGGGGGCTCAGAGCAGGAACAGCCATGAACCCTCCAGGCAGCTGGGAACCACCTCCCCTCAGTGCCGTATCCTTCTGCTCACCAACCCTCAGCAGCTCCACTTTGCCCTCTGCCACCTGCTGGAGACACTGGGCTCCTCTGGCCCTGGGCGGGGGCCATCTCCGGACACCACCCCACGGTCAGGGGAGATGGGGCAGCGCCTTGCACAGAACTCCTCATCGCTGTCCACTTCCCAGTGGTACATGGGGGCGCTGGGTGCCTTGCGGCTGGCAGGGGGCCTGGCCAGGGTGGTGGTTGTGACTTGAGCTGTTCAGGGGGCGGCTAATACTTTAAATGGTGCCCCCCACTACTAGCAACATATGCACTTTGGGTGGCAGCACCCCCCATAGTCCTGCAAACTCCCCCTAAACCCCGCTGGCACTATGGGGAAGGGCCTCAGCCAGGGGTGGGGAGCCTATGTCGTGGAGCGCCGAGGGACCATTTCTCTTTATGCTACTCCTCACGTGGCAGAAATCAATAGTTTTCCAGTGAGAATGTGCCATGGGATCTCTGCAGTGATATCTGTAGGTGGTTATTTGAACTGTCTGGAATTGTTGATAAACTGTATCATTTCACCACTATTGGGTTCGTTGTTTTGTTATGAAATATACTCTAGATCCCAAATAACTAATGTCAGGCAGGTTTATTAATATGGTGGAGGAACAAGGTTTGATACGATCGATACCAGTCTCCAAAGAGCCGTCCCGTGCAGTGATGCTGCATTCACCTTACACAGACGGTGCCCTCCCCCGGTTACGAAATTCAGCTGCTATTATATATATGATTTTACAAGTTACACATTTCTTTATATGTCACTAAAATCCAATGCATCAGTTTGTTCCAGTTCCCTACCTTGTTGTTCTGTTGCTTGCTTAGCTTTCTTTTAAATGTTAGCATTCCAGGTACTGATCTGAGAAGGTCCTTCCCTGGCTTGTACTAAGACATAGAAGCAAAACAAATGTATCTTGATTTTGACACGTTTTCTTTCTGCTTGTGCCAAACGATTTGATAAGTAAATGAAAGGTGTTATGGCATAGGACAGTCTCAGCGATATCACTCTTAGAAACATAAGAACGGCTATATTGGGTCAGACCAATGTTTCATCTAACCCAGTATCCTGTCTTCCAACGGTGGCCAATGCCAGGTGCTTCAGAGGCATGGCACAGAGCAGGTAATCATCAAGTGATCCAGCCCTTGTCCCCCATTTCCAGCTTCTGGCAAACAGAGGATAGGGACACCATCCCTGCACAACCTGGCTACTAGCCTTTGATGGACCTATCAATCATGAACTACTGTAGTTCTTTTTTGAACTTATGTCGTTCATTTATTACAGTATTTGTGGTTAATGTTATTGGTACTTAATGCACACACATTAGGAATGTGATATTGTCAGGGTCCCCCCCGACTCTGAACTCTGTGGTACAGAGGTCAGGACCCGCATGAAAGACCCCCTAAGCTTATATTCTACCTGCTTAGGGTAAAACTTCCCAAGGCACAAATTCCTTTCCCTGTCCTTGGACGGAATTGCTGTCACCATCAAGTGATTTACACAAAAATTCATGGAAGGTTCACTTGGAATCCCTATCCCCTTCAAATATCCCCCTAAGTCCCTTCATCCCCTTTCCTGGGGAGGCTTGAGAATAATATACCAACAATTCCCTTAGCAATGTTAGTACAGACCAGACCCTTTGTCTTCAGGACACTGATAATCATTTATATTCTTAAACGAAGAACTTTGTTTATAAGGAAAAAAATAAAAGAATCACATCTGCAAATTCAGGACGGAACATAACTTTCCAGAGTAAATACAATGATTTAAAACACAGAGGATTCCCTTCTGGCTCAGCTTCACAGTTACAAAAAGAGGAATAAAACTACCTCTGTAGTAATTCAAAAGCTAAAACAAAAGATTACCTAATACATTTCGTTGCCCTGCTTACAATTTCTGTGAGTATAGATGGCATATTTCAGGTATATTTTCAGGAGATGTTCTGCCTGCTTGGCTTCTCTCTCAGTCCGGAAAAGGAGCAACAAAGAGAGAGGACAAACAAAACCTTCCCCCCAGATTGGAAGGTATCTTCTTTCCTTATTAGTCCTTCTGGTCAGGTGTCAACTAGGTTATTTGAATTACTCAACACCTTACATGTAAGGCGATTCAGAACAGATGCCGACGAGGGATTTTATGCTACTCTTTCCTCTATAGTTATGATTGATATATATCTATACCCTATCCGGCATATATTAGGTATCAGGAACAAAGGTGATAGCAAAGTAGAGCAAGTCTTTTCCTGAGTATTTTATTCATACACACACACACAGACAGTACTCTGCTTCATTTCTTTATTGTCAGTATCAGAAAGTGAGCATTGAATACTTTGTGCCTGAGATGGCTGTGGTGCGGATTAGGGGAGTTTTGAAATGCTCTTTGAGGCAGATACACACTTTCTTGTGCCCCTCTCTCGACCTGGTGCATTGTGCTGCTGTGTGCTAGTGTTAAACAACTGGGGAGAGACTCTCAAATGTTTAGACACTACAACTGCATTTGTTCCTGCAGCATGCATGTCCGTGGATGTGGCTGGGTATATAATTAATAAAGCCCAGATGTTCCAGCACAGCAAGGCAAGTTCCAAGAAGCCTTCACACTTATCTTTGTTAGCAGTGTTACACACAGGGGATAGAGTGAGGTCAAGGCCAAGATCACCTTCCGGCCAGCAGCGCTAAGCTCGTGCAGGTTACGGTGTATTGCTCCCTGTGAGTCGGAGGTGGAGTTTCCATCCCAGCGTACACAAAGCCCCAACAAGCGTGCTGTCTAAGTTACTCAGAAAGCCTCTCCTGCAACCTCTGCTTCTTGATGGTTCAGCAGCCCCATTCTGTTCAGCCTATAAGCTCTTTCCTCTGAACAGGAGAAGTGCCCGGTCCCGAATCTGTTTGGTTTTCACACCGTAGAGGATAGGGTTCATCATGGGAGGAAAGAGGAGGTAGAAATTGGCCAGAAGGACGTTTACGTGCTGGTTGACATGGTGCTCGAACCTGTGAATTATTGAGGATAGGACCACTGGTGTGTAGACTACTAAGATGGTGCAAAGATGGGAGCCACAGGTGCCCAAAGTTTTGAGCTGCTCTTCCTTGGATGCCAGGCTTAAGACAGCCCTGAGGATCTTGACATACGATAGGGCGATGAATATCAGATCCAGCCCCACAGTGAAGAGTGTTACGGTGATCGCATAGTCATTATTGAACCTGGTTTCGGCACAGGCCAGCGTCACCAAGGCCATGTGCTCACAGTAGCAATGTGGCATGACGTGGGACCCGCAGTAGGGCAGCCGCCTCACGAGGAAGGGCAGAGGGACCGTTAGCAGCACAGCCTGGTACAAACCCGCCAGCCCGATCTTTGCTATCACTGAATTGGTCAGGATGGTGGCATATCTCAGGGGGTTGCAGATGGCCACATAGCTGTCGAAGGCCATGGCCAGCAGCAGAGCAGACTCCATGGTGAAGAACGAGTAAAGGAAATACATCTGCACCAGGCAGCCCTTAAAGCTGATCTCTCTGGAATTAAACCAGAAGATGCTCAGTATTTTTGGCACGGTGGTTGTGGATAAAACCAGATCAATGATGGCCAGCATAGCGAGGAAATAGAACATGGGCTTGTGTAGGGAGGGCTCTGTCTTGATAACATACAAGAGGGTGCAGTTTCCTAGAAGGGCCACGGTGAACACTGAGCAGAAGGGGATGGAGATCCAGAGGTGCAGAGCTTCTAGCCCCGGGATGCCCGTCAGGAAGAACACTGATGGATCAGAGCCTGTGCCTTTGGAACCTGACAGGTTGTCTTGTTGTGGCATCTTTTGCAAGTCTGACATCAATGTTTTTCCTTTCAACAAAACATAACACACGGAATTAACAGACCCTGGAAATTAAATACATACCCGGGGCCAATCTCAGGTCTGGAAGAAGCGGATTGACCTTTTGTTGAGTTCCTCAGTCATGTTGCAATAACATTAATCATAAAAACCCTTATATTTTTCTGTGTGAAATCATTTAAAGTTCTTCGAATGTGATTAAAAATCACGAGTAATGAACCTCACTTGGTTTCAGGTATCCTACCTGGTGTACCTTGCTACTAGGAGATGCACTTTGTTTAGTGTGTATTCTGCATTGAAGTACCTAGTATATCTGGCTGCACCGCAGAGTCTTTCTGCTTAGAAATACCTGGCATGTTAAGCTGATTGTACCAAGATGTACCCGGTACATTCAGCAGCACAATCTGGATATTCAGCCTGGATGTACGTAGTACATGGCGGAACATGCATGAGTAGTGTGAGTTTCATCTCAGCGATGACCAAGGGCACATCTACACACCAAGTGTCAGCCCGCGGCAGCAAGGCTCAGAGCTCGGATCCACAGACTCGGGGTACGTCGCTAAAACAAGCTGTGTAGATGCTGTAGCTCGAGTTTGGGCTCCAGCCCACCAGCTTCAGAGCCTGAACCTCAGCATCTACACAGCTGTTCTTAGCACGGTGCCCCGAGAAGCACGAACCTGCATCTGTCAACCCGAGCTGTGAGACTAACAGCCGCTCGCTGCGTAGACGTTCCCAAAGAACTTATGAGTCTGATCCCGCTCGCACTGACGTCAGGAGGAGAACTCCCCACCGAGTTTCAGGATAACTGAGCTGTTCTTTTTAGGTGACAAATCTGAGGAACTATTGCAGGTATCAATAGAGGTGGTTTTGGAACAAACTGATAAATTAAACAATAATAAGTCACCAGGACCAGATGGGATTGACCCAGGAATTCTGAAGGAACTCAAATATCAAATTGCAGATCTTTTAATTGTGGTTTGTGACCCATCACTTAAATCAGGCTCTGTGCCAGATGGCTAGAGAATAGCTAGTGTGATGCCAATTTTTAGAGAAGGTTCCAGAGGTGATCCCGGCAATTACAGCCCAGTGATCCTAACTTCAGAACCATGCAAATTGGTTGAAACGACAGTAAAGATCAGAATTACCAGACATCTAGATGAACAAAATTTCATGGGGAACCCATGTCACTCCAGAAACTGATCCAGCTCACCTGAACTCTGCCTGTATCTTCTTCCCTCTCAGCGCATGCTGAAGTCACACACAAGCTGCAGGACTCTCCACTCGGCCAGGATCAGCTGGGTGGGAGTATTTATACCTCCTAATGACACCCTGCTGACTTTACTCCCAGGTGGGAGTTGAGAGAATTGGGTCACTACAGATGTACACTTGGTGCGGGCTGTGACTTTAGCTTTTCAGGGGGGCCGGACGTACACGGCTAAAATAACATGAGACCTGAGTTGTGTTTTATTTCCGGAAATAGAGAGTAAAATGTGGTGTTATAAAATGATTAGTATTTTATATTAGAGGGAAAAACCGCCAAAAAAAAAATCAAAAGAAAATTCTTCCAGAGGAAGCGGGGTAGAGAAGACTCATGAAGTATTTTAAACAAACCATCTAACTGAACCCTTCAAGATTTGATGGAGAAGAGTCAACCTGGTTTTTGTAAAGGGAAATCATCCCTCACCAATCTAGTAGAATTCTTTGAAGCCAACTGAAAGGCCAAAATGTACTGTGTATGCAAAAACCTGACACAAGCCCAAAGTCTACAGTTTGGTCAAGAGGTTAAGAGTCCCAGGCAACAGTGAACAATATACGTTAAGAGAAGCAGAACAAACAAGAGACAACCTTGCTTTTTGATTAAGATAAGCATGGCCAGGAAAACCCCAAGGGGAAGTAGTAATTGGGGCCTTTATGTGAAGCTGCAAACAGAGCAAAGAAGCGAGAGGGGCCCTATGTCTGAATCTGTGTATACTCCTCTGCAAAAAGAGATAGCCGTGCTTTCCCTGCATACCAACTTGAAGGCCATGGAGAGGTCCAAGCATGTCAGTTTCAGATATGAAATCCTCCCTCTTCACTCCCAGATACCAGTGTCTGCCTTTAAAAACACAAATGAGCAACTGAAAAGTAATTTCTATTGCCCTGTCCTTTTCAATGTTTCGTTTTGCTTTAACCCTCAGATATGTACCTGTTGGACAATCAGGAGCTACTTTATTCCTATGGACCTGAAATCAGAGTTCAACATATATATTTTATACTAATACACTTTATACATTGTTTAAAGGAAAACACCTGTGTACTAATTGCATCATATATTAACCTGAAACCATGGGCGGAGACATTATGTAATCTTTGACTATTGGCTACTGTGCTTATCTTGTCTTGCTGCTAGACCTATCCAGGGGCTCAGGACCTCCCACCCTGTCTCTTCCCTCTGCTCATGAAAATACCATATAATCCATTGTAATCAATTGATTGGCAGTGTCTCTGAGCCTAATAAGCAGAGTGACACTCCGCCAGCGCTGTGCGTAATAAACCCACGTGCTTGATTCTCCACGGTGTCTATTTTTGTTCCTTCATCAACAAACATGTGGACAAGGGTTATCCAGTGGAAATAGAGTTCTTGGAGTTCTAGAAAACCTTAAACAAGTTCTCTCACCAAAGGCTCTTAAGAAAAGTCACATGTATTCAAAACAGACTTGGGAGAGAAGAAATTTTATGATATAAGAAGTCCAAATGAACAGAGATGCAGAGACTATTTTGAGAAAGGGGAAAAGGGTTACAAGATGCTACAGGGGTGGGGTAAGGGTGGGGCCTCAGGGAGGAAGAGGTTATGCAGGAGCAGGGCCTTAGGGGAAGGGCAGTATGAGGGCGGGGTCTCGGGGAGAAGGGGAGGGGCAGGGGCGGGGCCTCAGGGGGAAGAGGCGGTGTGCGGCGATGGGGCCACGGTTCAAGTACTGGTGGCCCACCCGCTATTAGAGAGCTTCCGCCATGGCTGACAGAGATAACAAGGTCCCACATCTGAAAGGAAAGGTCACATGTTTCTCACCCACTAGGCACAGATGGACATAACTTCTCCTGGCCACAGCTGTTTCCTGGCCTCTCCTGGCCACAGCAGCAGGAGTCCAGCATCTAAAGTTGCACCTACAGCCTCCAGTTCAACTGGATGATGCACCCCCTCTCCTCCAGCCACCAGACACGTCATATCTTCCCGTCCTGCAGGCGGCCTACCCCAGACTGAGCCTCTGCCAGCTCCGAGGCTCACACAGACTCTGACTCCTCCAGTCCAGTGCACCAGCTGGGTCAGGGGGGATGGAGCTGTAGACGTGGGTGTCCTCCGTATATTGAACGCTACAGCTCCTGTCCTCCCTCTGCTAACCCTCTCAGCAACTTCATGTGCACTTTGTATGGGAGCGGGGGCAAAATAACCCCCCTGTATGATCACAAAAGCCAGTTCCTGCAGGGAACCGTCCCCTGGTGCGTCCCACAGCGGGATGAAGGCTGTGACTCACTCGCTGGCTAGGCAAGCGGGGCATCCCAATAAAACGTAGTGTAGCCTGATTTAGGGTGTACTAATAACATTAATTTAATTTATAAATTTTAGCGTAATTTAATTAAATGAATTATTAATAATAATAATTAATTATTAATATGAATAGGTTTGGTTTTAGACTTGCCAATTTGTTTGATCAGAGGATAAAATTTCTTGCCCGAATCAGGCTCCATAGATTTTACAAAGGACCCTCAGGGGTATGACAGGAAGCTCACACTGAGACAGATCTAGAGTTAGAGACTTTGTATTCAAATCAATAATAGTAAGTAAATGGTAAAATAACCAGAGCTGCAAAGTTACAATTGCATTACTGCTATTCAAAAGATACATGTGATAATATAGACTAACTTACACTTAAAATCAAAACTTACTAAACAAACTAAGAATCAATACGTAGGGAAACCAAGCTTAGCCTATTTCCCTTGAAACTTAAAGTTTAAGAAGAACAAGAACAGCCTATTAATAACAGTAGTCATTGTAGATAGATAGAATGGTGAGAGTGAGTAAGTTAGAGTAAGTGAGAATGATAGAGCCGAGAACTCTAAAGAGGTGGGTCACCTCTTTTATAGGGCACAAGTGCCGTAAATCCTTCCCCCTATGACCAAATTTCATTCCTCACCCATAAAATGTTAGGGTACGCTTACCCCATAGGCTAGTATGTTTGTGCGTATTGATGGCACGTATATACGCACATAGGTTTCCTTGTGGTGTACCTGTTAGGTCTGTGGGTACAACATGAAACCACCTCCACCCATGCCATTCTCCATTGTCTATTGGTCAAGAGAAAAGGTCTTAGACATAGAGCAGGGGTACTTGTTAGCCCTGTAGGCTACAGTAGTGGGCAGCAGCATGGAAGGTGTCCTGACAACGCCGAAAGAATCAGCAGGGACACCTGATCTTCCCCCACCACTAAGAGGAGACCCTCAGCCATGGCAGATTCTGCACTATCCGTAAGCCTGAAACCTGATCTGAGGGGGGCAAGGAAAGCTGAGGAGTCAGAAACTGCCGGTGCTGCTGCCCCCTGACACCTTTCCCAAGGATCATTGACACCCTCCCTCCCTATCTCCATCTCAAGCTCACTGGGACCAGTGTCACGCTGTCTGGAGCAGCTCCCGACCACAAATGCCAACCACAGGGCAGGCTCTCAAAAGCAGACAGCGCAAACTGGCGGTGTGTTCTGTAATTAGATTTCACCAAGCCAGTAACAAATTTGAACTCCCGGATCACTGTCACAGTCTCACAATGGAGTCACAGACAATCCCCTTAGTCTATCTGCCCCCCTCCCCGATGAAATGCATCCTGGAATACTCAAAAAGCTGACTGAGGAGATATCTGAGCCATGAGCAATTATCTATGAAAAGTCATGGAAAATGGGAGAGTTTCCAGAAGACTGGAAAAGGGCAAATATAGCACCAATCTATCAAAAGGGGATTAAGGACAACCCAGGAATTTACAGACCAGTCATCTTAACTTCTGTACCTGAAAGATAATGGAGCAAATAATCAAGCAATCAATTGGAAACATCAAGAAGATAACAAGGTGATAAGCAGAAGCGACAAAGAGTCCTGTGGCCCCTTATAGACTAACAGACGTATTAGAGCATAAGCTTTTGTGGGTGAAGACCCACTTCTTCAGATGCATGCAGTGGACATGCTTTGTCTCTTCTACAGATCCAGACTAACACGGCTACCCAGCTGCGGCGAGCCGCCCATTTCCTCGCGAAGCCCTGCTGAGCCCCAGCGGCACGGCAACAGCCCTCGCCGCAGCAGGGCTTGCGAGGTGGTGGGCGGCTGCCTCGTGCCTCCTGACTTGAGCGTGGATCTGGGAGGCAGGAGGCAGCCGCCCGCCACCGAGGGCAGCAAAATGCCGCCCTCCAAATCCTGGTGACCTAGGCGACGGCCTAGGGTCGCCTAGTGAAAGTGCTGGTCCTGGGAACAGCCATGAATCTTCCAGCCACCTGGGAACCTCCTCCTTTTGGGGCCATCCCCATTTCCTCGCCAACCACACGGCAGCTTCGGTTTGCCCTCTGCCACCCGCCGGAGACACTGGGCTCCTCTGGCCCTCGGCAGAGGCCCTAGCTGGACACTGGTACACCGGCAGGGGAGCTGGGGCCAGCGCCTGGCACAGGACTCCTCATCGCTGAACACTTCCCAGTTGTACATGGCGGTGCCGAGTGCCTTGCAGCTGGCAGGGGTGAGGGCTGTGATTCGAGCTGTTGAGGGGGCCAGATGAAACCTTAAATGGTGCCCCCCACCACTAGCAACATATGCAATTTGGGGGGGCAGCACCCCCCCCCATCATCCTGCAAACTCCGCGCATGCACTGTGGGGAAAGGGCCTCAGGCAGGGCTGACAAATCAATAATGTCAGGCAGGTTTATTAATATAGTGGACGATCTGGAGGATGGAGTGGACTGCACCCTTAGCAAGTTTGCAGGGGACACTAAACTGGGAGGAGTGGTTGATACGCTGGAGGGTAGAGACAGGATACAGAGGGACCTAGACAAATTAGAGGATTGGGCCAAAAGAAATGTGATGAGGTTCAACAAGGACAAGTGCAGAGTCCTGCACTTAGGATGGAAGAATCCCATGCACTGCTACAGACTAGGGACCGAATGGCTGGGCAGCAGTTCTGCAGAAAAGGACCTAGGGGTTAAGGTGGATGAAAAGCTGAATATGAGTCAACAGTGTGCCCTTGTTGCCAAGAAGGCTAATGGCATTTTGGGTTGTATAAGTAAGGGCATTTCCAGCAGATCGAGGGACGTGATCATTCCCCTCTATTCGGCACTGGTGAGGTCTCCTTTGGAGTACTGTGTCCAGTTTTGGGCCCCACACTACAAGAAGGATGTGGATAAATTGGAAAGAGTCCAGCGGAGGGCAACAAAAATGATTAGGGGGCTGGAGCACATGACTTATGAGGAGAGGCTGAGGGAACTGGGATTGTTTAGCCTGCAGAAGAGAAGAAGGAGGGTGGATTTGATAGCTGCTTTCAACTACCTAAAAGGGGGTTCCAAAGAGGATGGATCTAGACTGTTCTCAGTGGTAGAAGATGACAGAACAAGGAGTAATGGTCTCAAGTTGCAGAGGGGGAGGTTTAGGTTGGACATTAGGAAAAACTTTTTCACAAGTAGGGTGGTGAAGCACTGGAATGGGTTACCTAGGGAGGTGGTGGAATCCTCTTCCTTAGAGGTGCTTAAGGTCAGGCTTGACAAAGCCCTGTCTGGGATGATTTAGTTGGGTTTGGTCCTGCTTTGAGCAGGGGGTTGGACTAGATGACCTCCTGAGGTCCCTTCCAACCCTGAGAGTCTATGATTCTATGGAGGAACAAGGTTTGATACGATACCAGTCTCCAAAGAGCCGACCCGTGCAGCGATGCTGCATTCACCTTACACAGACACTGAGCTCCCCTTGTTACAAATTTCATGTGCTATTAATTGTATGATTTTACAAGTGACACATTTCTTTATATGTCACTAAAATCCAATGCATGAGTTTGTTTCAGTTCCCTACCTTGTTGTTCTGTTCATACCTTAACTTTGTTTTAGAAGTTAGTATTCCAGGTATTGATCTGAGAAGGTCCTTCCCTGGCTTGTACTAAGACATAGAAACAAAAACATATGTATCTTGATGTTGACAAGTTTTCTATCTGCTTGTGCCAAATGATTTAATAAGCCAATGCAAGGTGTTATAGTATACTTTGCATAGGTGAATGAACAGGATTATGGTATAGGCCAGTTTCAGCTATATCACTTTTACGAACATACGAACGGCTAAATTGGGTCAGACCAATGATCCATCCATCCCAGTATCCTGTTTTCCAACAGTGGCCAATGACAGGTGCTTCAGAGGGAATGCACAGAACAGGTAATCATCAAGTGATCCAGCCCCTGTCACCCATTCCCAGCTTCTGGCAGACAGAGGCAAGGGACATCATCCCTGCCCAAACTGGCTATTAGCCATTGATGGACCTATCAACCATGAACTTATGTAGTTCTTTTTTGAACTTATGTCGTTCATTTGTTACAGTATTTTTGGTTAATGGTATTGGTACTTAATGCACACACATTATGAATGTGATATTGTCAGGGTCCCCCCCGACTCTGAACTCTGTGGTAAAGATGTGGGGACCCGCATGAAAGACCCCCTAAGCTTATATTCTACCAGTTTACGGTAAAACTTTCCAAGGCACAAATTCCTTTCCCTGTCCTTGGACGGTATTGCTGCCACCATCAAGTGATTTATTAAAAAATTCAGGGAAGGGTCACTTGGAATCCCTATCCCCCATAAGATCCCCCTCAGTCCCTTCATCCCCTTTCCTGGGGAGGCTTGAGAATAACATACCAACAATTGCCTTAGCAATGTGGCTACAGACCAGACCCTTTGTCTTCAGGACACTGAAAATCAATCAGGTTCTTAAAAGAAGAACTTGCTTAATAAGGAAAAAAATAAAAGAATCACATCTGCAACATCAGGATGGAAGGAAATTTTACAGAGTAACTAAAAGATTTTAAACACAGAGGATTCCCTCCTCGCTCAGCTTCAGAGTTACGAAAAAAGGAATAAAACTACTTCTGTAGCATAGGAGTATTGACGAGCTTACACAAAAGAAACCTAATAGATTTCCTTGCCGTGCTTACAATTTCTGTGAGTATAGATGGCATATTTCAGGAATATTTTAAGGAGATGTTCTACCTGATTTGCTTCTCTCTCAGTCCAGAAAATAAACAACAAAGAGAGAGCACAAACAAAGCCTTCCCCCCAGATTTGAAGGTATCTTCTTTCCTTATTGGTCCTTCTGGTCAGGTGCCAACTAGGTTATTTGAACTGCTTATCCCCTTAAAGGTAAGGAGATTCAGTACAGCTGCCAAGGAGAGATTTGATGCTACTGTTTCCTCTATATTTATGACAGATATATATCTATACCCTATCTGGCATATAATAGGTAACAGGAACAAAGGTGATAGCAAAGTAGAGCAAGTCTTTTCCTGAGTATTTTATTCATACACACACACACAGACAGTACTCTGCTTCATTTCTTTATTGTCAGTATCAGAAAGTGAACATTGAATACTTTGTGCCTGAGATTGCTCTGGTGAGGATTTGGGGAGTTTTGAAGTGCTCTTTGAGGCAGATACACACTTTCTTGTCCCTCTCGCTCGACCTGGTGCACTGTGCTGCTGTGTGGTGGGGTGAAACAACTGGGGATAGACTCTCAAATGTTTAGACACTACAACTGCGTTTGTTCCTGCAGTATGCATATCCGTGGTTGTGTCTGGCTGTATAGGTAATAAAGCCCAGATGTTCCAGCACAGCAAGAAAAGGTGCGAGGAGCCTTCACTCTCATCTTTGTTAGCATCGTTACACATGGGGCAGACTGAGGACAAGGTCATGGCCAAGATCACCCTCCGTCAAGAAGCGTTTAGCTCGAGTAGCAGACGGTGAATTGCTCCCTGTGCGTGAGAGGTGGAGTTCCCATCCCAGCGTACACACAGCCCCCTCCAGAATGGAGTCCAATTCACTCAGAAAACAACTGCTGTATCCACTCCTTTGAGATCCTCAGCAGCCCCCTCCTGGTCAGGCTAGAAGCTCTTCCCGCGGAGCAGGAGAAGCGCCCGGTCACGAATCTGTTTGGTTTTCACACCGTACATGATGGGGTTCATCATGGGAGGAAAGAAGATGTTGAAATGGGCCAGCAGGATGTTTACCTTTGGGTCGACATGATGCCCAAACCTGTGAATTATTGAGAAGAGGACCACTGGTATGTAGAATATGGAGATGGCGCAAAGGTGGGAGCCACAGGTGCCCAAGGCTTTGAGCTGCTTTTCCTTGGATGCCAGGCTTAAGACAGCCCTGAGGATCTTGACATACGATAATGAGATGAATATCAGATCCAGCCCCATGATGAAGAGAGCTACGGTGATCGCATAGTCATTATTTAACCTGGGGTCGGCACAGGCCAGCTTCACCAAGGCCATGTGCTCACAGTAGAAATGGGGGATCACATGGGACCCACAGTAGGGCAGCCTCCAGAGGAGGAATGGCACAGGGACCGTTAGCAGAACAGACCTAGCAAAAGCCGCCAGCCCGATCTTTCCTATCATTGAACTGGTCAGGATGGTGGCATATCTCAGGGGGTTGCAGATGGCCACGTACCTGTCGAAGGCCATGGCCAGCAGCACAGCAGACTCCATGGTGAAGAACGAGAAAAGGAAAAACATCTGCACCAGGCAGGCGTTAAAGCTGATCTCCCTGGAATTAAACCAGAAGATGCTGAGTGTTTTTGGCATGGTGATTGCGGATAGAATCAGGTCGATGACAGCTAGCATGGCGAGGAAATAGAACATTGGCTTTTGTAGGGAGGGCTCTGTCTTGATAACATACAAAAGGGTGAAGTTTCCTAGAAGGATCAGGGTGAATACTGAGCAGAAGGGGATAGACATCCAGGGGTGCAGAGCTTCCAGCCCCGGGATGCCGGCCAGGAAGAACACGGACGGATCAGCGCCTGTGCCGTTGGAACCTGACAGGTTGTCTTGTTGTGGCATCTTTTGCGACTCTCACACCAATCACTTTCCTTTCAATAAAACATAAGACATGGATTGACCTTTTGTTGAGTTCATCAGTCATGTTGCAATAGCACTAATCATACAAACCCATATATTTTTCTTTGTGAAATCATTTCACGTTCTTAGAATGTCATTACAAGTCACGAGTAATGAACCTCACTTGGTTATAAGTATCCTACCTGGTGTTCCTTGGTACTAGGAGATGCACAGTGTTGAGTGTGCATTCTACCATGAAGTAGCTAGTATATCTGGCTGCACGGCACATGCTTTCAGCCTCGAAATACCTGGCATGTTAAGCTGCATGTAGCAGGATGTACCTGGTACATTCAGCAGCACATTCTGGGTGTTCAGCCTGGATGTACGTAGTACATGGCGGAACATGCATGAGTAGCGCTAGTTTGATCTCAGCGATGACCAAGGGCACATCTACACACCAAGTGTCAGCCCGCGGCAGCAAGGCTCAGAGCTCGGATCCACAGACTCGGGGTACGTCGCTGAAACAAGCTGTGTAGATGCTGTAGCTCGAGTTGGGCTCCAGCCCACCAGCTTCAGAGCCTGAGCCTCAGCATCTACACAGCTGTTCTTAGCACGGTGCCCCGAGAAGCCCAATCTGTCGACCCGAGCTGGGAGACTAGCTGCTGCTCGCTGCGTAGACATCCCCAAAGAGCCTAGGAGTCTGATCCCGCTCCCACTGAAGTCAGGGGAAGAACTCCCCACTGACATCCGGGATAACTGAGCTATTCTTTTTACGTGACAAACCTGAGGAGCTGTCCCAGCTGTCAAACCGATAAATTGAACAGTGATAAGACACCAGGACCAGATGGGATTGACCCAGGATTTCTGAAGGAACTCAAATATTAAATTGCAGAACTTCTAATTGTGCTTTGTGACCTGTCACTTAAATCAGGCCGTGTATCAAAAATGTCTATGCAAAAATGAGGGGGTTAGTTTAGCAGAAATTAAAAGGTATAGTGACTCTAGTGCAAACCCTGCAAGGTGTATGGACACTTTTGAAAGACACCATAATAGAGGCCCAACTAAAATGTATACCCCAAATTAAAAACATAGTCAAAGAACTAAAAAGAGTGACCGTGGCTTAACAACCATGTAAAAGAAGCAGTGAGAGATAAAACGGCATCTTTTAAAAAGTGGAAGTCAAATCCTAGTGAGGTAAGTAGAGAGGAGCATAAACAATGGCAAATTAACTGTAAAAATGTAATAAGAAAAGCCAAAATGAAGTTTGAAGAATAGCTAGCCATAAACACAAAAGGTAAGAAGAAAATGTTTTTTAAATACGTCAGAAGCAGGAAGCCTGCTAAACAACCAGTGGGGCCCCTGGACGATAGAGATACAAAAGGAGCACTTAAAGACGATAAAGTCATTGCGGAGAAACTAAATGAATTCTTTGCTTCAGTCTTCATGGCTGAGGACGTTAGGGAGATTCCCAAACCTGAGCTGTCTTTTGTAGGTGACAAATCTGAGGAATTGTCACGACTGAAGAGTGACTAGAGTAGGTTTTGGAACTAATTGATAAACTTAACTGTAACAAGTCACCGGGACCAGATGGCATTCACCCAAGAGTTCTGAAAGAACTCATATGTGAAATTGGGGAACTATTAACTAGGGTTTTTAACCTGTCCTTTAAATCAGCTTCTCTACTCAATGACTGGAAGATAGCTAATGTAACACCAATATTTAAAAAGGGCTCTAGAGGTGATCCCGGCAATTACAGAGCAGTAAGTCTAAAATCCGTACTGGGAAAATTTGTTGAAACAATAGTAAAGAATAAAATTGTCAGGTACTTAGAAGAACATAATTTGTTGGGCAAAAGTCAACATGGTTTCTGTAAAGGGAAATCATGCCTTACTAATCTAATAGAGTTTTTGAAGGGGTCAAAAAACATGTGGACAAGGGAGATCCAGTAGAAATAGTGTACTTAGATTTCCAGAATGCCTTTGACAAAGTCCCTCACCAATGGCTCTTACGTAAATTAAGTTGCCATGGGATAAGAGGGAAGATCCTTTCATGGATTGAGAACTGGTTAAAAGACAGGGTACAAAGGGTAGGAATACATTGGTAAATTTTCACAATGGAGAGGGATAACTAGTGGTGTTCCCTAAGGGTCAGTGGTCAGTCCTAGGACCAATCCTATTCAACTTATTCATAAATGATTTGGAAGAAGGGGTAAACAGTGAGGTGGCAAAGTTTGCAGATGATACTAAGCTGCTCAAGATAGTTAAGACCAAAGCAGACCGTGAAGTACTTCAAAAAGATCTCACAAAACTAACTGATTGGGCAACAAAATGGCAAATGAAATATAATGTTGATAAATGTAAGGTAATGCACATTGGAAAAAATAACCCCAACTATACATACAATATGATGGGGGCTAATTTAGCTACAACTACTCAGGAAAAAGATCTTGGAGTCATCGTGGATTGTTCTCTGAAGACGTCCATGCAGTGTGCAGTGGCAATCAAAAAAGCAATCTCTTCCCAGCTATGGACTTAAAGGCTGTGATCAAGTCACCTCTTTACCCTCTCTCGGATCAACTAAATACATGGAGCTTCTTCAGTCTCTGGCTATAAGCCACGTTTTCCAGATCTAAAATAATTCTTGTATCTCTTTTCTGAACCGTTTTCAACCTGTCAACAACATTTTTGAAGTGTTGCACTCCGGACATAAAAACAGTGCCGTACACCCTCTATTTCCACTTGATATTCACTTGCTTATACATTCAAGGAGGTTAACCCGAATATCCCTGATTTTTTGAATTCTAAGGGTTTTTTCACATAGTTTTTTTTTGTTTTTTGATGGAATTAAATAGTTCTCTTCTAAATGACCAACCTCACTCTGCTCTCACGTATAGAGGCATACATCCAGAATCATTGCAGTATTACAGCAGTGTGACTGACAGCAGATTTGGCTGAACGCTTTCCATTTGTTTTAAAAACCTTCTATTAAGAAAGATCCTTGATTAGGTTTAGTATAAACTGCCCCAGCTCACCTGACCCCTGGCTGTGTCTTCTTCCCTCTCAGCACATGCTGAAGTCACACACAAACTGCAGGACTCTCCACTCGGCCAAGATCACCTGGGTCTGGGTTAGAGTATTTATACCTCCTAATGACACCCTGCTGACTTTACTCCCAGGTGGGAATTGAGAGACTTGGGTCACTATAGAGGGACGTTTGGTGGAGGCTGTGACTCGAGCTTTTCAGGAGGCGGATGTACAGGGCTAAAATAATATGAGTTCTGAGCTGTGTTCTGTTTCCAGAATTAAAGACTATAATATAGTGTCATAAAATGATTTATTTTTAATATTAGAAGGAAAAACCAACAAAAATATAATAATCAAAAGTGTAGTCTTCCAGAGGAAGCGGGAGAGAAAAGTCTCATAAAATCTTTAAACAAGCCACCTAACTGAACCCTTCCAGTATCTCTGTGCATCAGAACGTTTGAAATCTAAGTTCGCTTGCTTCCAGGCTCTTTGCCTAGGATTCATATACATGCTACTGTCTTTCCTCTCCAGGGCTATAGCCCACGTGAGCACTTTTTCTTGCTTGCTTTATGAAATGAAGATGTAAGTTAGTTCAATAAACTCTTTAGGAAACCTCTGACTTTAAGCAGCGACTGAATGCCCATCTAACGCGTGTGGCTAAGATGACACCTCTCTCGCTATAAAACGTCTGTGATCTGCCCGTCTGTTTACACACATCCCGGAATGTCGTTTTCCAGCTTCTACTTTGCTTCTAAACATGTATCCTAGTTTTCTTTATATTATGTGAGAAACACAGCTATAAATGTGAGTTCAGGGGATTTCTGCCTTACATAGAGTATTTGAAAGTTGTCGCTAATTCAGCGTTCCCCAAACGTTTGAGGGTCGCACTCCCCCTTATCCTTGTCCACGCCCCCTGTCCCGAGCTGCGTCTCATGGGGACGACGGGAGCGTGGACAGGGATAAGGGGGAGTGCGGGGGACATCATGAGCAGGGGTGTATTGGGGCTGAGGCTGGGGCCACAGCTGGGGGTGGATTTGGGGCTGGGAGTGGAGCCATGGCCGGGGTCAAGGCTGGGGGTGGGAGCGGAGCTGCAGCTGAGCTGTGGGGGGCCAGAAGCTGGGCCCTTGGCTAGGTGCAGCTCCTGGCCTCGCCCCCTGGTCGGGAATGGAGCTGCGGATGATGTTGTGGTCTGTTGCAGGGCCAGGAGTGGAGCAGCCGCCAGGCTGTGGTACGTGCCAGCAGCCGGGTCCCCAATGGTTGCGGAGCCCTGCCGAGGCTAGGGCCAGGGCCCTGCATGGGGCTGGGAGCCGGGAACACGGCTGGAGGTGGGACCGAAACAGAGCTGGGGGCGGGAAGAGCCTGGGTGGCACTTCCTCCCCACGCCCTTCGTAGGGGCTGGCCCGGGCCCTGCCATGCCCCCCCGGATGTTCCTCCATGCTCCCCTCGGGGAACACGAACAAGAGTTTGGGGGTCTCTGCTCTAATTTGGTTATTAGAAACTGTTGGTTATAATTGTTCAAAGCAGTTGGTCGGAGGGTAAATATGAGAAGTGTTTGTACAAGAAGAAGAACATGTGACTAAAACCTCTTCCTCTTAGCCCCCTCCCCACGCGTACCCCCACCTCCCATCGCTCAGTCCCCATCCCCCGGGACTCACATTCTCGTCAAAAACCGCACACCTGGCAACAGCCCTGTCATCACCTGGCAGCCCTGCCGCAGGAACCACCCAGTAACCTGGTGCAGCTCACAACTACCCCCTGCCTGGGTACTAGGGAAGGACGCAGGGGCCATTAGTGCTGGGCAGAGGCAGGCACTTGTGCTGGGCCCGGCTGTTACCTGGGTTGGTCCAGATCCCGGCACTGTCCAGGAGGAAACAGTGACACCGCCAAGCCCCAGTTCATGGCGGGCAGCAGGGCTGATTCTCCAGGGGAACCAAGAGCCACGGATCATGGGGTGCGGAGCCTCAGAGCAGGAAAACCCAGGGCTGGTGTAAGGAAGTTTCGTGCCCTAGGCAAAACTTCCTTTCACCAGCCCTGCTCCCCCGCCCCGCTAACGCCGCCCGCCCTTCCTCAACCAGCTCCCCCGCCGCAGTAGCCGGCACCCCATCCCCCCTGAGGCAGCCGCCCGCCACCGAGGGCAGTAAAATGCCGCCCCCCAAATCCTGGTGACCTAGGCGTCGTCTAGTGATGCCTAGTGAAAGCGCTGGTCCTGGGAACAGCCATGAACCCTCCAGCCACCTGGGAACCTCCTCCTCTTGGGGCCATCCCCTTCTCCTCACCCACCACACGGCAGCTTCGGTTTGCCCTCTGCCACTCGCTGGATACACTGGGCTCCTCTGGCCCTTGGCAGAGGCCATAGACGGACACCACCCCACCAGCAGGGGAGATGGAGCCAGCGCCTGGCACAGGACTCCTCATCACTGAACACTTCCCAGTTGTACATGGCGGTGCCTTGTGCCTTGAGGCTGGCAGGGGTGGGGGCTGTGATTCGAGCTGTTCAGGGGGACAGATGAAACCTTAAATGGTGCCCACCACCACTAGAAACATATGCAATTTGGGGGGGCAGCACCCCCCCCATCATCCTGCAAACTCCGCCCATGCACTATGAGGAAAGGGCCTCAGGCAGGGGTGGGGAGCAACGGCGGAGCTGTGTTGGGCAGTGCCGAGGGACCATTTCTCTTAATGCTACTCCACAAGGTGCCAGTAATCAATAGTTTTCCAGTGAGAATGGGCCATGGGATCTCTGCAGTGATAGCTATGGGTGCTTGTTGATCTGTTCCTTCCTTAGCTTTGCTTTAGAAGTTAGTATTCCAGGTATTGATATGAGAAGGTCCTTCCCTGGCTTGTACTAAGACATAGAAACAAAACAAATGTATCTTGATGTTGGCAAGTTTTCTATCTGCTTGTGCCAAATGATTTGATAAGCCAATGCAAGGTGTTATGGGATACTTTGCATAACTGAATGAACAGGATTATGGTACAGGCCAGCTCAGCAATATCACTTTTAAGAACATAAGAACGGCTAAATTGGGTCAGACCAATGATCCATCTATCCCAGTATCCTGGCTTCCAACAGTGGCCAATGACAGGTGCTTCAGAGGGAATGAACAGAACAGGTAATCATCAAGTGATCCAGCCCCTGTCACCCATTCCCAGCTTCTGGCAAACAGAGGCTAGGGACACCATCCCTGCCCAACCTGGCTACTAGTCATTGATGGACCTATCAACCATGAACTTATCTAGTTCTTTTTTGAATTTATGTCGTTCATTTGTTACAGTATTTGTGGTTAATGTTATTGGTACTTAATGCACACACATTATGAATGTGATATTGTCAGGGTCCCCCGCGACTCTGAACTCTGTGGCACAGATGTGGGGACCCGCATGAAAGACCCCCTAAGCCTATATGCTACCAGTTTACAGTAAAACTTCCCAAGGCACAAATTCCTTTCCCTGTCCTTGGACGGTATTGCTGCCACCATCAAGTGATTTACATAAACATTTAGGGAAGGGTCACTTAGAATCCCTATCACCGCATAAGATTCCCTTAAGTCTCTTCATCCCCTTTCCTGGGGAGGCTTGAGAATAACATACCAACAATTCCCTTAGCAATGTGAGTATAGACCAGACTCTTTGACTTCAGGGCACTGAAAATTAATCAGGTTCTTAAAAGAAGAACTTGCTTTATAAGGAAAAAGAATATATAATCACATCTGCAACATCAGGATGGAAGGAAATTTTACAGAGTAAATGAAAAGATTTAAAACACAGAGGATTCCCCCCTCGCTCAGCTTCACAGTTACGAAAAAAGGAATAAAACTACTTCTGTAGTATAGGAATATTGACGAGCTAATACCAAAGAGACCTAATACATTTCCTTGCCCTATTTACAATTTCTGTGAGTATAGATGGCATATTTCAGGTATATTTTCATTAGATGTCCTACCTGCTTGGCTTCCCTCTCAGTCCGGAGAAGGAACAACAAAGAGAGAGCACAAACAATACCTTCCCCCCCAGATTTGAAACTTTATTATTTCCTTATTGGTCCTTCTGGTCAGGTGCCAAGTAGGTTTTTTGAACTACTTAACCCCTTACATGTACTGAGATTCAGTACAGCTGCCAAGGAGGATTTTATGATACTCTTTCCTCTATATTTATGACAGATATATATCTATACACTATCCAGAATATATAACGTAGCAAGAAAAAAATGTGACAGCAAAGTAGAGCAAGACTTTCCCCAAGTATTTTATTCACCCACATAGAGAGCGAGAGACAGTGCTCTGCTTCATTTATTTATTGTCAGTATAAGAAAGTGAATATTGAATACTTTGTGCCTGAGATCGCTCTGGTGAGGATTTGGGGAGTTTTGAAGTGCTCTTTGAGGCAGATACACACTTTCTTGTCCCCCTCGCTCGATCTGGGGCACTGTGCTGCTGTGTGGTGGGGTTACACAACTGGGGATAGACTCTCAAATGTTTAGACACTGCATATGTTCCTGCAGTATGCATATCTGTGATTGAGGCTGGCTGTATAAGTAATAAAGCCCAGATGTTCCAGCACAGCAAGAGATGTTCCAAGAGGCCTTCACACTCATCTTTGTTAGCAGCGTTAGACACATGGGGCAGACTGAGGACAAGGTCATGGCCAAGATCACCTTCCGGCCAACAGCACTTAGCTCGTGCAGGGGACGGTGTATTGCTCCTTGTGAGTCGGAGGTGCAGTTCCCATCCCAGCGTACACGCAGCCCCCTCAAGAATGCTGTTCAAGTTGCTCAGGAAACCTCTCCTACATCCTCTCAATCTAGATCCTCAGCAGCCCCCTCCTGGTCAGCCTAGAAGCTCTTCCCTCGGAACAGGAGAATCACCCGGTCACGAATCTGTTTGGTTTTCACACCGTACACAATGGGGTTCATCATGGGAGGAAAGAGGATGTTGAAATTGGCCAGAAGGATGTTTACATTTGGGTCCACATAGTGCCCAAAACTGTGAATTAATGAGGAGATGCCCCCTGGTATGTAGAGTACGAAGATGGCGCAAAGGTGGGAGCCACAGGTGCCCAAGGCTTTGAGCTGCTCTTCCTTGGATGCCAGGCTTAAGACAGCCCTGAGGATCTTGACATACGATAGGGAGATGAATATCAGATCGAGCCCCATGATGAAGAGAGCTACGGTGATGGTATAGTCATTATTTAACCTGGAGTCAGCACAGGCCAGCTTCACCAAGGCCATGTCCTCATAGTAGAAATGGGGGATCACATGGGACCTGCAGTAGGGCAGACTCCGGAGAAGGAATGGCAGAGGGACCGTTAGCAGAACAGCCCGGGCGAAAGCCGCCAGCCCGATCTTTGCTATCACTGAATTGGTCAGGATGGTGGCATATCTCAGGGGGTTGCAGATGGCCACATACCTGTTGAAGGCCATGGCCACCAGAACAGCAGACTCCATGAAGAAGAATGAGCAAAGGAAAAACATCTGCACCAGGCAGTTGTTAAAGCTGATCTCCCTGGAACATCCCAGAAGATGCTCAGTATTTTTGGCATGGTGACTGCGGATAGAATCAGGTCGATGACGGCCAGCATGGCGAGGAAATAGAACATGGGCTTGTGTAGGGAGGGCTCTGTCTTGATAACATACAAGAGGGTGCAGTTTCCTAGAAGGATCACGCTGAACACTGAGCAGAAGGGGATGGAGATCCAGGGGTGCAGAGCTTCCAGCCTCGGGATGCCCGCCAGGAAGAACACGGACGGATCAGCGAATGTGCTGTTGGTACCTGACAGGTTGTCTTGTTGTGGCATCTTTTGCGAGTTTCACATCAATCACTTTCCTTTCAAAAAAACATAAGACATGGAATGAACAGAGCCTGTAAATTAAGCACATAGTAGAGCCCAAACTCAGCTCTGGAAGAAGCGGATTGACCTTTTGTTGAGTTTATCAGTCATGTTGCAATAACACGAATCATACAAACCGTTGTATTTTTCTGTGTGAAATCATTGAACGTTCTTATAAGGTCATTACAAGTCACGAGTAATGAACCTCACTTGGTTACAAGTATCCTACCTGGTGTACCTTGGTACTAGGAGATGCAAATTGTTTAGTGTGCATTCTACCTTGGAGTACCTAGTATATCTGGCCGCACAGCACATGCTTTCAGCCTAGAAATACCTGGCATGTTAAGCTGCATGTATGAGGATGTACCTAGTACATTTAGCAGCACACTCTGGATATTCAGTATGGATGAACGTAGGCCATCACGGAACATGCATGAGTAGTGTGAGTTTCATCTCAGCGATGACCAAGGGTATATCTACACACTAAGTGTCAGCCCGATGCAGCAAGTCTCAGAGCTCGGATCGACAGACTCGGTGTACCTCGCTAAAACAAGCAGTGTAGATGCTATAGCTATTTTTGGGGCTCCAGTGCCCAAGCCTTCAGTGCCCAAGCCTCAACTTGTACACAGCTATTCTTAGCACAGTGCCCCGAGAAGCATGAGCCTGCATCTGTCGACCTGAGCTTACTGACTCTCGCTGCGTAGACATACCCAAAGAGCCTATGACTCTGATCCCGCTCCCACTGACATCAAGGGGAGAACTCCGCACCAACTTCAGGGATAACTGAACTGTTCTTTTTAGGTGACAAATCTGAGGAACTGTTGCAGTTATCAATAGATCTTGTTTTGGAACAAACTGAGAAATCAAACAGTAATAAGTCACCAAGACCAGATTGGATTGACCCAGGAATTTTGAAGGAACTAAAATATCAACTTGAAGATCTTCTAATTGTGTTATGTGACCCATCACTCAAATGAGGCTCTTTACCAGATGACTGGCAGATAGCTAATGTGATTCCGATTTTTAGAGAAGGTTTCAGAGATGATCCTGGCAATTACTGTCCAGTGAGCTTATCTTCAAAAGCAGGCGAATTGGCTGAAAAGATAGTAAAGAGCACAATTACCAAACATATAGATGAACAAGATTTGATGGGGAAGAGTCAACCTGGTTTTTGTAAAGGGAAATCATCCTTCACCAATCTAGTAGAATTCTTTGAAGTCAACTGATGGGCCAAAATTCACGTACTGTGTATGCAAAACCTGACACAGGCCCAAAGTCTACAGTTTGGTCAATAGGTTAAGAGGCCCAGGAAACAGTGACAAATATTAGCTAAAAGAATCATAACAAACAAGAGACAACCTTGCTTTCTTACTAAGATAAGCATAGTCAGTAAAAACCCGAGGTGGGAAGCAGTAATTGGGTCCTTTATCTGAAGCTGCAAACAGAGCAAAGTAGCGAGAGAGGCCATATGTCTGAATCTGTGTATACTCCTCTGTGTATACTCCTTCATCAACAAATGTGTGGACAAGGGTTATCCAGTGGATATAGTGTTCTTGGATTTTCAGAAAGCCTTAAACAAGTTCCCTCACCAAAGGCTCTTAAGAAAAGTCACAAGTATTCAAAACAGACTTTGGAGAGAAGAAAAGTTATGATATAAAAAGTCCAAATCAACAGAGATGCAGAGACTATTTTGAGAAAGGCAAAAAGTATTACAAGATGCTACAGTCCATATTTATCGAAGGTTGTAGAAAAAATCATTCATTATTTCGTTAACTGGGCAAAAATTGTGATGAAATAATTATGGACATATGGATTTTAAGTCAAGAAGGGATCATTATGATAATCTGCTCTTACCTCCTGAATAACACAGACTACAGAATTTTACCACATGAGCAGTGCATCAAGCCCTTAACGTCTCTTGGAGCTAGAGCGTATCAATGAGAAAAGCATCAAATCTTGATTTAAAGACTTCAAGTGATGGCGATCCAACCACATCCCTAGTTAAGTATCAGAGGGGTCGCCGTGTTAGCCTGTATCCATAAAAACAACGAGGAGTCTGGTGGCACCTTAAAGACTAACATATTTATTTGGTCATAAGCTTTTGTCGGAAAAAAACCCATATTACTCCATGCATCTGAAGCAGTGGATTTTTTATCCACGAAAGCATATGCCCGTATAAATCCTTAAGGTCCCACCAGGCTCCTCATTGCTTTTATCCCTAGATAAGTTGTTCCTTGGTTACAAGTATCCTACCTGGTGTACTTTGGTACTAGGAGATGCACATTGTTTAGTGTGAATTCTACCGTGAAGTAGCTAGTATATCTGGCCGAATGGCACATGCTTTCAGCCTCGAAACACCTGGCATGTTAAGCTGCATGTAGCAGGATGTACCTGGTACATTCAGCAGCACACTCTGGATATTCAGCCTGGATGTACGTAGTACATGGCGGAACATGCATGAGTAGCGCTAGTTTCATCTCAGCGATGACCAAGGGCACATCTACACACCAAGTGTCAGCCCGCGGCAGCACGTCTCAGAACTCGGATCCACAGACTCGGGTACGTCGCTGAAACAAGCTGTGCAGATGCTGTAGCTCGAGTTGGGCTCCAGCTCCACCAGCTTCAGAGCCTGAGCCTCAACATCTACACAGCTGTTCTTAGCGCGGTGCCCCGAGAAGCGCAATCTGTCGACCCCGAGCTGGGAGACTAGCTGCTGCTCGCTGCGTAGACATCCCCAAAGAGCCTAGGAGTCTGATCCCGCTCCCACTGACGTGAAGGGAAGAACTCCCCACCGACGTCTGACTAACTGAGCTATTCTTTTTACGTGACAAATTTGAGGAGCTGTATCAGCTGTCAAACTGATAAATTAAACAGTAATAAGTAACCAGGACAAGATGGGATTGACCCAGGATCTTATGCCCGGATAAATCTTTAAGGTGCCACCAGATTCCTCGTTGTTTTTATCCCTAGAGAAGTTGTTCCAAACGTTAGTTCACCTTGCTCTACGAATGTGCGCCTTGTTTCTAGCCTAAATTTCTCTAGTCTCAGCTCCGGGCCAGTGAATCTCATTCTGCTTTTGTCTGCTAGAGTAAAGAACCTCGTACAGTCAGATATCTCTTCCCAGCTATGGACTTAAAGATTGTGATCAAGTCACCTCTTAACCCTCTCTTGGATCAACTAAATAGATGGAGCTTCTTCTTATTTTGGCTATAAGCCACGTTTTCCAGATCTAACATCATTCTTGTAGCTCTTTTCTGAACCCTTTTCAATCTGTCAAGAATCTTTTTGAAGTGTGGACACAGAAACAGTGTCCAGTGCTGGTCTCTTCAAGCCGTACACTGCTCTATTTCCACTTGATATCCACTTGCTTATACATTGAAGAAGGTTAACCTGAAGATCCCTGATTTTTTGAATTGTAAGGGTTTATTCACATAGTTTTAAGGGTTTTTTTTTTTGATGGAATTAAATAGTTCTCTTCTAAATTACCAACCTCACTCTGCTCTCACGTATACAGGCATACATCCAGAATCATTCCGGTATTACACCAGTGTGACTGACAGCAGATTTGGCCGAACGCTTTCCATTTGTTTTAAAAATCTCCTATTAAGAAAGATCCTTGATTGGCTTTAATATAAACTGCCCCAGCTCACCTGACCCCTGGCTGTGTCTTCTTCCCTCTCAGCACATGCTGAAGTCACACACAAACTGCAGGACTCTCCACTCAGCCAGGATCACCTGGGTCTGGGTTAGAGTATTTATACCTCCTAATGACACCCTGCTGACTTTACTCCCAGGTGGGAATTGAGAGACGGGGGTCACTATAGAGGTACGTTTGGTGGGGGCTGTGAGTTGAGCTTTTCAGGGGGCGGACGTACAGGGCTAAAATAATATGAGTTCTGAGCTGTGTTCTATTTCCAAAAATAAAGAGTAAAATGCGGTGACATAAAATGATTTGTTTTTATATTAGAAGGAAAAACCAACAAAAATATAATAATTAAAAGTGAAGTCTTCCAGAGGAAGCAGGAGAGAGAAGACTCATAAAATATTTAAACAAGCCACCTAACTGAACCCTTCTAGTATCTCTGTGCATCAGAGCGTTTGGAATCTAAGTTCAGTTGCTTCCAGGCTCTCTGCCTAGGATTCATATACATGCTACTGTCTTTGCTCTCCAGGGCTATAGCCCACGTGAGCACGTTTACTTGCTTGCTTTATGAAATGAAGATTTAAGTTAGTTCAATAAACTCTTCAGGAAGCCTCTGACTTTAAGGAGCGACTGAATGCCAATCTAACGCGTCTGGCGAAGATGTCACCTCTCTCGCTAAAAAACATCTGTTATCTGCCCGTCTGTTTACACAGATCCCAGAAATTCATTTTCCAGCTTTTACTTTGCTTCTAAACATGTATCCTAGTTTCCTTCATATTATGTGTGAAAGACAGCTATAAATGTGAGTTTAGGGGATTTCTGCCTTACATAGAGAATTTGAAAGATGTTGCTAATTCAGCGTTCCCCAATCGTTTGAGGGTCACACTCCCCCTTATCCTTGTCCACACCCCCGTCCCGAGCTGGGCAGTGAGTGGAGCTGTGGCTCGGGGGGGAGGAGAGGAGCATGGACAGGGATAAAGGGGTGTGCAGGGGACATTATGAGCAGGGGTGTATGGGGGCTGAGGCTGGGCCCGCAGCTGAGGGTGGGTTTGGGGCTGGGAGTGGGGCTGTGGCCAGGGATCGTGACTAGGGGTTGGTAACAGATCTGTAGCTGAGCTGTGGGGGGGCCAGAAGCAGGGCCCCTGGCTAGGTGCAGCTCCGCTCCTGGCCTTCCCACCTGGTCAGGAACGGAGTCGCGGCTGAGGCTGGAGTCTGGCGCAGGACCAGGAGTGGAGCAGCCGCCAGGCTGTGGTGGGGGCCGTCAGCTGGGTCCCCAACGATCGTGGAACCCTGCCGAGGCTAGGGCCAGGGCCCTGCACGGGGCTGGGAGCTGGGGACACGGCTGGGGATGGGTCCGGAACATATCACGGCATTGGCCAGGTGGAAACAGAGTGACACCGCCCAGCCCCAGTCCCTGGGGGGCAGCAGGGCTGGTACTCCGGGGGGCCCAAGAGCCATGGATCTTGTGGTGCAAGGGCTCAGAGCAGGAACAGCCAGGAACCCTCCAGCCACCTGGGAACGACCTCCTCTCAGTGCTGGATCCTTCTCCTCGCCCACCACCCGGGAGCTGCGCTTTGCCCTCTGCCACCCGCTGGAGACACTGGGCTCCTCTGGCCCTGGGCGGGAGTCATCTCCGGACACCATCCCACCGGCAGGGGAGCTGGGGCCAGCTCCTGGCCCAGGACTCCTCATCGCTGTCCACTTCAGAGTGGTACATGGCGGTGCCGGGTGCCTTGTGGCTAGCAGGGGCCCTGCCCAGGGTGGGGGCTGTGACTCGAGCTACTCAGGGGGCGGCTGACACTTTAAATGGTGCCCCCCACCACTAGTAACATATGCAATTTGGGGGGCAGCCCCCCCCATCGTCCTGCAAACTCCGCCCACGTGCTATTGGGAAAGGGCCTCAGGCAGGGGTGGGGAGCCACGGCGGAGCTATGTCGGGCAGTGCCGAGGGACCATTTCTCTTTATGCTACCCCACAGGGTGCTAGAAATCAGTAATTTTCCAGTGACAATGAGCCATAGGATCTCTGCAGGGACAGCTATGGGTGCTTATTCAAATAAACTATCTGAAATTGTTTACAAACTGTATCGTTTGACCACACTTTGGTCATTGTTTTGTTATGAAATATACCCTAGATCCCAAATAATTAATCTCAGGCAGGTTTATTGATGTGGAGGAGGAAAAAGGTTCGATACGATACCAGTCTCCAAAGAGCCGTCCCGTGCAGTGATGCTGCATTCACCTTACACAGACGGTGCCCTCCCCCGGTTACAATTTTCAGCTGCTATTAGTTATATGATTTTACAAGTTACACATTTCTTTACACGTCACTAAAATCCAACGCATCAGTTTGTTCCAGTTCCCTGCCTTGTTGTTCTGTTGCTTGCTAAGCTTTGTTTAAGATGTTAGCATTCCAGGTCCTCATCTGAGAAGGTCCCTGGCTTGTACTAAGATATAGAAACAAAACAAATGTATCTTGATTTTGACAGGTTTTCTATCTGCTTGTGCCAAACGATATGATAAGGAAAGGTGTTATACTTTCCATAAGTGAATGAACAGGATTATGGGATAGGCCAATTTCAGCGATATCATTTTTTAGGAACATAAGAACGGCTATATTGGGTCAGACCAATGATCCATCTAACCCGGTATCCTGTCTTCCAACAGTGGCCAATGCCAGGTGCTTCAGAGGGAAGGCAGAGAGCAGGTAATCATTAAGTGCATCCTCTCTTTCTAGATATTCAGCAGCCCCCTCCTGGTCAGCTTAGAAGCTCTCCCCTCGGAACAGGAGAAGCACCCGGTCACGAAGCTGTGTAGATGCTGTAGCTCGAGTTTTGGCTCCAGCCCACCAGCTTCAGAGCCCGACCCTCAGCATCTACACAGCTGTTCTTAGCACGGTGCCCCGAGAAGCGCAATCTGTCGACCCGACCTGTGAGACTAGCTGCTGCTCGCTGCGTAGACATCCCCAAAGAGCCTAGGAGTCTGATCCCGCTCCCACTGAAGTGAAGGAAGAACTCCCCACCAACTTCCGGGATAACTGAGCTGTTCTTTTTAGGTGACAAATCTGAGGAGCTGTCCCAGCTATCAAACCGATAAATTGAACAGTGATAAGTCACCAGGACCAGATGGGATTGACCCAGGAATTCTGAAGGAACTCAGATATCAAATTGCAGAACTTCTAATTGTGCTTTGCGACCTGTCACTTAAATCAGGCTGTGTATCAAAAATGTTTTTTGTAAAAATGGGGGGGGTTAGTTTAGCAGAAATTAAAAGGTAAAGTGACTAAAGTGAAAACCCTACAAGCTGCATCAACACCTTTGAAAGACACCATAATAGAGGCCCAACTGAAATGTATACCCCAAATTAAAAACATAGTCAAAGAATAAAAAAAGAGCCACCGTGACTTAACAACCTTGTGTAAGATAAAAAGGCATCTTTTAAAAGGTGGAAGTCAAATCCTAGTGAGGTAAGTAGAGAGGAGCATAAACAATGCCAAATTAAGTGTCAAAATGTAATATGAAAAGCCAAAATGGAGTTTGAAGGACAGCTAGGCAAAAACTCAAAAGGTAATAACAAAATGTTTTTTAAATTCGTCAGAAGCAGGAAGCCTGCTAAACAACCAGTGGGGCCCTGGACGATAGGGATACTAAAGGAGCACTTATAGATGATAAAGTCATTGCAGAGGAACTAAATGAATTCTTTGCTTCGGTCTTCACGGCTGAGGACGTTAGGGAAGTTCCCAAACCTGAGCCATCTTTTGTAGGTGACAAATCTGAGGAATTGTCACAGATTGAAGTGTCACTAGAGGAGGTTTTGGAACTAATTGATAAACTTAAATGTAACAAGTCACCGGGACCAGATGGCATTCACCCAAGAGTTCTGAAAGAACTCAAATTTGAAAATGTGGAACTATTAACTAGGGTTTGTAACCTGTCTTTTAAAAGAGCTTCTCTACCCAATAACTGGAAGATAGCTAATGTAACACCAATATTTAAAAAGGGCTCTAGAGGTGATCCCGGGAATTACAGAATTACATTCGTACCGGGAAAATTAGTTGAAACAATAGTAAAGAATACAATTGTCAGGCACATAGAAGAACATAATTTGTTGGGCAAAAGTGAACATGGTTTCTGTAAAGGGAAATCATGCCTTACTAATCTATTAGAGTTCTTTGAAGGGGTCAACAAACATGTGGACATGGGCGATCCAGTAGACATAGTGTACTTAGATTTCCAGAAAGGCTTTGACAAGGTCCCTCACCAAAGGCTCTTACGTAAATTAAGTTGCCATGGGATAAGAGCGAAGATCCTTTCATGGATTGAGAACTGGTTAAAAGACAGGGAACAAAGGGTAGGAATAAATGGTAAATTTTTACAATGGAGAGGGGTAACTAGTGGTGTTTCCCAAGGGTCAGTCCTAGGACCAATCCTATTCAGCTTATTCATAAATGATTTGGAAGTAGGGGTAAACAGTGAGGTGGCAAAGTTTGCAGATGATACTAAGCTGTTGAAGATAGTTAAGGCAAAAGCGGACTGTGAATAACTTCAGAAAGATCTCACAAAACTAAATGATTGGGCAACAAAATGGCAAATGAAATTTAATGTGGATAAAGGTAAAGTAATGCACATTGGAAAAAATAACCCCAACTATACATACAATATGCTGGGGGCTAATTTAGCTACAAATTAATCAGGAAAAAGATCCTGGAGTCATCGTGGATAGTTCTGTGAAGATGTCTCTGCAGTGTGCGCGGCAGTCAAAAAAGCAAACAGGATGTTGAGAATAATTTAAAAAGGGATAAAGAATAAGACGGAGAATAACTTATTGCTCTTATACAAATCCATAGTGCGCCCACATCTTGAATACTGCATACAGATGTGGTCTCCTCATCTCAAAAAGGCATAAGAAAAGGTTCAGAGAAGGTCAACTAAAATGATTAGGGGTCTGGAACGGTTCCCGTATGAGGCAAGATTAAAGAGGCTAGGACTTTTTAGCTTGAAAAGAGGAGACTAAGGGGGGATATGAGAGAGGTATATTAAAATTATGAGTGGTGTGGAGGAAGTGAATAAGGAAAAGTTATTTACTTGTTCCCATAATAGCAGAATTAGGGGTCACCCAGTGAAATTAGTGGGCAGCAGGTTTAAAACTAATAAAAGGAAGTTCTTCTTCACACAGCGCACGGTCAACCTGTGGAACACCTTGCCTGAGGAGGGTTTAAAAGAGAAGTGGATAAATTCATGGAGATGAAGTCCATTAATGGCTATTAGCCAGGATGGGTAAGGAATGGTGTCCTAAGCCTCTGTTTGTCAGAGGGGGGTGATGGATGGCAGGAGAGAGATTACTTGATCAGTACCTGTTAGGTTTACTCACTCTGGGGTACGTGGCATTGGCCACTGTCGGTGGACAGGATACTGGGCTGGATGGACCTTTGGTCTGACCCAGTACGGCCTTTCTTACGTTCTTATATTCTTATCAGATGACTAGAGGATAGCTAATGTGTTTCCAATTTTTAGAGAGGGTTCCAGAAGTGATCCTCGCAATTACAGCCCACTGAGCCTAACTTCAGAACCAGGTGAATTGGTTGAAACAATAGCAAAGAGCAGAATTACCAGACATATAGATGGACAAGATTTGATGGGGAAGAGTCAACCTGGTGTTTGTAAAGGGAAATCATCCCTCACCAATCTAGTAGAATTCTTTCAGGAGGTCAGCAAACATGTGGACAAGGGTTATCCCTTGGATATAGTGTTCTTGGACTTTTAGAAAGCCTTAAACAAGTTCCCTCACCAAAGGCTCTTAAGAAAAGTCACATGTATTTTAAAACAGACTTTGGAGATAAGAAATTTTATGGTATAAAAAGTCCAAATCAACAGAGATGCAGGGACTATTTTGAAAAAGGCAAAAAGTATTACTAGATGCTACAGTCCATATTTATCAAAGGCTGTAGAAAAAATCATTCTGAGAATTAACTGAGAAAAAATTGTGATGAAATAATTATGGACATATGGATTTTAAGTCAAGAAGGGACCATTATGATAATCTACTCTGACCTCCTGAACAACAGAGACCACACAATTTTACCACATGAGTTCGGCATTTAGCCCATAATGTCTCTTAAGTGATGGCAATCCAACCACATCCCTAGTTAAGTATCAGAGGGGTAGCCGTGCTAGTCTGTATGCATAAAAACAATGAGGAGTCTGGTGGCACCTTAAAGACTAACAGATTTATTTGGGCATAAGCTTTTGTCGGTAAAAAACCCATGTCACTCCATGCATCTAAAACAGTGGATTTTTTATCCACGAAAGCTTATTCTCAGATAAATCTTTAACGTGCCACCATATTCTTCTTTGTTTTTATCCCTAGATAAGTTGCTCTAAATGTTAGTTCACCTTGCTCTACGAATGTGCACCTGGTTTCTAGCCTAAATTTGTCTAGTCTCAGCTCCCGGCCAGTGGATCTCATTCTGCCTTTTTCTGCTTGATTAAAGAAACACGTACAGTCAGAAATCTCTTCCCAGCTGTGGACTTAAAGACTGTGATCAAGTCACCTCTTAACCCTCTCTTGGATCAACTAAAGAGATGGAGCTTCTTCAGTCTCTGGCTATAAGCCACGTTTTCCAGATCTAAAATCATTCTTGTAGCTATTTTCTGAACCCTTTTCAATCTGTTAACAACCTTTTTGAAGTGTTGGACACCAGACATAGTTACAATGCCGTACACCTCTCTATTTGTGCTAGGCAGAGATGGGCTCCACCTGACGAAGAGAGGGAAGAGCATCTTTGGAAGCAGGCTGGCCAACCTAGTGAGGAGGGCTTTAAACTAGGTTCACCGGGGGAAGGAGACCAAAGCCCCGAGGTAAGTGGGGAAGTGGGATACCGTGAGGAAGCACAAGTAGGTGAGTGCAAGAGGGGAGGGCTCCTGCCCCATACTGGGACAGCAGGACGATCGGTGAGTTATCTTAAATGCCTGTACACAAATGCAAGAAGCCTGGGGAACAAGCAGGGAGAACTGAAAGTCCTGGCACAGTCAAGGAATTATGATGTAATTGGAATAACAGAGACTTGGTGGGATAACTCACACGATTGGAGTACTGTCATGGATGGATATAAACTGTTCAGGAAGGATAGGCAGGGCAGAAAAGGTGGGGGAGTTGCGTTGTATGTACGAGGGCAGTATGACTGCTCAGAGCTCCAGTATGAAACTGCAGAAAAACCTGAGAGTCTCTGGATTAAATTGAGAAGTGTGAGCAACAAGGGTAATGTCGTGGTGGGAGTCTGCTACAGACCACCAGACCAGGGGGATGAGGTGGACGAGGCTTTCTTCCAGCAACTAACAGAAGTTACTAGATCACAGGCCCTGGTTCTCATGGGTGACTTTAATCACGCCAAGATCTGCTGGGAGAGCAATACAGCGGTGCACAGACAATCCAGGAAGTTTTTGGAAAGTGTAGGGGACAATTTCCTGGTGCAATTGCTGGAGGAACCAACTAGGGGAAAAGCTCTTCTTGACCTGCTGCTCACAAACAGGGAAGAAATAGTAGAGGAAGCAATAGTGGATGGGAACCTGGGAGGCAGTGACCATGAGATGGTCGAGTTCAGGATCCTGACACAAGGAAGAAAGGAGAGCAGTAGAATACAGAACCTGGACTTCAGAAAAGCAGACTTTGACTCCCTCAGGGAACTGATGGGCAAGGTCCCCTGGGAGAATAACATGAGGGGGAAAGGAGTCGAGGAAAGCTGGCTGTATTTTAAAGAAACCTTATTGAGGTTGCAGGAACAAACCATCCCGATGTGTAGAAATAAAAGCAAATATGGCAGGCGACCAGCTTGGCTTAACAGTGAAATCCTTGCTGGTCTTAAACGCAAAAAAGCAGCTTACAAGAAGTGGAAGATTGGACAAATGACCAGGGAGGAGTATAAAAATATTGTTCAGGCATGCAGGAGTGAAATTAGGAAGGCCAAATCACACTTGGAGTTGCAGCTAGCCGGAAATGTTAGGAGTAACAAGAAGGGTTTCTTCAAGTATGTGAGCAACAAGAAGAAAGTCAAGGAAAGTGTGGGCCCCTTGCTGAATGAGGGAGGGAACCTAGTGACAGAGGATGTGGAGAAAGCTAGTGTACTCAATGCTTTTTTTGCCTCTGTCTTCACAGACAAGGTCAGCTCCCAGGCGGCTGCACTCTGCAGCACGGTATGGGGAGGAGGTGACCAGCCCTCTGTGGAGAAAGAAGTAGTTCGGGACTATTTAGAAAAGCTGGACGAGCACAAGTCCATGGGACCGGATGCACTGCATCCGAGGGTGCTAAAGGAGTTGGCCGATGTGATTGCAGAGCCATTGGCCATTACCTTTGACAAATCATGGCAATCGGGGGAGGTCCCGGATGACTGGAAAAAAGCTAATGTAGTGCCCATCTTTAAAAAAGGGAAGAAGGAAGATCCAGGGAACTACAGGCCAGTCAGTCTCACCTCAGTCCCTGGAAAAATCATGGAACAGGTCCTCAAGGAATCAATTCTGAACCACTTAAAGGAGGGGAAAGTGATCAGGAACAGTCAGCATGGATTCACCAAGGGCAAGTCATGCCTGACTAACCTAATTGCCTTCTATGATGAGATAACTGGCTCTGTGGATGAGGGGAAAGCAGTGGATGTGCTATTTCTTGACTTTAGCAAAGCTTTTGATACCGTCTCCCACAGTGTTCTTGCCAGCAAGTTAAAGAAGTATGGGCTGGACGAATGGACGGTAAGGTGGATAGAAAACTGGCTGGATGGTCGTGCTCAACGGGTAATGATCAATGGCTCCATGTCTAGTTGGCAGCCGGTATCAAGTGGAGTGCCCCAAGGGTCGGTGCTGGGGCCGGTTTTGTTCAATATCTTTATCAACGATCTGGAGGATGGTGTGGACTGCACCCTTAGCAAGTTTGCAGATGACACTAAACTGGGAGGAGTGGTTGATACGCTGGAGGGTAGGGACAGGATACAGAGGGACCTAGACAAATTAGAGGATTGGGCCAAAAGAAATCTGATGAGGTTCAAGAAGGACAAGTGCAGAGTCCTGCACTTAGGACGGAAGAATCCCATGCACTGCTACAGACTAGGGACCGAATGGCTGGGCAGCAGTTCTGCAGAAAAGGACCTAGGGGTTACGGTGGACGAAAAGCTGAATATGAGTCAACAGTGTGCCCTTGTTGCCAAGAAGTCTAACGGCATTTTGGGCTGTATAAGTAGGGGCATTTCCAGCAGATTGAGGGAGGTGATTATTCCCCTCTATTCAGCACTGGTGAGGCCTCATTTGGAGTACTGTGTCCAGTTTTGGGCCCCACACTACAAGAAGGATGTGGATAAATTGGAAAGAGTCCAACGGAGGGCAACAAAAATGATTAGGGGGCTGGAGCACATGACTTATGAGGAGAGGCTGAGGGAACTGGGATTGTTTAGCCTGCAGAAGAGAAGAGTGAGGGGGGATTTGATAGCTGCTTTCAACTACCTAAAAGGGGGTTCCAAAGAGGATGGATCTAGACTGTTCTCAGTGGTAGAAGATGACAGAACAAGGAGTAATGGTCTCAAGTTGCAGAGGGGGAGGTTTAGGTTGGATATTAGGAAAAAAGTTTTCACTAGTAGGGTGGTGAAGCACTGGAATGGGTTACCTAGGGAGGTGGTGGAATCTCCTTCCTTAGAGGATTTTAAGGTCAGGCTTGACAAAGCCCTGGCTGGGATGATCTAGTTGGGGTTGGTCCTGCTTTGAGCAGGGGGTTGGACTAGATGACCTCCTGAGGTCCCTTCCAACCCTGAGATTCTATGATTCTATGATTCTATTTCCGCTTGATATTCACTTGCTTATACATTCAAGGAGGTTAACCTGAATATCCCTGATTATTTGAATACTCAGGTTTTTTTCACATAGTTTTTTGTTTTTTGATGGAATTAAATAGTTCTCTTCTAAATGACCAACCTCACTCTGCTCTCACTTATAGAGGCATACATCCAGAATCATTCCAATATTACACCAGTGTGACTGACAGCAGATTTGGCCGAACGCTTTCCATTTGTTTGAAAAATCTCCTATTAAGAAAGATCCTTGATTGGCTTTAATATAAACTGCCCCAGCTCACCTGACCCCTGGCTGTGTCTTCTTCCCTCTCAGCACATGCTGAAGTCACAGACGAACTGCAGGACTCTCCACTAGGCCAAGATCACCTTTGTCTGGGTGAGAGTATTTATACCTCCTAATGACACCCTGCTGACTTTACTCCCAGGTGGGAATTGAGAGACGGGGATCACTATAGAGGTACCTTTGGTGGGGGCTGTGACTCGAGCTTTTCAGGGGGCGGACGTACAGGGCTCAAAGAATATGAGTTCTGAGCTGTGTTCTATTTCCAGAAATAAAGAGTAAAATGTAGTGTCATGAAATGATTTCTTTATAATAGAAGGAAAAACCGATAAAAAAAACAATATCAAAAGTGAAGTCTTCCAGAGGAAGCGGGAGAGAGAAGTCTCAAAAATGTTTAAACAAGCCACCTAACTCAACCCTTCCAGTATCTCTGTGATTCAGAATGTTTGAAATCTAAGTTCGCCTGCTTCCAGGATCTTTGCCTAGTATTCATATACATGCTACTGTCTTTGCTCTCCAGGGCTATACCCCACATGAGCATGTTTACTTGGTTGCTTTATGATATGAAGATTTAAGCTAGTTAAATAAACTCTTTAGGAAACCTCTGACTTTAAGCAGCGACTGAATGCCCATCTAACGCGTGTGGCTAAGATGACACCTCTCTCGCTATAAAACGTCTGTTATCTGCCCGTCTGTTTACCCAGATCCCGGAATGTCGTTTTCCAGTTTCTGCTTTGCTTGTAAACATGTATCCTAGTTTCCTTTATATTATGTGAGAAACACAGCTATAAATGTGAGTTCAGGGGATTTCTGCCTTACAAAGAGTATTTGAAAGATGTCGCTAATTCAGCGTTCCCCAAACGTTTGAGGGTTTCACTCCCCCTTATCCCTGTCCAGGCCCCCCGCCCCGAGCTGTGGCTCGTGGGGAGGAGGGGAACGTGGACAGGAATAAGGGGGAGTGCGCGGGACATCATGAGTAGGGGTGTATGGGGGCTGAGACTGGGGCTGCAGCTGGGGGTGGGTTTGGAGCTGGGAGTGGGGCCGTGGCCAGGGGTCAAGGTTGGGGGTGGGAGCGGAGCTGCAGCTGAGCTGTGGGGGTCCAGAAGCCGGGCCCTTGGCTAGGTGCAGCTCCGCTCCTGGCCTCGCGCCTGGTCGGGAATGGAGCCGTGGCTGAGGTTTGGGTCTGGTGCAGGGGCAGGAGTGGAGCAGCTGCCAGGCTGTGGTGGGGGCCGGAAGCCGGGTCCCAAACGGTTGCGGAGCCCTGCCGAAGCTAGGGCCAGGGCCCTGCATGGGGCAGGGAGCCGGGGACATGGCTGGGGGTGGAACCGGAACAGAACTGGGGGCAGGAAGTGGCTGGGTGGCGCTTCCTCCCCACGCCCTCCGTGGGGGCTGGCCTGTGCCCTGCCATGCCCCCCCCCAGACGTTCCTCCATGCCCCCTTAGGGGAGCGCGTCCCACAGTTTGGGGGTCTCTGCTCTAATTGTAAATTTGGCTATTAGAAACTGTAGGTTATAAATGTTCAAAGCAGTTGGTTCGGACGGCAAATATGAGAAAAGTGTTTGCACAAGAAGAAGAACATGTGACTAAAACGTCTTCCTCTGAGCCCCCTCCCCACGCGTACCCCCACCCCCATCACTCAGTCCCCATCCCCCGGGACTCACATTCAAGTCAAAAACCAGACACCTGGAAACAACCCTGTCATCACCTGGCAGCCCTGCCGCAGGCACCACCCAGTAACCTGGTGCCCCTCAGAGTCACCCCCCGCCGGGAACGAGGGAAGGACACAGGGGCCACCAGTGCTGGGCAAAGGGAGGCACTTACTTATGTTGGTCCACATCCCGGCATTGTCCAGCTGGAAACAGAGTGACTCCTCCCAGCCCCAGTCCCTGGGGGGCAGCAGGGCTGATACTCCAGGGGGCCCAAGAGCCACGGATCATGGGGTGCGGGGGCTCGGAGGAGGAACAGCCACGAACCCTCCAGCCACCTGGGAACCACCTCCTCTCAGTGCCGGATCCTTCTCCTCGCCCAACTCTCGCTGGAGACACTGGGCTCCTTTTGGCCCTGTGTGGGGGCCATAGCCGGACACTACCCCACGGGCAGGGAAGCTGGGGCCGGCGCCTGGCACAGGACTCCTCATCGCTGTCCACTTCCCAGTGGTACATGGCGGTGCCGGGTGCCTTGCGGCTGGCAGGGGGCCTGCCCAGGGTGGGGACTATGACTTGAGCTGTTCAGGGGCGACTGAAACTTTAAATGGTGCCCCCACCACTAGCAACATATGCAATTTGAGGGGCAGCACCCCCCATCGTCCTGCAAACTCCGCCCAAATCTCCCTGGCACTATGGGGAAAGGGCCTCAGGCCGGGGTGGGGAGCCATGGCAGAGCTATGTCATGGCGGGCCGAGGGACCATTTCTCTTTATGCTACCCCACAGGGTGCTAGAAATAAATAGTTTTCCAGTGAGAATGGGCCGTGGGATCTCTGCAGTGATATCTGTGGGTGCTTATTCGAACTGTCTGGAATTGTTTACAAACTGTATCGTTTGACCACACTTTGGTTCATTGTTTTGTTATGAAATATACTCTGGATCCCAAATAACTAATGTCAGGCAGGTTTATTAATATGGTGGAGGAACAAGGTTCGATACGATACCAGTCTCCAAAGAGCCGTCCCGTGCAGGGATGCTGCATTGACCTTACACAGATGCTGCGTTTCCCCGGTTACAAATTTCAGCCGCTATTAGTTATATGATTTTACAAGTTACACATTCTTTACACGTCACTAAAATCCAATGCATCACTTTGTTCCAATTCCCTACCTTGTTGTCCTGTTCCTTGCTTAGCTTTCTTTTAAAAGTTAGTATTCCAGGTATTGATATCAGAAGGTCCTTCCCTGGCTTGTACTAAGACATAGAAACAAAACAAATATATCTTGATTTTGTCAAGTTTTCTATCTGCTTGTGGCAAATGATTTGATAAGCCAATGCAAGGTGTTATGGGATACTTTGCATAAGTGAATGACCAGGGTTGCGATATAGGCGAGTTTCAGCTATATCACTTTTAAGAACATAAGAACAGCCAAACTTGGTCAGACCAATGATTCATCTAACCCATTATCCTGTATTCAGTGAGCAATGGCAGCTGCTTTAGAGGGAATGTACAGAACAGGTAATCATAGAATCCTAGGACTGGAAGAGACCCCGAGAGGTCATCAAGTCTAGTCCCCCACTTTCATGGTAGGACTAAGTATTATCTAGATCATTCCTGATTGGTGTTTTTCTAACCTGCTCTTAAAAATCTCCAGTGATGAATATTCTACAACCTCCCTAGGCTATTTATTCCATTACTTAATCACCCTGACAGACTAAACAAACTCAATTTTTTCAATCTTCCCTCAGAGGTCATGGTTTCTAGACCTTTAATCATTTTTGTCGCTCTTCTCTGGAATATGTCGCCCCTAAACCAATGCAAAGTGTTATGGGATAATTTGCATAAGTGAATGAACAGGATTATAGTATAGGCCAGTTTCAGAGATATCACAGTTAAGAATATAAGAATGGCAAAATTGGGTCTAATCAATGGTCCATCTAGTCCAGTGTCCTGTCTTCTGACAGTGGGCAATGCCAGGTGCCCCAGAGGGAATGAACAGAACAGGTAATCATCAAGTGACCCCCTTGTCGTCCATTCCCAGCTTCTGGCAAATAGAGGCTAGGGACACGATCCCTGCCCATCTTGGCTAATAGACATTGATGGACCTATCCTCCATGAACTTATCTAGTTCTTTTTTGAACTTATGTCGTTCATTTGTTACAGATTTGTGGTTAATGTTATTGGTACTTAATTCACACTAGTATATATATATATATATATATATATATATGGTACAGATAATACATATTATGAATGTGATATTGTCAGGGTCCCCCCCCCCACCCTGAACTCTGTGGTACAGATGTGGGAACCCTCATGCAAGACCCCCTAACCTTCTATTCTACCATCTTAGGGTAAAACTACCCCAAGGCACAAATTCCTTTCCCTGTCCTTGGACGGAATTGCTGCCACCATCAAGTGATTTACACAAAAATTCAGGGAAGGGTCACTTAAAATCCCTATCCCCGGAAAAGATCCCCCTAAGTCCCTTCATCCCCTTTCCTGGGGAGGCTTAATAATAATATATCAACAATTGCCTTAGCAATGTGACTACGGACCAGACACTTTGTCTTCAGGACACTGAAAATTAATCTGGTTCTTAAAAGAAGATCTTTATTCATAAGGAACAAAATAAAAGAATCACATCTGCAATATCAGGATGGAAGGTAACTTTAGAGGGCAAATAAAAAGATTTAAAACACAGAGGATTCCCCTCTGACTCAGCTTCACAGTTACAAAAACAGGAATAAAACTACCTCTGTAGCTTAGGAAAATTCAAAATCTAAAATAAAAGATAACCTAATACATTTCCTTGCCCTGCTTACAATTTCTGTGAGTATAGATGGCATATTTCAGGTATATTTTCAGCAGATGTTCTGCCTGCTTGGCTTCTTTCTCAGTCCGGAGAAGGAACAACAAAGAGAGAGCACAAACAAAACCTTCCCCCCAGATTGGAAGGTATCTTCTTTCCTTATTGGTCCCGCTGGTCAGGTGCCAACTAGGTTATTTGAACTATTTAACCCCTCACAGGTAAAGCGATTCAGTACAGCTGCCAACGAGGGATTTTATGCTACTCTTTCCTCTATGTTTATGACAGAGATATATCTGTACCCTATCCAGAATGTATTAGGTATCAAGAACAAAAATGTAAAGTAGAGCAAGACTTTTCCCGAGTATTTTATTCACCCACACACACAGAGAGAGGCAATACTCTGATTCATTTATTTATTGTCAGTATCAGAAAGTGAGCATTGAATACTTTGTGCCTGAGGTCGCTCTGGTGAGGATTTGGGAAGTTTTCAAGTGCTCTTTGAGGCAGATACACACTTTCTTGTTCCCCTTGCTTGACCTCATAGACTCATAAACTCATCGACTTTCAGGTCAGAAGGGACCATTATGATCATCTAGTCTGACCTCCTGCATAATGCAGGCCACAGAATCTCACCCACCCACTCCTGGAATAATCCTCTCACCTATGTCTCAGCTATTGAAGTCCTCAAATCATGGTTTAAAGACTTCAAGATGCAGAGAATCCTCCGGTAAGTGACCCGTGCCCCATGCTGCAGAGGAAGGCAAAAAACCTCCAGGGCCTCTGCCAATCTACCCTGGAGGAAAATTCCTTCCCGACCCCAAATATGGCGATCAGCTGAACACCGAGCATGTGGGCAAGACTCACCAGCCAGACACCCAGGAAAAAATTCTCTGTAGTAACTTCTAACATCCCATCATTGACCATTGGTCCTATTTACCACTGATGGCAATTAATTGACCTTTGACTAAGATCATGTTATCCCATCAAACCATCCCCTCCATAAACGTATCTAGCTTAATCTTGAAGCCAGATAGGTCTTTTGCCCCCACTGCTTCCCTTGGAAGGCTGTTCCAGAACTTCACTCCTCTGATGGTTAGAAACCTTCGTCTAATTTCAAGTCTAAACTTCCTGATGGCCAGTTTATATCCATTTGTTCTTGTGCCCACATTGGTACTTAGCTGAAATAATTCCTCTTGCTCCCTGGTATTTATCCCTCTGATATATTTAAAGAGAGCAATCATATCTCCCCTCAGCCTTCTTTTGGTTAAGGTAAACAAACCAAGATCCTTGAGTCTCCTTTCATACGACAGGTTTTCCATTCCTCGGATCATCCTAGTGGCCCTTCTTTGTACCTGTTCCAGTTTGAATTCATCCTTCTTAAACATGGGAGACCAGAACTGCACACAGTATTCCAAATGAGGTCTCACCAATGCCTTGTATAACGGTACTAACACCTCCTTATCTTTACTAGAAATACCTCGCCTAATGCATCCCAAGACCACATTAGCTTTTTTCACAGCCACATCACATTGGCGACTCATAGTCATCCTGTGATCAACCAGGACTCCGAGGTCCTTCTCCTCTTCCGTTATTTCCAACTGATGCGTCCCCAGCTTATAACTAAAATTCTTGTTATTAATCCCTACATGCATAACCTTACACTTCTCACAATTAAATTTCATCCTATTACTATTACTCCAGTTTACAAGGTCATCCAGATCTTCCTGTAGGATATCCCAATCCTTTTCTGAACTGGCAATACCTCCCAACTTTGTGTCATCTGCAAACTTTATTAGCACACTCCCACTTTTGGTTCCGAGGTCAGTAATAAAAAGATTAAATACAATTGGTCCCAAAACTGAACCTTGAGGAACTCCACTAGTGACCTCCCTCCAACCTGACAGTTCACCTTTCAGTATGACCTGCTGTAGTCTCCCCTTTAACCAGTTCCTTATCCACCTCTCAATTTTCATATTGATCCCCATCTTTTCCAATTTAACCAATAATTCCTCACGTGGTACTCTATCAAATGCCTTACTGAAATCGACGTAGATTAGATCCACCTGGTACACTGTGCTGTTGTGTGGTGGGCTTAAACAACTGGGGATAGACTCTCAGAGGTTTGGAAACCACAACTGCATTTCTTCCTGCAGCATGCATGTCCGTGGCTTTCGCTGGTTTTATAAGTTATAAAGCCCAGATGTTCCAGCACAGCAAGAGATATTCCAAGAAGCCTTCACACTCATCTTTGTTAGCAGCGTTACACACATGGGGCCGAGTGAGGACAAGGTTATGGCCAAGATCACCCTCCGGCCAGCAGCACTTAGCTCGTGTAGGGGACGGTGTATTGCTCCCTGTGAGTCGGAGGTGGAGTTCCCATCCCAGCGTACACACAGCCCCCACAAGCACGTTGCCTAAGTTTCTCAGAAAAACCTCTTCTGCATCCTCTGGTTCCTGATCGCTCAGCAGCCCCCTCCTGGTCAGCCTAGAAGCTTTTCCCTTTTAACAGGAGAAGCACCCGGTCACGAATCTGTTTGGTTTTCACACCATAGAGGATGGGGTTCATCATGGGAGGAAAGAGGAGGTAGAAATTGGCCAGCAGGATGTTTACATGCTGGTTGACATGGTGCTCGAACCTGTTAATTATTGTGCATAGGACCACTGGTATGTAGAATACTAAGATGGCGCAAAGGTGGGAGACACAGGTGCCCAAAGCTTTGAGCTGCTCTTCCTTGGATGCCAGGCTGAAGACAGCCCTTAGGATTTTGACATATGATAGGGAGAGGAATATCAGATCCAGCCCCACGGTGAAGAGTGTTACGGTGATCGCATAGTCATTATTAAACCTAGTTTCAGCACAGGCCAGCTTCACCAAGGCCATGTGCTCACAGTAGCAATGTGGGATGATGTGGGACCTGCAGTAGGGCAGCCTCCTCACGAGGAAGGGCAGAGGGATCGTTAGCAGTACAGCCCGGGCCAAAGCCACCAGCCCGATCTTTGCTATCACTGAATTGGTCAGGATGGTGGTGTACCTCAAGGGGTTGCAGATGGCCACGTACCTGTCGAAGGCCATGGCCAGCAGCACAGCAGACTCCATGGTGAAGAACGAGTAAAGGAAAAACATCTGCACCAGGCAGGCGTTAAAGCTGATCTCTCTGGAATTATACCAGAAGATGCTCAGTATTTTCGGCATGGTGGTTGTGGATAAAACCAGGTCGATGACGCACAGCATGGCGAGGAAATAGAACATGGGCTTGTGTAGGGAGAGCTCTGTCTTGATAACATACAAAAGGGTGCAGTTTCCTAGAAGGGCCATGGTGAACACTGAGCAGAAGGGGATTGATAGCCAGAGGTACAGAGCTTCCAGCCCCGGGATGCCCGTCAGGAAGAACACTGATGGATCAGAGCCTGTGCAATTGGAACCTGACAGGTTGTCTTGTTGTGGCATCTTTTGCAAGTCTCACATCAAAGTCTTTCCTTTCAATAAAACATAAGACATGGAATGAACAGACCCTGTAAATTAAATACATACAAGGGGCCAGTCTCAGCTCTGGAAGAAGGGGACTGACCTTTTGTTGAGTTCATCAGTCATGTTGCAATAACACAAATCTTACAAACTCTTATATTTTTCTGTGTAAAATCATTTCAAGTTCTTCGAATGTCATTACAAGTCACGAGTAATGAACCTCACTTGGTTACAAGTATCCTACTTGGTGTACCTTGGTACTAGGAGATGCACATTGTTTAGTGTGCATTCTGCCCTGAAGTACCTAGTATATCTGGCTGCACGGCACATACTTTCAGCCTAGAAATACCTGGCATGTTAAGATGCATGTAGCAAGATGTACCTGGTACATTTAGCAGCACATTCTGGGTATTCAGCCTGGATGTACGTAGTAGATCGCGGAACATGCATGAGTAGCGCTAGTTTGATCTCAGCAATGACCAAGGCTACATCTACACACCAAGTGTCAGCCAGTGGCAGTAAGCCTCAGAGCTCAGATCGACAGACTCGGGGTACCTCGCTAAAGCAAGCTGTGTAGATGTTATAGTTTGGTTTGGGGCTCCAGCCCACCAGCTTCATGCATCTGAAGCAGTGGATTTTTTTACCTACGAAATCTTATGCCCGAATAAATTTTATTCTTTAAGGTGCCACCAGACTCCTCGTTGTTTCTATCCCTGGCTAAGTTGTTCCAAATGTTAGTTCACCTTGTTCTACGAATGTGCACCTTGCTTCTAGCCTAAATTTCTCTAGTTTCAGCTCCCAGTCAATGGATCTCATTCTGCCTTCATCTGCTAGATTAAAGAACCTTCTCAGTCAGAAACCTCTTCCCATCTATGGACTTAAAGTCTGTGATCAAGTCACCTCTTAACCTTCTCTCGGATCAACTAAATAGATGGAGCATCTTCAGTCTCTTGCTATAAGCCCCTTTTTCCAGATCTAAAATAATTCTTGTATCTCTTTTCTGAACCCTTTTCACTTTGTCAACAACCTTTTTGAAGTGTGGACACCGGACGTAGAAACAGTTTCCAGTGATGGTCTCTCCAAGCAGCACACATCTCTACTTCCGCTTGATATTCACTTGCTTATAAATTCAAGGAGGTTAACCTGAACATCCCTGATTTTTTGAATACTCTGGGTTTGTTCACATAGTTTTTTTTGGTTTTTTTGATGGAATTAAATAGTTCTCTTCTAAGTGACCAACCTCACTCTGCTCTCAATTATACAGGCATCAATCCAGAATCATTCCAGTATTACACCAGTGTGAGTGACAGCAGATTTGGCGCAAAGCTTTCCATTTGCTTTAGATATCACCTATTGAGAAAGCTCCTTGATTAGCTTTAATATAAACTGCCCCAGCTCACCTGACCCCTGGCTGTGTCTTCTTCCCTTTCAGCAAATGTTGAAGTCACACACAAGCTGCAGGACTCTACACTCAGAAGCGATCAACTGGGTGGGAGTATTTATACCTCCTAATGACACCCTGCTGACTTTACTCCCAGGTGGGAATTGAGAGACTTGGGTCACTAGAGAGGTACGTTTGGTGGGGGCTGTGACTCGAGCTGTTCAGGAGGCGGATGTACAGGGCTAAACGAATATGAGTTCTGAGCTTTGTTCTGTTTCCAGAAATAAAGAGTAAAATGCGGTGTCATAAAATGATTTGTATTTTATATTAGAAGGAAAAAGCGACAAAAATAAAATAATCAATAGTGAAGTCTTCCAGAGGAGTCGGGAGAGAGAAGTCTCATAAAATATTTAAACAAGCCACCTAACTGAACCCTTCTAGTTTATTTGTGAATCAGAACGTTTGAAATCTAAGTTCGGTTGCTTCCAGACTCTCTGCCTAGGATTCATATACATGCTACTGTCTTTCCTCTCCAGGGCTATACCCCACGTGAGCACTTTTACTTGCTTGCTTTATGAAATGAGATGAAGTTAGTTCAATAAACTCTTTAGGAAACCTCTGACTTTAAGCAGCAACTGAATGCCAATCTAACGCGTGTGGCTAAGATGACACCTCTCTCGCTGTAAAACATCTGTGATCTGCCCCTCTGTTTACACACATCCCGGAATGTCGTTTTCCATCTTCTAGTTTGCTTCTAAACATGTATCCTAGTTTTCTTTATATTATGTGTGAAAGACAGCTATAAAAGTGAATTCAGGGGATTTCTGCCTTCCATAGAGTATTTGAAAGTCTCAAATTGAGCGTTCCCCAAACTTTTGAGGGTCGCGCTCCCCCTTATCCCTGTTCATACCCCTCCCCACCCGCAGAGCTGGGCAGGGAGCGGGGCTGTGGCTCGGGGTTGGGAGGACAATGCGAGCAGGGGTGTATGGGGGCTGGGGCCACAGCTGGGGGTGGGTTTGGGGCTGGGAGTGGGTCCATGGTCATTGGTCGAGGCTGGGGGTGGGAGCGGATCTGCAGCTGAGCTGTGGTGGGGCAAGAAGCCGGGCCTGTTGCCAGGTGCAGCTCTGCTCCTGGCTTCACCCCCTGGCCGAGAATGGAGCCGTGGCCAAGGCTGGGGTCTGGCGCAGGGCCAGGAGCAGCGCAGCCACCAGGCCTTGATGGGGGCTGGAAGCCGGAACCTCAGCCGGGTGAGGAGCCCTGCCGAGCTTAAGGACGGGGCCAGAAGCCAGGGACACGGCTGGGGGTGGGACTGGAGAAGAGCCGGGGGGTGGGAATAGGCTGGGTGGCACTACTCTATGGGGGTGGCAAGGGCCCCACCGTACGTTCCTCCATGCCCCCCTAGGGGAGCGCGCCCCATAGTTTGGGGATCTCTGCTCTAATTTTAAATGTGGTGATTAGAAACTGTAGGTTATAAATGTACAAACCAGTTGGTCAGAAGGCAAATATGGGAAAAGTGTTTGTACAAGAAGAACCACATGTGACTAATAATAGTGGGGGAGTCACCTCCTTGAATTGGTACCGAAACTGTACAGGGCCGGCCCACATCATTTTGACACCTTATGTTGGGAGCTCAAATGACGCCCCCATTTCCCCTCGCTTGGGCCAAAACTTTGAAAGGTCCCTTGTGCCCTCCTTCCATCAGCAGAGCACTCCACCATCTCTGTGCATCTAGAGCAGAGAGAAGACATATACACAAGCAGAAGACACAATTTTCTACACTCTGTGTCCTAGTGGCGCCCCCTGCCCCAGAGTCTGGCACCTTAGGCGGCCACCTCAGTTCGCCTCATGGTAAGGCCAGCCCTGCAGAAACAGTTATGACGAGTTACCCTCCCAGGCTTTGCTTCTCTATACTCTAAACTATATTGACCTGGGATAAAATCACTTGTAACTGAACAGCCTAAAAACACCTCCTTGTACCCACTAAACACTGACACCAGCTTAACGCTAGAGGGCAGTGTCAAGTGGTACAAGGTTGAATTACGCACAAGATGGCGTCTTCTCTTTTGAAAACAAAAGAAGGGATTTCAGACCCGACGAGGGTTTTTTATGGAACTCAGTAACGTCAGAACAACAAAACGCTGCTATCAATGTTCTGAGGGCCAGGCGAGTGGACTGGAGACACTCTTTTGGAGGCTCCCGGCTAATTTAGTGCATTCCCCACATCCCCTCTTCTCTGGGTTTCTGAATTACAAAGCATGTACGTCAGACAGAACCCTCAGGAAATTACCGGGCCTCAGTCACCTGATCTTTGTATTTTGCCACGTCCAGGCAAAATCCTGTGTCTCCGAATATGTCTGGGAATTCATAGGGACTGCCAATTCAGTGAGGTCTGGGTTTCCTGGTTCTACTGTTGTTCTGATTTTTACTGGCTGGCAGAGCAAACCACCTGAAACAAAGAGGTCAGCGCCGACCTGGATAATCCTTTGCAGAAATGGCCTCTTTTTCCCCCAGGTCACCCACCCACAGTGTGCTCACCACAGCCTACCCATGATATCCCCCCGCAGCCACCCTGCGGTCTCTGTACGTGTTCTGTATACGTGTTTATTTCTGTTTTGTAGCCCCCCTCTTAGGATTCCAGGCACCCTATGAGATAAAACTGGAAACATTTCCGTAGACAAAGCCACTCCTTCCTGAGTTTCCCTCTCTGGAGGTTGCTCCCACCTACCATCTGCCCAAGCCCCACCCAGCTACCTCTAGGATGAAGCATATTGATTCAGCGAGGCTTCCTTACCCAGCCAGGGGTGGTTGGTTGGTTGCAGGTGGGAGATCATAGAAATGCAGGGTTGAAAGTGTCCTGGAGGCATCATCTAGTTCAGTCCCCTTGTAGACTGAGGCAGGACCGAGTATACCTAGACCAGCCCTGACAGGTGATTGTCCTGCCTGGGCTTAAAAACCTTCAGTGAGGGGATTCCATAGCCTCCCTTGGGAGCCTGTTCCAGAGCTTGACTCCCCTGAGAGTTAGAGAGTTTTTTCCTGCTATCTAACCTAAATCTCTCCCTTGCTGCAGATTAAGCTCGTTGCTTCTTGTCCTCCCTTCAGTGGACAAGGAGATCAACTGATCCACATTCTGTTGTGATGAAGTTGGAGTATTTCGTAACATGTCTGAGTCCTGTGTGTGTCTCAGTTTCCCCCATGTGCTGCATTGTTAGCCAGTGGGGGTGGGGAAGGACTGGTTGCGCCCAGGGCAGGCTAAGGGCAGCGCTACACTTAAACTGAGGCATCGGCGGATGCAGCTGCCCCACCGTAGCGCCCTAATGAAGACGCTCTTAAGTCGATGTCAGAGAGGTCTCCCATCGGTGTGGTTAAGCCATCTCCCCGAGAGGCAGTAGCTATGTCAGTGGGCGAAGCTCTCCTGCCAACATAGCGCTGTCTACGTGGGAGGTTAGGGTCAGTGTAACTGCATCGCTTAAGGCTGTGGATTTTTCATCTCCTCGAGAGACATAGTTATACGGAGATAGGTCTGTAGTGTAGACCGACCTTAGAGACATAGGAATAGGAGTCTCCTAGATGTCTGGGCCTTACTCTTCATATCAATGGAGACTTTGAGAAAACAATGGCAAGTCCAATCACTAAGCCGTTGGCACCTAGCTCCCAACGCCCCACGGGGAGATGGACTTCCCCGCTGAACAATAATTGCTGGCCTGAGATTAAAGGACTGGAGAGGTGTGAGGTGGTGTGGAGGGGATAAGATCTAGCTGCTGGAAGGAGCTGAGGAGCTCACCTGGACTCTGACCAGGGTGGTCAGACTGGGAGACCAACAGAGCTTGAACCAAAGGGTCACTACAGCTTGGCTGGGCTCTGAGCTAACAGAATGAACTGTGCTTTACCCTTCAGTTCCCTCTGCGGCCATAAAGACTACCTCTGCCGTCTTCCCATTAATGAATAAGCCCTACTGGTTTGTGAATGCAACTACAAATGCTGAGCGAGCAGCATTAATCCCTGAAGAGTGGATGAGCCTCCCTCAGAGGTCTGCCTCAGTCGGACTCACTGAACAGAGCTCATGGTGTGAAGTTTAAGGAGATGGTAAAGCCGTGTGGCTCACTCTGGAGGAAGAGCAAGACCTCCTAGGGGGCCCGGTACACTGAAGGGGTTCCTCCTAGAGACTCTTCCAAAGTTGGGGGCTGCAGCCCTAATCCTGTGGATCTGGGACACCTGTTATAGCCCATTATTTTTGACATTTATGTCTGCATATAGCTATGTCTGAGACAAACATCGTACATTCTGAGTAAAGAAATGAGATACAAAAATTGACGTGAGTGTGGAAATATAAATGTAATTTCTCCTGTAAACACGGCCCTTTCAGATGCAGGGGAATAATAATAATAATAATAACAATAATAATAACTGTCTGGGCCAGTTCCTCATTGTCAGCGGAGTTACGGCAGTTTACCCAAGCCCAGGCTCTGTGTTTTTGGGGCATCAGAACATTTTCATCTCTACTCTATAGAATGGCTGGAAAAAAGTGTACAGCGGCAAGTTTCCCCACCAAAATATGAACGTTGGGGCAGATAGAACAGCTAGGATGTACAAACGTGCCCCCAGGAAAGCAATTCCAGCAGCAAACAGGAGTGCTTAAGTATGCTGATGAGTAACGTACGTGTCCTTAATTTGCATGCATTTGATGAGTAACCTACATGTGTTACTCGTGCATGTGTTTGCATGCATTTGGAAAAAACTGAACATGGCCATAAGGTACTTGAGAGTATATGTCCTATTCCCACCCATAGTATTTAATGGGAACAGACATGGTAGAATCTTTCAATCAGATTACTTCTGGGGAATTCATCTGTCTCGCATAATTTTGTATTTTCCCACATAAAATACTAATAAGAAAGAAAAACTTGTAGCACCTTAGAGACTAACAAATTTATTTCAGCATAAGCTTTCGTGGGTTAGTACCCACTTCATCGGATGCATGGAATGAAACATACAGTAGACAGATATTTATACAGTCAGAGAAACATGATAAGGTCGAGGTGCATAGACCAACCTTAAGAGGCTAATTAGTTGAGAGGAACCATAACAGCAGGGGAAGAAAAACCTTTGAAGTGATAAACAAGATGGTCACACAGGTGTGACTGAGGATCGTTAACTTAAGGGAAATAGATTCAATTAACGTAATGGCTGAGCCATTCCAAGTCCTTATTTAATCCTGAGGTAATGCAATCTAGTTTGCATATCAATTCGAGTTCAACAGTTTCTCTTTGAAGTCTGTTTCTGGAGTTAATCTGTCGCAACACTACTACCCTCAAGTCTGTCACTGAGTGATTAGGGAGGTTGAAGTGTTCTCCTACTGGTTTTTGAATGTTATGATTCCTGATGTCAGATTTATGTCCATTTATTCTTTTGCATAGAGACTGTCCGGTTTGGCCAATGTACATGGCAGAGGGGCATTGCTGGCACATGATGGCATATACCACATTGGTAGATGTGCAGGTGAATGAGCCCCTGATGGCGTGGCAGATGTGATTAGGCCCTGTGATGGTATCACTTGATCGATATGTGGACAGAGTTGGCATCGGGCTTTGTTGCAAGGATAGGTTCCTGGGTTAGTGTTTTTGTTGTATAGTGTGTGGTTGCTGGTGAGTATTTGCTTCAGGTTGGGGGGCTGTCTGTAAGCAAGGATTGGTCTGTCCTCCAAGATCTGTGAGAGTGAGGGATCATCTTTTAGGATAGGTTGTAGATCTTTGATGATGCGCTGGAGAGGTTTTAGTTGGGGGCTAAAGGTGACGGCTAGTGGTGTTCTGTTATTTTATTTTTTGGGCCTGTCTTGTAGTAGGTGACTCCTAGGTACTCTTTTGGCCCTGTCAATCTGTTTTTTCACTTCAGCAGGTGGGTATTGTAGTTGTAAGAATGCTTGATAGAGATCTTGTAGGTGTTTGTCTCTGAGGGATTGGAGCAAATGCGGTTGTATCTTAGAGCTTGGCTGTAAACAATGGATCGTGTGGTGTGTCCAGGATGGAAGCTGGAACCATGTAGGTAAGTATAGCGGTCAGTAGGTTTCCGGTATAGGGTGGTGTTTATGTGACCATCACTTATTAGCACGGTGGTGTCTAGGAAATGGACCGCTTGTGTGGACTGGTCTAGGCTGAGGTTGATGGTGGGATGGAAATTGTTGAAATCATGGTGGAATTCCTCAAGGGCTTCTTTTCCATGGGTCCAAATGATGAAGATATCATCAATGTAGCGCAAGTAGAGTAGGGGTGTTAGGTGACAAGAGCTGAGGAAGCGTTGTTCTAAGTCAGCCATAAAAATGTTGGCATACTGTGGGGCCATACGGGTACCCATAGCAGTGCCACTGACTTGAAGGTAAATATTGTCCCCAAATGTGAAATAGTTGTGGGTGTTGCGACAGATTAACTCCAGAAACAGACTTCAAAGAGAAACTGTTGAACTCGAATTGATATGCAAACTAGATTGCATTACCTTAGGATTAAATAAGGACTTGGAATGGCTCGGCCATTACGTTAATTGAATCTATTTCCCTTAAGTTAACGATCCTCAGTCACACCTGTGTGACCATCTTGTTTATCACTTCAAAGGTTTTTCTTCCCCTGCTGTTATGGTTCCTCTCAATTAATTAGCCTCTTAAGGTTGGTCTATGCACCTCCACCTTATCATGTTTCTCTGACTGTATAAATATCTGTCTACTGTATGTTTCATTCCATGCATCCGATGAAGTGGGTACTAACCCACGAAAGCTTATGCTGAAATAAATTTGTTAGTCCCTAAGGTGCTACAAGTTTTTCTTTCTTATTTTCGTTTTGCTGACACAGACTAACACGGCTACTACACTGAAACATAAAATACTGTTTGCCTAAGAAGTGCTGCAGTTCCGGTGTTTGCCCACCAGAGGCCGCTGTGGCGCCAGGAGAGCTGCATTCATGCTGGCTGGTCTAGCACCACAGCGGCCTCTGGTGGGAAGAAGGCCAAACTGCAGCACTTCTTAGGCAAAATGTATTTTATGTAGGAAAATACAAAAGACTATGCCCAGTGCAGCAGAATTCCCCCTGGAGTAGCGTTCATCACAGCACCCTGCCTGCAGAGCCAGGTTAAGACAGTGTGGGGCACACAGGGCTGCTGGAGGGGTCACAGTCAGACTGGAGTTCAGAATGTCTAGTGAGGTCGGGGGGAGGACAGACTGGAGCATGGACTCAGGAGCTAGTGGGGTGACAGAGTTGACCCATGGGGATGAGGGGTGCAGGGAAAGGGGCAGACGTGCCTGACTGAATGGGAGAGGCTTGGGGATCAGCCAGGGTCTGCATGGGGGAGCTCCCTAACTCCCTAACATTCCAGCCCCTCCCCACCTTCCTTCTCAAAAAACCTGTTCCATACTTCTCCCACCCACACCCAACACCCAACACCCAACACCCAGATTCACTGCAGGCTCCTTCACTCGCCCTCAGCTCCTCCATTATCCCTGACTCCCCTAAGCCTTTGCACGGCTTCTGACAGGTGCAGGAAACACACTTCTGTATTGTAATTTAAATGATATTCAAAATCATATTTTGAAATAAATGACCAAAATCATCATAACTGGCATGATTATATGGTGTTATTTTGAAGAATAAAATATGCAGAAATGTGCAGTTTTCAGATATTGTGGGCAGAATTTTTATTTTTTTGGCACAGAATTCCCCCAGCTGTAAGATCATGCTTCATTTATTCAATTTTGGCAGCTATTATTTATTCTCAGCTATTAAGAGACGGGGTGTCATGTGTTCCACCAATACAGATATACCATGCAGGACTCAGGGTGATGTAGTGTATCAGTGTCAGCCATGGAACTGAAGTTGGCAGGCCATACACTGTGTTCAGTGGTAGCTGGAAATCTGTTGATTTCAATGCCGGTTCCAGGGACTGGTGGCGATCTTAGGCCTTCTTGAAGTTCCTCGGGGGTCTGGTGGGGAGCGAGGCTGCTGGGATCTGCTGCGTCTGGGTGGCTCTCGCAGGATCCGATGGGGAGGGCGGAGGAGAAGGCTGACTTACCCAGACTCGTCTCTTGTTTCCCTGTCAGTGCCACTCTAGCTGTGGCCGTTGGATGAAAGGGGCTGGCTATGTGCCACTGTGATCTACATCAGGTTTGCTTTGGGTACAAGGGTGCATGGGGAATTGTCCTGCTTGTCCAGTGATGTTCTGGATTGGCCATGTGGGCTATTAATGATTGCTTTTGTTTTGAATGACAATGCAGCTGGCTAGATGAAAGGTCCCATCAGTGGGTAGTTCTTTGGAACAGCCTCGCGATCCTTTGACGGATTTGCTTGGTTTTCACCCCGTACACTATTGGGTTGAGTACCGGGGGCACCAGCAAGTGGACGTTGGCCATTACGACGTGGATGTTGGAACCGTGTGTCTTCCCAAACCTGTGCACCATGGACAGGCCGATGAACGGCACGTAGAACAGGAAGACGGCAGAGATGTGGGAGATGCAGGTGCCCAGCGCCTTGAGCCGGGCCTCCTGGCTCAGACTCAAGGCGGCCCTGAGAATGAAGACGTACGACAGGGAGATCAGCAGGGAGTCCAGCCCAATGACAGAGATAATAACAATCAAACCGTAGATGATATTGACCTTTATATCGGCACAGGCCAGCTTCATCACGTCCTGGTGCAAGCAGTAGGAATGGGAGAGGACTCTGGACCTGCAGAAGGGCAGCCTTTTAATAAAAATGGGCAAGGGGGCCATCACGGCAGCTCCTCTGATTACCGCTGCCAGCCCTATCTTGGCTATGCTGGGACTGGTGAGGATGGCTGCGTGCCGCAGGGGACAGCATATGGCCACGTAGCGATCAAAAGCCATGGCCAGCAAGATGGTGGACTCCATGGCCGACAGAGAGTGGATGCAGAACATCTGGAGCAGGCAGGCATCGAACCCAATGGCTGTGGAGTTGAACCAGAGCAGGTCCATCATTCTGGGCATGGTGGATGTGGAGATCAGTATATCGATGGCTGCAAGCATGCCGAGGAAAAGGTACATGGGCTCATGGAGGCTTTGCTCGGCTTGGATGATATAAATAATGGTGCCATTCCCGAGCACGGCGAAGAGGTACAATGAGCACAGAAGGAAAGGCAGCCAGAAATGAGCTTCCTCCAGCCCTGGGATTCCAATCAAGGTGAAGGAGGACACGCTGGCGCTGGTGTTGTTGGAAGCTGACATGGGTGGGGCGTGTCGCTATTGTCCACCTGCCTTTACAGAAGCCTGGAATCAAAACGATGATCGTTATCAGTATCACAGCCAGTCCCATTCTGATCTCACTGCTGCGGGCCTCACCCTAGTAATGTTAGTGGATTTACACTGGTTTGAGTGTGATCAGAATCAGTCCCTCAGTGTCTCCAGGGGCTGCACAGTCTGCAAATATTTCCCAGTACAGTGCACCAATCCTGGCAGCTGTCGGCACTCCTATAGGAATGTTGGGTAATAGGTTTATAGCTTGCAAGAGCTCGTTTGGGGATAGAGGACACATTCCTTTTTGGCTCGTGCACTTCCAAGAAAATGATTGGAATTATTACAGAGGGGAAATCTGAGACCCGGAAGGGTCAAGGTAAATGTTTTCCATTGTCCAGTAATCTGGGGCACATCAGACTTTGCATACCCACGTTCATAGATATTAGGGCCAGAAAGGTCCCTTGCAATCATCTGTACTGAGCTTCTGCAAAACATAGGCCAGGGAATTTCACTCATTGAATTCTGGTGTTGAGTCCAGCACCTGGTGGCTGAATGAGAGTGTATCTTTTGAACTAGGTACGCAGTGTCGCCTAGCCCCATTCAACCAGTATGAGTCACACCCCCAAAAATCATGAGATTGGTTTAAAAAGAATGAGATTTAAAAATACAGTAATGTGGGGTTCGTTTTCATGTGCCGTTCGTTTCGCAGCCTCTGGGGGTGCACCTGATTCAGGGTTTCTAGCTTTTCTGCAACTCACTTTAAAAAAAACACTATCTTAGGAAAACTGAAAGCGGAGATTCCCGGGCAGTGTCTTGATCCCAGAAGTTGGGGCTTTCAGAAAGACGGGCACTAGTGCGAGACTCCCAATTAAATCCCAGGAACTGGTGCCGGCTGTATCTCAAGCGGCGCACCCACAAACGAAGGCACTGAGGGTTAGTTAATGAACATTTCTGGTCACAGATTGTCAGAGACAGAGATGCTTGTTGGAGGGCTTTCCCTTCACCCCCTTCCCTGGTTCTTGTCACGCAGACAGAAAGCGGAAGACCAGAAGTCCGAAGCGCGAGCAATGCGATGTTTATTGGGGTTAGTTCCAAGCAAACATGTCCATAGCTCTACACGCCGGCAGAGTCTGTTCCCCAGTGTTCTGTTCCCAGCTCTGATGCCGCAGAGCATTTACCCCACATCCCCCTTCCCAGCTCTGACACCACAGAGCGTTTACCCCACGTCCCCCTTCCCAGCTCTGACACCACAGAGCATTTACCCCACGTCCCCCTTCCCAGCTCTGACACTGCAGAGCGTTTACCCCACGTCCCCCTTCCCAGCTCTGACACCACAGAGCGTTTACCCCACGTCCCCCTTCCCAGCTCTGACACCACAGAGCATTTACGCCATGTCCCCCTTCCCAGCTCTGACACCGCAGAGCATTTACCCCATGTCCCCCTTCCCAGCTCTGACACCGCAGAGCTTTGCCTGTGTCCCCGTTCCCATTTCCATTTCCCCTTCCCCATTCTCATTTCTCCTTCCCCATTCCCCTGTTCCCACCTCCTCCTTCTTAGCAGGCCCAATGCACGCCCACAGTCCCACCCCTTACAACTTAGGGTCATGTTCCATTTTGGGTCTGGGGTCTTCGTCCCACCCCTTTTGTACCCCATGGGAGGGGTAAGGAGTGAGGTTGTGCTCTGGTCAGGGATGGACATTTCTTTGGTCTTCTAGTCCCCCCATCCTCTCCCTCAAGCTCCTTTGTCCCTCCTGACTGGTTGCTTGACTTTGCCTTGAGATAGGGGTTGAGGCAATCTTAAAGTGTGCTCTGGAGTAACACTTTAACGGCTCTTATCTGTTCCCATTGTACTAACACATCCGGCTGACTAGGCAGAAGCAACATCGCGGTGTCTTTGTCCCTTGTTTTCATATTTTAGTATAAGAGTATCAAAAGGTCAAACCCAAAATTCTATTCCAGGCTAACAAACAGACCTAGATACTAACAACGCTGTTTCCCTCTGCACTGGGCTACCGAGCCCCCTGTTGTACGGAACAGGGTTACGCCACATTGAGCCGGACAGAACAGTGCCTGGCTCGCAGAGTCACTGGTTCCTGTGGCACAGCTCAGAGGGGCTCTTCCCCTTGTTCAGGCACGAGAAACGCACACGCCGGGTAAGCAAGGCCATGAACATTCTTAATAGAAGTGGGTGTGACCCAAGGCCAGCTCCAAATGCCTGCTGCTAGCTCTCTATTGCACCAAAACAACCCCCTCCCCCGATCCTGCTACCCCCAGACTTGGTGATGTTGGAAATTTGGATGCAGGGTGTGAGGTCTGTCTCCAGCACTAGAGAGGCTCTCAGTGCTCATGGAGTGGGTCGGAGTCAGGATCAGACCGAGGCACTGCCCCCCCAGCTCCCATTGGCTGGGAACCGGACAATGGGAGTGTGGAGCTGGTGCTCGTGGCGGGGGCAGTGTGCGGTGGCCCGTGCGCCCCACCTCCCATCTAGGAGCCAAACATGCTGTTGGCTTCTTCTGGGGCGCAGTGCGGTGTCGGAACAGGTAGGAACTAGCCTGCAGCACCGCCAATGGGACTTTTAACGGCCCCGTCATTGGTGCTGACCAGAGACGCCACGACCCAGTGCCTTACATTCCGCGACCCAGTACTGGGTTGCGACCCACAGTTTGAAAACCACTGGCCTAGATGACCTAATGCTCCCTTCTGGCCTTAAACGTTATGAATCTATGAATCGTTGTCTTGAGTGGATCGTTATCTTGAATGCAACTTGAAGAAGTTGCTACTCTGATTGCTTATGTGCACTCAACAAGAATATACCTTGGCCAAGCACAAATTGCTAAATGGCAAAATAAATAAATGAAGACTAGTCCTTACATACACCTACCAACACTAACAGGCATTCACCACATCTCAGTTCCTTCAAGAAGACAGCCTCTGAGTATCTTCTTCCAGCACTTTGAGAAGTCTCCCATGCTCATCCCTTTAAACCCTGTCTATGCGAAGAGATCAGTTCTTCCAGCAGCTGACAAACCCCAACTCCTGCTGAAGCTAAGGGTGTTCTGCATGTCCGAGGACACTCATCATCTTGTGGGAGACGGGTAGTTTTCTAAACTCAACCTGAGTAGAGGTGGCAGAATATGGCTCTCAAAACAATCAAGCTCAGTTTAAGGACATTTCAGCCAGCATTGTCCAAACTCACCAGGGTCTGTCAGTAACGGACGCCGAGAATTCTCATTGCTTCGTTAGATAGGAAAACTCAGTGGGTGCTGCACACTGCCTGGGTTTGCCATCTGTCAGGCTTACTGAGTTGGGTTATTTATCAGCCTTTCAAACCTCCCACCAGGGCATGGTTCAGTCAGCTGGGAATTTCATTCTGATCCAGTGCATTTTGCAGATAAACATGCTTTGCCTCTCTACCACTCCCTCACTTACTGAGACCCAAGACATGGGAATTATTGTGGTTACCACTTATATGGCACCTGTCATTCATAAGAATCCCAAAGACTGTTACACACCAATTAAAGACGTGTGTAGGACTTAGATCTCTTGACACCAAAATATGGCCACCTCTTGGGACAGGACCTCAGGTTTTTAATAGCAAATTTCAACGCAATAGTTCTGGACAAGAAGTAAAGAGGATATTGTGTCTTTCTCCTTTTGATTAAAAGTTTTTTATTGAACAAAGAGGTAAAAGAGAAATGAAATATGAAAAACATACAAAGCTGAGTACATTATACGGCTGTATTCATTGGATCATACAATTCTATTCCAGTCTAAGCTCTTATGCCATGTCTATCCTGTAGTATCTGAGCACCTTCCAGCAACACATAAGGCGATGTGACTGGCATCTGTCACTTATTGTGCCTTTTCCATTCCTCACCCCAGCGGGACATATTGAGATATATTTTTTTAATGAAACACGTAGTCTGGGATTTCCAAAAGTGCTCAAGTGACTTAGGAACAAAAATCCCATTGAAAGGCACTTAGACCTCAGTCACCTAGGCGCGTTTGAAAATCTTGGTGGATGCGTTAGCCTATTTTAGCCTATGCATTAGTGATGGATGGCCCCTGAAAGAACTCTCTCTCTCCTGCCGAAATAAGCTTCTCTCTCGCAGTATCGGTTGATACATGTGTGTGTAGACAGACAGTACTGTACATATAAAGACCGCCATCCACTGGTAAATAAGAATAGAGTGTTGCTTATGAGTGTGTGGGCTAAATAAAGCTGTTGTTATTACACTGCTGTGCAAGCAACTCTTAAGAGACAGGATCAGGGGCTGAGGCTTCCATTGACTTCAGTAGATGCTGGATTCGGCCCTTTGATTGTCATCTCTTCAGGGCAGGGATTGTACTGTCTTACATGAATGTATATGCAGATATTCCATTGTACATATCATAGAATATCAGGGTTAGAAGGGACCTTAGGAGGTCATCTAGTCCAACCCCCTGCTCAAAGCAGGACCAATCCCCAATTTTTGCCCCAGATCCCTAAATGGCCCCCTCAAGGATTGAACTCACAACCCTGGGTTTAGCAGGCCAGTGCTCAAACCACTGAGCTATCCCTCCCCGGCAATATGCAGAGGAGCATATGGAGATATTTCATTGTACATATGTCCATATGCAGAGGAGCAAATTTGTTGACTAGTGTAAGTATATAAACTTGTTTGTTAGCCTGGGATAGAATTTTGGGTTTGACTTCTGCCTGACCAGATGGGTTTGTTAGTATAATGGGAACAGATAAGAACAGTTAAAGGGTTACTTGGCATGGTGGGAGTATAATATACGAGCACACACTTTAAGACTGACTCAACTCCGATCTCAAGCCAAGGTCAAGCAACCTGTCAGGAAGGGCAAGGGAGGATGGGGGGAGGCATAAGAAACACTAAAAGCCAAAGAAAGGCCTGGCCTTGGCCAGAACACAAGCTCACTCCTTACCCCTCCCATGGGATAGAAAAGAGGTGGGATGAAGACCCCAGACTCACAGCCCTCCAAAATGGAACATGATCATAAGTTGTAAGGGATGGGACTAGGGGAGTGCATTGCAGGTATATTTGGGCCTTCTTAGAAGGAGGAGGTGGGAATAGGAAATGGGGAACGGGGACACAGGCAAGGCTCTGTGACATCAGAGCTGGGAATGGAACCCTGGGAAACAGACTCTGCCGGCGTGTAGAGCTATGGACATGTTTGCTTGAAACTAACCATAATAAACATTGTGTTGTCTGCACTTTGGACTTCTGGTCTTCTGCTTTCTGTCTGCGTGACAAGAACCAGCGGAGGGAGTGAAGGGGAAGCCCTCTAACAACTGTGGTCCTCATCCCAGACCAAGAGGCAATCTTTTGAGTATAGATTCATAGATTCCAAGGCCAAAAGGGACCACTGATCATCTAGTCTTCCCACCTGTATAGCACAGGCCTGAGACCTGCCTCAAAATAATTCCTGGAGCAGATCTTTTAGAAAAACATCCAATCTTGTTTAAAATTATCAGTGATGGAGAATCTACCTCATCCCTTGGTAAATTATTCCAAGGATTAGTTATTCTTACTGTCAAAATTTTAGGCCTTCTTTCCAGTCAGAATTTTTCTAGCTTCAACTTCCAATCATTGGATTGTGTTAGATCTTTCTGTGCTATATTGAAGGGCCCATTATTAAATATTTGTTCCCCATGTAGATACTTATAGACTATGATCAAGTCTCCCTTTAATCTTCTTTTTGTTAAGCTAAATAGGTTGAGTTATTTGAGTTTATCACTGTCAGGAAGGTTTTCTAATCCTTTGATCAGGCTCTTCTCTGAACCCTCTCTGATTTATCAACATCCTTCCTGAACTGTGGGCACCAGAACTAAACACAGAATTACAGCAGCAGTTGCATCAGTGCCAAATTCAGAGGTAAAAAAGCCGTCTCTGTTCCTACTCGGGAGTCACTTGTTTATGCATCCCACGACCAACTCATTAAGAGCCTTGAAAATAAATGCAGTGAGGGGATGGCAAATTTGAGGCTCCTACGCATTTTACATTTGTTTACTGCTTCCCATTTATCTGTAAACAGATTATGATTTACTTGAATATGTTCATTATTTGAAATTATTTGCCATACACTCTCCCAGAATAATTTTTGGGTTGTAGCTTGGTCATGAGCCGTTTGTTAAGAGTGTCGGAGATGAGGAATCTGAGTTGTTTTGATTGAACACATGGGTCACATGACATGTTCCTGGTCCCTTACTGGAGAAACATGACTCTCAATCGGGTTCCTGATGGGAGGTTTGGCTTCTATCAAGTTGCTTTTTGTGAATACTCAGATATATTTGCTTCAAATTCACTGTTTCTGCACATGTTCCTGCCAGAAAACTTGTTTGCTAAAATAGGCTTGGAAAGTGAAAGCAAAAGAGCCATGAACATGGAGAATTCATTTAAAAATTCATATGAAAATTAGCTGATAGCTTTTGCAGTGTTCATCTAGCTCAGCCACTAATTAGGGATAGATTGGATCTCAGGACCTAGAAAGAGGAGGGTCTACAGCTACTTAACAAGCCTCTGAGCCATCCAGACTTCCCTGTAGGGCAACCTCTTGTAACCATACCTCTGTGGGCCACAACTGAGAATGTCAAATTCAGGACAAACTGCTGAGCAATAGGGCAGATACACCCCAAGACTGATGGCTAATCCCCCATAGGATATACCATAACAACAGCAAAAGAAAACTTCTGTTTCACCACACTGGCTAACAAGAAGTCATAAAAGCAGTTTCCTTAGGCATTCCAGTCCTTGTATTACCACTGAAAACACTAGACTTAAAGATGAGTGGTTCTTTAAAACCACTCATGGCTCCATGTCTAGTTGGCAGCCGGTATCAAGTGGAGTGCCCCAAGGGTCGGTGCTGGGGCCGGTTTTGTTCAATATCTTCATCAATGACCTGGAGGATGGTGTGGACTGCACCCTTAGCAAGTTTGCAGATGACACTAAACTGGGAGGAGTGGTTGATACGCTGGAGGGTAGGGATAGGATACAGAGGGACCTAGACAAATTAGAGGATTGGGCCAAAAGAAATCTGATGAGGTTCAACAAGGACAAGCGCAGAGTCCTGCACTTAGGACGGAAGAATCCCATGCACTGCTACAGACTAGGGACCGAATGGCTGGGCAGCAGTTCTGCAGAAAAGGACCTAGGGGTTACAGTGGACGAAAAGCTGAATATGAGTCAACAGTGTGCCCTTGTTGCCAAGAAGGCTAACGGCATTTTGGGCTGTATAAGTAGGGGCATTTCCAGCAGATCGAGGGACGTGATTATTCCCCTCTATTCGGCACTGGTGAGGCCTCATTTGGAGTACTGTGTCCAGTTTTGGGCCCCACACTACAAGAAGGATGTGGATAAATTGGAAAGAGTCCAACGGAGGGCAACAAAAATGATTAGGGGGCTGGAGCACATGACTTATGAGGAGAGGCTGAGGGAACTGGGATTGTTTAGCCTGCAGAAGAGAAGAGTGAGGGAGGATTTGATAGCTGCTTTCAACTACCTAAAAGGGGGTTCCAAAGAGGATGGATCTAGACTGTTCTCAGTGGTAGAAGATGACAGAACAAGGAGTAATGGTCTCAAGTTGCAGAGGGGGAAGTTTAGGTTGGATATTAGGAAAAACTTTTTCACTAGTAGGGTGGTGAAGCACTGGAATGGGTTACCTAGGGAGGTGGTGGAATCTCCTTCCTTAGAGGTTTTTAAGGTCAGGCTTGACAAAGCCCTGGCTGGGATGATCTAGTTGGGGTTGGTCCTGCTTTGAGCAGGGGGTTGGACTAGATGACCTCCTGAGGTCCCTTCCAACCCTGATATTCTATGAAAACCAGTCTCTTCAAATAAAAGGGTCTTCTGATCCCAAAGGACCAGCCACACCCCCAGGTCAACATATAACTTAGATCTTTCCCCAAAATCATGCAGATGCCAATTCTTTAGTATCTAAAATAAAAGGGTTTATAGAAAGAAAGAAAGAAAGAAAGAAAGAAAGGCCAGAGTTAAAATTGGGTAAATGAATCAAATACATACAATAAATGAAAAGTTCTTGGTTCAGGCTTGCAGAAGTGATGGAATAAACTGCTGGCTGGATAAGTCTCTGGTTGATTCCAAATCATTGGAAGGACCTCGGTCCCTTGGTTAGAATGCTCCCATTAGTAAATGTCCATAGTCCAGAGGTTTGAGCAGGAAAGAGGCAAAATGGAGGTGTTTCCATGGCCATTTATAGCTTCTGCCATGGGCAGGAGAACTCATTGTTTCAAATAAAGCCCTTAGAACAGCTAGTGGAAAACCACAGGTGACAAGATGGGGTTTGGAATCACATGAGCAACTCACAGGTCCATGCATGTTTTTGCTTAGTCACAGCAGGAATGTCCATTGTCTGTAGATAGGCATCTCCCATGGTCCATTTTGAGTTAAGTGTCTTTTTGATGGGCCACTCCATTTGAATAGTCCCTCCAAGATGTGCCGGCTAACTACCTTGTGGGCGTTACCCCAGGAGCAAACATTTGTAATCCATGTACTCATAACTTCAAATACAAAAAATATACATGCATACAGAGAGCATACTCATAACCAGCAATTCATAACTGTTTCATAGACATCTTACATGCCACATTTGGTACAAGATTTGTTGCAAATATATCACAGGGGTTGCAACAGCGCTCTACATGGTCGTATTTTAATCAGATAACGTCACACCTGTCTATCCAGGTTCCTGTGTTGGCTCCCATCACCACAGTGTTGGCTCTTGTTTCAGAACGAGCATGTGCTCTCAGGTTAGGTTCATTATTTGTGTTATTTGTGTTGTAGCATTGCCTGGGAGCCCCAGTCACGGACCAGGATGCTGTGTTCTAGGTGCTGTACACACACAGGACACACACAGAGAGCTCACAATCTAAGTATCCGACAAGAGAAGACAGGTGGATCCAGAAGACAATGTGGAGGCAAGTCCCTGAATGGCTCCTTCGTTATCTATCTTAAATGATAGATTCATGGATTCCAAGGCCAGAAGGGACCGTTGTGATCATCTAGTCTGACCTCCTGCATAGCACAGGCCAGGGAATTGCCCCAAAATTATTCCCAGAGCAGATCTTTTAGAAAAACATTTAATAATAAATGGAAATATGCCTTATCTCCTAGAACTGGAAGGACCTTGTAAGGTCATCAAGTCCAGTCCCCTGCCTTCACTAGCAGGACCAAGTACTGTCCCCCGACAGATTTTTTTTGCCCCAGATCCCTAAGTGGCCCCCTCAATAATTGAACTCACAACCTTAGGCTGAGCAGGATAATGCTCAAACCACTGAGCTATCCCTCCCCTGAAATGTCTCAGCTTGATTTTAAAATGGTGAGCGATGGAGAATGCACCTCAGGATCCGTCTGCGTATCTGTTTGGTCCTCACCCCGTAGACAATGGGATTCAGCAGGGGTGGCACCAGGAGGTAGACGTCCCCCATGACAACCTGAACCAGCGGAGCGAGGCCTTTCCCAAACCTGTGCACTATGGACAGTCCAATCAGTGGCATGTAGAAAGCCAGGACCACACAGAGGTGGGCCACGCAGGTGCTGAACGCCTTGACACGCTCCTTCCTCGAGGACAGCTGCAAGACCGCCTTGATGATCATGCAGTAGGACAAGGCAATCAGCAGTGCGTCCAGCCCCATCACCAAGAGGATAGCGGTCAAGCCATAGACGACATTGACCGTGGTGCTGGTGCAGGCCAGATTCATAACGTCCTGGTGCAAACAATAGGCGTGCGACAGGACGTTGGCGCCGCAGAATGACAGGGGAAGAATGAGCAAGGGCAAAGGGAGGAAGAACAGCACTCCCCTAGCCACCGCGGCCAGGCCGATCTTCGCCGTCACCGGATTGGTGAGAATGGTCGCGTGCCGCAGAGGGTGGCAGATGGCCATGTACCGATCCCAGGCCATGGCCAGAAGGACGGTGGACTCGACGGCGGACAGGGAGTGGATGAGAAACATCTGGAGCAGGCAGGCGCCGAAGCTGATTTCCCGCCAGTCAAACCACAGGAGGGAGAGCATTCTGGGCATGGTGCAGGTGGACAGCGCCAGGTCGACGCCAGCCAGCATGCAGAGGAAGATGTACATGGGGGCATGGAGGCTCAGCTCCGTCTTCACAATGAACACCACCGCGCCATTGCCTGCAATGGCCACGAGGTACATGGCGCACAGAGGGAACGCCAACCAGAAGCGGGCCGCTTCCAGCCCGGGCGTGCCGGCCAAGACGAAGGAGGAAGGGCTGAAGTTGGTGTTGTTGAGCGAGGACATGGTGCCCCAGCTGAAATCCAGTGACACTATTCCATGTTGTCTCCCCGCTCTGCCAGGGACAGGGAAAGAGTATCGTCATGAAGCACGTCTAGTGATACTGCGTCTGAAGGGATTACGGCAAGCAGGTGCCACTAAGCCTGGGCGGTGGGTGAACCCCTCCCTCCTTTGGGGAGGCTGGCCCGCCAGCCTCGCCCCGTCCACCCGCAGCCAGAGGATCCCCGAGGACCCCCCCACCCGTGCGGCTGAAGGAGCCCCGAGAACTCTCCCCTGCACTCTCCCCCAGCGCTGGCTCCAGTGCTGGGCTGCCGCCCCCCACTCCAGTGCCACCCGGGCCACTGGTCCCCGGGCTGGCCTGAGCACTGTCCGGTACTGCCTCTGGCCATCTGTGGGCCAGAGCTCCAGGCCACGGGGCTGGAGCTGAGTGAGCCCCCGCCGGCTTCAGGGTAGAGGGGGAATGAGGGCGGGGCCTCGGGGCAGAACATGGGCGGGGCCATGGCCTGGGTCAGGGGAGGCTTAGCCTGCCCTGGCCTTTGACACCTGCCATCCATGCCACTAACAATAAATTAGCTTCCCAGTTCTGGTCAGTGCAGCAGGCCCAGGGCTTCCACCCTGAGCCCCTAGCCCTCCCTTCAGGGACCCACCACAGGCGTTAGCTCCACTCCACTGTGGCTTCCCTTCCCCGGACACTGCCTGTGCCAATCACCCTCTCTCCCTCTGCTGGCCTCGTGCAGCCCTTTATAGGCCCAGGGGTAGCCCAGTGTAGCAGGGTTGGACTCACCCCCGCGGCGCCTCCTGCTGGTTGTCCTGGGAATTAGCTCACCAGCCTCTGGAGCGCCCTCTGCAGGCCAGTGATCCGCCTGTCCACGCTGGCCCCGTGTCCCTCCCAGGACCCGATGCCCTTTTAACTGGGGTGCTGCCCCCTGGCAGTACCCCTAGATCTGGGTCTCCCCTCCCCAGGGGAACCCCCAACCCACTATCCCCACCTCGCCTCAGTCGTAGGCTACTGCCAGTCACCAGCTAGCCCCTGTGCCCTGGGGCAGACTGCAGTATAAGCCACTCATCACAGGCAAAGTGGGTTTGGACCTGCTGCCTCAGCCTACCCGTGGGTTGCCCCTGCAACCCCAGTACCCGGTCGGGCCTTACCAGGCCTGCAGCCTGGGTTTCCTAGGCCAGAGCTCCCCAGCTCCCTTGGCCTTTCCCCAGCCCTGCTCCACACCAGGTACCCTCTCAGGTCCCTGCAGCCAAGCCCTTCTCCCTCTAAAGGCAGAGAGAGAGTGTCTGTTTGCTCCAGGCCCACTGCTCTCTTATAAGGGCCAGCTGGGGCCTGATTAACTGGCCACACCTGTGGCTTCCTTGCCAATCAGCCCCGCTTGTGAGCCTCAGCCCTCTCCCAGGGCTATTTCCAGCCCCTGCAGGTGGGAGCGGGGTTCCACCCCGCTACACCCAGATCCTTTCAACCGGCCGCATTGGGCTCCCCTGCTCTGACACAGGGGAGCTGGGCCCAGGTCTTCTCACAGGGACCAGGGAGAGGCCTGACTCTTGGGTCCTTTGCTCCCTGAGTGAAAAGGAGCAGGGAGATTGTCACCCCACCTAATGTAATGGGCACCCTAAAGGGGTCAAGGGTAGGTAGCCCCACGGAGAGGGAAGGAAGCACATGCGGTGCCCATTGCAGAATGTTTCAATTGCTTCTCTGGCTTGGATGACCTCGGGGACATTCCATTTGCCTTTGTCCTGCACCTCCAGCCACTGCAGTCCAGGCTGAGAGCTTAAGGTGCTAACAGGTAATCTGTAGCACCTGCTCTGAGCATCTGAAGACCTTAGGAATGCTGCTTGGCTGCAGGATAATATTATTTTTGCTCCCTGTACTGGTGTGATGAAATGGGAATTTTCTGCAATATTTTTATGACCCCTATGTGTGCCTCAGTTTACCCTGTATGCTGCATTGTTACCCAGTTGTGGGGGAAAGAGATTAAGGCTAGGTCTACACTAACCCCCCCGTCGAACTAAGATACGCAACTTCAGCTACGTTAATAACGTAGCTGAAGTCGAAGTCTCTTAGTTCGAACTTACCTGTGGTCCACACGCGGCGCGCAGGCTCCCCCGTCAACTCCGCCTGCTCCGTTCGCAGAGCAGGATTACCGGCATCGACGGGGGAGCACTTCCTGGTTCGATTTATCGCGTCTAGACAAGACGCGATAAATCGAACCCAGAACATCGATCCCACGCCTCCGACCGGATGCGTAAGTATAGACGTACCCTAAGTTTGATCTCAGGGCAGTCTAAGAGACATAGGGATGAATGTCACCCAGTTGTGTGAGCCGGGATGGCTAACTACAGAGGATGTGAGGGAGACTCTCACACCTGAGCCATTCTTTTTAGGTGACAAATCTGAGGAACTGTTCCAGATTGAGGTGTCTATAGGGGAGGTTTTGGAATACATTGATAAATTAAACAGTAATAAGCCACCAAGATGAGATGGGATTCACCCAAGAGTTCTGAACGAACTCAAAATATGAAATTGCAGAACTACTAACTGTGGTATGTAACTTATCGCTTAAATCAGTCTCTGTACCAGACTACTGGAGGATAGCTAATGTGACGCCAATTTTTTTAAAAGGCTCCCGAGGTGATCCCAGCAATTACAGACCAGTAAGCCTAACTTCAGTACCAGGCAAATTGATTGAAACTATAGTAAAGGACAGAATTATCCAACACATAGATGAACATGATTTATTGGGGAAGAGTCAACATGGTTTTTGTAAAGGGAAATCATGCCTCACCACTCTACTAGAATTCTTTGAGTGGGTCAACAAGCATGCAGGCAAGGGGGATCCAGTGGATATAGTGTACTTAGATTTTCAGAAAGCCTTTGACAAGGTCCCACACCAAAGACTCTTAAGCAACGTAAGCTTGTATGGGATTAGAAGGAAGGTTCTTTCACGAATCAGCAACTGGTTAAAAGATAGGAATCAAAGGGTAGGAATAAATGGTCAGTTTTCAGAATGGAGAGAGGTAAATAGTGGTGTCCCCCAGGGGTCTGTACTGGGATCAGTCCTTTCAATATATTCATAAATGATCTGGAAAAAGGGCTAAACAGTTAAATGCCAAATTTTCACATGAGACAAAATTATTCAAGATAGTTAAGTCCAAAGCAGACTGCGAAGAGCTACAAAGGGGAATCTCATAAAACTTGGTGACTGGGCAACAAACCGGCAGATGAAATTTAATGTTGATAAGTGCAAAGTAATGCACATTGGAAAACATAATCCCAACTCTACATATCAAATGATGGGGTCTAAATTAGCTGTTACCACTCCAGAAAGATCTTGGAGTCATTGTGGATAGTTCTCTGAAAACATCCACTCAATGTGTAGTGGCTGTTAAAAAAAAAACCTAACAGAATATGAGCAACCATTAGGAAAGGGATAAGTAATAAGACAGAAAATATCTTATTGCCTCTCTATAAATCCATGCGTGACGGAGCGCGCTCACCACTCCAGCGCCTCCTCGTGACCAATATGGGAATTAGCTCGGGTAGCCAGTGCGCCCTTCTGTGGTGGTGCTCTGCCCATCACCTCTTCTGCTCCTGGACCCACATCCCTCCAAGGACTGTGATGTCCTCTTCGGTGACAGCCCTCCAGCCGTGCCACACTAGGTGCTCCCCCCTTCCGGGAGCCGTCCCTGTAGTCCCTGTCCAGCCACTTCCCCAGTGGTGAGTGAGGGGGGCCCAGAGACTCTGTAGAAGGCTGCTGCTTGCGGCACCCCCTGCAACGCTTCAGTAGGTTTTCCTGGGCCACTTCCTCGCTGCCCCAACACCCTCTTTGCCCTTGCCTCAGGGCCTCAGCCTGCAGATCCTTGCAGCCTACCAGGAGCTGCCTTTAGCTCCCTGGGTCTCTGCTCTGTCCAGGGTGTTTGCTACCTTTAGCCTGTAAAGCAGCCCGCCCCGCCCCACCCCACCCCTTCTCAAGTTTCAGGGAATGACTGAAACTGCTCTGCTCTGCAGCCCTTCTTATATGGACCAGCCCGGCCCTGATTGGCTGCTCCTCGCATCCCCTTTCTGATTAGTTGCCTCCTGTGCAGCCTCCCTAGGGCCCTATTAACCCCTTAGAGCCCAGTGTGGGGCAGGAGCCCCATCACACCATGGCACGCCCACACCTTGAATGGGGTCTAAATAAACTATTAATACTCAAGAACGAGATCTTGGAGTCATTGTGGACAGCTCTCTGAAAACATCGGAAAGGGATAGATAATAAGAGACAATATCTTAATGCTACTATATAAATCCATGGTTCGCCCATACCTTGAATACTGAATCCAGTTCTGGTCACCCCATCTGAAAAAAAAAGATATATTGGAACTGGAAAAGGTGCAGAAAAGGGCAACAAAAAGTTATGAGGGGGATTGAACAGCTTCCATATTAGGAGAGATTTAAAAGGTTTATAAAATCTTGTCTGGTATGGAGAAAGTTAATAAGGGAGTGTTATTTACTCCTTCACATAACACAAGAAACAGGGGTCACTCAATGAAGTTAATAGGCATCAGGTTTAAGAGAAACATAAGGAAGTGCTTCCTCACAAAATGCATAGTCAATCTGTGGAACTCATTGCCAGCGGATGTTGTGAAGGTCAAAAGTATAACAGAGTTCAAAAAAGAATTAGATAAGTTCCTGGAGAATAGGCCCGTCAATGGCTATTAGCTAAGAGAGTCAAGGAAGGAACTTTATGCTTTGCAACAAAGAGTCTTGTAGCACCTTATAGACTAATCTATTGGAGCATAAGCTTTGCATTTCCCTCACCTCTGATTGTCAGAAGCCGGGACTGGATGACAGGGGGTGGATCACTTGCTGATTGCCCTGTTCTGTTCATTCTTTCTGAAGCATCTGGCTCCAGCCATTGTCGGAAGGCAGGATACTGGGCTAGATGGACCATAGATCTGACCCAGGCTGGCCATTTTTATGTTTTTATTAAGGAGGACTTGCTGAGGCCGACCCCACATAAGTGGAGAATCTGAGAAGACCATGGCAAAGCCAGTCATCAGGACATCAACACCTGGCAACCAACGACTCAGAAGGAGCGACACCCCCCAGCTCGAGAACAAAGGGTTGGAGGGTCTGAAGTGGGGGGATAAGAGCTGGCTGCTGGAATGAGAATTGACCAATGAGCTCAGATTGAGAGAGAAAGGCCGAGCCTGAACAAGGAGTTCACTGCAGCTTGGTGGGGCTCTGGGGAACTAGACTGGAACTGAACTATACTTTTAACCTCTGTGCTAGCCTAAGGACTTCCTAGGCTGTGTCCAGTTGACGACTCACCCCGACTGCTTTAACGACACTGCTTGCGTGTCACTGCGAATGCATGGCCATGTGCATTAGTCCCTGACGAGTGAACACGTCTCTACCGGGAGTCTAGCTCAGCTGGGCTCGCCGAACAGAACTCATGGTGTGAAGCAGAAGGGCTGGAGCCCCAGAGGTTCAGTCGTGGGAGGTGGGGAGGCCGCGTGGAACCTACCCTGGAGGAAGAGCGAGACCCCTACGGGGTCAGGCACACCGAGGGGTTCCTCCAAGAGACCATCCCAAAGCTCGGGGCGTAGCACTGTGGGGCTGTGACAGCCAGTAAGAGGGGTTTGCAGTATATGAATTCAATATTGTGAGTAAACCGAGAAATTTAATTCGAGAAAAACTGCTGAAATATTTGTAGCAGAGAGAGAGTGGGGTTATTTTTGGCTCAAACTCCCTTCTGTCATATTTCTGGGGTTTTCTTTCCTGGATTTGTGGTTTCTTGCCTGGGCTTAGAGGACTGCAGCTGTGTGATTAGCTAGTTTCCTCACTCCATGCGCTGTGTGACTTGCTGTACACATCCGTCTCCGCAGGGCCAGGGCACTGGCTGAGCTGCACAGCCGAGCCAGCCCTGAGCGGCATCTGGACACTGGTCTCCCCCAGATTTGGTGGCGTTCCAATCTGCCGTTTCGGTTCTGGCCCATCTCTCATGAAAGCGGACGGAGCACCTGGGGCTCTACGGAGCTGATCCAAGGCTCACTGCTGTCAATTGGAGGCATTCCATTGTCCTCAATGGGCTTTGGATCAGAGCTAAACCATGATCATTATTTCACTCAAGGTCTGGCTTTCTTGTGAATGCCAGAGAGACCTCAGCTCACTTCCGAGCTCCCTTGGACATAGCCCTTGAGACAGACACACACTAATTCCTTCTTCTCTTATATATATATATATTTAAACACTCTGAAGTCCCGAGCGTGCCACGTCCCTGGATCAGCCTTTCACTTGCCACAATCTTTAGCAACAGGGTCCCACTTTCTATTAAGACTCCTTTTGCAAATACATTATACAGAGTTAATGAATGATTAATGGGTCAATTTGTTGCTTGTAACTATGGCTTATAGCCTTTTATGATACCCTCTACCGATGTGCTTACAATAACCTATAACACATACTATTTGTGTGTATAACATGGCAATAGCTATTAATCATTTACTAACCCCCTTTATAAATTGGAGCTTAATATACAGTTGGCTAAAAATCTTCCGACTGCTGAACATTTCAGTAACCCACTTGCATTAATGATTAGGTAAAAGGAACAAGCCGCCTGAATTATTAATAGCAACTACCAGAATCAGTTTCACCTTCTAATCATTTTTAAATACAAGGAGAGTGTGATCACTTTGTGAGACTCCTATTGGACAAGTAGCCCCGTCCTTTAAAAACATTGTAAGACAGGTTGACTGGTAGAGAAACAGATGAAATGACCAGGGGATCTTTTCCTAGCTGTAGTTCATCTCCAGTTCTTTGGACCTAGGGTGAGCAGATACAAAGTGTGAAAAATTGAGACAGGATGTGTGTGTGTGTGTGTGTGTGTGTGCACGCCGGGGGTGAGGGAGGTAATAGGTGCCTATATAAAAAAACCCCCAAAGATCGGGACTGTCCCTATAAAATCGGGACATCTGGTCACCCTATTTGGACCATATGCAGGGCAAGATTTTCAACTGTGACAAGTAATTTTGGGGACCCAAGTTGAGACAGGTTAAAAGGGCTTAATTTTCTGAGAGTGGGTGCTGAGCACATTTTAAAAATCAGGTCCCACTAAGGAATAGCCATAACTGAGATTCACAAATGAGTCCCTGTCTTTCAAAGCAATGAGTTTTATGTTTCTAACTTGAGTCTTCCAACCAAAAGCCTCAGTAACAGACCTAAAAGTGGCAATTCTTCAACAAAAAAACTACAAAAACAGACTCCAACTAGAAACTGCTGAACTGGAATTAAGTTGCAAACTGGATACCATTAAATGAGGCTTGAATAAAGACTGGGAGTAGCTGGGTCATTACACAAACTGAAATCTACTTCCCCATGCTAAGTTTTCCCCTACTGTCACTCACACCTTCTTGTCAACTGTTTGAAATGGGCCACCCTGATTATCACTACAAACATTTTTTTTTCTCCTGCTGATAATAGCCCACCTAAATTGATTAGTCTCTTAGATTTGGTATGGCAACCCCCATCTTTTCATGTTCTCTCTGTGTGTGTGTGTGTATATATATATATATATACACACACACACACACACACACACACACATACACACACACACACACACACACACACACATACATACATATCTTCCTACTGTATTTTCCACTCCATGCATCTGATGAAGCAGGCTTCAGCCCACGAAAGCTTATGGCCAAATAAGGTGCCACAAGGACTCCTCATTCTTTTGTGGATACAGACTCACACGGCTACCCCTCTGAAATCAGTAATCAACGGCCTCCAGGGGAAAGCACATGCAAGCAGCACAACCCCCAGACTTTGGCAAAGTGAGATTTGATCCATGCAGCCGGATGATCACTACAAGCAGCAGCCCGAATTCTCTTGCAAACAGTGACTCTGACCTTCTAATTGTGGAACCAGGCTCCCTCCAAGCATCTGACTCACCAGAATGAAACGAGCAAGGAGGATTTCTTCACCGTCCAAGCAAAGCCAGGCACAGCTCTCGCCTGCCTGCCTGCAGCATCTATGACTTGTCAGGGGGGACGGCGTATATTATGCCTTCTGGAAAGCCCACTGGGGTCACGGCGTTAGCACTGAGCTGTCTCAGATGACTTCTGAACAGAAACGGGTGCTAGGGGCAATTGCCGGCCGGTGACTTTATATTAACCCTTCTTTGTCCTGACTCCTGGGTCAGCTCTTCGGCTAAACGGGCACAGCTGACCATCTGGTCCGGTGTCTATATGTTCTCGCCCATTTGTGATTGGGCTGCAGAAACGTCCGCACCGTCCAGCAGGGAAAGAGTTAATTCCCCGCTCACCCTCCCTCCTTCCCTCCCATCCAGAAGCAGGTGGTGGAAGGCTGGTGGATCCCCTAGGGGCTCTTGATTGAGCACCAGGAGGCCAAGGAATTAGATGCGATTAGCGTTTATAAAGCTGCCTGTTGGTGAGAGAGAGATGGAAAGCCTTGCTAGCAGGAATGGTAATTGAGGAACCTGAGAGCTGGCACCCATATGTAATAGGGGCCGGCCCGGGCCTGGTTCTGGTGTGCAAGTTTCCTTGCTTACCCCTACACAAGGGCCAGGCTGCTCCTACACCAAAGGGACTGCTTCCTCCTACCACCCCCTTGCCAGGAGGTGGGCACCCCATTCCCATGATGTGGGCCTGAGAAGACTCTAAAGCAGCGGTGTCCAATAGAAATTCGATGCTAGCCACACTTGTGGTTTTGAATTTTTCTTATTAGCCATATTCTAAAAGCCACATTTCAATAGCCTATGAGCCACATGTGGCTAGTGGTGAATGTATTGGACACTCCTGCTCTAAAGAGAAGTTGAGAGCAGGAGGGGGCTCTGAGCCCAGGAAAGTTATCATAGAATATCAGGGTTGGAAGGGACCTTAGGAGGTCATCTAGTCCAACCCCCTGCTCAAAGCAGGACCAACCCCCAATTTTTGCCCCAGATCCCTAAATGCCCCCCTCAAGGATAGTTAATCCGTCTGTCCGAGAGGCGGTAGCTAGGTTAATGGAAGAATTCGCCCTGAGATAGAGGATAGTCTGTGGTAGGGCCCTCGCCTAGGACTTCAGACACCCAGCTTCAAGTCCTTGCTCCACCCTGGACTTTCTCTGTGACCTTATGCAAATTCCTTGGGGTACATCTATGCTACAATCCAAGGTATGATTTCAGCAGGGTAGATGGAAGAGTTTTACGTCAACGGAGCCGCGTCTACACCAGGGCTTAAGTTGGCCTAACTACGGCACTCACAGGGTGCAAATTCCTTCATGGCCTTGAGTGTCGTAACTAGTTCGATCTAATTATGAAGGGTAGAAGAAGCCTGAATCTGTCTAGACTTTATATTGTATTTGACAGGATTCAGCACAGGCAGAACGAGGAGGTAGAAACAGGCCACCAGGGAGTGGATCTCAGGGGTGGCCTCTTTCCCAAAGTAGCACACTATAGACCTAAAAGTCAACGGAGCCGCGTCTACACCAGGGCTTAAGTTGGCCTAACTATGGCACTCACAGGGTGCAAATTCCTTCACGGCCTTGAGTGTCGTAGCTAGTTCGATCTAATTATGAAGGGTAGAAGAAGCCTGAATCTGTCTAGACTTTATATTGTATTTGACAGGATTCAGCACAGGCAGAACGAGGAGGTAGAAACAGGCCACCAGGAAGTGGATCTCAGGGGTGGCCTCTTTCCCAAAGTAGCACACTATAGACCTAAAAGTCAACGGAGCCGTGTCTACACCAGGGCTTAAGTTGGCCTAACTATGGCACTCACAGGGTGCAAATTCCTTCACGGCCTTGAGTGTCGTAGCTAGTTCGATCTAATTATGAAGGGTAGAAGAAGCCTGAATCTGTCTAGACTTTATATTGTATTTGACAGGATTCAGCACAGGCAGAACGAGGAGGTAGAAACAGGCCACCAGGGAGTGGATCTCAGGGGTGGCCTCTTTCCCAAAGTAGCACACTATAGAAAGTCTGATCCTGGGACCAGAGAAGAGTAAGATCACGTAGCTATAAGAGATGCAGATGCTGAGGGCCCTCAAATGTTCTCCCCGAGCTGTGAGACTTAAGGCAGTTTTGAGAATCATTCGGTAACACAAGATGGTGCAAAAGCAAGTCTCTTCCCGCTGTGGCAAGAACAGCACACAAACCGGAGGTGCTGCTGACTTTAATGTCTGCCTGTGCTGGTTTCGAGACATTTGGATGGCAGCAGATGCTGGGGAGGCTGAATGACAATCTCCAGCCCTATCCTAGCTATTCTTCCAGTGGAAGAACAGACTCGCGTCTCAGCGGGTTACAGATTGGAAGCTGTACTGGGGTGACTGCCCCACTTCGGCAGAACAGGGGTTAAAAGCAGCCCTGGAGAGGGCTGTGGCTAAGAAAAGTCTGATTGGGAAGGAAGCCACAGCTGGGGCCATGCCCAATTAGGAGACAGCTGCCCTATAAAAGGGCTGTGAGCCAGGAGCTGAGTTAGTCTCTCTCCAGCTTTGGAGGGAGAAGGACCTGGCTGCCTGGGAGCACAGGGTACAGGGAACAGAGCAGGGCTGGGGAAAGGCAAGAGGAGCTGGGGAGCTCCAGCCTGGTAAACCCCCAGGCTGCAGGCCTTGGTGAAGGCCTACAAAGGTATTGGGGCAGCCCGGGGATCGGCAAAGGCAGCTGGTCCTACCCCTTGTCAACGATGAGTGGCCATTACAGACTGCAGTCTGCCCCAGTGAGCGGGGGCTAGATGATGACTGGCAGTAGCCACTGAGGCAAGGTGGGTTTAGAAGGTTGGGGGGTTCCCCTGGGTGGGGAGACCCAGAACGAGGGGATACTGCTGGGGCAAAACCCCAAGGTAAAGGGAACTGGGGTCTGGGAGGGACATGGGGCCAGCGGCAGGCAAGACACTGGCCTGCAGAGGGCGCTCCAAAGGCTGGAAAGAGCTAATTCCCAAGACAACCAGCGGGAGGCGCCGCTTTGCTACAGAAGCCCTAACAACTCTGCAATGGGAAATGCGTGAATGAGGAACATCAGGAGGAGCCAGGCATGAAACACTTTCTCTGAAGTTAAACCAGAATATGCCCGGTAAAGTGTACAGAGGCCGACCCAGGTCCATGGGAGCCAGCATAGCCAGGAATTAGTGCGGGGGCTCATGGAGACTTTGCTCAGCCTTGCCAATGAAAATGAGGGCAGAATTTCCCACTGGTACAACGGCAGAGAGCAAACCGAGGGGGAGGAAGTGCTGCACAGCTTCCCGCCTGGGGATCCCCAGCATAAGAAATGTTGGCGCTATTGGATGCTGACATGACGGGCTGCCTGGGCTGTTACCCCCACTCCAATTCCTTCGGGAAAATAAAGCCAGCGATAAACGCGATAGGTGATGAAATGGTGCAGAGCAAGTCGGCATGAGCTGGGGCATTACAGAATGGAAGCTGGGAGGCCGTTTACTTAAAGGGCGCAATGATTTCTTTTGGCTGCTCTGCAGATATTGACCCAGGGTAATCATTGTCAGCTAAAGCCCAGCTGGTAGCTTGGAGCTACGGCCAACATTTTCTGATACTAGGCACCTAGATCTAGATTTAAGCTCTTAAATCTAAGCAGCCAGGTTTTCAGAGGCGCTGAGCCCCTGCCAGCTACAAAAGTCTGGAACAGGAGTTTAGACTGTGATGGCTGGCTCAGAGGAGCTGAGCAGTGTGTGTGGAGCCCAACTTGTGTTTTCAGCGAAGCTACCGTGGTGCTGCAATGAACCTACAGCTCCCACATATTCTCCCATCGTTGCATGCACTTGCCTGGAGCTTGATTGTCTGAACACCTGAAGGTAGTCCTGGACCTCTCTGAGCATAAACACCTCCAGGACAGAGACTCCTGTCTGCAGAAGTTGCACCACAGACCTGTGCTGTCTCGCAGAGCAGAACCCTTGTCTAGTCTCTGCTGCGTGGAGTAATCTGTATGAGCTGTGGGCTGCATCTTACTTTATGAGAAGTCCCGTTGACGTCAGTGGGACCATGCATGGAAGAAGGTGCTACCTAGTTTTCTCTTTCACCTTTTCAGGACCATGGAGGATTTCTCCACACCATTTTTTTCCTGCTTTATTCGAGCCAGGGTGAGGAATGGAGCATGATCTAAGAGCGGCCAGGCTCAGAATTGGTCTGATCTCCCCAATGGGAGCTGCAAGGGCTCGGTATCAGGCAGGAGAAGGCCCATTACAAGCAAAACTGCTTCTGACTAGCTTTTGGCTTCATCCTGTTTCCATAGACGGCCGTGGCAACTTTCCCACGGACTTCCATAGAACAGGATCAAGTGCTTAATTCCGTGACATCCTGTTTACTGGAGTGGGGGATGGAGAAGATTGTTCTTCACATTGCAGGGAAAGCAAACCCCATTATAGACTCTCAGTGGGGATCACTAAAGGCTGGGTTTGCAGCTTCAGGTAATATTTATACTGCACACTGACACTGCCCAGCGAGATTCATTTAGTCCACTTGGAGGAGCTTGCTCTTAACATGAAGCATTCTCTTGGAAAGCAGCCCACGATGGGTGGGGAAAGCTGACTTTCAGAGACGCTGCGCTGTTACTGTTAATTTAGAACCCAGCCGTTTGCAGTAGTTCAAATGACTCCTTCCAATGTTACTTTACTTTGCACGTGCCAACCCTGAGTTTCATCTGCCATTGGGCTGCCTTGTCTTTGCCCTTTCTCGGGTTCTTCTGCAGCTCCTCACGCTTCACTAATTTAATGTTGTGCCATCTGCAAATTTTACCACCTCCGTTCCCTTTGCCAGATCATCAATAACTATAGTGAACATCAGCCCAGGTATTGAATCTTGGCCCGCCCCCTGCTGTCCGCCTGGTGCCATGTTGAAAACTGACCGTTTCTTCCCATTCTACGTTAGATTCACTGCAACCGAGTCCTTCCTCTTCTCAGCCACTAGGGGCACACTACCCGCCCCCAGAATCCAAAACAATAGCCAAGTGGTGAATGCATGATGTATAATGGATTCATAGATCCCAAAGCCAGAAGGGAGCATGCTGATCATCTAGTCTGATCCCCTGTACAACACAGGCCAGGAACCTGCCCTACAATAATTCCTAGAGCAGATCTTCTAGAAAACATCCTGTCTTGACTTAGCAATTGCCCATGATGGAGAATCCACTCCGACCTTTGGTAAATTGTCCCAATGGTTAATTACTCTGACTGTTAAAAATGTACCCTTTGTTTCCAGTCTTAATGTTAATATTAATACTTGCTCTGACCAGGAGGCCAGTATTACCCTAGCATAATCCCGGCTTTTACACGCATATAGAAAAATGACGTCATTATCGCTCATAACCATTTTAAATAGGTAAATCTCCTTTATTGTAGGTATGACGTTGTAAAACACGTATCCATTATGTGCAATGCAGAACAGCCGACAGAACAATATGCCAAACAAGCCAGTGAAGCTCATAGAAAGCGGCAACCGAGGCAAAAGCACCACTATGTATAGCACCATAGAGGTGCATGGTGCTTTACAGACACAATTCAAGATCTGGGCAGAACTTTTTGAAAAGGCCTAGTGGCCTTTGGGTGCCTGAGTTGAGACACCTTAAAAGGGGCTGATTTTCAGAGAGTGCTTAGCACCCCCCCCCTGAAAATCAGGCCCCTTTGAGTGCCACCCGTTGAGCCCCCAGTAATCAGAGCACCCAGAATCACCAGCAATTTTGGAAGGCTTGGTCACAGCCCCTGCCCTGAGGCACTTACAGTCTATGTTAGATAGGACACGGCATGAGGCAGGAAGAGAGACTTTAGGCAAGCATGGCTAAGGGAGGTTTACGCAGACTGATTAGGTTACTAGCTTTTTCAGGGTCTGCATTTTAGTGGCTCCCTGTTCCACCTCCCCACGTCACTTTTAACAATAATTAATTTGGGCCCAAATCTTGCAATTACATCCTCATAGGTGGATCCCACCTTTCTTGCAGACCCCGGCAATCAGGGTCTTAGGTTTGATGAAGTTGGCAGGGGAGTGGGAGTGATTCTAGGAGGAAATGGAAGAACACAACATTGAGCTGAGATACAACGTCCAAGTGGAATTGCAGTTTTCTTCTTCTGGCCAAGCACAGGATCCACTTTGATTGAACACGACATAGCAATTCATCTGAATTTTCCGGGAAACCTGATGGCAAAAGTCCGTCATATTGAACCGTTTTTCCACCGCAGTGTTCTGAGCATGGCTTTGCGGATCTGTTTGGATTTGACGCTGTATATGATAGGATTTAAGACAGGGGGCACAATAAGGTAGATATAGGCCACCACAATGTTAACCATAGGGGGAACATTGTTACCAATGCGATGGAGAATGGAGAGTCCAATCATTGGGATGAAGAAGATTAGGACGGCACAGATATGGGAGACACAGGTGTTCAAAGCCTTGAGACATTTTTCCTTGGTTGTGAGGCTGACCACAGTCTTACCGATCAGAACGTAAGATAGCACAATGAATACAAAATCAACACCCACCGTTGAAAGAATGACAATTAAACCATACAGGATGTTCACTTTTATATCCGCGCAGGCCAACTTCATGATATCAGGGTGAAAGCAAAATGAGTGGGAAAGCACATTGTTCCCACAGTAGGTTAACCTCTTGAGCAGAAAGGGTATTGGGAAGAGGGAGATCACAGCTCTCAAAACAATTGCCAGCCCTATTTTTATGATGCTTGACTTGGTCAAGATGGACGAATATCTCAGAGGGTTGGAGATCGCGATGAAACGATCGATGGCCATCGCCAGGAGCACCGAGGCTTCCATCACTGACATTATATGGATAAAATACATCTGAGTGAGACAGGCATTGAACTCAATTTTTCTGATCTTAAACCAAAAGATGCCCAGTGTGGTAGGAAGGGTGCACAAAGCCAAGCCCAGGTCCGTCACGGCCAGCATGGAAAGGAAGTAGTACATAGGCTTATGAAGACTTTGGGTCTTCTTGATGATGATCAGGATCAGGCAGTTCCCTGAAAGGCCGATAAGATAGAACACGCCGAAAGGGATGGAGATCCAGTGGTGATTGGCTTCCAGCCCCGGAAAGCCTGTCAGGAGGAAGGTGGAAGGCTGATAGAAGGAAGAATTGACATGTGGCAGGGTTTGCTGTGGCTGCTCCATCCCACGTCAGATGTCGCACAGCCTAGAGTTAAAAACAAAACAGCAACAAATTGCCCGTGTCATTTGTATGCTGTACATCCATAACCACAACTGCCCATCTGATTACCTGCTCTGTGGTACATATGACCACATAGCTACCAAAGCCCCCCATGTGACTAGATCAGGGGTCTCAAACACGCGGCCTGCGGGCTGCATGCAGCCCGCAGTGTTCTTCCCTGCGGCCCGCCAAGCTCCTGCATCCCCCCCGTCCCCTCCCCAGTGCACCGCGTCCCCAGCCTACCTCCAGGCCAGGGGTGGGCAAACTACGGCCCCGGGCCGGATACGGCCCCTCAGGGCTTTGGATCCGGCCCGCGGATTTGCCCACCCCATGGTGCTGAGGGCCCCGCGCTGCTCCGGGAAGCCCCGGACACAACGTCCCTGCGGCCCCCGGGGGAGGGGGAGCAGAGAGCTCCGTGAGCTGCTGTTGACTGTGGTTACCTCCCCTGAAGCTCCCCTTGTCCAGGAATGGGGAACCGCGGCCAATGGGAGCTTCGGGGGAGGAACCGTGGGCAAGAGCAACGCAGGGAGCTCTCTGCTCCCCCTCTCCCCGGGGCCGTAGGGACGCGGTGCGGGGGGCAGGTGATGCGGCCCTCGGGCCAATATTCAAGTCCTCATGTGGCCCGCCTGGTGATTCGACTTTTAGACCCCTGTACTAGATGCTGTACTGAACCCACAATCATGTAACGATACAAAATTGCATGTAATTACATTGCACTGCAGGGTTTACAACCATCTAACAACCACCAAAACCCTACATCATGTATCACTGATGCCTCTTTATAGAATTCCTTAGGCACTAGGGAATCTCTACCATGATTACCACCTAGACTGAGGTTATGTTGGTAAGCAGGTCCACATTGGTGTAGATGACACCGAAGGCTCGGAAGAAGGTGAAAGTTCAGGTCTGATTCGCTGCGGTGACACTAATTTTGCAGCCACTCCAGTGTCAAAATGACATTGCAGAGTGGAGATTTGAGCCCTCAGCCTCCTTCACCCTCAGTTCTGAATTTGTCCTCTCGCCAATCCACCATACCAAGACGTCCAGGGCCGGCTCTAGGCACCAGCAAACCAAGCACGTGCTTGGGGCGGCACATTTTCAGGGGCAGCATTCCGGCCATCCCCCCCCCCCCCCCCCGTTTTTTTTTGCTTGGAGCGGCAAAAGAGCCGGCCCTGGCAGCAGCAGCATGCCCTGCGCGGGGGGCACCCTGGGGCAGCTGCGGTTTGCGCCGGCGATGGCGGGCTGAGCAGTCGGGGCGCAGCGCCCACACCTTGTGGCGGGGCCAGGCGGGCTCTGAGCGTGGGACACTCAGGCTGGGGGCCGTCCCACAGGGAGCACGGAGCCGCCTGCAGGTGCCGCAGGGTGGCCACCCCCCAGCGCCGCAGCCGGGGCTGGGCGAAGCAACCCCAGCCACCCAGGGGCTGTGGCAGGACGTTCAGGAGCAGCAACGGAGCCAGAGAGGGGACTGGTGCCCGGGGTGCTGCCGTGCGGGGCCCACATCCTGCTCTCCGGGGCTCCGCTCCCTCTGAGGCTGCCCTGCCCTGGCTCCTCAGCTCCCTGCCGGGACGGTCCCCCTGGCTCTGCCATCCTGGGTCCTGGCCGGTCCTGGAGGCGGGAGCCCCGGCTGGAGGGACCCTGGGCTGAGGCGCAGCCCTGGAGCCCCGCTGCTTACCCCAACCCTGCCAGCGCCAGACAGGCTGGAGGTGAGGGGGGAATGGGCGGAGTCAGCACTGGTGGGGGGGAGCCCATGGCTGGGGCAGCAGGGTGTGCGGGGTGGTGCCCATGCTGGGGTGGGGGGCAACCAAATATTTTTTTGCTTGGGGCGGCAAAAAACCTAGAGCCGGCCCTGAAGACAGCTGAGCTTCAGTTTCTGAAGCTACTGATCTACAGCCAAGCCTCCTTCATTTCAGTATCCGTTGGCCAGCGGAGAGAGGTAGAGCCCCCAGAGGAAGGAAAACCCATGAGAGAAAGTTCTACTCAAAGAGCACCTGTGATTTTTGCGAACGATACAGTGAACCTCTCCTGCGGCGCCTGCCTGAGGCGTCTATGGGGCTTTACAAACATTGGGATGAAATTCAAAACCTTCACCAGGAACCGAAGTCTTGTTTGGAGGTGTCCGCTGAGGTATAGAGTTAGCGCTAGCCTGCAGGGGTGAATGTCAGCCATTAATGCATTCAGCCTCGGGGGCAGAGATAGAGGCCAGCATTTTCAAAGGTGCTGAGCACCGTCAATGGGAGCACCGTTAATGAGAGCCACAGGGGCTCAGCACCTCGGACGACCAGGCTGCTTAGTTTGACACAAGGCTTTTGTTAGTTAGCAATGAGCAGGCATCAGTCCCCGCCAGGGACATGTTTCATTTGAAAGAGCTATCAGAATCTACCCAGCTGCACTGTATGACCGTAGATGTCTGATCTGGCTTCAGCACTACGCTGACCTCTAACTAATGGGGTTAGGAAGGAAACTATCCTTGGGAACAGATTACTCAGAGTCGCCCGCTGCAGGGCGGCTTGCACCTTCCTCGGAGGCACCTGGCACTGGATGCTACATCATTTCATCTCTCTGTGCATCTGTTTCCTCCCCTGTCCTTTGTCTGTGTGGTCTGTTCAGATTGTAAGCTCTTCAGGGCAGAGACTGTACAGCAGCTAGTGGTGCCTTGATCTCACTTGAAGCCTTTAGACCCTATGACAATACACACACAAATTAAAGTGTTTTCTTATTCTTGGTCTAAACTGGAATGAAAGGTTCTGTTAAGGAGCCTGGTTGTCCTGGACCTAAATAATACTTAAGTCTTGGTATAAAATGTAACAAGTATGACAAGATCGTAGTTGAATTATGATAGTGCTGCAGGCGCAGAATGCTTCATTTAATAGAGCTCATTTCAGATTAACCCGTGCCAACCTGTGGAACTCCTTGCCAGAGGATGTTGTGAAGGCCAAGACCATGACAGGGTTCAAAAAGGAACTAGATAAATTCATGGAGGATGGGGCCACCAATGGCTATTAGCCAGTATGGGCAGGGATGGTGTCCCTAGCTTCTGTTTGCCAGAAGCTGGGAATGAGCAACAGGGGATGGATCACTTTGTTACCTGTTCTGTTCATTCCCTCTGGGGCACCTGGCACTAGCCACGGTCAGAAGACAGGTGTGACGTTATTGACAATAACTGGGACCATATAGAGCATGGTTGCGACAAAGGTCCTGTAGTGGCACCAAATCTGGTATAAAGGGGGTCAAATGAGGTGTCTAAGACCGGGTTATGATTGGCTGGTGATGATTATGCCGTTTATATGTATGTATCAGTTTTGTAGTGGAAGTTATGAATATTGGCTTTATACTGTCTGTATTTCAAACTGGGGCTGTGTCTCTGGGACCACAGACAAGCTGCCAGCTCTGCCAGGCCTGCTGGATGGCCCATTAAGAGCCATCAGCGATACAATGGACCCATTGAAAAAAGGCAGACATGCCTGTGACTCAGCAAATTATGCAGAGACTTGCCCATGGGACTCCAGACTCCATTTTGCTGTGATTTTCCATAGTAAGGACAAAGGTGTCCTTACACCTGGAAGAAACTATAAAAGGCAGCTGCCTCATCTCCATTTTGTCTTCATTTCCTGCTTCTTACCTCTGGAGGAACCTTTCTACAAATGGAAGCTTTGAACAAAGGACTGAAGGACCCATCCCAGCTGGGGATGTAATCCAGAGACTTGATTTGAACCTGCAGTGTTCCATCTCTGCAAGCCGGAACCAAGAACTTTGCCATTACTGTATGTAATTGATTCCTTTTAACCAATTCTAGCTCTCACCTAGACCTTTTTCCTTTTATGAATAAACCTTTAGATTTTAGATTCTAAAGGATTGGCAACAGCGTGATTTGTGGGTAAGATTTAAGTTGTATATTGACCTGGCTCTGAGGTTCGGTCCGCTGGGATCGGGAGAACCTATTTTCTTTTACTGGGGCATTGGTTTTCATGACCATTTGTCCCCATAACGAGTGGCACTGGTGGTGAGACTGGGAAACTGGAGTGTCTAAGGGGATTGCTTGGGATGACTCGTGGTTAGCCAGTGGGGTAAAACCAAAGTCTCCTCTGTCTGGCTGGTTTGGTTCGCCTTAGAGGTGGAAAAACCCCAGCCTTGGGCTGTAGTTGCCCTGTTTGAAGCAATTTGTCCTGAACTGGCACTCTCAGTTGGGTCTTGCCAGAACCAGCATCGTTACAACAGGATACTGGGCTAGATGGACCTTTGGTCTGACCCAGTCTGGCCATTCTTATGTGAATATTCAGTGGCACGTGACTTTCATTCCTAGCAAGATTTCATCCATTAGTCTCTAAACATGCTTGTAAATATGATAATAAAATCAAAAGTTTGTCTGGGACATGAATTCTCCTGCTCGGGCCCTAAACCAATGTCTCAGCAATGGGCACTGGGGAGAAACTGTCCTCTGGGCAGGTTAGTATTCTTAGCAGTGCTAGGTTACCTAGTCATCACCAAGCAAGGACCAAAGCCCCGTTGTGCTAGGCACTGTACAGACAAGTAACAAAGATGGCAGTCCTTGATTGGCTGTAGCCAGGGCCCCACTAGGCGACCCTAGGCCGTCGCCTAGGGCGCCGGTAGCCAGGGGGCAGCTGGCCGCGGCAGCCTGCCGCCCTCCCGCTCCACGGCTGAGCCGGGGGGGGGGGGGGCGCAGCTGGGAGCTGGGGGGGCGCGGCTGGCCACAGCTGTCTGCTGCCCTCCCACCCCACGGCTGAGCTGGGAGCCGGGGGGGCATCAGGGAGCCGGGAGCTGGAGGGTGTCTGGCAGTGGCTGCCTGCCGCCCTCCCGCTCCGCAGCTGAGCCTGGAGCTGGGGGGACAACTGGACTTCCCAGCTCCGCCGCTGAGCCGGGAGCCAGGGGGCAGCTGGCCGTGGCTTCCTGCCACCCTCCCGGCTCCACGGCTGAGCCGGGAGCTGGCGGGGCGGCAGGGAACCGGGAGCCGGGGTGGGGGCAGCTGGCCACAGCTGCGTGCTGCCCTCCCAGCTCCGCGGCTGAGCCGGGAGCTGGGGAGCGCCGCGGGCAGGGAGGGGCTGCTGTGGGCGGAGGGCTGAGCTGCTGACCCATGGAGCGGGGGGATCATGGAGGGGGGCGGTGTTGGCTGGGGGGGGGCGGGCAGGGCTGGTGCCCTGGCTGTAGCAGACTTGGTAGAGGGTTCTTCCCTTTACCTTTGCCATGCCTTTGGAAGCTCTGATGGGATTTGCGTCGGTGGCTTTGGCTTTGGTGAGAGAGCTTTCCCCACGAGCTGTCTGCAAGGGAATCTAGGGCAATCCACCATCCTACGGGGCCGGCAGAGAACCATCTCCATCCAGGGGAGAGCTGGTCACTCGTTGCCTTCGCCGCCTGCCAAGCTGAACATCACGTGAGACCAGCCAGGACATGGCCATCGAATTAAGGAGCAGGGGTGGTGAGAAAAGTGACTGGAAACAGCCCCTTGAAACCCCATGTGCCGTGTAGAGGCCAAAATTAATTCTCCGTTACTTCCATTGGCCCTGCAGAGCTGTAAAGTGGAGAGAGACAGGACTGGAACCTATGAGGCTCAGACAGCAGCCGCAGCATTGTTAACTAAATTTCAACGGCCGAGCCTTTCCCTCGAGCTGCGCCAGAGGATCATTGCACCTGTCTGGTCCCATGTCCCTCGGCTGGGTCAGAGTGACCAGTGATGAGGCACTAGCAGGGTTTCGGATCTGATCAGCGCCTAGTAACGACACGTCTTATTTCTCCACCGAATCACTGAGCGACCCGGTGCTGTTTCAGAGACACTTTCCCCAACTTTAAAGGTCCACGCCTCCTCCCTAAACTATACCCCTCCTGTTAGCTACATGCTGAATTTAACGCATCAACCAGTTTACTCACCGGGCTCACAGGTTACGGCCTGTCCTTACGTTGCAAAGCGGCACCATCCAGTTCCAGACCGAACGCAGAACTCACATCTGTCTCCCAGGGTGGGGCGGCGGGTATATATAACACCCCCTGAAAATGATCCAGCCGGGGTCACGGAACCAATCGAGGGTCTCAGAGGAGCCTGAGCTTTCTGAGTGTAAACACTGTGACATGTGCAAGGGGAAATACTGTGGAAAGTAAATGATCTTTCCATTTATGAGGCTTTCTCAGTAGAGCTGCTTTTCCCCTGCTGGCTTATTGGGCAGCGTGTTTACTGTTAGCCCTGATTTATGACTGACAAAGCGGTGGGCTGGGATTCAAATATCTTTTATTGTGAGACTGAAACTGTAATTAAAAGAGTGATAAATTGTAAGGAAAACACACATCACAGGCTGCTAAGGGAATAAGGGAGGTGAAATGGCGCCAGCCCTCCCCACTGTGCTTTGGATTTATTTAAAAACCATAAAATACTACATAATGCACAATAAAAACCAGACAAAAGATCACAGAGCCAGAAAAAGAAGAATTATTAGCTACCGACTTGCACAGTCCCGTGTAGTATCTGAGTTTCTCACTTTAATAAATTTATCTTCACGCCCTCTGCTGTGAGATAGGGGGACTGCTGTTATCCCATTTTACAGATGGGGAAAACTGAGGCACGGAGAAAGGAAAGGACTTGCCCACATTCACACGTGGCACCTGTAGCAGAGCAGGGAATTGAAGTGACCTCTCCTATGTCCCAGTCTGGTTCATTAACCACAAGAGCATCCTTCCATCTGTTAAATGCATCGTAGTCCAGTGACATGCATGGATTTGGCGACTTGTGCTCATGCGGGAGGAGAGAAATGTTGGTCCCGCGGTGCAAATGGATGTACCCTGCATTCCTGGCTCATTTCAATACGCGTTTCCCTAGGCTCATTATAGCTCTGGAACGTTCAGAGGGAATCTCTCGCACGGCCTAGACATAACCCATATTTGCTGTACACACCATGTCAGATTTGCACACAAGGAGCCAACTTCTGCTCCAATCTGCATGGGTTGCCTCCCCCCACCCCCACTAGTAACATCCCCAGCCCAGGTAGTAGCTTCTGTCTGTTCCATCTCCTGCAACCCGAGTTCCACATGAGACATGCGTATCCTGGGTCAGGCAACCCGTCTGGGGGATTCTCTCCCGGGTTTCCCCCAGGCCTTAGCTGTCTCCATTGTTCAGTTCATAGCCTTGCTATTGGAGCCCATCACTGGCCTATTTGGCTTTGGAGAGCTCTTCCTTTTTGGCTTCGTTCCCTTCCTTTTATCCCGTGCATCAAGCAAGTACTCCCCATTTCCCCGTGAGCTTTTAGCCTCCGCACAGGGGTTGCACAGACTCTGTGATGAGCACCACAGGACTCAATTGTGTGTATACATACACTGGGTCGGCTTTAGGAAGTGCGGGGCCCGATTCCAGGGCTGGCTCTAACCTTTTTGCTGCCCCCAAGCAAAAACAAAACAAAACAGAAAAACACACCGAGCGCCGCCCCCCGCCCCAGGAAAAACAAACAAACACACCGAGCGCCGCCACTCTGAAACAACCCCCCTCCCCCGAGCCCTGCCCCACCGAAACAACCCCCCATTCCCCCAAGCCCCATGCTGCCCCACCAAAACAACCCCCCTCTCCTCCCCCGCGCCCCACCAAAAGAACCCCTCCCTTTCCTGCGCCGGCCCGCTGAAACAACTCCCCTCCCCTTCCTGCCCCCGAGCCCCGCACCACCCCGCCCTGCCGAAACAACCCCCCTCCATCCCCCAAGCTGCTGTGCCCAAACAACCCCCCCTCCCAGCCCTGCGCCGCTGCCAAAGTAAAAAAAACAAACAAACCCTGAGCGCCGCCGCTGAAGAAAGAAGAAAAAACAAAAAAACAAACCTCAAGCGCCGCCCCTTGCAAGGTGCCGCCCCAAGCACGTGCTTGGTTGGCTGGTGCCGGCCCTGCCCGATTTGAACACCCGCTTGTATTCATCCGGAGGCGCTCCGGGTCTTCAGCGGCACCGAAGGACCCGCCGCTGAAGTGCCACCGAAGACCCGGAGCGCCGCCGGGTGAGTAAAAATTAAAAAGGCGCCGGCGTGGGGCCTTCTTACACACGGGGCCCGATTCCCGATTCCTAAAGCCGGCCCTGAACGTGCCCATGTCTATACCTAATGATTAAAGCTGCAGGGAGCTCTTCCCTGCGGCCTGCCGGGCTCCCCGCGGCCCTCCCCCCCTTTAAATTTTTTTGTCTTTACCCCCAGGCAGTTCCCATCGCCAGACAGTTGTTCTGGCGGCAGGAACTGCCTGGGGGTAAAAAAATAAAAAAATAAAAAAAATGGGGGGGCGGGGGTGGGGTGTGGGGAGCCCAGCGGGCCACGGGGAAGAGCTCCGTGGGCCACATGGGAAGAGTTTCGCGGTTTCTGGGAGGGAGGGGGGAGGAGCGGGAAGCCGTGCGCACAGGGGAGGAGGCGGAGAAGGGGCGGAGCCTAATGGAAGGGGTGGCGTGGGGGTGGGGTCAGTGATGGGGCCCTCGGGCCAATGCAGTAGTCCTCATGCGGCTCTTGTGGTAATTTGAGTTTGAGACCCCTGACCTAGAGGGACCCGCTGAGTTTGGGGCCCCATTGCTCAGAGTGCTGCGTGCACATGTAGAGCTCAGTGTCGGGACAGACAAAGCAGACGTTTGGGAGAGAAAATAGAAGCACAGAGCGGGGGCTGTCACTTGCCCACAGTCACCGAGCAGCAGAGCCGGGACAGAATCCAGGGGTCCTGAGCCCCAGTCCTGTGCCCACGGGGTGTCTCCTACCACACTAGTTCACACAAATCAGGAGTAATTCCCTGACAGGAGTGGTGTTACACAGTGGAAAACCAATGCTACATGAGAAGAGAATCAGACCCTGTTTTTATACGTGTATGTCTACCCTGCCCCACAGCACTGTGGTGCCCAGCCCTGGTCTGCAGACTTAGGCGTGTGCTAGCACTATAGAAATAGCCGTGTAGACATTCGAATCTGCTGACTTTCCTCCGAGCTGGGGGGTCTCTCTCTCTCTCTCACTCACACACACACACACACACTGAGCTCATCGCCTTGACATTTGAACAATGTACTCCCACACAATGCTTCTTCCTGTGATTTTGCTTAATCCCATTTCCCAGGACTGGGTGTGCTGCAAAGAGGGACACCAGAAACCAGGGAATCCCATTGCTTTGCTTTTCCATTGAGACAAAAAGCCACTTTCCCATACCCTGGAGGGAGGAAGCCCTGCTCTTGGCAAACACGCTAAAGTTGAGTGCATTCCCGGCAATGTTGATTCCATGTTCCTTGTCACTGATCCTATTCATATTTATAATGCAGTGCAGGGGTCAGCTAGTGAACTTTGATATGAGAGTGAAGAGAGACCATGTGGAAGAGGGGGCACTGGGGGATCCGCCCATGGGAACATGTTTTGAAGATACCTGTGCGATCAGGCGCATCCACAACATTCAAGAGGGAACCCTTTGGAAGTCTGTAGATGAGCTCCAGGGCTAAAACAAGGAGCAAGCATCATCTGGGGCATAGTGACACCATCTAATGCATAGGCCGTGCATGGCTGATCCACTGTGCGAGGTGAGTTTCACTGCTATTTCTTTTCTGTGATGCTCTGAGCAGTACTCAGGGTGCAGGATTCCTCTGGGATTGAGCCCCTAGAGCCAGAGAATGATCGGCCATGTGTGCCTGAATCAAAAGGCAAGAAACTCAAGTACAGACCAAAGTGTATTGCTAGGTCTTGGCAGAGTCCAGCAGAAGCTCCTGGGACCATCCCAAGGCCAAACAGAGCCCCAGGCGCCTGGACGAGTGGTGGGTTTTCCTTTCCTGAAGGAAACCGCATGTCAACATCTGTTTATGACCCTCCGTTTCCTTTAGCTACAGCCAGTGACCCCGGTCTATTCAGCAGTACAAAAATAACACCACTGCTAAAAGGAGACGGGGCAGCTGAGGAGAGATTTCATGGCCCCGTTGACAGCCCTTTCCCCTGAACTGCTAACAGGGGAGGGAACAGTGTGGAAAGACGGCGGCACTGCCGTGTCTCAACAAGAACGCAGCATTTTCCAAAGGCAAAGGCTACCTGACAAAAGGTAACAGAGGCTGCGAGCTTAGCAGGATGCCGGAGAAGAGCAGGCATGTCCGCGGGTAATGAAAACGCCCCAAGCTGATCCAGTAAGGCCCCCCATGACAAGCATTTGGAAAGGACCCGGACCTTCCCGCTTTGGGGAAAGAGCTGACGTCTAGCTATCTGGGCTTAGGATGTACCAGGGGCAGATTAGCCCAGCCTTGCTGCGTGGGTGGCTCCTTGTGGCCACCGTCAGAGGCAGGATACTGAACAAGATGAAGCCCAATATGGCAATTCCTAAGCAGCACTTTCAGCCGCCCATTCAATTCTGAATGCAGATGCCCTTTATTTCAATAGCAAGGGCACGTTCCATTGAACGACAGGGACGGATACCTTACCTGATTTCAAAGACAGCTGCTGGTGGCCTAGTGACTCCGTAAAGAACGCCTTTCTTCTTCCCTTCTCTTCATTTTCCCTGTCCCTCTTTTAATTCCCCAACCTCCACCCCTCCTCCTCTCCCCACCATTTCCTCTCCTGCTCCCAAGAGCATTAGACGAAGTAAGGAGGTACATTACCAAGCTACGTGACTCACTGTTGTTTGGTTGACTGGCAGTTCTGGGGAAAACAATACTAATTTCAGGTTGATCCAAAATGGAAAAAAAAATAAAAAAAATAAAAGGAGAGATGCCTGTCTCCTAGAACTGGAAGGACTTTGAAAGGTCATCGAGTCCAGTCCCCGGCCTTCACTAGCAGGACCAAGTACTGTCCCCTGACAGATTTTTGCCCCAGATCCCTAAGTGGCCCCTTCAAGGATTGAACTCACAACCCTGGGTTTAGCAGGCCAATGCTCAAACCACTGAGCTATCCCTCCCGCCGAAGAGCGCCTAAATTTCTGGGAAACCAAAAAGGAAAAAAAAGGTTCAACTTGAATTAAACATTTATTTTTCACCTTAGAGCATTTTTAAATATTTAAAAAAAAATTAAAATCAAAGTGAAGGACCATTCAAAATGAAAAGTCATGTCTGATCTGAAAAACAAAAGGTTTTGTTTCAAAAAAAGTTGAAATGAAACATCTTGACTTTGGGGGGATTTTTTCCCTCTTTTTTCTCCAACATGAGCAATTCAGTGAAACTGGCATGAAATGTTTCAGTGTCATCAAATCTGCATTTTGCATTGAAAAAAATTTGTCCATTTTTTTTGCCTAACTTTATTATAAAGCAGCCACCTTAAACCCCATTTGGGAAATTTAATCAACAGGGAATCTCACTCACTATGCAGGGGAAAAAAAATCTGTGAACACCTAGAGAATATAGCAGAACCGTGATCAAAAAAAGAATGGGCTTATAACATTTAAATCACACCTGATTGTGTGATGAGCAATCATAGAATCTCAGGGTTGGAAGGGACCTCAGGAGGTCATCTAGTCCAACCCCCTGCTCAAAGCAATCACCCTACAGACAGAAGATCTAAAAGCATAGCAACTTTTTTCTTTATGTATCTCATATAATAGATGTGAATATACAAGAGAGCAATACTGGTCTTGGATTTGAAGCTGTTTCAATAACGGCACTGTGTTCCTGGGCATTTTATTGGATGTCTTTTCACCTTGTTCCATTATTCAATGCAGACCCACAGAGTGTGTGTGATTGGTGCAACTTTCACAAACCAGCTGGCCGGGTCTGATGTTCTTGGTTTGAAATCGGAGTTTTCCTTCTCCCAGGGGGATGACCTATCCCAGCTGATGTGCCCCACCGGCCCAGATACAGGCACAGAGAGTGACTTTCCCAAGGAGCCAGGTCTCCTGAGTCCCATGTAGCCTCTCCACTAGACAATGCCACCTCCCTTAGCGAGACCATGCAGAGCTCCTACGTCAGTGGGGTGGTTCATTTGGTACAGTTTGTTTTATTAACATATAAAATAAATTATGGATTCAGATAAAAAGTTACAAACTATCCTAAAATATGACTTACGTGCTAGCCAATGTCTCTGTTAAAAGGCACAGAGACAATCTCTCTCTCGCTCTCCATTCCTTTGATTGTGGAGAGATAGCTCCTGAACAGAGATGGATCAAGGTCTCCTGGGGCCCTGGGCCAGAGCAAGTGGGGGACCCCGGTGCCAGAACCATGGCCCTGCCCCACCCCTTCCGCCTGCGGTCCTGCCCCCATTCTGCTCCTGCCCCCATTTTGCCCACAGTCCCACCCCATTCCACTCCCCCACCTTGGACTCACCCCCATTTGCTCCTTTCTGCCCTCCACCCCCAAGGCCAGAGAAGCTCTTTCCCCCACCACGGCGCCGGGGAGTGAGTTCTCCAGTGCTGAGGCTAATAGCCATTGATGGAGCTAGCCTCCATGAACTTATTTAGTTCTTTTTTGAACCCTGTTATAGTCTTGGCCTTCACAACATCCTCTGGCAAGGAGTTCCCCAGGTTGACTGTGCATTGTGTGAAAAAATACCTCCTTTTCTTTGTTTTAAACCTGCTGCCCATTAATTTCACTGGGTGAGCCCAGGGTCCTTATGTTATGTGAAGGAGTAAATAACACTTCCTTATTTACTTTCTCCACAGCAGTTATGATTTTATAGACCTCTATTATATCCTCCCTTAGTCATCTCTTTTCCAAGCTGAAAAGTCCCAGTCTTATTAATGAATCTTGTCTCATACAAAAGCTGTTCCATATCCCTAATTCTTTGTGGTACCCTTTTCTGAACCTTTTCCAATTACAATATATCTTTTTCAAGATGGGGCAACCACATCTTCACGCAGTATTCAAGATGTGGGCGTACCATGGATTTATATAGAGGCAATATGATATTTTTAGTCTTATTATCTATCCCTTTCTGAATGATTCCCAAAGTTCTGTTAGTGTTTTTGACTGCCACTGTACTTTTCGTGGATGTTTTCAGAGAACTATCCACAATATAGACAGAGAGAGAGAGAGACCTATCTCATAGAACTGGAAGGACCTTGAAAGGTCATTGAGTCCAGTCCCCTGTCTTCACTAGCAGGACCAAGTACTGTCCCCTGACAGATTTTTGCCCCAGATTCCTAAATGGCCCCCTCAAGGATTGAACTCACAATGCTGGGTTTAGCAGGCCAATGTTCAAACCACTGAGCTATCTTTCCCCCCCGCAATGACTCCAAGATATTTCTTGAGTAATAACAGCTAATTTAGACCCTATCATTTTATATGTATAGTTGGAATTATATTTTCCAATGTGTATTACTTTGTATTTATCAACATTGAATTTCATCTGCCATTTGGTTGCCCAGTCACCCAGTTTTGTAAGATCTTTGTAGCTCTTTGCAGTCTGCTTTGGACTTAACTATCATGAGTAGTTTTGTATCATCTCCAAGTTTTGCCACCTCACTGTTTACCCCCTTTTCCAGATCATTTATGACTATTTGAACAGCACTGGTCCCAGTACAGACCCCTGGGGAATCCTGCTATTTACCTCTCTCCATTCTGAAAACTGACCATTTCTTCCTACCCTTTGTTTCCTATCTTTTAACCAGTCACTGACCCATGAGAGGACCTTCCCTCTTATCCCAAGACAATTTACTTTGCTTGAGAGCCTTTGGTGAGAGATCTTGTCAAAGGCTTTCTGAAAGTCCAAGTAGAGAACTGGATCGTCCACTGGATCCTCCTTGTCCACATACTTGCTGACCCCTTCAAAGAATTCTAGTAGATTGGTGATGCATGATTTCCCTTTACAAAAACTATGTTGAGTCTTCCCCAACAAATTATGCTCATCTCTGTGTCTGATAATTCTGTTCTTTACTATAGTTTCAACAGGTTTGCCCGGTACTGAAGTCAGGTTTACTGGCCTGTAATTGTCGCAATCGCCTCTGGAGACTTTTTAAAAACATGACTTCACATTAGCTATCCTCCAGTCATCTGGTACAGAAGCTGATTTAAATGATAGGTTATGGACTAAAGTTACTAGCTCTTCAGTTTCACATTTGAGCTCCTTCAGAACTCTTGGGGGAATCCCCTTTGGCCCTGGTGACTTATTACTGTTTAATGTATCAATTTGTTTGAAAACCTCCTCTACTGACACCTCAATCTGGGACAGTTTCCCAGATCTGTCACCTAAACAGAATGTCAATCTCCAGGCTAACAGTCTGGGCCCACTCAGAGCCTGTACTACAGGGGCAAGATCCATGCTGCCAGACCCATCCCGCACACAGCCCGGTTAGGCCCAGTTAGCTATTTCACCCTGTGTAATGATGCTGCCTTTAGTGGGACACTTCTGAGAGTATGAGTTCAGGACCAATTGCTTAGAGCAGGGCAGTTACAGCCCAAGGCTGGGGTTTCTCCACTTCTAAGGCAACCCAAACCAGCCAGACAGAGAGGACTTTGGTTTTACCCCACTGGCTAACCATAAGTCACACAAGTAATTCTCTTAGACACTCCAGTTTCCCAGTATCACCACCAGTGCCACTCCTTATGGGGATGAATGTTTATGAAAACCGATGCCCCAGTAAAAGAAAAAAAGTTCTCCCGATCCCAAAGGACCAAGCCCCAGGTCATTATACAAGTCAGATCTTACCCACAAATTACGCTGTTGCCAATCCTTTAGAATCTAAAATCTAAAGGTTTATTCATAAAAGAAATATAGATGAGAGCTAGAATTGGTTAAATGGAATCAATTACATACAGTAATGGCAAAGTTCTCGGTTCAGGCTTGTAGCAGTGATGGAATAAACTGCAGGTTCAAATCAAGTCTCTGGAGCACATCCACAACTGGGATGGGTCCTTCAGTCCTTTGTTCAGAGGTTCAGTTTGTAGCAAGGTTCCTCTAGAGGTCAGAAACAGGATTGAAGACAAGATGGAGGAGGTGCAGCAGCCTTTTATAGTCTCTTGGTCTTAGCACCTGGCTCAGGAGAATGAGGGTTTCAGCAGGAATGGATTCCAGGTGTATTGCTGGCCATTGGGGTATCGCTGGGGGCGGTTGCTTGTGGAGAGGGAGCGTGGTTGGATCCGGCTCCACCCAGCCGGGGTGCTGAGTTTCAGGGGAAGGGGTCAGGCGGGGAGGGGGCAGAGCTGCTGTGGGTCAGCACCACAACATCCCACACCTCAGTGGCTGGCGGCCACGCATGTGGGAGACCCCCGTGCCATTCCCTGCCCCCCTCAGGCAGAGGGGGGTTGTCAGGATGCCCTCCCCATTCTAAACTCTAGGGTACAGAAGTGGGGACCCGCATGAAGAGCTCCTAAGCTTGTTTCTACCAGCTTAGATTAAACCCCCGCCCCCAAGGTACAAAATTCCCTGCACCCTGAGAAATGCTTCTCTCACTGCCACCATCAAGTGTTTTAAACAGGAATCCAGGAAAGGAACCACTTGAAGTTCCTCTTCCCCCCAAAATACCCTCTCAAGCCCATACACCCCCTTTCCTGGGAAGCTTGAGAATAATCTCCTAACCAATTGGTTACACAGTGATCTAAAAACCCACCCCCGGGTTTTTAATACCATAGAAAATGGTCAGCTTCTTAAAAGAAGGATTTTATTAAAACAAAGAAGGTAAAATCATCTCTGTAAAATCAGGACGGTAACTATTTACAGGGTACTCAATTTCCAAACTCAGAGGGATTCCCCCTCTGGACAAAACCTTAAAGTTACAGAAAAAACAGGAATAACCCCTCCCTCTAACACAGGGAAAGCTCACCAAGCAAAACAAACAGAAACCTATTCGCAGTGCTGACTACACTTATTTTAGAAAAGTGAGGTTTGGTGAGAAGACTGATTTTTCTGCAGGTTCTTTCTGTCTCCTAGATCACTCTGACTCAGACAAAGAGCCACACACACACCCTTCCCCGCTCCCAAGATTTGAAAGTATCTTGTCCCCTCATTGGTCAGATGCCAGCCAGGTCAGGTGTCAGTCTGGCTACCTGCATTTCTTAACCCTTTACTGGTAAGAGGATTTTATATCACTGCATCAGACCCTCTCACCCTTCCCTTTATATTTATGACTGGGGTGTTAGAATAGAGATATTCTGGCCTGCCTGGAAAGGTCTAGACTTTAAGAACTCAGGTGTATTTTTATCACTTAGCTAGTTATAGAGGCATAAAAACAAAGAATCAAAATCACAGTAAGTTAATTAGGGTAATGGGATATAATTGGTTAGAGAATTATGTTACAGTATGTTAGGATTGGTTAGTTAAATTTCGGTAAAATGATTGGTTAAGGTATAGCTGAGAATATTACTATATAAACTGGGGTCAAACAGAAAGCGGGGGGAAGGGAAATTGGAATCATGTTTGTTAAGTGGGGGGAATGGGAACAGTGAAGAGGGACACGGGCAAGGCTCTGTGGCGTTGGAGCTGGGGAGGGGGACGTGGGGTAAATGCTCATCAGCATTGGCGCTGGGGAGGGAACACTGCGGAACAGACTCTATCGGCGTATAGAGATAAGCCCGACCGGTGTGAAGGGCTTCGGAATATGCTTGCTTGGAAACGAACCCCAATAAACATCACATTGTCTGCACTTTGGCCTTCTGGTCTTTTGCTGCGTGCTGTAAGCGTGACACGAACCAGGGAAGTGGGATGGCGAAGGGACAGCCCCCTAACAGGGGGAACGGAACCGGAGACTCCTTGTGACGGTGCGGGATTCACCCAGCAACGCCTTCTGCTGGTCATCCAGGGAATTAGCATTGCCGGCCTCCGGAGCGCCCTCTGCAGGTCAGTGTCCCGCTTGTCATTGACCCCGTGTCCCTCCCAGATGCCGGTGCCCCTTTGTCAGGGGTGCTGCCTCTGGCAGTACCCCCTCAGTCTGGGTCTCCCCTCCCAGGGGAACCCCCAACCCCTATCCCCACCTTGCCTCAGCCTATGGGCTACTACCAGTCATCATCAAGCCCCCGTTCCCTGGGGCAGACTGCAGTCTGTAATAGCCACTCATCACAGGCAAGGGAGGTTCGGACCTGCTGCCTTTAGCTCCAGTACCTCTGTGGGCCTTGGACAAGGCCCTGCAGCCTGGGGAGTTGCCAGCCTGGAGCTCCCCAGGCCTGCTTCCCTCCAGTACCCTTAGGCTCCCCAGGCAGCTAAGCCCATCTCCCTCCTCAGCTAGAGGGAGACTGCCTGCTCCTGGCCTACTGCCCTCTTATAAGGGCCAGCTCTGGTCTGTTTGGGGCGTGTCCCCAGCTGTAGCTGCTTCCCCAACCAGCCGTCCCGGCCACAGCCCTCTCCCAGAGCTGATTTCAAGTCCTTGAGGCCGGAGCAGGGTGCTCACCCTGCTACACTCCCCCAGGCTGGGGGAATGCTCTGCCGGCTGGGCTAGCAGTTACAGGAGTGTCACTGCCTCCTCCATCTCTGCCTCTTGCACGACTGACTCAGCCCCCCCCCTGATGCTGCCCCCCTTCCAGGCCAGGGGGCCTGTTCGTGGCTCACTGGCAGAGCGAGAGGCCTCCATGGGATTGGCTGGGTTTGCACCCACCCCTCTGGACAGTGTCTTCCCCTGGCTGGCATACCTCACTCCCCACCTGGCGTGCCGGCTTTGTGGGCCCCCTTCCCAGGCGCCCGTCTCTCCCAGGCGCTGTGCAGGGAGCCCAGGTGCCGAGCTCCGCTTTATGGGTCCCAGGGGTCGAGGTGACTAACAGCGCCGCGTTGCATCGCTCTCCCCCAGTGCCTTTGTGGGTCCAGCCACAGGATCACCCAGGATGGACCTGTCTGAAGCAGGAATTGAACCCAGGCTCCTTGAGTGTCAGGCCTGTGCCCGACCACGAGGTCCCCCACCCTTGTTTCCTTCCTAAGGGGGGTCTTACCTGCTGAGCCTTGTTCCCCTCTGTGTTAACAATAAATCAGAGGCCGTCTCCCAGTCACACCCAGCTCCTCTGCACACGCATGGCCTCCCGCCCGCCCCGCACCCACCTGTCCCAGGTCAGCCTGCGAGGCGCTGCATGAAGGGACACAGTTGTGCCCATAGGGAGCTCACCACAGGATCGGGGCCTCGGCCTGAGAGCTCTGTGGGGCAGGGGATGGCTTGTATGCCACATCTGCCCAGCACGGGGGGACTCTGCTCCGGGATGGGGCTGACAGTGCACCCGCGGTGCCGGGTGCAGCTGGGATCAGGGCCCCCTTGTGCTGGGCGCTGCCCAGACGCAGCGTGAGACAGGCCCTGCCCCAGTTGTGCCCGGCGCCGCACAGATAGGGTTGCCAACTTTCTACTTGCACAAAACCAAGCGCCCTTGCCCCACCCTCTGCCCCTTCTCCGTGAGAGGCCCCACCCCCGCTCACTCCGTCGCTCACTCTCCCCACCCTCACTCACTCGCTCATTTTCACTGGGCTGGCTCTGGAGGTTGGGGTGCGGGAGGGGGTGAGGGCTCTGGCTGGGGGTGCAGGCTCTGGGGTGGGGCCAGAAATGAGGCGTTCAGGGTGTGGGAGGGGGCTCCAAGTTGAGGCAGTGGGTTGGGGTGTGGGCTCCGCCTGGGGGTGTGCGCTCTGGGGTGGGGCCGGGGATGAGGGATTTGGGGTGCAGGAGGGGTCTCCAGGCTGGGGCATTGGGTTGGGACGTGGGATGTGTGTGTGCAGGCTCTGGGGTGAGGCTGGAGATGAGGAGTTTGGGGTGCAGGAGGGGCTCCAGGTTGGGGAGTTTGGAGGATGGAAGGGAGATCAGGTCTGGGGCTGAGAAGTTTGGGGGATGGGAGGGGGAGCAGGGCTGGGGCAGGGGGTTGGGGTGCAGGAGGGGGTTGGGGTGCAGGCTCCAGGCAGCGCTTATCTCAGACAGCTCCTGAAAGCAGTGGCATGTTCCCCCTCTGACTCCTACGCAGAGGCACGGCCAGAGGGCTCTGCGCGCTGCCCTGTCCGCAGACACCGCCCCCGCAGCTCCCATTGGCCGGGAACCACAGCCAATGGGAGCTGTGAAGCTGGCGCTTGGGGTGGGGGCAGCGTGCAGAGCCCCCTGACTGCCCCTATGCATAGGAACCGGAAGGGGGACAAACCGCTACTTCCGGGCGCCGCGCGAAGCCACGGCAGGCAGGGAACCTGCCTTAGACCCGCTGCGCTGCCAAGTGGACTTTTAACGGCCTGGTCGGCGGTGCTGACCCGGAGCCGTGAGGGTCCCTTTTCGACCAGGCGTTCCTGTCAAAAACTGGACACCTGGCAACAGTAGTTCCTTGCCCTCCTCCCTGCTGCTGTGTCGGGCCCCAGATCGCTCCTGCGGCTTGCATACAAAATAGAGGTTTATTAGCCAGCTGCAACCCCGAATCCTAACTCTCATCCAAGGCCCGGAGGCGGCTCTCCTCTTCGGAGGCGGCGCTGTTGAGTGAGGGGGACAGCTTCCTCCGCCGGGCCTGCATTCTCTCCCGCAGGGCACACAGGTTCTCTCCGCGGAGCGTGGCCGCTCCGTCGTGTAGGTAGCGAAGGTGGGCGTGAGCACGCTGCTGGTGGAACCAGCACACGCGGCCTGTGCTCTTGGCGGGATGTGACCCTGGCTGCGGAAGCTGAGTTTCCACCCTGGCCCGGTGCCCGCAGCGCTGCAGGTGAGAAGCTCCGACTATCCCGGATGCGGCCTCGGTGGCATTTCCTCCCACCCCGTTGGCTGGCGTGGCCACCCCAGGTGAGCTGGCCTTGCCTGGCCTCCTGTGCACGCCCTGCCGCTCCTGGACTCCCTCTCGCACCAGGGATTCCCCTTCTCTGCTTTTGGACCTTGTTCTTCTGCCGGCGGGCCTCCCTCTGCTGCCGGATCTCCGCTCTCTGCTCCGAGCCTGGGTCCCCCTGCTGGCCGCTCCCCTGGGCCTGCCGCTGCGCCACGGGCCTTCCACCCGGCTCCTGGACCGGCCCCGGTGGGGCGAAGGGCTACGTCTCCGACCCCTCAGCGCTCTGGGAGACGGCTGGTTGGAGCCCAGGGCTGCTGAGCCAGACTGTGAGACCCCTGCCGAGGGCTCCTGCCGCCGCAGCCTTCTGGAGCTGTGACCTCGGACGGGCTCTGGATTCTCGGCCCCAGCCGGCCGGGGAACATCAGTCCTGTTTACTCTGACAGCTCCTTCTGCAGCGGGTTCAGCACCTGTCTGAGCCCTGGCCACGCAGCTCCCATCCCCCCACTGGCTCTCCTCCGCGGTGTCCCCTACGTCCCCTGCCCGCTCAGTGCCGGCACCCTCTCTTCTGCCTCTCCTCCTCCCCTGGCTTCGCTCCCAGGTGTACAGGCCATGCCGCAGGCCCAGCTTTTTCTCCAGGATCAGCCCGATGACGACCATCCGCTCGTCCAGCTGGCTCGAGGTGAAGGCTCCTGCCGTGCACACGTGCCGGACCGCGCGGCCCTGCGCCCACCCAGCCCCCTGCTGCCATGAGGCTGCCGCCTTGTGAGACGTGACTCCTTCGCCTCCTTCTCCCTTGTGACTGCCGGTTGTTCTGGCGGCGGGGCAGGCTGCGGGGGGTGGCCATGGGGCGGATGGTCCCGCTGGTGCCACCGGCATCCCACTGGGGTCATGCGCCTTCCCCTCCCTGCATTCGGTCACTCTCAGGGTGACCCGCTCTTGGTATCCACCGTACTCTGCTGAGGGCCCTGTTCCCTCTGGGGAATGCTCCTCTCCCCTGGTCACGCTGCCCCTCTGCCTGTCTCCCCGCTTGGCATCGACGGAGGCCGCCCCATTCCCTGGCAGCCCCCTGCTCCGAGCGGCTGCGGCTGGCTCCTTTCTCCCTGCACCATCCACCTCCTCCCCGCTGGGACCCAGCTGGCATCTCCTGACCTCTGCCCGCACGTGGACCTCGGCATTGAAGGTGACGCTCCTGGGGGACGGGGCGAGTTTCCGAGGGGGGGGCGGGGCTCCGCGCGGGGCAGCCACCGACGCGTCGGCTCGTCCTCTCTTCCCCACCGATGCCCCGGAGGTGACGCGTTTGAGGAAGCCCAGGATGGTTCCCCTGAGGTTGGGGCCCTTCGCCTTGCGGGAGATGGACGGCGACTCTGCCCCTCTCCCTGGAGGCGCGCGGGGAGGCTGTTCCGCCCCCGGCGGTGCCGCCGTCAGCACCAGGGCCGCCGTCTGCCTCACGTTGGTTCCAGCCCCGGGGCCTGTCCCCTCCGCCGGCGTCTCTCCCGTGCTGTGTTGCCCCTCGGTGTTCCTCCTCTCCTTCCACCCCAGGCTGCCTGCCCCCTCCGCATCCCAGGCTGCCACGGCCTCGCTGTCCCAGTCCCCCACCATCTCCCACTCGCCCTCGGTGCTGAACTGGGACAGCCCTTCTGCAGACCGGGGGCGCTGCTCCGCGGGGCTGGCTGGCCACCGGCTGCTGGGCGAGGTGCCCACAAGCTCATCAGAGGCTGCGGGCGAGCCTCTGTCTCCTGCGTCATCTCTGGTTCCTGGCTGGGGGTGATGTGCTGGTGGGGCCCACGTCGGGCCTCCCTCTCTGTCCTCAGCGCTGGTGGGACCTTCGTGCAGGGGGGTGCTAGCTGCACGGCCCAGGTCCTGAGACCGCTGGTAGGATGCACCTTGCTCCCCTCTGCAGACATCACCTGACGTCTCCCTGTCCCTCGGGCACACGTGAGTCTCTAGCTGAGCCCTTGACACGTCTGACTTCCCAGCTCCCTCGGCAGGACAGGGCGGGGGGCCGGGTCCCTCCTCGCCGGCGGTGAAGAGGCTGTGGCACGTCTCACACAGGTACTGGTTTGCCTGGCTCTGGGACTCTCTGATCAGTCTCTGGCCCAAGGAGCCAGCTGTCGGGAATCCCGGCTGCCCTGTGCCCACGGGATGGGCTCTTTCTCCCTCCTGACGGGGCCCTCCCAGCTGGCTCTTCCGGCCCCTCCTGCGCTGCAGCCGGAGGTTCATTTCCCGCCTGTGTTCCTGGGCAGCGGCTCGCAGCCGCTCAGCTGCCATGTCGGCATAGGCGGCCTGGGAGCGTATGACGCAGGGCGGCAGGATGAAGGAGCCCAGGGCCTTCTGCGCCAGGTGGATGTCCAGCCGGTGTGCCACGGCCTGCGGAGGAGCCAGAGGCACCCGTGCCAGCGAGGGCTCGTCGGGCGCTGGGCGAGAGGCGGCGTGGGAGCTTTCTCCCGCCGACCAGTCAGAGGCCCGGGACTCGCTGCCCTCCAGAGACGATGACGGGGAGGAGGCAGCCGGTTCATCTTTCGCCACCCTGGGAGCGCCCTGCCCCTGCCATCCGGGGGGCTCAGCACGCAGAGGGCTTGGAGCTGCCGTGTCTCCTGGGAGAGTTGCTGACCCCCTGGCACAGATGCACTGGGTCTGCCACACAGGAGAGCCGGCCCTCGGGGAGCGGGCGCCGGCCCACCCCTCTAGCTTGCAGCGCGGGCAGTCCAAGCAAGTGCAATGGTCCATTTCCAGGTGGCCCACGATTTCCAGGGTCAGAGGCTGCTGCCCCACTGGGCCATGGCGGCTGCGGCTCCGGGCCATTCTCCTGAAGCTGGATTCCAGCTTCCGTGAGATCCTCTTCTCATTCCAAACTGCTGTCTCCACGGACGAGGTCTGGGAACGCTCGCCGGTGCCCGCCGGCCACGGAGCTCCTTTGCCATCGTGGGCCCTCCAGCGCCCGGGACGTTCCTCCGAGCCCTGCTCTCTCTGCTGTGGGTGAGGCTCATGGGCTGCCGGGTGCAAGGCCCGTCTCTGGGACTCCTGGGTCCTGTGGGAAATTTCCAGCACCTTCTTCCCGGGAAAGTCCAGGGTGGATTTCAGCTCTGCCTTGTCCTCTGGGGAGCGGCGTGGGGAGCCCAGGGGCTGTTCTGGGGAGAAGCGGCGTGTGGGGGCTGGGGGCCCTTCCCCATCAGTTATCTGGGAAGTCTCCTGGCTTCTCCTGCTGCTGCTCCCCAGGGCATGTTGGGGTGGGGCCTCGGGGCAGATGGTTTTGCCCTCCTTTACCCCCATTTCGTGCCACTGCCGGGACTGGTGCGTGAGGGACTCCCTGGGGCCTGGCTGCAGCTCTCCCGATTGCCCCATGGAGGGGGCTGTAGGACCATGGCAGACATGGAGCAGGGGCTGGGCTTGGCCTCTGGGCTCCGCTCCTGGTGGGGTGGGCGGCAGGAACATCCGTAAGGACTCCAGGATCCTCTTGGGCAGGCCCCATCTCCGCTCCAGGGCCAGCCTCCTCACGTGCGACTCCAGGCGCTCCCTGGTTTCCGCACGCAGAAAGAGCAGACTGCCCGCAGCGACGCTCCCTCCGGCCGGGGCCTGGACCCGCCTCGGGGGCCCCCTCCCCGGTGGCGGGGGCGCGAACGCGCCCAGCGATCTCTGCACCACGCGCGGTAAGCCCCACTCGTGCTGCAGCTTCTTCCTCAGGATGTGGCTCTCCAGATGGTCCCTGGCCTCGCTCCTCTCCGGCTCCTCGGCCCCCACGCGCCCAGCCAGGCCCGTCTGCGTCCAGGCCCGCCCCAGCGGCATGGCCGGAGCCTTCGGCATCATCCTCCGCAGAGACGCCGCCTGCAGCGTGGGCAGCCCCCAGAAGTGCACCAGCTGCTTGTGTCTCACGTTCATGTCCAGTGTGTCCACAGCCGCGGGCGGCAGGCAGGGCGGGCAGCCGGCCCTGGGCTTGGGGGGCTTCTGGCCGCCACGGATCAGCCTGGGGAGGCGTATCGTCTCCCCCTCCCTGTCCACTCTCTGGGATCTCTTCACCAGAGCAGGCCTCTCCCCCAGGCTGATCTCCAGGCGCTTCTTTGCGAGGTGCCACTGGAGATAGTCCCTCCGCTCAGCAGCAAGGTCATCGGTTCTGCTGTCTCCTGCCAAGCGGCTCCCTGCGGGGACGTCCGGCTGGCTGGGCCTCAGCCGGCTTTGCCCGACGCCCCTTTCCCCCACGGCCCCAGGAAGCTGCGGGCCAGCCGGCAGAGCAAAAGCAGCAAACAGCCGCAAGGACTCCTGGATCCTCCGGGGAAGGCCCCACCTCCGCTGCAGCGTCATCTTCTGGAGGTGGCGCTCCAGACGGTCTCTCGTGTCCCCGTCCATGAGCGAAGGCTCCTGCCCCAGGACGAGGATGTGCAGCTCGGCGCGCTGGCGGGGTGCGGTCGGCCCCGGCAACGGAGGCGCCGGCACGAAGGCTTTGATCGACCGTTCGATGAGTGCGGGGAAGCCCCATTCGTGCTGCAGCTTCTTCTTCCTGACGTGCAGCTCCAGGGCCTCGCTGGCCTCTGGGCCCAGGAACAGAGCCTCCCGCGCCGAGAACTCGACTACGGCCTCGCGGGGTGGAACCGGCCCTGGGGGCGCCCTGGGAATCCTGCTGAGGGACTGGGTGTAGAGAGTGCCCAGGCCCCACAGGGCCGTGAGATGTTTGCGCTGCACCATCAGCTCTAGGTGGCAGACGTCCTCCGGCCGCAGGAAGGGCAGCAGGGGGCTCCTGGCTTTCGGGGCCCTGTCCCCAGCAGGGATCAGCTTGGGGAGGGGCAGCCAGGACACGAGATGCAGCCTTTGCCAAGAGCGTCTCACTGCAGCAGGGAGGGCCCCCAGCCGGGTCTCCACACATTTCTTTGCCACGTGGACCTGGAGCCGCTCCTGAGCGTCACGGCCCAGCCTCAGCCGCACGGGGGGAGCAGCGACCACTCTCCTGGCTTTCCCCACACCCTGCTCCCGGTGCACGGCACTCTTGTGCCACGGCAGTAGGAAGGGCCCCCGTGCATCCTTCTCCGCGGGGCCGTGGGGCCCGAACTCCGCGGGGGCCGAGGCAGGCCGGAGCAGCCGCACCGACTCCTGGATCCTCCTGGGCAGCCCCCAGCGCCGGTGCATGAGTCTCTTGCGCAGGCTGAGCTCCAGCTCTCGTCTGCTGCCCTCACTGAGGAAGGACAGCTCGGCCTGGAGAACGGTCACATCCCTGGCGGCTGGCGCAGGGGCCTTGGGCCGGCCGGGGCGGGGGGCAGCCGCCATCAGGCCCCGCATGGATTTCTGGACAATGAGAGGGAGCCCCCATTCGTGCTGCAGCTTCTTCTTCCTGACGTGCAGCTCCAGGGCCTCTCTGGCCTCCGAGCCCAGGAACGGAGCCTCCCGCGCTGAGAACTCGACTACGGCCTTGCGGGGTGCAACCGGCCCTGGGGGCGCCCTGGGAATCATCCTGCTGAGGGACTGGGTGTAGAGAGTGCCCAGGCCCCACAGGGCTGTGAGATGTTTGTGCTGCACCATCAGCTCTAGGTGGCAGACATCCTCCGGCCGCAGGAAGGGCAGCAGGGGGCTCCTGGCTTTCGGGGCTCTGGCCCCAGCAGGGATCAGCTTGGGGAGAGGCAGCCGGGACACGAGATGCAGCCTTTGCCAAGAGCGTCTCACTGCAGCGGGGAGGGCCCCCAGCCGGGTCTCCACACATTTCTTTGCCACGTGGACCTGCAGCCGCTCCTGAGCATCACGGCCCAGGCTCAGCCGCACGGGGGGAGCAGCGACCACTCTCCTGGCTTTCCCCACACCCTGCTCCCGGTGCACAGCACTCTTGTGCCACGGCAGCAGGAAGGGCCCCCGTGCATCCTTTTCTGCAGGGCCGTGGGGCCCGAACTCTGCGGGGGCTGAGGCAGGCCGGAGCAGCCGCACCGACTCCTGGATCCTCCTGGGCAGCCCCCAGCGCCGGTGCATGAGTCTCTTGCGCAGGCTGAGCTCCAGCTCTCGTCTGCTGCCCTCGCTGAGGAACGACAGCTCGGCCTGGAGAACAGTTACGTCCCTGGCGGCTGGCGCAGGGGCCTTGGGCCGGCCGGGGCGGGGGGCAGCCGCCATCAGGCCCCGCATGGATTTCTGGACGATGAGAGGGAGCCCCCACTCATGCTGCAGCTTCTTCTTCCTGACGTGCAGCTCCAGGGCCTCTCTGGCCTCCGGGCCCAGGAACAGAGCCTCCTGCGCCGAGAACTCGACTACGGCCTTGTGGGGTGGAACCGGCCCTGGGGGTGCCCTGGGAACCATCCTGCTGAGGGACTGGGTGTAGAGAGTGCCCAGGCCCCACAGGGCTGTGAGATGTTTGTGCTGCACCATCAGCTCTAGGTGGCAGACGTCCTCCGGCCGCAGGAAGGGCAGCAGGGGGCTCCTGGCTTTTGGGGCTCTGGCCCCAGCAGGGATCAGCTTGGGGAGAGGCAGCCGGGACACGAGATGCAGCCTTTGCCAAGAGCGTCTCACTGCAGCGGGGAGGGCCCCCAGCCGGGTCTCCACACATTTCTTTGCCACGTGGACCTGCAGCCGCTCCTGAGCATCACGGCCCAGCCTCAGCCGCACGGGGGGAGCAGCGACCACTCTCCTGGCTTTCCCCACACCCTGCTCCCGGTGCACAGCACTCTTGTGCCACGGCAGCAGGAAGGGCCCCCGTGCATCCTTCTCCGCAGGGCCGTGGGGCCCGAACTCCGCGGGGGCTGAGGCAGGCTGGAGCAGCCGCACCGACTCCTGGATCCTCCTGGGCAGCCCCCAGCGCCGGTGCATGAGTCTCTTGCGCAGGCTGAGCTCCAGCTCTCGTCTGCTGCCCTCGCTGAGGAAGGACAGCTCGGCCTGGAGAACGGTCACGTCCCTGGCGGCTGGCGCAGGGGCCTTGGGCCGGCCGGGGTGGGGGGCAGCCGCCATCAGGCCCCGCATGGATTTCTGGACGATGAGAGGGAGCCCCCATTCGTGCTGCAGCTTCTTCTTCCTGACGTGCAGCTCCAGCTCCTCCCGGGCTCCCGGTGGGAGGAAGGGCAGCTGCTGCTCGGTGAACTCGGTCCCAGCTCTGTGGGAGCGGGACGGTGGCGGGGCGGGCGAGGGGCCTGCCTGGAACAGCTTGGCCAGGGACTGTCGGTAGAGCGTGGGCAGCCCCCACCTGAAGCTCAGGTGCTTGTGGTGAAGGTTGAGCTCCAGGCGATCCAAGGCCGCCTGCTCCAGGAAGAGCAGCCCCCGGGGCCGCAGCTGCAGGGATCTCTGGCCCGGCCGAACCAGCCGGGGCAGGGGGAGCTTTCCCACCCGGCGGGCGGCTTCCTGCGAGCGTTGGGCCCTGCGGGGGATGAGGCCGAGCCGGATCTCTATGTTTTTCCTGGTCACGTGTCTCTCCAGCAGCTGGTGGCACGTGTCCCAGCCGAGCTGCTGGCTCCATGCAGCTCCCAGGGGCCCGGCGAAGGAGACAGCCGCTGCTGTGGGCCCCACGGGTGCCCCCCTGGAGGGTGATTCCCTTGGCGCCCTTCTCGCTGACAGCCCCCTGGGAGGCTGGCTGGCCCTTCTGCCTCGCGTGTCTGGACGCATCCCCGGCTCTGCGGTGGCAGGGGGCATGAACCCCCGTAGGGACTCCCGCACCCTCCTGGGGAGCCCCCACCTCCTCTCGGCTACCCTCCGCCGGATGTGGACTTCCAGCTCCCTCTTGGTGGCCTGAGGGATGGGAAGGGCCCTGCTGCTGACACGGAGCTCCATGGCTGCCGGCCAGACGCTCCCCTTGGGCCTGGGGCGCGTGGGCGGGGGTGGCATGAAATGCCTCAGCGATCGCCGCACCAGGCCCGGCAGGCCCCATTCATGCTGCAGCCGTTTCCTCAGGACATGCCTCTCCAGCAGCTCCTGGTCCTCGGGGGCCACGAAGGGGGTCTCCAGAGGGCAGAACTCGATGACGGCACCCAGAGGCAGCCAGGGGGCATGTGGCCCAGGCGGGCAGGGCGCCATCTTGGCCAGGGACTCCGCGTACAGGGTGGGGAGAGCCCAGAGGTACTGGATGTGCTTGTGCCTCACGTTCAGCTCCACGCTGCCCGCCTTGTGCCTGAGCAGCGGGCAGAGCCGGTGGCGAGCCAGGGGGGCCTGGCGGCCCGGGGGGATCAGTTTTGGCAGGACCAGGTCTCTCCGCCCCAGGGAAGCCATTTTCTGAGAGCGCCTCAGCACGGCGGGCAGCGCACCCAGTCTGATTTCCAAGCCCTTCCTGGCAATGTGGCCCAGCAGGTCCCGGGTGTCTCTGCAGCAGCGTGAGCTGGGCGCGGATTCGGACGCTCTGGCGGGGCCCCCGGCGGGCCGGGCTGGGGCTCTCGCTCTGAGGCCAGGCGTCTGGGCTGCCCTCATCACTGGGCCTGGCCCCCTTGGAGCCCATCTCCCAGACGGCAGGGGGCCGAGCCGGGGGCGTGGAGCTGTGGCCGGCAACAGCAGCCTCAAGGACTCCTGGATCCTCCTGGGCAGCCCCCATCTCTTCAGATGCACCATCCTTTGCAGGTGCCGCTCCAGCTCCGTCCTGGAGCTGACGCTCAGGAAGGGCAGGGCCTGTGGCACCGTCACCACCATGCCTGCCCACGGGGGTCTGCGTGCGGTGGGTTTTGGTGCTGGGGGCATGAAGATCTTCAAAGCGCTCTGCAGGATGCAGGGCAGCCCCAGGGCGTGCTGCAGCTTCTTCACCTGGACATGCCGCTCGAGACTCGCCCTGACGTCGCTCTGGAGGAAGGGGGTCTCCGCTTCGGCCAGTTCGATCCTGATGGGCACAGGCAGGGCTGCAGGGCTGCCCCGCACTGTGGGTCTCCTAGCCAGAGACGTCAGAGCTTCCCCCATGGCCCTGGGCACTGCACTGTCTTGGTCTCGTTGCCGTTTGGCTTCCCGCCCTGACATCCTGGCCCTGCCTGGGGACTTGGCCAGAAACGGCACCCGATCGGGGCGATGCGCCTGCCTCTGGGGAGCGTCATGGGGACTCCTTGCTCGGCCTCTGCGCAGGAAACTCCCTCCCCAGTCAGGTTCCCCTGGGCTTGGAGGGAAGGGCTCGTGTTGGGCAGGAGAGGGGCCGGGGTACTCCTCATGCCGGGGAAGAAACGTCTCGTGCTGGCTCGATCCAGTTCTCTGCTCCCAAGCGAGGAAGGGCGGCTCGTGCTGGAGAGAAGAGGAGCTCGGCAGGGACGGCTCCGGCTGGCTCCACGGGACGTTCTGCTCCTGCTCCCAGCTGATGCGGGACAGTGTGTAGTGGCTGGACAAGGATCTCTGGGCCTGCACCCAGCTGTGCAGGAACGGCTCCGGCTGGCTCCATGGGATGTTCTGCTCCTGCTCCCAGCTGATGCGGGATGGTGTGTAGTGGATGGACGAGGATCTCTGGGCCTGCACCCAGCTGTGCAGGAACGGCTTCGGCTGGCTCCGTGGGACGTTCTGCTCCTGCTCCCAGCTGATGCGGGACGGTGTGTAGTGGATGGACGAGGATCTCTGGGACTGCACCAAGCTGTGAAGGGATGGATCTGGCTGGCTCCATGGGATGTTCTGCTCCTGTTCCCAGCTGATGCGGGATGGTGTGTAGTGGATGGACGAGGATCTCTGGGCCTGCACCCAGCTGTGCAGGAACGGCTCCGGCTGGCTCCGTGGGACATTCTGCTCCTGCTCCCAGCTGATGCGGGATGGTGTGTAGTGGATGGACGAGGATCTCTGGGACTGCACCAAGCTGTGAAGGGATGGATCTGGCTGGCTCCATGGGATGTTCTGCTCCTGCTCCCAGCTGATGCGGGATGGTGTGTATCGGCCGGATGAGGAGCTCTGGGCCTGCTCCCAGTTGCGATGGGCCGGCTCCGGCGGGCCGGACGTGGAGCTCTTGGCCTGCTCTTGCCCGCGAAGGACAGTCTCATCCTGGAGAGAGGAGCAGCAGAGACATTCCTCCTGCTCCCTGGAGGAGCCTTTGGCCTGCTGCGGGCGGGGCAGCCGCTCCTCTTCCTCCGCTTTCCGGCTGCCCGCCTGGCGCTCAGGCAGGGAGCGGGACTGGCTAGGCGGGAAGGGGCCCTGCGCGGGTGGCAGGACCTGGTCGCCTCCACACGTCCGGGAGCAGCACCACCGCAGCATATCCAGGCCTCTCCACATGAAGCTGTCCAGCAGGTCCCTTCCTGTGAGTCCAGAGGCAGAAGCGGGAGGTGAGCCTGGCCCGGCAGGGACCCACGTGCCGGCCCGGTTGGCGTACGCCAGCCGCTCGGCGTGCCGGGCCGCCTTGTGGCACAGGAGGCAGTCTGCGTTGTCGCACAGCAGCTGGCGGATGGAGTAGTGCCGGGTGGCCCGGCGAGCCCAGCTGGGGGGGTCCCGGCCCAGCCGGTCGTGTGGCCGCTTCGCCCGCTGCTTCTTTGCACCTAGAAGGGAACAGCGGAGAGGGTTCCTGAGGAGAGACGGGACCGCGGAGCTGCTTCCCAGGCCAGGAGCCACGGAAGGCCCCAGAACGTTGCGGGCACCCGCCCCGGGGACCCCGCCCACCCACACCGCCCCAGCCCCACTCCCGCACTGCTCCTAAACCACAGGCCCCATGCCTGTGTCCCTCCTTCTCCCATTACCCCGGCCCTCATGGGACCCATTCCCCCCAAAGCCCCGCCCCCACACCGCTCCTTCTCCCGCCACCCCGGCCCTCATGGGACCCATTCCCCTCAAAGCCCCGCCCCCACGCCGCTCCTTCTCCCGCCACCCCGGCCCTCATGGGACCCATTCCCCTCAAAGCCCCGCCCCCACGCCGCTCCTTCTCCCGCCGCCCCGGCCCTCATGGGACCCATTCCCCCCGAGGCTCCTCCCCCACACTGCTCCTTCTCCCGCCTCCCCGGCCCTCATGGGACCCATTCCTCCCATGGCCCCGCCCCCACGCCGCTCCTTCTCCCGCCGCCCCGGCCCTCATGGGACCCATTCCCCCCGAGGCTCTTCCCCCACACCGCTCCTTCTCCCGCCTCCCCGGCCCTCATGGGACCCATTCCTCCCATGGCCCTGCCCCCACACCGCTCCTTCTCCCGCCGCCCTGGCCCTCATGGGACCCATTCCCCCCGAGGCTCCTCCCCCACGCCGCTCCTTCTCCCGCCGCCCCAGCCCTCATGGGACCCATTCCCCCCGAGGCTCCTCCCCCACGCCGCTCCTTCTCCCACCACCCCGGGCCTCATGGGACCCATTCCTCCCATGGCCCCGCCCCCACGCCGCTCCTTCTCCCGCCTCCCTGGCCCTCATGGGACCCATTCCTCCCATGGCTCCGCCCCACGCCGCTCCTTCTCCCGCCGCCCTGGCCCTCATGGGAACCATTCCCCCCGAGGCTCCTCCCCCACGCCGCTCCTTCTCCCGCCGCCCCGGCCCTCATGGGACCCATTCCCCCCAAGGCTCCTCCCCCACACCGCTCCTTCTCCCGCCGCCCCGGCCCTCATTGGACCCATTCCCCCCGTGGCCCCGCCCCCACGCTGCCACTTCACACCAAGCCCCACCTCTCCGCCTCTGCTTCCCTCCAAGACCCTGCCCCTCGCTAGCTCTTTCCCCTGTCTCCAGTTGCTCGCCCTTACAGCCAGTCAAAAGTCAGAGGGCATGGCCCCCTGGCCTCCTCATTCCAGTGCCCCGACCCCAGGCCGCTCTGCGCTGCCGTTCCAGAACCTGGCATGCCGAGCTCGGGAGAGCACGGGGCCCGATGAAACACTCTGCTGGCCCCATGCCAGGCCCCCTCTCAAACACTGTCCCAGTACCAGAAACCCAGACGGTGCATTGTCCTAGTGCAAATAACCCAGCCGGTGCCCCAGCCTGCAGAAACGGGTCTAGCCAGTGTGTGGGATCCCAGGAAAACTCCCTGGCAAACACCAGGGGCTGGTGGCACCGAGCAGCCTTGGCCTTCCAAGCCCTGGTACGATGCACAGCAACGGGGGGGTCAGGGGATACACCCCTGTCCAAGTCAGAGCAGACAGGGTGAAATAAAGAGACAAGATATGCAGGGCAGTGGCCAGCGCCTCCTGCTGGAAAAGCTGCCCTGTTCAGGAGGCTCCTGGGAAGGGCGGGTAGCTCCCCCCCCCCCCCAAATGCTCACCATTACCTTGCACAAAGCCCTGGAGGACATGGGGACAACCAGCCAGAGGGGACCGACAATCGGGCGTTTGCCTCCATCGCGGCAAATCCCCCAGACGACAGTTCGTTAGCACCGTGTCAGCTTATCCCGGCTCCAGTCAGCACCTTGGCTCCCCCTCCCGTCCCCAGGGACAGGTCAACCCTGGGGACCTCGTGTGGGACCCCTGGGTCGGGGTGAAGGGCTCGGGAGAGGCCCTGGGACTCTGAGCCCGGAAGCCGGCAGGGAGTGCAAGGCAGGGCCTTACCTTCTCCCTCGTCCTCCGTCCCCCTCCGCCGGAGCCTGCTGAGCAGAAGAGCCTGCTGGGGCCAAGGAAGTGGCAGTTACCTGGTACCCAGACTGGGGCCATGCAGTGCCAGCCTCCCGCCCATCCCAGCCCAGTGCCAGGGGTGCCCGCGCGTCCCTCCACCTCCTGCAGCTGGAGAACTCCAGACTCCTCCGGCCATGCCCTGGGATCCCCACCCAAGTGTCATTGGAACAATCCTGGGTCCCCCCCCCCCCCCCGCCCGACATTGGGGCATCGCCACACCAGAGTGACAGCAGGGCACTGGGAGAAAGGCCAGGCTGTGCCCACCGTCGCGCCCCACCGTCGCCAGCTCACCCCGAGCGCCTGGGATGTTCTGCTGCCCCCGGACCCACAAGCACAGGACCCGTCTGCCCTCGGAGCTGGCAGGGTGATTCCCAGATTCGTGCTACATCCCCTCCAGCTGGCACGCTAAACCCAGAGCTGTAAGCGCCGTATCGCGCACGGTGGCAGCACAGGGCCCATCTGGACGCCGTGGGTCCGGACGGGGGGGCAGCTCGCCTGTGCCACGGCTCCCGCTGCCTGTGCCCACTCGGTGAGAGCTAGCGTGAGTACCCCATGGCTGCCGGGAATTGCCCCCTAGCTCTGGGTAGGGGCAGCCACAGAGCCAGAGTGTAGGAACTGGCCTCTTTCTGCCACCTCCCAGCCAGGTCACCTGGGCTTCCCTCTCCAACCACATGCCAACAGGTCCCTGGCTTGCCCCTGCCCCGCACCCAGCCCATGGCCAGACGCCTGGGAACACAAGCTGGAGGGAATGCCCCGGGCTCCCTTCTATTGTCTGGGCCTGGTTGTTTTGGGGAGCTGGGTGACAAACACAGAGACTGTAGCTGGCGGGGCACCCTGCCCTGAGCTGAAACGGCATCAGCCCCAGAGTAACCCGGGGGAAGCGGTGGCAGGTTCCTCCTTCACTGTCGGTGGGCCCTGGGTCTGACCCTTGCGGGGGCTGATTTCTGCCCCATGTGTTATGAGTCGAATGGGGACCAGGTCTTTGGTCTTCTTGGTCTTCGCAAGGTGCTCTGGCTTCCTTTTCTCTCCCCGTCTTCCCTGCTTCCCCCCTGCGAACCCAGCTCCCCAGCTGATGTGGGACGGAGGCAGGACTCTGCCTGCCCAAGCCAGAAGCCCCATCCGACCACACCCACCGGCTGTCCAAAGATCTGTCCCGACTTCCCCCTTTTCCCCACCTTGCCTGCCCTCTCCCTGGCCGGCTGGGAGGCCAGGGACCCAGGAAAGCTTGTGGCTTTGGGAGGGAGCCGGGCGGGTTTGTTGGTGAGCTTTCCCGAGCGTAGGGAAATAACTGGCCAGAGCCGGCTCAGTGCCGGGGGTGCCGGGGAACCTGGGACCATGAGGGAAAGCCCTGGCATTTCTAGCGCTAGCCGGGGCTCGGGGTTGTAAGGAACAACCAACGAATGGAGTCCCGGGCTCTGTCTGTGGCCGCGTGTCTCTCTGAGGATGTGCCATACCCGCCCAATGGGGCCTGGTCAGAAAACGGGACGCTCTCACCCCACCCTCCCTTCCATGGGGCTGTGCCCAGACAAGCTGGGCTGAGAGCGCAGGACGGCTGCGGGGGGTCCTCTTACCATCTTGCTTCTCCAGCAGAAGCTGTGCTGGGTCGCCACGGCCACCCAGATGACCAGGGCCAGAAGGACACAGGTGTACAGCACCCAGGAGCTATCCCAGCAGGCACAGAACCAGCTCGGCGTCATCCCCACCCCATACATGCTGGGGAGGACGGTCCGGACGAGAGCCGGGGTGGAGACGCTGTGCTCCCGGCTGCCGCAGTGGCTGGGTCTCTCCTGAGGGGCTGTTTGTTCCAACGCGCATCATAAAGGGCCAGGACCGGTCTGGGTCCTGACATCACAAAGGAACTGCAGGCATCAGAGGTGGGCAAGACCCTTGGCTCCCAGCACCCCGTGTAGGTACTGTGACAGACCCAGACAAGTGGGGTACAGAAGTCTGATCGACGGCAAATATACTGGCCATTGGATGAATAGTTTTCTGTTCCCTGAGTGACCAGAGCAGGGGCTGCACTAGAACAAGCAGGAACTTTCTGGAACCAATTTAAGGCAGGCAGGCTAATTAGGACACCTGGAGCCAATTAAGAAGAACCTGCTAGAATCAATTAAGACAGGCAGGCTAATCAGGGCACCTGGGTTTTAAAAGGAGCTCCCTTCAGTTTGTGGTGTTGCGTGCGAGGAGCTGGGAGCAAGAGGCACACAAGGAGTTGAGAGTGAGAAGAGTTGAAGGACTGAGGAGTACAAGCATCAGCAGACCATCAGGAGGAAGGTCCTGCAGTAAGCATAAAGAAGGTGTTGGGCAGAGGCTGTGGGGAAGTAGCCCAGGGAGTTGTAGTTGTCACGTAGCTGTTGCAGGAAACCCTATAGATAACTGCAGTCCACAGGGCCCTGGGCTGGAACCCGGAGTAGAGGGCGGGCCCAGGTTCCCCGCAAACCTCCCAACTCCTGATCAGACACAGGAGGAATTTGACTGTGCGTTCCACCAGAGGGGAAGATCTCTGAGGTGATCAAAATCCGCCAATAAGCACAGGACTCACCAAGGTAGAGGAGGAACTTTGTCACAGTACTTAGAGACTGTGACCGAGTCACCCCATAACCGTCTCTTCATTAAGTGAAAGAGACTGAGCTCCATGAGTCTCTCACGAGGAGGCAGGGTTTCTAACCTTTGAATCATTCCTGAGGCTTTTTTCTGACTAACATCCTTCTGGAATGGCGTTCACCAGCCTAACCCCTTGGAGAACGGCAGTAAATTGGAGTACCACCACAGTGAATCAGGCAGGTGCCCACTACATTAAAAGAACGTTATTAAGGTTCCAAAGTCAAGCACTTAAAAGTTAGGGCATGACAGGATGAAGATTGCCTACCGGCCCTCTTTGTGTGTATCCCTTATGAGACAGTTTGTTATCACATGCCACATATAATTTAGCCGCAGGACCTCTGCCTCATTCAGTGCATAGAATGGCCAGTGCTGTCTTCAGGAGCAGCTATTCGAAATCTGATTGCTCTTCCTGGCCTTATTCAAACCCTGTACTGAAGACAGAGGAATTAAGTTGTTTTTCAATTATTATGTCCATTGTAGAGATTGGAGAAATGAGGCACTGGGAGATCAAGGTAAAAAGCATCCCTACTTTAGCATGGGCAATCGGAGGCAGCTAGGACTGGACTCTTCAGAGTACTTAGCATTCGGCTGCACTTTATATGTTCAAAACCCAGTTCCCAGTGAGTGTTCAGTGCCTCTGCAAATCAGACCCCAGGATTTCAAACCAGGCACCCAGAATATGAGGATCACACAATTGGTGACACGTTTGGTTTAAGTGACTTGCCCAGCATCACACAGGCACGCTGTGGCAGAGGCAGAGATACAATCCAATTCTCCAGGGCAGCGCTCAATAGCCTTAACCATGAGACCATCCTCTCTCTTCCTGCTTTCCTGCCTATTTACTATGGGACTCTGTGACGGTGCTGCCTGTAGGAGCCCGCTGAGGTCACTCAATCAGGGTGAACTGCAAACAGAATGGGGCAAACAAACCCCAAATGCTGGTGGATATTCCAATACTTAGGATTTACCAAGCCAGCACAAAACAGCTTCTATAGTACCTCACTGGTTACTAAGAAGTCCAAACAACACAGTTCCCTTAAAGTACCCAGCCTCAGGCCTCCATCCAGACACACACTGTCAGATATGATGATGATTACTGAAAATCTTACTTCATCATATACAAGAACAGGTTCTTCCAATCCCAAAGTATCAGCTCCAGATCCAGGTCAAATAATAACTTAGATCTTACCCCAAATGCACGCTTCTAGTCAATTCTTATTAACTAAACTAAAATTTATTTAAAAAGAGAGAGAGTGTTGGTTAATAGATCAATATACATACAGACTTGAATTCAATTCTTGAGGTTCAGGTACATAGCAGAGATGAGCTTGTAGTTGCCAAAAGTCCTTTTAGAAATAGTCCATATGTTATAGTCCAATGTCCATATTCAGGGTGACTCCAGTCAGTGACTGGGGATCTCAATCCTTATGGCTCAGGGTTTCCCCCTCTTGAAACCCAAAGCAGATCTGAGATGAAGAAGGATCGTGTCCCAGAGTTTTTATACATTTCCAGCAGCCATTTGGCCTGAGAAAACAATAGGCTGAACGTTCCTTTTTCCAAACATCATGGCAATTAGCACAGGATAATTTATCCATTAAACAGTTCAGACACAGGTTATCACAATCTTCAAAGAGACATAGACAATAATACTATTTCACTCAAATATCTTCCTAAATGTTAATATTCCTTTTTTGATCTTTGAATCAAAACTATAGCAATAGACAAGACTTGTTTGCTTACATCACAAGACCTGAGCAAACATCTACTCTTCTATCTCTAACAATGCCGGCTTGCATTTCAAAGCTCTATTCATTTACATATCTTCCTAACCAATCTTTACAGTTTGGCCATGGGTCAGGTCAGCCTGTGAGTTCAACAACTCTTTCTGGCCCTGTCACCTTTCAATGAGATATTATATTATACTCATAACATCACAGGGTCCTATAGAGAAAACACAACCCTGCTTCATCCCCAAAGCAGGTCCACGCTGTGCAATGAATGAGGCAGGACTCGTGGCAAGAATAGTATGAGATAATGTAATCCCCGTCTGTAGCATAATGCTGAAATGTTCCCAACAAAATTAGCCCAAGGCAGACACCTAGCATGGGAAATTCCAGCCCAGATGGTTTCCATTTGGGAAAGTTATAAGCCTTTGAAAACAGGATCTTATAACAGTGTCAGTCAATCTTAATAATAGGCCTAAAACAAGCTTGCCTATAATTAAGGAAGCAAAATATACACCATGAATGTAACACGGTGGCTTCTGTAGGAACCATCTATTATGGGTCAATAGCAGGGAATGGACCTGGGACTGTCTAACCCACGCTCACAGACTTCTACCACGTCAGCTCCAGGAGCAGCTATGTTAGAAGTTACCACTAGAGTGGGATCACAGCACATTTATTCCGCATGTTACGCTGCATCAGAACTGTCGTTTAGATGGTGCGTATAAACATCAGTATAATGCATGCATCACAGGGATTTTTATAAAGTGAACTGTGGTCTCTTTCCCTTTCCAAGTCCTGAGCTTACCACAGGCCTGAAAGCCAAGCTCCTGGTGCAATTTCAGAAAAGAAACCAGCACTGAAGGAGATGGATGGAATTTCATCCCTCAACGGAAGGAGAAGATCCAGGCAGCTAATTCTCCTTCTCCGGATTTTCGTTGATTTCATTTGATGAACAAAGAATTCAGGGGAAGAGCCTGAAATGCACATTGCTCTCGTGAACTGTGCCTCAGCCTGATTGATGTTTACCCAGATCACCAAAAATAAACATGGATTCACCCAGTTCTGACCTCAGATGCAGTTATGAGACTCCCTTTGACGATAGAGAAGTTGCCCCGGTCAAAGTCAAAGCAGAATTTGGTCGAACGGGAGTGGCACTAGGTAACTGGCAATGCTCAGATACTATGGGGATGGGTGCTAGATAGAAAGGAAGGAAGGAAGGAAGGAAGAAAAAAAAGATGAATGGTCAGCAAACAAAATGCAGCTAAACCAGAGAGAACTTACTACCGCAGGGATCAGAAATAATGTGATTATTTTTGTATCTTGATTGATTTTTTATTTGCAACAAAGTTATATAAAATGTTTTAGTAGCTCTATTATCTCCCTTCAAAGCCCACAAAACCATTCCCCAAACCTACACTGATGGGAGGAAAAACAGAGTTGTGTTTCTGAATCGCCAATAAAAGATCAAAGGGAAGGAAAACGTTCGGAATCGCAGCCATCAGCAAACAGCGTGGCGTTGCCATGGCTGTCTGAAATGTCAGAAATAACAATGACAGAGGCTGAGTCAGTTGAACATGTAAACAGTCTGAAAAGAGTCTGCCATTTTTTTTATCAAGGGCAAGGAGAGGGGGGTCACTTCCTTGTGTACATTTAGAGGACAACAGATGCTAAATAGGGTTGATGTCCAGAGGAAAAATCCAAACAGATCTGGGAATGTTATAAATGTGATGGAGGCAGATAGGCTCCAAAGCATCTTCATAAATCTCCCAGTGTCTGCTCCGTCTGTCTGAGCTCCCTTTGTCCAGTTTGTGAGTCAAGTGTGGTTTGCCTGGGTGGTTAGAAAGTCAAAAACGAGGCAGAACGTCAAGATTTGGCTGCGGCAGACAGCCACAAACGCCTTTTGGCTACGGACTTTATGGAGCCACCTGGCACTGCATGAAAGATGATGAGGTGCGGGGAAGAGCTGCTGTTTCAATAGTATGTCTTTCCAATGCTTGCAAAGAGCTCGGGGACAAAGCAGAACGGCTTCAAGCACCGTCGCCACGATGGGATTCATCGATGTGACAAACGCTGCCCAGCGCCCTGCTAGCTCCATGAGCGACAATTCCCATGGAATCCTTTGAACACAGGCTTCCCCGAACAAGCCAACATCAATTGTCAGTGTGTAACGATGCTGGTTCTGGCGGGACCCAACTGAGAGTTGGGTCCTGCCAATTTCAGGACAAATTGCTTCAAACAGGGCAACTACAGCCCAAGGCTGGGGTTTTTCCACCTCTAAGGCAAACCAAACCAGCCAGACAGAGGAGACTTTGGTTTTACCCCACTGGCTAACCACAAGTCACACAAGCAATCCCCTTAGATACTCCAGTTTCCCAGTCTCACCACCAGTGCCACTCGTTATGGGGACAAATGGTCATGAAAACCAATGCCCCAGTAAAAGAAAAAGGTCCTCCCGATCCCAACAGACTGAGCCCCCAGATCCAGGTCAATATACAAATCAGATCTTACCCACAAATCACGCTGCTGCCAATCCTTTAGAATCTAAAATCGAAAGGTTTATTCATAAAAGGAAAAAGGTATAGGTGAGAGCTAGAATTGGTTAAAAGGAATCAATTACATACAGTAATGGCAACGTTCTTGGTTCGGGCTTGCAGAGATGGAATAACTGCAGTTTCAAATTCAAATTAAGTCTCTGGAGTACATCCACAGCTGGGATGGGTCCTTCAGTCCTTTGTTCAAAGCTTCCATTTGTAGAAAGGTTCTTCCAGAGGTAAGAAGCAGGAATGAAGACAAAATGGAGATGAGGCAGCTGCCTTTTATAGTTTCTTCCAGGTGTAAAGACACCTCTTTGTCCTTACTGTGGAAAATCACAGCAAAATGGAGTCTGGAGTCATATGGGCAAGTCCCTGCATAATTTGCTGAGTCACAGGCATGTCTGCCTTCTCTCAATGGGTCCATTGTATCGCTAATGGCCCTTAATGGGCCATCCAGCAGGCCTGGCAGAGCTGATAGCTTGTCCTGGGTCCCAGAAGCCCAGCCCCAGTTTGAAATACAGACAGTATAAAGCCAATATTCATAACTTCAACTACAAAACTGATACATACATATAAATGACATAATCATAACCAGCCAAGCATAACCTGGACTTAGACACCTCATTTGACCCCCTTTAGATAAGATTTGGTGCCACTACAGGACCTTGGTTGTAACAATGATCTATATGGTCGCAGTTATTGTCAATAACGTCACACAGTGACACTAAGAAAAAACTCTGTCTGACTTTGAAGTGACTGGAGTCAGAGAGAGGAGAACTTTGGTAACCGACAAGAGAGACTGTTCGTAACTTTCCAACAGGAGGAAACAGACCCATTGTGAAATCGGCATCATTAGTAATTGTGGTTGTGTGCCATACATATCATTGGCTATAGGAACAATGAGCTTATTGATCAGACCACGGGGAGCTTTTTCAGATCCAGTATGGCCTTTGTTATGTTTCTAAATTGATCCGCTGATGGATGGCTGCGGCAGACACGCCTTTTCCAGGGCTCCCTCTGTTATAGTGCTCAGTGTGGGAGACTGATGGGGGGTGAGTGCTGCCACCTAGGGGTGTGGTCCTGTAGCACGGGGGACAGAGCTGCATGATTTGAGCTGAAGCTGGGCTGGAAAACAGAGTTTTTTCCCCCCATGAAAAATTTTGACTCAGACTAAAATGTTTCCTTTTCACCCATTCAACGGATCATTTTTCTCTAAGCTCAGCTGCCATGATGCTGTCCAGCTGCAGCTGCCTGGATCCCCAAGAGAAACTGGAGGCTTTTCATCTGCCTCAGCCTCATAACGTAAATGAAGTTTGCTCTGATGGAGTCTCTGGCTGCACTCTGGGTATGGAAAGGTCAAAAGCTCCTGCCCAGTCTATGGCTGGGGTATTGTGCCCATCAGCTACTCTAACCAGCTTTAGCGGGTCCTTCTGCGACAGACTCTATTAGCACATCTCTCATGAGCCTGAGGTAGCAGGGAGCTGGAGAGGGTCCTAGAGCAACTGCGGAGGCCCAGAGATTGTGGGTGGGGGGCCTATCTACCAGTGGATCACTGAGATCTGTGCCTAATTTTGGGGGATCCCTAGATCCTGGGTCCCCCTTTTCATTCCTCAGGTAAATTTGTAGGACTGGAAGGGACTTTGAGAGGGCATCTAGTCCAGTCCCCTGTACTCATAGCAGGACTAAATATTATCTAGAGCATTCCGGACTGGTGTTTGTCTGACCTGTTCTTAAAATTCTCCAATGATAGAGATTTCACAACATCTCTGGGCAATTTATTCCAGTGCTTAACCTCTGACTTGGTAAGAAGTTTTTCCCCTACTGGAACGATCTAAGGGTTAAAGCTGGATCACACTAAGCCAAGCAGCTGAGGTTCCCTGATGGCCAAGTGGCCCCCAAGGGAATGTGCAAACATGCTTCATAAAGACAGTGGCCTCCCTGTCTGAACAGATACTGCCTGCTGCCCGTACAACCTCTCCGAAGGCTCCTTGTCCTCTAGGATGAAGACCTCTGGAAGCTCCCCATCTAGCAGGAATTGGGTACGTTGGCAGGTGTCACTATCTTTAAAATGTTAAGTGAAGGGGAAAGGCTGTGAGCTGTTTCCATTTGCAGATGTTCTGTGCAGCAGCAGAGGACTCAGCTGGGCTGTTGGGGTAACTCAGTGACTGGGCTGGAGGGCAGGTGGTGCTAGGTAGCCTGGGAACCCCTCCCCGACATGCACCCTGGTTCCTCGGTGGGTCATTAAAGCTACACAGAAATCGGAGTGTTAAAATCCTCATGCCCCGAGTCAGGATTTCTCAAGGGGTCCCATTTCTGGAGGTGCCGTGTGCTTTGGATCCGATCCCACCAGGGGCCGAGTGACAGGAGATGCCACAGAATGTCAGTGACTAGTTCCCAAATCACCTCAGTTTTATTTACTCCTGGAAATTTAATCAGCAAATGCATTTTCAAAGGTTTTATTCTCTGGCTCGATTGTGAAGGCAGGAAATCAGAGCTGTGTTGCTCTGTGGTAACACGTCAGATGAGGCATATATGTGTTTCCTGACTGGCTGAGGGCTTCAGCACTTCTGCCCTCTAGATACCCTTCACAGTTCCAGGGCTACCTACATATCTGCCCCCTCTCTGGTCTCTGAGTGCCACATGTCAGGCCTCAGACCCTGCCCTCTCATGGGGTGGAATCCCGCGATTCTCCCACCCTCAGACTGGGCCCTGGGCTACAGCACACTGCGGGGGGACTGTGCTTGCCGAGCAGGTCTGAGTGGGTTTGGCACCTGTGGTTCTTCCCTCTGGGAGTTTATGAGTAATGGTGAGACGAGTGAGCAGCCAGCCTTCTTGAACCAAAACACTGTTTAATCTCAGCAGTAGGGAGAACAAGAGGGTTTTCAAACAACAATCTGTTGTCTTCTCTTACCTCCAAACCCTCCCACTCTAATAGGGACTCAGGCAGGCCGAGGGCCTTCAGACTTCCCCAGTGCTGTCTGTGCCTGTCAGTCTGAAGAGCTTCTCAGCAACAGCTGCCCCACCTCTGGACAGACTCCTAGTGATGGCAAAACAAGCTGTGTAATGTGGCTGGAGCCCAGAAATAGGCTCTTCCCAGCTTGTAGCTCCGGTGGGGTCTCTCAACCTCCTTGAAGTGCCTATTGAGAGTTGGCTTTTCTTGAGCTGTTGTTTCCCTTCCTGCAGCCTGCTCTTAAACTAAGATGAGCCATACTGGTTTAACCCAATACAACCATAACATCAACATCCCGATAGTTAACCCAATTTAGCTCTATGGCAAACATCCCAAGAACTGGGTTTAACATACACATACATTGTGGCAGCTCAGCTCCATGTCTGTCCCAATGCCGTTCCCGGGTGCTACAGATTTTACGAATATAGGACATAGGTTGTCAGAGAGCAGTAGACGACTTTCACGTGGGAAATGAAGTTCCACATACATTTGACATTGAATTCTACTTCCTGCAAGCCCTCTTTGTGGCTGAATAACAGGTTCTGGGGTTACTCTGTACGATGTACTAGACCACTGGTTTTCAACCTGTGATCCGTGGAAACCTGGGGGGTCTGTAGACTATGTCTAAGATTTCCAAAGGTATTCACACCCTTATTTAAAATTTATTAGGACTCAACAAATGAAAAATGTTGAAAAATTGAGAGCGAGAGCCCAGGGCATGAATATTTTCCATACCGATCCCAAGGCCTGTTACCATTCTGGGTGCAGGCCACAGACTGACAGAACAGAACCCGAGGAGAACCAGTCAGCTATTAACCCAGGGACAGAGATGCTACTAGTCTTTTGTTTGCTGGCAAATGATTGAATGAGGGGCTGAGATGTTGCGAACTTTTCAGGTTTTGAAGAAATCCAGATGACAGACACTACATTTTAAGTCCCACTCTAACCTGAGAAATCATCTCTGAAGGAAAATCAGAGGGGAAAGAACAGGTTTACGTGTGTGCTACACTATAGTAAATGTTATAACTTTTGCTTTAGAAAGTATTTCAGAAGTCCTCCACATACTATTGGCAATGGGTTAGTGCTATTAACTCTTTGTTCAGTGAACAGTTGTACGATACTGTCTCCTGGTAACTGACCAGAAGCTGTTTCTAACACTAACATTCAGGGTCATGCACACAATACCTCTTCAATACACGTGCCTGACTTTCCAAAAAGTCATGAGAGACCAGAACTGCTCATCAGTGTTTCAGCAAAGAGTAGAGCTGAGGTGCAGGAAAGGGGAGTGTAATAGTGCTTGTATGTAATTTAAACCCATCACCCGTTACACAAGAATGGGGAGAGGATGCAAGTCCTGTGAGGATAAAGAGAAGCCTGTAGGGTGAGCGAACTCACTGGAGTCAGTCAACACTGGCCGGGCAAAGCACTTCAGCTTCTCTTGGAGGGATTCTTGGAGGTCAGAGTGTATCGCTGGGAGAATTTGGAAAGGGTAAGTTAATAGACTCCGGTTCTGATCGAATGTACACATGTAAATGTGGAGTGAAACCATTGAAGTCAATGCTATTGAATTCAGAATCTGGTCCTAAGAATGTATCCCATGTGCTACCAAGAGGCAGGGGCATAATTTGAACTCTTCGGAGCGGAGAAAATAAAGAATATACATATAATGAGGCAATGAACCAATTCACGTTTATAAATTGCTTGAATGCAGGACGGATGTAGCCTGATCAAAGATTACGGATAAAATTCTCAGTTATCACTTTGAGGGTTGATAGGTTCTGGTCCCAAGATCAGGTCCAGTCAGATTCTTATTAAAGTTATTATATGATTGAGCACTCCGATGTGCACAGGTGCAACGCTCACACTCTAGGAGCTTTTTATATTTACAAATAAACAATCTCTTAATACATTTAGCAAAGTCACACAGTAAGGTAGATAGAGATAATACAGACAGTACATCTGAATATCCATACTGACACCATCCCTTGAAGAACAACCTGAAATATTAGCTGTTATCTTCCTCATCACATCACCGTTCTCATCTTCACCAGTGGCCATCACTCTGGCCCCTCCCAAGGTCTACAGCTCTCTCCCCTGCTGCCCTGGGATGCCACTTTTATAATATGTTACGCTGACGTTACCATGTCTAATGCATATTTAATAGGGGTTTCTCCCCTCTTTCTTATATTTCTATCCTTCCCTTATCAATGTTAAGGTGTCCTTCTTCTATAGGTTATTGTGTTTATGATTTCACCCCATTATTATATACGTCAATTTGTTGTCATGGCACCTTTGCGGTCAGATGTTCCGACCGAAACCTTCCAGAGGCTGGTGTCAGTTCATGTTCTATAGTTGACTGATGTCGTTATGGATAAAATGCTCCCCCTACACTTTACTTTGAGTTCCCCATAACTTATGGGTTACCTAAATTTATTTATGCCAAAGTTCATAGACCTCAGGCCTCATGTTATCTGCTGAAGCCAATGTAGCCAACAGGATAAGAGCCTGTAGGTTCCTTGCATTACAGTTGAATATAATAAAGCAAAATATAATGCAAAGCAGTGAATATAATAGAGATAATCTGGCCCACTGGGCTACACAGAAAAGTTTTCACCGTGCATTTGCTATGGCATGATACGACGGGCCACACTCAGAAGTGGAGGGCCAGAAAGGGTGTTTGTGGGAAGGTGACAATCATTGTAAAAGCACACAGTGCTCAAGTAGGCTGCAGAACCCACAGCCGCAAGATATCAATGGAATCAAGAGTTTAGCAGGATTCAAAGAGGGACTGGATGTTTATATGGGTAACCAGAAAATAACATTACAGGACTGAGGATTGTTTTTAAAAAGTCTTGGAAGGGCTCTAAAACTTCCTGATTTACACCACAAAATATGTCTAACTAGTGGGTGACAGGGGGAAAGTTTCCCTGGGAGCAGATTATCTCATAGCTGCCTATTGCAGGGCTCCTTCCACCTTCCTCTGCAGCATCTCATGTTGGCCACTGGATGTTGGGCTAGATGGACTACAGGTCTAATCCAGTGCCTATCTTCCTACCAGTGGTGTAAATCCAAGACTATGTTTTTGCTGATCTTCCTTGAGCTCCTGGGAATCTCTAGACTGGCACTCAGAGCAGAAAGATGTCTCGTTAAATATCATCTAGTCTCCTTTTCTTTTTCGTTTTAGGAAGGAAAGTTCAAAACTCCTCTGCCCTGTCCAGTACATTATGTCAGCTGTCAATAACACCAAATTCAACTCTGCAGTGTTACTTCTCACTGGGATACCTGGGCAGGAAGATGTCCATCTCTGGATTTCCATCCCCTTCTGCTTAATGTATGTTATTTCAATATTAGGAAATTCATTCATTCTGTTCATTATAAAAACAGATCCAACCCTTCATGAGCCCATGTACATTTTCCTTTCCATGTTGGCCATCACAGACCTTGGTTTATCAATATCCACAATACCGTCAACACTGGGCATATTCTTGTTTAACTCTAGGGAGATCAGCCTTGATGCCTGTTTTGCCCAGCTCTTCTTCATCCACTCGTTTTCATTTACTGAATCCTCCGTGCTCCTGTTGATGGCCTTTGACCGCTTCGTTGCGATCCGTAACCCGCTGAGATATGCCTCCATCTTAACCCCACCAAGAATAGCCAAGATGGGACTGGCGTTTGTGCTTAGAGGGGTGGCCGTAATATTCCCACTCCCCATTCTCCTGAAACGCTACCGATACTGTCGAATCAGTGTCCTCTACCATTGCTACTGCATAAACCAGGAGGTCATGAAGATGGCTTGTTCGGATATCAGCATCAGCAGCATCTACGGCTTGTTTGTTACAGTCTCCACGGTGGGGTTGGACTCGCTGCTCATCCTCCTCTCTTATGTGATGATCCTCAAATCAGTGCTGAGCATCGCATCCCACACGGAGCGCCTCAGGGCCCTGAGCACCTGCGTCTCCCACCTCTGCGCTGTCCTGCTCTTCTACACACCAGTGCTTGGCTTGTCTGTGATACACAGATTTGTGAAGAACCCTTCTCCCTTGCTTCCGATTCTCATTGGCTACGTCTACCTAGTGGTCCCACCCCTGATGAACCCCATCGTGTACAGCGTGAAAAGCAAACACCTTCGTGCGAGGATAATCAGGGTGTTTGTCAAGTGAAGGGTCAGTTCATCACCCGGCTCCAGCGCTGGTGATGTGGGAGACAAAAAATACAGGCCACCTGTTCCATCCTGGACACTTGCATCTGAGAGGACATGAGCTACTGATCTCCACTCTGTAGGGAAAGGTTCAGATGGGATCTAAGGTCTGGAGCAATGGGAGAGGGGCTGGTGAGGGAGGACAGGCCACTGGGGGAAGGAGACCAAGCCAGGCATCAGCACTTACAAAGTGACTGTGCTCGTCGATAGCCAGGGGATAGGTGAGATACTGGCCCATAAAGAGCCGCATTGGTGGCTGCTCTGACCTCAGAATTCCTGTCGATACAGTCAATAAAGAGAAGGGATGTGGATGTTGTTTCCCATTACACCTGGCCTGTCACTGTCCCGTCCCTGGTTAAACATCCATGGCCCATGAGAAAAGCTATTCAAGGGGCACGGACACCCACCTTCCCCTACGCCCTCAGCCAGGTGTCTGTGACTGAGTCATGTCAGAGACCATGTTAGGAGAGGCCATTCAGGCAGCCCGCCCTCACCACACGCTTGCTGCGTCTGCTACCCTTTGAGGCAGGGCCGAGCTGCGTGTGCGAGTGAGGGTCCGACACACAGGCATCCTGTCAAGAGACTCAGGCCCAGGGTCCCTCCCCATCTGCTCCATTTGTGCTGCCCCAGCAATGCAGAGGGGTGGAAACGGGCCTCAGCTCCCACACAGAGGCACGGCTAGCTCCTAGCCCAGCCCAGCTCATTCAGTGTAGGGTGACCTCCCCTGAGTCGCCACCCCCTTCTCCTCCTCTTAGGGTTGCCAGGCGACTGGTTTCCGAGGGGAATGCCTGGTGAAAAAGGGACCTTGGCAGCTCTGGTCAGCACTACTCACCGGGCCGTTAAAAGTCCAGTCGGCAGCACAGCGTGGTGCTGTGTGGCTCCCAGAAGCAGTGGCATGTCCCTCCTCCAGCTCCTAGGCATAGGGGCATCCAGGGGTCTCTGCATGCTGCTCCCGCCCCAAGCAGCAGCTCTGCATTTCCCATTCGCCAGGAACCACTGCCAATGGGAGTGGCGGGGGCGGAGCCTGCAGACAGGGCAGCATGCGGAGCCACCTGGCCGCACCTCCCCGTAGGAGCCAGAGGGGGAGCATGCTGCTGCTTCCGGGAGCTGCTTGAGGTACCCGCCGCCCGGAGCCTGAATCCCTGACTCCCTCCCACACCCCAACCTCCTGCCTCAGCCCAGAGCCCCCTCCCATACTCTGAACCCATGAGCTCCACCCCCCAACGCAGAGGCCTGCCTACACCCTGGACCCCTCATCCCTGGCCCCACCTCAGAGCCCGCATCCCCAGCCAGAGCTCTCACCCACTTCCGCACACAAACCCCCTGCCCCAGCCCGGTGAAAATGAGCATGTGAGTGAGGGTGGGGAGAGTGAGTGGCAGAGCGAGGGGGGATAGAGTGAGCAGGGGGCGGGGCCTTGGAGGAGGGGTTAGGCAGGGGTGGGGCCTCGGAGGAGGAGCGGGGCAGAGGGTGGGACAAGGGTGTTTGGTTTTCTGAGAGTAGAAAACTGGAAACCCTACCTACTTCTCCCCCGAGGTCTTTCCCCCAGCCAGGCTGGGAGCCAAAGCTGGGCCATGGTAAGAGCCATCCGGGGAGCCAGAGACACTGTGAGGAGCCCCAAACCCTCCACCTGCCCTGGGTGGCGGGGCCCGAGAGCAGCTCCCAATCTGTGTCACTGCCCCTCAGCACGTACCCCCTTAGGGAAGATGGAGAGTCTCTTCCACTGATTTCTTCTGTGACCTCGGGCAACTCACTTAGTTCCTCCATGCCTCAGCAACATGTGTTTTAATACGGCTCAATGTAGAGGTTTACATCTGGGAGCAAGAGATGCTGGCCATCCTTACCGAATGCGGGATCCAATCCTGGGATGCAGTGACTCTGAAAAAGACTTGGGTGTCATAATCAGCTGAACACGAGCTCCCAGAGTGGTGCTATAGATGAAAAAGTGAGTGCAACCCGGGATGAAAAAAGAGGGGAATCTCGAGTAGGGGCAGAGGGGTTAGTTTACCTCCGTATTTGGCCCTGGTGTGAGCACTGCTGGAATCCTGTGTCCAGTTCTGGTATCTACAGTACAAGAAAGATAGTGATATATTAGAGAGGGGTCCAGAGAGCCCAGAGAATAATGAAAGGATGAGAAAACCTGCCCCCTAGTGAGACTCATGGAGCTCAATCTATTTAGTTTGAGAAAGAGAAGGGGAAGGGGTGACTTGATCACAGTCTGTAAGTAGCTGCATGAGGAACAATCATTTAACAATGGGCTGTTCAGTCTACCAGAGAAAGTTCTAACATGATCCAACGGCTGGAAGCTGAAGCTAGACAAATTCAAACTGCAACTAAGGTGTCGTTTTTTTAAACAATGAGGGTCATTAACCTTTGGAACAATTTATGAACGGCCGTGGTAGATTCTCCATCACTGGCAATTATTAAATCAAGGCAGGAGGTTGTTCTAACAGCTCTGCTTTAGGAGTTATTTGGGGGCAGGTCTCTGGCCTGTGCTATACAGGGGGTCAGACTAGGTGATCACAGTGGTGCCTTCTGGCCCTCGGATCTGCCCAGTGGTGTTAATAGCACGGGCCTACCGCACGCGGTGTTGTTCTGATAAACATGTTACAGATTGTGAGGCGCTCGGATGCTACAATAATTGGGGCCAGAGCTAAGTGCCCTAGAGAGATTTCAGCTCCGTGTGCCTCATAAAGGTGATTTGGGGCACTGGGTGGAGAACCTGAACTCCTCCCAACACCCCTTGCTGATGAGGCCTGTCATTAGCTCAGCCCTCTTTGACGCGGGAGTTCGGACCCTTTCTGCAGCTCGGCAGCAAGAGGGGGAATCAGGACGTACTTTCAGAAAGCGAAGGATCTCGGGAGCATTGCTTGGCTGAACAGAGCCATGCTGGGGGGGCCCCTCGCTCTGATCCTGACCCCACCCGCTCCATGAGCACTGAGAGCCGCCCTAGCGCTGGAGACAGACCTCACAGCCTGCATCCAAATTTCCATCATCACCAAGTTTGGGGGGAGCTAGAACTAGGGGAGGGGGTTGTTTGGGTCTCATAGTGAACTAGCAGTAGGCATTTGGAGCTGGGCTTGGCCTTTGCTTACTCGCTGTGTGCATGTCTCATGCCTGAACAAGAGGAGGAGACCCTCTGAGCTGTGCCTCAGGAACCAGCGACTCTGCGAGTCAGTCACTGTTATGTCCGGCTGTCTGTGGCGTAACCCTGTTACTTACACCAGGAGGCTCTATAGCCCAGTGCAGAGGGGCACAGTGTCTCTGCCACTGGTGGACTGTGTGACCAGAAATGTCCACTAACCAACCCTCACTGCCTTCGTTTGTGGGTGCTCCGCTTGAGAAATGGCCAACAGCGCCACCTCCTGGGATTTTATTGGGAGTCTTACACTGTTTTCTGTCTTTCGGAAAGCCCCACTTTCTGCGATCACGAGACTGCTCAGGAATCTCAAATTTCAGTTTTCTTTAAAAAGTGTATTTAAAAAAGTGAGTTGCAGAGAAGCTAGAAAACTTGAAGCAAGTGGTCCCAAATGCTGAGAAACCAAAGGCACTTGAAAACGAACCCCACATTAGTGTATTTTTAAATCCCATTATTTTTAAACCAATCTCATGATTTTTTTGGGGAGGTGAGTCAGATTTGTTGAATGGAGCTTGCTGATACTGTGTACGGAGTTCAGAAGATCTGAAAATCAACGAGCAAATGACACAAAAAATTTTTTTTTTAAGTACAGCAGAAGCGATCAACCTGCCAAACAATGAGTGGGGTGTAACGATGCTGCCTCTGGTGGGACACTACTGAGAGTATAAATTTAGGACAAATTGCTTAGAGCAGGGCAGTTACAGCCCAAGGCTGGGTTTCCTTTACTACGAAGGCACACCAAACCAGCCAGACAGAGAGGACTTCGGTCTCACCCCACTGGCTCACCAGAAGTCATACAAGCAATTCCCTTAGACATTCCAGTTTCCCAGTATCACCATCAGCACCGCTCCTTATGGGGATGAATGGTTATGAAAACCAATACCCCAGTAAAAGAAAAAAGGTTCTCCCGATCCCAAAGGACCAAGCCCCAGACCCAGGTCAATATATAAATTAGATCTTACCCACATTCATGCTGTTGCCAATCCTTTCAAATCTAAAATCTAAAGGTTTATTCATAAAAAGAAAGAAATATAGATGAGAGCTAAAATTGGTTAGATGGAGTTAATTACATACAGTAATGGCAAAGTTCTTGGTTCAGGCTGGTAGCAGTGATGGAATAAACTGCAGGCTCAAATCAAGTCTCTGGAGCACATCCACAGCTGGGATGGGTCATTCAGTCCTTTGTTCAGAGATTCAGTGTAGCAACGTTCCTCCAGAGGTAAGAAGCCGGATTGAAGACAAAATGGAGGGGTTTCCAGGGCCTTTTATATCCTCTGCCATGTGGAAGGACACCTTTGTTCTTACTGTGGAAAATCATAGCAGCAAGATGGAGTTTTGAGTCACATGGGCAAGTCACATGTCCATGCATGACTCAGTTCCTTAGAGGGAGAGCAGCCATTGCTCACATGCTATCTTGAACGTTCCCAGGAAGACTTCTCATGTGGATTGGAGTCTCCCAAGGTCCATTGTCAGTTAAGTGTTTCTTGATTGGGCACTTAATCTGAAGAGTCCCTGCTCAATAAGATGGCCAAATGCTTCACTGGTGCAACTTAGAATCAAACACATAGAGATACAAGTACATAGCCAATATTCATAACTTCAAATACAAAAATGATACACACATACAGACAGCATAATCATAACCAGCCAAGCATAACCTGGTCTTAGACATCTTATTTGACCTCCTTTATACAAGATTTGGTGCCACTACAGGACCTTGGTTGCAACAATGATCTATACGGTCCCAGCTTATGTCAATAACATCACAAAGTACAGCAGACGCGGTCAGACTGCCAAACAATGAGTGGGGGCCACTGGACAATTGAGGTGCCAAAGGAAGGAAGATGAGGCTGTTGCGGAGAGGCTAAATGAATTCTTTGCATCGGTCTTGATTGCAGAGGATGTGATGGAGCTTTCCACATCTGAGCCATTAATTTTAGGTGACAAATCTGAGGAACTGTCCCACATTGAGGTGTGAGTAGAGGAGGTTTTGGAAAAAACCTGATCAGTTAAACAGTAATAAGTCACCAGGACCAGATGGAAGAGTTCTGATAGAACTCAGATATCAAATGATCCAATCAGCCTAGTAACTGTGGATGTAACCTACGGATTAAATCGGCCTGTGTATCAGATGACTGGCACAGAGCTAATGTGATGCTGATGTTTAAAAAAGGCTTCAGAGGGAATACAGGCCAGTACCGGTCAAACTGGTTGAAAGACTAATAAAGACCAGAATGATGAGGCACATAGCTGAACAGAGTTTGTTGGGGAAGAATCAACACAGCTTTTCAAAATGGTGCCTCGCCCATCTCTTAGAATTCTTTAAGGGGGTCAACAGACGTGTGCCATATGGAGATATGGGGGGGGGGCAATTGGGCAGAAGGGGCAGGGCTGGGGTTATCCTCCCCTACCCAGCCCTTCAGTGCTGGCTGGCCTGTGCTGCCCGGGGCTCTGGCAGAGATTTAAAGGGCCTGGGGCTACTGCGGCAGTGGGGGCCGGGAGCCCAGGTCCTTTTAAATTGCTGGGTCCCGGGGCAGCTGCCCCCCACCCCATCGGCAGCCCTGCCAGTCGGGTCTTAAAAGCGCTGCTGTGGCAGCGTTGTGCGGCAGTGCTATAATGTCGGCTGCCATGATGCGGCCCACCTGCAGCTGCCAGGATCTCCAAGAGAAACTAGAGGCTTTTCATCTGCCTCGTCCTCATATAATAAATGGAGGTTGCACTGACGGAGTCTCTGGCTGCACTCTGGGTATGGAAAGGTCAAAATCTCCCGACCAGTCTGTGGCTGGGGTATTGTGCCCATCAGCTACTCTAACCAGCCCTCCCATCTCTGTGCAGCCCCCTACACCCTGTACAACGCCCCTTCCGCAGACCCTGTGGGCAGTGGCTACTGTGACAGGCCCTGGTAGCACATCTCTGATGAAACTATGCTAGCCGGGAGCTGGAGAGGGTCCTAGAACGGTTGTGGAATTGCAAAGATTGTAAATGAGGATCCTAGCTACCAGTGGATCACTGAGATCTGTGTATTACTTTGGGGATCCCTAGATCCTGTGGCCCAGTGTTTACTCCTCAGGGAGAAGGGACGAGACTCCCGCTCCTGGAACGACCCGAAGGAAATTTCCCTGTAGGGAGCCTTGTGGAGTCTCCCTTCCCTGGCCTGCACCCCGGGTTTGTAATGCAGGACAGGGGGCTGCTGGGGAGAAATCTGGACCTCTATTATTTTATTAATAATTGTATTGTGGAAAGCTCACAGCTGTGACAGCATCATTGTTACAACTCGGCCGCCGCCGCGGTAGCCCGGTGACTAGAAGCCCGGATTCCAGGAACAGAGCCTGCAGCAGGGCTGGTGCTGCACTCCAGTTGTGTAGCATCACCACACATCCCCTGGGATTCGGCCTCCTGCAGTTTCCCATTGGCTGTGACGGGGTTAAACCTGGTTCACACTGAGCCAAGCAGCTGAGGTTCCCTGATGGCCAAGTGGCCCCCAAGGGAATGTGCAGACATGCTTCATAAAGACAGTCACCTCCCTGTCTGAACAGACACTGCCTGCTGCCCTGCAATCTCTCCGATGACTCCTTGTCCTTTGGGGTGAAGATCTCTGGTGTCAGCGGCTCCTCTTTTAGCAGGAACTGGGTACGTCGGCAGGTGTCACTATCTTAAAAATGCGACGTGAAGGGGGGAAGGCTGCGAGCTGTTTCCATTTGCAGATGTTCTGTGCAGCGGCAGGGGACTCAGCTGGGCTGTCGGGGTGACTCAGTGACGGGGCTGGAGGACAGGCAGTGCTAGGTAGCCTGGGAACCCCTCCCCTACATCTGCCCATACTCCATGGCGGGCTGTTCAAGCAACACAGACGTCTCACATTGAAAGCGACCTCAAAGTGTTAAAACCCCAATGCCCCGAGTCAGGATTTCTCAAGGGGCCCATTTCTAGAGGTGCTGAGTGCTCTGGGCCCGATCTTGCCAGGGGCTGAATGAGAGGAAACTCCACGGAATATCAGTGACTAGTTCCCAAATCGCCTCAGGTTTATTTGCTGCTGGAAATTGAACCAGCAAATACATTTTCAATGATTTTATTCCCTGGCTCGATTGTGAATGCAGGAATTCAGTAAACAGTTTTCATAGGTCATATTAGTGCTTCTTTAGTGGCTGAGGGATTCAGCATTTCTGCCCTCTAGATACCCCTCAGAGTTACAGGGCTACCTACATCTCTGCCCCCTCTGTGGTCTCTGAGGGACAGATGTCAGGCCTCAGACCCTGTTCTCTCATGGAACCCATGATCCTCCCACCCTCAGCCTGGGCCCTGGGCTACTGCTCACTGTGGGTGAACTGTGCTTGTCCAGTAGGTTAGAGTGGGTTCGGCACCTGTGGTTCTTCCCTCTGGGAGTCTGTGACTAGTGGTGAGACGCGTGACCAGCCAGCCTCCTTGAACCAAAACACTGTTTAATCTGAACAGTCGGACTAAAGCGTAACAGGGGAGAATAGGAAGGTTTTCAAACAACAGTCTTCACCCGTTTCTAACCCCAAGCCTTCCTGCTCTGAGGGGGACCCAGGCAGGCCAAGGGCATTGAGACTTTCCCAGCGGTGTCTGTGCCTCTCAGTCTGAAGTGATTCTCAGCATTGTGAACTCAGCAACGTGGCTGGAGCCCAGAAACAGGCTCTTCCCAGCTTGTAGCTCCGGTGTTATCTCTCGACCTCCCTGAAGCGCTAACTGAGCGATGGCTTTTCTTTAGCTGTTGTTCCCCTCCCTGCTTGTTTTCCAGCAGCCTGCTGTTAAACTAAGATGAGCCATACCGGTTTCTCCCAATATAGCCATGACATAAAACATCCCAATTTAATTAACCTAATAAGCTCTACAGCAAACATCCCAAGAACTGGGTTTAACATACACATTCACTATGGCAGCTCAGCTCCGTGTCTCTCACAGTGCTGTTCCCGGGTGCTACGGATTTTAGTAATACAGAATATAGACAGGCACAGAGATCAATAAACTACATACCTGTGGGAAACGAAGTTGAATTTCCATGAATACTCATACGTTTGACTTTGAAATCACTTCCTGCAAACCTTCATCATGGCTGAATAACAGGTGCTGGGGTTACAATGTACTAGAGAGTGAGAGCCCAGGGAATAAATATTTTACTACTAATCACAATGCCTGTTGTCACTTTGGATACAGGCTACAGACTGACAGAACAGAACCTGAGTAGAACCAGTCAGCTATTAACCCAGGGACAGAGGAGCTACTACACTTTTGTTTGCTGACAAGCGACTGAATGAGGGCTGAGACGCTGCGATCTTTTCAGGTTGTGAAGAAATCCAGGAGATAGATGCTACATTTGAAGTCCCAGCTCCAACCTGAGAAATCAGCTCTGAAAGATGAGGCAAAAGAATGGGTTCACATCTGTGTACTAGAGTGCCAATGTGTCAATGATGTGTAAAAGTTATGCCAGAACTTTTCATTGTAATAGAAATATCACAAACCAAACTTTAATGATATGAACGAATATCGAAAGCCAGCAGCAGAGTTGTTGGAATCTCTACAGGAAGGAGCAGTGGAAACTTTACTGCTTAATGTTTTTTTCTTTACAAAGTATGTCAAAAGAATTCCAAATACTGTGCGCAATGGGTTAGTGCTATTAACTCTTTGTTCAGTGAACAGTTGTATGATAGTGTCTCCTGATAACTGACCACAGGTTGTTTCTAACACTTATAGTCAGGGTTGTCCATGCAATCACTCTGCAAGACTTGTACAAGAGTTTCCAAAAAGTCCTGAGAGAACAGAACTGCTGGTTTGTATTTCAGAAAATAGTGAAGGTGAGGTGCAGGAAAGGGCAGTGTTATAGTGCTTGTATGTAAAGCCCATCACCTCTTACAGGACCATTGCTCAAGTAAATTGCACACTCAACTGGATATTAGTGTAAACCTAATGCTTGCATATTCACCCATTGGTGACACCATCCCCTCCTCCACCAGCTGAAGTAATTGTCTGTGTAAACTTGTAATTTACCCCCAAAAAATCTACAGACATTTGCATGGGGAGAGGATGCAGGTCCTGTGAGGATGAAGGGAAGTTTGTAGGATGATCGAACTCTCTGGAGTAAGGCAACATTGGCCAGGCCAAGGACTTCAGCTTCCCGTGGAGGGATTCCTGGGGGTCAGGATGTATTCATGGGAGCCTTAGTTAAGGGAAAGTTATTCTAGCCAGTTCTGATCAAAATTGCACATGTAAATCTGGAGTGACGCGGTTGAAGTCAATTTTATTGAATTAAGAACCTGGACCTAAGAATTGATCCCATGTACTGCAAACATGCACAGGCATAATTTGAACTCTGATGAGTGGAGAAAATAAAGACTATACATGTAATGAGGCAATGAAACACATTTATTAACAGCTTCAGTGCAGGACAGATAAATGCAATGACTGTTTTCACCATGCACTTGTCATGTATTTATACACCTGTCATGGTATAAGGGGCAAGACTCATAAGTGGAGGGCCAGAAAGGGTGTCTGTGTGAAGGTCACAATTGTAAAATCACAAAGTGCTCAGGTAGGCTGCGGAACTCCCAGCAACAATATATCAAAGGGGCCAAGAGCTTAGCAGGATTCAGATAGGGACGGGATGTTTATATGGGTAACCAGAAAATCCAAATAGAGTCTTAGAAGAGCTGTACACGCTCTTGATTCACACAACAAAACCTCTAACTAGTGGGTGTCAGGGGGAAATTTTCCTTAGGAGCAGGTCATTCGTAGCTGCCTATTGCAGGGCTTCTTCCACCTTCCACTGTAGCATCTGGAACTGGCTATTGGATAGTTGGCTAGCTGGACCGGGTGGGGTGGGGTGGGGTGGGATAGCTCAGTGGTTTGAGCATCGGCCTGCTAAACCCAGGGTTGTGAGTTCAATCCTTAAGGGGGCCATTTGGGGGTCTGGGGCAAAAATTGGGGATTGGTCCTGCTTTGAGCAGGGGGTTGGACTAGATGACCTCCTAAGGTCCCTTCCAACCCTGTGATTCTATGACAACAGGTCTGATCCAGGCTCGCAGTGCCTATCTTCCTATGCTTGGATCCAAGGATATGTGTTTGCTAATCTTCATTGAGCTCCTGGGAGTCTTTTCACTTGCACTGAGAGCAGAAAGATTTCTCATTAAAGATCATCTAATCTCCTGTTCTTTTTCCTTTCAGGAAGGAAAGTTCAAAAGTCCCCGGATCTGCCCAGTACATTATGTCAGCTGTAAATGACACCAAATTCAACTCTGCAGTGTTCCTTCTCAGCGGGATACCTGGGCAGGAAGACGTCTATCTGTGGATCTCTATCCCCTTTTCCTTAATGTATGTTATTTCGATAGTAGGAAATTCAATCATTCTGTTCATTATAAAAACAGATGCAAGCCTCCATGAGCCCATGTACATTTTCCTTTCCATGTTGGCCGTCACAGACCTTGGCTTATCGATAGTCACCATACCGACTATACTGGGCATATACTTTTTCAACTCTAGGGAGATCAGCCTCAGTGCCTGTTTTGCCCAGCTCTTCTTCATCCACTCACTTGCAAAATTTGAATCCTCCGTGCTGTTGTTGATGGCCTTTGACCGCTTCATCGCAATCTGTAACCCACTGAGATATGCTGCCATCTTAACTCCACCGAGAATAGCCAAGGTGGGACTGGCGTTTATGTTAAGAGGGATGGCCGTAATATTCCCACTCCCGTTTCTCCTGAAACGGTTCCAGTACTGTCGAGACAATGTTCTCTCCCATTCCTATTGCGTGCACCAGGAGGTCATGAAGATGGCTTGTTCGGATATCACAGTCAACAGCATCTATGGCTTGTGTACTACACTTTTAACAGTGGGGTTGGATTCGCTGCTCATCTTCCTCTCTTATGTGATGATCCTCAAAACAGTGCTGAGCATCGCATCACACGCGGAGTGCCTCAGGGCCCTGAACACCTGCATCTCCCACCTCTGTGCCGTCCTGATCTTCTACGTACCAGACATTGGCCTGGCTGTGACACACAGATTCGGGAATAGCTCTTCTCACTTGCTTCAAATGGTCCTGGGCTATTTCTACCTGCTGGTCCCACCTCTGATGAATCCAATCGTGTACAGCGTGAAAAGCAAACACCTTCGTGAGAGGATAATCAGGGCATTTGTCAAATGAAGGGTCAGTTCATCACTCGTCTCCAGGGCTGGACACATGGGAGACAAAAAGCACAGCCACCTATTCCATCCTGGATCCTCTTCCCCTGGGGTCCCTCTCTCTGCCATATATCCAGGCTGGAAGCCAGAGCGAGGCTGTGGTAAGAGCTGCCCAGAGAGCAAGAGAGACTGTGAGGAACCCCAGACCCTCCACATTTTACTCCCCACGCCCAGGATGTACAACCCAGGGTAAGTGGAGAGTCCAGGCTCCCCCACAGCAACCTGTGCTCCTGGGGCAGCTCTTACCATGGCCCTACTCTGGCCTGGCTGGGAGGCGGCGCATTGGAGGAAGTGGAGGAGCAGGGGGCAGGGCTTAGTGGGAAGAGATTGGGCAGGGGGCATGTCTTCAGGGGAAAAAGAGGAATAGGGATGTGGGAAGTTTGAACCAATGCTGGCCCCAGCTAGCAGGGTGGTGGCAGGCTCCTGAGTTAAGAAGGAGGATGGGGCTCTAGGGTAGGAGACCTTGTGTTTTGGAGATACGGTGACCAGATGTCCCGATTTTATAGGGACAGTGCTGATTTTTGGGTCTTTTTCTTATATAGGCTCCTATTACCCCCCACCCATTTTTCACATTTGTCCAGATTTTTCACATTTGCTGTCTGGTCACCGTATTTGGAGAAGACTGAATTAATGCGACCCCACAGAGGGGGCTCCTTTATTTAGTATTCCCGGCTGAAAGAAAGTCATTGCAAGGACCTTAGAGGGAAGGGCCGGGCTCCTGCAGGGCTACCTCATGCCCCAAGGGGACACTCTGGGATGGGGGGCATGTCCACAGGGATTTGGCTAGAGTAGGCTGTGCTCTTGGAAGCCGTTACTAATGGACGGAGGTCAGCCCAGCCCCCAAGCTGCTCTAAACTCAACTCAGGCAGGGGGAAAACAGGCCAGTGAATCAAACCCCCGTAGCGGGCTCCTTGCCATCTCCGCTCTCGTAGGTGCAGGGGAAAGCTCTGCTGGCACTGCAGAAAATCCAGCCGCACCTGTCACCACTCAGATGGCTGGAAGGCTGGCCCTGTGGTCTGGGCACTGCTTGAGATTCAAGACAGCTGGGTTTGATTCCCTGACATGTGTGACCATGGGTAAGCCATTGGCTGTCTCTGAGCACATTTGCACTTGTGATTAATAGCCCTGCCCTGCCTCACAGTGGTGTCAGGAGTATAAAAACATTCATGGTGCTCAGATACTCTGAGACCCTAAGACCAGGGCTATGTCAGGATTCCACAAAGTAACACCTCTGACATTGGTCTATTAAAGGTTTCTTACCACAGCTTCTTGTGACAGCTGGATTCTGGGAAGTCCTGTGACTCCAGCACCATGGTGTCTGTGGCAGCAATCTGAGGACAAAGGGGAGCTTCCCACCTAGGCCCTGAAACATGGAGATGGCTGAGCGCTATGGTGACTGGGCCCAGGCTCACATGGGTTTCAGCAAAGGCTGCTTCCACAAGAAAGGACCAAACAGATGGGAAGATGCTCTCAGGGACACAGGGAAACTAGGCTGGGTCCTAAGAGATCCTTGTCTTCCCAAAAGAATGCAAGTTGGGCCAGTTCTGTTTCTCTATCTCCAGACCAAAGCCTGTCTAACTTAGTTTGTAGATATAGATATACATGATATAGATGAGTGTAGACGTGTGACAGCAGTTTGTTATTTTAAAACCATTTTCTCCAATGCTTTGTAAGATTTGCCAATAAAACTACTACTTTTAAGGAGGCTGGGGGTGACTGTATCGCTCTGGTTACAAACATCCGAAGGGAATGGACTGAGGTGTCCAGTTGGACCTGCTTGGTGATCAGCATTTCATACAGATGGGGTGTTGTTCCCAGCTTGAAGAGTGGGACAATTGTGAGATTCCCCCCCAAGACAGGAAACGACCTGGTTTAGAGGGTAAAGAGACCATATATCCTGGTTTTACTGTGACAATCCAGATTCTTCTTGGCCACCGTCTGTCCTTGTTGAGTGACTATCAGCATTCAGAGGAGCAACTTGTTCAAGTTGGATCCATCATAACGATCCACTCAGGACAATGATTCATAGAGTCATAGAATTTAAGGTCAGAAAGAGCCATTAGATCATCTAGTCCAGGGGTTCTCATATTGGGGGTGGGCCCCCCTGGGGGATGCGGAATGTATTCCGGTGTGGAGAAGCATGAGAAGCTTTAGGGTAAAAACCTCACTGTGCACATTTTACCCACAAAAGTTAATAACTAGCATAGCTGATTCCTCCAGACACATGCAGTCCGCAGACAGCACTGTGCGTTTGACTGTAGGTAGTGCTGTGTTTTTTGACGGATTTCTGTTAAGTTTCCACAGCATGATACAAAGTCGGTGCAATCTGTATGTGAATCCGTTTGCTTATGGAGCGGTCTGCACATTTCATCGTAAGCAGGGACCACAATCGTAGTTTTGTTTTGCTCTTATTACAGTGGATCGTTGGATCATTCATGCAACAGAAAAAAAAGCACAACTGATTCAAGTGAAGCCCCGTATGACTATATATATTTGTGTTGTGGGGGGCGTCAACTCTTACAGACACAAAGAAGTGGGGGCACGATCAAAAAGTTTGAGAATCACTGATCTAGTCTGACCTCCTCTATTATTACAGGCTGCAGAATTTCACCCATTTACCCCTGTATTGAACCGAATGACCTTGTTTGACTAACTCATGACTTGTGTTCGTCTAAAGAAGGGGTCTCAAACACGCGGCCCGCGGGCCACATGCAGCCTGCGGAGTTATTTCCTGCCGCCCGCCATAGGCGCCAACTCCACTGGCAGCCAAGCTCCAAACATTACTGAGTGTTTATATTTTATTAAAGCCCCTCTTTGCATTACAGTTTTTAAAAAGTTAATACATTGACTTTTAATAGAATACTCTATTACTTTTCATTTTTTTCATTTTGACTATACTTTTGTATCATTGTATGGAAAGGTTTCAGTGATGCGGCCCTCAGGCCAATTTACTAGTTCTCACGTGGCCCTCGTGGTGATTTGAGTTTGAGATCCCTGATTTAAAGCATATCTTCCAGGAAGGCATCCAGTCTTCATAGAATCATAGAATATCAGGGTTGGAAGGGACCTTAGTAGGTCATCTAGTCCAACCCCCTGCTCAAAGCAGGACCAATCCCCAATTTTTGCCCCAGATCCCCAAATGGCCCCCTCAAGGATTGAACTCACAACCCTGGGTTTAGCAGGCCAATGCTCAAACCACTGAGCTATCCCTCCCCCCGATCAGTCTTGGTTTGGAGATAGTAGGAAAATCCACCACATCACTTGGGAGTTTGTTCCAGTGCTTAGCCACCTTCCATGTTAAAATTGTGTGCCTCATGTCCACATTTAGTTTGTCTGGTTTCAGTTTCAGGCGCATGAGGTTCTAGAATGTGTTAGACACAATAGGGAAGTATTAATATCACTATACAAGGCACTGGTGAGACCTCCTCTGGCAAACTGTGTAAAATCTGGTCACTCCTATGCTAGAAAGAAGAATTCAGGCTGGAACAGGTGCAGAGAATGGCTGCTAGGATGATCAGGGAAATGGAGGACCTGGCTTACAAGGAGACTGAAGGAGCTTGGCTCGTTTAGGCTAACACAAGGCAGGCTGAGCATGGATCGGAATGCTCTAGAAATACACCAGGGGAGTAAAAACAAAAGGGGGAGAGGAGCTCCTGAAGCTAAAGGACAGAGCAGGCACAAGAATAAATGGGGACAAACGGACCTGGAGCAAACAGAGGCTGGGAAGGGGAAGGAGAAGGAGGTTTCTAACCATCCGAGCAGGGAGGTTCCGGAACAGTCACCCAAGAGCAGCAGTGTGGGGCAAACAACCCAGCTGGTTTGAACATGGAGCTTGACAGGTGCATGAACCAGGCAATATGCCAGCGTCACCTGCCATAGCAGGGAACTGGGCTCATGGCCCCAGGAGGTCACTTCCAGACCTACATCCCTATGGGTCACATTCACCCATTTTCACAGAATCATACAATCATAGAACTGGAAGGGACCTCGAGAGGTCATCTAGTCCAGTCCCCTGGACTCATGGCAGGACCAAGCACCATCTGTACCATCCCTGACAGGTGTTTTCTAACCTTCTCTTAAAAATCTCCAATGATGGAGATTCCACAACCCCTATAGGCAATTTATTCCAGTGTTTAACCACCCCGAGAGTTAGGAAGTTTTTCCTGATGTCCATCCTAAACCTCCCTTGCTGCAATTTAAGCCCATTGCTTCTTGTCCTATCATCACAGGTTGAGGAGAACAATTTTTCATCCTCCTCCTTGTCACAACGTTTTAGCTCCTTCAAAACTGTTATTTCCCCTCTTAGGGCTTGTCTTCACTACCCGCCGGATCGGCGGGTAGCAATCGATCTATCGGGGATCGATTTTTCGCGTCTCATTAAGACGCGCTTAATCGATCCCCAATCGCGCTCCCCGTCGGCGCCGTAAAACCACGTCATCGACCGGCGCAAGCGGAGTCGACGGGGGAGCTGCAGTGATCGACGCGCCGCCGTCTTCATGGTCAGGTAAGCCGATTACGATACGCCGATTTCAGCTACGTTATTCACGTAGCTGAATCTGCGTATCGTAGATCGACCCCCCTCCCGTAGTGTAGCCCTGGGCTATGTCTTCCCCTTTCCAGACTAAACAAACACTCTTCTTTCAATTTTCCCTCATAGGTTTTCTAGACCTTTCATTATTTTTGTTGCTCTTCTCTTGACTTTGCCATATCTTTTCTGAAATGTGGTGCCCAGATCTGGACACAATACTCCAGTTGAGGCCTAATCAGCACGAAGCAGAGAGATTTCAGTTCTGTATGCCTCATACGGGTGATTTGGGGCACTAGGTGGAGAACCTGAATCCTTCAGAGCACCCCTTGGTGATGAAACCTGTTATTAGCACAGCCCCCTTTGGCAGAAAGAGGGGGAATCAGGACATGATTTAAGAGAGCGAAGGATCTGGAGAGTGTTGCCTAGATGAAGAGAGCCTTGCTGGGCTACCCCTCAGTCTGATCCTGACACTCACCCACTCCATGAGCAGTGAGAGCCCCTCTAGTGATGGTGAAAGACCTCACACCCTGCGTCCAAATTTCCATCATCACTAAGTTTGGGGGTAGCTGGATCTGGGGGATGGGGTTGTTTGGGTCCAATAGAGAGCTAGGAGCAGGGATTCGAAGATGAGCATTCATCATGCCCCTTTCTATTAAAAATGTGGATGGCCCTTGCTGACCTACGTGTGCATGTCTCATGCCTAAACATGAGGAGAGACCCTCTGAGCTGTGGCTCAGGTACCCAGTGACTGTGTGAGCCCATCACTGTTATGTCCGGATGTTTGTGGTTTAACCCTGTTCCTTATAACTGGGGCCTCTGTATCCCAGTGCAGAGGGAAACAGCGTCTCTCTCACCGATGGACCGTGTGACCATGTCCACTAACCAACCCTCAGTGCCTTCATTTGTGCGTGCTCTGCTTGAGACACCGCCAGCTCCTGGGATTTTTTAAAACAAAACTCATGATTTTTGCTCCCTGTGCTAGCAGGGAGCTGGGGAGGGTCCTAGAGCGGATGTGGAAGCGTAGAGATTGTGGGTGGAGGGCCAACTACTAGTGGATCGCTGAGATCTGTGCATAACTTTGGGGAACCCTGGATCCTGTGGCCCACTGTTTATTCCTCAGGGAGAAGGGAAGGGACCCCACTCCTGGAACGATCCGAAGGAAATTTCTCTGTAGGGAGCCTTGTGAAATCTCCCTTCCCTGGCCTGCACCCTGGGTTTGCAATGCAGGAAAGGGGGATGCCAGGGAGAAAACTGGTCGTATGTTATTTTATCATTAATTTACTTATTTATTAATTTTATTATGGAAATCTCACAGCTGTGACAGCATCATCGTTACAAGTCGGCCGCCGCCGCGGTAGCCGTGTGACTAGAACCCCGGAGTCCAGGAGTAGAGCCTGCAGCAGGGCTGGTGCTGCAGTCCAGTTGGGCAGCATCACCACATGTCCCCTGTGATTTGGCCTCTGGCAGTTTGCCTTTGGCTGTCATGGGGATTAAACCTGGTGCAAACTAAGCCAAGCAGCTGAGGTTCCCTGATGGCCAAGTGGCCCCCAAGGGAATGTGCGAACATGCTTCATAAAGACACCTGCCTTCCTAGCTGAGCGGATACTGCCTGCTGCCTGTGCAACCTGTCCGATGACTCCTTGTCCTTTACCGTGAAGATCTCTGGTGTCAGCGGCTCCCCTTCTAGCTGGAATTGGGTACGTTGGCAGGTGTCACTATCTTTAAATTGCATAGTGAAGGGGAAAGGCTGTGAGCTGTTTCTACTTGCCGATGTTCTGTGCAGCGGCAGAGAACTCAGCTGTGCTGTCGGGGTGACTCAGTGATGGGGCTGGAGGGCAGGCAGCACTAGGTAGCCTGGAAACACTTCCCCTACATCTGCCCATGCTCCATGTTGGGCTGTTCAAGCAACACAGACGTCTCATATAGAAAGCGACCTCAAAGTGTTAAAACCCCAATGCCCCGAGTCAGGATTTCTCAAGGGGCCCATTTCTCGAAATTCTGTGTTCTCGGCCTGATCCTGCCAGGGGCTGAGCGAGAGGAAACCCCACGGAATATCAGTGACTAGTTCCCAAATCGCCTCAGGTTTATTTGCTGCTGGAAAAGGAACCAGCAAATGCATTTTCAAAGATTTTATTCTCTGGTTCGATTGTGAATGCAGAATTTCAGAAAACAGGTCTGATAGGGAGTGCTTCCTTAGCGGCTGAGGGATTCAGTATTTCTTCCCCCTAGATACCCTTCAGAGTTACAGGGCTACCTCCATCTCTGCCCCCTCTCTGGTCTCTGAGGGCCTGATGTCAGGCCTCAGACCCAGCCCTCTCATGGAACCCATGATCCTCCCACCCTCAGACTGGGCCCTGGGCTCCAGCACACTGCGGGTCGACTGTGCTTTCCGAGCAGCTCTGAGTGGGTTCGGCACCTGTGGTTCTTCCCCCTAGAAGTCTGTGGCCAGCGGTGAGACGAGTGACCAGCCAGACTCCTTGAACCAAAACACTGTTTAATCTGAACAGTAGGACAAAAGCCTAACGGGGGAGAATAGGAGAGTTTTCAAACAACAGTCTTCACCCCTTTCTGACCCTAAGCCTTCCTGCTTGGAGGGGGACCCAGGCAGGACGAGCGCATTGAGACTTTCCCAGCGGTGTCTGTGCCTCTCAGTCTGAACTGATTCTCAGCATTGTGAACTCAGCAACGTGGCTGGAGGCTAGAAACAGGCTCTTCCCAGCTTGTAGCTCCGGTGTTGTCTGTCGACCACCCTGAAGCACTGACTGAGCGATGGCTTTTCTTTAGCTGTTGCTTCCCTCCCTGCTTGTTTTCCAGCAGCCTGCTGTTAAACTAAGATGAGCCATACCGGTTTCTCCCAATATAGTCATAAAATAAACATCCCAGTAATTAACCTAATATAGCTCTACAGCAAACACACTAAGAACTGGGTTCAACATACACATTCATTATGGCAGCTCAGCTCCACGTCTCTCATAGTGCTGTTCCCGGGTGCTACGGATTTTATGAATACGGAACATAGATAGTCAGAAAGAGAGAGAGCAGGAGAGAGAGAGCAATAAACTACTAACCTGTGAGAAATGAGGCAACATCGGCCAGGACAAGCTCTTCAGCTTCCCGTGGAGGGATTCCTGGTGGTCAGGGTGTATTCATGGGAGCCCTACTTAATCATAGAATATCAGGTTTGGAAGGGACCTTAGAAGGTCATCTAGTCCAACCCCCTGCTCAAAGCAGGACCAATCCCCAATTTTTGCCCCAGATCCCTAAATGGCCCCCTCAAGGATTGAACTCACAACCCTGGATTTAGCAGGGCAATGCTCAAACCACTGAGCTATCTCTTCCTCCCCCTCCCTCTCCCCCCTAAGGGAAAGTTATTCTAGCCGGTTCTGATCAAAATTGCACATGTAAATCTGGAGTGACGCGGTTGAAGTCAATTTTATTGAATTACGGGAACCTGGACCTAAGAATTGATCCCATGTACTGCAAACACGCACAGGCATAATTTGAATTCTCAGGAATGGAGGAAATAAAGAATATACTTACGATAAGGCAATGAAACACATTTATAAATAGCTTCAGTGCAGGACAGATAAATGCAATGACTGTTTTCACCTTGCACTTGCCATGTGTTTATACACCTGTCATGGTATAAGCAGCAACACTCATAAGTGGAGGGCAAGAAAGGGTGTCTGTGTGAAGGTCACAATTGTAAAATCACACAGTGCTCACGTAGCCTGCGGAACTCCCAGCAACAATATATCAAAGGGGCCAAGAGCTTCTGAGGATTCAAAGAGGGACGGGATGTTTATATGGGTAACCAGAAAATCCAAATAGAGTCTTGGAAGGGCTATACACTTTCTCAACTCACACCACAAAACATGTCTAACTAGTGGGTGTCGGGGGGAAACTTTCCCTAGGAACAGGTTAGTTGTGGCTGCCTATTGCAGGGCTTCTTCCACCTTCCGCTGCAGCATCTGGAACTGGCCACTGGATAGTGGGCTAGATGTACTACAGGTCTGATCCAGTCTGGAAGTGCCTATCTTCCTATGCTTGGATCCAAGGATATGTTTTTGCTGATGTTCATTGAGCTCCTGGGAGTCTCTACAGTTGCACTAAGAGCAGAAAGATGTCTCATTAAAGACCATCTAATCTCCTGTTCTTTTTCCTTTCAGGAAGGAAAGTTCAAAAGTCCCCGGATCTGCCCAGTACATTATGTCAGCTGTCAATGACACCAAATTCAACTCTGCAGTGTTCCTTCTCAGCGGGATACCTGAGCAGGAAAACGTCTATCTGTGGATCTCTATCGCCTTCTGCATAATGTATGTTATTTCGATAGTAGGAAATTCAATTATTTTGTTCATTATAAAAACAGATGAAAGGCTCCATGAGCCCATGTACATTTTCCTTTCCATGTTGGCCGTCACAGACCTTGGCTTATCGCTATCCACCATGCCAACGATACTGGGCATATACTTGTTCAACTCTAGGGAGATCAGCCTCGATGCCTGTTTTGCCCAGCTCTTCTTCATCCACTCGCTTGCAAAATTTGAGTCTTCCGTGTTGTTGTTGATGGCCTTTGACCGCTTCTTCGCAATCTGTAACCCACTGAGATATGCTTCCATCTTAACTCCACCGAGAATAGCCAAGATGGGACTGGTGTTTGTGCTCAGAGGGGCCGGCACATCATTCCCATACCCCTTTCTCCTGAAACGGTTCCGATACTGTCGAGTCAATGTCCTCTCCCATTCCTACTGCCTGCACCAGGAAGTCATGAAGTTCGCTTGTTTGGATATCACAGTCAACAGCATCTATGGTTTGTCTACTTTACTCTTAACTATGGGGTTGGACTTGCTGCTCATCTTCCTCTCTTATGTGATGATCCTCAAAACAGTGCTGAGCATCGCATCACACGCGGAGTGCCTCAGGGCCCTGAACACCTGCGTCTCACACCTCTGCGCCATCCTGCTCTTCTACGTACCAGACATTGGCCTGGCTGTGACACACAGATTTGGGAATAGCTCTTCTCACTTGCTTCAAATGGTCCTGGGCTATTTCTACCTGCTGGTCCCTCCCCTGATAAATCCAATCGTGTACAGCGTGAAAAGCAAACACCTTCGTGAGAGGATAATCAGGGCATTCTTCAAGTGAAGGGTCAGTTCTTCACCCATTTCCAGGGCTGGACACATGGGAGACAAAAAACACAGGCACCTATTCCATCCTGGATCCTCTTCCCCTGGGGTCCCTCTCTCTGCCGTATATCCAGGCTGGAAGCCAGAGCCAGGCTGTGGTAAGAGCTGCCCAGAGAACCAGAGACACTGTGAGGAACTCCAGACCCTCCACTTTTTATGCCCCCCTCCCCCTCAAGGATGTACAACCCAGGTAATGTGAAGAGTCCAGGCTTCCCCACAGAAACCTTTGCTTCTGGGGAAGCTCTTACCATGGCCCGACTCTGGCCTGGATGGGAAGTGGAGCATCAGAGGAAGTGGAGGAGCAGGGGGCAGGGCTTCGTGGGAAGAGATTGGGCAGGGGGCATGTCTTCAGGGGAAAAAGAGGAATAGGGATGTGGGAAATTTGAACCAATGCTGGCCCTAGCTAGCAGGGTGGTGGCAGGCTCCTGAGTTAAGGAAGAGGATGGGGCTGTAAGGTAGGAGACCTTGTGTTTTGGAGAAGACTGAATTAATGCGACCCCACTGAGGGCGCTCCCGTTATGAGTATCCCAGGCTGAGCATGTGTCATTGCAAGGACCTTAGAGGTTAGGGCAGGGCAGCTGCAGGGCCACCTCAGGCCCTAAGGGGACACTCTGGGTTGGCATGTGTCCACAGGGATTTGGCTAGAGTGTGCTGTGCTCTTCGGAGCCGTTACTAATGGGCGGAGGTCGGCTGAGCCACCAGGCTGCTCGAAACTCCGCTCAGTGTTGTATCAGTCAAGCAAGGTACTAACAAATGTCAACAGGTGTTTATTTTTAAAGTGGAAACCTCTTCACCAAGCTGCTGCTGCACCCTTGTTCCTCTCCCAGCCTCTCAACTCCCTCCCCCCTTCTTCCTGTTTCCTCTCCTTTTAGACTCTCCCAACAGCCAGTGCTCACAGTTCTAATAATTACAAGCAACATCTAAACACCACATTCCCTCCTCTTTTAAGAAACTCTCCCAATTAAAATAAACATTGTTGTTCTAACCACAGGAACAAATATAAAACAAGACACTATACTGTTGGCAGAAATATTACACTGAAAACACTGTAGATACTACATAACATAGTCTCTAGTCCAGACAGGTGGTCGTCTGGGTCTGACAGGCCGCCTCTCAAGCCCCGGTTCCAGTGCAATATCTTGTTGTGTTGGTGCTACAATGAAGTCATCCAATGCAGACTGGGTGTTGGCATAATCTCCTCTTGGTGCATAGGCAGGTGCAAGATAAGAAGCATTCCATATCCGTCCATCAGAAAGTCGATAGGTGTAAGGTCCCTTCTTCTCTATGATTTTAAGAGGAGCTGTGAATTTATGTTCCCCTTTGTATAAAATTCCAGGTTTTCGTATTCTAACAAAGGAACCACACTCAAACTTCGGTTCCTTAGCACTCTGCCGCTTGTCTGTGAAAGCCTTAGACTTTTCTTGGTTCTGTTCATCTGTTTTTCTCACATAATCCTCGTTTGGGGCATCAGGTCATGCCTTTAACAATCCAGCAATGTTCAGTTTAGTGTTCATCTGTTTTCCATGCAGTAACTCTGCGGGTGATCTTTGCGTTGTGGCATGTCGTGTAGCCCGGTAAGCTTGCAAGAAATCAGTAGTGAAGGGTATCCACAATCGCCCTTCCAGTTTAGCCATTTGCAAACTCTCCTTCAAACTTCTGTTAAATCATTCGATTTCCCCATTGGCTTGAGGGTAATATAGGGATGACCTTCTGTGTAAAATGTTCCTCTGTGCTAGAAAAGTTTCAAACTCCAGGGAAGTAAATCGACTACCATTATCTGAAACCAGTTCTTTGGGGTTACCTTCCCTACTAAAAACTTTAGAGAGGAACTTAATTACTGAAGCAGAAGAGATTTGCGATGTAAACGCTACCTCAGGCCATTTACTGAAATAGTCTATTAAAGTAATGGCATACCGTCAGTCAATTGGAGCAGTATCAAAGGATCCTACAATGTCAGTCGCCACTTTTTCCCATGCTTATTCAGGAAGGGGAACATGTTGTTATGGAGGGGTACATGTCACTGCTGTCTTATCATGCATTTGGCAAGTGACACAGGATTTTATGAGTGCTTCAGTTTGAGAGTCCATCTCTGGCCACCAATAGAGATCCCGTAGTCGTTGTTTGGTTCGGACAAATCCTTGATGAGTATGGTGTGCCAGATGTATGAGTTTTGACTGTAATTCTTCTGGCACAAGGAGCCAGTGTGTACCTCGTAGCACACAGCTATCAAGCAAAGAAAGTTCATCCCGAACTCTAAAATAAGGCAGCAAATTTGTCAGAAATTCCTGTAGTTATTGTTGAATTGCACATGCTGAACAAGCAGCTTGAAATTGTTCTCTTGTAACTGCAATAAGAGTGCCTGTAATAAGCGCAACTACTACCTCCTCATCCTCCGGTGGACCATCTGGTGAAGGCAAAGGCAGACGAGAAAGACAACCAGCTACCACATTTTGGTTTCCAGGCTTATATTCCACTTCATAATTGAAAGAGAGCAGTCTCGCAGACCATCTAGAAATGCGATATCCTGCTCTTCCCAGTCCTTTCGTGGTGAGAAACATTGTCAAAAGGCTGTGCTCTGTGTGCAACTTGAACGTGCGGCCCCACAGGTAAGTTCTCCATTTTTCAGTAGCCCAGACACAAGCAAGCGCTTCTTTTTCAACTGTAGAATATTTTCTCTCAGCATTACTTAATGTCCGTGAAGCAAATGCAACAGTCCTCTCTGTGTTGTCCTCATGAAGTTGTGAGAGGACAGCCCCAAGTCCATAATCAGAAGCATCAGTAGTTACAATTGTGGGCAATGCAGGACTAAATAGTGCAAGTACTGGACTACGTACAATTAAGTCTTTCACCATTTCGAAACTAGCTTGTGTATCCGTTGTCCACACTAAGGTTGAACTTCTCTGTAGTGATTCTCGTAACGGTTCAATGACAGAAGCATAACTGGGAATGAATTTTGCATATCAGGAGGTAAGACCCAAGGAGGAACATAAGGTTTGCAAATCTGTTGGAGGAGGAGCATTCTGAAATTGCCAGGATATGATCTGGATCAGGTTTTAGTCCAGCCTGTGAAATTGTATGCCCCAGAAAGGAGAGTTCAGTTTGTCTAAATTTGCATTTGGATCTATTGAGCTTGAGGCCTGCTTTGCTGATGCAATTTTGTACAGACTGCAGGTTATTGTCATGCTCCTCAGAAGTATTTCCAAACACAATAATATCATCCAGATAGTACTAAACTCCATGTTGATTCTTCAGAATCAATAACATCATTTTTTGGAAGGCACTTGTGGCAGATGCGAGACCATATGGAACACGTTTAAAACGAAATAGTCCCTCATGTGTAATAAATGCTGTGAGGTCTTTGCTACCTTCATGCGACATAACCTGGTAGTATGCAGTCTGCAAATCAAGAGTAGAAAACATCTTTGCTCCATGGAGTTCTGCAAATACTTCTTCTATGTGAGGGAGAGGATGGCTGTCAATCACAATAGCTTTATTTGGCTCCCTTAAGTCCACACAAAGGCGAATGCCTCCACCCTTCTTAAACCCATTCCGAGGAGTCAAGCTCTTCAATAATGTCCTTTTAAACAAGTTTACTAAGTTCCTCTGAGACAGCGTCCCTGACTGAAAATGGTAAGCGCCATAACTTCTGTCGTACAGGCATCACATTATTCTGCATTTTAACTTTATGCAGAAACCCATAAGCACAGCCGAGTTTCTCCTCAACCTGGTGTTGGGTCCCAGCTGAAACTGGTGTGTGTACCGCAAGCGTGCTTTGCTGAGGAAGATCAATTCATCCATTAACTACCCTGAGATTTAAAGCAGCCAATAAATCTCTGCCAAGGATAGGGGTGCCTTTGTGGACAATGTAGAACTCTGCAGTTACACAGCGATCACCAAAAGTAACTATTGCTGGCAGGCAGCCATGTACTGGAATATGGTTTTTCAATTAGCACACCAAGTGAAGTCTGGGTTCAGTAAGAGGCACATTGTGACGGTGTTCTCCATAAAACTTTATGGGGAGATGCTTATAAATGTATATATGTAACTAAAATATGTTTTATGCTACATGTGCCATGTAACATATCTCTGTGAAAGTTATGACCTACTGAATTTACTCCTCCTGTTTGTATGCATGTATCATTGTTGTAGTTGGAGTTATGAAGATTGGTTTTATATTTGCTGGTTTTGTACCTAGCCTTTGTAAGTGCATGGGATCATCTTTGGATCAAAGAAAGTGCCTGTTAAATGCGAGCACTTGACAGACAAAAGACGTTGCAGACCCCAATCCACATTGGGGCCGGGGCTGGAATGCAACTGGTTAGACTGGTTAGGGCGCATGGACAGGTGACTTGCCCATGTGATCCCAAAACTCCAGGGCAACTGGATCCTACGCAGGGAGAGGAAGGAAGGCTATAAAAGCCCTTGCAAGACCCTTCGATTTTGTCTTCAGCTGGCTAAAGGGAGAGGCTCTCCACCCCCCCAAGGACATTCCTGTGGGGAACTGAACAAAGGACAAAGACACTAGGTGGTGTGAGCGGCTGCTGGACCCAGGCTAATTCTACAGCCTGTAAAAAGGAAAATATCCGAATCTGGTGAGGCTTTTATCTGTGTTAACTTTGAATAGACATAGACGTGCGTGTTTTATTTTATTTTACTAAGTAACTTGCTTTGTTCTGTTTGTCACTAATTGAACTCACTTAAATCCTATTTTCTGTACTTATTAAAATCACTTTTTACTTATTAAGTTTCCTTGAGTACGAGTCGGTGCCGGGGAAAAGCGAACAGTTGTGCATATCTTTCTATCTTTGAAATAGAAGGCGAACTATTCATGAGTTTACCCTGTATAAGCTTTATACAGGGTAAAACGGATTTATTAAGGGTTCGAACCTCCTTGGAGTTGAGCAGCTGGGTGTCAAAGGCAAGAGCGCTTCCAGGGGCCTTACAGTGGTGAGTGGACTTGGTTCGGACCTGGGTCTGTGTTTGCAGCAGATTAGTGGAATCTGACTCAAAACAGACAGGATTCGGGAGTCCCAAGCTGGAAAAGGCCTGGAAGCAGGGGCAGAAGTAGCCTTGGCACACCAGGTGGCAGCACCAAGCAGGTCTCTGTGGCCCCAACCCGTCACACACATCTTTAAAGTAATGAAAATAGATGGAATCAGGTAGTATAGATACTGCTGAGCCAGTGTCCAACATTAGCTGAATAGAGTGTGATATGCCTGCAGGTTTGGTGGAAATGTTTACAGTGCACTTTATTTGTTCTGGAATATGTGCAGTAGTGATTTTGTCCACACTCAGCACAGTAACATCTGGTATTGTAACTGCATGCACCTGTTGGTTGAACTGGCTGCTGTGACATACTTTAGCAAAATGTCCAATCTTTTTGCAATGATTGCACTGAGCTACTTTTGCAGGACATCCTGTGTAGCTTGCAAGGTGTTGTGAGGATCCACAGCGAAAGCATGCTTTTACTGTATTTTGCATTTGCTGATTCAGTGGTTTTTCATTAGTTTTCCTCTTGTAATCTTTTGTCTGCAGCAATAGTGGATTTTTAGGCAAAGGAGTCACAGTCTGGATTGTGCCTCCTGTATCCATGCTCATTATTTTGGCTTCAGCTGTTGCTGACTCAATCTGAGTAGCAATGGTTATTGTTTTTTCTAGTGCAAGTTCTGGTTCTAGAAGTAAGCGTTCTCTTACATGAAGCATGGTTGTTTTCTCAATGAGCTGGTCTCTAATCATCTCATCTGCCATATTCCCAAAGTCACAAGTTGCAATCAGACTCCTCAGGGAAGCAATATACTGCATTATAGTCTCCCCTGTTTTCTGCTCACGCTGGCGAAATCTGTAGTGATTAGCCACTACATTCACTTTTGGCACACAAAAAATCTTGAATGCAGTGAGTGCAGTCTCATATTTATCATCTGCAAGGGGAAAAGTGTAAAATATACGCTGCCCTTTTGCTCCAAGGCAATGGATTAGCAGAGCACGCTTTCTTACTTCAGAAATCTCTGTAGCACTGATTGCAAGCAGATAAGTCTCAAACATATGGATCCAGACAGTAAAAGCAATTGGAGGCTCACCTGGGCTTTGCAGAAAGGGTGCAGGTGGGTTCAGAGGCAGAAGATCCATCCTCGTCGCCAAAATGTTGTATCAGTCAAGCAAGGTACTAACAAACGTCAACAGGTCTTTATTTTTAAAGTGGAAACCTCTTCACCAAGCTGCTGCTGCACCTCCGTAGCTCTCCCAGCCTCTCAACTCCCTCCCCCCTTCTTCCTGGTTCCTGTCCTTTCAGACTCCCAGCAGCCAGTGCTCCCAGTTCTAATAATTACAAGCAACATCTAAACACCACACTCAGGCAGGGGGAAAACAGACCAGCAAATCAAATCCCTGTAACTGGATTCTTGCCATCCCCACTCTCTGCAGCGCAGGGGGAGCTCTGCTGAAGCAGCAGAAAATCCAGCCAGGCCTGTCACCACTCAGAGGGCTGGAAATCTGGTCCTGTGGTCTGGGCACTGCTCTGAGACACAATACAGCAGGGTTGGATTGCTGACATGTGTGACAATGGGCAAGTCATTGGGTATCTCTCAGTCGCTGCACAGGTGGATAATAGCCTTTCCTTGCTTCACGGTGGTGGCGGGAGGATAAATACATTCAAGGTGCTCAGATACTCTGAGACTCTACGTTTGGGGCTGTGTCAGGGTTCCATAGAGCAACACCTCTGACATTGGTCTATAACCTCTGACATTGGTCTATAAAAGGCCTATTACCACAGCCTCATGTGACAGCTAGTTTCTGGGAAGCCCCGTGACTCCAGCCCCTTGGTGTCTGTGGCAGCAATCTGAGGGCAAAGGTGAGCTTCACACCAAGGACCTGAAACATGGACACGGCTGAGCACTATGGTGACTGGGCCCAGGCTCACACGGGTTTCAGCAAAGGCTGATTCCACAAGAAATGGGCAACGAGATGTGAAGATGCTCTCAGGGACACAGGGAAACTAGGCTGGGTTCCAGGAGCTCCTTGGCTTCCTGAAAGAATGTATGTTGGGCCAGTTCGGTTTCTCTATCTCCAGAGCAAAGCCTGTCTAAATTAGTTTGTAGATATAGATAAACATGATATAGATGAGTGTAGATGTGTGACACCAGTTTGTTATTTTAAAACCATTTTCTCCAATGCTTTGTAAGATTTGCCAATAAAACTACTACTTTTAAGGAGGCTGGGGGTGACTGTATTGCTCTGGTTACAAACATCCGAAGGGAATGGACTGAGGTGTCCAGTTGAACCTGCTTGGCGATAAGCATTTCATATAGATGGGATGTTGTTCCCAGCTCCAGGAGTCGGACAATTGTGAGATCCCCCCCAAGACAGGAAAGGACCTGGTTTAGAGGGTTAAGAGACCTTATATCCTGGTTCTACTGTGACAATCCAGATTCTTCTTGGCCACCGTCTATCTTTGTTGAGTGACTATCAGCATTCAGAGGAACAACTTGTTCAAGTTGGATGCAACATAGCGATCCACTCAAGACAATGATTCATAGAATTTAAGGTCAGAAAGAGCCAATAGTTCATCTAGTCCAGAGGTTCTTTAACTGGAGGGTGGGCCCCCCTGGGCGGTTCAGAATGCATTCCGGTGTGGGGGTCATGAGAAGCTTTAGGGTAAAAACCTCACTGTGCACATTTTACCCACAAAAGTGAATAACTAGCAAAGCTGATTTTTCCAGACACATCCAGTCTGCAGACGGCACTGTGCATTTAACTCTAGGTGATGCTTTGTATTTTGACGGATTTCTGTTAAGTTTGCACAGCATGATACAAAGTCGGTGCCATCTGTATGTGAATCCTTTTGCTTACGGCATGGTGTGCACATTTCATCGTAAGCAGGGACCACAATCGCAGTTTTCTTTTGCTCTTATTACAGTGGATCGTTGGATCATTCATGCAACAGAAAAAAAAGCACAACTGATTCAAGTGAAGACCTGCCCCTGCATGTATCAGTATATGTATTTGTGTGGTGGGAGGTGTACACTCCTACAGACACAAAGAAGTGGGGGCACGATCAAAACGTTTGAGAATCACTAATCTAGTCTGACCTCCTCTATTATCACAGGCTGCAGAATTTCACCCATTTACCCCTGTATTGAACTGAATGACCTTGTTTGACTAACTTATAAATTGTGTTCATCTAAAGTATATTTTCCAGGAAGGCATCCAATCTTGGTTTGGAGATAGCAGGAGAGTCCACCTCCCTTGGAAGTTTGTTCCATTGGTTAGTCACCCTTGATGTTAAAAATGTGGGCCTCAGGTCCAAATTTAGTTTGTCTGGTTTCAGTTTCATGCCATTGGCTCTTATTATAAATTTCCATGCTTGATAAAAGGTTCTATTAGTATCTGGTATTTTGTCCCTGTGGAGATGCTCATACACTGTTATCAAGTAAGCTCTGAGCCTTAATTTTAGGAAGCTTAGCAGACTCAGCCCTTGAAATCTTCACTGTCAGGCATTTTCTCCCGCCCTTCAGTCATTTTTGAGGCTCTTCTCTGCACCCTATCCAATTTTTCAATCTAGGCACCGGACCTGGAAGCAGTATTCCAGCATTGGTCTCAACAATGTCATATACAGATGTGAGATCACCTCCGTAGTTCTAGTCACTCCACACCTGTTCATACAGCAAAGGGTATATTGGAAATGAGAGAGGAGAAGAAAGACCTGGGTGTATTAGTCAGTCCTAGGATGACTGCGAATCACTGATGTTATGTGGCTGTGAACAAGGCACATGAGCTTCTAGAATGTGTTACACAAAATAGGGAATTAGTAATATCACTATACAAGGCACCGCTCCTATGCTAGAAAGAAGAATTCAGGCTGGAACAGTTGCAGAGAATGGGTGTTAGGATGGTCAGGGCAATGGAGGGCCTGGCTTACGAGGAGACTGAAGGATATTGGCCGGTTTAGGCTAACACAAGGCAGGCTGAGCATGGATCGATTGCTCTAGAAATACACCAGGGGAGTAAAAACCAAGGAGGGAGACAAGCTCCAGAAGCTAAAGGACAGAGCAGGCACAAGAACAAATGGGGACAAACTGGCCTGGAGCAAGCTGATGGTGGGAAGGGGAAGGAGAAGGAGGTTACTGACCATCCGAGCAGGGAGGTTCCGGAACAGCTGCCCAAGAGGAGCAGTGTGGGGCAAAGAGCCCAGCTGGTTTTATCATGGAGCTTGACGGGTGCAATTACCAGGCAATATGCCGGGGTCACTTGTCAGAGCAAGGAACTGGGCTCATGGACCCATGAGGTCACTTCCAGACCTATATCCCTATGGGTCACATTCACCATTTTCACAGAATCATAGAATCATAGGACCGGAAGGGACCTCGAAAGGTCATCTAGTCCAGTCCCCTGCACTCATGGAAGGACCAAGCATCATCTGGACCATCCCTGGCAGGTGTTTCTCTAACCTGCTCTTAAAAATCTCCAATGATGGAGATTCCACAACCTCCCTAAGCAATTTATTCTAGTGGTTGACCACCCTGAGAGTTAGGAAGTTTTTCCTGATGTCCATCCTAAACCTCCCTTGCTGCAATATAAGCCCATTGCTTCTTGTCCTATCATCACATTTTGAGGAGAACAATTTTTCACCCTCCTCCTTGTAACAACCTTTTTGCTACTTCAAAACTGTTATGTCTCCTTTCAGTCTTCTCCTTTCCAGACTAAACAAACCCATTTATTTCAATCTTCCCTCATAGGTTTTCTAGACCTTTAATCATTCTACAATTTGTCCACATCTTTCCTAAAATGTGGGGCCCAGAACTGGACACAATTCCTCAGTTGAGGCCTAATCAGAATGGAGTAGAGAGTTTTCAGATCTGTATGCCTCATATGGGTGATTTGAGGCACTGGGTGGAGACCCTAAACCCTTCCCAACACCCCTTGGCAATGAGACCTGTCATTAGCACAGCCCCCTTTGGCAGTAAGAGGGGAATCAGGACGTGATTTCAGAGAGCGAAGGGTCTGTAGAGTGTTGCCAGGCTGAACAGAGCCCTGTGGGGGTACCCCTCAGTCTGATCCTGACCCTCACCCACTCCATGAGCACTGAGATCCTCTCTAGTGCTGGTGAAAGACCTCACACCCTGCGTCCAAATTTCCATCATCACCAGGTTTGGGGGTAGCTGGATCTGGGGGAGGGGGTTGTTTGGGTCCAAGAGAGAGCAAGGAGCAGGCATTCGAAGCTGGGCTTGGGTCATGCCCCTTTCTATTAAAAATGTGGCTGGCCTTGCTGGCCTACGTGTGCATGTCTCATTCCTGAACATGAGGAGAGACCCTCTGAGCTGTGCCTCAGGTACCCAGTGACGGTGTGAGCCCATCACTGTTATGTCCGGATGTCTGTGGTATAACCCCATTCCTTACAACAGGGGACTCTGTATCCCAGTACAGAGGGAAACAGCGTCTCTGTCACCGATGGACTGTGTGACCAGACATGTCCACTAACCAACCCTCAATGCCTTCATTTGCAGGAGACACCGCCAGCACCAGCTCCTGGGATTTTTGTAAACAAAACTCCTGATTTTTGCTCCCTGTGCTAGCAGAGAGCTAGGGAGGGTCCTAGAGCGGTTGTGGAAGCGCAAAGATTGTGGGTGGGGGGGGCCTAGCTACCAGTGGATCACTGAGATCTGTGCCTAAGTTTGGGGGTCCCTGGATCCTGTGGCCCCACTGTTTATTCCTCCGGGAGAAGGGAAGGGACCCCCCTCCTGGAACGATCCGAAGGAAATTTCCCTGTAGGGAGCCTTGTGCAATCTCCCTTCCCTGGCCTGCACCCTGGGTTTGCAATGCAGGAAAGGGGGCTGCTGGAGAGAAATCTGGGCCTATGTTATTTTATTATTAATTTACTTATTTATTAATTTTATTGTGGAAAGCTCACAGCTGTGACAGCATCATCGTTACAACTCGGCCGCCGCCGCGGTAGCCCGGTGACTAGAAGCCCGGAGTCCAGGAATAGAGCCTGCAGCAGGGCTGGCGCTTCAGTCCAGTTGGGCAGCATCACCGCATGTCCCCTGTGATTTGGCCTCCTGCAGTTTGCCATTGGCTTTCACGGGGATTAAAGCTGGTGCACACTAAGCCAAGCAGCTGAGGTTCCCTGATGGCCACGTGGCCCCCAAGGGAATGTGCCGGCATGCTTCATAAAGACAGTCACAACCCTATCTGAACAGATACTGCCTGCTGCCCATGCAACCTCTCCAATGACTCCTTGTCCTTTATGGTGAAGACCTTTGGTTTCAGCGGCTCCCCGTCTAGCAGGAATTGGGTACGTTGGCAGGTTTCACTGTCTTTAAAATGCAAAGTGAAGTGGAAAGGCTGCGAGCTGTTTCCATTTGCAGATGTTCTGTGCAGTGGCAGGGGACTCAGCTGGGCTGTCGGGGTGACTCAGTGACGGGGCTGGAGGACAGGCAGCACTAGGTAGCCTGGGAACCCCTCCCCTACATCTGCCCATACTCCATGGTGGGCTGTTCAAGCAACACAGACGTCTCACATTGAAAGCGACCTCAAAGTGTTAAAACCTCAATGCACCGAGTCAGGATTTCTTGAGGGGTCCATTTCTTGAAATTCCATGTGCTCTGGGCCTGATCCTGCCAGGGGCTGAGCGAGAGGAAGCCCCACGGAATATCAGTCACTAGTTCCCAAATTGCCTCAGGTTTATTTGCTGCTGGACATTTTCTCAGCAAATTCATTTCAAAGATTTTATTCTCTGGCTCGATTGTGAATGCAGGATTTCAGAAAACAGGTCTGATAGGGAGTGCTTCCTTAGTGGCTGAGGGATTCAGCATGTCTGCCCTCTAGAGACCCCTCAGAGTTACAGGGCTATCTACATCTCTGCCCCCTCTCTGGTCTGTGAGTGCCACATGTCAGGCCTCGGACTTTGCCCTCTCATGAGGTGGAATCCCACGATCCTCCCACCCGCAGACTGGGCCCTGGGCTACTGCACACTGATTGACGACTCTTTTTGCCGAGCAGGTCTGAGTGGGTTCGGCACCTGTGGTTCTTACCTCTGGGAGTCTGTGGCTAGTGGTGAGACAAGTGACCAGCCAGCCTTCCCGAACCAAAATACTGTTTAATCTGAACAGTAGGACTAAAGCCTTACAGGGGAGAATAGGAGGGTTTTCAAACAACAGCCTTCGCGCGTTTCTGACCCCAAGCCTTCCTGCTCTGAGGGGACCCAGGCAGGCCAGGGGCGTCGAGACTTTCCCAGCGGTGTCTGTGCCTGTCAGCAGTAGCGGTGCCAGGGTTTTCTTGCCAACGAATCCCTGCCGGGAAATGAGTCACCGCCGAAATGTTGCCGAGGGTGAAATGCTACCCGTCAAATCCCGCCGCCCTAGACGACCGCCTAGGGTTGCCTAGTGGAAGTGCCAGCTCTGTGTGTCAGTCTTAATTGATTCTCAGCATTGTGAACTCAGCAACATGGCTGGAGCCTAGAAACAGGCTGTCAGGGTTCCCTCCCCATTCTGAAGTCTAGGGTACAGTCATGGGGACCTGCGTGAAAGACCCCCTAAGCTTATTTCTTCCAGCTTAGGTTAAAAACTCCCCAAGGTACAAATTCTCCCCTGTACTCTGAGAAAAGGTATTTGCTGCCACCGTCAAGTGATTTAAACAAGAACCAGGGAAAAGGACCACTTGAAGTTCCCCTTCCCCCCAAAATATCCCCTCAAGCCCGTAAAGCCCCTTTCTTGGGGAGGCTTGAGAATAATCTCCCAAGCAATTGGTTACAAAGTGATCAACGACCCAAACCCTGGGTCTTAGAACAATGGAAAACAGTCAGGTTCTTAAAAGAAGGATTTTATTAAAGCAAAGAAGGTAACAATCATCTCTGTAAAATCAGGATGGTAATTATTTTACAGGGTACTCAATTTCCAAACTCAGAGGAATTCCCAGTCTGGACGAAACCTTAAAGTTATAGAAAAACAGGAATAGCCCCTCCCTCTAACGCAGGGAAAGTTCAAGCTACAGAAAACAGGAAAAAAACTCCCTTTTAGCACAGGGAAAATGCCACAAGCAAAACAACAAAACCTATTCGCAATGCCTGACTAATTTACGTTGAAATATTGAAGATTAGGTGGAGGCTGAGTTGGAGGAGATTGATTTTCTGCCTGGTCCTTTTAGTCCCCAGAGAAAACACAGACCCAGACAAAGAACCACACACAAAACCTTGCCTCCTCCCAAGATTTGAAAGTATCTTGTCCCCTTATTGGTCATATGCCAGCCAGGTTACCTGAGTCTTAACCCTTTACAGGTGAAAGGATTTTATAGTACTGTATCAGAGCTTCTTAACCCCTTCCCTTTATATTTATGACACAGGCTCTTCCCAGCTTGTAGCTCCGGTTTTGTCTCTCAACCTCCCTGAAGTGCTGACTGAGCGATGGCTTTTCTTGAGCTGTTGATTCCCTTCCTGCTTGTATTCCAGCAGCCTGCTGTTAAACTAAGATGAGCCAGACTGGTTTCTCGCAATATAGCCATAAAATAAATATTCCAATAGTTAACCTAATATAGCTCTACAGCAAACACGCTCAGAACTGGGTTCAACATACACATTCATTATGGCAGCTCAGCTCCATGACTCTCCCAGTGCTATTCCCGGGTGCTACGGATTTTATTAATACAGAATATACACAGTCAGAGAGAGAGAGAGAGAGAGAGCAATAAACTACCTACCTGTGGGAAATGAAGTTGCATTTCCATTAATACTCATGCTTTTGACTTTGAAATCCACTTCTTGAAAACCCTAATCGTGTCTGGATAACAGGTGCTGAGGTCACTGTGTACTAGATAGTGAGAGCTCAGGGAATGAATATTATCTACATTCATCCCAATGCCTATTACCACTCCAGATGCAGGCTACAGACTTACAGAACATAGCCTGAGGCGAACCAGTCAGCTATTAACCCAGGGACAGAGGTGCTACAAGACTTCTGTTTGCTGATGAGTGACTCAATGAGGGCTGAAATGCTCAATGTGTTCAGGTTCTGAAGTAATCCAGATGACAGGCGCTACTTTTTAAGCCACACTCTAACCTGAGAAATCGTCTCTGAAAGTTCAGAGGGGAAAGAATGGTTTCCTGTGTGTACTAAAGTACAGATGTGTAAATGTTATTCCAAAACTTTTCATTGTAATACAAATATTACAAACCAAACTTTCATGATCTGAATGAATATCAAAAGCCAGTAGCAGAGTTGTTGGAATCTCTACAGGAAGGAGGAGTGGAAACTTTACTGTTTAATGGTTTTTTCTTTAGAAAGTATGTCAAAAGTATTCCAAATACTGTGTGCAATGGGTTTGTGCTATTAACTCTTTAGTGAACAGTTGTATGATAGAACAACTTGTAGCACCTTAGAGACTAACAAATTTATTTCAGCATAAGCTTTCGTGGGTTAATACCCACTTCATCGGATGCATGGAATGAAACACTTCAGACAGACATTTATACAGTCAGAGAAACATGATGGTCCAGGTGTATAGACCAATCTTAAGAGGCTAATTAGTTGAGAGGAAACATGACAGCAGGGGAAGAAAAAGCTTTTGAAGTGATAAACAAGATGGTCACACAGGTGTGAATGAGGATCGTTAACTTAAGGGAAATAGATTCGATTAACATAATGGCCGAGCCATTCCAAATCTCTATTTAATCCGGAGGCAACGCAATCTAGTTTGCATATCAATTCGAGTTCAATAGTTTCTCTTTGAAGTCTGCTTTTGGAGTTAATCTGTTGCAACACTGCTATCCTCAAATCTGTCATTGAGTGATCAGGGAGGTTGAAGTGTTCACCTACTGGTTTTTGAATGTTATGATTCCTGATGTCAGATTTATGTCCATTTATTCTTTTGCGTAGAGACTGTCCGGTTTGGCCAATGTACATGGCAGAGGGGCATTGCTGGCACATGATGGCATATATCACATTGGTAGATGTGCAGGTGAATGAGCCCCTGATGGCGTGGCGGATGTGATTAGGCCCTGTGATGGTATCACTTGAATCGATATGTTGACAGAGTTGGCATCGGGCTTTGTTGCAAGGATAGGTTCCTGGGTTGGTGTTTTTGTTGTATGGTGTGTGGTTGCTGGTGAGTAATTGCTTCAGGTTGGGGGGCTGTCTGTAAGCAAGGATTGGTCTGTCGCCCAAGATCTGTGAGAGTGAGGGATCATCTTTTAGGATAGGTTGTAGATCTTTGATGATGCGCTGGAGAGGTTTTAGTTGGGGGCTGAAGGTGACGGCTAGTGGTGTTCTGTTATTTTCTTTTTTGGGCCTGTCTTGTAGTAGGTGACTCCTGGGTACTCTTTTGGCCCTGTCGATCTGTTTTTTCACTTCAGCAGGTGGGTATTGTAGTTGTAAGAATGCTTGATAGAGATCTTGTAGGTGTTTGTCTCTGTCTGAGGGATTGGAGCAAATGCGGTTGTATCTTAGAGCTTGGCTGTAAACAATGGATCGTGTGGTGTGTCCAGGATGGAAGCTGGAAGCATGTAGGTAAGTATAGCGGTCAGTAGGTTTCCGGTATAGGGTGGTGTTAATGTGACCATCACTTATTAGCACAGTGGTGTCTAGGAAATGGACCGCTTGTGTGGACTGGTCTAGGCTGAGGTTGATGGTGGGATGGAAATTGTTGAAATCCTGGTAACTGACCAGAAGGTGTTTCTAACACTTATATTCAGGGTTGTGCATTCAACCGCTCTGCAAGACTTGTACAAGACTTTCCAAAACGTCCTGAGAGAACAGAACTGCTGGTCTGTGTTTAAGCAAAGACGAGAGCTGAAAGGGGAGGGCAATAGTGGTTGTATGGAATTTATGCCAGTTTCTCTTACAGGAGCATGGCCGAAGTATATGCATAGTCAACTGAATATTAGGGTATGTCTGCACTACAAGAGTAGTTCGATTTTTGTTAAACCGAACTTTTGAAACCGATATTACAAAGTCGAGCGTGTGACTCCACACCAAGGACATTAATTCGAGTTTGTAAGTCCACACTAACGGGGCAAGCGTCGACATTGCAAGCGGTGCACTGTGGGTAGCTATCCCACAGTTCCCACAGTCCCCACTGCCCATTGGAATTCTGGATCTAGCCCCCAATGCCTGCTGGGGCAAAAAATGTGTCGAGGGTTGTTTTGGGTAAATGTCGTAATTCGACCCTCACTCCCGCCCTACCTCCGTGAAAGCGCCGGCGGGCAATCCGTTCACGCACTTTTCTGGTGATTGACAGTGCGGACGCCACAGGACAGCGAGCATGGAGCCCTCTGCGATCATCGCTGCTGTTCTGTCTGTTGTCAATACCTCGTGCCTTATCGTCCACCTTTTCCAGAGGCAGATGCTGATAAATAGGGCGAGGAGGCAACAGCAGCACCGTGAGGACATTAACTCTGAGAGGGGAACAGAACTCTCACAAAGCACGGGACCCCGGTCCCTGGACATCATGGTGGCAATGGGTCACATTGATCCTGTGGAACAGCGATTCTGGGCAAGGGAAACAAGCACAGACTGGTGGGACCGCATAGTGCTGCAGGTCTGGGATGAATCCCAGTGGCTGCGAAACTTTCGGATGCGTAAGGGCACTTTCCTTCAACTTTGTGAGTTGCTGTCCCCTGCCCTGAAGCACCAGGACACCCGGATGCGAGCAGCCCTGACTATCCAGAAGCGAGTGGCCATAGCCCTGTGGAAGCTTGCTACGCCTGACAGCTACCGGTCAGTCGCGAATCAATTTGGAGAGGGCAAATCTACCGTGGGGGTTGCTGTGATGCAAGTAGCCCATGCTATCATTGACCTGCTGCTCTCAAAGGTAGTGACCCTGGGAAACATGCAGGTGATCATAGATGGCTTCACTGCGGTGGGATTCCCAAACTGCGGTGGGGCTATTGATGGAACGCACATCCCTATCCTGGGACCGGACCACCAGGGCAGCCAGTACATTAACCAAAAGGGCTACTTTTCTATGGTGCTGCAAGCACTGGTGGACCATAAAGGACGTTTTACCAACATCAACGTCGGATGGCCGGGGAAGGTTCATGACGCTCGTGTTTTCAGGAACTCTGGTCTGTTTAGACGGCTGCAGGAAGGTATTTATTTCCATGACCACAAAGTAACTGTTGGGGATGTGGAGATGCCTACAGTGATCCTCGGGGACCCAGCCTACCCGCTAATGCCCTGGCTCATGAAGCCGTACACAGGCGCCCTGGACACTGAAAAGGAGCTCTTCAACTACCGTCTGAGCAAGTGCAGAATGGTGGTGGAGTGTGATTTTGGGTGTCTCAAAGGGAGATGGAGAAGCCTATTGACTCGCTCTGATCTGAGCCAAACCAATATCCCCATTGTGATTGCAGCTTGCTGTGTGCTCCACAATCTCTGTGAGAGCAAGGGGGAGATGTTTATGGTGGGGTGGGAGGTTGAGGCAAATCACCTGGCTGCTGATTACGCGCAGCCAGACACCAGGGCGATTAGAAGAGCCCAGCGGGATGCGCTGCGCATCCGGGAAGCTCTGAAAGCTAGCTTCCAGAGCGAGCAGGGTAACCTGTGACTATTACCTTACTGTAAGCAGAACCTGAACCTGCCTATGTTTCTTTACCCAGTTAATGTTGCATATCCTCTCCAATTTCGAAAACCCTTCCCCCTCTTCATACACTGCTTTAAAAATATAATAAAGGAAACATTGTTCATTAAAACCGTCTTCTTTATTAAGGATTTCTCTGTAAAGGGTTGAAACTGGGACGCATACTGCGGTTGGGGAGCGGGTGGAGTGATGGAAAGGGGACTTCCAAACTCAGGGAATGACAGGCTCCTGCTCCTAGAGCAGTCCGCAGTAGTGGACTGCTTGTTTCAACGGAGCCTGCCACCCCTCCTGTTTGCAACTCTGTGATGGGGGGGGGCCTGTGTGACTTTGTGGCCGTGGATGGCGGTCACAGATCCCCTGCTGCATGGCTCTGTCATTCAGGCTACTGACCGCTGCAAAAGATCTGCAGCCACCTTCCCCCACCAGAAACTCATTGAGCCCCCCCCGCCCCCCCCACCCGTACAGAACATGAAAACCACCTCCCAGAATGACCATGGTGCCTAGTGAATGCAATGTGAGTGTGAGTTTCTGGTGAACCTGTCCCCCTGTCTCTGCCCTGGTACAGGCCCCTATTGTCTCCAATTACAAACCACCTTCCGTGCCCCCTCAAACGCACCGTCCTGTAAAAGAAAATCAAGGAAATAGCACTTCACAGAACAGCATTTTTTTATTAAGGACAGCAGAGTTATGAGATGAAACTTGGATGGGGGCTAGGGTGGGAAGCTGTTGGAGAGAAGGAAAAGACTCATCAAATCTTTGGGAACGAGAGCCTTCTGCTACTGGAGCAGTCCGCAGGGGTGGAGTGATTATTTACACGGCCCCTGCCGCCCCTCGTTCTTGTGACTTTGGGTGATGGGGGGATTGGACTTTGATGTGGGGGAGGGCAGTTAGAGATCACATAGAGCGGTGCTCTTTCCTCCTGTGTCCGGTCCTGCAAAACATCTACAAGGCGCCGGAGCGTGTCCGTTTGCTCCCTCATTAGTCCAAGCAGCGTTTGAGTTGCCTGCTGGTCTTCCTGCCGCCACCTGTCCTCACGAGCTTCAGCCCTCTGCTCCCGTTGGCTGGATGCTCGCTCTGACCATGAGATGTCCTCTCTCCGCTGTGCCGCCTCATTTCGGGAACAGACAATCAATTCAGAGAACATGTCGTCCCGAGTTCTTTTTTTGCGCCACCTGATCTGTGCAAGCCTTTGGGATGGGGATGCACGGGTAGTGTGGGAGACACTCGCAGCTGTGTGATGGGAGAAAAGGGAATGAATTCCTCAGAAAGATACATTTTCCCGAACAATGCCTATACTCTTTCCCTGGGAAAAAGACCATGCACAGTACCTATCACATGTGCACTCAGTACAAGGTCGAGTATTCCATCTTTATATTGAGTGCCTGCGGTCTTGGTGTACAGATCACACTAGCGGGGCTGGACACTGGAATTCGGTTCCCGGGGGACCATAGTAAGCCGCACACTTTGCACTGCCGAGTGCTTACTTCACAGCAGTGGTATACTCCCCTGTTTCAAGCACAGTTCCTAGCGGTGGCCAGTTCCTGCTGCTTGCAAAACCGCTCATCTAGAACGGTTCGCCTCCCCATTCCAACCCCCCCCCCCGCGCAGCTGGTCCCGGGAAATGTCCCTGCCTGCTGCCTGTGAGCTGCTGAGTTTGAACGGTTCGCCTCCCCGTTCCAACTCCCCTCTGCGTGGCTTGTCCCGGGAAATGTCCCTGCCTGCAAACAGCTAAGTTTCAACGGTTCGCCTCCCCGCTCCCCCCCCCCCCCGCATTGCTTGAAACCGCTGGGTAGCATTATTTAAAGGAAAAGGAAAGCAGTCACCATACTAAAAACAACCCTAATTCAAACCAGGGCACCATGGCTGATATCACTCTGTTGAGGATTACGGAGACAAAGAAAGACCATAAGCTGCGTGAATGCCAGCAAACGCCAGGGCCATATGCCGCCATGCTCTGCAAGGCAATGATACCGGAATTCCTGCTGCTAGCCTGGCGCGGAAAAGTTTCCTACCATGGAGGAGACAATAAGGCCGCTCTCCCCGGGAACCTGATGCAAAGGCTTTCACTGTACCTCCAGGAGAGCTTCGTGGAGATCTCCGAGGGGGATTTCTCCTCTATCCCCATACATATTGACAGACTTTTTGAGTAGTTGCACTGGAAACGAGTCAAAACTAAAGCGCCATGGGCAAAGTAAGCAATAAAAACCCATTGCTAACATACCATGCCGATTCTATACAAAATAAATGTTTCAAACACTGACCTGATGATCCTTCGCCTGATTCCTGGTCTGGGTTACTGCCTTGGGAGGGTTCGTAGGGGATCTCAGTCAGGGTGATGAACAGATCCTGGCTGTCGGGGAAATCAGCGTTGAAAGCACTGTCGAAGTCCAAACAGGAAATGAGATTCAAACTGGCCAGACAGGATAAGGAATTCAAATTTTCCCGGGGCTTTTCCTGTGCGGCTGGTAAGAGCATCCGAGCTCGGACTGCTGTGCAGAGCGTCCACGGAGTGGTGCACCATGGGATAGCTTCCGGAGCTATTAGCGTTGAATTCCGTCCACAGTAACCGAATTCGACATGGCCATGTCGAATTTAGCACTACTCCCCTTGTCGGGGAGGAGTACAGAAATGGAATTAAAGAGCCGGTTGTGTCAAAATAAATAGCTTCGTAATGTGGATGGGTGCAGGGTACATTCGAGTTAACGCTGCTAAATTCGACATAAAGTCCTAGTGTAGAACAGGCCTTAGCGTAAACCTAGTGTTTGCATATTCACCCATTGGTGACACCATCCCCTCCTCCGCCTGCTGAAGTAATTGTCTGTGTAAATTTGTAATTTGCCAAACAGTATCTACACACATTTGCATGGGGAGAAGATACAGGTCCTGTGAGGATGAAGGGAAGCTTGTAGGATGATTGAACTCTCTGGTGTAAGGCAACATTGGCCAGGCCAAGCACTTCAGCTTCCTGTGGAGGGATTCCTGGGGTCAGGGTGTATTCATGGGAGCCTTACTTAAGGGAAAGTTAATCAAGCCCGGTTCTGATCAAAATTGCACATGTAAATCCGGAGTGACATGGTTGAAGTCAATTTTATTGGATTAAGAACCTGGTCCTAAGAATTGATCCCATGTACTGCAAACAGGCACGGGCATAATTTGAACTCTCAGGAGTGGAGAAAATAAAGACTATACATGTAATGAGGCAATGAAATGCATTTATTAACAGCTTCAGTGCAGGACAGATAAATGCAATGACTGTTTTCACCATGCACTTGTCATGTATTTATACACCCGTCATGGTATAATGGGCAACACTCATAAGTGAGGGCCAGAAAGGGTGTCTGTGTGAAGGTCACAATTGTAAAATCACACACTGCTCACGTAGCCTGCGGAACTCCCAGCAACAAGATATCAAAGGGGCCAAGAACTTAGCAGGATACAAAGAGGGACGGGAGGTTTATATGGGTAACCAGAAAATCCAAATAGAGTCTTGGAAGGGCCTATACACTTTCTCGACTCACACCACAAAACATGTCTAACTAGTGGGTGTCAGGGGGAAACTTTCCCTAGGAGCAGGTTATTCGTAGTTGCCTATTGCAGGGCTTCTTCCACCTTCCGCTGCAGCATCTGGAACTGGCCAATGGATAGTGGGTTAGCTGGACAACAGATCTGATCCAGTCTGGCAGTGCCTATCTTCCTATCCTTGGATTCAAGGATATGTTGTTGCTGATCTTCATTGAGCTCCTGGGAGTCTCTACACTTGCACTAAGAGCAGAAAGATGTTTCATTAAAGATCATCTAATCTCCTGTTCTTTTTCCTTTCAGGAAGGAAAGTTCAAAAGTCCCCGGATCTGCCCAGTATATTATGTCAGCTGTAAATGACACCAAATTCAACTCTGCAGTGTTCCTTCTCAGCGGGATACCTGGGCAGGAAGACGTCTATCTGTGGATTTCCATCCCCTTCTGCTTAATGTATGTTATTTCGATAGTAGGAAATTCAATCATTCTGTTCATTATAAAAACAGATCCATGCCTCCATGAGCCCATGTACATTTTCCTTTCCATGTTGGCCCTCACAGACCTTGGCTTATCGTTATCCACCATGCCAACGATACTGGGCATATACTTGTTCAACTCTAGGGAGATCAGCCTCGATGCCTGTTTTGCCCAGCTTTTCTTCATCCACTTATTTGCAACATTTGAATCCTCCGTGCTGGTGTTGATGGCCTTTGACCGCTTCATTGCAATCTGTAACCCACTGAGATATGCTACCATCTTAAGCCCACTGAGAACAGCCAACATGGGACTGATGTTTCTGCTCAGAGTGGTGGCCGTATCATTCCCATACCCCTTTCTCCTGAAACGGTTCCAATACTGTCGAGCCAATGTCCTCTCCCATTCCTACTGCCTGCACCAGGAGGTTATGAAGCTAGCTTGTTCTGATATCACAGTCAACAGCATCTATGGCTTGTCCGCTTTACTCTTCACGGTGGGGTTGGACTCGCTGCTCATCTTCCTCTCTTATGTGATGATCCTCAAAACAGCGCTGAGCATCGCATCCCATGCGGAGAGCCTCAGGGCCCTGAACACCTGCGTCTCCCACCTCTGTGCTGTCCTGCTCTTCTACGTACCAGAGATTGGCCTGGCTGTGATACATAGATTCGGGAATAACTCTTCTCACTTGCTTCAAACGGTCCTGGGCTATTTCTACCTGCTGGTCCCTTCCCTGGTAAATCCAATCGTGTACAGCGTGAAAAGCAAACACCTTCGTGAGAGGATAATCAGGGCATTTGTCAAGTGAAGGGTCAGTTCTTCACCCAGCTCCAGGGCTGGACACACGGGAAACACAGCCACCTGTTCCATCCTGGATCCTCTTCCCCTGAGGTCCCTCTCTCTGCCCTATCTCCAGGCTGGAAGCCAGAGTCAGGCTGTGGTAAGAGCTGCTCAGAGAGCCAGAGCCACTGTGGGGAGCCCCAGACCCTCCACATTTAACGCCTCCCATCCCCACCCCAAGGATATATAACCTTGGGAAAGTGGAGAGTCTAGGATTCCCCACAGCAACCTGTACTCCTGGGGCAGCTCTTACCATGGCCCGACTATGGCCTGACTGGAAGGCCGCGCATTGGAGGAAGTGGAGGAGCAGGGGACAGGGCTTAGTGGGAAGACATGGGGTAGGGGGTGGGAGTTCAGGGGAAAAAGAGCAATAGGGGTGTGGAAGTTTGAACCAACGCTGGCCCCAGCAAGCATGGCAGTGGGGGGCCTCCTGAGTTAAGTAGGAGGATGGGGCTCTAAGGTATTTTGGAGGAGACTGAATTAATGCATCCCCCACAGAGGGGGCTCCTTTTTTAAGTATCCCAGGCTGAGCATAAGTGACTGAAGGATCTTAGAGGGAAGCACAGGACACCTACATGACTACCTCAGGCCCCAAGGGGACACTCTGGGGTGGCTCCTGTCCACAGGGATTTGGCTAGGGTTGGCTGTGCTCTTGGAAGCCGTTACTAATGGGCGGAGGTCAGCCCAGCCCCCAGGCTGCTCTAAACCCTGCTCAAGCAGGGGGAAAACCGGCAAGCAAATCAAACCATTGTAACTAGTTCCTTGCCGTCTCCACTCTCTGTAGTGTAGGGGGGAGCTCTGCTGGCGTAGCAGAAAATCCAGCCAGGCCTGTCACTGCTCAGAGGGCTGGAAGACTGTTCCTGTGGTCTGGGCACTGCTTGAGATACAAGACAGATGGGTTTGATTCCCTGACATGTGTGACCATGGGCAAGCCATTGGCTCTCTCTGAGTCTCTGCACAGGTGGATAATAGCCCTGACCTGCCTCACAGCGGTGGTGGGAGCATAAATACCTTCAAGGTGCTCAGATATTCTGAGACTCTAAGATCAGGGCTGTGTCAGGGTTCCACAGAGTAACACCTCTGACATTGGTCTATAAAAGGCTTCTTGTCACCCTCTTGTGACAGCTGGAAGCCCTGTAAGTCCAGCCCTTTGGTGTCTCTGGCAGCAATCTTAGGGCAAAGGTTGCTTCACACCAGCCCGACAGTTTTTCCTAATGTCCAACCTAAACCTTCCTTGCTGCAATTCAAGCCCATTGCTTCTTGTCCTATCATCACATTGTGAGGAGAACAATTTTTCACCCTCCTCCTTGTAACAACGATTTAGGTAATTCAAAACTGTTATGTCCCTTCTCAGTCTTCTCCTTTCCAGACCAAACAAACCCACTTATTTCAATCTTCCCTAGTGTGACCAGAAATGTCCACTAAACACCCCTCAGTGCCTCTGTTTGTGGGTGTTCTGCTTGAGATGCGACCATGACCAGCTCCTCGGATTTTATTGAGAGTCTCCCATTACTTCCTGTCTTTCTGAAAGCGCCAACTTCTGGGATCAAGACACCATGTGGGAATCTCAGCTTTCAGTTTTCCTAAGAAAGTATTTTTAAAAAGTGTGTTGCAGAAAAGCTAGAAAACCTGAATTAGTTGCGCCCCAAAGGTTCAGGCACCAAAGGCACATGAAAATAAATCCCACGTTAGTATACCTTTAAATCTCATGATTTCTGCGGGGCATGACTCAACATTTTTGAGTGGGGTTTGGCGATATTGTGCACGTAGTTAAAAAGATCTGAAGAGCAAGTAGCAAAAGACACAAAAGTAACAGCATTTTTTCAAAAGGACGTCAGAAGCGGTCAGCCTGCCAAACAATTAGTGGAGCCACTGGACAATTGAGGTGCTAAAGGAGCACTCAAAGAAGATGAGGCTGTTGCGGAGAGGCTAAGTGAATTCTTTGCGTTGGTCTTCACTGCAGAGGATGTGACGCTTTGCACACCTGAGCCATGCTTTTTAGGTGCCAAATCTGAGGACTGTCCCACACTGAGGTGTGAGTAGAGGAGGTTTTGGAAAAGAAACTTGATCAATTAAACAGTAATAAGTCACCAGGACCAGATGGAAGAGTTCTGATAGAACTCAGATATCAAATGATCCAATCAGACTAGTAACTGTGGATGTAACCTACGGCTTAAATCGGCCTGTGTATCAGATGACTGGCACAGAGCTAATGTGATGCTGATGTTTAAAAAAGGCTTCAGAGGGAATACAGGCCAGTACCGGTCAAACTGGTTGAAAGACTAGTAAAGACCAGAATGATGAGACACATAGGTGAACACAGTTTGTTGGGGAAGAATCAACACAGCTTTTCAAAGGGAAATGGTGCCTCACCCATCTCTTAGAATTCTTTACGGGGGTCAACAGACATGTGCCATATGGTGATCAGGGGCGGGGCCTCGGGCAGAAGGGGCAGGGCTGGGGTTAGCCTCCCCTACCCAGCCCTTCAGTGCTGCCTGGCCTGTGCTGCCCAGGGCTCTGGTGGAGATTTAAAGGGCCTGGGGTTACTGCGGCAGTAGGAGCTGGAAGCCCCAGGTCCTTTTAAATTGCTGGGCCCTGGGGCAGCTGCCCCCCGACCCCATCGGCAGCCCTGCCAGTTGGGTCTTAAAAGCGCTGCTGTGGCAGCCTTGCGTGGCAGCATTTTAACGTTGGCTGTGTTCAGTCCTGTACTTCTTACCATTACGCCGTACCGGCACGTACCGGCCCACTTTCAGCTCTGGGGGTGATCAAGGGCATACAGTGTACTTGGACTTTCAGAAAGCTCTTAAGAAAAGTGAGCAGTCATGGGGTAAGAAGGAAGGTCCTCTCCTAAATCAGTATCTGGATAAAAGATAGGAAACAAAGGGTAGGTATAAATGGTCATTTTTCAGAAGGGAGAGAGGTAAATAGTGGTGCCCCCCAGGGGTCTGTACTGGGACCAGTCCTATTCAACATATTCATAAATGTTCTGGAAAAAGGGGTAAACAGACAGATGCCAAATGTACAGATGATACAAAACTACTCGATATACATAAGTACAAAGCAGATTACGAAGAGTTACAAAAAGACCTCACAAAATGGGTTAACCGGGCAACACAATGGCAGATGAAATTCAGTGCTGAGAAGTGCAAATAATGCACATTGGAAAACATAAACTCAGCTATACATACAAAATGATGGGAATTAAATTAGCTGTTACCACTCAAGAGAGAGATCTTGGAGTTATTGTGGATAGTTCTCTGAAAACATCCACTCAATGTGCTGCAGCCCGCATCCTGAATACTGATCGCAGTTCTTGTCACCCCATCACATACAAGATACGTTTCAATTTGAAGAACTACAGAGAAGGGTGACAAAAATATTTAGGGGTATGGAACCACTTCCACATGAAGAGAGATTACAAAGATTGGGATTATTCATCTTGGAAAAGAGACAACTCAGGGGGGATACAATAGAGCTGTATAAAAGCATGAGTTATGAGGATGAAGTCTATAAACGTAACCTTTCTGCCCATCAGAGTCGGCAGCAACAAGAGCTGGGTTCAGTATCTAGGGGTTCCGTTCCAATAACACAATGCAAAACTGGCTCGAGCCCCCACCCAGTGACTGGGACAAATAAATACCACCCCGCCTGGGCGCCTCTAAGAGGCAACACTTCCCCTCTCACAAGCACAGTCTGAATATAGCAAAAGCCTTTTAATGACAGAGAGAAACAATGCGGCATTATGTTGGGGAAACACCACAAACAGGATTCTTAACAAACCATGCATGAGAAGACACCCCCCCCCCAAGCAGATTGGGCTGTGTCCTCTCCCTTTGGTTCTTGAGTCCAGCTACCCCAAGTGTCACCCAAAGTCCCAAAAGTCTCTTGAGTCCAGCAACCCAAAAATCACCCAAAGTCCAGCCCCAGAGTTCAAAAGTTCATCTGCAGAGGGTTACCGCTCCCCACCCCCAGTCTGGGTGGAAATGGGGAGGGGAGAGGTAAGGGGCACCTTACGTGACTCGAAGCTGACTTCCCCGCCCCTCCGTGGGGCTTCGCCCCGCTCCGCCAGTTGTCCCACAAGCCACTCCACCAGCCGCTCCAGCTGTCCCGCAAACTGCTCCACCAGCCTCTCAGCAATATAGCTTCAGGATCCCCCACTACTTAACACAGTGCTCAGTGATTTCAGCTCTTAATAATTTTAGCTCTTTAGTGATTTCAGCTTGTAGTAAGGGGAAACTTAGTGCTCATTTGCACCATTAGCCCAAAGTGATTTCAGCTCAGCAGCCTGTAACTAGACTCCTAAAGAATTCAAAATCAGCTCTGGTAGTCCACAGTGGAGAGAGGAGGAGGTGCAATTGGCATTTAGGGCCCTCAGAAGGGGTCCACACCACCAGTTACAAATACCTGTCCCCAGCCTCAATCCATTCACTGGGTTTTGGAACCCATGTCCCTTGCCTAGCGAGTGTTGCTTAGTTGATGGCAATTCCCTCCATCATAACAAAAGGCCAAGTACAGTCCCACTGTCCTTGTTTCACATAATCAGTATAATAACAGTTTTTTTCTTCCTGCCCCAATAACCGAGAAACTGGGGATCCTACAGCAGCCAACGTGACCATTTGGGCTGCTATGGGCTCATGCTAGGCGGGGTGAGTGTGCCTATGCAAATGAGATCAGCCCCCGAAGTTCTTTTCCACAACTTGCCACAACTCACCACCAGATGTCAGGGTGGAGCTCATCCCGACTCTGCTTACATAAGGAAGTGTTATTTACCCCTTCACAAGAGCCAGGGGGCACCCATGAAATTAAGAGGCAGCAGGTTCAAACCAAAAAAAGAAAGTATTTTTTCACACAATGTACAGGCCACCTGTGGAACTCATTGCCAAAGGATGTTGTGAAGGCCAAAAGTATAACTGGTCCAAAAAAGAACTAAATAAGTTCCTGAAGGATAGCTCCATCACTGGCTAGTAGCCAGGATGGTCAGGAATGCAGCCCCGTGCTCTGGGTATCTCTAAACCTCGGACTGCCAGAAGCTGGGAGCAGACAACAGAGGATGGATCACTCAATAATTGCCATTTTGTTCATTCCTCTGAAGTATCTGCATGGGCCATTGTCAAGACAGGAGACTGGGCTAGATGGACCAAATATGGTCGTTCTTATGCTCATAAATTGTTCCAATGATGGATGTGTGGCTGCAGACAAGCCATTTCCATGGGCTCCCTCTGCTATAGAGCTGCCATAGCCACCCTAGAAGACATCCAATGTCTGCTCAGTATAGGAGGCTGAAGGGGTGTGGCTGCCACCTAGGGGTGTGGCCCTGTAGCGAAAGGGAGAGAGGCTCATGGGTTGAGCTAGTGCTGGGCTGGAAAAGAGAGAGGATTTCCCCCCCCCATGGAAATTTTGACACCAACTAATTTTTCATAGAAAATGGATCATTTTTCTCTGTATGCTCAGTTGCCAGGATGCTGCCCAGCTTCAGCTGCCTGGATCCCCCAGAGAAACTGGAGCCTTTTCATCTGCCTCTCCCTCGTAATATAAATGAAGGTGGCACTGATGGAGTCTCTGGCTGCACTCTGGGTATGGAAAGGTTGAAACCTCCCGACCAGTCTGTGGCTGGGGTATTGTGCCCATCAGCTACTCTAACCAGCCCTCCCATCTCTGTGCAGCACCCGCCACCCTGTACAACACCCCTTCAGCAGATCCTGTGGGAAGTGGCTACTGTCACAGGCCCTGGTAGCACATCTCTGATGAACCTGTGCTAGCAGGGAGCTGGAGAGGGTCCTAGAGCAGTTGTGGAGGCCCAGAGATTGTGGGTGGGGGGACTAGCTACCAGTGGATCACTGAGATCTGTGCATAACTCTGGGGATCCCTAGATCCTGTGGACCCAATATTTATTCCTAAGGGAGAAGGGAAGGGACCCCCCCTCCTGGAACGATCCGAAGGAAATTTCCCTGTAGGGAGCCTTGTGGAACCTCCCTTCCCTGGCCTGCCCCCTCGGTTTGTAATGCAGGAAAGGGGGCTGCCGGGAGAAAACTGGTCCTAACCCTGTTATTTTATTATTAATTTACTTATTTATTAATTTTATTATGGAAAGCTCACAGCTGTGACAGTATCATCGTTACAACTCGGCCGCCGCAGCGGTAGCCCTGTGACTAGAAGCCCGGAGTCCAGGAATAAAGCCTGCAGCGGGGCGTGGCACTACAGTCCAGCTGGGCAGCATCACCACACGTCCCCTGTGATTTGGCCTCCTGCAGTTTGCCAGTGGCCATGACAGGGTTAAAGCTAATGCACACTAAGCCAAGCAGCTGAGGTTCCCTGATGGCCAAGTGGCCCCCAAGGGAATGTGCAGGCATGCTTCATAAACACAGTCACCTCCCGGTCTGAACAGATATTGGGTGCTCCCCATGCAACCGCTCCGATGACTCCTTGTCCTTTACTGTGAAGATCTCTGGTGTCAGTGGCTCCTCTTCTAGCAGGAATTGGGTACGTTGGCAGGTTTCACTATCTTAAAAATGCAAAGTGAAGGGGAAAGTCTGCGAGCTGTTTCCATTTGCAGATGTTCTGTGCAGCGGCAGGGGACTCAGCTGGGCTGTAGGGGTGACTCAGTGATGGGGCTGGAGGGCAGGCATCACTAGGTAGCTTGGGAACCCCCCGCCCGACATCTGCCCATGCTACACGTTGGGCTGTTCAAGAAACACAGATGTCTCACATTGAAAGCGACCTCAAAGTGTTAAACCCCCCAAGTCAGATTTTCTCAAGGATCCCATTTCTAGAGAAGTGAGAATATATAACCATAACATAAACATCCCAGTAGTTAACCTAGTAGAGCTCTACAGCAAACATCCTAAGAACCGGGCTTAACATACATATTCATATGGCAGCTCAGCTCCATGTCTCTAAAAGTGCTGTTCCCAGGTGCTAGATATTTTATGAATACAGAATATAGACAGTCAGAGAGAGAGAGCGAGAGCGAGCGAACAATAAACTACTTACCTGTGGGAAATGAAGTTGCATTTCCATGAATACTCATGCGTTCGACTTTGAAATCCACTTTTTGCAAACCGTCATCATCGGTGAATAACAGGTGCTGGGGTTAAAATATACTAGAGAGTGAGAGCTCCAGGAATAAATATTCTCTACACTGATCCCAATGCCTGTTGCCACTCCGGATACAGGCTGCAGACTAACAGAACTGAACCTGAGGAGAACCAGTTAGCTATTAACCCAGGGACAGAGGAGCTACTAGACTTCTGTTTGCTGATAAGCAATCGACTGAGGGCTGAGACACTGGGATGTTTTCAGGTTTTGAAAAAATCCAGATGACAGATGCTACATTTTAACTCTCAACTCCAACCTGAGAAATCACCTCGGAAAGATGACACAAAAGAATGGGTTCACATGTGTGCACTAGAGTGCAAATGTGTCAATGATGTGTAAATGTTATTCCAGAACTTTTCATTGTAATAGAAACGCTACAAACCAAACTTTCATTATATGAATGAATATCCAAAGCCAGAAGCAGAGTTGTAGGAATCTCTACAGAAAGAGGCTGTGGAAACTTTACTGCTTAATGGCTTTGACTTTAGAAAGTATGTCAAAAGTATTCCAAATACTGTGTGCAATGGGTTTGTGCTATTAACTCTTTGTTCAGTGAACAGTTGTATGATACTATCTCCTGGTAACTGACTAGAAGCTGTGTCTAACACTTATATTCAGGATTGTGCATTCAATCACTCTGCAAGAGTTGTACAAGACTTTCCAAAAAGTCCCGAGAGAACAGAACTGCTGGTCCGTGTTTAAGGGGAGGGTAATAGTGGTTGTATGGAATTTATGCCATGTTCTCTTACAGGAGCATGGATCAAGTATATGCATAGTCAACTGGATATTAGTGTAAACCTAGTGTTTGCATATTCACCCATTGGTGACACCATCCCCTCCTCTGCAAGCTGAAGTAATTGTCTGTGTAAACTTGTAATTTACCAAAAAGTATCTACAGACATTTGCATGGGGAGAGGATACAGGTCCTGTGAGGATGAAGGGAAGCTTGTAGGATGATCAAACTCTCTGGAGTAAGGCAACCTTGGCCAGGCCAAGCACTTCAGCTTCCCGTGGAGGGATTCCTGGGGGTCAGAGTGTATTCATGGGAGCCTTAGTTAAGGGAAAGTTAATCGAGCCCGATTCTGATCAAAATAGTACATGTAAATCTGGAGTGACGCGGTTGAAGTCAATTTTATTGAATTAACAACATGGACCTAAGAATTTATCCCTTGTACTGCAAACATGCAGGGGCATAATTTGAACTCTCAGGAGTGGAGGAAATAAAGACTATACATCTAATGAGGCAATGAAATGCATTTATAAATAGCTTCAGTGCAGGACAGACAAATGCAATGACTGTTTTCACCATACACTTGCCATGTGTTTATACACCTGTCATGGTACAATAAGCAACACTCCGAAGTGTGAAGGTCTCAATGGTAAAACCAATCAGTGCTCACGTAGCCTGTGGAACCCCAAGCAACAATATATCAAAGGGGCCAAGAGCTTAGCAGGATTCAAAGAGGGACGGGATCTTTATATGGGTAACCAGAAAATCCAATTACACATGTGAAGATTTTTTTTTTTAAGATTCTTGGAAGAGCTATACACTGTCTTGATTCACACCACAAAATATGTCTAACTAGTGGGTGTCAGAGGGAAACTTTCCCTAGGAGCAGGTTATTCATACCTACCTAATGCAGGGCTTCTTCCACCTGGAACTTCCCACTGGATAGTAGGCTAGATGTACTACAGGTCTGATCCAGTCTGGAAGTGCCTATCTTCCTCTCCTTGGATCCAAGGATATCTTTTTGCTGATCTTCATTGAGGTAATGGGAGTCTCTAGGTTTGCACTGAGAGCAGAAAGATGTCTCGCTAAATATCATCTATTCTCCTGTTCTTTTTCCTTTCAGGAAGGAAAGTTCTATAGTCCCTGGATCTCTCCAGTACATTATGTCAGCTGTCAATTACACCAAATTCAACTCTGCAGTGTTCCTTCTCACCGGGATACCTGGGAAGGAAGACGTCTATCTGTGGATCTCTGTCCCCTTCTGCTTCATGTATGTTATTTCGATAGTAGGAAATTCAATCATTCTGTTCATTATAAAAACAGATGCAAGCCTCCATGAGCCCATGTACATTTTCCTTTCCATGTTGGCCATGACAGACCTTGGCTTATCGCTATCCACCATGCCAACGATACTGGGCATATACTTGTTCAACTCTAGGGAGATCAGCCTCGATGCCTGTTTTGTCCAGCTCTTCTTCATCCACTCGCTTGCAAAATTTGAGTCTTCCGTGTTGTTGTTGATGGCCTTTGACCGCTTCATCGCAATCTGTAACCCACTGAGATATGCTACCATCTTAACTCCACCGAGAATAGCGAAGATGGGACTGGTGTTCCTGCTCAGAGTGGTGGCCACATCATTCCCATACCCCTTTCTCCTGAAACGATTCCGATACTGTCGAGACAATGTCCTCTACCATTCCTACTGTGTGCACCAGGAGGTCATGAAGATGGCTTGTTCGGATATCACAGTCAACAGCATCTATGGCTTCTGTATTACACTCTTAACGGTGGGGTTGGACTCGCTGCTCATCTTCCTCTCTTATGTGATGATCCTCAAAACAGTGCTGAGCATCGCATCCCATGCGGAGAGCCTCAGGGCCCTGAACACCTGCGTCTCACACCTCTGTGCTGTCCTGCTCTTCTACCTACCAGAGATCGGCCTGGCTGTGATACATAGATTCGGGAATAGCTCTTCTCACTTGCTTCAAATGGTCCTGGGCTATTTCTACCTGCTGGTCCCACCCCTAATGAATCCAATCGTGTACAGCGTGAAAAGCAAACACCTTCGTGAGAGGATAATCAGGGCATTCGTCAAGTGAAGGGTCAGTTCTTCACCCGGCTCCAGGGATAGACACACGGGAAACAAAAAGCACAGCCACCTGTTCTATCATGGATCCTCTTTCCTTGGGGTCCCTCTCTCTGCCCTCTCTCCAGGCTGGAAGCCAGATCCAAGCTGTGGTAAGAGCTGCCCAGAGGCAGACCCACTGTGAGGAGCCCTGGACCCTCCACATATTTTACGCACCCCCCCACCACCGCAGAGGATGTACAACCGAGGGAAAGTTTAGAGTCCAGGTCTCCTGCACAGCAACCTGTGCTCCTGGGGCAGCTCTTACCATGGCTAGCAGGGTGGTGGCAGGCTCCTGAGTTAAGGAGCAGGATGGGGCTCTAGGGTAGGAGACCTTGTGTGTTGGAGAAGACTGAATTAATGCGACCCCACTGAGGGGGCTCCTTTTTTAAGTATCCCAGGCAGAGCATAAGTCATTGCAAGGACCTTAGAGGGAAGCACAGGGGACCTGCAGGGCTACCTCAGGCCCCAAGGGGACACTCTGGGATTTCCCCTGTCCACAGGGATTTGGCTAGAGTGGGCTGTGCTCTTGGAAGCTGTTACTAATGGGTGGAGGTCAGCCCAGCCCCCAGGCTGCTCTAAACTTTGCTCAGGCAGGGGGAAAACAGGCCCGCAAATCAAACCCCTGTAACTGGCTCCTTGCCATCCCCAATCTCTGCAGTGCAGGGGGTAGCTCTGCTGGTGCAGCAGAGAATTCATCCAGGCCTATCACCGCTCAGATCGCAGGAAGGCTGGTACTGTGGTCTGGGCACTGCTCTGTGACTCAGGAGAGCTGGGTTTGATTCCCTGACTCGTTTGACCATGGGGAAGCCATTGGCTGTCTCTGAGCATTTGCACAGGTGGATCATAGCCCTGCCCTGGCTCAAAGTGGTGGCAGGAGGATAAATATATTCAAGGTGCTCAGATACTCTGAGACCCTAAGATCAGGGCTATGTCAGGGTTCCACAAAGCAAAGCCTCTGACATAGATCTATTAAAAGTTTCTTACCACAGCCTCCTGTGACAGCTGGTTTCTGGGATGTTCTGTGAGTCCAGCCCCTTGGTGTCTGTGGCAGCAATCTGAGGGGAAATGTGAGCTTCCCACCTAGGCCCTGAAATGTGGACACGGCTGAGCACTATGGTGACTGGGCCCAGGCTCACACGAGTTTCAGCAAAGGCTGTGTCATAAATATAAAGGGAACGGGGAGAGGGTCTGATGCAGTGTTATAAAATCCTCTTACCAGTAAAGGGTTAAGAAATGCAGGTAGCCAGGCTGACACCTGACCGGGCTGGCATCTGACCAATAAGGGGACATAGAATCATAGAATCATAGAATCTCAGGGTTGGAAGGGACCTCAGGAGGTCATCTAGTCCAACCCCCTGCTCAAAGCAGGACCAACCCCAACTAGATCATCCCAGCCAGGGCTTTGTCAAGCCTGACCTTAAAAACCTCTAAGGAAGGAGATTCCACCACCTCCCTAGGTAACCCATTCCAGTGCTTCACCACCCTACTAGTGAAAAAGTTTTTCTTAATATCCAACCTAAACCTCCCCCTCTGCAACTTGAGACCATTACTCCTTGTTCTGTCATCTTCTACCACTGAGAACAGTCTAGATCCATCCTCTTTGGAACCCCCTTTTAGGTAGTTGAAAGCAGCTATCAAATCCCCCCTCACTCTTCTCTTCTGCAGGCTAAACAATCTCAGTTCCCTCAGCCTCTCCTCATAAGTCATGTGCTCCAGCCCCCTAATCATTTTTGTTGCCCTCCTCTGGACTCTTTCCAATTTATCCACATCCTTTTTGTAGTGTGGGGCCCAAAACTGGACACAGTACTCCAAATGAGACCTCACCAGTGCCGAATAGAGGGGAATAATCACGTCCCTCGATCTGCTGGAAATGCCCCTACTTATACAGCCCAAAATGCCGTTAGCCTTCTTGACAAGAAGGGCACACTGTTGACTCATATTCAGCTTTTCGTCCACTGTAACCCCTAGGTCCTTTTCTGCAGAACTGCTGCCCAGCCATTCGGTCCCTAGTCTCTAGCAGTGCATGGGATTCTTCCGTCCTAAGTGCAGGACTCTGCACTTGTCCTTGTTGAACCTCATCAGATTTCTTTTGGCCCAATCCTCTAATTTGTCTAGGTCCCTCTGTATCCTATCCCTACCCTCCAGCGTATCAACCACTCCTCCCAGTTTAGTGTCATCTGCAAACTTGCTAAGGGTGCAGTCCACACCATCCTCCAGGTCGTTGATGAAGATATTGAACAAAACCGGCCCCAGCACCGACCCTTGGGGCACTCCACTTGATACCGGCTGCCAACTAGACATGGAGCCATTGATCACTACCCGTTGAGCACGACCATCCAGCCAGTTTTCTATCCACCTTACCGTCCATTCATCCAGCCCATACTTCTTTAACTTGCTGGCAAGAATGCTGTGCGAGACTGTATCAAAAGCTTTGCTAAAGTCAAGAAATAGCACATCCACTGCTTTCCCCTCATCCACAGAGCCAGTTATCTCATCATAGAAGGCAATTAGGTTAGTCAGGCATGACTTGCCCTTGGTGAATCCATGCTGACTGTTCCTGATCACTTTCCCCTCCTTTAAGTGGTTCAAAATTGATTCCTTGAGGACCTGTTCCATGATTTTTCCAGGGATTGAGGTGAGACTGACTGGCCTGTAGTTCCCCGGATCTTCCTTCTTCCCTTTTTTAAAGATGGGCACTACATTAGCTTTTTTCCAGTCATCCGGGACCTCCCCCGATTGCCATGATTTGTCAAAGATACTTTAAAATCTTGGAAGGGGGGAAGGTTTTGTGTGTGCCTCTTTGTCTGAGTCAGTGTGATCTCTGGGTACAAAGAAAGATCTGCAGAAAATCAGTCTCCAACCCAACCTCATCAAACCTTCCATATTTAAAGCAAGTTAGTCAGCATTGCAAATAGGTTTTGTTAGTTTTGCTTGGTGAGGTTTCCCTGTGTTAGAGGGAGGGGTTATTCCTGTTTTTTCTGTAACTTTAAGGTTTTGTCCAGAGGGGGAATCCCTCTGAGTTTGAAAATTGAGTACCCTGTAAAATAGTTACCATTCTGATTTTACACAGATGATTTTTACCTTCTTTGTTTTAATAAAATCCTTATTTTAAGAAGCTGACTGTTTTCTATGGTCCTAAGACACCGGGGGTGGGTTTTTAGATCACTGTGTAACCAGTTGGTTAGGAGATTATTCTCAAGCTCCCCAGGACAGGGGGCATACGGGCTTGAGAGGGTATTTTGGGGGGAAGGGAAACTTCAAGTGGTTCCTTTCTCAGGTTCCTGTTTAAAACACTTGATGGTGGCAGCGAGAGAAGCATTTCTCAGGGTGCAGGGAATTTTGTACCTTGGGGGGGTTTAACCTAAGCTGGTAGAAATAAGCTTAGGGGATCTTTCATGCGGGTCCCCACGTCTTTACCCTAGAGTTCAGAGTGGGGAGGGAACCCTGACAGGCTGCTTCCACAAGAAAGGGACAAACAGATGGGAAGATGCTCTAAGTGACACAGGGAAACTAGGCTGGGTCCCAGGAGCTCCTTGGCTTCCCAAAAGAATGTAAGTTGGTCCATTTCTGTTTCTCTGTCTCCAGAGCAAAGCCTGTCTGACTTAGCTTGTAGTGATACATAAGATAGATGAGTGTAGACATGTGACAGCTACCTGGTATTTTAAAACCATTTTCTCCAATGCTTTGTGAGATTTACCAATAAAACTACTACTTTTAAGGAGGCTGGGGGTGACTGTATAGCTCTGGTTACAAACATTCAAAGGGAATGGACTGAGGTGTCTGGTTGGAGCTGCTTGGACCTACTTCGTGATAAGCATTTCATGCAGATGGGACGTTGTTCCCAGCTCGAAGATTGGGATATTTGTGAGATTCCCCCCAAGACAAGAAAAGACCTGGTTTAGAGGGTAAAGAGACCTTACATCCTGGTTTTACTGTGACAATCCAGATTCTTCTTGGCCAGCGTCTATCCTTGTTGAGTGACTATCAGCATTCAGAGGAGCAATTTGTTCAAGTTGGATATAACATAACAATCCACTCAAGACAATAATTCATAGAGTCAAAGAATTTAAAGTCAGAAAGGTAGACCTCACACCCTGCGTCCAAGCTTGGGGGTAGCTGGATCTGGGGGAGGGGGCAGTTTGGGTCCAAGAGAGAGCTAGGAGTATGCATTTGGAGCTGGGCTTTGAACATGCCCCTTTCTATTAAAGATGTGTATGGCCCTTGCTGACCTACGTGTGCATGTCTCATGCCTAAACATGAGGAGAGACCCTCTGAGCTGTGCCTCAGGTACCCAGTGACTGTGTGAGCCCATCACGGCTATGTCCAGATGTCTGCGGTACAACCCTGTTCCTTACAACTGGGGGCTTTGTATCCCAGTGCAGAGGGAAACAGCGTCTCTGTCACCGATGGACTGTTTGACCAGACATGTCCACTAACCAACCCTCAGCATCTTTGTTCGTGGGTGCTCTGCTTGAGATACCGCCAGCAGCAGCTCCTGGGATTTTTTTAAACAAAACTCATGATTTTTGCTCCCTGTGGTAGCAGGGAGCTAGGGAGGGTCCTAGAGCGGTTGTGGAAGCGCAAAGATTGTGGGTGGGGGTGCAACTACCAGTGGATCACTGAGATCTGTGCATAACGTTGGGAATCCCTGGATCCTGTGGCCCACTGTTCATTGTGGCTGACGCCGCGGTGGCCCTGTTTCTACAAGCCCGGATTCCAGGAAGAGAGGCTGCAGCAGGGCTTGGCACTACAGTTCCGTTGGGCAGCACCATCACATGTCCCCTGTGATTTGACCTCCTGCAGTTTGCCTTTGGCTGTCTCGGGGATCAAACCTGATACACACAAAGCCAAGTAGCTGATGTTCCCTGATGGCCAAGTGGCCCCCAAGGGAATGTGCAGACATGCTTCATAAAGACACTTGCATTCCTAGCTGAACAGATACTGCCTGCTGCCCTGCAACCTCTCCGATGACTCCTTGTCCTTTACTGTGAAGATCTCTGGTGTCAGCGGCTCCTCTTTTAGCAGGAATTGGATATGTTGGTAGGTTTCACTATCTTTAAATTGTAAAGTGAAGGGGAAAGGCCGCGAGCTGTTTCCATTTGCAGATGTTCTGTGCAGCGACAGACAAGTCAGCTGGACTGTCGGGGTGACTCAGTGACGGGGCTGGAGGGCAGGCAGCACTAGGTAGCCTGGGAACCTCTCCCCTACATCTTCCCATGCTCCACGTTGGGCTGTTCAAGAAACACAGATGTCTCACTTTGAAAGCGACCTCAAAGTGTTAAAACCCCAATGCCCCGAGTCAGGATTTCTCAAGGGGCCCATTTCTCGGAGGTGCCGTGTGCTCTGGGCCTGATCCGGCCACGGGCTGAGTGAGATGAGACCCCACAGAATATCAGTTATTAGTTCACAAATCACCTCAGGTTTATTTGCTGCTGGAAATTGAACCAGCAAATGCATTTTCAAAGATTTTATTCTCTGGCTCGATTGTGAATGCAGAAATTCAGAAAACAGGTCTGATAGGGAGTGCTTCCTTAGCGGCTGAGGGATTCAGTATTTCATTCTCCCTAGATACCCTTCAGAGTTACAGGGCTACCTACATCTCTGCCCCCTCTCTGGACTCTGAGGGCCACATGTCAGGCCTCAGACCCTGTTCTCTCATGTGGTGCAATCCCACGATCCTCCCACCCTCAGACCGGGCCCTGGGCTACAGCACACTGCGGGTCAACTGTGCTTACCGTGCAGCTGAGTGGGGTCGGCACCTGTGGGTCTTCCCCTGGGAGTCTGTGACTAGTGGTGAGACGAGTGACCAGCCAGCCTCCTTGAACCAAAACATTGATTAATCTGAAGAGAAGGAAGAAAGACTAACATGGGTGAATAGGAGGGTTTTCAAACAACAGTCTTCACCTGTTTCTGACCCCAAGCCTTCCTGCTCAGAGGGAGACCCAGGCAGGCCAAGGCCGTTGAGACTTTCCCAGCTATGTCTCTGACTGTCTGTCAGAAGAGCTTCTCATCATCGTGAACTCAGCAACGTCGCTGGAGACCAGAGACAAGCTCTTCCCAGCTTGTAGCTCTGGTGGTGTCTCTCAACCTCCCTGAAGGGCTGACTGAGAAATGGCTTTTCTTGAGTTGTTGCTCCCCTTTTTGTTTTTTTTCCAGCAGCCTGCTATTAAACTAAGATGAGCCATACTGGTTTCTCCCAATATAGTCATAACATAAACATCCCAATAGTTAACCCAATATAGCTCTACAGCAAACATCCTAAGAACTGGGTTCAACATACATATTCATTATGACAACTCAGCTCCATGTTCGTTCCAATCCCGTTCCCGGGTGCTACAGATTTTATGAGTACAGGATAGAGACAGTCAGAGAGAGAGAGAGAGAACAATAGACCACTTTCACATGTGAAAGGAAGTTCCATTTCCATGAATGCTCATGCATTTGATTTTGAAATCCACTTCCTGCAAACCGTCATTGTGCCTTAATAACAGGTGCTGAGGTCACTCTGTACTAGAGAGTGAGAGCTCAGACCTCAATATTATCTACAGTGATCCCAATGCCTGTTTCCACGTTGGATACAGGCCACAGACTGACAGAACAGAACCTGAGGAGAACCAGTCAGTTATTAACCCCGGGACAGAGGTGCTACTAGACTTCTGTTTGCTGACGAGTGACTGAATGAGGGTTGAAATGCGCAAACTGTTCAGGTTCTGAAGAAATCCAGATGAGAGACACTACATTTTAAGCCGCACTTGAACCTGAGAAATCATCTCTGAAAGATCAGAGGAGAAAGAATGGGTTGACATGTATGTACAAAAGTTCAGATGTCTAAATGTTATGCGAAAACATATTGTAATACAAATATTGCAAACTAACCTTTCACGATATGAATGAATATCAAAAGCCAGCAGCAGAGTTGTTGGAATCTCTACAGGAAGGAGCAGTGGAAACATTACTGCTTAATGTTTTTTTCTTTATGTCAAAACTATTCCAAAAACTTTGTGCATTCGGTTGTGCTATTAACTATCCTGGTAACTGACCAGAAGTTGTTTCTAACACTTATATGCAGGATTGTGCATCAATCACTTTGCAAGACTTGTACAAGACCTTCCAAAAAGTCCCGAGAGAACAGAACTGCTGGTCTGTGTTTAAGCAAAGACAAGAGCTGAAAGGGGAGTGTAGTAGTGATTGCATGTAATTTATGCCATCTTCTCTTATAGGAGCATGGCCCAAGTATATGCCTAGTCAACTGTATATGAGTGTAAACCTAGTGTTTGCATATTAACCCATTTGTGACACCATCCCCTCCTCCGCCAGCTGAAGTAATTGTCTGTGTAAACTTGGAATTTACCAAAAAATATCTACAGACATTTGCATGGGGAGAGGATACAGGCCCTGTGAGGATGAAGGGAAGCTTGTAGAATGATCAAGCTCTCTGGAGTAAGGCAACCTTGGCCAGGCCAAGCACTTCAGCTTCCCATGGAGGGATTCCTGGGGGTCAGAGTGTATTCATGGGAGCCTTAGTTAAGGGAAAGTTAATTGAGCCCGATTCTGATCAAAATTGCACATGAAAATCTGGAGTGATGCGATTGAAGTCAATTTTATTGAATTAAGAACCTGGACCTAAACATTTATCCCATGTACTGCAAACAGACAGGAGCATAATTGGAACTCTCAGGAGTGGAGCAAATAAAGACTATACATGTAATGAGGCAATGAAATGCATTTATAAATAGCTTCAGTGGAGGACAGATTAATGAAACGACTGTTTTCACCATGCACTTGCCATACACCTGTCATGAACTTGCCATACACCTGTCATGGTTCAATGGGCCACATTCCAAACTGCAGGGCTAGAAAGGGTGTGTGTGTGACGATCCCAATTGTAAAATCACTCAGTGCTCACGTAGCCTGTGGAACTCCCAGCAACAATATATCAAAGGGGGATTCAAAGAGGGACAGGATGTTTATACGGGGAACCAGAAGATCCAATTACACAAGTGAGGATTTTTTAAAAAAGAGTCTTGGAAGGGCTATACACTTTCTTGATTCACACCACAAAACATGTCTAACTAGTGGGTGTCAGGGGGAAACTTTCCATAGGAGCAGGTTATTCATAGCTGCCTAGTGCAAGGCTTCTTCCACCTTCCCCAGTAGCATCTGGAACTGGCCACTGGATAGTGGACTAGATGGACTACAGATCTGATCCAGTCTGGCAGTCCCTATCTTCCTCTCATTGGATTCAAGGATATGTTTTTGCAGATCTTTATTTAGCTCCTGGGAGTCTCTAGATTTGCACTGAGAGCAGAAAGATGTCTCGCTAAATATCATCTACATTCCTGTACTTTTTCCTTTCAGGAAGGAAAGTTCAAAAGTCCAGTACATTATGTCAGCTGTCAATGATACCAAATTCAACTCTGCAGTGTTCCTTCTCACCGGGATACCTGGGAAGGAAGACGTCTATCTGTGGATCTCTGTCCCCTTCTGCTTCATGTATGTTATTTCGATAGTAGGAAATTCAATCATTCTGTTCATTATAAAAACAGATCCAAGCCTCCATGAGCCCATGTACATTTTCCTTTCCATGTTGGCTGTGACAGACCTCGGCTCATCACTATCCACCATGCCAACGATACTGGGCATATACTTGTTCAACTCTAGGGAGATCAGCCTCGATGCCTGTTTTGTCCAGCTCTTCTTCATCCACTCGCTTGCAAAATTTGAATCCTCTGTGCTGTTGTTGATGGCCTTTGACCGCTTCATCGCAATCTGTAACCCACTGAGATACACAGCCATCTTAACTCCACCGAGAATAGCCAAGATGGGACTGGTGTTTGTGCTGAGAGCGGTGGCCACATCATTCCCATACCCCTTTCTCCTGAAACGGTTCCAATACTGTCGATCCAATGTCCTCTCCCATTCCTACTGCCTGCAACAGGAGGTCATGAAGTTGGCTTGTTCGGATATCACAGTCAACAGCATCTATGGTTTGTCTACATTACTCTTAACTATGGGGTTGGACTTGATGCTCATCTGTCTCTCTTATGTGATGATCCTCAAAACAGTGCTGAGCATCGCATCCCCCGCGAAAAGCCATAGGGCCCTGAACACCTGCGTCTCCCACCTCTGTGCCGTCCTGCTCTTCTACACACCAGACATTGGCCTGGCTGTGACACACAGATTTGGGAATAGCTCTTCTCACTTCCTTCAAATGGTCCTGGGCTATTTCTACCTGCTGGTCCCTCCCCTGATAAATCCAATCGTGTACAGCGTGAAAAGCAAACACCTTCGTGAGAGGATAATCAGGGCATTCCTCAAGTGAAGGGTCAGTTCATCACTCGTCTCCAGGGCTGGACACACGGGAAACAAAAAGGACAGCCACCTGTTCCATCCTGGATCCTCTTCACCTGAGGTTCCTGTCTCTGCCCTATCTCCAGGCTGGAAGCCAGAGCCAGGCTGTGGTTTAAGATCTGCCCAGAGAACCAGAGACACTGTGAGGAGCCCCAGACCCTACAGATTTTACACCCGCCCCCACCACCGTAGAGGATATATAACCCAGCGAAAGTGGAGAGTCCAGGTTTCCCCACAGCATCCTGTGTCCCTGGGGCAGCTCTTACCATGGCCCAACTCTGGCCTGGCTGGGAGGCGGAGCATCGGAGGAAGTGGAGGAGCAGGGGGCAGGGCTTAGTGGGAAGAAATGGGGTAGGGGGCTGGGCTTCGGGGAAAAAGAGGAATTGGGATGTGGGAACTTTGAACCAATGCTGGCCCCAGTTAGCAGGGTGCTGGGGGGCTCCTGAGTTAAGGAGAAGGGTGGGGCTGTAGGGCAGGAGACCTTGTGTTTTGTAGAAGATTGATTTAATGCGACCCCACAGAGGGGGCTCCTTTTTAAGTATCCCAGGCTGAGCATAAGTTATTGAAAGACTTTAGAGGGAAGCACAGGGCACCTGCAGGGCTACCTCAGGCCCCAAGGGGACACTTTGGGGCGGCCCCTTTCCACAGGGATTTGGCTAGGGTGGGCTGTGCTCTTGGAAGCCCCCAGGCTGCTCTAAACTCTCCTCAGGCAGAGGGAAAACAGGCCAGCCAGTCAAACTCCTGTAACTGGTCCCTTGCCATCTCGACTCTCTGCAGTGCAGGGGGAAGCTCTGCTGGTGTAGCAGAAAATCCTGCCAGGCCTGTGACCGCTCAGATGGCTGGAAGGCTGGTCCTGTGGTCTGTGGTCTGCTCTGAGACTCAAGGCAGCTGAGTTTGATTCCCTGACGTGTGTGACCATGGGTAAGCCATTGGCTGTCTCTGAGTGTTTCCTCAGGTGGATAATAGCCCTGCCCTGCCTCCAAGTGGTGGCAGGGGGATAAATACATTGAAGGTGCTCAAATACCCTGAGACCCAAGGATCAGGGCTTTGTCAGGGTTCCACAGAGGAACAACTCTGATATTGGTCTATTAAAGGTTTCTTACCACAGCTTCTTGTGACAGCTGGCTTCTGGGAAGTCCTGTGAGTCCAGCCCCTTGGTGTCTGTGGCAGCAATCTGAGGACAAAGGTGAGCTTCCCACCTAGGCCCTGAAACATGGACACGGCTGAGCACTATGGTGACTGGGCCCAGGCTCACACGGGTTTCAGCAAAGGCTGCTTCCACAAGAAAGGGGCAAAGAGATGGGAAGATGCTCTCAGGGACACAGGGAAACTAGGCTGGGTCCCAGGAGCTCCTTGGCTTCCGAAAAGAATGTAAGTTGGTCCAGTTCTGTTTCTCTGTCTCCAGAGCAAAACCTGTTTAACTTAGCTTGTAGCGATACGTCAGATAGATAAGTGTAGACATGTGGCAGCTGCCTGGTATTTTAAAACAATTTTCTCCAATGCTTTGTGAGATTTGCCAATAAAACTACTACTTTTAAGGAGGCTTTGGGTGACTGTATCGCTCTGGTTACAAACATCCAAAGGTAATGGACTGAGGTGTCCAGTTGGACCTACTTGGTGATAAGCATTTCATAATGATGAAGTGTTGTTCCCAGCTCGAGGAGTCGGACAATTGTGAGATCCTCCCCAAGACAGGAAAAGACCTGGTTTAGAGTGTTAAGAGACCATATATCCTGGTTCTACTGTGACAATCCAGATTCTTCTTTGCCAGGGTCTATCCTTGTTGAGTGACTATCAGCATTCAGAGGAGCAACTTGTTCAAGTCGGATGCAACATAAAGATCCACTCAAGACAATGATTCATAGAGTGATAGAATGTAAGGTCAGAAAGAGCCAATAGTTCATCTAGTCCAGAGCTTCTTTAACTGGGGGGGTGGGTCCCCCTGGGGGTGCAGAATGCATTTCGTTGTGAGGGTTATGAGACGCTTTAGGGTAAAAACCTCACTGTGCACATTTTACCCACAAAAGTGAATAATCAGCAAAGCTGATTCTTCCAGACACATCCAGTCTGCAGACGGCACTGTGCATGTAACTCTAGGTGGTGCTGTGTATTTTGACAGATTTCTGTTAAGTTTGCACAGCTTGATACAAAGTCGGTGCCATCTGTATGTGAATCCATTTGCTATGGCGCGGTGTGCACATTTCATTGTAAGCAGGGACCACAATCACAGTTTTGTTTTGCTCTTATTACAGTGGATCGTTGGATCATTCACGCAACAGAAAAAAAAGCACAACTGATTCCAGTGAAGACCCACCCCCGCATGTATCAGTATATGTATTTGTGTGGTGGGAGGTGTACACCCTTATAGACACAAAGAATTGGGGGAACGATCAAAATGTTTGAGAATCACTGATCTAGTCTGACCTCCTCTATTATCATAGGTTGCAGAATTTCACGCATTTACCTCTGTATTGAACCGAATGACCTTGTTTGACTAACTCATAAATTGTGGGTACTAACCCACGAAAGCTTATGCTGAAATAAATTTGTTAGTCTCATAAATTCTGTTCATCTAAAGTATATTTTCCAGGAAGGCATCCAATCTTGGTTTGGAGATAGCAGGTGAGTCCACCTCCCTTGGAAGTTTGTTCCATTGGTTAGTCACCCTCGATGTTAAAAATGTGTGCCTCAGGTCCAAATTTAGTTTGTCTGGTTTCAGTTTCATGCCATTGGCTCTCATTATAACTTTCCATGCTTGATAAATGGTCCCGTTAGTAGCTGGTATTTTGTCCCTGTGGAGGTGCTTGTACACTGTTATCAAGTCAGCTCTCAGCCTTAATTTTAGTAAGCTAAGCAGACTCAGCCCTTGAAGTTTCCACTGTCAGGCATTTTCTCCCGCCCTTCAGTCATTTTTAAGGCTCTTCTCTGCACTCTATCCAATTTTTCAATCTAGGCACCGGACCTGGAAGCAGTATTCCAGCATTGGTCTCAACAATGTCATATACAAATGTGAGATCACCTCCCTAGTTCTAGTCACTACACTCCTGTTCATACAGCAAAGGGTATATTGGAAATGAGAGAGGAGAAGAAAGATGTGAATGTATTAGTCAGTCCCAGAATGATTGTGAGCCACTGATGTGATATGGCTGTGAAGTAGGCACATGAGGTCCTAGAATGTGTTAGACACAATAGGGAATTAGTAATATCACTATACAAGGCACGGGTGAGACCTCCTCTGGCAAACTGTGTAAAATCTGGTCACTCCTATTCTTGAAAGGAGAATTCAGGCTGGAACAGGTGCAGAGAATGGCTGCTGGGATGATCAGGGCAATGGAGGGACTGGCTTACAAGGAAACGTAAGGAGCTTGGCCGGTTTAGCCTAACACAAGACAGGCTGAGCATGGATCGATTGCTCTAGAAATACACCAGGGGAGTAAAAACCAAGGGGGGAGACAAGCTCCTGAAGCTAAAGGACAGAGCAGGCACAAGAACAAATGGGGACAAACTGGCCTGGAGCAAACTGAGGCTGGGAAGGGGAAGGAGAAGGAGGTTTCTGACCATCCGAGTAGGGAGGTTCCAGAACAGCCGCCCAAGAGCTGCAGTGTGGGGCCAACAACCCAGCTTGTTTTAACATGGAGCTTGACAGGTGCATGAACCAGGCAATATGCCAAGGTCACCTGCCATAGCAGGGAACTGGGCTCATGGACCCATGAGGTCACTTCTAGATCTATATCCTTATGGGTCACATTCACCCTGTGACAGTGTATCCCATAAGGCTTTATGGGGAGATACTTATAAATGTATATATGATTTAACTGGAATATGTTTTATGCTACATGTGCCATGTAACATATCTCTGTAAAAGTTATTATCTACTGAATTTATTCCTCCTGGTTGTATGCATGTATCATTTTTGTAGTTGAAGTAATGAATATTGATTGTTTATTTGCTGGTTTTATACATAGCCTCTGTAAGAGCATTGGATCAATGTCTGGAGAAAGAAATGTGCAGGTTAAGAGCCGAATCAAGAAACTCTTAAACAGACAAAAGAAGTTGCAGACACCAATCCACATCTGAGCTTGGCCAGGAATGCGGCTGGGCTGGTAACTGAGTAGTGCATGGACATGTGACTTGCCCATGTGACCCGAAAACTCCATTTTGTAACTGGATGCTATACAGGGAGGGGGAGGGGTGTCTACCCAGAGGAGAAAGTCTATTTAAAACCCTGGGAGACCCCTCCATCTTGTCTTCAGCTGGCTAAAGAGAGAGCCTCTCCACCCCCCAACAACACCTTGAAAAAGACTGGAACAAAGGACAAGAACAATAACGGGTGTGAGCGATTTCTGGACCCAGGCTAGGAGGACCATAGCCTGTAAAATGTAGTTTACTGGAACTGGTGAGGTTTTTATCTGTATTTGGTGTGATTAGACATAGACTTGCGTGTTTAATTTTATTTTACTTGGTAACTCACTTTGTTCTGTCTGTTACTACTTGGAACCACTTAAATACTACTTTCTGTACTTATTAAAATAATTTTTTACATATTAAGTAACCTGGAGTACGTGTTAGTACCTGGAGGGGGGCAAACAGCTGTGCATACCTCTCTATCTGTGAAATAGAGGGCGAACTATTTATGAGTTTACCCCGTATAAGCTTTATACAGGGTAAAACGGATTTATTCCGGGTTTGAACCTCATTGGGAGTTGGGCACCTGGGTGTCAAAGGCAAGAACACTTCCTAAGCTGCTTCCTGGCAAGCCTACAGCTGCTAGGGGACGTGCCTCAGACCTGGGTCTGGGTTTGCAGCAGGCTAGCAGGTCTGGCTCAAAACAGACAGGATTCTGGAGTCCCAAGCTGGAAAAGGCAGGAAAGCAGGAATAGTCTTGGCACACCAGGTGGCAGCTCCAAGGGGGTCTCTGTGATACCAACCCGTCATACAACCATTTTCTAGAATAATAGAGTCATAGAATGGGAAGGGACCTCGAGAGGTCATCTAGTCCTGTCCCCTGCACTCATGGCAGGACCAAGCACCATCTGGACCATCCCTGACAGGTGTTTTCTAATCTGCTCTTAAAAATCTCCAATGATGGAGATTCCACAACCTCCCTAGGCAATTTATTCCAGTGGTTCACCACACCAACTGTTAGGAAGTTTTTCCTAATGTCCAACCTAAACTTCCCTTGCTGCAACTTAAGCCCATTGCTTCTATCCTATCATTACTTTTTGAGGAAAACAATTTTTCACCCTCCTCCTTGTAACAACGTTTTAGGTATTTCCAAACTGTTATGTCCCCTCTCAGTCTTCTGCCTAAACACTAGGAGAGACACTCTGAGCTGTGCCTCAGGTACCCAGTGACTGTGTGAGCCCATCACTGCTATGTCCAGATGTCTATGGTGCAACCTTGTTCCTTTCAAAAGAAGCCTCTGTATCCCAGTGCAGAGGGAAACAGCGTCTCTGTCACTGAGGGACCGTGTGACCAGACATGTCCACTAACCAACCCTCTGTGCCTTCGTATGTAGGTGCCCTGTTTGAGATACGGCCAGCACCAGCTCCTGGGATTTTTTAAAACAAAACTCATGATTTTTGCTCCCTGTGCTAGCAGGGAGCTACGGAGGGTCCTAGAGCTGTTGTGGAAGCGTAAAGATTGTGGGTGAGTGGCCTAGCTACCAGTGGATCACTGAGATCTGGGCATAACTTTGGGGATTCATGGATCCTTTGGCCCAGTGTTTATTTATCAGGGAGAAGGTAAGGTACCCCCTCTCCTGGAATGATCTGAAAGAAATTTCCCTGTAGGGAGCCTTGTGGAATCTCCCTTCCCTGGCCTGCACCCTGGGTTTGCAATGCAGGAAAGGGGGATGCCAGGGAGAAAACTGGTCGTATGTTATTTTATTATTAATGTACTTATTTATTAATGTTATTATGGAAAGCTCACAGCTGTGACAGCATCATCGTTACAAGTCGGCCACTGCCGCAGTAGCCCTGTGGCTAGAAGCCCGGAGTCCAGGAATAGAGCCTGCAGCAGGGCTTGGCACTGCAGTCCAACTGGGCAGCATCACCACACGTCCCCTGTGATTTGGCCTCCTGCAGTTCGCCACTGGCCATATCAGGGTTAAAGCTGGTGCACATTAAGCTAAGCAGCTGATGTACCCTGATGACCAAGTGGCCCCCAAGGGAATGTGCGAACATGCTTCATAAAGACAGATGCCTTCCTAGCTGAATGGATACTGCCTGCTGCCTGTGCAAACTCTCCGATGACTCCTCGTCCTTTAACATGAAGACCTCTGGTGTCAGTGGCTCCTCTGCTAGCAGGAACTGGGTACGTTGGCAGGTGTCACTATCTTAAAAATGCAAAGTGAAGAGGAAAGGCTGCGAGCTGTTTCCATTTGCAGATGTTCTGTGCAGAGGCAGAGGACTCAGCTGGGCTGTCGGGGTCACTCAGTGACGGGGCTGGAGGACAGGCAGTGCTAGGTAGCCTGGGAATCCTTCCACTACATCTGCCCATGCTCCATGTTGGGCTTTTGAAGCAACACAGACGTTTCACGTAGAAAGCGACCTCAAAGTGTTAAAACCCCTATGCCCCGAGTCAAGATATCTCAAGGGGCCCATTTCTAGAGATTCTGTGTTCTCTGGGCCCGATCCTGCCAGGGGCTGAGCGAGAGGAAACCACACGGAAGATCAGTGACTAGTTCCCAAATCGCCTCAGGTTTATTTGCTGCTGGAAATCCACTTCTTCAAACCCTTATCGTGCCTGAGGTCACTATGTCCTAGATAGTGAGAGCTCAGGGAATGAATATTATCTACACAGATCCCAATGCCTATTACCACTCTGGATGCAGGCTACAGACCGACAGAAGAGAACCTGAGGAGAACCAGTCAGTTATTAACCCAGGGACAGAGGTGCAACGACACTTTTGTTTGCTGATGAGTGACTCAATGAGGGCTGAAATGCTCAATATGTTCCCATTCTGAAGAAATCCAGATGACAGACGGTACATTTTAAGCTGCACTCTAACCTGAGAAATCATCTCTGAAAGTTCAGAGGGGAAAGAATGGTTTCACATGTGTGAACTAAAGTACAGATGTGTAAATGTTATGCCAGAACTTTTCATTGTAATACAAATATTACAAACCAAACTTTCATGATCTGAATGAATATCAAAAGCCAGCAGTAGAATTGTTGGAATCTCTACAGGAAGGAGGAGTGGAAAATTTACTGCTTAATGGTTTTTTCCTTAGAAAGTATGTCAAAAGTATTCCAAATATTGTGTGCAATGGGTTTGTGCTATTAACTCTTAAGTGAACAGTTGTATGATAGTGTCTCCTGGTAACTGACCAGAAGTTGTTTCTAATATTTATATTCAGGGTTGTGCATTCAATCATTCTGCAAGACTTGTTCAAGACTTTCCAAAACGTCCTGAGAGAACAGAAATGCTGGTCTGTGTTTAAAAAAGATGAGAGCTGAAAGGGGAGTGTAATAGTGGATATATGTAATTTATGCCAGCTTCTCTTCCAGGAGTATGGCCCAAGTATATGCATAGTCAACTGGATATTAGTGTAAACCTAGTGTTTACATATTCACCTATTTGTTACACCACCCCTCCTCCGCCAGCTGAATTAATTGTCTGTGTAAATTTGTAATTTACCAAAAAATATCTACAGACAGTTGCATGGGAAGAGGATGAAGGTCCTGTGAGGACGAAGGGAAGTTGGTAGGATGATCAAACTCTCTGGAGTAAGGCAACATTGGCCAAGCCAAGCACTTCAGCTTCCCGTGGAGGGATTCCTGGGGGTCAGAGTGTATTCATGGGTGCCTTAGTTAAGGGAAAGTTAATCGAACCTGGTTCTGATCAAAATTGCACATGTAAATTTGGAGTGATGCGATTGAAGTCAATTTTATTGAATTAAGAACCTGGACCTAAGAATTTATCCCATGTTCTGCAAACATGCAGGGGCATAATTTGAACTCTATGGAGTGGAGCAAATAAAGAATATAGATTTAATGAGGCAATGAAACACATTTATAAATAGCTTCAGTGCAGGACAGATAAATGCAATGACTGTTTTCACCATGCACTTCTCATGTGTTTATACACCTGTCATGGTACAATGGACCACACTCCGAAGTGGAGGGCCAGAAATGGTGTCAGTGTGAAGGTCGCAATTGTAAAATCACACAGTGCTCACGTAGCCTGTGGAACTCCAGCAACAAAATATCAAAGGGGGCAAGATCTTAGCAAGGTTCAAAGAGGGACGGGATGTTTATATGGGTAACCAGAATATCCAGTTACACAAGTGAGGATTTTTTTTTAAAAAGAGTCTTAGAAGAGCTATACACTGTCTTGATTCACACCACAAAACTTGTCTAACTAGTGGGTGTCAGGGGGAACATTTCCCTAGGAGCAGGTTATTTGTAGCTGCCTATTGCAGGGCTTCTTCCACCTTCCGCTGCAACATCTGGAACTGCCCACTGGATAGTGGGCTAGATGTACTACAGGTCTGATCCAGTCTGGCAGTGCCTATCTTCCTCTGCTTGGATTCAAGGATATGGTTTTGCTGATCTTCATCAAGCTCCCCTGGGAGTCTCTAGGTTTGCACTGAGAGCAGAAATATGTCTAGCTAAATATCATCTAATTTCCTGTTCTTTTTCCTTTCAGGAAGGAAAGTTCAAAAGTCCCCGGATCTGCCCAGTACATTATGTCAGCTTTCAATGACACCAAATTGAACTCTGCAGTGTTCCTTCTCACTGGGATACCTGGGCAGGAAGACGTCTATCTGTGGATCTCTATCCCCTTATGCTTAATGTATGTTATTTCGATAGTAGGAAACTCAATCATTCTGTTCATTATAAAAACAAATGCAAGCCTCCATGAGCCCATGTACATTTTCCTTTCCATGTTGGCCGTCACAGACCTTGGCTTATCGCTATCCACCATGCCAACAATACTTGGCATATACTTGTTCAACTCTAGGGAGATCAGCCTCGATGCCTGTTTTGCCCAGCTCTTCTTCATTCACTCACTTTCAAAATTTGAATCCTCCGTACTGTTGTTAATGGCCTTTGACCGCCTCATCGCAATCTGTAACCCACTGAGATATGCTGCCATCTTAACTCCACTGCGAATAGCCAAGATGGGACTGGTGTTTGTGCTCAGAGCGGTGGTCACATCATTCCCATTCCCCTTTCTTCTGAAACGGTTCCAATACTGTCGAGCGAATGTCCTCTCCCATACATACTGCGTGCACCAGGAGGTTATGAAGCTGGCTTGTTCAGATATCACAGTCAACAGCATCTATGGTTTGTCTACTTCACTCTTAACCCTGGGTTTGGACTCGCTGCTCATCTTCCTCTCTTATGTGATTATCCTCAAAACAGTGCTGAGCATCTCATCGCATGCGGAGTGCCTCAGGGCCCTGAACACCTGCGTCTCCCACCTCTGTGCCGTCCTGCTCTTCTACATACCAGACATTGGCCTGGTTGTGATACACAGATTCGGGAATAGCTCTTCTCACTTCCTTCAAATGGCGCTGGGCTATTTCTACATGCTGGTCCCTCCCCTGATAAATCCAATCGTGTACAGCGTGAAAAGCAAACACCTTCGTGAGAAGATAATCAGGTCATTCGTCAAATGAAGGGTCAATTCATCACTCGTCTCCAGGGCTGGACACATGGGAAACAAAAAACACAGCCACCTATTTCATCCTGGATCCTCTTCCCCTGAGTTCCCTCTCTCTGCCCTCCCTCCAGGCTGGAAGCCAGAGCCAGGCTGTTGTAAGAGCTGCCCAGAGAGCCAGAGCCACTGTGAGGAGCACCTGACCCTTCACATTTTACTCCCCACCCCGACGATATACAACCCAGGGAAAGTGGAGAGTCCAGGCTTCCCCACAGCACCCTGTGCTCCTGGGTCAGCTCTTACCATGGCCCTACTCTGTCCTGGCTGGGAGGCGAAGCATTGGAGGACGTGGAGGAGCAGGTGGCAGGGCTTAGTGGGAAGAGATGGGGCAGGGAGCGGGGCTTCAGGGGAAAAAGAGGATAGGGATGTGGAAATTTGAACCAACGCTGGCCCCAGCTATCAGGGTGGTGGCAGACTCCTGAGTTAAGGAGGAGGATGGGGATGTAGGGTAGGAGACCTTGTGTTTTGGGGGATGTGATGGTGTCCCCATAAGTCTTTGTGGGGACATGCTTATAAAAGTATATATGATGTAACTGGAATGTTTTATGCTGCATGTGCCATGTAACATATCTCTGTAAAAGTTATGATCTACTGAATCTATTCCTCATGTTTGTATGCATGTATCATTTTGGTAGTTGAAGTTATGAATATTGGTTGTATATTTGCTGGTTTTATTCATAGCCTTTGTTAGAGCATGGGATCAAGGCCTGGAGAAAGGAATGTGCAGGTAAAGAGCCCAATCAAGAAACTCTTAAACAGACAAAAGAAGTTGCAGACACCAATCCACGTCTGAGCTTGGCCAAGAATGTCACTGGGCTAGTTACTGAGTTGTGCATGGACATGTGACTTGCCCATGTGATCCCGAAACTCCAGGGTAACATGATGCTACACAGGGAGTGGGGAGGTGCATCCATCCAGGGGAGAAAGTCTATTTAAACCCCGGGAAGACCCCAAAGGGGTTTCTGTGATAGCAACCCGTCACAGGGAAGACTGAATTAATGTGACCCCACAGAGGGGGATCATTTTTTAAGTATCCCAGGCTGAGAATAAGTCATTGCAAGGACCTTAGAGGGAAGGTCAGGGCACCTGCAGTGCCACCTCAGGCTCCAAGAGGACACTCTGGGGTGGCACCTGTCCACAGGGATTTGGCTAGAGTGGACTGTGCTCTTTGAAGCCGTTACTAATGGGCAGAGGTCGGCCCAGCCCCCAGGCTGCTCTAAACTCCGCTCACGCAGAGGCAAAACAGGCCAGCTAATCAAACCATTGTAACTAGTTCCTTGCCATCCCCACTCTCTGCAGTGCAGACGGGAGCTCTGCTGGTGCAGCAGAAAATCCAGCCGGGCCTGCCACTGCTCACATGGCGCAAAGGCTGGTCCTGCGGTCTGGGCACTGCTTGAGACTCAAGACAGCTGGGTTTGATTCCCTAATTCATACCTTGTGTTCATCTAAAGCGTGTCTTCCGGGAAGGTTTCAGGTCTTGGTTTGGAGATAGCAGGAGAATCCACCACCTCCCACGGAGTTTGTTTCAGTGGTTAGTCACCCTCCATGTTAAAAATGTGTGCCTCATCTCCAAATTTAGTTTGTCTGTTTTCAGTTTCAAGCCTTTGGCTCTTATTATAACTTTCCATGCTTGATAAAAGGTCCCGTTTGTAGCTGGTATTTTGTCCCTGTGGAGGTGCTTGTACACTGTTATCAAGACAGCTCTCAGCCTTACTTTTAATAAGCTAAGAAGACTCAGCCCTTGAAGTCTCCACTGTCAGGCATTTTCTCCCGCCCTTCAGTCATTTTTGTGGCTCTTTTCTGCACCCTATCCAAATTTTAAATCTAGGCATCAGACCTGGATGCAGTATTCCAGCATTGGTCTCAACAATGTCATATACAGACATGAGATCACCTCCCTAGTTCTAGTCACTACACGCCTGTTTATCCAGCCAAGCATATGTTGGAAATGAGAGAGGAGACGAAAGACGTGAATATATTGGTCAGCCCCACAATGACTGTGAGTCACTGATTTGATGCGGCTCTGAACAAGGCACATGAGGTCCTAGAATGCGTTGCCTGGCCAAACAGAGCCCTGCTGGGCTGCCCCTCTGTCTGATCCAGACCTTCACCCGCTCCATGATCGCTGAGAGCCTCTCTAGCACTGGTGACAGACCTCACACCCTGCGTCCAAATGTCCATCATCACCAAGTTTGGGGGTAGCTGGATCTGGGGGAGGGGGTTGTTTGGGTCCAAGAGAGAGCAAGGAGCAGGCATTCGAAGCTGAGGTTTCATCATGCCACCTTTTATTAAAAATGGGGATGGCCTTTCTTAACTACGTGTGCATGTCTCATGCCTATACACGAGGAGAGACCCTCTGAGGTGTGCCTCAGGTACCAGTGACTGTGTGAGCCTATCACTGTTATGTCCGGATGTCTGTGGTATAACCCCGTTCCTTGCAACAGGGGGCTCTGTATCCCAGTGCAGAAGGAAACAGCGTCTCTATCACTGATGGACTGTGTGACCAGACATGTCCACTAACCAACCCTCAGTGCGTTCGTTTGTGGGTGCTCTGCGTGAGGTACGGCCAGCAGCAGCTCCTGGGATTTTATTGGGAGTATCACACTAGTTCCTGTCTTTCTGAAAGCCCCAACGTCTGAGATCAAGAGACTCTGTGGGAATCTCAGCTTTCAGTTTTCCTAATAAAGTATTTTTATAAAGTGTGTTGCAGAAAAGCTAGAAAACCTGAATTAGGTGCCCCCCAAAGGTTCAGGCACCAAAGGCACGTGAAAATAAATCCCACATTAGTATACCTTTAAATCTCGTGATTTTTAAACAAATCTCATGATTTTTGCAGGGCATGACTCAACATTTTTGAGTGGGGTTTGGCTATATTGTGCACCTAGTTAAAAAGATCTGAAGAGCAAGTAGCAAAAGACACAAAATTAACAGCATTTTTTCAAAAGTACGTCAGAAGCGGTCAGCCTGCCAAACAATCAGTGGAGCCACTGGACAATTGAGGTGCTAAAGGAGCACTCAAGGAAGATGAGGCTGTTGCGGAGAGGCTAAGTGAATTCCGTGCATTGGTCTTCACTGCAGAGGAGGTGAGGGAGATTCCCACACTGGAGCTATTCTCTTTAAGTGACAAATGTGAGGAACTGTCCCACATAGAGGTGTCAGTAGAGGAAGTTTTGGAACAACTGAAAAATTAAACAGGAAGAAGTCACCAGAAACACACAGAATTCAAATTGCAGAACTACTAACTATGGTATGTAACCTATAGCTTAAATCAGCCTCTGTACCAGATGGCTGGCAGATAGCTAATGTGATGCTGATTTTAAAAAAATGTTTCAGAGACGATCCTGGCAATACAGTCCATTAAGACGAACTTCAGTACCATGCAAATTGGTTGAAACGATTGTGAAGACCAGAACAATCAGACACATAGTTGAACACACTTAATTGGGGAAGAATCAACAGAGATTTTCAAAGGGAAATCATGCCTCACCCATCTATTAGAATTCTTTGAGGGGGTCAACAAACATGTAGGGTATGGTGATCCAGGGCATATAGTGTACTTGGCCGTTCAGAAAGTCTTTGATAGATCTGGAGGAGCACGTGATTTGGACTGAGACATCCCTGTGGGAAGGATCTGTTAATGGAAATTATGTGCTTGTAAGGAGGAGAGGATGGAAGATGATAAAACACGGGTAGGATCTGAGAAGAAACCATTAAATGAAAAAGAGTCTCATTCGATTATATCATGTAATAGCAGACAACTAAAAAATGACAAGTAATCATATACGAATGCTTGAAGTCTAAATAATAAGATGGGTAAACTAGAGTGGCTCATATTAAATGAGGATATTGTTACAATAAGCATCACAGAAATTTGGTGGAATGAGGATAAGTAATACCAGGGTACAAAATATATCGGAAATATAGAACAGGGAGTTCTAGTCGGGGAGTGGCACTATATGTGAAAGAAACCGTACTCTATCATGTTTGAATAATAAACAATGTAGCAGTATCACTTGACCAGGATGGTTATAGTGACTGTGAACTGCTCAGGGAGATTAGAGAGGCTTTTAAAATTAAAAAAACTCAATAATAATGGGGAATTTCAACTATCCCCGTATTGACTGGGTACATGTCACCTCAAGACGGGATGCAGAGATAAAGTTTCTTGACCGCTTCTTGGAGCAGCTTGTCCTGGAACCCCCAAGAGGAGAGTCAATTCTTGATTTAGTCCTAAGTGGAACACAGGATCGGGTCCAAAAGCTGGACCGTTTGGTTATATTACACAGCCATATTACACAGCTTGTTTTTGCCAGTGCTGGGATCTGTCCAGAGGTGGAGCAGTTGTTGCTGAGAAGCTCTTCAGACTGACAGGCACAGACAGTGCTGGGGAAGTGTGAAGGCCTTTGGCCTGCCTGGGTCCCCATCAGAGTGTGAGGGTTTGGGGTCAGAGATGTGTTAATACTGTTGTTTGAAAACTAGGGTTGTTGATTCATCGCAGTTAACTCACGCTATTAACTAAAAAAAAAAATCTTGATTAATCCCATTTTTAATCATACTGTTAAACAATAATAGAATATCAACTGGAATGTGTTCAATATTTTGGATGTTTTTCTACATATTCAAATATATTGATTTCAGTTACAACCCAGAATACAAAGTCTACAGTGCTCACTTTATATTATTATTTTTTATTACAAATATTCCCACTGTAAAAAAGACAAACAAAAGAAATAATATTTTTCACTTCACCTCATACAAGTACTGTAGTGCAACTTCTTTATCGTGAAAGTGCAGCTTACAAATGTAGATTATTTTTGTTACAGAGCTGCACTCAAAACCAAAACTTTTAGAGCCCACAAGTCCACTCAGTCCTACTTCCTGTTCAGCCAATCGCTCAGACAAACAAATGTGTTTACATTTACAGGAAATAATGCTGCTCGCACTTCTTATTTACAATGTCACCTGAAAGTGAGAGCAAGTGTTTTCCAGCATTGCAAAGTATTTACATGCCAGATATGCTAAACATTCATATGCCCCTTTCATGCTTCAATCCGCATTCCAGAGGACATGCTTCCATGCTAAATTACATTTGTGACTGAACTCCTTAGGGGAGAATTGCATGTCTCCTGCTCTGTTTTACCCACATTTTGCCAAATATTTCATATTCTAGCAGTCTTGGATGATGACCCAGCACATTTTTCAATTTAAGAACACTTTTACTGCAGATTTGACAAAACGCAAAGAAGGTACCAATGTGAGGTTTCTAAAGAAAGCTACAGCACTCGACCCCAGGTTTAAGAATCTGAAGTGCCTTCCAATGTCTGAGAGGGACGAGGTGGGGAGCATGCTTTCAGAAGTCTTAAAAGAGCAACACTCTGATGTGGAAACTAGAGAACCTGAACCATCAAAAAAGAAAATCAACCTTCTGCTGGTGGCATCTGACTCAGATAATGAAAATGAACATGAGTTGGTCCGCACTGCTTTGAATTGTTATCGAGCAGAACCCATCCTCAGCATGGAAGCATGTCCTCTGGAATAGAATCATAGGTGATTAGGGTGGGAAGAGACCTCAGGAGGTCATCTAGTCCAACCACCTGCTCAAAGGCATGGTGGGAGAAGCATGAAAGGATATATGAATCTTTAATACAGATTGCATATAAATATCTTGTGACACCTTGGCTACAAAGGTGCCATGCAAACACCTGTTCTCACTTTCAGGTGACATTGTAAACAAGAAACAGGCAGCATTATCTCCCATAAATGTAAACAAACTTGTTTGTCTGAGTGATTGGCTGAACAAGAAGTAGGACTGAGTGGACTTGTAAAACTCTAAAGTTTTACACTGTTTTATTATGGAGTGCAGTTATTTTTTCGATATAATTCGATATTAGGTGAATTGTAAAATTAAGTGAACTCAAATACTATTTCCTTTGTTTCTTTTTTACAGTGCACATATTTATAATAAAAATAAATATAAAGAGAGCACTGTAAACTTTGTATTCTGTGTTGTAATTGAAATTTATATGTTTGAAATTTTTCAGAGGGGTAGCTGTGTTAGTGTGTTTCAGCAAAAACAATGAAGAGTTCTGTGGCACCTCAAAGACTAACACATTCATTTGGGCATTAGCTTTTGTGAGCCAAAACCACTTCTGTTTTTTGTTGAAACAGACTAACAAAGTTACCCCTCTGAAACTTGTCACCATGCAAGGCACTGATTATAGCCATTTGAAATGGAAATCCATCAGCTTCATGAAAAAAAATCGTGAAGTGGGTTCCAGCCCACGAAAGCTTATGCCCAAATAAATTTGTTAATCTTTAAGGTGCCACGGGACTCCTCATTATATTTGAAAATGTAGAAAACATCCAAAATATTTAAATAAATGGTATTCTATTATTGTTTAACAATGCGATTAATCACAATTGATTTTTTTAATCACTTCACAGCCCTATTTAAACCTCTCTTATTCTTCCAAATTACACTTTATTCCCACCGTTCAGACTGAACAGTGTTTTGTTTCAAGAAGGCTGGCTGGCCACTCGTCTCACCACTAGTCACAGCCTCCCAGCGGGAAGAACCACAGGTGCCGAACCCACTCGGACCTGCTGGGCAAGTAGTCAACCTGCAGTGTGCTGGAGCCCAGGGCACAGTCTGAGGGTGGGATGATCGTGGGATTCCATCCCAGGAGAAGGAATGGTAGAGGTCACCAGTTAATAGGCAGCAGGTTTGAAACAAACAAAAGAAAGTACTTTTTCACACAATGAACAGTCAGCCTGTGGAACTCATTGCCAAGGGACGTTGTGAAGGCCAAAAGTATAACTGGTTCAAGAAAAAGAATTAGATACGTTCCTGGAGGTTAGGTCCATCAGTGGCGATCAGCCAAGATGAGCAGGGACATAGCTCCATGCTCTGGGTTTCTCTGAAGCTCTGACTGCGAGGAGCCGGGCGCAGACAACAGCAGATGGATCACTCGATAATTGCCCTGTTCTGTTCGTTTCCTCTGAAGCGTCTGCACCGGACACTGTCAGAAGACAGGACACTGGGCTACATGGACAATTGGTCTGACCCAATATGGCCGTTGTTATGTTTCATTTGGCCCACTGATGCATGAGCTGCTGCAGGCAAGCCGTTTCCAGGACCACCCTCTGTTATAGACCTGGCGTAGCCACCCTAGCAGATGTCCAATATGGGAGACCAAAGTGGGGCAAGTGATGCCATGGAGGGGTGTGGTCCTGTAGCACCCGGCACAGAAGCTCATGGTTTCAGCTATTGCTAGGCTGGAAAACAGAGTTTTTTCCTCCCCATGAAAAAATGTGACCCAAACGGAAATGTTTCCTTTTCATCCATGTTTCGGGGTCGGTTTTCATAGAAAATGGATCATTTTTCTCTGTATGCTCAGTTGCCAGGATGCTGCCCAGCTGCAGCTGCCTGGATCCCCAAGAGAAATTGGAGGCTTTTCACCTGCCTTTTCCTCATAACATAAATGTAGGTTGCACTGACGGAGTCTATGGCTGCACCCTGGGTATGGAAAGGTCGAAACCTCCCGACCAGTCTATGGCTGGGGTATTGTGCCCATCAGCTACTCTAACCAGCCTTCCCATCTCTGTGCAGCCCCCTCCCCCCTGTACAAAGCCCCTTCCGCAGACCCTGTGGGCAGTGGCTACTGTGACAGGCCCTGGTAGCACATCTCTGATGAGCCTGTGCTAGCCGGGAGTTGGAGAGGGTCCTAGAGCAGATGTGGAGGCCCAGAGATTGTGGGTGGGGAGGCCTAGCTTCCAGTGGACCACTGAGATCTGTGCATAACTCTGGGGATCCCTGGATCCTGGGTCCCCCTTTTAATTCCTCAGGGAGAAGGGAAGGGACCTCCGCTCCTGTAACGATTCGAGGGACGTTTCCATGTAGGGAGCCTTGTAGAATCTCCCCTCCCTGGCCTGCACTGTGGGTTTGTAATGCAGGACAGGGGGCTGCCAGGGAGAAATCTGGTCCTATGTTATTATTATATTCTCTTTTATTATATTTCAGCAAGACCACAGCTGTGACAGCATCATTGTGACCACTCAGTGACCCTCGAGGGAGCCATGTGACTATTCAGAACAATTGAAACAATGACGAGAAGCCCAGATTCCAGGAGTAGAGCCTGCAGCAGGGCTTCTGCTACAGTCCACTTGGGCAGCATCACCACCACATGTCCCCTGTGATTTGACCTCCTGCTGTTTGCCATCGGCCGTGACGGGGTTAAAGCTGTTGCACATTAAGCCAAGCAGCTGCGGTTTCCTGATGGCCAAATGGCCCCCAAGGGAAGGTGCAGGCATGCTTCATAAAGACAGTTGCCTCCTTGTCTGAACAGATCCTGCCTGCTGCCTGCACTACCGATGGCTTCTTGTCCTTTAGGGTGAAGAGCTCTGGTGTCAGCGGCTCCCCTTCTAGCAGGAATTGGGTACGTTGGCAGGTTTCACTATCTTTACAATGCGAAGTGAAGGGGAAAGGCTGCGAGCTGTTTCCATTTGCAGATGATCTGTGCAGCGACAGAGGACTCACCTGGGCTGTCGGGGTGACTTAGTGTCGGTAGCTCAGAAACCCCTCTCTGACATCTGTCCATGCTTCATGGTGGGTTATTCAAACTACTCAGAAACCTGACATTCAAAGCAAGCTCAGAGTGTTAAAACCCCGATGCCCGAGTCAGGATTTCTCAAGGGCTCCCATATCTAGAAGTGCCGTGTGCTCTGGGCCCGATCCTGCCAGGCGATGAGGGAGAGGAGACTCCATAGAATATCAGTGACTAGTTCCCAAATCATCTCAGGTTTATTTGCTCCTGAAAATTTAATCAACAAATGCATTTTCCATGGTCTTATTCTCTGGCTCAATTGTGAACACAGGAATTCAGAGCTGTGTTTCTCTCTGGTAACAGATCCAATAGGGCATATTTCTGTTTCCTGACTGGCTGAGGGCACCAGCACTTTTGCCCTGTAGAGACCCCTGAGAGTTCCAGGGCTACTAGCATCTCTGTCCCGTCTCTGGTCTCCGAGTGCCAGATGTCAGGCGTCGTAGCCTTCCCTCTCATGGGGTGGAATCCCACGATCCTCCCACCCTCAGACTGGGCCCTGGGCTACAGCACACTGCGAGTCGAATGTGCTTGCTGAGCAGGTGTGAGTGCATTTGGCATCGCTGTTTCCTCCCTTTGGGAGTCCGTGAATAGCGGTGAGAAGAGCGACCAGCCAGCCTCCTTGAACCAAAATTCTGTTTAATCTGAACAGTCGGAATAAAGTGTAACATGGGAGAATAATCATTTACCAACTAGGGAACTACAACCTAGATGGAGCTACTATAACGTGGTTGCATAACTGGCTGGAAAACCATTCCCAGAGAGTAATTATCAATGGTTCACAGTCAGGATGGAAAGGCATAACGAGCGGGGTTCCGCAGGGATCACTTCTAGGTTCTGTTCAATATCTTCATCAATTATTTAGTAGATGGCATAGAGAGGACACTTATAAAGTTTGAAGATTATACCAATCTGGGAGGGGTTGCAAATTCTTTGGAGGATAGGATTATAATTCAAAATGATCCAGACAAACTGGAGAAATGGTCTGAGGTATATAGGATGAAATTCAATAAAGACAAATGCAAAGTACTCTACTTAGGAAGGAAAAATTAGTTGCACACATACAAAATGGGAAATGACTGCCTAGGAAGGAGTACTGTGGAAAGGGAACTGGGGGTCATAGTGGACGACAAGCTAAATATGAGTTAACAGTGTAACACTGTTGCAAAAAAAGGGAACATCCTTCTGGGATGTATTAGCAGGAGTGTTGTAAGCAAGACACGAGAAGTAATTTTTGCACTCTACTATGAGCTGATTAGGCCTCAGATGGAGTATTGTGTCTAGTTCTGGGTGCCACATTTCAGGAAAGATTTGGAATACATTGGAAAAAGTCCAGAGAAGAGCAACAAAAATGATTCAAGTTCTAGAAAACATGACCTAGGAGGGAAGATTGAAAGAAATGGGTTTGTTTAATCTGAAGAAGAGAAGACTGAGAGGGGATGTGATAACAGTTTTCAAGTACCTAAAAGAATGTTACAAGGAGGAGGGAGAAAAATTATTCTCCTTAACCTCTGAGGATAGGACAAGAAGCAATGGGCTTAAATTGCAGCAAGGAAGGTTTAGGTTGGACATTAAGATAAACTTCCTAACTGTCAAGGTGGTTAGGCACTGGAATAAATTCTGTAGGGTGGTTGTGGAATCTCCATCACTGGAGATCATTGGAGATTTTTAAGAGCAGGTTGGACAGACACCTGTCAGGGATATTCTAGATGTTGCTGGTCCTGCTATGAGTGCACTGGACTTGATGACCTCTCGAGGTTCCTTCCAGACCGATGATTCTATGAATAAAAGGGGTTTCAAACAACAGTCTGTACACGTCTCTGACCTCAAGCCTTCCTATTCTGACGGGGACCCAGAAAAGCTGAGGGTCTCCAGACTTTCCCAGTGCTTCCTCTGCCTGTCTGAGCTTCCCAGAAACAGCTGCCCCATCTCCGGGCGACATTGCGGGGCCCCGCCCCCGACGCAACGTTGCCCAGCATCGGGGGTGGGGCCCCGCAACATCTCCCGGTGCCCGGTAAGTTTGCCGCGGGTCCGGGGCGGGCGGGGAGTTGCCGGTGGGTGTGGAGCAACCACCAATTTTTCTCCGTGGGTGCTCCAGCACCGGAGCACCCACGGAGTCGGCGCCTATGCTGAGAGCAGAAAGATGTCTCACTAAATATCATCTAGTCTCCTGTTCTTTTTCCTTTCAGGAGTAAAAGTTCAAAACTCCTCGGACCTGCCCTGTGTATTATGTCAGCTTTCAATGACACCAACTTCAACTCTGCAGTGTTCCTTCTCACTGGGATACCTGGGCAGGAAGACATCCATCTCTGGATCTCTATCCCCTTCTGCTTAATGTATGGTATTTCTATAGTAGGAAATTCAGTCATTCTATTCATTGTAAAAACAGATTCAAGCCTCCATGAGCCCATGTACATTTTCCTTTCCATGTTGGCTGTCACAGACCTTGGCTTATCAATAGCCACCATACCGACGATACTGGGCATATTCTTGTTTAACTCTAGGAGAATCAGCTTCAGTGCTTGTTTTGCCCAGCTGTTCTTCATCCACTCACTTTCGTTCATTGAATCCTCTGTGCTGTTGTTGATGGCCTTTGACCGCTTTGTCGCGATCCGTGACCCGCTGAGATATGCTTCCATCTTAACTCCACCGAGAATAGCTAAAATGGGACTGGTGTTTGTACTAAGATCTGTGGCCCTAATATTCCCACTCCCCTTTCTCCTGAAACGGTTCCAATACTGTCGAGCCAATGTCCTCTCCCATTCCTACTGCCTGCACCAGGAGGTCATGAAGATGGCTTGTTCAGACATCACAGTCAACAGCGTCTATGGCTTGTTCATAATAATCTTCACAGTGGGGTTGGACTCATTGCTCATTTTTCTCTCTTATGTGATGATCCTCAAAACAGTGCTGAGCATTGCATCCCGCGCAGAGCGCCTCAGGGCCCTGAACACCTGTGTCTCCCACCTCTGTGCCGTCCTGGTCTTCTATTCATCATTGATCAGCCTGGCTGTGATACACAGGTTTGGGAATAGCTCTTCTCACTTGCTTCAGATTCTCGTGGGCTACATCTACATGCTGGTCCCACCCCTGATTAATCCAATCGTGTACAGTGTGAAAAGCAAACACCTTCGTGCGAGGATAATCAGGGCATTCATTAAGTGATGGATCAGTTCATCACCTGGCTCCAGCGCTGGTGATACGGGAGATGAAAAACACAAGGCATGGCAACAGCCACTTATTCCATCCTGGATCCTACTCCCCTGAGGCCTCTCCCTCTTCCCCATCTCCTCCCCAAATCCCTACCCATTTTACACCCTTTTACCCAAGGCTCTTCCCCCTCTCCAGGCAGGAAGCCCAACCCTGACACCAGGAAGCAGGGCAGCAGGTGGTGGTGGGGGTTCCTGAGTAAGGGATAAGGATGGGGCCAGAGAGTAGGAAATCCTGTGATTTGGAGAAGACTGAATAAATGCAGCCCCACAAAGATGGCTTTTGTTTTAAGCATCCCAGGCTGAGAGTAAGTCTTTGCAAGGACCTTATAGGGAAGGGCAGGGTCTGTCTGAGCCTCTGAACAGGTGAATAATAGCCCTGCCCTGCCTCACAGCGATGGCAGGAGAATAAGTCCCTTGGTGTCTGTGGCTAATGTGGAGGTGCTCAGGAGTGACCAGTGAGGGATAGGTTGTGGATTTCTGAGGGGAGTGTTGGAGCATCATGGGATCGCTGGGAGTTTCAGTTCAGTCACCGGACCGGTGTTTGCCACCCATTGAGGCTGAATGAGTCTAACTGCCAAACTATGGATCAACGGCCATGGGGGCGTAATCTTAGGTGGTCTGGCTGGTAGAAAACAGTCTGAGGGCAAAGGTCAGCTTCACACATTGGCCCTGTAACACGGACACGGCTGAGCACTGTGGTGACTGGGCCCAGGATCACACGGGTTTCAGCACAGGCTGCTTCCATAAGAAAGGGGCAAACAGATGGGAAGACGCTCTCAGAGACGCAGGGAAACTAGGCTGGATCCAAAGAGCTCCTTGGCTTCCCAAAAGAATGCAAGTTGGACTAGTTCTGTTCCTCTATCTCCAGAGCAAATCTGTCTAACTCAGCTTGTAGTGATACGTGAGATGGATGAGTATAGACGGGTGACAGCTGCTTGGTATTTAAAAAACATTTTCTCCAATGCTTTCTGCTGTTTGCTAATGAACTTTGTTTTAAGGAGGTCTGGTCACAGGCACACGAAGGGAATAGACTGATTTGTCCTGTCAGACCTGCTTGGTGATAGGAGTTTAGCCTAGATGGGGTGTTGTTCCCAGCTCAAAGAATGGGACTGTCTGTTACAGCTGTCCCCCTGCTGGATTCTTTTTCAATAGTGGCCGCCCCCCCGGGCCATGGAACTGACCAAAGTCAGCCTGGCCCTGCTCATGAAAATGGCTTGTACAGACTAACTGGAGCCATTGCTCTGCCTAGGGAGGAGGCTTCTTTCTCCTTTGTTCGGTTCCTTTGTTCAGACCCGGGCTCGGTGTAGGGGTGCTCTGCCCAGGTATGCAAGACCTAAAGTGGCCACATAGCTGAGCATATGAGTCATACCTGTGGCTCAGAACTTGCCCAGGCATGTCTATGCTTACCTGTAGTTTTCCCTGCTCTCTCTCTCCTCCCCTGTATCCAAAGAAGCCAATCAAAAGTACTGGTGGGAAACTGCCTAAGTTTGCCTTTAAAACCAGACATTTTCTGATCAGACCCCTGGAGAAGTTCCTTGCCTTGCCACCTGGTCTGATCAGCTAGGGGTCTTGGGAGGCCCTCTCCCCGCTCTCGTTTGTTTTTTGAGCGTACCCCCGTTTTAAACTCCCCTCCCACGAACAACGAATTTGTGCCTGGAGATCTCCTGATTATTGTAAGCGAATCGAGTTTTCTCTGCTTGTTGCTGTCTTGGGTAAGAAAAAACCTCTTGCACACTTCCCCTTGTTTTAACTGCTGGCTTTCTTTCCCCAGCAGGCAGACACAAGCTAACTCCTTGGTCTGTATTAGGTTTAGTCTTTAGTCTAGATAAATTGTAATTTCATTTTGCATAGCTGTGGTTAAGTAGGTTTAAAGAATTGTTTGTATTGTGTTCTGTTACTTGCTAACTTGTGTAGTCTTGGTTAAGTTAAATCATAGATAAGATTTTACTGTGTTCTGTATAATTGTGGTTAAGTCTGTCTTCCCGCTGCCCAAACCCCCCAAGCTCGCCCGTGTCTCCCCCCGAGCTCCCCAGTCTCATTGCAGTCTCTCTGCTGTTTAAACTTGCAGCCTGTCTTCTCTCTGTGTCTCCCTCAGTTCAAATCTCCCTCCGCAGCGCCTCTGCCTTTGGTCTCTGCTCCACCACGTGTCTTCCCCCCACCCCAACCTCATTTCTCTACCACTGCCTTTCCAAGCCTCAATTGCATTACTAAAGTCTAGCATAAAAACCCCATTGGTTACTTTCCTTTTTCTCTCTAACACACCTCACATTTTACATTTACACCACTGTGACCCATTTTTACCTAAAGTTGTTGGTTATTTAACACATTTTACCCATAACTGTTAGTTGGTTATATGCTGCTGTGACACACCCTTTACATAGAAATTGTTAGCTACCTGTTACATTTATACTTCAGTGTTAATTGGTTACCAACTGTATTGTACTCCGCTGTATTGTACCCCACTATTGAAACCCCCTATCCTGTTTACTAAAAGAAACCCCTCCCCAATTGTCTACCTTAACAAACCCCATACCCCTCACTATTGAATTTTCCCTGTTTTTATATTCTCTTAATAAAGTTTATTTTGCACCCCACCCGTGCAGTAATTGTCCCCCAAGATCCCCTACCTGCTGGCAGGGACAGGGACAACTGTGAGTTTCCCCCCAGGACAGGAAAGGAGCTGGCTTAGAGGGTAGAGAGACCATATATCCTGGTTTTACTGTGACAATCCCAATTCTTCTTGTCCAGCATCTACCCTTGTTGACTATCAACATTCAGAGCAGCAACGGGTTCAAGTTGCAGCCAAGATCCACTCAAGACAATGATTCATAGAGTCATAGAATTTAAGGCCAGAAAGAGTCATTAGTTCATCTAGTCCAGTCTAGTTCTCACACTGGTGGGTGGGTTCCCTCTGGGGGATGAGAAATGTATTAATGGAGGTATGTGAGGAGCTTTAGGGAAAGAACTTTACTGTGCACATTTTCCTCACAGCAACAAATAACTAGTAAATTTGGTTGCTCCAGACCGATCTGGTCACCAGATGGGGCTGTGGGTTTGACTGTAGGTGGCACTGTGCATTTTCATGGATTTCTGTTAAGCTTGCCTAGCATTATACAAAGTTTTTGCCATCCGTACGTGGCTCCGTTTGCTTGGCATGGTGTGCAAGTTTCATTATAAGCATGGATCACAAACGCATTTCTGCTTTTGCTCTTATTCCAATGGATCGTTGGCTCATTCATGCAACAGAAAAAACCCAACTCCACTGAATGAAGTGAAGCATCACCACGGCATATACCAGTATATGCATTTGTATGGCCGGGGTGTGCCTCATTTCCAAATTTAATTTGTCTGGCTTCAATTTCCAGCCAAAGGTTCTTGTTATACCTTTCCCAGATAGATTAAAGAGCCCATCAGTAGCTGGTATTTTGTCCCCGTGAAAGTGCTTGTACACTGTCATCCAGTCAATTCTCAATCTTCCCCACTTGTACTCACTACGCCCCTGTTTACAGAGCCAACTGTAAGCTGTAAATGACAGAGGAGGAGAAAGAACTATGCATATTAGACCAGGGATCTCAAACTCAAATTACCACGAGGGCCACATGAGAACTAGTAAATTGACCCGAGGGCCGCATCACTGAAACCTTTTCATACAATGATACAAAAATATAGTCAAAAAAGAAAAAAATGAAGAGTAATGTAGTATTATACTAAAAGTCAATGTATTAAACTTTTTAAAAACTGTAATGAAAAGAGGGGTTTTAATAAAATATCAACACTCAGTAATGTTTGGAGCTTGGCTGCCAGTGGAGTCGGCGCCTATGGCGGGCCGCAGGAAATAACTCCGCGGGACGCATGTGGCCCACGGGCCGCGTGTTTGAGACCCCTGCATTAGTCAGTCCCATGATGACTGTGAGCCACCAATGTGATGCTGCTGTGAACAAGGCAGATGGGATCCTAGAACATCTCAGGAGAGATAGGGAAGTGTTAATATCCTTATAACAGGCACTGGTGAGACTTCCTCTGGCAAACTGTGTAAAATTCTGGTCACGCGTATTCCAGAAAAAAGAATTCAGGCTGGAACAGCTGCAGAGAAAGGCTGCTAGGATGTTCAGGTCAGTGCAGGGCCTAGCTGACAAGGAAGCTGAAAGAGCTTGGCTAGTTTATCCCAATACAAGGCAGTCTGAGAGGGGTCAGATAGCTGTCTGAATACATCATGGAGAGGGTAAACACCAGGGAATAAGGCGAGGTCCTGAAGCTGAATGACAGTGTTGGCACAAGAACAAACTGGGAGAAACTGTCCAGTAGTAAATTGATGGCTGGGAAGGAGCAGGAGGCTTCTGACCATCCAAGGCGGGAGGTTCTTGAGCAGCCTCCCAAGAGGAGCAGTGTGGGGCGGGGCAAACAACCCAGCTCATTTTAAATTGGAGCATGCACAGCCTTACATACTGGATGATATCCCGTGGTCACAGTCGCCTGCCATAGCAGGGGACTGGGCTCATTGACTGAGGATGTTCCTTCCAGGCCTATGTGCCTGTAAGCAGTCTGAATGAGCTTTCCCCTGACATCTGGTGGTGAGATGTGAAAAGGACTTCAGGGGCTGATCTTATTTGCATGGGCACATCCACCCTGCCTAGGTGCTCAGCATAATGGGTTTGCTGGCCTAAATGGTGGCTTTGGCTGGTGTGGGATCCCCAGTCTCTTTGTTATTGGGGCAGGGGTAATAAATAGTCATCATATTGGTTGTGTGAATGAAGGACAATAGAACTGTACTTGGCATTTGCCAATTGAGGGACTCACCCTCAACTGAACAGCACTCACTGGGCAGGGGACACGGGTTCTAAAGCCCAGTGACTTGACAGAGGTGTTTGTTTGGTCTTTTCCTGCTATAGCATAACAGAGTGAATTTTGACTCAATTGAAAGTTTTGTTACATACTGCAGAGTGGCAACCACTGACATCTAGGTCAAAGTTCTAGACCTGCTTTAGGACAATATTTATGATGCAAAAGACTTCCCTACTAACAGCTGAAATCACAGAGTTATGATAAGTGGGGGACCCTGGAAACATCTTGGTGCGGCCAGTAGAACGTCTGGTGGAGAGACATAGAAATCAGGAATTGGTGCAGCAACTGAGTGCCTGGGCAGCGGAGTGTGAAAAGTGTCTCCTTATTCCCCTGCTCCTCATGCCCAGGCTGGGAGGTGAAATCTGCAGATGCACCTCTGAACTCTAGGTAAGCACGATCCAAGGACAGCAGCTGTGAGTGAGGTGCCGGGAAAGGAGGGGCACGTTAATGGGACTTTTGGGTTGCTGGACTTCTTTGCTCATGATTTATCTTTATGCATCCTGGTTGTGGTGTTTCCCCAAAGTAATACCACGTTGTTTCTGTCCTTCATTAAAATATTTTTTGCTACATTCAGACTCTGTGCTTGCGAGAGGGGAAGTATTGCCTCTTAGAGGCGCTCAGGGGGGTGGTATGTAAATGTTCCAGGTCACTGGGTGGGGGCTCGAGCCATTTATGTATTGTGTTATTGAAAAGGAACCCCTAGATACTGAACCTGGCCCTTTTTGCTGCCAATTCTGATGGGCAGAAGGGTTACATGCCTACGGGTCACATTTCCCATTTTGTGTCTCGCTGGGAGCTCAGGTACAGTTGCTTGTCCACTATGACGCTGCTCTGTGCCCTGGCCAATAGATTTTTCCCGCAATACATTTAGGAGAAAGCATGACTTAGCGTTAGCATCTGGGAAAGGAATTGTTCGTGGGTTCCTGTATAGTGATGTCACAGGAGTTTAATACCCCGAGTTTCTGGTAATCTCAGCACGCTGAGCTGCCAGCTGCCCCGTCCCCAGCCACTAGCCCCTGAGAGGAAGGATGGTTCAGGGGTTAAGTGCTGGCCTGGGGCTCAGAAGAACTCGCTTCAGTTTCAGGAGCTTCTACCAACTTCTTCTGTGACCTTGGGCAACTCACTTAGTCCCTCTCTGCCTCAGCTACATGTGGTTTAATGCGGCTCAATGTAGAGGTTTACATCTAGGAAGAAGGGGCACAGGCCATCCTTACCGAATGGGGGACCCAATCATGGGAAGCAGTGACTGAAAAAGACTTGGGGGTCATACTAGATTGGTAGTCATCTGAAAATGAGCTCCCAGGGCAGCACCGTGGCCGATAAAGCTAGTTCAATCTAGGATGTACAACCAGGGGAATCTCAAATGGTACCAGAGAGGTTATTTTACCTCTGTATTTGACGTTGGTGTGAGCACTGCAGGAATCCTGTGCCCAGTTCTGGTGTCTACAGTTCAAGAAGGATGTTGATAAATTTGAGAGGGGTCAGAGAAGAACCACAAGAACGATGAAAGGATTAGAAAACCTGTCTCATAGTGATAGACTCACGGATCTCAATTTAATTTAGCGAAAAGAAGGTGAAGGGGTGACTTGGTCATAGACTGTAAGTACCTGCATCAGGAACAAATGTTTAACAACGGGCCCTTCATTCTAGCAGAGAAAGTTATAATAGGATCCAATGGCTGGAAGCTGAAGCTAGACACATTCAGACAGGAACTAAGATATAATTTTTTTCAACAATGAGGGTAATTAACCATTAGAGGAATTTACCAAGGGCTGTGGTAGATTCTGCATCACTGGCAATTATTACATCAAGGCAGGAGGTTGTTCTAACAGCTCTGCTCTAGGAGTTATTTGGGGACAGGTCTCTGGCCTGTGCTATGGAGGGGATCAGACTAGGTGATCACAGTGGTGCCGTCTGGCCTTGGGATCTGCCCAGTGGTGTTAGTAGCACTGCCCTACCGCACAGAGTGTTGTACTGATAAATATGTTACAGATTGAGAGGCGCTCGGATGCTACAATAACTGGGGCCAGAGCTAAGTGCCTTAGGGGGATTTCAGCTCCGTGTGCCTCATAAGAGCAATTTGGGGCACTGGGTGGAGAATTTGAATTCTTCCCAACACCCCTTGGTGACAAGGCAGTTCTGGGCCCCGCCTGCAGCTCGGCAGTAAGAGGGGGCATCAGGACGTGCTTTCAGAGAGTGAAGGATGTGGGGAACGTTGCGTGGTCCAACATAGCCCTGCTGGGCTGCCCCTCCCTCTAATCCTGACCTTCACCCACTCCATGAGCGCTGAGAGCCGCTCTAGCGCTGGAGACAGACCTCACACCCCACATCCAAAGTTTCAATATCACCAAGTTTGGGGGTAGATGAATCTGGGGGAGGGGGTTGTTTGAGTCCAATAGGGAGCTAGCAGCAGGCATTTGGAGCTGGGCTTGGGTCACACCCCTTTCTATTAAGACAATTTAAGGCCTTGCTTACACGGCATGTGCATGTCTCATGCTTGAGTAAGAGAAGGAGACCCTCTGAGCTATGGCTGAAGTACCCGTGATTCTGCAATCCCGCCACTGCTCTGTCTGGATGTCTGTAGCATAACCCTGTTCCTTACAACTGGGGGCTCTGTAGCCCCGTGCAGAGGGAAAATGGTCTCTGCCACTGATGGACTGTGTGACCAGAAATGTCCACTAACCCACCCTCAAGTACCTCTGTTTGTGGGTGCGCCCCTTGAGATACATCCAGCAACTCCCCCGTTGGGATTTTAACTGGGAGTCTCACATTAGTTCCTGTCTTTCTTAAAGCCCTGACTTCTGGGATCAAGACACTGCGCAGGAATCTCAGCTTTCACTTTTCCTAAGAAAGATTATTTTAAAAGTGTGTTGCAGAAAAGCTAGAAAACTAGAAGCAAGTGCACCTAACGGCTCAGACACCAAAGGCAAATGAAAATGAACTCTACATTAGCATATTTTTAAATCTCACTGTTTTTAAAGTAACTCATGACTTTTGGGTAGGGGGTAACTCATAATTTTTGAATGGGGCTCAGCAGTACTGGATACTTACTTCAAGAGATCTGGAGAGCAAGTAGCAAAAGACACAAAAACTAAGAGCAATTTTTTAAAAAGTACACCAGACGCAGGAAGCCTGCTTACCAAGGAGTGGGGTCACTGGATGATTGAGATGCTAAAGATGTACTCAGGGAAGGTGCGGCTACTGCAGAGAGGCTAAATTAATTGTTTGCACTGGTCTTCACCACAGATGAAGAGTGTCAGGGTTCCTTCCCCACTCTGAACTCTAGGGTACAGTCGTGGGGGCCCGCTTGAAAGACCCCCTAAGCTTATTTCTACCAGCTTAGGTTAAAAGCTCCCCAAAGTATAAATTCTCCCTTGTACCCTGAAGAAGGTAACCACTGCCACTCCCATTTGAAAAGCACGTTGCAGCCACTTGCATGCTGGGATAGCTACCACAATGCACTGCTCTCTGTGGCGTTGCAAGAGATGACAATATGGCCACACCACTGTGCTTGCAGCTGACAGTGTAAACACATGGCAGCGTTTTCCCTGCTGCAGTCTCTGAATGCTGGTTTAACTCCCAGCGCTCTATGTCTGCAAGTGTAACCAAGCCCTTAGGTTCCTGACAGGGCCTTAATTGACTACAGGAGCTTCAATCAACCTGTAGTAGCCTTCCCTAATTTACAGGGAACCACGCCTCAACTAGCCTAGGGCTTATATATCTCCCCTCAACCACTCTCCTGCTGCTCTGTGGCCCTGCTGTATCACAATAATAAGACATATAAATTCATGGTACACCCACACCTCTAATGCTTTGTGCAGTTTTGGTCACCCCATCTCAAAAAGATATATTAGAATTGGATAAAGTACAGAGAAGGGCAAAAAAATGTTTAGGGGTATGGAACTGCTTCCATATGAAGAGAGATTAAAAAAGACTGGGATTTTTCTGCTTGGAAAAGGGACGACTAAGGTGTGGAGAAAGTGAATAAGGAAGTGTTATTTGCCCTTTCAGATAACACAGCATCCAGGAGTCACCCATGAATTTATGAGAATTCACACAACGCACAGTCAACCTGTGGAACTCATTGCCAGAGGATGTTGTGAAGGCCAAAAGTATAACGGGGTCCAAAGAAGAACTAGCTACTTTCATGGAGGATAGGTTCATCAATGGCTATAAGCCAAGATGGTCAGGGATGCAACCCATGCTCTGGGTGTCTGTAATAATTCTGTTGCTTTCTTCATTCCCTCTGTAGCATCTGCACTGCCCACTGTCAGAAGGTGGGACTCCGGGCTAGATGGACCATTGGTCTGAATCCATACGGCCATTCATAAGTTCTTAAATTGTTCCTCTGATGGATAGGCTGCTGCAGACAAGCCATTTCCCTCTGTTATACGGCTGTTGTAGCCACCCTAGCAGACGTCCATGGATGGCTGACCATACATCCTGTTTTGGCCAGGACCGTCCCTTTTTTAAGCCCTCTCTCAGCTGCCCTGACTTTTTCTGTCAAAAGGAGGCATTTGTCCCGTTTGCTCTTGCTGACTTGATCAGTTGACAGCAGCCAACCAGACAAATGCCCTTTTCTGCCACAAAAGCGGGGAAGTGGTGAACAGAGGAATGTTCGGGGGAGGTGAGTGGAGACACAAGCCCCCCTGTATGGGGTGAGGCAGAGCTGGGGGGCGGGGCAGCATTCCAGCCACAGGTGACAGACTTCTGAGACCTGAGGGGGCCCCTATAGGATTCCAATGATGTTCGACAGCCTCATATGGGGGGGAGGGGGCGGGACTCAGTAAAGCAGCTGGGGGTCTCCTGTTTTCTCTTTGGGAAATATGGTCACCCTAAGAGGAAGCTCACAATGGGAGGCCAATAGGGGATGAGTGCTGCTACCTAGGGGAGTGGTCCTGTAACACTAGGGACAGAGACTCAAGGTTTGAGCTAGAGCTGGGCTGGAAATTAGAGAGTTTTTTCCCCCCTGCAAAATGTTTTGACCCAAATTAAAATGCTTCTTTTCCATCCATTATTTGGGGTGAGTTTTCATAGAAAATGGGTCATTTTTCTCTCTAAGCTCAGCTGCCATGATGCTGCCCAGCTGCAGCTGCCCGGATCCCCAAGAGAAATTGGAGGCTTTTCATCTGCCTCTCCCTCGTCATAGAAATGAAGGTTGCACTGACGGAGTCTATGGCTGCACTCTGGGTATGGAAATGTCGAAATATCTCAACCAGTCTCTGGCTGGGGTATAGTGCCCATCAGCTACTCTAACCAGCCCTCCCATCTCTGTGCAGCCCCCTCCATCCTGTACAGTGCCCCCTTCAGCAGATCCTGCGGGCAGTGGCTACTGTGACAGGCCCTGGTAGCACATCTCTGAGGAACCTGTGCTAGCCGGGAGCTGGAGGGGGTCTTAGAGCAGTTGTGGAGGCCCAGAGATTTGGAGCGCGGGGCCTGGCTACCAGTGGATCACTGAGATCTGTGCCTAACTTTGGGGAGCCAGGGATCCTGGCTCCCTTTTCATTCCTCAGAGAGAAGGGAAGGGACCTCGACTCCTGGAACGATCCGAGGGAAATTTCCCTGTAGGGAGCCTTGTGAAATCTCACTTCCCTGGCCTGCACCCTGGGTTTGTAATGCAGGAAAGGGGGCTGCTCAGGAGAAATCTGGCCATATATTCTTCTATGTTTTCCATTTTATTTCAGCTGGATCACAACTGTGACAGCCTCATCGTTACTACTTGGACCCCCCCGAAGTAGCCATGTGACTAATCAGAACCATATGAACAGTGATGAGAATCCAGGAATAGAGCCTGCAGCAGGGCTGGTGCTGTAGTCCATGTGGGTATAATCACCTCACATCCCCTGTGATTTCCCCTCCTGCAGTTTGCCATTGGCAGTGACGAGGGTTAAAGCTGGTTCACACTAAGCCAAGCAGCTGAGGTTCCCTGATGGCCAAGTGGCCCCCATGGGAATGTGCGAACATGCTTCATAAAGACAGTAGCCTCCCAGTCTGAACAGACACTGCCTGCTGCGCATGCAACCGCTCCGATGATGCCTTGTCCTTTAGGGTGAAGATCTCTGGTGTCAGCGGCTCCCCGTCTAGCAGGAATTGGGTACGTTGGCAGGTTTCACTACCTTTAAAATGCGCTTTGAAGGGGAAAGGCTGCGAGTTGTTTCCATTTCAAGGCAGGCAGGACTAGATAGCTTGGGATCCCCTCCCCTACATCTGCCCATACTCCATGGTGGGTTATTCAAGCTATGTAGAAACCTGACATTCAAAGTGCCCTGGGCCCAATCCTGCCAGTGGCGGAGCGAGAGGAGACACCACGGAATGTTCTCCAGTGGCCTCACGTTTATTTGCTAATAGGTCCAATATTTCTGTTTCCTGAGTGGCTGAGGGCTCCAGCCATTCCGCACTGTAGACACCCCTCGGAGTTACAGGACTACCTGCATCTCTGCCCCCTCTCAGGTCTCTGAGTGCCACATGTCAGGCCTCCTAACCTGACACTCAGGGGGTGGAATCCCACGATCCTCCCACCCTCAGACTGGGCTATGGACTACAGCACACTGCGGGTTGACTGTGCTTGCCGAGCAAGTCTGAGTGGTATCCTCAGCTCCATGTCTGTCCCAATGCCATTACCGGGTACTACAGATTTTATGAATACAGGACACAGACAGTCAGAGAGAGCGAGAGCCATAGATGACTTTTATGTGTGACATGAAGTTCCATTTCCACGAACACTCCTGCACTTGACTTTGAAAAATCCACTTCCTGCAAATCCTCATCGTGGCTAAATAACAGGTGCTGGGGTCACTCTGTACTAGATAGCGAGAGCTCAGGGAATGAATCTTTTCTATACTAACCCCAAGACTTGTTACCACTCTGGATACAGGCTACAGGATGACAGAACAGAACCTGAGGAGAACCAGTCAGCAATTAACCCAGGGATAGGGGAGCTTAAAGTCTTTTGCTTTAGAAAGTATTATCGAAGTACTCAAAATACTGATTGCATGGGTTTGTGCTATTAACTCTTTGTTCAGTGAACGGTTGTATGATACTGTCTCCTGGTAACTGACCAGAAGCTGTTGCTCACAGTTACATTCAGGGTTCTGCCTTCAACCACTCTGCAATACCTGTGCATAGGGCCGGCTCCAGGCACCAGACAACAAAGCACGTGCCTGGGGTGGTGCCTTGTAAGGGGCGGCAGTCTGGGGATTCTTGGGGCGTCCGGGGTTTGGGGTTTTTTTTGCTTCAGCAGTTCGGCTGGGCTTTTGTTTTTGGTGCTTCGGCAGTTCGGTGGTGGCCATTTTTGTTTTGCTTGGGGCGGACAAAAAGCTGGAGCTGGCCCTGCCTGTAAAAGACATTCCAAGAAGTCCTGAGGGAAAAGAACCGCTGGTCTGTGTCTCAGGAAAGAGTAGAGCTGAGGTGCCGGAAAGGGGAGTGGTTTAGTGGTGGTATGTAATTTACGTCCATCCACTTTTACATGAGCATGGCTGAAGTAATTTGGATATGAGTGGAAACCTAATGTTTGCACTATTCACCCATTTGTGATGCCAATCCCTTCCCCGCCCAGCTGAAGTAACTGTCTGTGTTAGCTTGTCAATTGCCAGATATCTTCAGACTGTTGCATGGGGAGAGGATGCAGGTCCTGTGAGGATGAAGAGAAGCCTGTAGGATGAGTGAACTCTCTGGATTCAGTGAACACTGGGCAGGCAAAGCACTTCAGCTCCTCTTGGTGGGATTCTTTGGGTCAGAGTGTATCACCAGGAACATTTGGTAAGGGTGAGTTAATAGAGCCTGGTTGTGATCGAATTTACACATGTAAATCTGGAGTGAGGCGGTTGAAGTCAATGTTATTGAATTTAGAACCTGGCCCTAAGAATTTATGCCATGTGCTGGAAAGAGACAGTAGCATAATTTGAGCTCTTAGGGGTGGAGAAAAAAAAGTATATATATGAGGCAATGCAACACGTTTATAAATAGCTTCAATGCAGGGTAGATACATACAATGACTGTTTTCACCATGCACTTGCCATGTGTTTACACACATGTTATGGTACAATGAGCCACACTCAGAAGTGGAAGCCCAGAAAGGATGTCTGTGTGAGCATCCTAATAGTAAAATCACACAGTGCTCAAGTAGGCTGCAGAACTCCCAGCCACAAGATAGCAATGGGACATGAGCGTAGCAGGATTCAAAGAGTGACTGGATATTTGTATGGGTAACCAGAAAATCCAATTACAGTATTCTTTTAAAAAACTCTTCAAAGGGCTCTAAACCTTCCCGACTGACACCACAAAATATGTCTAACTAGATGGGTGTCGGGGAGAAACTTTTCCTGGGAGCAGGTTATTCATAGCAGCCTATTGCAGGGCTTCTTCCACCTTCCTTTGAAGCATCTGGAACTGGCCATTGGATACTGAGCTAAATGGACTACAGGTCTGATCCAGTTTGGCAGTGCCCATCTTCCTATCAGTGGTGTAAATCCAAGACTAAATTTTTGCTGTTTTTCTTTGAGCTTATTGGAGTCTCTAGACTTGTACTGAGAACAGAAATATGTCTAGCTAAATATAATCTAGTCTCCTGTTCTTTTTCCTTTCAGAAGGGAAAGCTCAAAACTCCTGGGACCACCCCAGTACATTATGTCAGCTGTCAATGACACCAAATTCATATCTGCAGTGTTCCTGCTCACTGGGATTCCTGGGCAGGAAGCCAACCATCACTGGATCTCTATCCCCTTCTGCTTAATGTATGTCATTTCGATAGTAGGAAATTCAGTCATTCTGTTCAGTATAAAAACAGATCCAAGCCTCCATGAGCCGATGTACATTTTTCTTTCCATGTTGGCCGTCACAGACCTTGGCTTATCAATATCCACCATACCAACGATACTGGGCGTATACTTGTTTAAATATAGGGAGATCAGCCTCGATGCCTGTTTTGCCCAGCTGTTCTTCATCCACTCATTTCAATTCGCCGAATCCTCCATACTCTTGCTGATGGCCTTTGACCGTTTTGTCGCAATCCGGGACCCGCTGAGATATTCTTCCACCTTAACCCTGCCAAGAACATCCATGATGGGACTGGTGTTTATACTAAGAGGAGTGGCCGTAGTATTCCCATTCCCCTTTCTCCTGAAAAGGTTCCGATACTGCCGAGACAATGTCCTCTCCCATTCCTACTGCCTACACCAGGAGGTCATGAGACTGGCTTGTTCGGATATCACAGTCAACAACATCTATGGCTTGTCTGTTACACTCTTGACTGTGGGGTTGGACTCGCTATTCATCTTCTTCTCTTATGTGATGATCCTCAAAACAGTGCTGAGCATCGCGTCCCCCGTGGAGTGCCTCAGGGCCCTGAACACCTGTGTCTCTCACCTCTGCGCCGTCCTGCTCTTCTATACACCAGAGATTGGCCTGACTGTGATACACAGATTCGGGAAGAACTCGCCTCCCTTGCTTCAGGTTCTCCTGGGATACATATCCCTGCTGATCCCACCACTAATGAACCCAATTGTGTACAGCGTGAAAAGCAAACACCTTTGTGCGAGAATAATCAGGGCATTCGTGAAGTGAAGGGTCAGTTCATCACCCGGCTCTGGTGACACCAGAGATGAAAAACACGGGGCCATGCACTCAGACATCTGTTGCATCCTGGATCCTCTTCCTTTGAGGACCCTCCCTCTGTTCCATCTCTTCTCCCTATACCCCACCCCCTGCTACTCCTCTTTACCTGAGGCATCACCCCCTCTCCAGGCTGCAATCCAGGGCCAAGCCATGATGAGAGCTGCCTAGTGAATCCAAGTGACTGTGAGGAGCCCAGACCCTCCACTTTCTGCCCCCCACCAGATGTAGGACCCCAGGAAGGTGGATAGTCCAAGAATCCCCACAGCAGTCTGGGGTCCCAGGGCTGTTTTTACCATGGCTCGACCCTGGACTGGCTTGGGTTTAACTTTAAACCATGATTTGAGGACTTCAATAGCTGAGACATAGGTGAGAGGATTATTCCAGGAGTGGGTGGGTGAGATTCTGTGGCCTGCATTGTGCAGGAGGTCAGACTAGATGATCATAATGGTCCCTTCTGACCTTAAAGTCTATGAGTCTATGAGTCTATGAGTCTAAGTGGAGGAGCAGAGGGCTGGACCTCAGGGGAGGCGGTAAAACTTAACAAGGAGGATGGTGGGGGGTTCCTGAGTAAAGGAAGAGGATGGGGCTTGAGGGACAGCGAACCTGTGTTTTGGAGGAGACTGAATTAATGTGATCTCAGAAAGGGGGCTCTTAAGTATTCCAGGATGAGTGTAAGTCATTGCTATTACCTTTATAAGGAAGGACAGGGCGCGTGCAGGGCTACCTCAGGCCACCAGGGGGCACTCTGGGGTGGCACCGTCCTGCAGGGATGTGGCCAAAGTGGGCTGTGCTCTTGGAAGCCGTTACCATCCGGTGGAGGTCAGCCCAGCCCCCAGGCTGCTCTAAACTCCGCTGATGCAGGGGGAGAGCAGACCAGAGAATCAAACCTATGTAACTGGTTACTTGCCATCCCCACTCTCTGCAGCACTGAGGGGAGCTCTATGGTGACTGGGCCCAGGCTCACATGGGTTTCAGCAAAGGCTGTTTCCACAAGAAAGGGGCAAACAGATGGGAAGATGCTCTCAAGGACACAGGGAAACTTGGCTGGGTCCCAAGACCTCCTTGGCATCCCAAAAGAATGTAAGTTGGGCCAGTTCTGTTTCATGATTTCCCGAGCAAAGCGCTAGATGAGTGTAGACGTGTGACAGCTGCCTGGTATTTTCGAACCATTTTCTCTAATGCGCTGTGATGTTTGCTAATAAATCTACTACTTTTAAAGATACTTTTTTAAGGAGGCTGGGGATGACTGTGTAGCTCTGGTCACAAGACCCCAAGGGAAGAGACTTAAGTGTCCTGTCAGATCTGCTTTGTGATAAGCTTTTAGCATAGATGAGGTGTTGTTCCCAGCTCGAAGAATGGGACAATTTTTAGACTCCCCCCAAGACAGGAAAAGACCTGGTTAAGAGGCGCATTTGGGAATGCCCTCAAGCTCTTCTAACCCTCCTTCTGGAGAGAGCTTGAAATCCGTGGCTGAGATCAGCTAAAAATGGAACTTTAATTTTCTGAGTAGCTGGTTGTGCAGTCTTGTGCCCAGAGAACCTCTGCCTTCTAGGACACAGGAATCAGATCATGTTCTTAAAAAGGATGATTTTTATTAAAAAGAAAAGGAAAAGGCATTTGGTAAAACATTGCTTGGTTGCTAGCTGTTACAGATCAACTGAAAAAAGGAATAAAAAGACACAGAATCCCTTCCCTGGGATCAGCTTGGAAGGTTACAAGTATAAGGGGGGGAGGGGGATTAAATGTGCTCAAAACAGGGAATTCCAACAAACCCCAAAACAAAGAATAAACCTGATTGCGTCTGACTAGACATTTCCTGTTCTACTCACATATCTGTAGTTTCAAGATTGATTCCTTCCCTAGGCATGGATGCCGCTGGATTCTGCATGCCTTGCTCCCTGGCTCCTTACATGTCCTCCCAGGAGCCCTTCCTCAGCCAACAGGAAACAGGAAGGGCTATTGCTTCCGATTCAAAGCCCATTCTTTGTTTTCATTGGCACTCCTGGCATTCTGCCAGCTCACTTCCTGCTTCCCTAAGCATTCTTGGGGTTTCTCTAGGACGCACTGTCTATGGCTTTAACACCTTCCAGGCAGGGCACTTGGAGTTAGGTCTAAAGAGTTAACAACTACTGAGAAAAGATGTTAGCTAACTGAATGGCTGGAATGTCCAGAGAAAGGGTGTTAACCCCCCAAATCCACCACAGGCACAGAAAATACACTGTTGGTTGTCGAACTCAAGAACATGAGGCAGAACACAAAAGGGGGGTCACTCTACAGTGAATGGGCTGGGGTAGGAGCTAGCTGGGACTCTGTGGGGGAGTCATTTCCACCCGCTTTGCATTGCTAGGGCAGCACAAACAGAGGGGCCGGGGAGGGAACCTGGGCCTGAGTCTCTTGCCAGGACTCCTGTGTGTCAGACCCTCCCTCACACACGCAGCTCTGCCCCAGTGGGGAGTGGGCTGAGCAGGTGTGCTGTGTGGAGAGCCATCAACAGGGGTGGGGAGCTGCCTGGATGGCTTCTCCTGGGGATCCTGCATTCATCACGTCGCTGACAAGTCTCAGTCACAAGCACCTGGCTGAGGGTGTAGGGGAAGGGTGGGCCCCTTGAATACCCCGTTCACATCACTCACAGCACTCAGGAAGGGCCAGGACTGTGACTGCAGCACAACCTTGCAGCTTTTTTCCTGGCTCCTGGATGTTTTACCAGGGACGGGACAGAGAGAGGCCAGGTGTCATGGGAAACAACAGCCACATCCCCTCTCTTTATTAACTGTATCAAGAGGAATTCTGAGGTCAGTCTGGTACAGATACGGCTCTTTATGGGCCAACATCCCACCGGTCCCCTGGCTCTCCATGAACACAGTCACTTTGGGCAACAAAACAGCGATAGCATACACACTGCAACGGGTACACAGCCAATATGCGTAACTTCAAATACAAACATGATCCATGCATACAAACAGGAGGAATAGATTCAGTAGATCATAACCTTTACAGAGATATGTTACATGGCATGTGTAGTATAAACCATATTCCAGTTATGTCATATTTACATGCATAAAAGCCTTATGAGGTGCAACGTCACAGTGGTGTCACCAGGCACTGGGGGATACACACTCACAGTGCATTGCTCACGCTGTCGACAACGGTGCCCCAAATGTGGACACGGTCTGTCAACAGAGGGAGCAAATATATGTTAGGATATAGATATCCAGGCCTGCCTGCAAAGGCCTATACTTTAAGAATTTAGGTGTATTCTTATCACTTAGCTAGTTATAGAGGTAAAACAGAAAGAATCACAGTCTGCCTGTTTATAGGTCTTCTCTCACGTCTAAGGCCGTGTTCTTAGGCTAAGATCGTTGGCTAAGCAGCAGAGGCAGCCATAAACTGGGAAGCGAACGGTCACATCTTCACTTTTTCACTTTTTCACTAGTAGGGTGGTGAAGCACTAGAATGGGTTACCTAGGGAGGTGGTGGAATCTCCTTCCTTAGAGGTTTTTAAGGTCAGGCTTGACAAAGCCCTGGCTGGGATTATTTAGTTGGGGTTGGTCCTGCTTTGAGCAGGGGGTTGGACTAGATGACCTCCTGAGGTCCCTTCCAACCCTGAGATTCTATGATTCTATGATTCACATTCCAAACTAGTCACATTGAAATCAGGCAATCTGGGGCTATTAGAAAGGTGATCCTATCTATCACCTCCAGAGAAAGGGAAGAGCCTAGAAGATTTAAAGAAAACGTAGTTTGATAGCATCCTGTCTGGCAAGAACTCACTTATCAATAGCTGGGATGTGAAATCCTCATTTCTATCACTGTAGTCCCCATTTCCCTATTGTTTAATTGCATGGTCTCTTTCTGGTTCTGTGATTGTTTCTGTCTGCTGTATAATTAATTTTGCTGGGTGTAAACTAATTAAGGTGGTGGGATATAATTGGTTGGCTAATCATGTTACAATATATTAGGATAAAGTTAGGTAAATTTCAGTAGAATGATTGCTAAGCAGAACTCAAGTTTTACTATATAGTCTGCAGCCAATCAGGAAGTAAGTGGGGGAATGGGAACAGGGAATGGGGGTGGGAAATTGGAATCATGTTTTGCTAAGGGGGGGATGGGAACAGGGAAGGCTCTGTGGTGCCAAAGCTGGGAAGGGGGACACTGAGGAAGGAAATTGGAATCATTGCTTGCTGGAAGTTCACCCAATAAACATTGAATTGTTTGCACCTTCGGACTTTGGGTATTGTTGCTCTCTGTTCATGCGAGAAGGACCAGGGAAGTGAGGGGGTGAAGGAATAAGCCCTCTAACAATGTAGACTTTGGCGACTTTGCTTTCGGTGATTTTTTTTGTGTCGACATTAGTTTCATCGACAAAACTTGGTAGTGTAGACAAGCCCTTTGTAAATGCTGCTGACTGCCTTGGTCTCAATCCCCCAGTGAGCTGTCCTCCCTCATCAACCCCTCTCCCATGGCTCCAGCCCTTAAACGCTGTCTGAACCTCTCTCTACAGATAGGAGATCAGTAGCTCATGTCGTCTCAGATGTAAGAGTCTAGCAAGGAATAGGTGGCCCATGTTTTCCATCTCCCAGGTCAGCAGCGCTGGAGCCAACACTGACCTTTCACTTGACAAACACTCTGATTATCCTCGCACAAAGGTGTTTGCTTTTCACGCTGTACACGACTGGGTTCATCAGGGGCGGGACGAGCAGGTAGATGTAGCCCAGGACAATCTGTAGTAAGGGAGAAGAGCCCTTCCCCAATCTGTGTATCAAAGACAAGCCAATATCTGGTGTGTAGAAGAGCAGGACGGCGCAGAGGTGGGAGATGCAGGTGTTCAGGGCTCTGAGGCTCTCCGCGTGTGATGCAACACTCAGCACAGTTTTGAGGATCATCACATAAGAGAGGAAGATGAGCAGTGAATCCAACCCCACCGTGAAGACTGTAAGAAACAAGCCATAGATGTAGTTGACTGTGATGTCTGAACAAGCCAACTTCATGACATCCTGGTGCAGGCAGTAGGAATGGGAGAGGACATTGGCTCGACAGTATTGGAACCGTTTCAGGAGAAAGGGGAACGGGAATGATACGGCCACCCCTCTTAGCACACACACCAGTCCCATCTTGGCTATTCTTGGCAGGGTTAAGATGGAAGCATATCTCAGTGGGTTAGAGATTGCGACAAAGCGGTCAAACGCCATCAACAAGAGTATGGAGGATTCAATGAATGCAAATAAGTGGATGAAGAACAGCTGGGCAAAACAGGCATCGAGGCTGATCTCCCTAGAGTTAAACAAGTATATGCCTAGGATTGTCGGTATGGTGGCTATCGATAAGCCAAGGTCTGTGACGGCCAGCATGGAAAGGAAAATGTACATAGGCTCATGGAGGCTTGGATCTGTTTTTATAACAAACAGAATAGTTGAATTTCCCAATATTGAAAAAACATAAATGAAGCAGAAGGGGATGGAGATCCAGAGATGGATGTCTTCCTGTCCAGGAATCCCAGTGAGAAGGAACATTGCAGATTTGTGTTTGGTGTCATTGACAGCTGACATAATGTACAGGGCAGGTCCCAGGAGTTCTGGACTTTCCTTCCTGAAAGGAAAAAGAACAGAAGACAAGGTGATATTTAATGAGACATCTTTCTGCTCCCTGTGCAGTTCTAGAGACTCCTATGAGCTCAAAGAAGATCAGCAAAAACATAGCCTTGGATTTACACCAAAAATAAGAAGATAGGCATTGCCAGACTGGATCAGACCCGCAGTCCATCTAGCTCAGTATCCAGTGGCCAGTTCCAGATGCTTCAGTGGAAGATGGAAGAAGCCCTGCAATAGGCAGCTATGAGATAACCTGCTCTTAGGAAAAGTTTCCCTCGACACCCACTAGTAAGAAATATTTTGTGGTGTAAATCAGGAAGGTTTTTGGCCCTTTCAAGACTTTTTATAGCAATCCTCAATACTGGAATTGGAGTTTCTGGTTACCCATATACACATCCAGTCCCTCTTTGAAAGGTTCTAAGCTCTTGGCCCCATGATATGTTGTGGCTTTGAGTTCCGCAGCCTACTTGACACAGACTTGAACTCTGTGATTTTACAATTGTGACCTTCACACAGACACCCTTTCTGGCTCTTCACTTCTGAGTGTGGCCCATTGTATCATGACATGTGTGTACACACATGGCAAGTGCATGGTGAAAACAGTCATATTTATTTGCCCTGCATAGAAGCTATTCATAAACGTGTTTCATTGCCTCATTATATATTATTTTCTCACCTCCTGAGAGTCCAGATTATGCCACTGTCTCTTAAGGTACATGGGATAAATTCTTAGGGACAGGTTCTTAATTCAATAATGGTGACATAAACTAAGTAACTCCACATTTAAATGTGTAAATTTGATCAGAACTGGGTTCTATTAACTTTCCCTTTCCGAATTGTCCCAGTGATACACTCTGACCCCCAAGAATCCCTCCAAGAGAAGCTAAAGTGCTTTGCCTAAATAGTGTTGTCTGAATCCAGAGAAATGGATCATCCTATAGACGTCTCTTCATCCTCACAGGACCTGCATCCTCTCTCCATGCAAGGGATTGTAGTTATCTGGTAAGTTACAAGCTAACATGGACATTTACTTCAGCTGGATGGGGGAGGGGTTGGCATCAAACATGGGTGAATAGTGCAAACACTAGGTTTGCCCTATTATCCAGTTGAGTGTCCAAGTTACTTCTGCCATGCTCGTATAAGAGGTGATGTGTGTAAATTTCATAAAACCACTATAACACTCCTCTTTCCTGCACCTCAGCTCAATACTACTGAAACAGAGACTTGGAGAGGTATTGCAGAGGGATTGTGTACATGTCCCTGAATGTAAGTGTTAGAAAAAAACTTTTGGTCAGTTACCAGGAGATAGTATCATACAACTGTTCACTGAACAAAGAGTTAATAGCACAAACCCATTGCCAACAGTATGTGGAGTACTTCTGAAATACTTTCTAAAGCCAAAGCCATTAAGCAGTACAGTTACCACTGCTCCTTCCAGTAGAGATTCCAACAACTCTACTGCTGGCTTTCAATATACACGCATGTCATGAAAGTTTGATTTGTAATATTTGTAATATTTCCAATGAGAAGTTTTGGCATAACATTTACACATCTGTACTTTAATACACACATGTCAACCTAGTATTTCCGCTCTAACCTTCTTTCGGAGATGATTTCTCAGGTTACAGTGGGACTTAAAAAGTAGTGTCTGTCATCTGGATTTCATCACAACCTGAAAAGCGTCAGCCCTTATTCAGTCACTTGTCAGCAAACAGAAGTTTGGTCGCTTCTCTGTCCCTGGGTTAATAGCTGACTGGTTCTCCTCAGGTTCTATTCTTTCAGTCTGTAGCCTGTATCTGGATTATCTGCAGCTCTGAATTCCTGCCTTCACAATTGAGTAAGAGAATGAAACCTTTGAAAATGCATTTGCTGAATACATTTCCAGGAGCAACTACACCTGAGGCGATTGGGAACTAGTCACTGATATTACGTGTGGTCTTCTCTCGCTCAGCCCCTGATTGGATCGGACCCAGAGCACATGGCACCTCTAGAAATAGGATTCGTTCAGAAATCCTGATGCAGGGCATCGAGATATTCATACTCCGAGCTCGCTTTGAATGTCAGGTTTCTGTGTAGCTTAAACAGCCCATCTTGGAGCATGGGTAGATGTAGGGGAGGGGTTCCCCAGCTACCTAGCGCTGCCTGCCCTCCAGCCCCATCACTGTGTCACCCCGACAGCCCAGCTGAGTCCTCTGCCGCTGCACAGAACATCTGCAAATGGAAACAGCTCGCAGCCTTTTCCCTTCACTTCACGTTTTAAAGATAATGAAACCCGCCAACATACCCAGTTCCCGCTAGAAGAGGAGCCGCTGACACCAGAGGTTTTCACCCTAAAGGTCAAGGAGCCATCAGAGAGGTTGCATCAGCAGCAGACAGTGTCTGTTCAGACAGGGAGGCAGGTGTCTTTATGGAGGATGTCTGCACATTCCCTTGGGGGTCACTTGGCCATCAGGGAATCTCAGCTGCTTGGCTTCATGTGCACCAGCTGTAACCCCTGTCGTGACCAATGGCAAACTGCAGGAGGCCAAATCAAAGGGGATGTGTGGTGATGCTACACACCTGGACTTCAGCACCAGCCCTACTGTAGGCTCTGTTCCTGGAGTCCGGGCTTGTCATAACCAGTGGTGGATTTAGAGTTAGTGGGGCCCCCTGTGCAGCTTTATTTTTGGGTCCCCCCTTTGGGACCCAGCCAAGGACAAGAACATTCTCTCTTATCTCCCCCTCCCATTTTCATTCTGTTTTTCTTTATCCTCCTCCTATATGATAAGTTATAGGAAGTAAATGAAAATAAAGTGAGGTACCTTTATTGGTGCAGGGGGTTAGGGTGTGGGAAGGAGGTCAGGGGTCGGGCTCTGGGAGGAAGTTTGGGTGTAGGGTGCAGGCTCCAGGCTGGGGCAGGGGGTTGGGGTGCAGGAGTGGGTGAGGGGTGCGGGCTCTGAAGATGTTTGTGTGCGGGAGGGGTCCAGGCTCTGGGCTGGGGCAGGGGGCTGGGGTGTGGGACGGGGTGGGGGGATGGGCTCTGGGAGGAAGTTTGGGTGCAGGGTGTGAGCTCTGGGGTGGGCCAGGGCCTCGGGATGCGGGAGGGGGCCAGGGGGTTGGCGCTTATCTTGGGTGGCGCGTCTCCCAAAGTGAATGGCATTCACACCCCTCTGGCAGCAGATTCTAGGCGGGGGGACGGGGGCCTCCGTACACTCTTCCCGCAGGCGCCACCCCAGCAGCTCCCATTGGCTGCAGTTCCTGGCCAATGGAAGCTGTGGAGTCGGTGCTCATGGTGGGGGCAGCACACAGTGACACACCCCACCCAGGGCCTGCAGGGACATGTTGGTAGCAGGGTGGAGGGAGGGAGGCAGAGTGGGCAGGGAGCTGCCTTAGCCCTGGCCTGCGGTGCTGCTGCTGGAATGTCTCTGTGTACCCCTAGACGGGAGGGGGGTAGTGGGTCTCCGGGGCAGGGGCAGTGCACAGAGCTGCCTCCCGCCCCGCGCCAGGGGTGCGCAGAGACGTGCCAGCAGTCGGCCGCTTCTGGGCGTGGCATGGGGCCACCAGCACAGCTTGCAAGCAGGCTGCCCGCAGGCTAGGGAAGGGAATGAAGGCATGAAAAGAGGTACCCAGGATCCAGGGATTTGCAAAGTTATGCACAGATCTCAGTGATCCACTGGTAGTTAGGCCCACCCACCTACAATCTCTGAGCCTCCACAACTGCTCTAGGACCCTCTCCAGCTCCCGGCTAGCACAGGTTCATCAGAGATGTGCTACCAGGGCCTGTCACAGTAGCCACTGCCCGCAGGATCTGCTGAAGGAGCATTGCACAGGGTGGAGGGGGCTGCACAGAGATGGGAAGGCTGGTTAAAGTAGCTGATGAACACAATACCTGAGCCATAGACTGGGCAGGAGGTTTAGACCTTTCCATACCCAGAGTGCAGCCAGAGACTCGGTCGGTGTTACCTTCATTTACATTATGAGGATGAGGCAGATGAAAAGCCTCCAATTTCTCTTGGGGATCCAGGCAGCTGCAGCTGGGCAGCATCATGGCAGCTGAGCGTACAGAGAAGAGTGATCCATTTTCTATGAAAACTTGTCCGGAACAAATGGGTGAAAAGGAAACATTTCCGTTTGAGGCTCCGTTGTTTATGGTGTCTGTTTTCCATCCCAGCTGTAGCTCAAAGCATGAGCCTCTGTCCCTTGTGCTATAGGACCACACACCTGGGTGGCAGCACTCCCACCCTGGGCAGCCCTTTAGGGTGACCATATTTCCCAAGGAGAAAATGGGAGACACCCAGCTGCTCGCCTGTGGCTGGAACCGTGTAGTGTCACTTCTGGCTGGAACCCTGCCTCTCTGCCTCACCCCATGCAGGGAGCTGGCATCTCCATTCATCTCTACCGAACATCCCTCTGCTCCCCACTTCCCCACCTTTTTGACAGGAAAGGACATTTGTCCTGTTAGCACTTATGAAGTCAGCAAGAGCGTATGGGACAAAAGCCTCCTTTTGAAAAAAAAGGTCAGGTTAGCTGGGACAGGACTTAAATAAGGGACTGTACCAGCCAAAACGGGACCAATGGGCACCCTACCACACACTTAAATGTGAAATTGCAGAACTACTAACTGTGGTTTGTAACCTATTGCTTAGCTTCTGTACCAAAAGACTGGAGGATAGCTAATTTGATGCCAATTTTTAAAAAGGGCTGCGGAGGTGATCCCAGCAATTACAGGCTGGTAAGACTAATTTCAGTACTGGGCAAACTGGTTGAAACTATAGTAAAGAACAAAATTGTCAGACATATAGACGAACATAATTTTGGGGGGAAGAGTCAACATGTTTTTTGTAAAGGGAACTCATGCCTCACCAATCTACTAGAATTATCATAGAATCATAGAATTTTAGGGTTGGAAGAGACCTCAGGAGGTCATCTAGTCCAATCCCCCACTCAAAGCAGGACCAACATGAACTAAATCATCCCAGCCAGGGCTCTGTCAAGCCTGACCTTAAAAACCTCTCAGGATGGAGATTCCACTACCTCCCTAGCTAACCCATTCCAGTGCTTTACCACCCTCTTAGTGAAATAGTGTTTCCTAATATCCAACCTAGACCTCCCCCACTGCAACTTGAGACCATTGCTCCTTGTTCTGTCATCTTCTACCACTGAGAACAGTCTAGTTCCATCCTCTTTGGAACCCCGCTTCAGGTAGTTGAAAGCAGCTATCAAATCCCCCCTCACTCTTCTCTTCTTCTCTTCTGCAGACTAAATAACCCCAGTTCCCTCAGCCTCTCCTCGTAAGTCATGTGCCCCAGCCCCCTCATCATTTTCGTTGCCCTCTGCTGGACTCTCACCAATTTGTCCACATCCTTTCTGTAGTGCGGGGGAGCAAAACTAGACCCAATACTCCAGCTGTGGCCTCACCAGTGCCGAATAGAGAGGAATAATCACGTCCCTCGATCTGCTGGCCATGCTCTGACTAATAAAGCCAAATATGCCGTTAGCTTTCTTGGCAACAAGGGCACACTGCTGACTTATATCCAGCTTCTCATCCCCCAGGTCCTTTTCTGCTGGAGAGAAATCTGCTCCTATATTATATTATTATGATTCTATTTCATTTTATTTCAGCAAGATCACAGCTGCGACAGCATCATCATTACTGTTCAGCTGCCCCCGAGGGAGCCTTGTGACTAATCGCAACCATAAACAGTGATGGCAAGGCGGGATTCCAGGAACAGAGCCTGCAGCAGGACTGGTGCTGCAGTCCAGTTGGGCAGCATCAGCACCACACGTCCCCTGGGATTTGGCCTCCTGCCGTTTGCCATTGGCTGTGATGGGGTTAAAGCTGTTGCACACGAAGCCAAGCAGCTGCGGTTCCCTGATGCCCAAGTGGCCCCCAAGGGAATGTGCGAACATGCTTCATATAGACATTTGCATCCGTATCTGAACAGACACTGCCTGCTGCTCATGGAACCTCTCTGATGGATCTTGTCCTTTTTTTTGTGTGAAGACCTCTGGTGTCAGCGGCTCTTCTCCTAGAAAAATTTGGTACGTTGGCAGGTTTCACTGTCTTTAAAATGTGAAGTGAAGAGGAAAGGCTGTGAGCTGTTTCCATTTGCAGATGATCTGTGCAGTGGCAGGGGACTCAGCTGGGCTGTCGGGGTGACTCAGTGACGGGGCTGGAGGGCAGGCAGCACTAGGTAGCTTGGGAACCCCCCCGCTACATCTACCCATGCTCCATGGTGGGCTGCGCAAGCAACACAGAAGTCTCACATTGAAAGGGACCTCAAAGTGTTAAAACCCCGATGCCCCGAGTCAGGATTTCTCAAGGGGCCCATTTCTAGGGGTGCCGTGTGCTCGGGGTCCGATTCTGCCAGGGGCTGAGGGAGAAGTGACCCCACAGAATATCAGTGACTAGTTCCCAAATCGCCACAGGTTTATTTGCTGCTGGAAATTTAATCAGCAAATGCGGTTTCAAAGGTTTTATTCTCTGGCTCGATTGTCAACGCAGGAATTCAGAGCTGTGTTGCGTTGGGGTAACAGATGCAATAGGATAGCTCTGTGGTTTGAGCATTGGCCTGCTAAAGCCAGGGTTGTGAGTTTAATCCTTGAGGGGACCATTTAGGGATCTGGGGCCAAAATCTGTCAGGGGACAGTACTTGGTCCAGCTAGTGAAGGCAGGGGACTGGACTCAATGACCTTTTGAGGTCTTTCCAGTTCTAGGAGATGGGCATATTTATATTTAGGGCATATTTCTGTTTCCTGACTGACTGAGGGCTCCAGCACTTCTACGCAGTAGATACCCGTCAGAGTTACGGGGCTACCAGCACCTCTGTCCCCTCTCTGGTCTTTGAGTGCCCGATGTCAGGCCCTGTAGTCTTCCCTCTCATAAGGTGGAATCCCGGGATCCTCCCACCCTCAGACTGGGCTCTTGTCTACAGCGCACTGCGGGCCGACTGTGCTTTCCGAGCAGGTCTGAGTGCATTCGGCACCTGTGGTTCTTCCCTATGGGAGTCTGTGATTAGTGGTGAGACGAGTGACCAGCCAGCCTTCCCGAACCAAAACACTGTTTAATCTGAACAGTCGGAATAAAGCATAACGCGGGAGAATAAGAGGGTTTTAAAACAGCAGTCTGTACACGTCTCAATCTGACAGGGACCCAGGCAGGCCGAGGGCCTTCACACTTCCCCAGCGGTGTCTGTGCCTCTCAGTTTGAAGAGCTTCTCAGCCACAGCTGCCGCACCTCTGGACAGTCTCCCAGCTCTGGCACAACACACACATTCATTATGGCAGCTCAGCTGCATGTCTGTCACAATGGTGTTCCCAGATACTTCATATTTTATGAATACAGGATATAGACAGTCAAAGAGAGAGAGAGAGAGCAATAGACTACTTTCACGAGGGAAACGAACTTCCATTTCCATGAAAACTCATGCATGTGACTTTGAAATCCACGTCCTGCAAACCCGCATCGTGCCAGAATAACAACTTCTGGGGTTACTATGTACTAGAGCAGGGGTCGGCAACCTTTCAGAAGTGGTGTGCTGAGTCTTCATTGATTCACTCTAATTTAAGGTTTCGCGTGCCAGTGATACATTTTAACGTTTTCAGAAGCTCTCTTTCTAGAAGTCTATAATATAGAACGAAACTATTGTTGTATATAAAGTAAATAAGGTTTTTAAAATGTTTAAGAAGCTTCATTTAAAATTAAATTAAAATGCAGAGCCCCCTGGACTGGTGGCCAGGACTCGGGCAGTGTGAGTGCCACTGAAAATCAGCTCGTGTGCCGCCTTTGGCACGCGTGCCATAGGTTGCCTACCCCTGTTCTAGAGAGTGAGAGCTCAGGGAATGAATATTTTCTATACTGATCCCAAGGCCTGTTACCACTCCGGATACAGGCTACAGACTGACAGAACAGAGCCTGAGGAGAAACAGTCAGCTGTTAACCCAGGGACAGAGGAGTTACTTGACTTTTGTTTGCTGACAAGCGACTGAATGAGGGCTGAGATGCTGCGATCTTTTCAGATTCTGAAGAAATCCAGGTGACAGACGCTAAATTTTAAGTCCCACTCTAACCTGAGAAATCATCTCTGAAAGGTGAGAGGGGAAAGAATGGGTTCACACGTGTGTGCTAAACTACAGATGTGTAAATGTCATGCCAAAACTTTTCATTGTATTAAAATATTGCAAACCAAACTTTCATGGGAAGCAGTGGAAACTTTACTGCTTAAAGGCTTTTACTTTAGAAAGTATTTCAGAAGTTCTCCACATACTTTTTGCAATGGATTGTGCTAATAACTCTTTGTGCAGTGAACAGCTGTATAATAGTATCCCCTGGTAACTGACCAGAAGCTAACACTTATATTCAGGGTCATGAACAGAATCCCTCACAAATACTGTTGCCAGTCTTTCCAAAAAGTAATGAGAGAACAGAACCGCTGGTCTTTGTTTCAGTAGTGTTACAGAGCTGAGGTGCAGGAAAGAGGAGTGTTATATTAGTTGAAAGTAATTTATGCCAATCACCTCTTACATGAGCATGGCGGAAGTAATTTCCACACACATTAGTGCAAACATAGCGTTTGCATATTCACCCATTTGTGACGCCAGTCCCTCTCCTGCCCAGCTGAAGTAACTGTCTGGGTTATGTAATAACTTGGGAAGTATCTATATACCCTTGCATGGGGAGAGGATGCAGATCCTGTGAGGATGATCGAATGCTCAGGCTTCAGTTACCATTGGCTAGACAAAGCACTTCAGCTTCTCTTGGAGGGATTCTTCGGGGTCAGAGTGTATCACCGGGAGCATTTGGTGAGGGAAAGTTAATAGAGCCTGGTTCTGACTGAATTGACACATGCAAATAAGGAGCATCCCAGGTGAAGTCACTATTATTGAATTAAAAACCTGGCACTAAGAATTTATCCCATGTGCTGGAATGAGACAATGGAATTATTTGAAGTCTCAGGAGTGGAGAAAACAAAAAGTATATATATGAGGCAATGAAACACGTTTATAAATAGCTTCAGTGCAGGGCAGATAAATACAATGACCACCTTCACCATGCACTTGCCATGTGTTTATAGATGTCGTGATACAATGGACCAACTCAGAAGGGGAGGACCAGTTAGGGTGTCTGTGTGAAGGTCACAATTGTAAAATCACACAGTGCTCAAGTAGGCTGTGGAACTCCCAGTCATGAGATATCAATGGGGCCAAGAGCTTCTGAGGATTCAAAGAGGGATGGGATGTTTATATGGGTAATCAGGAAATCCAAATACAGTAGTGAGAATTAAAAAAAAAAGTCTTCTAAGGGCTTTCAACCTTCTTGATTTACAGTACAAAATATGTCTAACTAGTGGGTATTGGGGGAAACATTCCCTGGGATCAGGGTACCTCTTAGTTCCCTATTGCAGGGCTTCTTCCACCTTCCTTTGCAGCATCTTGTACTGGCCACTGGATACTGGGTTAGACAGACTGTAGGTCTGATCCAGTCTGGCAATGCCTATCTTCCTATTGATGATATAAATCCAAGACAATGTTTTTGCTCATTTTCCTTGAGGTGCTGGGAATTTCTAGATTTGCACTGAGAGCAGAAAGATGTCTCGTTAAATATCATCTAGTCTCCTGTACTTTTTCCTTTCAGGAAGAAAAGTTCAAGAGTTCCCGGATCTACCCAGTACATTATGTCAGCTTTCAATGACACCAAATTCAACTCTGTAGTGTTCCTTCTCACTGGGATACCTGGGTAGGAAAACATCCATCTCTGGATCGCTATCCCCTTCTGCTTAATGTATGTTACTTCAATAGTAGGAAATTCAGTCATTCTGTTTATTGTAAAGACAGACCCAAGCCTCCATGAACCCATGTACATTTTCCTTTCCATGTTGGCCGTCACGGACCTTGGCTTATTGATAGCCACCATACCAACGATACTGGGCATATACTTGTTTAACTCTAGGAGAATCAGCCTCAATGCCTGTTTTTCCCAGCTGTTCTTCATCCACTCACTTTCAAAAATTGAATCCTCTGTCCTCTTGTTGATGGCCTTTGACCGCTTCATTGCAATCTGTAACCCACTGAGATATGCCTCCCTCTTAACTCCACCAAGAATAGCCAAGATGGGACTGGTGGCTGTGCTAAGATCAGTGGCTGTAATACTCCCACTCCCCATTCTCCTGAAACGGTTCAGATACTGTCGAGACAATGTCCTCTCCCATTCCTACTGCCTGCACCAGGACATCATGAAGGTGGCTTGTTCAGACATCTCAGTGAACAGCATCTATGGCTTGTTTGTTAAAGTCATCACGGTTGGGTTGGACTCGTTCCTCATCTTCCTCTCTTATGTGATGATCCTCAAAACAGTGCTGAGCGTTGCATCCCATGCAGAGTCCCTCAGGGCCTTGAACACCTGTGTCTCCCACCTCTGCGCTGTCCTGCTCTTCTACATATCAGACATCGGCCTGTCTTTGATACACAGATTCGGAAATAACTCTTCTCACATGCTTCAAATTATCCTGGGCTACGTTTACCTGCTGGCCCCACCCCTGATCAACCCAATCGTGTATAGTGTGAAAAGCAAACATCTTCGTGAGAGGATAATCAGGGTGTTTGTCAAGTGAAGGGTCAGTTCATCACCTGGCTCCAGCACTGGTGACATGGGAGAGGAAAATCACGAGCTATGGCCATGGCCACGTATTCCATCCTGGATCCTCTTCCCCTGAGGCCCTCTCCTCTGCCCCATCTCTTCCCCGAAGACCACACTGCTCTGCGACTCCAGACAGCTGGGTTTGATTTTTTGCCATGGGTGACTATGGCCAAGCCATTGGATGTCTCTGCACAGGTGGATAATAGCCCTGCCCTGCCTTACAGCGGTGGAGAGAAGATACATACATTCAATGTGGTTAGAGACTCTGAGACCCTAAATTCAGGGTAGAGTCAGGGTTCCATGGAAGAAAACCACTGACATTTGTCTATAAAAGGCCTCTTACCACAGCCTCCTGTGATAGCTGGCTTCTGGGAAGCCCCGTGACTCGAGCCCCTGGGTGTCTTTGGTAGACGTGGGAGTTACAGTGAGGGGTAAGTAGTGGATTTCTGAGGGGAGTGTTGGGGTGTCACAGAAATTCTGGGAGTTTCAGCACAGTCATCGAACCAGTGATTGTAAGTCATTGAGGGTCTTGTCTTCCCAAAAGAACATAAGTTGGAACAGTTCTGTTTGTTAATAAACCTACTCATTTAAAGGAGGCTGGGGGTGACTGTATAGCTCTGGTCACAAGTCAGAGTCTCAAGTGTCCAATCCATGCTGCTTGGTGATAAGCTTGTATCATAGATGGGATGTTGTTCCCAGCTCAACAGTGGGACAATTAAAAACATGAGAATATAAGAACAGCCATTCGGGGTTAGACAAATGTTCCATCTAGCCCAGTGTCCTGTCTTCCAATAGTGGCCAAAGCCATGTGCCCCAGAGGGAATGAACAGAACAGGATCAAGTGATCCATCCCTTGTCGCCCATTCCCAACTTCTGGCAAACATAAGGCAGAAATACCATCCCTGCTCATCCTGGCTAATAGGCATTGAAGGACCTCTCCTCCACTAATTTATCTAGTTCTTTTTTGATCCCTGTTATAATCTAGGCCTTCACTAAATCTTCTGGCAAGGAGTTCCATAGGGTGGCTGTGTGTTGTGTGAAGAGATATTTATTTTTGTTGTTTTAAACCTGCTGCCTATTATTTTCATTTGGTGACCCCTAGTTCTTGTGTTATGAGAAGGAGGAAATAACACTTCCCTATGTACTTTCTCCACACCTGTCATGATTAAATTGTGAGATCTGGTTTACAGGGTAAAGAGACCGTATATCCTGGTTTCACTGTGACAATCTTGAGTCTTCGTGTTGAGTAATTATAAGCAGTTAGAGTAGCAACTTTTTCCAGTGGAGTGGAGAAAATAAAAAGTATACATATCAGGCAATGAAACACGTTTATTAATAGCTTCAATGCAGGGCAGATACATACATCAATGACCATCTTCACCATGCACTTGCCATGTGTTTATAGACGTCATGATACAACGGGCCAACTCAGAAGTGGATGGCCAGAAAGGGTGTCTTTGTGGAGTTCACAATTGTAAAATCACACAGTTGCAGATGAAAAGAACAAAATATCAGAACAACAACAACAAAAAAAGCCGGCGGCCAGAGCTGCCAAAGCCACAATATCGGGACAAATGGCGTCCCGACCAGTAGCGCAGCCCGGTCCGGAGCGCAGGGGGAGCGGCGCTATAAAAGGTGCCTCCCCCTGTACTCACCCGGCAGCGCTCCGGGTCTTCAGCGGCACTTTGGCAGCTCACTCCGGGTCTTTGGTGGCACCCCCCGCGCCAAAATGCCGCCGAAGACCCGGGTGAGTGCAAGAAGCGGCGCTTAAAAAGAAGCGGCACCTTTTTTTAGTGCTGCTAAAAAAAGGCACCGCTTCCTCCGCTTCTGCTCAAGGGGGAGCGGCCGCTCCCCCTGCTCCCCCCCGGCTACGCTACTGGTCCCGACCGATGTACGTGACAAACAATTAAAATCTCCTCAGGCTCTGCTCTGTCAGTCTGTAGCCTGTATCCAGAGTGGGACGTCTGGTCACTCTAGATAAGCCTCACACTCTGCATCCAAATTTCCATCATCAACAAGTTTGGGGGTTGCTGTCTCGGGGGGCAGGGGTTGTTTGGGTCCAATAGAGAGCTAGTAACAGGCACTTGGAGCTGGGTTTGGGTTATGCCTCTTTCTATTAAGAATGTGCATGGCCTTGTTTACCCGGTGATTGCATGTCTCGTGGCTGAAGAAGGGGAGACACAGAGCTGTTTCTCAGGAACCCAGCAACTCTGCGAGCCAATCACTGTTATGTCCAGCTGTCTATGGTGTAACCCTGTTATTTACAGCCAGGGGCTCTGTAGCCCAGTGCAGAGGGAAACTGTGTGGACTGTGTGATGGACTGTGTGACCAGAAATGTCCACTAACCAACCCTCGGTGCCTTCGTTTGTCGGTGTTCTGCTTGAGATACGGCCAGTAGCAACCCCACTTCGAACTTTAGTTAGTTCGAGTGTCGCACTATTTCCTGTCTTTCTGAAAGCCCCAACTTCTGGGATCAGGACACTGCATGGGAATCTCAGCTTTCAGTTTTCTTCAAAAAGTTTATTTAAAAAATGAGTTGCAGAAAAGCTATAAAACCTAAAGCGTCAGAAACCAAAGGCACATGAAAAAGAAACTCTCATAAGTATATTTGAAAATCTCATTATTTTTAACCAATCTCATGATTTTCTGGGGGTGTGACTCATAATCTTTGAATTGGGCTCGGCGATACTGCACAAGTAGTTCAAAAGATATGAAGGGCAACTAGGAAAAGTCATAAAAATGAAGAACATTTTTTTTTAAAGTACATCAGAAGCAGCGTGCCTGCCAAACAATGAGTGGGGCCACTGGATGACTGAGGCTCTAAAGGAGCACTCAAGGAAGATGGGGCTGTTGCATAGAGGCTAAATTAATTCTTTGCGTTGGTGTTCACTGCAGAGGATGTGAGGGAGATTCCCACACCTGAGTTCCTCTTTTTAGGAGACAAATCAAGTACCACATCGAGGTGTCAGTGGAGGAGTTTGTGATGCTACACCCCTTATTCATGATAGTGGTATGATTATGACATGATTATGAGATCTTTATGATGCATCTCGTACAAGATATGTCTTGTGATGCGTCACCGGAAAAGTTAGGATTTGCTGAATATTATTATCTTATTTGTGTGCATGTGTCATTTTTGTACCTGAAGTTATCAGGTACTATATATCTGTATTTCAAATGTGCTTACTCTGGGTAACACCAACAACTAGCCTTTCAGGTACAACAATGAAAAATAGGGTGACCAGACAGCAAATGTGAAAAATTGGGACAGGGGGTGGGATGTAATAGAAGCCTATATAAGAAAAAGACCTAAAAATCGGGACTGTCCCTATAAAATCGGGACATCTGGTCACTCTAATGAAAAAGCAAGACACTGGCCGTAGAAATGCTTAGCCTTTCTGTGAGCATTTCAGCCACCCTATCAGTAACGGCTGCTATGAATTCACGGGGCATGCAAGGGCATGGGACCAGACCTCATGAAACTGAACTCCAATTTGGTATCTGTATTTTTCCACAAACTGGGCTGGGAACTTAGCTTGAAACAAAGGGTTCTCGCCACATGAAAAAACGAAATAAGGTGGGGAGTGACATCATCTCTTTGCCTCACTTCCCACAGCAGAAACACCTGGAAACACCTGAGGATCAAAGATTGAACTGGGGGACGTGCTGGTCCTGGGCTAAAAGGCTTTCTAACCTCTGTTTGAAAACATGGTGGACTGCTAGTATGATCAGTCAGGATGACAAACATCTAATGAATATCCTGTTTCTAGTATGTTAGGCTCAGTTTGCAGGTCAGTTGACTTGCTAGGTAATCTGCGTTGATCTGTTTGCTATCACTTGTATTCACGTAAAATCTTTCTTTAGTTAATAAACTTGTTTGATTTTTTATCGTAACCGGTGTGTTTTGAGTGACCCCTGATGTGTACAGCTACAACATTCACACCATAGCAACTCTTCTATATTTAACAGTCCATCAATACATTCAGCACAGTCACAAACAGCCCAACTTAACAAGATAGATAGAGAATGTATCTCTGCACTTCCATAGACTCACACCATCCCTTGTAGAACAACCTGAAGTGTTATCCATCATCTTCCTCATCACCATCACCTTCCCCATCACCACCGGTGTCCATCACTCTGACACCTCCCAAGGACTACGTCTCCCTACTGCCCCTAGCCTGCGAAGACACTTTGATAATATGTTACGCTGACGCCATTATATTTGATACATATTCAGAAGGGGATTTCCCCCCTTTCCTTATTTGTATTTCCTCCCCTTACTAATGTTGGAGTGTTGTTTTCCTCTAGGTTAGTATATCAATGATCTCAATTTATTATTATATACGTCATTTGTTATCCTTGGCCCTTTTGTGGTTAGGTATCACATTTGTTACTTCTGTCCTAACCGGTGATTTGGGGTTTTTCCAAGTTGTGGTGTACCTCCTAAGTTTAAAAGGGTATGGACTCAGGAAATCTGCTTTAACACATCATATGTGGAGCTTATGCTTTAGCTCACCACCGTCTAGCTAGGTGAAAGTTCCCAGACATATGTATGCTAATTTGCTATCTGGGTGAAAGGTCCCAGTCACATGTATGCTAACTTTGCCTTAGCTCAACAAACAGGACGTGGCCTGTAAGTCCCTCGCGTTACAGCCAAAGCACTTTAATATACATTTATGATAACCTATTATAATAAAACAAATCACCAAACTGTAAGGCAATAAGAAATCCATAAGAAAAGATATATAGGCAAGCAAGCAGGTGAGCCCTATAGGCTACCCTTGTGAAGGCCAAAAGAATAACTGGTCCAAAAGAGAATCGGATAAGTTCATGGAGAATAGGTCCATCAATAGCTATGAGACAAGGCGGTCAGTCACACAGCCCCATGCTCTGGGTCTCTAAATCTCTGACTGCCAGAAGCTGGGAGCAGACACTTGATAATTCCACTCTTCTGTTTGTTCCCTCTGAAGTATCTTCACAGGCCACTATCAGAAGAAAGGACACTGGGCTAGAGGGACCATTGGTCTGAGCTCGTAGGGCCGTTCTTATGTTCTTAACTTCTTCCGCTGATCAATGGGCTGCTGCGTCACAAGTCTGGTGTGGCCACCCTGTGGGGGGAGGGATAGCTCAGTGGTTTGAGCATTGGCCTGCTAAACCCAGGGTTGTGAGTTCAATCCTTGAGGGGGCCATTTAGGGATGTGGGGCAAAAATTGGGGATTGGTCTTGCTTTGAGCAGGGGGTTGGACTAGATGACTTCCTAAGGTCCCTTCCAACCCTGATAGTCTATGACCCCAGCAGTCGTCCAGGGGATGCTCAGTGTGGGAGGCTGATGGGGGGGGGGGGTGAGTGCTGCCACCTAGGGGTGCGGTCCGCTAGCACGAGGGACAGAGGCTCATGATTTCAGACAGAGCTGGGCTGGAAAACAGAGTTTTTTTCTCCCCATGAAAAATTTTGACCCAGCCCCAAATGTTTCCTTTTTATCCATTATTGGGGGGTGAGTTTTCATAGAAAATGGATCATTTTTCTCTGTAAGCTCAGCTGACACGATGCTGCCCAGCTGCAGCTGCCTGGATCCCCAAGAGAAATTGGAGGCTTTTGACCTGCCTCGTCCTTGTAACGTAAATGAAGTTTTCACTGATGGAGTCTATGGCTGCACTCTGGGTATGGAAAGATTGAAACTTCCTGACCAGTCTGTGGCTGGGGTATTGTGCCCATCAGCTACTCTAACCAGCCTTCCCATCTCTGTGCAGCCCCCTCCACCCTGTACAACACCTCTTCAGCAGACCCTGCGGGCAGTGGCTACTGTGACAGGCCCTGGCAGCACATCTCTGATGAACCTGTGCTCGCCGGGAGCTGGAGAGTGTCTTAGAGCACATGTGGAGGCCCAGAGATTTGGAGGGGCGGGCTAGCTGCCAGTGAATCACTGACATCTGTGCATAACTCTGGGGATCCCTCGATCCTGGGTCCCCTTTTCATTCCTCATGGAAAAGGGAAGGGATACCCACCCGCCCCCGTAATGATCCCAGAACATTTTGTGGAATCCCCCTTCCTTGGTCTGCACCCAGGGTTTGTAATGCAGGAAAAGGGGCGGCTGGAGAGAAATCGGCTCCTATATTATGCTATTATGATTCTATTTTATTTTATTTTAGCAAAGTCACAGCTGCGACAGCATCATCATTACCGTTCAGCTGCCCCCGAGGGAGCCTTGTGACTAATCAGAACCATGCGCACAGTGATGACAAGCCCAGATTCCAAGAACAGAGCCTGCAGCAGGGCTGGCGCTGCAGTGCAGTTGAGCAGAATCACCACACGTGCCCTGGGATTTGGCCTCCTGCAGTTTGCCAATGGCCATGATGGGGTTAAAGATGATGCACACGAAACCAAGCATCTGAGGTTCCCTGATGGCCAAGTGGCCCCCAAGGGAATGTGCAGGCATGCTTCATATAGACAGTCGCCTCCCTATCTGAACAGATACTGCCTGCTGCCCGTACAACCTCTCCGATGACTCCTTGTCCTTTTGGGTGAAGACCTCTGGTGTCAGCGGCTCCTCGTCTAGCAGGAATTGGGTACGTTGGCAGGTGTCACTATCTTTAAAATGCTCAGTGAAGGGAAAGGCTGCGAGCTGTTTCCCTTTCCAGATGTTCTGTGCAGAGGCAGAGGGCTCTCAGCTGGGCTCTCAGGTGACTCAGTGACAGGGCAGGAGGACAGGCAGTACTAGGTAGCTTGGGATCCCCTCCCCTACATCTGCCCAGGCTGCTCCATGAGTTATTCAAGTTGCGCAAAAATCTGACATTCAAAGCGAGCTCGGAATGTTAAAACCCCGATACCCCGAGTCAGGATTTCTCAAGGGCTCCCGTTTCTAGCGGTGCCATGTGCTCTGGGCCCGATCCTGCCAGGGGCTGAGTGAGAAGAGACCACACTGAATATCAGTGACTAGTTCCAAAATGGTCTGAGGTTTATTTTCTCATGGAAATTTAATCAGCAAATGCATTTTCAAAGGTTTTATTACCTGGCTCGATAGTCAATGCAGGAATTCAGAGCTGTGTTGCTCTGTGGTAACTGGTCCGATAGGGCATATTTCTGTTTCCTGACTGGCTGAGCCCTCCAGCGTTTCTGCCCTGTAGACACCACTCAGAGTTACAGGGCTACCAGAATCTCTGTCCCCGCTCTGGACTTTGAGTGCCCTATGTCAGGCCCTGTAGTCTTCCCTCTCATGAGGTGGAATCGCACGATCCTCCCACCCTCAGACTGGGCTCTGGGCTCCAGCACACTGTGGGTCGACTGTGCTTGCCCAGCAGGTCTGAGTGGATTCGGCACCTGTGGTTCTTCCCTTTGGGAGTCTGTGACTAGTGGTGAGACGAGTGACCAGCCAGCCTCCTTGAACCAAAACACTGTTTAATCTGAACAGCAGGAAAAAAGTGTAACATGGGAGATAAGAGGGTTTTAAAACAACAGTCTGTACACGTCTCTGACCCCAAACCCTCTTGCTCTGACGGGGACACAGACAGGCCGAGGGCTTTCAGACTTCCCCAGCGCTGTCTGTGCCTGTCTCTCTGAAGAGATTCTCACAACAGCTGCCCCACCTCTGGACAGACTCCCAGCCCTGGCAAAACAAGCTGAGTAATGTGGATGGAGCTCGGAAACAGGCTCTTCCCAGCTTGCAGGTCCTGTGTTGTCTCTCGACCACCCTGCGGTGCTGACTTTTCTTGAGCTGTTGCTCCCCTTCCTGCTTGTTTTGCAGCAGCCTGCTGTTAAACTAGGAAGAGCCGTACTGGTTTCACCCAATACAGCCATGACATAAATATCCCAATAGTTAACCCCATATAGCTATACAGCAAACATCCCCAGAACTGGGTTTAACACACACATTCATTATGGCAGCTCAGCTCCATGTCTGTCCGAGTGGTGTTCCCAATTGCTACATATTTTATGAATACAGGACATAGACAGTCAAAGAGGGAGCGAGAGAGCGAGCGATAGGGAAATGAAGTTCCATTTCCATGAATACTCATCATTTGACTTTGAAATCCACTTCCTGCAAACCCTCATCGTCCCTGAATAACAGGTGCTGGAGTTACTATGTACCAGAGAGTGAGAGCTCAGGGAATTAATATTTTCTATACTGACCCCAAGCCCTGCTACCACTCCAGATACAGGCTACAGATTGATAGAACAGGACCTGAAGAGAACCAGTCAGCTGTTAACCCAGGGACAGGGGAGCTTAAAGTCTTTTGCTTTAGAAAGTATCATCAAAGTACTCAAAACACTGATTGCAATGGGTTTGTGCTATTAACTCTTTGTTCAGAGGCTAGTTGTCTGATACTGTCTCCCAGTAACTGACCAGAAGCTGTTGCTCCCAGTTACATTCAGGGTCCTGCATTCAACCACTCTGCAATACCTGTGCAAGACTTTCCAAAAAGTCCTGAGGGAAGAGAACTACTGGTCTGTGTTTCAGGAAAGAGTAGAGCTGAGGTGCTGGAGGAGCACTTGGTGAGGGAAAGTTAATAGAGCCCGGTTCTGACTGAATTTACACATGTAAATATGGAGCAACCCAGTTGAAGTCGCTATTATTGAATTAAGAACCTGGCACTAAGAATTTATCCCATTTGCTGGAAAGAGACAATGGAATTATTTGAAGTCTCAGGAGTAGAGGAAATAAAAGTATATATATGAGGCAATGAAACACCTTTCATGTATAAGTTTATAAATAGCTTCAGTGCAGGGCAGATAAATACAATCATTATATTCACCATGTACTTTCCATGTGTTTATAGACGACATGCTACAATGGGCCAGTTCAGAGGTGGAGGGCCAGAAAGGGTGTCTTTGTGAAGGTCACCACTGTAAAATCACACAGTGCTCAAGTAGGCTGCGGAACTCCCAGTCACGAGATATCAATGGGGCCGAGAACTTCTCAGGATTCAAAGAGGGATGGGATGTTTATATGGGTAATCAGGAAATCCAATTACAGTAGTGAGAATTTTTTTAAAAAACATCTTGGAAGGGCTCTAAACCTTCCTGATTTAAACAACAAAGTGTATCAAACTAGTGGGTGTTAGGGGGAAACTTTCTCTGGGATCAGGGTATCTCTTAGTTCCCTATTGAAGGGCTTCTTCCACCTTCCTTTGCAGCATCTTGTACTGGCCACTGGATACTGGGCTAGACAGACTGTAGGTGTGATCCAGTCTGGAAATGCCTATCTTCCTATTGGTGGTATAAATCCAAGCCAATATTTTTGCTGTTTTTCCTTGAGGTGCTGGGAATCTATAGATTTGCACTGAGAGCAGAAAGATGTTTCACTAAATATCATCTAGTCTCCTGTTCTTTTTCCTTTCAGGAAGAAAAGTTCAAAAGTCCCCGGATTTGCCCAGTACATTATGTCAGCTGTCAATGACACCAAATTCAACTCTGTAGTGTTTCTTCTCAGTGGGATACCTGGGCAGGAAAACATCCATCTCTGGATCGCTATCCCCTTCTGCTTAATGTATGTTACTTCAATAGTAGGAAATTCAGTCATTCTGTTTATTGTAAAAACAGATCCAAGCCTCCATGAGCCCATGTACATTTTCCTTTCCATGTTGGCCATCACGGACCTTGGCTTATCAATAGCCACCATACCGACGATACTGGGCATATACTTGTTTAACTCTAGGGGAATCAGCCTCAATGCCTGTTTTGCCCAGATGTTCTTCGTCCATTCGCTTTCAAAAATGGAATCATCTGTCCTCTTGTTGATGGCCTTTGACCGCTTCATCGCAATCTGTAACCCACTGAGATATGCCTCCATCTTAACTCCACCGAGAATAGCCAAGATGGGACTGGTGGCTGTGCTAAGATCAGTGGCTGTAATACTCCCACTCCCCATTCTCCTGAAACGGTTCCAATACTGTCGAGACAATGTCCTCTCCCATTCCTACTGCCTGCACCAGGACGTCATGAAGGCAGCGTGTTCAGATATCTCAGTGAACAGCATCTATGGCTTGTTTGTTAAAGTCATCACGGTTGGGTTGGACTCGTTCCTCATCTTCCTCTCTTATGTGATGATCGTTAAAACAGTGCTGAGCGTTGCATCCCACACGGAGTCCCTCAGGGCCTTGAACACCTGTGTCTCCCACCTCTGTGCCGTCCTGCTCTTCTACATATCGGATATCGGCCTGGCTTTGATACACAGATTCGGAAATAACTCTTCTCACATGCTTCAAATTATCCTGGGCTACGTCTACCTGCTTGTCCCGCCCCTGATGAACCCCATTGTGTACAGTGTGAAAAGCAAACACCTTCGTGAGAGGATAATCAGGGTGTTTGTCACGTGAAGGGTCAGTTCCTCACCTGGCTCCAGCACTGGTGACATGGGAGAGGAAAATCTCGAGCGATGGCCATGGCCACATATTCCATCCTGGATCCTCTGCCCCATCTCTTTCCTGAAGACCACACTTCTACTATTCCCGTTGACCCAAGACTCTGCCCCCTTTCCAGGCTGGAAGCAGAGCCAGGCCTTGGTAAGAGCTGCCCAGGGAACCAGAGCCACAGTGAGGCGCTCCACACCCTCCACATTTTATCCCCCAGGATGTACAAATCAGAGAATTTGGAGAGTCTGGGGCTCTCCACAGCAACCTGTGCTCCCAGGGCAGCTCTTACAATGGCCCGACTCTGGCCTGGCTGGGAGGCGGAGCCTCAGGGAAAGTGGAGGAGCAAGAGGCTGGGCTTAGTGAGAAGATATGGGGCAGGGGACAAGGCTCAGTGGAAAAAGGTGAGTTGCCTCTGAACCTACACTGACCGCAGCAATCAGAACAGTGGGGGCGATCCTGAGTAAAGGAGGAGGCCTAGACTGGATGGTAGGAGACCTTGTGTTTTGGAGAAGACTGAATAAATGTGACCTCACAAAGTGAGCTCTTGTTTTGAGTATCCCAGGTTGAGAGTAAGTCATTGCAAGGACCTTAGAGGGAAGGGCCGGTTCCTGCAGGGCCACCTCATACGCCAAGGGGGCACTCTGGGGTGGCCCCCATCTGCAGGGATTTGGCCAGAGGTGGGCTCTGCTCTCAGAAGCCTTTACCAACAGGTTGATGTCAGCCCAGCCCCCAGGATGCTCTAAACTCTGCTGAGGCAGGGGGAGAACGGGCCAGCAAATCAAACCCCTGTAACTGGCTCCTTGCCATCCCCGCTCTCTGCAGTGCAGGGGGAGCTCTGCTGGTGCAGCAGAGAATCCAGCCAGGCCTGCCACCGCTCAGGTGTCCGGAAGGCTGGTCCTGTGGTCTGGGCACTGCTCTGCGACTCCAGACAGCTGGGTTTGATTCTCTTGCCATGCGTGACTGTGGCCAAGCCATTGGATGTCTCTGCACAGGTGGATCATAGCCCTGCCCTGCCTCACAGCGGTGGCGGGAGGATAAATACATTCAAGGTGTTCGGATACTCTGAGACCCTAAGATCAGGGCTGTGTCAGGGTTCCACAGAGGAACACCTCTGACATAGCCCTGTGACAGCTGCCTTCTGGGAAGCCCCATTACTCCAGCCCCTTGGTGTCTGTGGCAGACGTGGGGGTGATGGTGAGGGTTAAATAGTGGATTTCTGAGGGGAGTGCTGGAGTGTCACAGGGACGCTGGGAGTTTCTTCACAGTCACAGAACCAGTGATTGTAAGCCATTGAGGTTAAATGTGTGTAACTGCAAAATGATGTATCAACGGCCATGAGGGCCAAACGTTTAACAACGGGCTATTCGATCTATCAGAGAAAGTTATAACATGATCCACTGGCTGGCAGATGAAGCTAGACACATTAAGATCGGAAATAATGTGTAGTTTGTTTTAACAATGAGGGTATTTAACCACTGGAACAATTGACCATGGGCCGTGGCAGATTTGCCATCACTGACAATTGTTAGATCTCAGTGACCTCTCAAGGTCCTTCCAGTTCTAGGAGATAGGCATATCTCCATTTATTTTTTTATTTTTTTTACAATAAGTGGGGATAGTGCTAAGTGTCGTAGAGAGATTTCAGCTCTGTGTGCTTCATAAGGATGGTTTGGGCACTGGGTAGAGAACCTGAACTCTTCCCAACACCCCTTGGTGATGAGGCCTGTCATTAGCACAGCCCCCTTTGATGAGGGAGTTCTGGGCTCCTCCTTCAGTTCGGCAGTAAGAGGGGGAATCAGGACGGGCTTTCAGAGAGTGAAGGATCTGGTGAACGTTGCCTGGCTGAGCAAGCCCTGCTGGGCTGCTCCTCCCTCTGATCCTGACCCTCACCCGCTCCATGAGCACTGAGAGCCACTCTAGAGCTGCAGATAGACCTCACACTCTGCATCCACATTTCCAACATCACCCCGTTTGGGGGTAGATGGATATGGGGGAGGGGGTTATTTGAGTCCAAAAGAGAGTTAGCAGCAGGCATTTGGAGCTGGGCTTTGATCACATCCCTTTCTACTAAACATATGCATGGCCTTGCTTCACTGCATGTGCATGTTTCATGCCTAAACATGAGAAAAGAACCTCTGAGCTGGGCCTCAGACACCAAGTGACTCTGAGAGCCCGTCACTGTTACGTCAGCTCTCTGCGGCGTAACCATATTCCTTACAACTGGAAACTATAGTAAAGACCAGAATGATCAGATACACAGATGAACATGCTAGGGAAGAATCAACACAGCTTATCAAAGGGAAATCATGCCTCACCCATCTATTAGCATTCTTTGAGGGGGGTCAACAAACATGCGGGGTATATATTGTACTTGGAATTTGAGAAAGTGACAAGTGTGATACAGAGGATCTGTATCTGTCTACTGTATGTTTCATACAGTAGACAGATGTATGTAAATATCTGTCTACTGTATGTTTCATTCCATGCATCCGATGAAGTGGGTTCTAACCCACGAAAGCTTATGCTGAAATAAATTTGTTAGTCTCTAAGGTGCCACAAGTATTTCTTTCTTTCTTATTCTCTTTTTGCTGACACAGACTAACACGGCTACTACACTGTAACCTAGAGGATATAGTGTACATGGACTTTCAGGACAATGTCACTCACCAAGGCTCTTAAGAAAAGTAAGCACTCATGGGAGAAGAAGGAAGGTTCTCTCATTGATCAGTAACTGGTTAAAATATATGAAGCAAAGGGTAGCAATAAATGGTCAGTTTTCAAAATGGAGACCAGTAAACAGTGGTGTTCTTCTGGAGCCTGTACTGGGACCAGCATTGTTCAACATATTCATAAATGATCTGGAAAAAGGGATTAACTGTGAGGTGGTAAAAGTTGCAAATGAGACAAAATTACTAAACATATTTAAGAAAAAATCAGGTTATGAAGAGTGAAAAAGGGATCTTATAGACTCATAGACTATAAGGTCAGAAGGGACCATTATGATCATCTAGTCTGACCTCCTGCACAATGCAGGCCACAGAATCTCACCCACCCACTGCTGGAATAATCCTCTCACCTATGTCTCAGCTATTGAAGTCCTCAAATCATGGTTTAAAGACTTCAAGATGCAGAGAATCCTCCAGTAAGTGACCCGTGCCCCATGCTGCAGAGGAAGGTGAAAAACCTCCAGGGCCTCTGCCAATCTACCCTGGAGGAAAATTCCTTTCCGACCCCAAATATGGTGATCAGCTGAACCCCGAGCATGTGGGCAAGACTCACCAGCCAGACACCCAGGAAAAAGTTCTCTGTAGTAACTTCTAACATCCCATCATTGACCAGTGGTCCTATTTACCACTGATGGCAATTAATTGACCTTTGACTAAGATCATGTTATCTCACAAAAGTGGGTGACTGGGCAACAAAATGGCAGATGAAATTCAGTGTTAATACCTGCAAAGCAATACACATCAGAAAACATAATCCCAACTATACATGCAAAATGATGAGGTCTAAATTAGTTGTTACCAATCAAGAAAGAGATCTTGTAGTCACTGTGGATTGTTCTCTGAAAACATCCACTCGTTGTTCAGCAGCAATCAAAAAAGCTAACAGAACATGAGGAACCATTAGGAAAGACATAGATAAGAATACAGAAAATAACACATTGCCTCTATATAAATCCATGATACGCCCACAGCTTGAATACAGTGTGCATTTCTGGTCACCCCATCTCAAAAAAGATATATTAGAATTGGAGTAGGTACAGAGATGGGCAACAAAAATGTTGAGGGGTATGGAACAGTTTCCATATGAGGAGAGAGTAAAAAGATTGGGATTTCTCATCTTGGAAAAGAGACGAAGAAGTGAGGCTATGATAGAAGTCTATAAAATCATGTGTGGTGTGGAGAAAATGAATCAGGAAATGTTATTTATCTCTTCACAAAACACACCAACCAGGGGTCACCCATGAAGTTAGTAGGCAGCACGTTTAAAACAAATAAAAGAAAGTACTACTTCACACGATGCACAGTCCGCCTGCAGAAGTCATTGCCAAGGGATGTTGTGAGGGCCAGGAGTATAACTGGGTCAAAAAAAGGACTAGGTATGTTTAAGGAGGATAGGTACATCTGTGGCTATTTGTGTCAGGATGGTCTGGGATGCAATGACATGCCCTGGGTCTCTCTAAACCTCTGACTGCTAGAAGACGGGAGCAGATGATGGGAGATGGATCACACGATAATTGCCCTGTTCTGTTCATTCCCTCTGAAGCATCTGCACTGGCCGCTGTCAGAAGAGAGGACACTGGGCTAGATGGACGATTGTCCTGAATCAATATGACCATTCTTCTGTTCTTAAATTGTTCCTCTGGTGGATGGGCTGCTGAAGAGAAGCCTTTTTCAGAGGGTCCCTCTGTTATAGGCTGGTGTAGCTACCCTAGCAGATGTCCATGGTAGGGTGACCATACATACTGTTTTGGCCGGGACAGTCACTTTTTAAAGCCCTGTCCCCTGAAGTAATGCCAGGCCTCAGAGATGGGTAAGGCAGAGCTGGGAGGGCAGTGTTCCAGCCTAAGGTGACAGCTTCCTCAGACCTGAGTGGGTCCCTGTTGGCTTCCAGCAACGGGCGGCAACCTCACATGGCGGGGCACCTTCGCGTAATTTCTCTTTGGGAAATATGGTCATCCTAAGGGCCTGCTCAGTGTGGGAGGCTGATGGGGGGCAAGTGCTGCCACCTAGGGGTGTGGTCCTGTAGCACGAGGGACAGAGGTGCACGGGGTGAGTTTTCACAGAAAACGGGTCATTTTTCTCTGTACGCTCAGCTGCCGTGATGCTGCCCAGCTGCATCTGCCTAGATTCCCAAGAAAAATTGGAGGCTTTTCATCTGCTTCTTCCTCATAACATAAATGTAGGTTGCACTGAAGGAGTCTATGGCTGCACTCTGGGCACGGAAAGGTCGAAACCTCCTGACCACTCTATGGCTGGGGTATTGTGCCCATCAGCTACTCTAACCAGCCCTCCCATCTCTGTGCAGCACCCAACACCCTGGACAATCTCCCTTCAGCAGATCCTGCGGGCAGTGAATATTGTGACAGGCCCTGGTAGCACATCTCTGATGAGCCTGTGCTAGCAGGGAGCAAGAGAGGGTCCTAGAGCAGTTGTGGAGACCCAGAGATTGTGGGTGGGGGGACTAGCTACCAGTGGAGCACTGAGATCTGTACCTCACTTTGGGAATACTGGGTCTCCCTGCTTATTGCTCAAGGAGAAGGGACAGGACCTCCCCTCCTGGAACGATCCGAGGGAAGTTTCCCTGTAGGGAGCCTTGTGGAATCTCCCTTCCCTGGCCTGCACCCTGGGTTTGTAATGCAGAGGAGAAATCTGGTCCTATTTTATTATTATTATTCTATTTTATTTTATTTCAGCAACATTACAGCTGTGACAGCCTCATTGTTACCACTATGCCGCCCCTGAGGTAGACATGTGACTAATCTGAATTATGAGAATAGGGATGGCAAACCTGGATTCCATAAATAGAACCTGCAGCAGGGCTGAAGCTGCAGTCCAGTTGGGCAGCATCACCACACGTCTCCTGTGATTTGGCCTCCTGCAGTTTGCCATTGGCCGTGATGGTGGTTAAAGCTGGTGCATATGAAACCAAGCATCTGAGGTTCCCTGATGGCCAAGTGGCCCCCAAGGGAATGTGCAGGCATGCTTCAAATAGACAGATGCCTCCCCTATCTGAACAGATACTGTCTGCTGCCTGTTCAACCTCTCCGATGACTCCTTGTTCCTTAGGGTGAAGACCTCTGGTGTCAGCAGCTCCACGTCTAGCAGGAACAGGGTACATTGGTACGTTCCACTATCTTTAAAATGTGAAGTGAAGGGGAAAGGCTGCGAGCTGTTTCCATTTGCAGATGTTCTGGGCAGCAGCAGAGGGTTCTCGACTGGGCTGTCTGGGTAACTCAGTGATGGGGCTGGAGGACAGGCAGCCCTAGGTAGCTTGGGAACCCCTCCCCTACATCTGACCAAGCTCCACAGTGGGTTGTTTAAGCTGCACAAATACCTTGTAGTGTTAAAACCACGATGCCCCAAGTCAGGATTTCTCAAACGGTCCCATTTCTAGAGGTGCCATGAACCCTGGGCCCGATCCTGCTAGGGGCTGAGGGAGAGGAGAAGAGACTGCATGGAATATCGGTGATTAGTTCCCAAATCACCTCAGGTTTATATCGTCCTGGAAATTGAATCAGCAAATGCATTTCCAAGGGTTTTATTCTCCGAATTGACTGTGAAGGCAGCTGCGTTGCTTTGTGGTAACAGGGCTGATAGAAATATGCCCTATTTCCAGTACTTCTACCATGTAGATACTCCTCAGAGTTACAGGGCTACTGGCATGTCTGTCCCTCTCTAGTCTCTGAGAACCAGGTGTCAGGCCTCGTAAGCTTCCCTCTCATGGGGTGGAATCCCACGATCCTCTCACCCTCAGACTGGGCCCTGGGCTACAGCACACTGAGAGTCAACTGCTTGCCGAGCAGGTCCAAGTGGGTTTGGTGGGTTTGGTGCCTGTGGTTCTTCCCTTTGGGAGACCAGCCAGCCTTCTAGAACCGAAATACTGTTTAATCTGAACAGCAGGAAGAAAGTGTAACATGGGAGAACAAGAGGATTTTCAAAAAACAATCTGTACTCATCTCTGACCCCCAAGCCCTCCCACTCTGACAGGGACCCAGGCAGGCCGAGGGCCTTCAGACTTCCCGAGCACTGTCTGTGCCTCTCAGTTTGAAGAGCTTCTCAGCAACAGCTGCCCCAGCTCTGCACAGACTCTTAAAACTTGCAAAACAAGCTGTGTAATGTGGCTGGTGCCCGGAAATAGGCTCTTTCCAGGCTGTCGCTCTGGTGTGGTCTCTTGACCTCCCTGGGGTGGTTACTGAGTGATGGCTTTTCTTGAGCTGTTGCTTCCCTTCCTGCTTCTTTTCCAGATGCCTGCTATTAAACTAAGAAAAACCAGACTGGTTTCACCTAATGTAGCCATAACATAAAGATCCCAATAGCTAACCCAATATAGGTCAACAGGAAAACATCCTAAGAACTGGGTTTAACGTACACATTCATTATGGCAGCTCAGCTCCATGTCTGTGACAAAGCCTCTCCCTGGTGCAATGTATTTTATGATGCAGGACAGACACTGTCATAGAGAGAGAGAGATAGAGCACTATAGACTACTTTCATGTGGGAAATGAAGTTCCATTTCCATGAATACTCATGCATTCGACTTTGAAATCCACTTCTTGCAAACCCTCATTTTGACTGAATAACAGGTGCTGGGGTCACTCTCTACTAGAGAGTGAGAGTTCCAGGAATGAACATTTTCCATACTGACCCCAATGCCTGTTACCACTCTGGATAGAGGCTACCGACTGATAGAACAGAACCTTAGGAGAACCCGTCAGCTATTAACCCAAGGACGGTAGCTACTAGACTGTTTTTCCTGACAGGCGAATGAATGTGGGGTGAGTCACTGTGAAATCTTCAGGTTCTGAAGAAATCCAGATGGCAGATGCTACATTTTAAGTCCCACTAGCCTGAGAAATCATCTCTGAAAGAAGAGAGGGGGAAAAATGGGTTGGCATGGGTGTATTCAAGTATAGATGTGTAAATGTTATGCCAAAACTTTTTATTGTAATACAAATATTACAAACCAAACTTTCGTGAATTGCTTGTGTATCAAAGGCCAGCAGCAAAGTTGCTAGAAACTGTGCAGGAAGGAGTAGTGGAAACGTTACTGTTTAATGGCTTTTGCTTTAGAAAGCATTTCAGAAGTTCTCCACATACTGTTTGCAATGGATTTGTATTTCTAACACTTACATTCAGGGTTTTCCATTCAATACTCTGCAATACATGTGCAAGAACATAAGACTTTCCAAAAATTCCCAAGACCAGAACCACTGGTCTGTGTTTCAGCAAAGAGCAGAGCTGAGGTGCAAGAAAAGGGAGTGTCATCATGGTTGTGTGTAATTTACGCCCATCACTTGTTACACAAGCTTGACTAAAGTAACTTGCATACTCACCTGGATATGAGTGCAAACCTAGTGTATTCATATTCACCCATTTGTAACGCCATCCCCGCCCCAACCCAGCTGAAGTAACTGTCTGTGTCAGCTTGTCACTTGCCAGATATCTACAGACCCTTGTATGAGGAGAGGATAACTAGTGGGTGTCAGGAGAAAACTTTCCCTGGCCACTGGTTATCTCATAACTGGCTATTGCAGGACTTCTTCCATCTTCCTCTGCAGCACCTGGAGCTGGCTAATGGATACTGGGCTAGATGGACTGCAGGTCTGATCCACTCTGTCAGTGCCTATCTTCCTATTGGTGGTGTAAATATAAGACCATATTTTTGCTGATCTTCCTTGAGCTCATGGGAATCTCTAGACTTGCACTGAGAACAAAATGATGTCCCATTAAATATCATCTAGTCTCCTGTTATTTTTTCTTTTTAGGAAGCAAAGGAAAATACTCCTTGGACCTGCCTATACATTATGTCAGTTGTCAATGACACCAAATTCGACTCTGCAGTGTTTCTTCTCACCGGGATACCTGGACAGGAAGACATCCATCTCTGGATCTCAATCTCCTTCTGCTTAGTGTATGTTATTTCGATAGTAGGAAATTCAGTCATTCTGTTCATTATAAAAACAGATCCAAGCCTCCACGAGCCCATGTACATTTTGCTTTCTATGTTGGCCGTCACAGACCTCGGCTTATCAATATCCACCATGCCAACGATACTGGGCGTATTGCTGTTTAACTCTAGGGAGATCAGCCTCAATGTCTGTTTTGGCCAGCTGTTCTTCATTCACTCACTTTCAAAAATTGAATCCTCTGTGCTGTTGTTGATGGCCTTTGACCGCTTCATCGCAATCTGTAACCCGCTGAGATATGCTTCCATCTTAACCCTGCCGAGAATAGCCAAGATGGGACTGGTGGTTGTGCTAAGATCAGTGGCCCTAATATTCCCACTCCCCTTTCTCCTGAAACGGTTCCGATACTGTCGAGCAAATGTCCTCTCCCATTCCTACTGCCTGTACCCGGAGGTGATGACGATGGCTTGTTCGGATATCACAGTCAACAGCATCTATGGCTTGTGTGTTAAAGTCTTAACGGTGGGATTGGACTCGTTCCTCATCTTCCTCTCTTATGTGATGATCCTCAAAACAGTGCTGAGCCCCATGCGGAGTGCCTCAGGGCCCTGAACACCTGTGTCTCCCACCTCTGCGCCATCCTACTCTTCTACATATCAGACATTGGCCTGGCTGTGACACACAGATTTGGGAATAGTTCTTCTCACTTGTTTCAGATTCATCTGGGCTATGTCTACCTGCTGGTCCCACCTATGATAAATCCAATCGTGTACAGTGTGAAATGCAAACACCTTCGTGCGAGGATAATCAGGGCATTCGTCAATTGAAGAGTCAGTTCATGACCCCTGTCCCGGGCTGGTGACATGGGAGATGAAAAACATGAGTGGACAGTCAGGCTTCCTATTCCAAACTGTATCCTTCTCCCCTGAGGTCCCTCCCTCTGCCCCATCTCTTCCCCCAAGACCGTACCCCCACTACTCTGCTTTACCCGAGATTCAGCCTCCTCTCCAGGCTGGAAACCAGAGCCAGGCTGTGGTAAGAACTGCCCAGAGAGCCAGAGCCACTGTAGGCTCTGGAAGGGACCTTGAGAGGTCATCAAGTCCAGTCCCCTGCAGTCATGGCAGGACTAAGTATTATCTAGACCATCCCTGACAGGTGTTTGTCTAACCTGCTCTTAAAAATCTCCAATGATGGAGATTCCACAACCTCCCTACACAATTTATTCCAGTGCCTAACCACCCTGACAGGAAGTTTTTTCTAATGTCCAACCTAAACATTCCTTGTTACAATGAAAGCCCATTGCTTCTTGTCCTATCAGTAGAGTTTGAGGAGAACAATTTTCCTCCCTCCTCCTTGTAACAGCCTTTAGGTATTTGAAAACTGTCATCATGTCCCCTCTCAGTCTTCTTCTCTTCTCCAGACTAAACAAACCCAATTCTTTCAGTCTTCCCTCATAGGTCATGGCTTCTAGACTTTTACTCATTTCTGTTGCTCTTCTCTGGGCTTTTTCCAATTTTGTCCAAATCTTTCCTGAAATGTGGCTCCCAGAACCGGACACAATACTCCAGCTGAGGCAGAAGAATTACTTGTTGCGTCTTACTTACAGCACCCCGGCTAATACATCCCAGAATGATGTTTGCTTTTTTGGCAACAGTGTTGACTCATATTTAGCTTGTGGTCCACTATGACCCCTAGATCCCTTTTCTCAGTACTCCTTCCTAGGCAGTCATTTCCCATTTTGTGGGAATGATCCACTCTAGAAAATGATTCATAGGTTCATAGAATTTAAGGCCAGAAGGAGCCATTAGATCATCTAGTCCAGAGGATTTCAAACTGTGGGGAGGCCTCCCTGGGGTAGTGCCGTATATATTTGGGGGGAGGGGGTAAGACTCTGTAGGGAAAAAAAACCTTTCTATGCACATTTTACCCACAGAAATGAGTAAGTGTCAAAACTGATTCCTCCAGACAGATACAGTCCTCAGTTGGTGCTGTGCATTTGTCTGTAGGGGGCGCTATGCATTTGACGGATTTCTTTTAAGGCTGCACGGCATTATACAAAGTCGGTGCCAGCTGAACATGAATCTGTTGGCTACGGCGCAGTGTGCATATTTCACTGTAAGCAGGGACTCCAATTGCAGTTTTGTTTTTGCTGTCATGACAATGGATCGTGGGCTTATTTGTGCAAGAGAAAAAAAAGCCCAGCTGATTCAAATAAACTCTGTGCCTGCATTTATCGGCGTATCTATTTGGATGGTGGTGTGTGTGTGTGTACACTCTTACCCACACAAATAAGGGGAAGGGAGCGTGGTCAAGTATGTTTGAGAACCACTGATCTAGTCTGACCTCCTGTATATCACGGGCTGCAGAATTTCACCCATTTACCCCGTATTGAACCCAATGAGGTGTGTTTGACTAACGCATACCTTGTGTTCCTCTACAACGTGTCTTCCAGAGAGGCATCCAGGCTTGGTTTGGAGGTAGCAGGAGAATCCACCACCTCCGTTGGGAATTTGTTCCAGTGGTTAGTCACCCTCGCTGTTAAAAATGTGTGCCTCATGTCCAAATTTAGTTTTTCTGGTTTCAGTTTCCAGCCATTGGTTCCTGTTATACCTTTACCTGCTAGATTAAAGAGCCCTTTAGTAGCTGGTATTTTGTCCCTGTGAAAGTGCTTGTACACGGTCATCAAGTTGGCTCTCAGTCTCCTTTGGGTAAGCTAAGCAGCCTCAGCCCTTGAAGTCTGTCACTGTCAGGCTTTTTCTCCAGCCTTCAGTCATTTGTGGGGCTCTTTTCTGCACCCACTCCAATTTTTCAGTCTAGGCACCGAACCTGGATTCAGTATTCCAGCATTGGTGTCACCAATGCCAAATACAGAATGAGATCACCTCCCTAGTTCTGGTTACTACACCCCTGTTTTTTAAGCCAAGGGTAAGTTGGAAATGACAGAGGAGGAGAAAGTTCTGGGTGTATGAGTCAGTCACAGGATGACTGTGAGCCCCGATGTGATGCGGCTGTGAACGAGACGTATGAAATCTGAGAATGTGTTAGGTGAGATAGGGGCGTTTTATGTTGGCAGAAGAACAAACGGGGAGAAACTGGCCAGAATGTAGAAGGAGGTTTCTAACCATCCGAGGACAAAGGTTCTGGAACAGCCTCCCAACAGGGAGTAGTGTGGGGAAAACAACTCAACTAGTATTCACATAGAGCTTGTCAGGTTTATGCACCGGATGATATGCCATGGTCGCCTGCCATAGCAGGGAACTGGACTCATTGACTCACAGGGTCCCTTCCAGCCTATGGGTAACATTAGCCCATTTTGCATCAGACTGGGAGCATGTGGAGTTGCCTGTCCACTACAACCCTACTCTGTGCCCTGGCCAATGGATTTGTCCCTCAACAGATTCAGGAGAAAGCATGACTCAGTATTATCGTCTGGAAAATGAATTGTTCTTGGGCTCCTGTTTAGTGATGTCACGGGAGTTCAATTCCCTGAGTTTCTGCTAATCTCAGCATGCTGAACTGCCAGCTGCCCCCACCTCAGCCCCTAGCCTTGAACACGAAGATGGTTCAGAGGTTAAAGTACTGTCCTGGGATTCAGAAGAACTGACTTCAGTTCCAGGCTCTTCCACAGACTTATTCCGTGACCTTGGGCAACTCACTTAGTCCACCTGTCCCACAGCAACATGTGTTTTACTGTGGCTCAATGTAAAGGTGTACATCTAAGAACAAGGGACCCAGGTCATCCATATTGGATGGGGGCCCCAGTGCTGGAAAGCAGTGACTCTGAAAAACACTTGGGGGTCATAGTGGATAATCAGCTGAACATGAGCCGCTAGTGGGGTGCTATGGCTGAAAGAGCAAGTGCACTCCCGGATATACTACCAGGCGAATCTCAAGTAGAAGCAGAGAGGTTATTTTACCTCTGTATTTGGCACTGGTGTGACCACTGCTGGTGTCTACAGTTGAAGAATGATGCTGATAAATTGGGGAGGGGATTCAGAGAAGAGCCAGGAGAATGATGAAAGGATTAGAAAACCTGTGGATCTCATTGCCAAGGGATGTTGTGAAGGAAAAAAGCATAACTGGTCGAAGAAAGAATTAGATAAGTTCCTGGAGGATAGGTCCATCACTCACTATAAGCCAAGATGATCAGGAATGCAGCCCCATGCTCAGTGTGAGAGGATGATGTGGGACTAGTGCTGCCCCCTAGCGGTGTGGTCGTGTAGCACAAGTGACAAAGACTTATAGTTTGAGTAGTCCCAGGGGAATTCTGTGCACTGCACATGTGCATAATTAATAAGCCATGCATTTTAAAAAAATTGCACAGAAAAATGCTACTGCTGGGATGTTGCTGCAGGTCCACCTGTTGTCCACCAGAGGGCTCTGTGGTGCCAGAACAGAGCAGCACCTCCCAGCCAATGAGGGAAGAGAAAGAGCCTGCCTTCTTCACAGCATCTGTTGGGGCAGGTCAGAGACAGGGGCTATGGGGAGACAGAGAGCATGCGACTGCTGGGGGGGCTGGACAGGGGCTCTTAAGGGCTAGTGTGGGAGGATAGACTAGGGCAGGGGCTGAATGGCAATGAAGGTGCAGGACCTTATGGGGGAGGGAGATGCAGGGCCACATGGGAGAAGGGAGATGGCTGAGTGGGGGCACAGAGATGAAAGGTCGTGGGGCAGGGCCACATAGGGATGAGGGAATGGATGTCTGAGTGGGGGTGGAAGGAAACATGTGGACAGGGGCAGATGTCCGAATAGGAGAGGCTAGGGGTCAGCCAGGGTATGCGCAGGGAAAGCTCCCTAACAATCCCTCCCTGCAGAAAACCTGTTCCATACTTTTCTCACCCATACTCAACAACCCTCAAAGTTCACACCCAGACACATTTTCAGTAATTTCTTCCCTCTCCCTCATCTCCTCCATTACCCCTGACTCCCCCAAGCCTTTGCAGTGAGTCTGAGGGGTGTGGGAAATATGGCTCTGTATTATAATTTAAATGAATTATTACTCAGAGTTCTGTATTAATATGTCTCATAAGGAATCGATTTGTCAAAAAACATTTTCTGAACCTTTTTTGTTGTCTATATTGTTACAGGCATACCTGCTGGCAGGTATTTTGAAACAAATGACCAAAAATAAATAAAATTGGAGTGATTATAGTCTGTTATTTTGATACATAAAATATGCAGAATTTTGCACAATTAGAAAATATTTTGAGCAGAATTTTTAATTTTTTGTTGCAGGAATTTTTTATTTATTTTTTTGTTTTTTGTTTTTTTTTGCAGAATTCCCTCAGGAGTAAATTTGAGTTAGAGTTGAGCTGGAAAAAAGACTCTTTTCCCCGAAGAAAAATGTTGACTCAAGTTAAAATGTTTCCTTTTTATCCATATTTTGGGGTAATTTTTCCCAGAAAATGGATACTTTTTCTCTGAAAGCTCAGCTGCAGCTGTCTAGATCACTAAGAGAAATTGGAGGCTTTTCATCTGCCTCTTCCTCGTAACGTAAATGAAGGTTACGCTCATGGAGTCTATGGCTGCACTCTGGATATGGAAAGGTTTAAACCTCCTGGCCATTCTGTGGCTGGGGTATTGTGCCCATCAGCTACTCTAACCAGCCTTCCCATTTCTGTGCAGCCCCCTCTACCCTGTACAACACCCCTTCAGCAGATCCTGTGGGCAGTGGCTACTGTGACAGGCCCTGGTAGCACATCTCTGATGAACCTGTGCTAGCAGGGAGCTGGAGAGGCTCCTAGAGCAGTTGTGGAGGCCCAGAGATTGTGGGTGGGCCAAGATATCAGTGGATCACTGAGATCTGTGCATGACTTTGGGGATCCATGGATCCTGGGACCCACTGTTTACTCCTCTTGGCGAATGGTAGGACTGGAAGAGACCACAAGAGATCATTTAGTGCAGCCCCCTGTGCTCATGGAAGGACTAAGTATTGTCTAGACCGTCTCTGACAGGTGTTTGTCTAACTTGTTATTAAGACTCTCCAATGATGGTGATTCTACAAACGACCTAGGCAATTTATTCCAGTGCTAAACCACCCTGACAGTTAGGAAGTTTTTCCCCTACTGGAGTGATCTGAGGGAAATTTCCCTATATAGGGCCTGGTGGAATCTACCTGGCGTGCTAATGCAGCAAGATCACACCTGTGACAGCCTCATCGTTACCACTTGGCAGCCCCCGAGGTAGCCATGTGGCTAATCAGAACAATATAAACAGTGACGACAAGCCCAGATTCCAGGGTAGCCTCACCGCGCATCCCCTGCGATTTGGACTCCTGCAGTTTGCCATTGGCTGTGACGGGCTTAAAGCTGGTGCACACTAAGCCAAGCAGCTGAGGTTCCCTGATGGCCAAGGGGCCCCCAAGGGAATGTGCAGGCATGCTTCATAAAGACAGTTCCCTCCCTGTCTGAACAGATACAGCCTGCTGTCCGTGCAACCCCTCTGATGACTCCTTGTCCTTTAGGGTAAAGACTTGTGGTGTCAGCAGCTCCCCTTCTAGCAGGAATTGGGTACGTTGGCAGGTTTCACTATCTTTAAAATGCGAAGTGAAGGGAAAAGGCTGCGAGCTGTTTCCATTTGCAGATGTTCTGTGCAGCGGCAGAGGACTCAGCTGGGCTATTGGGTGTCTCAATGACAGGAGCTGGAGGGTAGGCAGCGCTAGGTAGCTTGGGAACCCTTCCCCTACTTCTGCCCATGATGCATGGTGGGTTATTGAAGCTAAAAAGAAAACTGATGTTCACAGTGAGATCAGAGCATTAAAATCCCAATGCCCGGCATTAAGATTTCTCAAGGGGTCCCATTTCTAGACGTATTGTGTGCTCTTGGACTGATCCTACCATAGGCATGAGTGAGAAGAGACCTCACAGAATATCAGTGACTAGTTCCAAAATTGTCTCAGGTTTATTTTCTCATGGACATTTAATCAGCAAATGCATTTTCAAAGGTTTTATTCTCTGGCTCAATTGTGAAGGCAGGAATTCAGAGCTGTGTTACTCTATGGTAACAGGTCCGATAGGGTATATTTCTGTTTCCTGACTGGCTGAGGACTCCAGCATTTCTACGCTGTAGATACCCATCAGAGTTACAGGGCTACAAGCATCTCTGCCCCCGATCTGGTCCCTGAGTGTCACATGTCAGGCCTCGTAGTCTTCACTCTCATAGGGTGGAATCCCACGATCCTCCCATTCTCAGACTGGGCACTGGACTGCAGCACACTGCAGGTCGACGGTGCTTGCCGAGTAGATCCGAGTGGGTTCGGCACTGGTGGTTCTTTCCTTTGGGAGTCTGTGAGTAGTAGTGAGATGAGTGACCAGCCAGCCTTCTTGAAGCAAAATAGTTTAATCTGAACAGAGGTAGTAAAGCGTAACATGGGAGAATAAGAGGGTTTTTAAAGAACAGTCTGTACACGTCTCTGACCCCAAACCCTCCCAATCAAACCAGGACCCAGACAGGCAAAAAGCCGTCAGACTTCCCCAGCGGTGTCTGTGTCCGTTAATCTGAAGAATTTCTCAGCAGCAGCTGACCCACCTCTGGACAGACTTGCAGCCCTGGTAAAACAAGCTGTGTAATTTGGTTGGAGCCAGAAATAGGCTCTTCCCAGCTGGGTGCTCCAGTGGGGTCTCTCAACCTCTCTGAAGTGCTGACCGAGAGATGGCTTTTCTTGAGCGGTTGCTTCCCTTCCTGCTTCTTTTCCAGCAGCCTGTTGTTAAACTCAGAAGAGCCATACTGGTGTAACCGAATATAGCCATAATGTAAACATCCCAATATTAACCCAATATAGCTCTACAACAAGCATCCCAAGAATTGGGATTAACATACGCATTCATTATGGCAGCTCAGCTCCACGTCTGTCACAATGCTGTTCCTGGATGCTACGGATTTTATGAATAGAGGACATAGACAGTCAAAGAGAGAGAGAGCAATAGACTACTTTCATGTGGGAAATGAAGTTCCATTTGCATGAATACTCATGCCTTTGACTTCGAAATCCACTTCCTGCAAACCCTCATTGTGGCTGAATAACAGGTGCTGGGGTCACTATGTACTAGTGAGTGGGAGCTCAGGGAATGAATATTTTCTATATTGACCCCTATGCCTCTTGTCACTCAGGCTACAGGCTACAGACTGACAGAACAGAACCTGAGGAGATCCAGTCAGCTATTATCCCAGGGACAGAGGCGCTACTAGACTTCTGTTTGCTGACAAGCCACTGAATAAGATATGAGACACTGTGATCTTTTCAGGTTCTGAAGAAATCCAGATGACAGACACTACATTTTAAGTCTCACTGTAACCTGAGAAATCATCTCTGAAAGCAGATGAGAGGGGAAATAATAGGCTGACATGTGTGTACTAAGGTACAGATGTGTAAATGTTATGCCAAAACTTTTCATTGTAGTAACAAATACTACAAACCCTGCATGACATGCATGTAAATCGAAAGCCAGCGGCAGAGTTGTTGGAATGTCTACAGGAAGGAGCAGTGGTAACTTTACTGCTCAATGGCTTTTGCTTTAGAAAGTATTTCAGAAGTGCTCCACATACTGTTTGCAATGGGTTTGTGCTATTAACTCTTTGTTCAGTGAACGGTTGTATGATACTGCCTCCTGGTAACTGACTAGAAGCTGTTTGTGAAACTTACATTAGGGTCATGAACACAATCCCTCTGCAATACCTGTGCAGCACTTTCCAAAAAGTCCTGAAAGAAGAGAGCTGCTGGTCTGTATTTCAGCAAAGAGTAAAGTTGAGGTACAGGAAAGGGGAGTGTAATAGTGGTTGAATGTAATTTATGCCCATTGACTCTTACACGAACATGGGATGATCGAATTCTTTGGATTCAGTCGACATTAGCAAGGCAAAGCACTTTAGCTTCTCTTGCTGGGATTCTTGGGGGTCAGAGTGTATCACCCAGAGCATTTGGTAAGGGAAAGTTAATAGAGACCGATTCTGATCAAATTTACACATGTAAATCTGAAGTGACATAGTTGAAGTCAATGTTATTGAATCCAGTACCTGGCCCAAGAATTGACCCCATGTACTACAAAGAGGCAGTGGCATAATTTTCATTCTCAGACGTGGAGAAATTGTATATATATATAAATGAGCTATGAAAAAAGTTTATAAATATATTCAATGCAGGACAGATAAATACAATAACTGTTTTCATCATGCATATTCCATGTGTTTACACACGTCCTGATACAATGGGCCACACTCAGAAGTGGAAGGCCAAAAAGGTTCTCTTTTGGAAGGTCACAATTGTAAAATCACACAGTACTCAAACAGCAATGCACAAGCACAAGGGACAAGAGCTTAGCAGGATTCAAAGGGGGCGTGGATATTTATATGGGTAACCAGAAAATCCAATTACAGTAGTGGGGAATGTTTTTAAAAAGTCTTGCATAGTCTGTAAACCTTCTTGATTTACAAAACAAAATATGTTTAACTAGTGGGTGTCAGGGGGAAATTTTCCATGGGAGCAGGTTATCTCATAGCTGTTTATTGCAGGGCTTCTTCCACCCTCCTCTGAAGCATGGGAACCTGGCCCTGGGATACTGGGTTAGATGGACTACATCGCTGATTCACTCTGGCAATGCCTATCTTCCTATCAGTGCTGTAAGTTCAAGACTGTGTTTTTGCTGATCTTCCTTGAGCTCTTTGCTGTCCTTAAATCTTCACTGAGAGCAGAAAGATGTCTCATTAAATATCATCTAGTCTCCTATTATTTTTCCTTTTAGGAAGGAAATTTCAAAACTCGTTGGACCTGCCCAGTACATTATGTCAGCTGTGAATGACACCAAATTCCAATCTGCAGTGTTCCTTCTCACCGGGATACCTGGGCAGGAAGACGTCCATCTCTGGATCGCTAGTCTATTTTGCTTAATGTATGTTATTTCGATATTAGGAAATTCAGTCATTATGTTCATTATAAGGACAGATCCAAGCCTCCATGAGCCCATGTACATTTTCCTTTCCATGTTAGCCATCACAGACCTTGGCATATTGATAAGTACCATACCGACGATATTGGGCATATACTTGTTTAACTCTAGGGAGATCAGCCTTGATGCCTGTTTAGCCCAGCTCTTCTTCATCCACTTGTTCCAATACATTGAATCCTCTGTGCTCTTGTTGATGGCCTTTGACCGCTTCATCGCGATCCGTGACCCGCTGAGATATGCTTCCATCTTAACCCTGCCAAGAATAGCCAAGATGGGACTGGTGGCTGTGCTAAGAGCGTTGGTCGTAATACTTCCACTTCCCTTTCTCCTGAAACGCTTCCGATACTGTCATGCCAATGTCCTCTCCCATTCCTACTGCCTGTACCAAGAGGTCATGAATATGGCTTGTTCGGACATCACAGTCAACAGCATCTATGGCTTGTTTACAAAACTCTTCCAAATGGGGTTGGACTCGCTGTTCATCTTCCTCTCTTATGTGATGATCCTCAAAACAGTGCTGAGCATCGCATCCCATGCAGGGTGCCTCAGGGCCCTGAACACCTGCGTCTCCCACCTTTGCGTCCTCCTGCTCTTCTACACAACACAGATCGGCCTGTCTGTGATACACAGATTTGGGAAGGGCTCCTCTCCCTTGCTTCAGATTCTTCTGGGCTACATCTCCCTGCTGGTCCCACCCCTGATGAACCCAATTGTGTATAGTGTGAAAAGCAAACACCTTCGTGCAAGGATAATCAAGGTATTCATCAAGTGAAGGGTCAGTTTATCACCCATCTCCATTGCTGCTGACATGGGAAGTGATGAACACCTGCTGTGGCCACAGATTCTATTCTGGACCTTTACATCTCAGACGACATCAGCTAGAGATCTCCACTCTGTAGAGAGATGTTCCTATGAGGTGTAAGCCTGGAGTAATGGGAGAGGGATGTGCAAACCCACTGGTGAGGGAGGACAGTGAAGTCAGAGAAGGAGACCAAGGCAGGCAGCAGCATTTACAAAGTGACTGTGTTCGTGGAGAGCCAGGGAACCAGTTAGATGTTGTACCATATAGAGTCGTATTGGTGGCTTCTCCGACCTCAGCATTCCCATCTGGAAAAGGAATTCTTCTTGGGTTCCTTTTTGGTGATGTCACAGGAGTTTAATTCCCCGAGTTCCTGCTAATCTCAGCATGCTGAACTGCCAGCTGCCCCCACCTCAGCCCCTAGCCCTGAACACGAAGATGGTTCAGAGGTTAAAGTACTGTCCTGGGACTCAGAAGAACTGACTTCAGTTCCAGGCTCTTCCACAGACTTATCCCGTGACCTTGGGCAACTCACTTAGTCCACCTGTCCCATAGCAACACGTGTTTTACTGTGGCTCAATGTAAAGGTGTACATCTAGGAACAAGGAATGCAGGTCATCCATATTGGATGGGAGACCCAATGCTGGGAAGCAGTGACTCTGAAAAACACTTGGGGGTCATAGTGGATAATCAGCTGAACATGAGCTGCTAGTGGGGTGCTATGGCTGAAAGAGCAAGTGCACTCCGGGATATACAAACAGGGGAATTTCAAGTAGAAGTAGAGAGATTATTTTACTTTTGTATTTGGCACTGATGTGACCACTGCTGGTGTCTACAGTTGAAGAATGAGGCTGATAATTTGGGGAGGGGATTCAGAGAAGAGCCAGGAGAATGATTAAGGATTAGAAAACCTGCCTTAGCCCAGGTCTACACTAGGGGCGGGGGTCGATGTAAGGTACGCAACTTCAGCTACATGAATAACGTAGCTGAAGTCGACGTACCTCGATCGACTTACCGCAGTGTGAGGATGCCGCAGGGTCGACTGCCGCCGCTCCCATGTCAACTCCACTTCTTCCTCTCACCGGGGGTGGATTACCGGAGTCGACGGCAGAGCGATCGGGGATCGATTTATCGCGTCTGCACTAGACGCAAAAAATCGATCCCCGAAAGATCGATCACTCCAGTGGGTAATGTAGACAAGCCCTTAGAGTGACAGACTTCAGGAGATCAATCAATTTACTTTAACAAAGAGAAGGGGAAGGGGTGACTTGGTCACAGTCTGTAATTAGTTGCATGAGGAACAAATGTTTAACAATGGGCTCTTCAATCTAGCAGGGAAAGTTATAACACCATCCAATGGCTGGAAGATGGAGCTAGACATATTGGCTTTAAATAAGGCATATTTCTTTTAACAGTGAGAGTAATTAACCTTTCAAACAGTTTGAAAGGGCTGTGTTAGATTCTCCATCACTGACAATTGTTAAATCAAGGCAGGAGGTTGTTCTAACAATTCTGCTCTAGAAGTTATTTTGAGGAAGATCTGTGGTCTGTGCTCTGCAGGGGATCAGACCAGGTAATCACAATGGTGTCTTCTGGCCTTGGGATCTGCCCAGTGGTGTTACTAACACGGCCCTACCGCACGGGGTGTAGTTCTGATAAACATGTTACAGGTTGACAGGCGCTCGGACGCTACAATAATTGGGGCCAGAGCTGAGTGCCTCAGAGAGATTTCAGGTCTGTGTGTCTCATAAAGGTGATTTGGAGCACTGGGTGCAGAACCTGAACTGTTCCCAACACCCCTTGGTGATGAGGCCTGTCATTAGCATGACGAGGGAGTTATGGGCCACCCCTGCAGCTCGGCAGCAAGAGGGGGAATCAGGACGTACTTTCAGAAAGCGAAGGGTCTCGAGAGCATTGCTTGGCTGAACAGAGCCTTGCTGGGGGGGCCCCTCGCTCTGATCCTGACCCCACCCGCTCCATGAGCACTGAGAGCCGCCCTAGCGCTGGAGACAGACCTCACACCCTGCCTCCAAATTTCCATCATCACTAACTTTGGGGACAGCGGGATCTGGGGGAGGGGGTTGTTTGGGTCCAATAGGGAGTTAGCAGCAGGCATTCGGAGCTGGGCGTGGGTCACACCCCTTTCTATTAAACATGTGCATGGCTTTGCTTACCCAGCATGTGCATGTGTCATACCTGAACATGAGGAGAGACTCTCTGAGCTGTGCTTCAGGTACCCAGTGACTCTGCGAGTCCATCACTGTTATGTCCGTCTCCCTGTGGCATAAACCTTTTCCGTACAAATGGGGTTGCTGTATCCCAGTGCAGAGGGAAAAAGCGTTTGTCACCGATGGACCAGATTTCCAGTAGCTAATCCTCAGTGCCTTCATTTGTGGTGCTCTGCATGAGAGACGGCCAGCAGCGCCAACTCCTGGGATTTTATTGGGAGTCTCACACTAGTTCCTGTCTTTCTAAAAGCCCCAACTTCTGGAATCAAGACACTGCCCGGGAATCTCAGCTTTCAGTTTTCCTAAGACAGTTGTTTTTTTTTAAAGTGAGTTGCTGAAAAGCTGGAAACCCTGAATCAGGTGCCCCCCAAAGGCTCAGAGAACAAAGGCACATGAAAACGAATCACACATGAGTATACTTTTAAACCTCATTATTTTTAAACCAATCTTGTGATTTTTCAGTGACATGACAAATAATTTTTAATTCGGGCTTTGTGCTACTGGGCACGTAGTTTAAAAGATCTGAAGAGCAAGTAGCAAAAGACACAAAATTAATAGCAATTTTTGTTAAACTACATCAGAAGCAGGAAGCCTGCCAAACAATCAGTGGGGCCACCGGATGATCATGGGCTAACAGAGCACTCAAGAACGATGAGGCTGTTGCAGAGAGGCTAAGTAAATTCTTTGCATTGGTCTTCACTGCAGAGGATGTGAGGGAGAGTCCCACACCGGACCCATTTTTTTTAGGTGACAAATCTGAGGAAATGTCTCAGATTGAGGTGTCTGTGTAGGAGGTGTGACGGGTTCAGTCACAGAGACCCCCTTGGGATTGTCACTTTATGTGCTGAAATCACCTGTAAGCCAGTTTTCCCTGCCAGCTTGGGACTCCAGAACCCAGTCTTGTTCAGCCAGACACGCTATCCAGCTCCAGACACAGAACTAGGTCTGGTCCACACCCCCAAAGCTGCAGACAACTAAAAACAGCTCAAAAAGTTTCCTGTCTCCAGCACCCAGACACCCAGCTCCCAATGGGATCCAAACCCCAAATAAATCTGTTTTACTCTGTATAATGCTCTTCTTCCATGACTACACTCGAGGCGCGAGCCAGCGGAGGGACGCGGCAATAGAGCAGTTGGAGAGGCGTTTGGCCGCCAGCCCCAAGGATCCCTCTGTGGAGTGTGCTGGGAGAAGTGACTCAGAGACCTCAGAGACCTCCTGGTCTATGACCGGGGAGACTGGCTGTATCCCGTGAGGCTTGCTCAGTGCAAGGGGCTCTCCAGATCCAGTACTCCCCGGTGCGTACTTCAGGAGGTGAGGGACGCTTTACCGCCCACTGCTTGGGCTTACCTTCACTGAGTTCTGCGGGAGGGTGCCCACTGCCTAACCTACACCCCAGCCCCTCTGGACTTTCTCATCGGGCCCATGCCCCGGGCCCCACCCGACCAGCCCACCCTTTCACCATGAGCTGTTTCCGGACCGCGCCGAGGAAACATCTGTACACACTCGTGCTCCACACCCTTCACGTCCTCACCCTGGCGTCCCGCTCCAACACGAAGTGTTGGGAGCTCCTACCATCTCTGGAGGGTGAGGAACCCCGGTGGGCCAGCCTCTATTCCACCCTGGTCCAGAAACCTGCCAGGGATATCGGTTGGTGGCTCCTTCATGGAGCCGTGAGCACCGGTGTGTTCTTGGTGCAGTTCACCCCTGTCCTGAACACCTGCCCCTTTTGCGGCGTTAGGGAGACACTGGAGCATGTGTATCTGGAGTGCACCAGGTTGCAGCCCCTATTCCGGCTCCTCTTAGATATCCTGTTACATTTTTGGCTGCATTTCCCCCCTCACCTCCTTATCTATGAACTTCCTATCTGTGGCCCCTCAAAATCACGGGACCTCCTTGTCAACCTCGTCCTAGCACTGGCCAAAATGGCTGATGGGTTTTCTGCGACCGCGGAGCCTATTTCTGATCCTCCGTCCGCTCACACAACCGGGCACAGTTCCTCTGAGCGACGTCCGCTGACTCACTTGACAAATGGGTGCTCTCCGGGGTTCTCTGCTAAGTGTCCTTGTCAGGTTCCCTTTGTTTAGCCCTGTGACCTCACTCCTGTCCCTGTTATATCTTTAGTTTAGAATCAACACAGCTTTTCAAAGGGAAATCATGCGTCTCCACTCTATTTGAATTCTTTGAGGGAGTCAACAAGCATGTGGACAAGGGTGATCCAGGGAATATACTGTAATTGAACTTTCAGAAAGCCATTGACAGGTCTGAAGGAGGGACAGAGACATTCACTTTCTCCACATCACTCATGATTTTATAGACTTGCATCATATCCCCCCTTAGTTGTCTCTTAGTTGTGTTATTTACTCCTCATAACAAAAGAACCAGAGTACACCAAATGAAGTTAATAGGCAGTAGGTTTAAAACAAACAAAAGGAAGTATTTTCCCACACAATGCACCATCAGCCTGTGGAATTCATTGCCAAGGGATGTTGTGAAGGACAAAGGCATAACTGGTCGAAGAAAGAATTATATAAGTTCCTGGAAGATAGGTCCTTCAATCGCTATAAGCCAAGATGATCAGGGATGCAGCCCAGTGGCATAGTCAGGTCCAGAGTACAGGGGGAGCGGAGCTAAAAAAAGGCGCTTCCCCTTGTACTCACCCGGCGGCGCTCCGACGATGCTCCAGCTGTTCAGCGCGGATCTTCGGCAGCAGGTCCGGGTCTTCGGTGGTAATTCACCGAAGTGCCGCCGAAGACCCGGAGCGAGTGAAGGACTTGCCGCTGAAGTGCCACCGAACAGCTGGAGTGCCACTGGGTGAGTGTAAGAAACAGCGCCTTAAAAAGAGATGGCGTCTTTTTTTAGTTCTGCTCCCCCTTTAAAAAAAGGCGCCGCTTCCTTTTTAAGGCGCCGCTTCTGCCCCATGCTCAAAGTGAGAGGATGATGGGGGACTAGTACTGCCCCCTAGGGGTGTGGTTGTGTAGCACGAGTGACAAAGGCTCATGGTTTGAGTAGTCCCGGGGGAATTCTGTGCACTGCACATGTGCAGAATTTATAAGCCATGCATTTAAAAACAAAATTGCACAGAAAAATGCTTCTGCTGCATTGTTGCTGCAGGTCCACCCATTGTCCACCAGAGGGCTCTGTGGTGCTAGAACAGAGCAGCACCTCCCAGCCAGTGAGGGAAGAGAAAGAGCCTGCCTTCTTCACAACATCTGTTGGGGCAGGTCAGGAGACAGGGGCAATGGGGAGACAGAGAGCATGCGACTGCTGGGGGGCCAGACAGTGGCTCTTAAGGGCTAGTGTGGGAGGATAGACTAGGGCAGGGTCTGAATGGCAGCAGAGGTCCAGGACCTCATGGGGGGAGGGAGATGCAGGGCCACATAGGAGAAGGGAGATGGCTGAGTGGGGGTACAGAGATGAAAGGCCATGGGGCAGGGCCACATAAGGATGGGGGGAATGGGTGTCTGAGTGGGGGTGGAAGGAAACATGTGGACAGGGGCAGATGTTCCTGACTGAGTAGGAGAGGCTAGGGGTCAGCCAGGGTATGCACAGGGAAAGCTCACCCATACTCAACAACCCTCCAAGTTCACACCCAGACACATTTTCAGCAATTTCTTCCCTCTCCCTCAGCTCCTCCATTACCCCCTGACTCCCCCAAGCCTTTGCAATGAGTCTGAGGGGTGTGGGAAATATGGTTTTGTATTATAATTTAAATGAATTATTACTCAGAGTTCTGTATTAATATGTCTCATAAGGAATCATTGTGTCAAAAAACATTTTCTGAATCTTTTTTGTCTGTATTGTTACAGGAATACTTGCTGACAGGTATTTTGAAATAAATGACCAAAAATAATCAAAATTGGAGTGATTATAGTCTGTTATTTTGATAGATAAAGTATGCAGAATTTTGCACAATTGGAAAATATTTTGAGCAGAATTTTTAATATTTTGTTGCAGTAATTTTTATTTTTTTTCTGCAGAATTCCCTCAGGAGTACATTTGAGTTAGAGTTGAGCTGGAAAAAAAGACTGTTTTCCCCCAAGAAAAATGTTGACTCAAATTAAAATGTTTCCTTTTTAACCATATTTTGGGGTAATTTTTCCCAGAAAATGGATACCTTTTCTCTGAAAGCTCAGCTGCAGCTGTCTAGATCACTAAGAGAAATTGGAGGCTTTTCATCTGCCTCTTCCTCGTAACGTAAATGAAGGTTGCGCTGATGGAGTCTATGGCTGCACTCTGGGTATGGAAAGGTTTAAACCTCCTGGCCAGTCTGTGGCTGGGGTATTGTGCCCATCATCTACTCTAACCAGCCCTCCCATCTCTGTGCAGCCCCCTCCACCCTGTACAACACCCCTTCAGCAGATCCTGTGGGCAGTGGCTACTGTGACAGGCCCTGGTAGCACATCTCTGATGAACCTGTGCTAGCAGGGAGCTGGAGAGGGTCCTAGAGCAGTTGTGGAGGCCCAGAGATTGTGGGTGGGTGGGCCTAGCTATCAGTGGATCACTGAGATCTGTGCATGTCTTTGGGGATCCCCAGATCCTGGGACTCAATGTAAATTCCTCTTGGCAAATGGTAGGTCTGGAAGAGACCACAAGAGATCATTTAGTGCAGCCCCCTGTGTTCATGGAAGGACTAAGTATTATCTAGACAGTCTCTGACAGATGTTTGTCTAACCTGTTCTTAAGACTCTCCAATGATGGTGATGCTACAAACCACCTAGGCAATTTATTTTAGTGCTAAACCACTCTGACAGTTAGGAAGCTTTTCCCCTAATAGAAAGATCTCAGGGAAATTTCCCTGTACAGGGCCTGGTGGAATCGCCCTTCTCTGGTCTGCTCTCGGGGTTTGTAATACAACAAGATCAAACCTGTGACAGCCTCATAGTTACCACTCAGCAGCCCCTGAGGTAGCCATGTGACTAATCAGAATAATATGAACAGTGATGACAAGGGTAGCATCACGGCGCATCCCCTGCGATTTGGACTCCTGCAGTTTGCCATTGGCCATGACAGGGGTTAAAGCTGATGCCCACAAAGCCAAGCAGCTGAGGTTCCCTGATGTCCTAGTCGACCACAAGGAAACGTGCACGTAAGCTTCATAAAGACAGCTGCCTCCCTATCTGAACAGATACTGCCTGCTACACGTGCAACCTCTCCGATGATTCCTTGTCCTTTAGGGTGAAGATCTCTGGTGTCAGCGGCTCCCCGTCTAGCAGGAATTGGGTACGTCGGCAGGTGTCACTATCTTTAAAATGCAAAGTGAAGGGGAAAGCCTGCGAGCTGTTTCCATTTGCAGATGTTCTGTGCAGCAGCAGAGGACTCAGCTGGGCTGTCGGGGTGACTCGGTGATAGGGCTAGAGGGCAGGCAGCGCTAGGTAGCTAGAATATAGCCATAACGTAAACCTCCCAATATTAACCCAATATAGCTCTACAGCAAGCATCTCAAGAATTGGGATTAACATACGCATTGATTATGGCAGCTCAGCTCCATGTCTGTCACAATGCTGTTCCTGGATGCTACGGATTTTATGAACACAGGACATAGCCAGTCAAAGAGTGAGTGAGAGAGAACAACAGACTACTTTCCTGTGGGAAATGAAGTTCCATTTCTATGTATACTCCTGCATTTGTCTTTGAAATCCACTTCCTGCAAACTCTCATCATGGCTGAATAACAGGTGCTGGGGTTACTATGTACTAGAGAGTGAGAGCTCAGGGAATTAATATTTTTTATACTGATCCCAAGGCCTGTTACCACTCAGGCTACAGACTGACAAAACAGAAACTGGGGAGAATCAGTCAGCTATTAACCCAGGGACAGAGGCGCTACTAGACTTCTGTTTGCTGACAAACCACTGAGTAAGGGCTGAGACATTATGATCTTTTCAGGTTCTGAAGAAATCCAGGTGACAGATGCTACATTTTAATAATAATAATATATGGAGATATGCCTATCTCCTAGAACTGGAAGGACCTTGAAGAGTCATTGAGTCCAGTCCCCTGCCTTCACTAGCAGGACCAAGTACTGTCCCCTGACAAATTTTTGCCCCAGATCCCTAAATGGCCCCCTCAAGGATTGAACTCACAACCCTGGGTTTAGCAGGCCAATGCTCAAACCACTGAGCTATCTCTTCCTTCCTCCCCCTCCCCCCAAACCAAACCAAACCAAACCAAACCAAACCAAACCAAACCAAACCAAACCAAACCAAACCAAACCAAACCAAACCAAACCAAACCAAACCAAACCAAACCAAACCAAACCAAACCAAACCTGAGAAATCATCTCTGTAAGCACATCAGAGGGGAAATAATAGGCTGACGTGTGTGTACTAAGATACAGATGTGTAAATGTTATACCAACGCTTTTCATTGCAGTAACAAATATTACAAACCCTGCATGTAAATAAAAAGCCAGCAGCAGCGTTGTTGGAATTTCTACAGGAAGGAGCAGTGGCAATTTTGCTGCTTAATTGCTTTGGCTTTAGAAAGTATTATAGAAGTATTCCACATACTGTTTGCAATGGGTTTGTGCTATTATCTGTTTGTTCAGTGAACAGTTGTACGATACTGTCTCCTGGTAACTGACCAGAAGCTGTTTCTAACACTTACATTCAGGGTCATGAACACAATCGCTCTGCAATACCTGTGCAACACTTTCCAAAAACTCCTGAAAGAAGAGAGCTGCTGGTCTGTATTTCAGCAAAGACTAAAATTGAGGTACAGGAAAGGGGAGTGTAATAGTGGTTGCATGTAATTTATGCCCATTGACTCTTACACGAACATGGCTGAAGTAACTTGCATGCTGAAGTGGATATTAGTGAAAACCTATTGCTTGCACTTTTCACCGATTTGTGACCCTCCCCCAACTAGGGTGACCAGATGTCCCAATTTTATAGGGACAGTCCTGATATTTGGGGTTTTTTCTTATATAGGCTTCTATTACCCCCCTCCCCCTGTCCTGATTTTTCACACTTGCTATCTGGTCAGCCTACCCCCGACCCACTGAAGTAACTGTCTGTATTGGCTTGTAACTTGCCAAATATCCACAGACCCTTACATGGGGAGAGGACGCAGATGTCATGAGGAGGTAGAGAAGCTGGTAATATGATTGAATTATTTGGATTCAGTCGACATTAGCAAGGCAAAGCACTTTTGCTACTCTTGGAGGGATTCTTGGGGGTCAGAGTGTATCACCCAGAGCATTTGGTAAAGGAAAGTTAATAGAGACCGGTTCTGATCGAATTTACACATGTAAATCTGGAGTGACATAGTTGAAGTCAATGTTATTGAATTCAGAACCTGGCCCAAGAATTTACCCCATGTACTACAAAGAGGCAGTGGCATAATTTGCATTCTCAGACATGGAGAAATTATATATATATACAGATAAATACAATAACTGTTTTCACCATGCATATTCCATGTGTTTACACACGTCCTGATACAATAGGTCACACACAGAAGTGCAGGGCCAGAAGGGGTATCTTTTGGAAGGTTACAATTGTAAAATCACACAGTACTTCAGCAGCAATGCACAAGCACAAGACATCAATAGGGACAAGAGCTTAGCAGGATTCAAAGAGGGAGTGGATATTTATACGGGTAACCAGAAAATCCAATTACAGTAGTGAGAATGTTTTTAAAAAGTCTTGCATAGGCTCTAAACCTTCTTCATGTACACTACAAAATATAGGAGGACTTGTGGCACCTTAAAGACTAACAAATTTATTTCAGCATAAGCTTTCGTGGGCTACAGCCCACTTCATCAGATGCATAGAGTGGAACATATAGTAAGAAGATATTTATACATACAGAGAATCATGAAAAGGTGGAATTTGCCATACTCTAAGGCTAAATAATTAAGGAGAGCTATTATCAGCAGGAGGAAAAAACCTTTGTAGTGATAATCAAGATGGCCCATTTCAGACAGACAGATGACAAGAAGGTGTGAGGATACTTAAGATGGAGAAATAGATTCAATTTGTTTAATGACCCAGCCACTCCCAGTCTCTATTTAAACCTAAATTAATGGTATCTAGTTTGCAAATTAATTCCAGTTCGGCAGTTTCTCATTGGAGTCTGTTTTTGAAGCTTTTTTGTTGCAAAATTGTCACCTTTAATTCTGTTACTGAGTAACACTCAGTGACAGATTTGAAAGTTTTTCCCTCCTGCTAATAATAGCTCTCCTTAATTATTTAGCCTCTTAGAGTTGGTATGGCAAATTCCACCTTTTCATGATTCTCTGTATGTATATATATCTATATCTATGCATCTGATGAAGTAGACTGTAGCCCACGAAAGCTTACGCTCAAATAAATTTGTTAGTCTTTAAGGTGCCACATGTCCTCCTGTTCTTTTTGCGGATACAGACTAAAACGGCTACTACTCTGAAACCTATCACTACAAAATATGTTTAATTAGCTGGTGTCAGGGAAATTTTCCATAGGAGCAGGTTATCTCTGTGACGGTGTACCCCATAAAGCTTTATGGGGAGATGCTTATAAATGTATATGTGTAACTGGAATGTGTTTTGTGCTACATGTGCCATGTAGCATATCCCTGTGAAAGTTATGACCTACTGGATTTATACCTCCTGTTTGTATGCATGTATCATTGTTGTAGTTGGAGTTATGAAGATGGGTTTTATATTTGCTGGTTTTGTACATAGCCTTTGTAAGTGCATGGGGTCATGTTTGGAGACAAGAATGTGCAAGTTAAGTACAATCACTTAACAGACAAAAGAAGTTGCAGACCCCAATCCACTTCGGGGCCTGGTCAGGAATGCAACCGGTTGGTCTGGTTACGGTGCATGGACGGGTGACTTGCCCATGTGATCCCAAAACTCCAGGGCAACAGGATTCTACATGGGGAGAAGGGGGAAAGGCTATAAAAGCCGGTAGGAGACCCTTCCATTTTGGTCTTCAGCTGGCTAAGGTGAGAGACCCTCCACCCCCCAAAGACACACCCGAAAGAGACTGAACAAAGGACAAAGGCAACAGGGGGGTGAGTGATTGCTGGACCCAGGCTAAGAGGAAGATAGCCTGTTTACTGGACCTAGTGAGGTTTTTATCTGTACACAGGGTGATTAGACATAGACCTGCGTGTTCTATTTTATTTTATCTAGTAATTCACTTTGTTCTGCCTGTCACTACTTGGAATCACTTAAATCCTATTTTCTGTACTTATTAAAATCACTTTTTGCTTATTAAGTTACCTGGAGTACGAGTTGTTACCTGGGGAAGGCAAACAGTTGTGCATAGCTTTCTATCTTTGAAATAGAAGGCGAACTATTTATGAGTTTACCCTGTATAAGCTTTACACAGGGTAAAACGGATTTATTAAGGGTTTGGACCTCCTTCGGAGTTGGGTACCTGGGTGTCAAAGGCAAGAGCGCTTCCAGGAGCCTTACAGTTGTTAGTAGACTTGGTTCGGACTTGAGGGTTTGTATTTGCAGCAGATCAGGGGAATCTGGCTCAAAACAGACAGGATTTGGGAGTCCCAAGCTGGAAAAGGCCTGGAAGCAGGGGCAGACGTAGCCTTGGCACACCAGGTGGCAGCACCAAGCAGGTCTCTGTGACCCCAACCCGTCACAATCTCATAGCTGCCTATTGCGTGGCTTTATCCACCTTCCTCTGAAGCATGTGAACCTGACCATGGGATACTGGGTTAGATGTACTACATGTCTGATCCACTCTGGTAATGCCTATGTTCCTATCGGTGCTGTAAGTTCAAGACTGTGTTTTTGCTGATCTTCCTTGAGCTCTTTGTTGTCTTTAAATCTTCACTGAGAGCAGAAAGATGTCTCGGTAAATATCATCTAGTCTCCTGTTATTTTTCCTTTTAGGAAGGAGAGTTCAAAGCTCCTTGGACCTGCCCAGTACATTATGTCAGCTGTGAATGACACCAAATTCCAATCTGCAGTGTTCCTTCTCACAGGGATACCTGGGCAGGAAGACTTCCATCTCTGGATCGCTAGTCTATTTTGCTTAATGTATGTTATTTCGATATTAGGAAATTCAGTCATTCTGTTCATTATAAGAACAGATCCAAGCCTCCATGAGCCCATGTACATTTTCCTTTCCATGTTGGCCGTCACAGACCTTGGCTTATCAATAGCCACCATGCCAACGACACTGGCCATATACTTATTTAACTCTAGGGAGATCAGCTTCAATGCCTGTTTTGCCCAGCTGTTCTTCGTCCACTCACTTGAATGCACTGAATCCTCTGTGCTCTTGTTGATGGCCTTTGACCGCTTTGTCGCAATCCGTGACCCGCTGAGATATGTTTCCATCTTAACCCTGCCAAGAATAGCCAAGATGGGACTGGTGTGTGTGCTAAGAGGGGTGGCTGTAGTATTTCCACTCCCCTTTCTCCTGAAACGGTTCCGATACTGTCGAGCCAATGTCCTCTCCCATTCCTACTGCCTGCACCAGGACGTCATGAAGCTGGCTTGTTCGGATATCACAGTCAACAGCATCTATGGCTTGTTTGCTAAACTCTTAACGATGGGGTTGGACTCGCTGCTCATCTTCCTCTCTTACGTGATTATCCTCAAAACAGTGCTGAACGTCGTGTCCCACACGGAGTGCATCAGGGCCCTGAACACCTGCGTCTCCCACCTCTGCGCCGTTATGCTCTTCTACACACCACAGATTGGCCTGTCTGTGATACACAGATTTGGGGAGGGCTCTCCTCCCTTGCTTCAGATTCTTCTGGGCTACATGTCCCTGCTGATCCCTCCCCTGATGAACCCAATTGTGTACAGCGTGAAAAGCAAACACCTTCGTGCGAGGATAATCAGAGCGTTCGTGAAGTGAAGGGTCAGTTAATCACCCATCTCCATCGCTGCTCACATGGGAGATGAAGAACACCTGCTATGGCCACAGATTCTATTCTGGACCTTTACATCTCATACGACATCAGCTACAGATCTCCACTCTGTAAAGGGATGTTCCGATGGGGTGTAAGGCCTGGAGCAATGGGAGAGGGATGTGCCCATCCGCTGGTGAGGGAGGACAGTGCAGTTGGAGAAGGAGACCAAGGCAGGCAGCAGCTTTTACAAATTGATTGTTGTAAACAAAAAGCTTTATGGGGAGAGGCTTAAAAATGTAGACATAATGTAACTGAAATATGTTTTATGCTACATGTGCCATGTAACATATCTCTGTAAAAGTTATAACCTACTAAATCTATTCCTCCTGTTTGTATGCATGTATCATTGTTGTAGTTGAAGTTATGAATATTGGTTTTATATTTGCTGGTTTTGTACATGTCTTAAAAACGGTATGTGCATGTAAAAAGACCAATCAAGAAACCCTTACACAGACAATAGGAGGTGCAGACCCCAATCGACATTTGGGCCTGGCCAGGAATGCAACTGTCTGGACTGGTTAGGGTGCATGGACATGTGACTTGCCCATGTGATCCCAAAACTCCAGGGTAAGATGATGCTACACAGGGAGTGGGGGAAAGGCTATAAAAACCCTTGGAAGACCCCTCCATGTTGTCTTCAGCTGGCTAAAGAGAGAGGCTCTCCACCCCCCAAGGACATACCTGAAAGAGACTGAACAAAGGACAAAGACAATAGGGGGTGTGAGCAATTGCTGGACCAAGGCTAGAAGTTCTACAGCCTGTAAAAAAAACAAACCTGAATCTGGTAAGGTTTTTATATCTGTGTTAAGTTTAATTAAACCCAGACGCGCGTGTTTTATTTTATTTTACTTAGTAATTCACTTTGTTCTGTCTGCAACTACTTAAAATCACTTAAATCTTACTTTCTGTACTTATTAAAATTTCTTTTTACTTATTAAGTTACCGAAAGTGCGTGTTGGTACCTGGGGAGGGCAAACAGCTGTGCATATCTTTCTATCTTTAAAATAAAAGGCAAACTATTTATGAGTTTACCCTGTATAAGCTGTATAAGCTTTATACAGGGTAAAACAAATTTATTCAGGGTTTAAACTTCATTGAAAGTTGGGCACCTGGGTGTCAAAGGCACGGGCACTTCCTAAGCTGCTTCCAGGCAGGCCTCCGGCTGTTAGCGGACGTGGTTCGGAACTGGGTCTGTGTTTGCAGCAAATCAGCAACATCTGGCTCAAAACAAACAAAATTCGGAAATCCCAAGCTAAAAAAGGCAGAAAAGCAGGGGCAGAAGTAGCCTTGGCACACCAGGTGGCAGCACCAAGGTGGTTTCTGGGATCCCAACCCATCACAATTGTGTTCGTGGAGAGCCAGGGAACCAGTGAGATGTTGGACCATAAAGAGTCGTATTGGTAGCTTCTCTGACCTCAGCATTCCTGTTGATAGTAATAAAGAGAAGGGATGTGGGTGTTGTTTCCCATGACACCTCGCTTGTCAATGTCCCATTGTCTTTGGTTAAATATCCATGGACCATGAAAAAATCTGCAGAGCTATTCTGTAGTCACAGTCCTGGCACTTCCCGAGCCCACTGGGTGATCCATGGGGCTGCACCAGCTCTGGACAGGGACTATTCAAGGGGCACAGTCACCCACCTTTCCCCCGCACCCTTAGCCAGGCAATTTTGACTGTGTCCTGTCAGAAACATGATTAATGCTGAAGCCCCAGGAGACGCCATTCAGGCAGCCCCCTCCCCCGTTGATGGCTCTGCAGACCGCACCCTCACTCCCCACTGAGGCAGGGCAGAGCTGCATGTGTGAGTGAGGGTCTGACACGCAGGAGCCCTGGCGGGAGATTCAGGGCCAGATTCCCTCCTCTTCCCCTCAGTTTGGTCTGCCCCAGGTGCTTTCAAGGGGGTGGAAACAGGCCTCAGCTCCCCCGCATAGGCTCAGCTAGCTCCTATCCCAGTGTAGGGTGGCCACCGTCTCAAACGGCAAAAGCAGGACACAGGGAGGAGCCCCGTCCCTTCTGTGGCCCCTCCCCTCCCCTATTCTGCCTTGAAGCTCCACCCTCGGCTCCTCTCTTCCCCCAAGCTCCTCCTCTTTATCTGAGGCTCCACCCCCTCTCCAGGACAGAAGCTAAATCCAGGCTATGGAATGATCTGCCCAGGGAGCCAGAGCCACTGTGAGGAGCCCCGGATCGTCCCCTGCCCTGCTCATAGGGCTGCGGGGGTCCAGAGAGAAGCCCCCAACCTGCCACCCAGGATGTAGAACCCAGGGAAGGGTGACAATTCCAGGTCTCCCCACAGTGGTCTGGGCTCCCGGGGCCGCTTTTACCACGGCCCAGCTCCGGCCTGACTGGAGGGCAGAGCCTTGTGGGAATGTAGGAGCAGGAGGAAGGGCCTAGTGGGAAGAGATGGGCCAGAGGGTGGGGCTCAGGGGAAAAGGAGGAGCTGAGGGCAGGGCCTAGTGGGAAGAGATGGGCGAGGGTTGGGGCCTCCAGGGAAAAGGAGGAGCAGGGGGTGTGGCAAGCCTGAACTAACGCTGACCCCAGCAAGTAGAGCGGTGGGGGGCTCCTGAGTAAAGGAGGAGGATGGGGCTCTAGAGTAGGAGACCATGTGTTTTGGAGAAGACTGAATTAATGAGACCCCACAAAGGGGGATCTTGTTTTAAGTAATCCAGGCTGAGAGCAAGTCATTGCAAGGAGCTTAGAAGGAACGGCCTGCAGGGCCAAGGCGGACCCCAACGGGGAACTCTGGGTTGGCCCCCATCCACAGGGACTTGGCCAGAGTGGGCTGTGCTCTTGAAAGCTGTTACCAATGGGCGGAGGTCAGCCCAGCCCCCAGGCTGCTCTACCTCCGCTGAGGCAGGGGGAGAACAGGCCAGCAAATCAAACCCCTGTAACTGGCTCCTGGCCCTCCCCACTCTCTTCAGTGCAAGGGGGAGCTCTGCTGGTGCAGAAAAAAACTACCTCCGGTGAAAAATAAAGAAGCTGAAACTGATTCTAGCGAAGCCCCGCCCCTGCATATATCAGTATGTGTGTTTGTGTGGCTGAGTGGGGGGCATAAATTCTTGCAGACACAAAGAACTGGGGCATGATCAAAAGAGTTTGAGAACCACTGATCTAGTCTGACCTCCTGTATAGCACAGGCTGCAGAATTTCACCCATTTACCGCCATATTGACCCCAAAGACTTGAGTTTGACTAATGCGTCACTTGTGTTCCTCTAAAGGGTATCTTCCATGTAGGCATCTGTCATAAATATAAAGGGAAGGGGGAGAGGGTCAGATGCAGTGCTATAAAATCCTCTTTCCAGTAAAGGGTTAAGAAATGCAGGTAGCCAGACTGACACCTGACCTGGCTGGCATCTGACCAATAAGGGGACAAGATACTTTCCAATCTTGGGAGGGGGGAAGGTGTGTGTGGCTCTTTGTCTGAGACAGAGTGATCTTGGGAAACAAGAAGTACCTGCAGAAAATCAATCTCCTCAACAAGTCATCTTCTCACCAAACCTCACTTTTCTAAAGTAAGTTTAGTCAGCATTGCGAGTAGGTTTCTGTTTGTTTTGCTTGGTGAGCTTTCCCTGTGTTAGAGGGAGGGGTTATTCCTGTTTTTTTCTGTAACTTTAAGGTTTTGTCCAGAGGGGGAATCCCTCTGAGTTTGGAAATTGAGTACCCTGTAAAATAGTTACCACCTGATTTTACAGAGATGATTTTACCTTCTTTGTTTTAATAAAATCCTTCTGTTAAGAAGCTGACTGTTTTCTATGGTTTTTAAAACCCAGGGGGTGGGTTTTTAGATCACTGTGTAACCAATTGGTTAGGAGATTGTTCTCAAGCTCCCCAGGAAAGGGGGTGTATGGGCTTGAGAGGGTATTTTGGGGGGAAGAGGAAGTTCAAGTGGTTCCTTTCCCGGATTCCTGTTTAAAACACTTGATGGTGGCAGTGAGAGAAGCATTTCTCAGGGTGCAGGGAATTTTGTACCTTGGGGGTTTTAACCTAAGCTGGTAGAAATAAGCTTAGGAGCTTTTCATGCGGGTCCCCACGTCTTTACCCTAGAATTTAGAGTGGGGAGGGAGCCCTGACAGCATCCAGTCTACATTTGGAAGTATAAGGAGAATTGTTTAAGCACCATCACTGTTAAAAATGTGTGCCTCATTTCCAAATTGAATTTCTCTGGCTTCAGTTTCCAACCATTAGTTCTTGTTATACTTTTCCCTGTTTAATGTTATCGACATGAACTGTGACCGTATAGATCATTGTTGCAACCAAGGTCCAATAGTTGCATCAAATCTTGTACCAAGGAGGTCCAGTAAGGTCTATGGAAAGGTTATGATTTGCTGGTTATGATTATGCTAGCTGTATGTGTGTATCATTTTTGTAGTTGATGTTATGAACATTAGCTATGTATGCGTACTTGTATCTCAATGTCTTTTGATTCTAAGTAACCTCAGTGAAGCATTTGGTCAGCTTCTTGAGAAAGGACTATTCTCAGTAGGTGTCCAATCAAGAAATACTTAACTGACAATGAACTTTGGGAGATGCCAATCCACATCTGAGCTTTCCTGGGAACATTCAAATTAACATATAAACAATGGTGTCAGCCTGTAAAGAACTGAGTCATGTGTGGACATGTGACTTGCCCATGTGACTCCAAACTCCATCTTATTGCTGTGATTTTGCACAGGAGAACCAAGGGGTTTCTGCCCACAAGAGAGAGAATAGAAAAGGCCCTGGGAACCCCTCCATTTTGTCTTCAATCCTGCTTCTTACTTCTGGTGGATTCAGGGAAGAGCCAGGAGAATGATTAGAGGATTAGAAAACCTGCCTTAGCGTGATAGACTCAAGGATCTCAATTTATTTATCTTAACAAAGAGAAGGTTAAGGGGTGACTTGGTCAAGTCTGTAAAAGGTTTAATAATGGGCTCTCCAGTCTAGCAGAGAAAGTTATAACAGGATCCAATGGTTGGAAGCTGAAGGTAGACACATTCAGACTGGAACTAAGGTGAAATTTTTTTTAATAGTGTAATTAATCTTTGGAACAATTTATCAAGGGCTGTGGTGGATTCTCCAGCACTGACAATAGTTATGCTAAAATTGAGGCCATAGGCAAATGCTTTAGAGAGATTTCAGCTCTGTATTCCACATAAGGATGACTTGGGGCACCTGGGTAGAGAACCTGAACTCTTCCCAACACCCCTTGGTGATGAGGCCTGTCATTAGCACAGCCCCTTTGACGTGGGAGTTCTGGGCCCCCCCTGCATCTCGGCAGTAAGAGGGGGAATAAGGACGCGCTTTCAGAGAGCGAAGGATCTAGAACAGAGCCTGGCCAAACAGAGCCCTGCTGGGCTACCCCTCGCTCTGGTCCTGACCCCACCCGCTCCATGAGCACTGAGAGATGCTCTAGCGCTGGAGACAGACCTCACACCCTGCCTCCAAATTTCAACATCACCAAGTTAGGGACAGCTGGATCTGGGAGAGAGGGTGGTTTGGGTCCAATAGAGAGCTAGCAGCAGGCATTTGGAGCTGGAGTTGGGTCATGCCCCTTTCTACTGATAATGTGCATGGTCTTGCTTACCCGGTGTGTGCGTGTCTCATGTCTGAACATGAGGAGGAGACTCTCTGGGTTGTGCCTCAGGTACCCAGTGACTCTGCGAGCCAGTCACTGTTATGTCCAGCCGTCTGTGGTATAATCCTATTCCTTAAAAGAGGAGGCCCAGTTCGGAGGAAAACAGCGTCTCTGACATTGATGGACTGTGTGACCAGAAATGTCCGCTAACCAACCCTCAATATCTTCGTTTGTGAGTGCTCCACTTGAGAGACGGCCAGCAGCACCAACTCCTGGGATTTTATTGGGAGTCTCACATTATTTCCTGTCTTTCTAAAAGCCCCACGTTCTGGAATCAAGAGACTGCCCAGAAATCTCAGCTTTCCATTTTCCTAAGAAAGTTTATTTTAAAAAGTGAGTTGTAGGCAGCCTAGAAAGCCTGTAGCAGGTGACCCCAAACATTCAGGCTACATCCACACTGCCCGCCCGATTCGGCGGGTAGCGATCAATGTTCTGGGATCGATTTATCGCGTCTCATCTAGATGCGATAAATCGATCCCGGAAGCGCTCCCCGTCGACACCGGAACTCCAGCTCCGCGCGAGGAGTAAGCGGAGTCGACGGGGGAGCCTGCCTGCTGCGTCTGGACCGCGGTAAGTACTTTTAAAAATCGATCTAAGATATTCGACTTCAGCTACGTTATTCACGTAGCTGAAGTTGCGTATCTTAGATTGACCCCCCGCCTAGTGTTGACCAGGCCTCAGAAATGAAAGGCATATGAAAACAAATTCCACACTAGTATAATTTTAAATCTCATTATTTTTAAACCAGTTTAATGATTTTTAGTGACGTCATGTGACTCATAATTTTTAAGTGGGATTTGGCAATACTGCGCACCCAGTTTAAAAGATCTGAAGAGCAAGTAGCAAAAGACATAATAATTAAGAGCATTATTTTTTTAAATTACATTAGTAGCAGGAGGTTTGCCAAACAATGAGTGGGGTCATTGGACAATTGAGGGGCTTAAGGAGCACTCGAGGAATATGAGGCTGTTGTGGAGAAGCTAAGTGAATTCTTTTCATTGGTGTTCTCTGCAGAGGATGTGAGGGAGATTCCCATACCTGAGCCATTCTTTTTAGGTGACAAATCTGAGGAACTGTCACAGATTGAGGTGTCAGTAACATAACATACGATAACATAAGAATGGCCCTACTGGGTCAGACCAAAGGTCCATCTAGTCCAGTATCCTGTCTTCCAATAGTGGCCAGTGCCAGATGCCTCAGAGGGAATGAACAGACCAGGTAATCATCAACTGATCCATCCCCTGTTGCTCATTCCCAGCTTCTGGCAAACAGAGGCTAGGGATACCATCCCTGCCCATCCTGGCTAATAGCCATTGATGGACCTATACTCCGTGAATGTATCTAGTTCTTTTTTGAACCCTGTTATTGTCTTGGCCTTCAGAACATCTTCTGGCAAGGAGTTCCACAGGTTGACTGTGCATTGTGTGAAGACATACTTCCTTTTATTTGTTTTAAACCTGCTGCCTATTAATTTCATTTGGTGACCCCTAGTTCTTGTGTTATGAAAAGCAGTAAACAACACTTCCTTATCTATTTTCTCTACCCCGGTCATGATTTTATAGACCTCAATCATATCTCCCCTGAGCCGTCTCTTTTCCAAGCTGAAAAGTCCCAGTCTTATTAATCTCTCCTCATACGGAAACCGTTCCATACCCCTGATCATTTTTGTTGTGGAGGTTTTGGAACAAACTGATAAATTAAACTGTAATAAATAACCAGGACCAGATGATATTCACCCAAGAGCTCGGAAGGAGCTCAAATATCTAATTGCAGAACTACTAACTCTGGTATGTGACCTATGGCTTAACTCAGCCTCTGGGCCAGATGACTTGGAGATAGATAATATGATGCTGATTTTTAAACAAGGCTCAAGAGGCAATCCTGGCATTACAGGCCAGTAAACCTAATTTCAGTACCGGGCAAATTGGTTGAAACTATAGTACAGACCAGAATGATCAGATACACAGATAAACACGATTTGTTGGGGAAGAATCCACACAGCTTTTCAAAGTGGAATCAGGACTCACCAATCTGTTATAAATCTTTGAGGGGGTGTCATAAATATAAAGGGAAGGGGTGAGAGGGTCGGATGCAGTGCTATAAAATCCTCTTACCAGTAAAGGGTTAAGAAATGCAGGTAGCCAGACTGACACCTGACCAGACTGGCATCTGACCAATAAGGGATCAAGATACTTTCAAATCTGAGGGGGGAAAAAAGTCTTTGTCTGTCTGTGTGAGCTCTCGGTAAGAGAGAGATTAAGTCAGCAACCATCCATCTTTTATGGAGTTAGTAAGTAATTACGACAAAGGGTCCTGTGGCACCTTATAGACTAACAGAGTAAGTAATTAGTAAGTTATATAAAATGTGTTTAGCTTTTTCTATTGTTTTAGCTTGGGTAATTTGCTGTACCGAAAGGAATGTGTATTCCTGGTTTTGTTGCATTTTTCTGTAACTTGAAGGTTTTGCCCGGGGGGGGGGGGGGGGAAATAATCCCTCTGAGGACCCCGGGAGTGGATTTTTGGATCACTGTGTAACCAATTGGTTAGAAAATTATTCTCAAGCTTCCCAGGAAAGGGGGTGTATTCGCTTGAGAGGGTATTTTGCGGGGAAGGGGAATTTCAAGTGGTCCCTTTTCCTGGTTCCTGTTTAAATCACTTAATGGTGGCAACAAAAAGCGTTTCTCAGGGTGCAGGGAAAGTTTGTACCTTGGGGAGTTTAAACCTAAGCTGGTAGAATAGCTTAGGGGGTCTTTCATGCGGGTCCCCACGTCTGTACCCCAGAGTTCAGAGTGGGGAGGGAACTCTGACAGGGGGTCAGCAAGCATGTGGACAAGGGGGATTCAGTGGAAAAAGCCTACTTGGACTTTCAGAATGACTTTGACAAGGGTCCTTACCAAAGGCTCTTAAACAAAATAAGCTTAAGTTATAGGATAAGAAGGAAGGTCCACTCGTGAATCAATAACTGGTTGAAAGATAGGAAACAAAGGGTAACAAGAAATGGTCACTTTGCAGAATGGATAGAGGTAATTAGTGGGCTCCTCGTGGGGTCTTTACTGGGACCAGTGTTGTGCAACATATTTATAAATAATCTGGAAAAAGGGGTAAACTGTGAGGTGGCAAAATTCGTAGATGAGACAAAATTACTCAAAATACTTAAGTGCAGAGCAGATTAAGAAGTTTTATAAAGGGCTCTCAGTAATCTGGGTGACTTGGTATCAAAATAGAAGATGAAATTCAGTGCTGATAAGTATGAAGCAATACAGACTGGAAAACATAATCCCAACCCTACATACAAAATTAGGGATCTAAATGAGCTGTTAGCACTCAAGAAAGAGATCTTGGAGTCATTGTGGATAGAGCTCCTAAAACAACCACTCAATGTGCAGCAGCAGTGAAAAAAAGCGAACAGAATATTAGACACCATTACAAAAGGGATAGAAGACACAAAATATCATATTGCCTCCATTTGAAACCATGGTACACTGACACCTTGAATAATGTGTGCAGTTCTGGTCACTTCATCTGAAAAAATATATATTAGAATTCAAAAATGTACAGAGATGGGTGCCAAAAATGTTTATGGGTATGAAACAGTTTCCATATGAGGAGAGAGTAAAAAGATTGGGACTTTTCATCTTGGAAAAGAGATGACTAAGGAGGGATAAGATAGAATTCTATAAAATCATGAGTGGTGTGGAGAAAGTGAATAAGGAAGTGTTATTTACCCCTTCACATAACACAAAAAACAGGGGTATCCATGAGGTTAATAGACAGCATGTTTAAAACAAACAAAAGAAAGCATTTCTTCACATAATGCAATGTGGAACTCATTGCCAGGGAATGTTGTGGAGACCAAAAGTATAACTAGGTCCAAAAAAGAACTAGATAAGTTCATGAAAGATAGGTCCATCAGTGGCTCTTAGCCAAGATGGTCAGGGATCCATCCATCCAGGGATGCAACACCATGCTGTGGGTGTCTCAAAACCTCTGACTGTCAGACGATGGGAGCAGCTGACGCAGGCTGGATCACTTGATAATTGCCCTCTTCTGTCCATTTCCTCTGAAGGACCTGGCATTGGCCACTGTCAGAAGACAGGACACTGGACTAGATGGACATTGGTCTGAATCAATATGACCACTCTTATGTTCTTAAATTGTTCCCCCGATGGATGGGCTGGTGCAGACAAACCTTTTCCAGGGGATCCCTCTGTTATAGGGCTGTTGTAGCCACCCTAGCAGACGTCCATGGTAGGGTGACCATACGTCCTGTTTTGGCCAGGACAGTCCATTTTTTAAGGTCTCTCCCAGCCACCCCAACTTATTTTTTCAAAAGGAGGCATTTGTCCTAGTTGGTCTTGGTGACTTGATCAGCTGGGAGGAGGAAACGGAACTAATGCCCCACTTCTTTAAAAAAAAAGTGGGGAAGTGGGGAATGGACGAAAATGTGGGGAAGGTGAGTGGAGATGCCAACCCCCGAAAGGGGGTGAGATAGCGGGGGGAAAGATTAGCATTCCAGCCAAAGGTGACAGCTTCCTGAGTCCTCTATGCTTCCAGCCACATGGAACAGTCTCGCATGGTGGGTGGCGGGGGAGGGGGACATTAGTGGTTGGGCAGCTGCGGGTCTCCAGTTTTCTCATTGGTAAGTACGGTCACCTTAAGTTCCTCTTCTGCACAGGAGGCCGACTCAGGGCGAGTGCTGCTACCTAGGGGTCTGGTCCTGTAGCACGAGGGACAGAGGCTCATGGGTTGAGCTAGCGCTGGGCTGCAGAACAAAGTTCTTTTCACTCCATGAAAAATGTTGACCCAAAATGAAATGTTTCCTTTCCATTCACTTTTTTGGACTGAGTTTTCATAGAAAAAGGATCCAAGAGAAACTGGAGTCTTTTCATCTACCTGATCCTTGTAACATAAATGAAGGAGGTGCTGATGGAGTCTATGGCTGCACTCTGCACTTCCCATCTCTGGGCAGCCCCCTCCACCATGTACAAGGCTACTTCAGCAGATCCAGCGGGCAGTGGCTACTATGACGGACCCTGGTAGCACTTCTCTGTTGAGCCTGTGCTAGCCGGGAGCTGGAGAGGGTCCTAGAGCAGATGTGGAGGCCCAGAGATTGTGGGTGGGTCGGTCTAGCTACCAGTGGATCATTGAGATCTATGCATAACTTTGGGGATCCCTAGATCGTTTGTCCCCATTTTCATTCCTCAGGGAGAAGGGAAGGGACCACTCCCCTCCTGGAACAAACCGAGGGAAATTTCCATGAAGGGAGCCTTGTGGAATCTCCCTTTTCTAGCCTGCACCCTGGGTTTGTAATGCAGGAAATGTGGCTGCAAGGGAGAATTCTGGTCCTGTGTTTTTAATAAATTAATCAATTAATTATTATTATTATTTTTATATTATATTTTATTTCAGCAAGATCACAGCTGGGACAGCATCATCGTTAGCAGTCGGCTGCCCTTGAGGTAGCCATGTGAATAATTGGAAACATATGAACAGTGATGACAAGCCCGGACTCCAGGAATAGAGCCTGCAGCAGGGCTGGTGCTGCAGTCCATCACTACACATCCCCTGTGATTTGGTCTCCTGCAGTTTGCCATTGGTCATGAGAGGGCTTACAGCTGGTGCACACAAAGCCAAGCATCTCAGATTCCCAAATGGCCAAGTGGCCCCCCAAGGGAATGTGCAGGCATGCTTCATAAAGACAGTAGCCTTCCTAGCTGAACAGATACTGCCTGCTGCCTGTACAATCTCTCTTATGACTCCTTGTCCTCTACAGTGAAGACCTCTAGTGTCAGTGGCTCCATGTCAAGCAGGAACTGGGTAAGTTGGTAGGTTTCACTGTATTTAAAATGTGAAGTGAAGGGTAAAGGCTGCAGGCTGGCTCCATTCTGGATCCACTCTGACGGGGACCCAAGCAGGCTGAGGGACTTTAGACTTCCCTGGCGATGTCTGAGCATGTCAGTCTGAAGAGCTTCTCGACATTGTGAACTCAGAAACGCGGCTGGAACCCAGAAATAGGCTCTGCCAGCATATAGCTCTGGGGTTGTCTCTCCACCTCCCTCCGGTGGTGACTGAGAAATGGCTTTTCTTGAGCTATTACTTCTTTTCCAGCAGCCTGCTATTAAAGTAGGAAGAGACAGACTGGTTTCACCTAATACAGCCATAGCATAAATACCCCAATAGTCAACCCAGTATAGCTGTCCAGCAAACATCCTAAGAACTGGGTTTTACAGACACAATCATTATGGCAGCTCAGCTCCATGTCTGTCCCAATGTCATTCCCATGTGTATGTATTTTATGAATACAGGACATAGACATTCAGAGAGAGAGAAAGAGAGAGCAATAGACTACATTTCAGTTACGCATTTGACTTTGAAATCCACTTCTTGTAAACCCTCATCGCGGTGGAAGTAAGAGGTGCTGGGGTTACTATAAACACAAAGACAGAGGAGCTACTGGACTTTTGTTGGTAAGCAAGCAACTGACTGAAGGCTGAGACGCTGCGATCTTTTCAGGTTCTGAAGTAATCCAGATGACAAACACTACACTGTAAATCACACTCTAACCTGAGACTGAGAAATCATCTCGGAAAGAAGATCAGAGGGTAAAGAATGGGTTGACTTGAGTGTATGAAAACACTAAGGCAAGGAGCAGTTGTAACATTGTGCTTAAAGGCTTTTACTCTAGAAAGTATTTCTGAAGTACTCCAAATAGTATTTGAAATGGTTTCAGTGTAGTAGCCGTGTTAGTCTGTGTCAGCAAAACGAAAATAAGAAAGAAAAACTTGTAGCACCTTAGAGACTAACAAATTTATTTCAGTATAAGCTTTCGTGGGTTAGTACCCACTTCATCGGATGCATGGAATGAAACATACAGTAGACAGATATTTATACAGTCAGAGAAACATGATAAGGTGGAGGTGCATAGACCATAGACCATATTTGAAATGGGTTTCTGCTGTTAACACTTTGTTCAGTAAACAGCTCTATGATACTGTCTCCTGGTAACTGACCTGAAGCTGTTTCTAACACTTACATTCAGGGTCATGAACACAATCCCTCTGCAATACCTGGGTAAGACTTTCCAGAAAGTCCTGAGAGAAAAGAACTGACAGTTTGTGTTTCAGCAAACACTAAATTTGAGGTGCCGGAAAGGGGAGTGTATTAGAGGTGCATGTAATTTACGCACACCACCTGTTACAGGAGCATGCCTGAAGTAACTTGCACACTCAGCTTGATATTTGAGCCAACCTGGTGTTTGCATATTCACACTTTAATGATGCCCTCCCTTCCCCCGCCCTGCTGAAGTAACTCTCTAAGGTGCCACAAGTATTTTTCTTCTTTTATTTTTGCCGACACAGACTAACACGGCTACTACACTGAAACCTGTGTTACCTGGTAACTTGCTAAAAATCTACAGACCCTTAGGTGGGGAAATGATGCAGATCCTGTGAGGAGGTAGAGAAGCCTGTATAATGATCAAATTCTCTGGATTTAGTGAACATTAGCCAGGCAAAGCACTTTAGCTTCTCTTGGAGGGATTCTTGGGGGTCAGAGTGTATCACTGGGAGCATTTGGTAAGGGAAAGTTAATAGAGCCCGTTTCTGATTGAATTTACACACGTGAATCTGGAGTGACACAGTTGAAGTCAATGCTTTTGAATTCAGAACCTGGCCCTATGAATTTATCCCATCTACTGCAAAGAGGCAGTGGCATAATTTGAACACTCAGCAGTGGAGAAAATAAAAATATGCTTATAATGAGGCAATAAAACGTGTTTATAAGTAGCTTCAATGCAGGCCAGCTATACACAATGACTGTTTTCACCATGCACTTGCCATGTGTTTACAATGGGATACATATGATACAAAGGGCCATCTTCAGGAGTGGAGGGGCATAAAGGGTGCTTTTAGGAAGGTCGCAACTGTAAAAGCACACAGTGCTCAAGTAGGCTGCAGAACTCAGAGCCACAAAATATCAATACGGCCAAGAGCTAAGTAGGATTCAAAGAGGATTTAATGTTTATATGGGTAACCATAAAAAAAATAAATAAATCCAGGAGTGGATGTTTATATGGGTAACCAGAAAATCCAATTACAGTAGTGAGGATTTGTTTTAAAAAGTGTTGGAAGAGCTCTAAATCTTCCAGATTTACATCACAAAAAATGTCTAGCTAGTTGGTGTTAGGGGGAAACTTTCCCCAGGAGCAGGTTATCTCATAGCTGCCTATTGCAGGGCTTCTTCCACCTTCCTCTGTTTCAGATGGAACTGGCCATTGGATACTAGGCTAGATGTACTGCAGGTCTGATCCAGTCTGGCAATGACTATCTTCCTATTGGTGCTGCAAATCAAAGACTATGTATGGGGAGGGGACAGATGGCTCAGTTGTTTGAGCATTGGCCTGCTAAACCCAAGGGTGTGAGTTCAATCCTTGAGGGGGCCATTTAGGGATCTGGGGCAAAAATCTGTCAAGGGACAGTACTTGCTCCTGCTAGTGAAGGCAGCAGACTGGACTCAAGAGCCTTCTAGTTCTATGAGATAGGCCTCTCTCCATATACTATTTATTTGCTGATCTTCCTTAAGCTCCTGGGAGTCTCTCAGCGTGCACTGAGAGCAGAAAAATGTCTCCTTAAATATCATCTAGTCTCTTGTTCTTTTTTCTTTTAGGAAGTAAATCTCAAAACTCTTTGGAATGGCCCGGTCCATTATGTCAGTTGTCAATGACACCAAATTCAGCTCTGCAGTGTTCCTTCTCACCGGGATACCTGGGAAGGAAGACGTCCATCTCTGGATTTCTATCCCCTTCAGCTTAATGTACATTATTTCGATAGTCGGAAACTCAGTCATTTTGTTCATTATAAAAACAGATTCAAGTCTTCATGAGCCCATGTACATTTTCCTTTCCATGTTGGCCATCACAGACCTTGGTTTATCGATATCCACCATACCGACAATCCTGGGCATATACTTGTTTAACTCTAGGGAGATCAGCCTTAATGCCTGTTTTGCCCAGCTGTTCTTCATCCACTTTCTTGCAAAAATTGAATCCTCCGTGCTCTTGTTGATGGCCTTTGACCGCTTCGTTGCAATCTGTAACCCGCTGAGATATGCTTCCATCTTAACCCTGCCAAGAATAGCCAAGATGGTGTTGGTGTTTGTGCTAAGAGGGGTGGCCGTAGCATTACCGTTCCCCTTTCTCCTGAAACGGTTCCAATACTGTTGAGCCAATGTCCTCTCCCATTCCTACTGCCTGCACCAAGACGTGATGAAGTTGGCTTGTTCGGATATCAAAGTCAACACCATCTATGGCATGTTTACTACACTCTTCACATTGGGGTTGGACTCGCTGCTCATCTTTCTCTCTTATGTGATGATCCTCAAAACAGTGCTGAGCATCGCATCCCACACGGAGTGCCTCAGGGCCCTGAACACCTGCGTCTCCCACCTCTGTGCCGTCCTGCTCTTCTACATACCAGACATTGGCCTGGCTGTGATACACAGATTTGGAAATAGCTCTTCTCACTTACTTAGGATTCTCTTGGGATACGTCTACCTGCTGGTCCCACCCCTGATAAATCCAATTGTGTACAGCGTGAAAAGCAAACACCTTCGTGCGAGGATAATCAGGGCATTTGTCAAGTGAAGGGTCATTTCATCACCCAGCTTTGGCACTTGTGACACAGGAGACAAAAAACATGAGTGACAGCCATGGCCACCTATTCCATCCGAGTTCCTTTTCCCCTGAGGCTCCTCCCTTTGCCTCACCTGTTCCCTCAAGGCCCCACCCCTACTACTGCCCTTTAACCAAGACTCTGCTCCCTCTTCTGGCTGGAAACCAGAGATGGGCCATGGTAAGAACTGGCCAGCGAGCCACAGCCACGGTGAGGTGCCCCAGACCCTCCACATTTTACCCCACAGGATGTACAAACCAGGGAAAGTGGACAGTCCGGGGTTCCTCACATCAGCCTGTGGTTCCAGAGCAGCTCTTACCATGGGCTGACTTGGGCCTGGCTAGAAGGCAGAACATCAGGGAGAGAGGAGAATCAGTGGACAAGGCTTAATGGAAAGAGATGGGGTACATGGGAGGGCTTCAAGAGAAAAAGGGGAGTGGGGGATCTGGCAAGTCAGAAAGAAATCTCACCCCAGCAAGCAAGAGGGTGAGGATGTTCCTGAGTAAAGGAGGAAGATGAGGCTGGAGGGTCAGAGAGCCTGTGTTTTGGACTAAATGTATGTGACCCCACAACGGGGACTCCTCTTTTTAGTAGCCGAGTCTGAGAGCAAGTCACTGCAAGGATCTCAGAGGGAAGGTCAGTGGCACCTCAGGCCCGAAGGAGGCACCCTGAGGTGGCATCTGTCCTCAGGGACTTGGCCAGAGTGTGCTGTGCTCTAGGAAGCTATTACCAATGGGAGTATGTGTGACATTGACATGAACTGTGACTGCATCTTGAAGTCTTTAAACCATTATTTGAGGACCTCAATAGCTGAGACATAGGTGAGAGGATTATTCCAGCAGTGGGTGGATGAGATTCTGTGGCCTGCATTGTGCAGGAGGTCGGACTAGATGATCATGGTGGTCCCTTCTGACCTTAAAGTCTATGAGTCTATGAGTATTGATCATTGTTGCAACCAAGGTCCTATAGTGGCACCAAATATTGTACAAAGGTTTTCGTGTAAGGTGTCCATGAAAAGGTTATGGTTTGCTGGTTATGATTATGCTATCTGTATGCCTGTATGTCTGTATTTCAAACTTGGGCTATACTTCTGGGTGATACCTCCAGACAACTTGGCCTCAGCACTGCCTAGCCTGTTTGATGGCCCATTAAGGACCATCAGCTATACAACTGACCCATTGAGAGAAGGCAAATACACCTTATGACTCAGCAAGGCATGCAGGGACATGCCTATGGACAGAACTCTAAGGTTTTTCCATTGCATGTGCTGGGGAGCTTGTGTTTTGAACCAGAGACTATAAAAGGCAGCTGCATGGTCTCCATTTTGTCTTCAGTTCTGCTTCTTACCTCTGGAGGAACTTTGCTACACTGAAGCTCTTAACACTGGACTGAATGACCAATCCCAGTTGTGAATGTACTCTAGAGACTTCATTTGAGCCTGCAGTTTATTCCATCACTGCTATACGTGTGAATCAAGAAATTTGCCGTTGCTCTATGTAATGGATTACTTTGACCAATTTTAGCTCTCATCTGTATTTCTTTCTTTTATGAATAAACCTTTAGATTTTAGATTCTAAAGGATTGGCAACAGCGTGATTTGTGGGTAAGATCTGATTTGTATATTGACCTGGGTCTGGGGCTAGGTACTTTGGGATCGGGAGGACCTTTTTTCTTTTAATGGGGCATTGGTTTTCATAACCATTCATCCCCATAAGAAGCAGTGCTGGTATTGATACTGGGAAACTGGAATGTCTGACGGAATTGCTTAAATAACTTCTGGTTAGCCAGTGGGGCAAGACCGAAGTCCTCTCTGTTTGGCTGGTTTGGTGTGCCTTAGTAATAAAGGACCCCCAGCCTTGGGCTGTGACTGCCCTGCTCCAAGCAATTTGTCCTGAATTGATACTCTCAGTGGTGTCCCTCCAGAGGCCGCATAGTTACAGGAGGTCAACCAAGTCCCCAGGATTCTCTAAACTCTGTTGCGGTAGGGTGAGAAGAGGCCAGCGAATCAAACCCCTGTAACTGGCTCCTTGCCATCCTCAATCTCTACAGTGCGGGGTAGGGGGGCGGCTCAGGTGACTGGAAGTCTGGTTCTGTGCTCCAGCCACTGCTCCATGACTCAGGAGAGCTGTGTTTGATTCCCTTGCCATGTGTCACCACAGCCAAGCCACTGGCTATCTCTGAGCCTCGGCACAGGTGGATAATAGCCCTGCTCGGCCTCACAGCAGTGGCGGGAGGATAAATACATTCCAGGTACTCAGATACTCTGAGACTCTAAGATCAGGGTAGTGTCAGGGTTCCACAGAGCAACACCTCTGACATTTGTCTATAAAAGGCTTCTTACCACAGCCTCCTGTGACAGCTGGCTTCTGGGAAGCCCCATGACTCCAGCACCATGGTGTCTGTAGCAAATGTGGGGGTGCTCGGGGGTGACAGTGAGGGATAGGTACAGGGCCGTCCTTAGGATTTATGGGGCCCTACGCAGTATTATTAAATTAGTGCCCCTATGCCCGACAACAGCCCGAGCTCGCAGGCCAGTGGGGAGGAAAGGGGAGTCAGCTGTCTTGCTGAACACAAGATTAAATATTATGGAATACATGATGCAACTCTTCTCTGTTTCACATTTTCTTACTCAGTATTTCGGAGCTGATTTTATATTTTAAATGTACTCGTAAACATTCATAAAGTAATCATTCCAGATTACTACATATTTAACTCACTGAAACAAAGACATTATTTTAAAATAATCAGTCACAGAGGTTTAGTGTGTTCATAAAAATGTTCATTACTTTTAGAAAAAGGGAACGCTAATTTACTTTGTGTGATCTCCAGAACAATAGACATGTTGATGAAATTTCACCAACTTTAAAAAATAACGAGGAGTCCATGTGGGGTTGGAACAGGACCCAGAATGCACCTCACCCCACGCCCCCTTCCCACAAACCATGGTGCCAGAATGGGAAGAGGTGTTCTGTGGGACACCTGCCCATAATGCACCACTCCCAAATGCCGCAAGTGCCGCAAATGTGGCCATGACAGTGCGCTGGCAGCTGCCAGTGTGGACAGGCTGCAGCGCTTTCCCTACTCGGCTGTACGAAGACGGGTTTAACTCACAGCGCTGTACATCTGCAAGTGTAGCCTTGGCCTCCGACTCTATGGTGCCAGAAGGACTCCTCGTTTTTATTTGAAAAATATGTTTCCAAAGATTTTAGGCATAACAAAGGATTTTATATCTTACTAAGGTACTGATTTTGCTGGAGGGTTTCCTTAAACCTAGTTCCTTCATCAGATAGTCTGAAGTAAAGAAAGGGAAACTCTTTGTCCAGCTATCTCGAAGGAAAGGGGTGTAGTCCCTTTAAGGGCTCTCTTCAATGGGGGTGGGGTGGGGGGAGAGGGGGTGAAGGTAGGAAGGGATGGACAGAAAGGACAGGAAGACTTTGGAAGCAAGTTTTGTTTTACTATAGTAATTAAAATGTGTATTTTAGCTAAGGGCGGTCTTTTGAAGGATTTATTTAAAAAAAACTGTATGTCTGAAGATCCAAGCATTTAAGGTTAAAGATGATTGTATCTAAAAATCTATGCAAAGAATTTTTAGAGATGTGATTTTATAATCTTCACCAAAACACTAATGAAATATTTTAAAAGCAAATTTTAAACTAAGGTCCTCTAGACCAGGGGTCTCAAACATGCGGCCCGCGGAACTCTTCCCTGCGGCCCGCTGGGCTCCCCGCCCCCCCCTGTTTTTTTTACCCCCAGGCAGTTCCCGCCGCCAGACAGCTGGGGTAAAAAAAAATAAAAATAGGGGGGCGGGGGTGGGGCGCGGGGAGCCCGGCAGGCCACAGGGAAGAGCTCCACGGGTCGCATGGGAAGAGATTCGCGGTTTCTGGGAGGGAGGGGGGGAGGAGCGGGAAGCCGTGCACACAGGGGAGGAGGCAGAGAAGAGGCGGGGCTTAATGGAAGGGGTGGAGTGGGGGCGGGGCAGGGGACAGCGAGGGGGCGGGCTCAGTGATGCGGCCCTCGGGCCAATGCACTAGTCCTCATGTGGCCCTCGTGGTGATTTGAGTTTGAGACCCCTGACCTAGACTAACATGTTCTGAGTAAATACTACATACAGTCATGCACAACTGTTTTTGTCAGTAAATTCAGAAACGGTCAGTACATACCTGGGGGCTGGCAAATGCCTGTTAAATGGCTTCATTACCCCTTGAATGGCTCTTTAACAGTTTAAATGTTGTGCTAATAGGTCTGGCAGGCTGGAGACTTTTTCACTTTTAACCAAATTCAAATCTGTCGTGTTCCTTCTCGCCGGCATACCTGGGCAGGAATACCTCCATCTCTGGATCTCTGTTCCTTTCTGCTTTATATATGTTATCTCGATATTAGGGAATTCAGTCATTCTGTTCATTATAAAAACAGATCCAAGTCTTCATGAGCCCATGTACATTTTCCTTTCCATGTTGGCCATCACAGACTTTGGCTTATTGATATCCACCATGCCGACGACACTGGGCATATTCTTGTTTAACTCCAGGGAGATCAGCCTCGGTGCCTGTTTTGCCCAGCTGTTTTTCATCCACTCGCTTGCAAAAATTGAATCCTCCATGCTGTTACTGATGGCCTTTGACCGCTTCATCGCAATCTGCAATCCACTGAGATATGCTTCTATCTTAACTCCACCGAGAATAGCCAAGATGGGGTTGGTGTTTGTGCTAAGAGGGGTGGCAGTAGCATTACCATTCCCCATTCTCCTGAAACGGTTCCAATACTGCCGAGTCAATGTCCTCTCCCATTCCTACTGCCTACACCAGGATATCATGAAGTTGGCTTGTTCGGATATCAGAGTCAACTACATCTATGGCTTGTTTACTACACTCTTCACGTTTGGGTTGGACTCACTGCTCATCTTCCTCTCTTACATGATGATCTTCAAAACAGTGCTGAGCATCACATCGCACGCGGAGTGCCTCAGGGCCCTGAACACCTGTGTCTCCCACCTCTGTGCCGTCCTGCTCTTCTACACACCAAACATTGGCCTGGCTGTGACACACAGATTCGGGAATAGCTCTTCTCACTTGCTTCAGATTCTCCTGGGTTACGTCTACCTGCTGACCCCGCCCCTGATGAATCCAATTGTGTACAGCGTGAAAAGCAAACACCTTCGTGCGAGGATAATCAGGGCGTTGGTCAAGTGAACGGTTAGTTCATTCTCCATCTCCAGAGCTGGACACACAGTAGATGAAAAACACAAGTGACTGCCATGGCCAGCTATTTCATCCTGGTTCCTTTTACCCTGAGGCCCCTCCCTCTTCCCTATCTCTTTCCCCAAGACCCTATCCCTACTACTCCCCTTTACCCGAGACTCTGCGCTGTCCCCAGGCTGGAGCCAGGATGTGGTACGAGCTACCCAGAGAGCCACAACCACTTTGAGGTGCCAGAGACTTTCCACGTTTTACCCACCCAGGATGTACAACCTAGGGAAGGTGGAGAGTCCAGGGCTCCAAACAGCAGCCTGGGCTTTGGTGGCAACTCTTACCATTGCCCGACTCTGGCCTGGCTGGGAGGCAGAGAGTCGAGGAAAGTAGGGGAGCCAGGGGCAGGACTTATAGGGAAGAGATAGGGCAGGAGGCGGGGCTTCAGAGGAAAAAGGGGAAGAGGGGGTTCGGCAAGTCTGAACAAATGCTGACCCCAGCAAGTAGGATGCTGAGGGGGTTCCTGAGAAAAGGAGGAGGCTGGGGCTGGAGGGTAGGAGACGCTGTGTTTTGGAGACGACTAAATTAATGTCACCCCACAAAGGGGGCTCCTCTTTTAAGTATCCCAGGTTGAGAGTAAGTCAGTGCTTGGACCTTAGAGGGAAGTCCAGTGTGCCTGCAGGGCCACTTCAGGCCAGAAGAAGGCACCATAGGGTCGTTCCTCTTCACAGAGACTTGGCCAGAGTGGACGGTGCTCTAGGAAGCTGTTACCAATGGGCCAATGTCAGCCCAGCCTTTAGGCTGCTCTAAAGTCCGCTGAGGTAGGGTGAGAACAGGCCAGTGAATCAAACCTCTGTAACTGGCCGCTTGCCATCCTCAATCTCTACAGCACAGGGGTGAGCTCTGCTGGTGCAGCAGAGACGTGAGCCGGGCCTGTCACCATTCAGGCAGCTGGAAGGCTGGTCCTGTGGTCTGGGCACTGCTCTGCAACACAAGGGAACTGGGTTTGATTCCCTTGCCATGTGTTACTGTGGGCAAGCCGTTGGCTGTCTGTGCCTCTGCTCAGGTGTATAATAACCCTGCCCTCCCTCACAGCGGTAGCGGAATGATAAATACATTCAAGGTGCTTAGGTACTCTGAGACCCACAGATAGGGTGAACAGACAGCAAATGTGAAAAATCTGGACAGGGGCTGGGGGGTAATAGGAGCCTATATAAGAAAAAGACCCACAAATCGGGACTGTCCCTATAAAATCGGGACATCTGGTCACCCTACCCACAGATCAGGGCTGGGTGAGGGTTACACAGAGCAACACCTGACAGTGGTCTATATAAGTCCTCTCACCACAGCTTCCTGTGGCAGCTGGCTTCTGGGAAGCCCCGTGACTCCAGCACCTTAGTGTCTGTGGCAGATGTGAGGATGCTCGGGGGTGACAGCGAGGGGTAGGTCGTGGGTTTCTGAGGGGAGCGATGGAGTTTCACAGGGATACTGGGAGTTCCAGCACAGTCACCGGCCCGGTGTTTTCGAGCCATTGAGGCTGAATGAGTCTAACTGCCAAACAATGGAGCAAGTGCCACTGGGGCCTCATCATAGATGTCTTGCCGAGAAAAAACAGTCTCAGGGCAAAGGTCAGCTCATGACATGGCTCTATAACATGGACATGGCTGAGCACTGTGGTGACTGGGCCCAGGCTCACATGGGTTTCAGCCAAGGCTGCTTTCACAAGAAAGGGACAAACAGATGGGAAGATGCTCTCAGGGACACAGGGAAACCAGGCTGGGCCCCAAGAGTTCCTTGGCTTCCCTGAAGAATGTATGTTGGGCCAGTTCTGTTTCTCTATCTCCAGAGCAAATCCTGTCTAACTTAGCTTGTAGTGTTACGTGAGATGGATGAGTGTAGACGGATGACAGCTGCCTGCTATTTTATAACCATTTTCTCCAATGCTTTGTGCTGTTTGCTAATAAACCTTCTAGAATTAAGGAGGCTGGGGGTGACTGTGTAGCTCTGTTCACAAGCACCCGAATGGAAGAGACTGAGGTGTCCAGTGAGCTCTGGTTGGTGATAAGCGTTTAGCATAGATGGGGTGTTGTTCCCAGCTCAAAGAGTGGGACAATTTTGAGACTCCCCACCAAGACAGGAAAGGACCCAGTTTAGAAGGTAAAGAGACAATATAGCCCAGTTTTATTGTGGCAGTCCCAATTTTTCTTGGCCAGCATCTATCGTTGTTGAGTGCCTGTCAGCATTCAGATCATCAACTTGTTCAAGTTGCAGCCAAGACAACGATCCACTCCAGACCATGATTCATAGAGTCATAGAATTTAAGGCCAGAAGGAGCCATTATATCATCTAGTCCAGATGTTCTGAAATTCGTGGGGGGGGGGCGCTCCCTGAATGGGTGCGGAATGTATTGGAGTGGGGCATGAGAAGCTTTAGGGAGAAAAACTTCCTGTTCACATTTTACCCTCAGCAGTGACTATCTAGCCGAATTGTTTCCTCCAGACAGTTCCAGTCTTCAGACAGTGCTGCAGATTTGACTCTAGGTGATGCTTTGCATTTGAACAGCTTTCTGATAAGTTTGCATAGTATTGTACAAAGTCATTGCCAGTTGTATGTGGATCCATTTGCTATGGCCGGTGTGCACATTCCATTGTAAGCAGGGACCACACTCGCAGTTTTGCTTTGGCTGTTATTCCAATCGATCGCTGGCTCATTCAAGTGAAGCCCCGACCCCACATATATCAGTATATGTATTTGTGTGGAGGGCGGGGGAACGTAAACTCTTACAGACACAAAGAAGGGGGAGTGTTCAAAAAAATTTGAGAACCACTGATCTAGTCTGACCTCTGTATACCACAGGGTGCAGAATTTCACCAATTTCACCCTATATTGAGCCCAATTACTTGTTTAAGTAACACATAACTTGTGTTCCTCTAAAGCAGATCTTCCAGGAAGGCACCCAGTCTTGGTTTGGAGGTATCAGGAGAAGCCACCATCTTCCTCTTGACTTTGTTCCACTGTGGAAGCACCCTCGCTGTTAAAAATGTATGCCTCATTTCCAGATTTAATTTGTCTGGCTTCAGTTTTCAGCCATTCGTTCTTTTTCCCTGCTAGATTAAAGAGCCCATTAGTAGCTAGTATTTTGTCCTTGTAAACGTGGTACACTGTCATCAGGTCCATTCTCAATCTTTCTGAATTCTGCGTACTACACCCCTGTTCATATAGAAAAGGATACGTTGGAAACGACAGAACAGGAGAAAGACCTAGGTTTATTAGTCAGTTCCAGAATGACCGTGAGCCACCAATGTGATGTGGCTCTGAAGAAGGCAAATGAGATCCTAGAATGTGTCAGGAGAGAGAGGAAAGTGTTAATTTTCTCATGTCAGACACTGGTGAGACCTCCTCTGGCAAATGGTGAAAAATTCTGGTACTTCCTATTCGAAAAAGATTAATTCAGACTGGAAATGGTACAGAGAAGGGCTCCTCTGATGGTCAGGGAGATGGATAATCTTGTGTGGATACGGATAACTTATGTGGAGACTGAAAGAGCTTGGCTGGTTTAGCTGAACACACAGGCTGGGCAGGGATTGGATTGCTCTATAAATACATCCCTGGGTAAACACCAGAGAGGAGAAGAGGTACTGAAGCTAAAGGACAGTATTGGGGACAAATGGGGACAAACTGGCCAGGAGCAAATTGAGGCTGGAAAAAAGAAGAAGTTTCTGACTATCTGAGAAGGGAAGTTCTGGAACAGCTGCCCAACAGAAATAGCGGGGACCAAACAACCCAGCTGGTTTTAAGATAGAGCTTGACAGGTTTATGCACCAGATGATATGCCAGGGTTGCCGGCTATAGCAGGGGACTGGGCTCTTTGACCATGGAGCTACCTTCCAAGCCTATGTCCCCATGGGTCACATTCGCCCCTTTTGCATCACACTGGGAGCTCATGTGGAGTTGCTTATCCACTATAACCCTGCTCTGGGCCTTGGACGATGGATTTGTCAGGGTTCAGGAAAAAGCATGACTCAGTATTATCGTCTGAAAAAGGAATTGTTCTTGGGTTCTTGTTTAGTGATTTCACAGGAGTTTAATTCCCTGAGTTTCTGGTAATCATAAGGACATAAGAACATAAGAATAGCCCTACTGGGTCAGACCAAAGGTCCATCTAGCCCAGTATCCTGTCTTCCGACAGTGGCCAATGCCAGGTGCCCCAAATGGAATGAACAGACCAGGTAATCATCAAGTGATCCATCCCCAGTCGCTCATTACCAGCTTCTGGCAAACAGAGGCTAGGGACACCATCCCTGCCCATCCTGGCTATTAGCCATTGATGGACCTATCCTCCATGAATGTATCTAGTTCTTTTTTGAACCCTGTTATTGTCTTGGCCTTAACAACATCCTCTGGCAAGGAGTTACACAGGTTGACTGTGTTTTGTGTGAAGAAATACTTCCTTTTATTTGTTTTAAACCTGCTGCCTATTAATTTCATTTGGTGACTCCTAGTTCTTGTGTTATGAGAAGTAGTAAACACTTCCTTATCTACTTTCTCTACAGCAGTCATGATTTATAGACCTCAATCATGTCTCCCTTTAGCCATCTCTTTTCCAAGCTGAAAAGTCCCAGTCTTATTAATCTCTCCTCATACGGAAGCCATTCCATACCCCTAATCATTTTTGTTGCCCTTTTATGAACTTTTTCCAAGTCAAATATATCTTTTTTGAGATGGGGCGACCACAGATGCACACAGTATTCAAGATGTGGACATACCATGGATTTATATAGAGGAAATATATTTTCTGTCCTATTTTCTATCCCTTTCTTAATTATTCCCAGCATTCTGTTTGCTTTTTTGACTGCCACTGCATATTGAGTGGATGTTTTCAGAAAACTATCCACAATGACTCCAAGATCTCTTTCTTGACTGGTAACAGCTAATTTAGACCCCATCATTTTAAATGTGTAGTTGGGATTATGCTTTCCAATGCGCATTACTTTGCGTTTATCAACATTAAATTTCATCTGCCATTTTGTTGCCCAGTCACCCAGTTTTGAGAGCTCCTTTTGTAGCTCCTCACAGTCTGTCGGGGTCTTAACTATCTTTAGTAATTTTGTATCATCTGCAAATTTTGCCACCTCACTGTTTACCCCTTTTTCCAGATCATTTATGAATACGTTGAATAGGACTGGTCCCAGAACAAACCCCTGGGGGACACCATTATTTACTTCTCTCCATTCTGAAAACTGACCATTTATACCTACTGTGATGGTGTACACTTTCTGTACTTATTAAAATCACTTTTTACTCATTAAGTTTCCTGGTGTATGGGTTGGTACCCGGGGGGTGGAGAGTCTCTATCTTTAGCCAGCTGAAGACAAAAATGGAGGGGTTTCCTAGGGGTTTAAATAGATTTTCTCCTCTGGGTGGACACCCCTCCCTCTCCCTGTGTAGCATCCAGTTACCAAATGGAGTTGGGGTCACATGGACAAGTCACCTGTCCATGCACAACTCAGTTCCTTCTCAGACCAGCCACATTCCTGGCAAAGCTCAGATGTGGATTGGTGTCTGCAAGGTCTATTGTCTGTTAAGTGCTTCTTGACTGGGCACTTAACCTGCACATTCCTTTCTCAAGAAATACAACCAATATTCATAACTTCAACTACAACAATGATACATGCATATAAACGGGAGGAATAAATTCAGTAGGTCATAACTTTCACAGAGATATGTTACATGGCACATGTAGCATAAAACATAGTCCAGTTACATCATGTATACATTTATAAGCATCTCCCCATAAAGTTTTATGGGGTACACTGTCACACCTACCCTTTTTTTCCTATCTTTTAACTAGTTACCAATCCATGAGAGCACCTTCCGTCTTATCCCGTGGCAGCTTTCTTTGCTTACGAGCCTTTGGTGAGGGACCATTTCAAAGGCTTTCTGAAAATCTAAGTACACTATATCCACCGGAATCCCCTTTTCCACATGCTTGTTGACCCCCTCAAAGAATTCTAGTAGATTGCTGAGGCATGATTTCCCTTTACTAAAACCATGTTGACTCTTCCTCAACAAATTTCGTTCATCTATGTGTCTGACAATATTGTTCTTTATTATAGTTGTAACCAGTTTGCCGAGTACTGAAGTCAGGCTTACAGGCCTGTAATTGCCAGGATCACCTCTGGAGTCCTTTTTAAAAATTGGTGTCACATTAGCTATCCTCCAGTCATCTGGTACAGAAGCTGATTTAAATGATAGGTTACAAACCACAGTATTTCTGCAATTTCACATTTGAGTTCCTTCAGAACCCTTGGGTGAATCCCATCTGGTCCTGGTTACGTATTGCTGTTTAATTTATCAATTTGTTCCAAAACCCCCTCTAATGACACCTCAATCTAGGACAGTTCCTCAGATTTGTCACCTAAAAAGAATGGCTCAGACATGAGACTTTCCCTCACATCCTCTGCAGATTTGACTCTAGGGAGAAGGGAGGTGGCCTTTCCTGAGTGCTCTGGGTGCTGTGTGATCCATGGGGCTGCACCAGCTGTGGACAGGGAGTATTCAAGGGGCACGGACACCCACCCTTCCCCTATACCCTCAGCCAGGTGCTTGTGACTGTGTCATGTCAGAGCCATGATTAATGGAAGAGCCCCAGGGGAAGCCATCCAGGCACCCCCTCGTTGATGGTTCTTCACCCAGCACACACGCTGAACCCTCTCCCCACCGAGGCAGGGCACATCTGCATGTGTGACTGATGATCTGAGACACAGGAGTCCTGGCAAGAGACTCTGGCCCAGGTGCCCCTCCCCTCCAGCAGTGCAAAGGGGTGGAAATGACCTCAGCTTCCCCACAGAGGCATGGCTAATTCCTATCCCAGCTCACCCCATTCCATGTAGGGTGACAGTGAGGGGTAGGTCGTGGATTTCTGAGGAGAGTGTTGGAGTGGTTGTGGGGACACCAAGCGTTTCAGCATAGTCACCGGACCAGTGTTTGCAAGCCTTTGAGGCTGAACTGAAACAATGGAGCAACAGCCAATGGGGCCTCATCTTAGACCAGTGGTCGGTAACCTTTGGCTCCCGGTCCATCAGGGTAAGTTGCTGGATGGCCATGAGACGCTTTGTTTACCTGAGCATCCACAGGCACGGCCGCTCACAGCTTCCAATGGCCATGATTCACCGTTCTTGACCAATGGGGGCTGCAGGAAGTGGCAGACAGTCCATCTCGCTGCTTCCCACAGATCCCTTTGTCTAGGAACAGCGAACCGCAGCCAGTGGGAGCTGCATGGTGCCATGCCTGCAGATGCTCCAGGTAAACAAACCGTCCCATCCCACCAGTGGCTTACCCTGACCAGTCTGGCTGGCAGAAAAGAGTCAGAGGGCAAAGGTCAGCTTCACTCCTTGGCCCTGTAATATGGACATGTCTGATCCCAGTGTCTGGGCCCAGGTTCACCCAGGTTTCAGCAAAGGCCGCTTCCCCAAGAATGGGGCAAACAGATGGGAAGACGCTCTCAGAGACACGGGGAAACTAGGCTGGGTCCTAGGAGCTCCTTGGCTTCCGAAAAGAATGTAAGTTGGACAGTTCTTTTTCTCCGTCTCTTCAAGTCATTGTGAATAGTTTTCTGAAAACATCCACTCAATGTGCAGCGGCAGTGAAAAAACGTGAACAGAATGTTGGGAACCATTAGGAAAGGGATAGATAATAAAATAGAAAATATCATATTGCCTCTTTATAAATCTATAGTATAGCTACGCCTTGCATATTTTGTGAAGTTCTGGTCAACCCATTTCAAAAACGTATATTAGAATTAGAATAGGTACAGAAAAGGGCAACAAAAATGATTAGGGGTCCGGAACACCTTCCATATGTGGAGCGATTAAAAAGACTGGGACTTTTCACCTTTGAAAACAGACAACTAAGATAGAGATCAATAAAATCATGACTGTAGTGGAGAAAGTAAACAAGGAAGTGTTATTTACATAACACAACAAACTGGGGTCACCATCTGGAGGATGTTGTGGACTGCACCCTTAGCAAGTTTGCAGATGACACTAAACTGGGAGGAGTGGTTGATATGCTGGAGGGTAGGGACAGGATGCAGAGGGACCTAGACAAATTAGAGGATTGGGCCAAAAGAAATCTGATGAGGTTCAACAAGGACAAGTGCAGAGTCCTGCACTTAGGACGGAAGAATCCCATGCACTGCTACAGACTAGGGACCGAATGGCTGGGCAGCAGTTCTGCAGAAAAGGACCTAGGGGTTACAGTGGACGAAAAGCTGAATATGAGTCAACAGTGTGCCCTTGTTGCCAAGAAGGCTAACGGCATTTTGGGCTGTATAAGTAGGGGCATTTCCAGCAGATCGAGGGACGTGATTATTCCCCTCTATTCGGCACTGGTGAGGCCTCATTTGGAGTACTGTGTCCAGTTTTGGGCCCCACACTACAAGAAGGATGTGGATAAATTGGAAAGAGTCCAACGGAGGGCAACAAAAATGATTAGGGGGCTGGAGCACATGACTTATGAGGAGAGGCTGAGGGAACTGGGATTGTTTAGCCTGCAGAAGAGAAGAGTGAGGGGGGATTTGATAGCTGCTTTCAACTACCTGAAAGGGGGTTCCAAAGAGGATGGATCTAGACTGTTCTCAGTGGTAGAAGATGACAGAACAAGGAGTAATGGACTCAAGTTGCAGAGGGGGAAGTTTAGGTTGGATATTAGGAAAAACTTTTTCACTAGTAGGGTGGTGAAGCACTGGAATGGGTTACCTAGGGAGGTGGTGGAATCTCCTTCCTTGGAGGTTTTTAAGGTCAGGCTTGACAAAGCCCTGGCTGGGATGATTTAGTTGGGGTTGGTCCTGCTTTGAGCAGGGGGTTGGACTAGATGACCTCCTGAGGTCCCTTCCAACCCTGAGATTCTATGATTCTATGATGAAGCTAATGAGGAGCAGGTTTAAAACAAACAAAAGGAAGTGCTTCTTCACACAACTCACAATCAGCCTGTGGAACTCATTGCCAGGGGATGTTATGAAGGCCAAAATTATATAACTGGATCCATAACGACCTAGTTAATTTCATGGAGGATAGGTCCGTCAGTGGGTATCAACCAAGATAGTAATGCTCTGGGTGTCGCTAAACCCGTGCCCTAGGCATCTCTAAACCTCTGACTGCCAGTAAATGGGCCCAGACGATGGAGGATGGATCACTAAATAATTGCCCTGTTCTATTCATTCCATCTGAAGCTTTCGCACTGGCCACAGTCAGAAGACAGGACACCGGGCTAGATGGAGCATTGGCTTGAGGCAATATGTCTGGTCTTATGTTCTTAATTTGTTCCTTTGATGGATGGGCTGATGAAGACAGGCGGTTTTCAGGGGTTCCTTCTGTTATGGAGCTGGTATAGAGACTGAAGCACATTCAATCAAGGTCACAACAGCTGATTGTGTTCCTTCTAAGAGCCTCTTGAGATGTTGTACTTACTGATCACAGAAGCCTGAAAGGCAACCCGCCCCCACCAACATTCTGTGGAATTTACCCCCAGGAAAACTCCCTCTATTTAGCTACTCAAACCAGCCTACCGATCTCTGTACAACCCCACCCACCTCTACAATGTCCCTTCAGCAGATCCTCTGGGCAGTGGCTACTGTGACAGGCCGTGGTAGCACATCTCTGATGAACCTGTGATAGATAGCAGGGAGCTGGAGAGGGTCCTAGAGAAGATGTAGAGGCCCAGAGACGGAGGGTGGGTGGTCCTACCTACCAGTGAATCACTGAGTTCTGTGTCTCAATTTGGGTATCCCAGGATTCCGGGTTCCCCTTTTCAATTCTCATGGAGAAGGGAAGAGACCTCCCCATCTGGAACGATCTGAAGGAAATTTCCATGTAGGGAGCCTTGTGGAATCTCCCTTCCCTGGCCTGCACCCTGGGTTTGTGATGCAGGAAATGGGGCTGCCAGGGAGAAATCTGGTCTTATAGTATTATTATTATTGTTTTATTTTGTGTGATTTCAGCGAGATCACAGCTGTGACAGCACCATCGTTACCACTCGGCCGCCTCCGAGGTGGCCATGTGACTAATCGGAATCATATGAACAGTGATGACAAGCCCAGATTCCAGGAATGGAGCCTGCAGCAGGGCTGGCGCTGCAGTCCAGTTGGGTGGCATCCTCTGGGATTTGGCCTCCTGCAGTTTGCCATTGGCCATGACAGGAGTTAAAGCTGGTGCACACTGAGCCAAGCAGCTGAGGTTCCCTGATGGCCAAGTGGCCCCCAAGGGAATGTGCAGACATGCTTCATAAAGACAGTTGCCTTCCTAGCTGAACAGACACTGCCTGCTACTTGTGCAACCTCTCCTCTGGCTCCTTGTCCTTTAGGGTGAAGACCTCTGGTGTCAGCGGCCCCCGTCTAGCAGGAATTGGGTACGTTGGCAGGTGTCACTATCTTTAAATTGCAAAGTGACGGGGAAAGGCTGCAACCTGTTTCCATTTGCAGATGTTCTGTGCAGCGGCAGAGGTCTCAGCTGGGCTGTCGGGTTGACTCGGTGAGGTGGCTGGAGAGCAGGCAGCACTAAGTAGCTTGGGAACCCCTACCTCACATCTGTCCATGCCCCACGGTGGGTTGTTCAAGCTACACAGAAATCTGACATTCGAAGTGAGCTCAGACTGTTAAAATCCTGATGCCCTGAGTCAGGATTTTTCAAGGGGTCCTGTTTCTAGAAGTGCCGTGTGCTCTGGGCTATAATGGGGTTCAAAAAACAAGATAAGTTCATGGAGGATAGGTCCATCAATGGCTGTTAGCCAGGATGGGCAAGGATGGTGTCCCTAGCCTCTGTTTGCCAGACACTGGGCGTGGGCGACAGAGGATGGATCACTTGATGATTACCTGGTCTGTTCATTCCCTCTAGGGCACCTGGCATTGGCCACTGTTAGAAGAGAGGATACTTGGCTAGATGGATCTTCAGTATGGTCGTTTTTATGTTGTTATGTTCTTATGGGCCCAATCCTGCCAGGGGCTGAGAGAGATGAGACCCCCACAGAATATCAGTGACTACTTTACAAATCGCCTCAGGTTTATTTGCTGCTGAAAATTTGTTCGGCAAATGCATTTTCAAAGGTTTTATTCTCTGGCTCGATTGTGAACACAGGAATTCAGAGCTGTGTTGCTCTGTAGGAAGAGGTCTGATAAGGCGTATTTCTGTTTCCTGACTGGCTCAGGGCTCCAACATTTCTGCCATGTAGACACCCCTCAGAGATAAAGGGAATCTCTGCCCCCTCTCTGGTCAGGAAGAAAGCGTAACATGGGAGAACAAGAGGATTTTCAAAAAACAATCTGTACTCATCTCTGACCCCCAAGCCCTCCCACTCTGACAGGGACCCAGACAGGCCGAGGGCCTTCAGACTTCCCCAGCGGTGTCTGTGCCTCTCAGTTTGAAGAGCTTCTCAAATAGGATCTTCCCAGCTTGTAGCTCCGTTGTTGTCTCTCAACCTCCCTGGGGTGGTTACTGAGTGATGGCTTTTCTTCAGCTGTTGCTTCTCTTCCTGATACTTTTTTAGCAGCCTGTTGTTAAATTAAGATGAGCCAAACTGGTTTGTCCTAATATAACCATGACACCAATGTCCCAATCGTTAACCCAATATAGCTAGCCTCTACAGCAAACATCCCAAGAACTGGGTTTAACTCACACATTCATTATTACAGCTCAGCTCCATATACATCACAGTAGTGTTCCCGGTGCTCTGCATTTTATGAATACAGAACATAGGCAGTCAGAGAAAGAGAGAGAGAGCAATAGACTACTTTCTTGTGTGAAATGAGGTTCCATTTCCATGAATACTCCTGTATTTGACTTTGAAATCCACTTCCTGCAAACCCTCATGTTGCCTGAATAACAGGTGCTGGGATTATTATGTACTAGTGAGTGAGAGCTCAGGGAATGAATATTTCATTTTTCGATCCCAATGGTTGCTACCATTCCGGATACAGGCTGCAGACTGACAGAACAGAACCTGAGGAGAACCCAGTGAGCTATTAACCCAGGGACAGGGGAGCTACTAGACTTTTGTGTGCTAACAAGCAAGTGAATGAGGGCTGAGATGCTGCGATCTTTTCAGGTTCTGAAGAAATCCAGATGACATAAGCTAGGTTTTAAGTCCCACTCTAACCAGACAAATCATCTCTGAAAGAATATCAGAGGGGAGAGAATCGGTTGACATGTGTGTACTAAAGTACGGCTATGCAAATTGCATGCCAAACCCTTTCACCGTAATACAAATATTAGAAACCAAAGTTTCATGGCATGCATGTCTAGCCAAAGGTAGCAGTAGAGTTTTTGGAATCACTATAGGAAGGAGCCAGGGTAACAGTTAATGGCCTTCGTTTTAGAAACTATTTCAGAAGTACTCCAAATACTGGTTTGGGCTATTCATTTTTTTTGTTCAGTGAAGAGTTGTATGATAGTGTCTCCTGGTAACTGACAAGAAGCTGTTTCTAACACTTACATTCAGGGTCCTGCATTCATTCACTCTGCAAGGATTGTGCAAGGCTTTCCAAACAGTCCTGAGAGAACAGAACCACTGGTCTGTATTTCAGCAAAGAGTAGAGCTGAGCTGCAGCAAAGGGGAGTGTATCTGAGATTGTATATAATTTATGCCCATCAGCTGTTGCCCACTCATGGCTGAAATAACTTGCACACTCAGCTGGATATTAGTGCAAACCTAGTATTTGCACTATTCACCCGTTTGTGAAGCCAACCCTTCCTCCCCCGCTGAAGTAACTGTCGGTGTTAGCTTGTAACTTTCCTGATATCTACAGACCTGCAGTTCCTGTGAGGATGAAGAGAAGCTTGTTGCATGACTGAATTCTCAATGCTGACCAGGCAAAGCACTTCAGCTTCTCTTGGAGGGATTCTTGAGGGTCAGGGTGTATCACCAAGAGCATTTGGTAAGGGAAAGTTAATAAAGCCCGGTTCTGATTGAATTTACGCATGTAAATCTGGAGAGATGCAGCTGAAGTCACTGTTATTCAATTCAGAACCTGGCCTTGAGAATTGATCCCATGTGCTGCAAAGAGGCAGTGGCAGAATTTCGACTCTGAGGGGTGGAGAAAGTAAAAAGAAATGTATATAATGCGGCAATGACACACATTCATAAATAGCTTCAATGGAGGACAGATAAATATAATTACCGCTTTCACCATGCACTTGCCATGTTTTTAGGTACATCATGATACAATAGGCCACACTCAGAAGTGAAGGGCCAGACAGGGTGTCTGTGTGAAAGTCACAACTGTAAAGTCACAGTTATCAAATAGGCTGTTGAATTCCCAGCCACAGGGTATCACGGGGATCAGAGCAGAGCAGGATTCAAAGAGGGACTGGATGCTGATAGAGGTAACCAGAAAATCCAATTTCATTAGTGAGCATTTTTTAAAAAAATATATCTTGTAAGGGCTCTAAACCCTCCTGATTTACACCACAAAATATGTCTAACTAGAGGGTCTCAGGGGGAAATTTTCCCTGGGATGAGGTTGTCTCATAGCTGCCCATTGCAGGGTTTCTTCCACTTATCTCTGAAGCTTCTGGAACTGGCCCGTGAATACTGGGCTAGATGGACTGCAGGTCTGATTCAGTCTGGCAGTGCCTATCTTCCTATCGATGGTGTAAATCCAAGAGTATGTTTTTGCTGATCTTCCCTGAGCTCCTGGGAGTCTCTAGACTTGCACTCAGCAGAAAGATGTCTAGTTAAATATTAGCTAGTCTCCTGTTCTTTTTCCTTTCAGGAAGAAATGTTGAAAACTCCTTGGACCGGCCCAGTCCACTATGTCAGCTGTCAATGACACAAAATTCCAATTTTCAGTTTTCCTTCTCACCGGGATACCTGGGCAGGAAGATGTCTATCTCTGGATCTCTATCCCCTTCTGCTTAATGTATTTTATTTCGATAGTAGGAAATTCAGTCATTCTGTTCATTATAAAAACAGATCCAAGTCTTCATGAGCCCATGTACATTTTACTTTCCATGTTGGCAGTCACAGACCTTGGCTTATCAATAACCACCATACCAACGATACTGGGCATATTCTTGTTCAACTCTAGGGAGATCAGCCTCAATGCCTGTTTTGCCCAGCTGTTCTTCATCCACTTGCTTCAAGGTATGGAATCCTCCTTCCTCTTGCTGATGGCCATTGACCGCTTCATCGCGATCTGTAACCCACTGAGATATGCTTCCATCTTAACTCCACCGAGGTTAGCCAAAATGGGACTGCTGTGTGTGCTAAGAGGGGTGGTCGTAGTATTCCCACTCCCTTTTCTGCTGAAACGGTTCCGATACTGTCAAGCCAATGTCCTCTCCCATTCCTACTGCGTACATCAGGAGGTCATGAAGCTGGCTTGTGCGGATATCACCGTCAACAATATCTTTGGCTTGTCTACTGCACTCTTAACCATGGGGTTGGATTCGTTGCTTATCTTCCTCTCTTATGTGATGATTCTCAAAACAGTGCTGAGTGTTGCATCCCATTCAGAGTGTCTCAGGGCCCTGAACACCTGTGTCTCCCACCTCTGCGCTGTCCTGCTCTTCTACATACCAGAGATCGGCTTGTCTGTGATACACAGATTTGGGAATAGCTCTTCTCACTTGCTGCTGTTTGTCCTGGGCTACTTCTACCTACTGGTCCCGCCCCTAATGAACCCCATCGTGTACAGCGTGAAAAGCAAACACCTTCGTGCGAGGATAATCAGGGTGTTCATCAACTGAAGAACCAGTTCCTCACACTCCTCCCGTTCTAGTGACCTGGGAGTTGAAAAACACAGGCCACAGCCATCTATTTCATCCTGGACTCTTACATCCGAGAAGACATGAGCTACTGATCTCCACTCTGTAGAGAGAGGTTCAGATAGTGTCTAAGTCCCAGAGCAAGGGGAGAGGGGCTGGTGAGGGAGGAAAGTGCAGTCGGGGAAGGATATGAAGGCAGGAATCAGCATTTACAAAGTGACTGTGTTCATGGAGAGCCAGGGGAGCGGTTCAATATTGGCCCCTAAAGAGCCGCATCGGTGGCTGCTCCGACCTCAGAATTCCTGTCGATCCAGACAATAAAGAGAAGGGATGTGGGTGTTGTGTCCCATTACACCTGGCCTGTCACTGTCCCGTCTCTGGTTAAACATCCACAGGCCTTGAAGAAACCTGCAGACTGTTTTGCATTAGCAGTCCTGGCTCTTCCTGAGCTCTCTAGCTGCTGCGTGATCCATGGGGCTGCACCAGCTGTGGACAGGGGCTATTACTTGGGCATAGACACCCACTCTTCCCCTATGCCCTTAGCCAGGTGCTTGTGACTGAGTTGTGTCAGAGACACAGGGATTAACACAGGGACCCCAGGAGAAGCCATTCAGGCAGCCCCTTTCCCACTGATGGCTCTGCACACGGCACACCTACTGAGCCCTCTTCCCACCAAGGCAGAGAAGAGCTGCGTGTGTGAGGGAGGGTCTGACACACACGAGTCCTGGCAAGAGACTCAGGTCCAGAGTCCCTCCCCTTCTCTCCATTTGTGCTGCTTGGAAATGGGTGGAAATACACCTCAACTCCCCCAGCGAGGCACAGTTATCTCCTATTCCAGCTCAGCTCATGCAGTTTAGAGTGACCACCTTTTGAAGGAGTCCTGCCTCTCTGTGACCCTGTCCCTGCCCCTCTTCTTCCCCTTGAGGCTCCACCACTCCTCTTCCTCTGAGGCCTTTGCCCCACCTTTCCCCCCACAAGGCTTCATGCTCTGCTCCTCGAGGGCCCACCTCCTGGTCTTCCTGAAAGCCAGAACTAGGCTGTGTTAAGAACCACCCAGGGATCCCGGTCCACCGTGGGGAACCATGGACCCTCTATCTGCCCTGGGCATGGGGGAACAAGAGGAGGAGCAGGTGCCTGAAAACAGCCCCCATCCCATGACCCTGACTCCCCACAGGTACCAAAATGGAGTTTAGTGTCATGTGGTCTGATCACATGCCTTTGCATTCCCTGCTGAGTCATAGCAGCCATTATCCATAGGCTGTCTGGAGCTTTCTTAGGAAGGCTCACCAGGTGGGGTATGACCTTCTCCTAGAGACTGTTGTTTCCCCTAGTGTCCCAATACCCAGAATAGGCCCTTCATAACCAGCTGTCTAGGCTGTAAGTATTTTGCCTAGTGGGTGTCACCAAGGTGTGACAGACAGGTACATAGTAAATATTCATAACTTCAGATGCAAAAATAAAAAAATGCATGCACTTGGGATAATCATATTCTGCCAATCATCACTTTTCCATAGACACCCCACAGGACACATTTTGTACAAGATGCGTTATAACTATGTCATAATCATATCACAATGATGAATATCGGGGGGCAGCATCACAAACGCCTCCTCAGCTGTTCTGGAACTTTCATGGCACATGTAAAAAGCTCAGGTTCTTCAAGAAGAGACAACTGCGTGGTAGCAGACTGGTGAGGGGGAGCACTGGGCTGCAGTCACGGGGGCCAGGCAGGCTCTGGGCTTCTCCGGGAGCGGGGCGCTCTTGGAAGCTGTTACCACCAGGCGGAGGTCAGCCCAGCCCTCAGGCTGCTCTTAACTCCACTGAGGCAGGGGGAGAACAGGCCAGCAAATCAAACCACTGTAGTTGGCTCCTGGCCATCCTTGCTCTCTGCGGCACAGCAGGGGAGCTCTGCTGGTGCAGCAGAGAAGTGAGCCGGGCCTGTCACCTTTTCTGACTGGGAGGAAGGAGTCTGACAGCAAAGGTCACTATGGTGACGTTTCTGGAAAGGCTGTGTGATGGGTTCGGCCACAGAGATCCCCTTGGGACTGTCACCCGATGTGCTGAAATTACATCTGAGCCCGTTTTCCACTGCCAGCTTGGGACCTCCAGCACCCTGTATTGTTGAGCCAGACACGCTAGCCGGTTTCAACACAGACCCATCGTCTGGGCCACGCTCCCAAAGCTGCACGTTTTAGCTGAAAACTGCTCAGCAGGTTACCTGTCTCTGACACCCAAAGTTCCCAATGGGGTCCAAACCCCAAATAAATCTTTTTTACTCTGTAGAATGCTTATACAGGGTAAATTCATAAATTGTCCGCCCCCTAAAACACTGATAGAGAGATATGCTCAGCTGTTTGCTCCCCCAGGTATTAATCCCTTACTCTGGGTTTATTAATAAACAAATGTAATTTTATTAAGTAGAAAAAGTAGGATTTAAGTGGTTTCAAGTAATAAGAGACAGAGCAAAGTAAGTCACAATCAAAATGAAACAAAACTCGCAAGACTAAGCCTAATACATTAGAAAACTCATTACAGGTAATATCTCACCCTCAAAGATGTTCCAATAAGCTTACTTAACAGACTGGACTCTTTCCTAGTCTGGACCCAATCCTTTCCCCGATACAGTCTTTGTTAGATCCAGCAGACATCTCCAGTGATAAGCAGGGGTTGTCTCATGACTGGAGCCCCCCTCCCCCTGCCCTGCTCCACTCCCTTTTATAACCTTGTGTGACAAAGTGGGGCTGGGAAGCAGGGTGGGCTCTGGACTGGAGAGAGAGAGCAGGCAGAAGCCACCTGGATGCAGGGGAGACTTGGATGTGCTGGGCTGGGGGGAGGCCAGGCCTGAGGGCCCTGAGAGTTTCCTATGCTGTATTCAAATGCTCAATAAATCCTCCTGTTTTATGCTGGCTGAGAGTCACTCCGGTCTAGAGAACAGGGTTGCATTATTCCCTTTGGGAGTGGAGGCCCTGGGGGTCCAGAGCGAGTGAACTCGCTGAGAAGCCCACAGTGAGAGACAGGCGTGCTAAGGCTCAAAGAGGTCCGGCTCCAGGAGGTGGAGGGGCTGAACCCTGAGAGAGAGTTGACCCCCGAGAAGGTCTGTCTCACTGAAAGGGGCACCCCCCCACGTATCGCACGGGGCCAAGAGTGGGCATGACCTGTGAGTCCGTGACACCTTGGCAGTTATCCCCCGACTCTCTGGGTACCTGCCCCTCATGCTAAAAGGAAAAGTAGCAGATCAAAGATGGATTTCACCACCACGCGACATGACCACATGTCTCCGAGACCTCCAGTCTCCATCCCAACCCTCAACCTCAACCCCAACCCCAGGCCAGCCCCCATGCACACAGGAAGGCCTGCAAGCAAACAAACCCATCAACCGTCCCAACCAATGGGAGCCATCAAGCTCCCAATGCCCCATTGATGGCTCCCACCCGGCGCGACCGCAACAGTGACACAAGTCCACATCCCATTTCCCCAACCCCAGACACAAAAACAACACATGAAAACAAATAGGATGAACACACCCAGCCAACCACAAGCTTTCCAATGACATCACACAAGAGACCTCTCGCATAAAGCACATTCTAGCCACATCATACTCACAAGCATACTTCCCCAAGCACACAGAGTGCAACATCACAGGCTGCTTCCACAAGAAAGGGGCAAAAAGATGGGAAGATGCTCTCAGAGACACATGGAAACTAAGCTGTGTCCCAAATTGCTCCTTGGCTTCCCAAAAGAAAGTAAGTAGGGCCAGTTCTGTTTCTCTATCTCCAAAGCCTGTCTAACTTAGATTGTTGTGATACATGGGATAAATGAGTGTAGACGTGTGACAGCTGTTTGTTATTTTAAAACCTTTTTCTCTGATTTTTGTTTTAAGTAAGCTGGGGGTGACTGTTTAGCTCTGGTCACAAACCCCGAATGGAAGAGACCGAGGTTTCCAGTTGGACCTTCTTGGCAATAAGCATTTAGTGTAGTTGGGATTGTGTTCCCAACTCGAAGAGTGGGAGAATTGTGAGACTCGCCCGAAGACAGAAAAAAACCTTAATTGGTGGGTAAAGAGACCAGATAGCCTGGTTTTACTGTGACAATCCCAATTTTTCTTGGCCAGCCTCCATCCTTGTTGACTGCTTGTCAGTGTAGTAAGATGAGGCCCTGAAACATAAACTCTTGCGTCGGAGGCCCGGTATGAGACCTAAGGCCTGAACTAAAGGTATGGACAAGAGTTTGCTAATATAAAGCAAAGTTAAGTTGTGAGCAAAAGACAGGTCCTGCTCACAGAAGCTGGCTGTTGTTGCAAATATACCCATACCTAAAAGGTACTAAGCACTAGTAATATAAACAAGTGCCAGGATGGTGCCAGAACATTCCGGTACTAGCATATTCCACATAGATAACAAGGAACAGGCTGACCCGTCCTAAAGACAGGGGCAAAAGGATAATATGATGGATAGAGTTGTTTTGATCGAACCAACATGTACAAGGTAATAGATGGCGCCTTAATAATTAGGGAGTTGTACCTCAGTACATCAGGAGTGATGTGTAACTTGTTTGTACCTGTGTATAAAAATGTACCTTCGAGGGGTTGTCTTTGTCCGGCCTAAGGAGCAGTGAAGAATCCCACCACTGACTGAGCCGGTCCATTGTCAGGGGGCACATATTGTAGTATGTCCGGTTGAGTCTACGGGAAACTAATAATGTGTTTCATTTGACAATACACCTGGCCGGGTGCCTTTGTACCTTATCTGAGTCTGTGGTCATTGGGGGTTCTCTAGGGGTCTGCTGTGTCAGCTACCTGCGCAGAGCCAGGGCAGCACACAGGGGGAACACACACAGACGACTGTTATCATCATTGAACAGAGCAGAGCACCACACCGGTGACGTCTGACGACAGTCAACATTCAGAGGAGCAACTTGTTCAAGCTGCATCCAAGATAACGATACATTCAAGACAACGATTCATAGATTCAAAGAATTTTAGATCGTCTAGACCAGAGGTTCTCAAACTGGGGTGTGGGCCACCCTAGGGGGGGTGAGGAATGTATTCAGAGAGGAGGGGGCATGAGAAGCTTTAGGGTAAAAACCTTCTTGTGCATATTTCATCCACAGCAATGAGTAACTAGCCAAGCTGATTCCTCCAGACAGATCTGGTCCTCAGACAGGTATATAAATGGAGATATGCCAAACTCCTAGAGCTGGAACAACCTTGAAAGGTCATTGAGTCCAGCCCCCTGCCTTCACTAGCAGGACCAAGTACAGTCCCCTGACAGATTTTTGGCCCAGATCCCTAAATGGCCCCCTCAAGGATTGAGCTCACAACCCTGGGTTTAGCAGGCCAATGCTCAAACCACTGAGCTATCCCTCCCTCGTAGAGCAGCAAAGAAGCTAGACAGGACTGATGGCTCATCAACCCGATGTAAGAGGTTAGCCTTCCTGTGGATGTTTCGGCCAGCCTATGAGCAATGACTATTATGGCTCAACAGGGCATGCAAGGGCATGGGACCAGATCTCATGGCACTGAACTCCATATTGGTACCTGTATTTTTCCACAAACTGGGCTGGGAACTTGGCTTAAAATAAAGGGTTCCCACCATATGGAAAAACTATATAAGGTAGGGACTGATACCCTTTTTTGGCCTCACTCCCCACACAAGAGAACTCCTAGAAAAACCGAGAATGAAAGACTGAATTAGGGAGGTGCTGGTCCCAGGCTAAAGGGATTACTAACCTGTGTATGGAAACCTGGTGCACTACATGTATCATCAGAAAGGATGAGAAATTGCTGTTTCAAAGCCTGTCTATCTAGTATGTTAGCCTTAGTTTGCAGTTCTGTTTATTTGCTAGGTACTCTGCTTTCATCTGTTTGCTATCACTGATACTAATGTAAAATCTATCTTTGTGTAGTTAATAACCTTCTTTTATGTTTTATCATAACCAGCGTGTTTTGACTGAAGCATCTGGGAAAATCTCAGCTCTGTAAACAAAAGCTGTTACATACCTTTCTCACATTGAGTGGAAAGTGCCCTATATTAATAAACTTTATTTGTACAGATCCCTGGGCAGTGCAAGATGGTATCATTCTGGGTTTATACTCCAGCAAGAGTGTGAGGCTGGGGAGCTGGGAAATTGGCTGTCTCCTGTTTGTCCTTGAGTGGCTTAGGTAAAACACTCAGATAGCTCAGTTCAGTGTGTGGCACCACCTGCTGTCATGCTGAGTGACAACATTGCCCGGAGAGGCTGGCTGTGTCACCAGCAGAGCAGAGTGAGAGAGGCCAGCCCAGCTGCATGGGTAGGGATCTCAGGGGTTCCATCGGCTCCCAGCCTAACCCCAGGGAGGACAAACTGTCACAGAGGTTTTAGAACAAACTGATCATAGAATCATAGAATCTCAGGGTTGGAAGGGACCTCAGGAGGTCATCTAGTCCAACCCCCTGCTCAAAGCAGGACCAACCCCAACTAGATCATCCCAGCCAGGGCTTTGTCAAGCCTGACCTTAAAAACCTCCTTCCTTAGATAAATTACACAGTTTTAAGTCACGAGGACCAGATGATATTCACGCAAGAATTCTGAAGGAAATCAAATATCAAATTGCAGAACTACTAACTGCCATGTAACCCATCACTTAAATCAGCCTTTGTTCCAGATGACTGGCAAACAGCTAATGTGATGCTGATTTTAAAAAAAGTCTCCACAGGCGATCCTGGATATTACAGGCCAGTAATCCTAAATTCAGTGGCATGCAAATTAGTTGGAACTAGAGTAAAGAACAGAATTATCAGACACATAAATGAACATGATTTCTTGTGGAAAAGTCAACATGGCTTTTGTAACGGGAAATCATGCCTTGCCAATCTATTTGAATTCTTTGAGTGGGCAAGTGTGATACAGAGGATATAGTGTACTTGGACTTTCAGGAAGCCTTTGTGAAAGTCACTCACCAAAGGCTCTTAAGAAAGGGAAGCAGTTATACGATAATGAGGAAGGTTCTCTAATAGATCAGTAACTAGTTGAAAGATAGGAAACAAAGGGCAGGAACAATCCGAGGGAAATGTCCATCTAGGAAACCTTGTGGAATCTCCCTTCCCTGTCCTGCACGCTGGGTTTCTAATGCAGGGAAAAGGGCTGTCAGGAAAAAATCTGGTCCTATTTTATTATTATTATTATTTCAGTAAGATCTCAGTTGTGATGGCATCATAGTTACCACTTGGCCGCCCGCTAGGTAGCCCTGTCAGTAATCAGATTCATAAGAAGAGTGATGAAAAGCCCAGATTCCACGAATAGAGCCTGCAGCAGGGCTGGCTCTGCCGTCTCCTTTGGTAGCAGCACCACACGTCCCCTGGGATTTGGCCTCCGGCAGTTTGCCATTGGCTGTGGCAGGGGTTAAAGCCAATCAGCTGTGGTTCCCTGATGTCCAAGTGGCCCCCAAGGGAATGTGCAGGCATGCTTCATAAAGACAGCTGCCTCCCTGTCTGAACAGACACTGCCTGCTGCCCATGCAACCGCTCCGATGACTCCTCGTCCTTTAGGGTGAAAACCTCTGGTGTCAGCGGTTCCTCGTCTAGCCGGAATTGGGTATGTTGGCAGGTTTCACTGTCTTTAAAGTGCGAAGTGAAGGGGAAAGGCTGTGAGCTGTTTCCATTGGCAGATGTTAAGTGCTGCTGCAGAGGACTCAGCAGGGCTGTCGGGGTGACTCAGTGACGGGGCTGGAGGACAGGCAGTGCTAGGTAGCTTGGGAACCCCTCCACTACATCTGCCCATGCTTCGTGGTGGGCTGTTCAATCTACACAGAAATATGAAATTCAAAGCAAGCGCAGAGTGTAAAAACCCCCATGCCCTGAGTCAGGATTTCTCAAGGACTCCTATATCTAGAGGGGCTGTGTGCTCTGGGCCCGATCCTGCCAGGGGCTGAGGGAGAGGAGACCCCACAGAATATCAGTGACTAGTACCCAAATCACCTCAGGTTTATTTGCGCCTGAAAGTTTAATTAGGAAATGCATTTTCAAAGGTTTTATTCTCCGGCTCGATTGAGGAGGCAGGAATTCAGAGCTGCTTTGCTCTGTGGTAACAGGTTCAATCGGGCATATTTCTCCTTCCCTCTCTAGTCTCTGAGTGCCACATGTCAGGCCTCGTACTCTTCCCGCTCATGGGGTGGAATCCCGCGATCCTCCCACCCTCAGACTGCACCCTGGGCTACAGCACACTGCAGGCCGACTGTGGATGCTGAGCAGGTCCGTGTGGGTTCGGCAGCTGTGATTCTTCCCTCTGGGAGTCTGGGAAAATTGAGGAGTCTAATGACCAGCCAGCCTTCTTGAAACAAAATACTGTTTAAACTGAACAGCAGGAATAAAGCGTAACAGGGGAGAATAAGAGGGTTTTCAAACAGCAGTCTCTACACGTCTCTGACCCCAAGCCCTCGCACTCTGACAGGGACCCAGTCAGGCGTGCATTTTCAGACTTCCCCAGCGTTATCTGTCCCTGTCTGTCTGAAGAGCTTCTCAGAAACAGCTGCCCCAGCTCTGCACAGACTCCCAGTGCTGGCAAAACAAACTGTATAATGTGGCTGGAGCCCGGAAATAGGCTCTTTCTGGCTTGTATCTCCAGTGTTGTCTCTCAGTCTCCCTGGGGTGGTTACTGAGCGATGGCTTTTCTTGAACTATTCCTTCCCTCCTCCTTGTTTTCCAGCAGCCTGCTGTTAAACTAAGATGAGCCACACTCGTTTCACTTATATAGCCATAACAAACATCTCAATCATTAACCCAATATAGCTCTACAGCAAACATCCCAAGAACTGTGTTTAACATACACATTCATTACTGCAGCTCAACTCCATGTCTGTCACAATCCCATTCCCGGGTACTATGCATTTTACGAATGCAGAACATAGTCAGAGAGAGAGAGAAAGACACACACACACAGAGAGAGAGAGAGAGAGAGAGAGCAATAGACTTCTTTCATGTATGAAATGAAGTTTCATTTCCATGAATACTCCTGCATTTGACTGTTCAAATCCACTTCGTGCAAACCCTCATTGTGCCTGAATTACAGCTTCTGGGGTTACTATGTACTGAGTGAGAGCCCAGGGAATGAATATTTCATATACTGATCCCAAGGCCTGTTTCCACTCCGGATACAGGCTGCAGACTGACAGAAGAGAACCTGAGGAGAACCAGTCAGCTATTAACCCAGGGAGAGAGGAGCTACTAGACATTTGTTTGCTGACAAGCAACTGAATGAGGGCTGATGAAACATGCCACATTTTTAAGTCCCACTGTAAGCTTAGAGATCATCTCTGAAAGAAGCTCAGAGGGGAAAGAATGGGTACACATGTGTGTACGAAAGTACAGATGTGTAAATGTCATGTCAAAACTTTTCATTGTTATATACATTTTGAAACCAAACGTTCATGACAGCATGTGTATTGAAAGCCAATGGCAGAGTTGTTGGAATCTCTACAGGAAGGAGCGGTGGTAACTTTGTTACCCGGGGTTCTTTCAACCCGAAGCTCTTGGTAACTTTTACTCTGTGCGAGGAAATAAATCAGGGGAGACGCGGCCGTCCGACTGATAGATGGCTGCCACAAACAGGGCAACACACGAGTGCTTTCCCTTAAAGCGAAGCTTTACTTAGTCTCAAGCACTTACACACGCCCGCAACAGTTTAGTAAAACACCCCGACCCTCGATAATTACCGAAGCTGAGTGTGGCTCTCGAGTGGCACAGCGCAGCCCATCTGCCGCTGGGGACTGCAAGATGTATCCAGAGGGAGAGTCCAGAAAAGTCCAGCTACCTCAAATTTTCCCTCCTTATTTATACATTAGTAATAGAATGCCATGTCCCTTAAAGAAAATTTGTTACACGCAGTTTCAATGGTCCAGCAAAAGGTTCCTTTTGATTACTGATTAACCAGGTGCGGGTTTTTCCAGAGTTTGCAGCCTTGAGGCCCCCAATAGACATTCCTGGGGCACATCCTGCTCTTCTAAAATGCAGGGTAGATTGGCAGAGGCCCTGGAGGTTTTTTGCCTTCCTCTGCAGCATGGGGCACGGGTCACTTACTGGAGGATTCTCTGCATCTTGAAGTCTTTAAACCATGATTTGAGGACTTCAATAGCTGAGACATAGGTGAGAGGATTATTCCAGGAGTGGGTGGGTGAGATTCTGTGGCCTGCATTGTGCAGGAGGTCAGACTAGATGATCATAATGGTCCCTTCTGACCTTAAAGTCTATGAGTCTATGAGTCTATGTATCAGCCACTTCAGCACAGTTTTTATCAGGAAGGACACGGGGTCAAGCTGCCCTCTCTGTAGCACCAAAATCCCCTCCCCTCCTGCCTGGCTCAAGCTGAGGCTGGGACTTGGCCAATTTACAGCCTGCTGACTTGGCTGCTTTTAGTAATAAGCCACAGTGGTTTCAGGTACTTTACCTGTTTGCTGACACACACACACCCCTACAACTTTACTGCCTAATGGGTATTGCTTTAGAAAGCATTTTAGAAGTACTCCACGTCCTGTTTACCATGGGTTTGTGCTGTTAACTCTTTGTTCAGTGAACAGTTGCATGATATTGTCTCCCAGTAACTGACCAGAATCTGTTTGTGACACTTACTTTCAGGGTCATGTGAACACCATCGCTCTGTAATACCTGTGCAAGGCTTTCCAAAATATCCTGAGAGAACAGAACCACTGGTCTGTGTTTCAGCAAAGAGTAGAGCTGAGGTGCAGCAAAGGGGAGTGTTACAGTGCTTGTATGCATGGCTGAAGTAACTTGCACTCTCAAATGGATGTTAGTGCAAACCTAGTGTTTGCACTATTTACTTCTTTCTGAAACCAACCCCTTCTCCAGCCAGCTAAGTAACTGTCTGTGTTAGCTTCTAATTTGCCAAATATCTGCAGACTTTTGAATGGGAATAGGCTGCAGGTCTGGTGAAGATGAAAAGAAGCCTGTAGGATGATTGAACTCTCTGGATTCAGCCAACATTGGCCAGGAAAAGCACTTCAGCTTCTCTTGGAGGGTTTCTTGGAGGTCAGAGTGTATCACCGGGAGCATTTGGTAAGGGAAAGTTAATAGAGCCCGGTTCTGATCAAATAGATACATGTAAATCTGGAATGATGCAGTTGATGTCAATGTTATTGAATTCGGAATCTGACCCTAAGAATTTACCCCATGTACTGTAAAGAGGTAGTGTCAGCCATTTATAACTAGCTTCAGTACAGGACAGATAAATATAATAACAATTTTCACCATGCACCTCCCATGTGTTTTCACATATCATGATACAACGGGAAACACTCAGAAGTGGAGGGCCAGAAAAGTTGTCTGAAAAGGTCGCAAATGAAAAATCACACAGAGCTCAAGCAGGCTGAGCAACTCCCCAGCCACAAAATATCAATGGGGCCAAGAGCTTATCTGGATTCAAAGAAGGACTGGATGTTTATATGGGTAACCAGAAAATCCAAAGGGTAACCAGAAAATCCAAATACAGTAGTAAGAATTGTTTTTAAAAAGTGTTGAAAGGACCCTAAACTTTCCTGATTTACACCAAAAGATATGTCTAACTAGTGGGCGACATGGAAACTTTCCCTGGGAGCAAGTTATCTCATAGCTGCCTATTGCAGGGCTCCTTCCACCTTACAATGAAGAATCTAGACCTGGCCACTAAATACTGAGGTAAATGGACTACAGGTCTGATCCAGTCTGGCCATGCCTATCTTCCAATTTCTGGTGTAAATCCAAGACTATATTTTTGCTGATCATCCTTGAGCTTGTGGGAGTCTCTAGACAGGTACTGAGAGCAGAAAGATTTCTCGTTAAATATAATCTAGTCTCCATTTTTTCCTTTCAGGAAAGAAAGCTCAAAACTCCTCAGACCTACCCAGTACATTATGTCAACTGTCAATGACACCAAATTCAAATTTGCAGTGTTCCTTCTCACTGGAATACCTGGGCAGGAAGACATCTATCTCTGGATCTCTATCCCCTTCTGCTTAATGTATGTTATTTCGATAGTAGGAAATTCAGTCATTCTGTTCATTATAAAAACAGATCCAAGCCTCCATGAGCCCATGTACATTTTCCTTTCCATGTTGGCCATCACAGACCTTGGCTTATCAATAGCCACCATGCCAACGATACTGGGCGTATTCTGGTTTAACTCTAGGGAAATCAGCCTTGATGCCTGTTTTGCCCAGCTGTTCTTCATCCACTCGCTTCAATGCATCGAATCTTCCGTGCTCTTGCTGATGGCCTTTGACCGCGTCATCGCAATCTGTAACCCGCTGAGATATGCTTCCATCTTAACCCTGCCGAGAATTGCCAATACGGGACTGGTGTTTGTGCTAAGGGGGGTGGCCCTAATATTCCCACTCCCTTTTCTTGTGAAACGGTTCCGATACTGTCGAGCCAATGTCCTCTCCCATTCCTACTGCCTGCACCAGGATGTCATGAAGCTGGCTTGTGCGGATATCACAGTCAACAACATCTACGGCTTGTCTGTTGCACTTTTTACTATGGGGTTGGACTCGCTGCTCATCTTCCTCTCTTATGTGATGATCCTCAAAACAGTGCTGAGCATTGCGTCCTCCATGGAATGCATCACGGCCCTGAACACCTGCGTCTCTCACCTCTGCGCCGTCCTGCTGTTCTACGTACCAGAGATCGGGCTGGCTCTGATGCACAGATTCGGGAATAGCTCTTCTCACTTTCTTCAGATTCTTCTGGGCTACATCTACATGATGATCCCACCTCTGATAAATCCAATCGTGTACAGCGTGAAAAGCAAACACCTTCGTGCGAGGATAATAAGGGCATTTGTGAAGTGAAGGGTCAGTTCATCACCTGTCTCCAGCACTGGTGACACAAAAAACGTGAGCGATGGCCACGACCATTTATTCCATCCTGGATCCTCTTCCCCCTCTTCATCTTCCTGCGCTCCATCTCTTCCCACAAGATTTAGCCTCCTGCTCCTCTTCTTTACCCAAGGCTCTACCTCCTCTTCAGGCTAGTAGGTAGAGGCCAGGCAATGGTAACAGCTGCCCGGGGAGTCAGAGCCACTTTGAGGATCCCCAGACCCTCGCCATTTTACCTTCCAGTATGTACAACCCAGGGAAGATGGAGGGTCTGGGATTCCCCACAGCAGCCTGGGCTCCTGGGGCAGCTGCTACCATGGCCTGGATCTGGCCTGGTTGTGGGGTGGAGCCTTGGGGGAAGTGATGGAACAGGGGGCAGGGCCTAGTGGGAAGAGATAGGGCAGCAGGTGGGACCCCCATGGGAAAAGGAGCCGTAGGGGATGAGGATCAGATGACGACCCGAGCAAACAGGGTGGTAGTGGGGGAGCTCCAGAGTAAAGGAGGAGGGTGGGGCCGGAGGGTAGGAGAGCCTGTGTTTTGGAGAAGTCTGAATAAATGTGACCCCACAACGGGGCTCTTATATTAAGTATACCAGGCTGAGAGTTAGTCATTGCCAGAACCTTAGAGACAAGGGCAAGGAACCTGCAGGGCTACCGCAGGCCTCAATGGGGGCACTCTGGAGTGGCCGCTGTCTGCAGGGACTTGGTCAGAGTGGGATGTGCTCTTGGAAGCCGTTACCATTAGGCAGAGATCAGCCCAGCCCCCAGGCTGCTCTAAACTCCGCTGAGGTAGCATCCTCTTTGCAGTTCCACAGGTTGACTGTGAGTTATGGGAGGAAATACTTCCTTTTGTTTGTTTTAAACCTGCTGCCTGTTAATTTCATATGGTGCCCCCTAGTTCTTGTGTTATATGAAGGAATAAATAACACTTCCTTATTTACTTTCACCACACCTGTCATGACTAAATTGTAATATTCCCCCAAGACAGGAAAGGTCCTGGTTTGTGGGTAAAGAGACCATTTATCCCAGTTTTACTGTGACAATCCTATTTCTTCTTGGCCAGTGTATATTCTTGAATTCAGAATAGCAACCTGTTGAAGTTGCATCCAAGATGGCGGTCTACTCCAGACAATGATTCATAGAGTTTAGCGCTTGATGTAACTATTAGGTCATCTAATCTGAACTCCTGCAGAACATCACCCAGTTACCCCTGGATTGAGCCAAATGAGTTGTGTTTGACTAATGCATAACTTGTGTTCATCTAAAGAGTATCTTCCAGGAAGGCATCCAGTCCTGGTTCAGAGATATCAGTAAAATCCATTACCTCTCTTGGGAGTTTGTCCCACTGTTTAAGCACCCTCATTGTTAAAAATATGTGCCTCTGTCAGGATTCCCTCCCCACTCTGAACTCTAGGGTACAGTCATGGAGACCCGCATGAAAGACCCCCTAAGCTTATCTCTACCAGTTTAGGTTAAAAAGTCCTCAAGGGACAAAATCTCCCTGTACCCTGAGAAAAGGTAATTGCTGTCACCACCAAGTGATTTAAACAAGAACCAGGGAAAAGGACCACTTGGAGTTCTCCTTCCCCCCAAAATATCCCCTCAAGCCCATACACCCCCTTTCCTGGGGAGGCTTGAGAATAATCTCCTAACCAGTTGGTTACAAAGTAATCAAAGACCCAACCTCTGGGTCTTAGGGCAATGGAAAAATAGTCAGGTTCTTAAAAGAAGGATTTTATTAAAACAAGAAAGGTAAAAATCATCTCTGTAAAATCAGGATGGTAAATATTTTACAGGGTACTCAATTTCCGAACTCAGAGAGATTCCGCCTCTGGGCAAAACCTTAAAGTTACAGAAAAACAGGAATAATACCTCCCTTTTAACACAGGGAAACTTCACAAGCAAAATAAAAAAAACACCTCTTTGCAATGCCTGACTAACTTACGTTGTAATATTGGAGGTTTGGTGGAGAATGGGTTGGAGGAGATTGATTTTCTGCCCGGTCCTCTTTGACCCAAGATAGAAGGAACTAACTCACAAACAAAAGTCTCCTCCTCCCCATAGGATTTGAAAGTATCTTCTTTCTTCATTGGTCCTGGTGGTCAGGTGCCAACTGGGCTATGAGTTTTTTAACTTCTTACAGGTAAGGAGGAATTTTAGGCTTCCCTTAGCTGTATGGCAGGCCTGCACAACATGCAGCCCTCATGGGCTCACTGTGCGGCCCACGGGTGGGGGGACGGGTGAGTAGGTGGGCTCACTGTGCGGCCCAAAATCTAGGACTGTGTCCGATGGTCCTTTTTGCTGCTTGTTTCTGCACTGGGGGTTGTCCCAATGCTGCAAAGAGGGTGTTCCCAAAGGAAGGTGCTTGCTTCTAACCCCCAAGGCCGTCAGTATGTCTGCTCTTCTCTAGTCAGCCCACTTGACAAGTTTGATTGTCCTTGGTCTGGTTCCCATCCCCTCTCCAAGGGTTGCAGCTGTCTGGAGGTGCCTGCCTTCCACGCCTTCCTCATTCACACCTCATTCATTCAACAGGGCAATTGAATACAAAGTGGGGGGAAGATCTTATTCTACTTTTAGCAAAAAGACATTTTTCTTTTACCTTAATTATACTACCTTAGGGGCCTGCTATAACATATTACCATGGTTCAATACAAAGTCATACAAAAATGCATAATGCAGAGATTTATCTACAACTGCATTGATTGACTGTTGTGTGTAGTAATATAGTGACCCTTGGGGGGGTGGAGAGGGGGGTGATGGTGGGGAGGGGGTGGGCCTTATTTTACTGCTCTGATCTGGTCACCCTATGCGCGCTGTTTCTTTCCCCCTCTAGAGGCTTCCACACCCCAGTGCTGGGGAAGGAGGGGTTGTTTCCACAGGGCAGGTGGTGCTGGGGGGGGGGGGGCGGGTTCTGAAGGGCTGGGGGGTTTCGGCCCTCAGCTGTTTTCTTTGGAGAAATATGGCCCTCACCGCTTTACGAGTTGTGCAGGCCTGCTGTATGGTTATGACAGCCTCATTTCCAAATTTAATTTGTCTGGCTTCAGTTTCCAGCCATTGATTCTTGTTATGCCTTTCCCTGCTAGATTAAAGAGCCCATTATTACCTGGAATTTCATCCTTGAAAATGTGCTTGTACACTGCCATCAAGTCAGCTCTCAATCTTCCTTACTTCTACTCACTACCTCCCAGTTTATACAGCCAAGGGTAACTTGGAAAAAACAGAGGTGGAGAAAGTCCTGGCTGTTTTAGTCAGTCCTAAGATGACTGTGAGCCACTGATGTGATGTAGACTCATAGACTCATAGCCTCATAGACTTTAAGGTCAGAAGGGACCATTATGATCATCTGGTCTGACCTCCTGCACAATGCAGGCCACAGAATCTCACCCACCCACTCCTGGAATAATCCTCTCACCTATGTCTCAGCTATTGAAGTCCTCAAATCATGGTTTAAAGACTTCAAGATGCAGAGAATCCTCCAGTAAGTGACCCGTGCCCCATGCTGCAGAGGAAGGCAAAAAACCTCCAGGGCCTCTGCTAATCTACCCTGAAGGAAAATTCCTTCCCGACCCCAAATATGGCGATCAGCTGAACCCCGAGCATGTGGGCAAGACTCACCAGCCAGATACCCAGGAAAAAGTTCTCTGTAGTAACTTCTAACATCCCATCATTGACCATTGGTCCTATTTACCACTGATGGCAATTAATTGACCTTTGACTAAGATCATGTTATCCCATCAAACCATCTCCTCCATAAACGTATCTAGCTTAATCTTGAAGCCAGATAGGTCTTTTGCCCCCACTGCTTCCCTTGGAAGGCTGTTCCAGAACTTCACTCCTCTGATGGTTAGAAACCTTCGTCTAATTTCAAGTCTAAACTTCCTGATGGCCAGTTTATATGTGGCTGTGGACAAGGCAAATGAGATACTAGGATGTGTCAGTGAGATAGGGAAGTGTTAATATCCTTATACCAGGCACTGGTGAGACCTCCTCTGGAAAACTGTGAAATTCTGGACAGTCATATTCCAGAAAGAAGAATTCAGACTGTAACTGGTGCGGAGAAGGGCTCCAAGGATGGTCAGGGCAATGGAGGGCCTGTCTGACAAGGAGACTGGAAGAGCTTGGCTAGTTTAGTGTAACACAATGCAAGGCTCTGCGGGGATCAGATTGCTCTATAAATACACTGCGGGAAGGGGGGTGGTGAACACCAGGTCTGGAGACGAGCTCCTGAAGCTACATGACAGTATTGGCACAAGAACAAATGGGGACAAACTGGCCAGGAGTTAACCTGGGATGGGAAGTAGAAGAGGGTTTCTGACCATCCAAGAAGGGAGAATTATGGAACAACCGCCCAACAGGAGTAGTGGTGGGTGGGGCAAACACATCAGCTTATTTTAAGATGGAGGTAGACAGTTTTAAGCACCAGACAATGTGCCGGTTCTGCCTACTATAGCAGGGGTCTGGACACATTGACTCAGGAGGTCCTTTCCAGGTCTATATCCCTATGGGTCACATTCACCCATTTTGCATCACACCGGGAGCTCATTGAAGTTGCCTGTACACTATGACCCTGCTGTGGGCCCTGGCCGATGGATTTGTCCCTCATTAGATTCAGGAGAAATCATGATTCAGCATTTTCATCTGGAAAAGGAATTGTTCTTGGGTTCCTGTTTAGTGAAGTCACAGGAGTTTAATTCCCTGAGTTTCTGGTAATCTGAGCATGCTGAGCTGCCAGCTGCCCCCTCCCTAGCCCCAGAGAGGAAGGATGGTTCAGTGGTTAAAGTGCTAACCTGGGGCTCAGAAGAACTGGCTTCAATTCCAGGCTCTTCTACAGACTTCTTCCATCCCTCAACAATATGCATTTTAATACAGCTCTGGTATATATAAACAGGTATATATCTAGGAGCAAGGGATGCAGGCCATCCTTACCGGATGGGGGACCCAATTCTGGGAAGCAGTGACTCTAAAAAAGACCTGGGATTCATAGTGGGTAATCAGCTGAACATGAGCTCCCAGTGCGCCTCTGTGTCCCACAAAGCTACTGCAATCCCGGATGTACAACCAGGGGAATCTTGAATTGGAGCAGAGAGTTTATTTTATCTGGGTATTTGGCACTGTTGTGAGCACTGCTGGAATCCTGTGTCCAGTTCTGGTATCTACAGTTCAAGAAGGAAGTGGATAAATTGGAGGGGGTTCAGAGAAGAGCCACGAGAATGATGAAAGGATTAGAAATCCTGCCTTAGGGTGATAGACTGAAGGAGCTCAACCTATTTACCTTAGCAGTGGTGTTAATAGCACAGCCCAACTGCACAGGGTGTTGTACTGATAAATATTTCACAGATTGACAGGCGCTTGGGGCCTGAGCTAAGTGCCTTAGGGAGATTTCCGCTCTGTGTGCCTCACAAGGATGGTGTGGGGTACTGGGTGGAAAACCTGAACTCTTCCCAACACCCCTTGGTGATGAGGCCTGTCATTAGCACAGCTCCCTTTGACGAGGGAATTCTGGGCCCCTTCTGCAGCTCGGCACTAAGAGGGGGAATCGGGACGTGCTTTCAGAGATCGAAGGATCTGGACAGTGTTGCTTGTGGAACAGCGCCCTGCTGGGCTGCCCCTCGGTCTGATCCTAACCCCACCTACTCCATGAGCACTGAGAGCCTCTCTAGCGCTGGAGACAGACCTCATACCCTGCATCCAAAGTTTCAATATCACCAAGTTTGGGTGTAGCTGAATGTGGGGGAAGGGGTTGTTTTGGTGCTATAGAGAGCTAGTAGCAGGCATTTGGAACTGGGCTTGGGTCACACCCCTTTCTATTAAGAATGTGCATGGCCTGTGTCATAAATATAAAGGGAAGGGGTTAAGAAGCTCTGATACAGTACTATAAAATCCTCTTACCTGTAAAGGGTTAAGAAACTCAGGTAGCTGGGCCGACACCTGACCTTCAGGACCAATGAGGAATCAAGATACTTTCAAATCTGAGGGGGAAAAAAGGCTTTTGTCCGTCTGTGGGATCTCTCTGCTGGAGACAGATCAAGGAAGCAAGTCATCCGACTCATATAGAGTTAGTGAGTAATTTAGATAGAAATGCGTTAGGTTTTTCTGCTGTTTTTAGCTTGTGCAATTCGCTGTGCTGGAAGGAATGTGTATTCCTGTTTTTGTTGCATTTTTCTGTAACTTGAAGGTTTTGCCCAGAAGGGGATCCCGCTAACTTGGGAAATTGAATACCCTGTAAAATATGTACCATCCTGATTTTACAGAGATGATTTTTACCTTTCTTGCTTTAATAAAATCCTCCTTTTAAGAACCTGACTGTTTTCCATTGTTCTAAGACCCAGGGGTTAGGTCTTTGATCACTTTGTAACCAATTGGTTAGGAGGTTATTCTCAAGCCTCCCCAGGAAAGGGGGTGTACGGGCTTGAGGAGATATTTTGGGGGGAAGGGGAACTCCAAGTGATCCTTTTCCCTGGTTCCTGTTTCAATCACTTGGTGGTGGCAGCAATTACCTTTTCTCAGGGTACAGGGGAGATTTGTACCTTGGGGAGTTTTTAACCTACCTAAGCTGGTAGAAATAATCTTAGAGGGTCTTTCATGTGGGTCTCCACGACTGTACCCTAGAGTTCAGAGTGGGGAGGGAACCCTGACAGTCTTGCTTACCCGGTTTGTGCATATCTCATGCCTGAATATGAGGAGGCACCCTCTGAGTTGTGCCTCAGGTACCTAGTGACTCTGTGAGCCCATAGCTGTTATGTCTGGCTGGCTGTGATGCAACCCTGTTCCTTACAACTGGGGGCTCTGTAGACCAGTGCAGAGGGGCACAGTGTCTCTGCCACTGATGGACTGTGTGACCAGTAATGTTCACTAACCAACCCTCAGTGCCTTTATTTGTGGGTGCCCTGCTTGAGATATGGCCAACAGCGCCACCTCCTGGCATTTCATTGGAAGTCTCCCACTATTTACTGTCTTTCTGAAAACCCCAACTTCTGGGATCAAGACACTGCATGGGAATCTCAGCTTTGTTTTCCTACGAAGGATTATTTTAAAAACGGATTTGTAAAAAAGATAGAAAACATAGCAGGTGACCCAGAAGGCTCAGGCACCAAAGGAAAATTAAAATGAACCTCGCGTGTGTATTTTTACATCTCATTATTTTAAATTAATCTCATGGTTTTTTCAATGGGGCTTGGCGATACTAGTTTAAAAGATCTGAGAAGTAACTAGCAAAAGACCCCAAAATTATCAGCAATTTTTTTTCAAAGTACATCAGAAGCAGGGAGCCTGCCAACAGTCAGGGTGGCCACTGCACAATTGAGGTGGTAAATGAGCACTCCGAGTAGGTGAGCTGTTACGGCGAATTTAAATGAATCCTTTGCATTGGTCTTCGCTGCAGAGGATATGAGGGAGTTTCCCACAATTCAGCCATTATTTTTAGGTGACAAATCTGAGGAACTGTCCCACATTGAGGTGTCACTAGAGGAGGTTGCGTTGCTGCAACCTATACTCATCATAGAGGAATGATTATGAGATGTTTATTCCATAATTATGATACATGTGATACAAGAAATGTCTTGTGATGTGTCACTGGAAGAGTTATGGTTTGCTGAATATGATTATCCTGTTTGTGTGCATGTATCATTTTTGTACTTAAAGTTATGAATATCTGTATCTGTATTTCAAATGTAGTTACACCTGGGTAATGCTGACAACTAGCCTTTCAGGTACAACAATGAAGAAGCTAGAAAGAGATGAAGGTCATCAACAAAGATAATGAACCATGAAAGATTTTCACCTTCCTGTGAACATTTCAGCCAGCCTATGAGTAATGGTTGCTATCACTAACCAGGGCATGCAAGGACACAGGACCAGATCACATGACACTGAACTCCATTTGGTACCTGTATTTTTCCACAAACTGGACCGGGAACTTGCCTTGAAAAAAGGGTTCCCGCCCTATAGAAAAACTATATAAGGTGTGGAGTGACAAACTCTTGGCCTTACTTTCCACAGAAGAGGACTCCTGGAAACACCTGAGGAACAAAGACTGAACTGAGGGAAGTGCTGATCCCAGGCTAAGGGATATCTAGCCTGTTTATGAAAACTCAGTGGACTGCTTGTATCATCTCTCAGGGGTGAGAAATTGCTGGTTCAAATCCTATATATCTAGTATTTTAGGCTTCGTTTGTAGTTTTGTTTATTTGTGAGGTAATCTGCTTTGATCGGTTTGCTTTCACTTCTACTCATCTTTCTGTAGTTAATAAACCTGTTTTATGTTTTATCACCACCAGTGTGTTTTGAGTGGAGTGTCTGGGAAAATCTCAGCTCTGTAAACAAAGGCTGCTGCATATCTTTCCAACATCGAGGGGAAAGCAACCTATATTAATGTGTTTTCACTGTACAGATACCTGTTCAAAACACAAAAATAAGCCAAACATAGTAGATATATTGGATACGAATTAGGAGTTTTTCACCCTAAGTAATGATACAAGCAGTCCACCAAGTTTCCATATGCAGACTAGAAATCCCTTTAATCTTTGAGCAGCTCTTCCCCCAGTTCAATCTTTATTCCTCAGGAGTTTTCAGGAGTTCTCTTGTGTGGGGAGTGAGGCCAAGACATCAGGTCACACTCCTCCTTATATAGAAGAAAAATACAGGTAGTAAAGTGAAGTTTAGTGTTATGTGGTCTGGTCACATGCCCTTGCATGGCCTGATGAGTCATAGCAGCCATTATCCATAGACTGTACGGACTGTTCTCAGGAAGGTTCACCACATAAGGCCTAGTGAAAATAAGAAAGAAAAACTTGTAGCACCTTAGAGACTAACAAATTTATTTCAGCATAAGCTTTCGTGGGTTAATACCCACTTCATCGGATGCATGGAATGAAATACACTTCAGACAGACATTTATACAGTCAGAGAAAAATGATGGTCCAGGTGTATAGACCAATCTTAAGAGGCTAATTAGTTGAGAGGAAACATGACAGCAGGGGAAGAAAAAGCTTTTGAAGTGATAAACAAGATGGTCACACAGGTGTGAATGAGGGTTATTGTGAATAAGGCCTAGTGTTTCCCCTAGCGGTCCATTAACCTGAATAGGCCCTTCACAACCAGCTGTCTAAACTGGAAGCATTTTGCCTTGTGGGTTATGATGCCAACCTGGATGTGGAGATTGTTGTAGATGATCCAAAAGGCAAAGCTATTGTGGGATACCAAGCAAATTTCGTAATCAGAAACATTTGGATGGAGATTCCAAACAGCTCTACCAGGCTGGCTTCAGCAAGCCAAATCCATCCTGCCAGAACTGTTCTCAAATTGGTATATGAAGCAGAAGGAAAACAACAAGCAGGCCAGATCCTTAGAGAATCACCTGTGGCCGTATTGCTAGCCTGGGCATGGAGGATTAGAGACACCACCTAGACCAGGGATCTCAAACTCAAATTACCAAGAGGGCCACATGAGAACTAGTAAATTGCCCCGAGGGCCGCATCACCAGGGTTGTGAGTTCAATCCTTGAGGGGGCCATTTAGGGATGTGGAGCAAAATGTGGAGCAATGATACAAAAATATAGTCAAAAATGAAGAGTAATATAGCACTCTATTAAAAGTCAATGTATTAACTTTTTTAAAACTGTAATGCAAAGAGGGGTTTTAATAAAATATAAACACTCAGTAATGTTTGGAGCTTGGCTGCCAGTGGAGTCGGCGCCTATGGCGGGCCGCAGGAAATAACTCCGCAGGCCACATGTGGCCCACGGGCCGCGTGTTTGAGACCCCTGACCTAGACACAGCATATTCCCACAAAATACCTTACCAAAATCAAATAAAGAATAAAAAAGGAACTGATTTTAACCAAGGATACACAGGGGCAGTATGCTTGTTGTTGGAAGGTGGATGAGGAGATTAACTGTGAACAACGTATTACCCTTGCTGTACCCCCTGACACTGGTCCTAGTAATACTCTTGGAAGTGAGACATCCATTGACTACGAACGCACACAGATTAAGAAACAAAAAGTAGAAACTCCAAAAATGGAGCGAGATTTAGTGACGGCACATCAAATAGTAAAAAGCTACATCACAGCAGTAGTAGGGGAAGATCTTACTTTGCCATGTAATATTCAACCATACCCACGAGAAAATGCTAATGTAGCAGTTGACTGCTTTAAAGCAGTGAACCCAGTAATCAGTCATGTGGAAGGGATTTTAAAAATTCCCCATACGGGAATGGACAGACAGAGTAATGTTTATCAATTCACAGGATAAATGGAGTGCATCCATTCACATACATAGCCTTCAGCTAAAAGATGAAGGGACATACACGGGAACTTGGGTCATGACCCCTGGTATTAGCAAATGTATTTACCATGGACAAGTATGTGATTATGCCTACCCAACACAAACCCCCACCTCACCCCATCCACTCTATTCACCACTGACATTACCCCACCAATAGAATGTCCAATTCTACGATCTTGGCCCACATCAGGCATTTTCCTGCACCCTATCAGAGGGTGCATGGTACAGAATGTGGGATGGATATATTTACTACTAAAACTAAATTTTGCTAGTATGACCATGTCAATACAATGTCCCCAACAATATAAAGATTGGTTCGATTCAAAAATTAAAATGCAATTTCAATTTTGGAAGGGTTTTCAAAATCCCTTACAAAAACAGCAAAGGGGGAGAAAAATAGGTCTTATGGGGACTGTCCTGGGAGGCTCAGGTCTTGGCATGTCCATACGGAATTCCACAGGTATCAAAAATCTCAATCTGAAAATAAACAGCATCATTGATCTAAATTTGATAAGGTTTCAAGCTTAGATCATGACGACAGTGAAAGCTTTCAAATCATGCTAGCCATCCCAAGGTGGATGCACGACTCAGTCAAGGTGTACTGTGCCAGCAGTGTGGGAATTTTGGTAAATAATACTTACGTACAGCATTACCCCACTGTGTGCTTAGTAACTGAAACTGGCTTGGAAATTAATCAGGCTTGTTTCACAAAACATAATGGATGGTGTCTGTGTGAATGTTCTGCTACAATTGATACCAACACCACAAAAAAGGCTGGGCTCGATTGGCACAAAAATAATTAGCCAATAAGGTGGTATGAATACAAGATGTGGTATGTGCACTGAGGTATTCAAATTTTTCTATACATGGAACCATCTGTCCTGGAATTGATACAAGATGTTGTGTGCAAGTCAATAGCACAGTTCATATCGGAACCCATGCTTTTTGGCCAACAAGTAGTGTTAACACTGCCACTGAAGTTATTGCTCCTCCTGGAAACATGCAAGATTTATTCATTGAATTGTTTTCCCCATTCTAAACTACAATTGGACATACATGATTTGGTGGCAAGACCCAAGGAAGCCTTAATATCCATAGATTACCTTATTCAACAACAAACAGAAGACGTTTGGGGGAGGGATAGCTCAGTGGTTTGAGCATTGGCCTGCTAAACCCAGGGTTGTGAGTTCAATCCTTGAGGGGGCCATTTGGGGATCTGGGGCAAAAATTGGGGATTGGTCCTGCTTTGAGCAGGGGGTTGGACTAGATGACCTCCTAAGGTCCCTTCAAACCCTGAGATTCTATGATTCTATGAAGTAGAAAGTGTGCAAGGAGAGGTGAGGCATCCCAAAAAATGTTACTCTCCACCCAATAGTCAGAACACTTAGGGTACGTCCACACTACCCGCCCGATTCGGCAGGTAGCGATTGATCTTCTGGGATCGATTTTTCGCTTCTCATGTAGACATGATAAATCGATCCCAGAAGCGCTCCCCGTCGACTCTGGAACTCCAGCTCGGCGCGAGGAGTAAGCGGAGTCGACGGGGGAGCGAGCCTGCGCCGCGTGGACCCGCAGCGAGTACTTTTAATTCGATCTAAGATACGTCGACTTCAGCTACGCGATTCTCGTAGCTGAAGTTGCATATCTTAGATCGACCCCCCCCCCCAGTGAGGACCACCCTTTAGTGTAATGCTGATGGGAATACACACCATATCAGTAATTGCACTGTTGTGTTGCTACATGCAACGTCAAACCAAAAAAGCCAAATTACACCAGAGAAACAAATGGAACTAGTTAACAATACTGCCATAGTAATGAACAATCATTATAAGGAATAATCAAATGCTTATTAATATTTAAATATAAATGTTTTTACTTGAATAGTTTGTAAAGGTGTGTTGGACCACATGTGTCTGTAGTGAGGCCGAGTGGCCTCCCTCCTCAAGGGAAAGTGAGGGTCCACTACACTCCCCTTGGTGGGCGGAAGCACAGGGGTGGGGCCAGAAGTATAAGAGGAAGGCCTGCACCTCTGTGGAGGCAGAACCCGCAGAGGAGAAGGACGCCCTGCCAGTCCAGCAGCACCTCAGAGGGGAACCTGTGCCCGGTTGTCCCCGATCCCCAGATGCGGACGATGCCGAAGAGGACTGGCTGGGACCACCTGCCGCTGTGTACCCCGAGGAGCCAGAGGAGGCCTGGAGGCCAGAGGTTCCAAGCCCTGGGGAGGCAGAAAGTTGCCCAGGTAGGGCCACAGATCTGACGGCTACAGAGATAGGTGTGGCTCAGTCGGCGTGTGGTGGCTGGACCCCCGCTAGCACAGGAGCAGCCGATCCTGCCACTGCCAGGGCCCTGGACTGGTACGCAGTGGAGTAGGGTGGGCCCGCGCCCCCCTGCCACCCTGCCCCGGGGTGTCCGACTTCCTACACTTCACCTGGAAGCTCCTGCTCTGGAGAAGGAACCTCCCTTACCAGACCACTCATAGACTGTTGCTTTGTTGGCTGCCTGAGACTGAAGCCAGCCCGGAGACTGTTTGTTGCTGGCAGCCTGAGCCTCCAGAAGCCCAGGCCAGAGCCTGTGTGAGACTGTTTGTCACCCAGCTTTATGGTGGGGCTGGGAACTAGAGGACACGCAGGGCCTTGCCCTGCCTCAGGGCAGAGACAAAGGCCCTAGGCCATTCCTGGGATGCTTGCCATGGCTAGACAAGCCCCAATAAAGAGACTGCCTACAACTCGGGACCCGCTGTGGTGACAGTGGGCCAACGTGACAAGCCCGGAGGCAAGCAGACTGAGTGGCCTCCCTCCTCACGGGCGAGCAAGGGTCCACTACAGTGTCCTATCAGGAATACTCGAGGTATAAATATGCATATAGTCATATATACACCTATGCACATTATTTACACACATATCTATATATGCACACCATTTATCCACAGTATTCATATATTCTCATTTATCATAAGGAGTATATCTGGTGTTCAACTGTTCAAGGAAATGATCATGCAATCCCTCATACATATCAGTATATATATTTTATTTTATTTCAGCAAGATCACAGATGTGACAGCATCCTCGTTACCACTCGGCCGACTCCAAGAAAGTCATGTGACTAATCAGAATCATACGAACAGTGATGACAAGCCTGGATTCCAGGAATAGAGACTGCAGCAGGGCTGATGCTGCAATGCACTGGGGCAGAATCACCTCTTATGGGATTTGGCCTCCTGCAGTTTGCCATTGGTCGTGAAGGGGGTAAAGCTGGTGCACAGGAAGCCAATCAGCTGTGGTTCCCTGATGTCCAAGGGGCCCCCAAGGGAATGTGCAGACATGCTTTATAAAGACAGCTGCCTCCCTGTCTGAACAGATACTCCCTGGTGCCTGTGCAACTTCTCTGGTGACTCCTTGTTCTTTAGGGTGAAGATCTCTGGTGTCAGCAGCTCCACATCTAGCTGTAACTGGGTATGTTGGCAGATTTCAATATCTTTAAAATGCTAAGTGAAGGGCAAAGGCTGCGAGCTGTTTCCATTTGCAGATGTTCTGGGCAGTGGCAGAGGGCGTACTGGGCTGTTGGAATGACTCACTGAGGAGGCTGGAAGGCAGGCAGTGCTGGGTAGCTTAGGAACCCCACCCTTACATCTGCCCATGCTCCACAGTGGGTGATTTAAGCTACACAGAAATCTGAGATCCAAAGCGAGCTCAGAGTGTTAAAATCCCTATGCCCCAAGTCAGGACTTCTCAAGGGTCCTGTTTCAAGAGATGCCGTGTGCTCTGGGCCCGATTCTGCCAGGAGCTGAGCAAGACGAGACCCCATCCCATATCAGTGATTAGTTGCCACATCACCCCAGGTTTATTTGCTCCTCAAATTTAATCAGCAAGTGCATTTAAAATGATTTTGTTCTCTGGCTCGATTGTGAATGCAGGAATTCTGAACTGTGTTGCTCTTGGTAACAGGTCCGATAGGGCCTACGAATGTTCCTGACTAGCTGAGGGCTCCAGGTTTCTACCCTGAAGATTCCCCTGCCGTCTCATGGGGTGGAATCCCACGATCCTCCCACCCTCAGACTGGGCTCTGGCTACAGCACAGTGTTGGTCGACTGTTTGCCGAGCAGGTCTGAGTAGGTTCGGCACCTGTGGCTCTTCCCTCTGGAAGGCTGTGACTAGTGGTGAGACGAGTGACCAGCCAGCCTTCCCGAACCAAAGTACTGTTTAATCAAACAGTAGGAATAAAGTGTAACATGGGAGATAAGAGGGTTTTAAAACAACAGTCTGTACACGTCTCTGACCCCAAACCCTCCCTCTCTGACAGGGACCCAGACAGGCCGAGGGCCTCGAGACTTCCCCAGCGCTGTCTGTGCCTGTCAGTCTGAAGAGCTTCTCAGCAACAGCTGGTCCAGCTCGGCACAGAATCACAGAGCTGGCAAAACCAGCCGTGTGATGTGGCTGGAGCCCAGAAACAGGCTCTTCCCAGCTTGTAGCTCCGGTGGGGTCTCTCAATTTCCCGGAAGCGCTGACTGAGCGATGGCTTTTGCTTCCTTTCCTGCTTGTTTTCCAGCAGCCTGCTATTAAACTGAGACGAGCCAGACTGCTTTCTCCCAGTATAACCATGACATAAACATCCCAATCGTTAACCTAATACAGCTCTACAGCAAACATCCCCAGAAACTGGTTTAACAAACACATTCATTATGGCAGACAGGTCCATGTCTGACACGATGCCATTCCCGGGTGCTATGTATTTTATTAATATAGGACATGAGCAGTAAGACAGAGAGAGAGAGAGAAAGCAAGAGAGAGAGAGCAAGTAATGGACTACATTCATGGGTGAAATGTTCTATTTCCATGAATACTTATGCTTTTGACTTTGAAATCCAAGTCTTGTAAACCCTCAGCCTGGTGGAAATAAGAGGTTCTGGGGTTACTCTGTACTAGAGAGTGAGAGCTCAGGGAATGAATATTTTCTATACTGATCCCAATGGCTGTTACCACTCCAGATACAGGCTACAGACTGACAGAACAGACCCTGAGGAGAACCAGTCAGCTATTAACCCAGGGACAGAGGAGCTACTAGACTTTTGTTTGCTGACAAGCCACTGAATGAGGGCTCAGACACAGACATCTATTCAGATTCTCAAGAAATCCAGATGACAGACACTACATTTTAAGTCCCAGAGAAATTATCCTTGAAAGAAGATCAGAGGGGAAAGACTGGGTCGACACGTGTGTGCTTGAGTACAGATGATGTGTAAAAGTTATGCCAGAACTTTACATTATCATAGAAATATTCCAAACAAACTTTCATGCCAGGCAGGTATATTGAAAGCCAGTGGCAGAATTGTTGGAATCTCTACAGGAAGGAGCAGTGATAACTTTAATGCTTAATGGCTTTTGTTTTAGAAAGTATTTTAGAGGTACTCCAAATACTGTTTCCAATGGGTTTCTGCTATTAACTTTTTTACAGTGAACAGTTTTATGATTCTGTCTCCTGGTAACTGACCAGAAGCTGTTTGTGACACTTACATTGAGGCACATAGAATATATCATAGAATATCAGGGTTGGAAGGGACTTTAGGAGGTCATCTAGTCCAACCCCCTGCTCAAAGCAGAACCAAGCCCCAATTTTTGCCCCAGATCCCCAAATGGCCCCCTCAAGGATTGAACTCACATCTATGGGTTTAGCAGGCCAATGCTCAAACCACTGAGCTATCCCTCCCCCATGAACACAATCACTCTGCAATACCTGTGCAAGACTTTCCAAAACATTGTGGGAGAACAGAACTGCAGGTGTGTGTTTCAGCAAAGTGTAGCGCTGAGGTCCAGGAAAGGGGAGCGTAATAGTGATTGTATGTAATTTATGTCAATCACCCCTTACACAAGCATGGCTGAGTAATTTGCACTCTCAGGTGAATATTAGAGGAAACCTAGGGTTTTTTCACTATTTACTCCTTTGCAACATCATCCCCTCCCCAACCCAGCTGAAGTAACTATCGGTGTTAGTTGTAGCTTGCCAGATACCTAGAGACCCTTGCATGGGGGGATGATGCAGGTCTTGTGAGGATGGAGAGATGCCTGTAGGATGATCGAACTCTCTGGATTCAGTCAATATTGTCCAGGCCAAGCACTTCAGCTTCTCTTGTAGGGACTCTTGGGGCGGGGAGGTCAAAGTGCATCATCAGGAGCTTTTGGTAAGGGAAAGTAAATAGAGCCTGGTTCTGATCGAATTTACACATGTAAATCTGGAGTGACAGTGACGCAGTTGAAGTCACTGTTATTGAATTAAGAACCTGGCCCTTGGAATTTATCCCATCTACTGCAAAGAGGGAGTGGTATAATTTGGACTCTCAGCAGTGGAGAAAAGAAACCAACATATGTAATGAGGCAATGACACACATCTATTAACAGCTTCAATGGACATTTTTACCACACACTTCCCATGTGTTTTAACAAATCATGATACAATGGGCCACACTCCGAAGTGGAGGGCCAGAAAGGGTGTCTGTGGGAAGGTCACAACTGTAAAATAACACAGTGCTAAAGCAGGCTGCCGAACGCCCAGCCACAAGATATAAAAGGACCAAAAGCTTAGCAGGATTCAAAGAGGCACTGGATGTTTATACGGGTAACCAGAAAATCCAATTACAGGAATGAGGATTTTTTTTTGGTCTTGGAAGGGCTCTAAACCTTCTTGATTTATACCACAAAATATGTCTAACTCGTAGTCTCAGGAGGAAACTTTCCCTGGGAGCAGGTTATCTCAGAGCTGCCTATTTCAGGGCTCCTTCCTCTGCAGCATCTGGAACTGGCCACTGGATACTGGGTTAGATGGACTACAGGTCTGATCCAGTCTGGCAGTGCCCATCTTCCTCTCAGTGTTGTAAGTCCAAGATTATGTTTTTGCTGATCTTTGAGCTTCTGGGAGGCTTTAGACTTGAACTGAGAGCAGAATGATGTCTCATTAATTATCATCTAATCCCCTGCTCTTTTTCCTTACAGCAAGGAAAGCTCAAAATTCCTTGGACCTTCCCAATACATTATGTCAGCTATCAATGACACCCAATTCACATATGCGGTGTTACTTCTCACAGGGATACCTGGGCAGGAAGACGTTTATCTCTGGATCTCTATCCCCTTCTGCTTAATGTATGTTATTTCGATAGTAGGAAATACAGTCATTCTGTTCATTATAAAAACAGATCCAAGCCTCCATGAGCCCATGTACATTTTCCTTTCCATGTTGGCCATCACAGACCTTGGCATATCGATATCCACCATACCGACGATACTGGGCATATACTTGTTTAACTCTAGGGAGATCAGCCTCAATGCTTGTTTTACCCAGCTCTTCTTCATCCACTCACTTCAATGCATTGAATCCTCTGTGCTGTTGTTGATGGCCTTTGACCGCTTCATCGCAATCTGTAATCCACTGAGATACACTTCCATCTTAACCCTGCCAAGAACAGCCACAATGGGACTGGTGTGTGTGCTAAGAGGGGTGGCTGCAATGTTCCCACTCCCCTTTCTCCTGAAAAGGTTCCGATACTGTCAAGCCAATGTCCTCTCCCATTCCTACTGCCTGCACCAGGAGGTCATGAAGTTGGCTTGTTCGGATATTACAGTCAACAGCATCTATGGCTTCTTTATTACACTCTTAACAGTGGGTTTGGACTCACTGCTCATCCTCCTATCTTATGTGATGATCCTCAAAACCACGCTAAGTGTTGTATCCAACCAAGAGTGCCTCAGGGCTCTGAACACCTGCGTCTCCCACCTCTGCGCTGTCCTGATCTTCTACACACCAGAGATCGGCTTGTCTGTGATACACAGATTCGGGAACAGCTCTTCTCTCTTGCTTCAGATTCTCCTGGGCTACGTCTCCCTGCTTGTTCCGCCCCTGATGAACCCAATCATATATAGCGTGAAAAGCAAGCAATTTCGTGTTAGGATAATCCAGGTGTTCATCAAGTGAAGAATCAGTTCATCACCCATCTCCAGCTACTGCCACCCTTTCCATCCTGGACCCTTCTAACTGAGACGATATGACGTACTGATTACCACTCTATAGAGAGAGGTTCAGATGGGATCTAAGGCCTGGAAGAATGGGAGAATGACTGTCCCCACTGGCTGGGGAGGGAGGGCAGGGCACTGGGGAAAGGAGACCAAGGCAGGCAGCAGCATTTACAAAGTGACTGTGTTCACGGAGAGCCAGGGGACTGGTGGGTTGTTGGCTCATAAAGAGCCTTATCAGCGGCTGCTCTGACCTCAGAATTTCAGTTGATACAGTCAATAAAGAGGAGGGATGTGGATGTTGTTTCCCATGACACCCTGCCTGTTACTGTCCCATCTCTGGTTCAACATCCATGGGCCAGGAAAAAAAACTGCAGTCGCAGTCCAGGCCCTTCCTTAGCGCTTTGGGTGCTGCATGATCCATGAATGCTGCACCAGCTGTGGATTGGGGCTATTCAAGGAGCACAGTCACCCACAATTTCCCTATACTCTTAGGTTTGGTCTACACTGGGGTTGTGGGGCGGGGTCGACCTACGATAGGCAACTTCAGCTATGCGAATAGGATAGCTGAAGTCGGTGTATCGTAGGTCGCCTTACCTGGCCGTGAGGATGGCGGCGCGTTGACCGCTGCCGCTCCCCCGTCGACTCTGCTTTTGCCTCTCGCAGCGGTGGTCGACGGGGAGCATGCTCAGGGATCGATTTATCGCGTCAAGATGAGACGCGATAAATCGATCCCCGATAGGTCGATCGCTCCCCGCCGATCCGGCGGGCAGTGAAGACGTCCCCTTAGCCCAGGGCTACACTGGGGGGGGCGGTCGTACTACGATACGCAGCTTCAGCTACGTGAATAACGTAGCTGAAGTCGGCGTATCATAATCGACTTACCTGGCCATGAGGACGGCGGCGAGTCGATCGCTGCCGCTCCCCCGTCGACTCCGCTTCCGCCTTTCGATGAGGTGGATTTCCGGAGCCGACGGGGAGCGCTTTCGGGGATCGATTAATCGCGTCTAAACGAGACGTGAAAAATCGATCCCCGATAGATCGATTGCTACCCGCCGAGCCGGCGGGTAGTGAAGACGTCCCCTTAGCTGGGTGCTTGTGACTGTGTTGTTTCAGAGATATGATTAATGCAGGGGACCCAGGAAAAGCCATCAAGAGACCCCCCACTCCCCGCATTGACAGCCCTGCCCATAGCACACCAGCTGAGCTCACTCCCCACCAAGGCAAGGCAGCGTGTAACTGAGGGTCTGAACCACAGGAATCCTGGGAAGAGACTCAGTCCAGATTTCCTTCTCCTCCCCTCGGTTTGTGCTGCCCCCGCTGCTTATAAAGGGGTGGAAACGGTCCTCAGCCCCATCACAGAGGCCCAGCCAGCTAGCTCCTATCACAGCCCAGACCGTTCAGTGTAGGGTGACCCCCCTTTTCAAAAGGCAAAAGCTGGACACATGCAGAAGCCACTTGCCCTCTGTGATCCTGCCCCCTCCCTTTTTCTTCCCCCTTGAGACCTTACACTCTGCTCCTCTTCCCCTGAGGTCCTTACCTCTGCCCCATCTCTTCCCTCAAGACTACTGTGACGGGTTCGGTCACAGAGATCCCCTTGGGACTGTCACCTGATCTGCTGAAATTACCTCTGAGCCAGTTTGCCTTCCCAGCTTGGGACCCCCCAGAACCCTGCCTTGTTGATCCAGACGCGCTAGCCTGCTGCAGCGCAGACCCAGGGTCTGGGCCACGCTCCCAAAGCTGCAGGTTTTAGCTGAAAACTGCTTGTTGTCAGACGGCACCGGTGTGGTGCTCTGCTCTATCAAATGTTGATAACAAGCGGCTGCGTGCGTGTGTTCCCTCTGTGCTCTGCCCCGGCTCTGCAGATCGCTGGCACTGCAGACCCCGAGAGAACCCCCAGTAACCACTGACTCCGATAAGGTAGTGGGTGGGTGAGATTCTGTGGCCTGCATTGTGCAGGAGGTCAGACTAGATGATCATAATGGTCCCTTCTGACCTTAAAGTCTATGAGTCTATGAGTCTACATCACATCAGTGGCTCACAGTCATCCTAGGACTGACTAAAACAGCCAGGACTTTCTCCACCTCTGTTTTTTCCAAGTTACCCTTGGCTGTATAAACTGGGAGGTAGTGAGTAGAAGTAAGGAAGATTGAGAGCTGACTTGATGGCGTAATTCAGAAGGCGTAATTCACTTTGTTCTGTCTCTCACTACTTAAAATCACTCAAATCCTACATTCTGTACTTATTAAAATCACTTTTTACTTATTAAGTTGCCTGGTGTACGAGTTGGTACCCGGGGGGCGGGGGGGGGGTGGCAAACAGCTGTGCATATTTTTCTATCTTTGAAATAGAAGGCGAACTATTTATGAGTTTGCCCTGTATAAGCTTTATACAGAGTAAAACGGATTTATTAAGGGTTTGAACCTCCTTGGGAGTTGGACACCTGGGTGTCAAAGGCAAGAGCGCTTCCAGGAGCCTTACAGTTGTGAGTGGACTTGGCTCGGACCTGGGTCTGTGTTTGCAGCAGATCAGTGGAATCTGGCTCAAAACAGACAGGATTCGGGAGTCCCAAGCTGGAAAAGGCCTGGAAGCAGGGGCAGAAGTAGTCTTGGCACACCAGGTGGCAGCACCAAGCAGGTCTCTGTGACCCCAACCCGTCACACAGGGCTTCATCTTACTATAGGTGGGCCTAGCTACCAGTGGGTCAATGAGCTCTGTGCATAACTTTGGGTCTTGGCTCCCCCTTTTTATTCCTCAGGGAGAAAGGAAGGAACCTCCCCTCCTGGAATAATCCAAGGGAAATTTCCATGTAGGGAGCCTTGTAGAATCTCCCCTCCCTGGCCTGCACCTGGGTTTGTAATACAGGACAGGGGGTTACTGGGGAGAAATCTGGTCCTATGTTACTAATATTTGTATTATTAATTTATTAATTTTATTTCAGCAAGATCACAGCTGTGACATTGTTACCACTCGGCTGCCCCTGAGGTAGCCCTGTGACTAATCGGAATCATGCAAACAGTGACGACAAGCCCGGATTCCAGGAATAGAGCCTGCAGCAGGGCTCTTGCTGCAGTCCAGTTGTGTAGCATCACCACACGTGCCTTGTGATTTGGCCTCCTGTTATTTGCCATTGGCCGTCTCGGGGATTAAAGCTGATGCACACGAAGCCGAGCAGCTGCGGTTCCCTGATGGCCAAGTGGCCCCCAAGGGAATGTGCGAACATGCTTCATAAAGACACCTGCCTCCCTGTCTGAACAGATACTGCCTGCTGCCTGTGCAACCTCTCCAATGGCTCCTTGTCCTTTAGGGTGAAGACCTCTGTTATCAGCGGCTCCCCGTCTAGCAGGAATTGGGTACGTTGGCAGGTTTCACTATCTTTAAAATGCGAAGTGAAGGGTAAAGGCTGCGAGCTGTTTCCATTTGCAGATATTCTCTGAAGCAGCAGAGGACTCAGTGACGGGGCTGGAGGGCCCCATGCTGCACAGTGAATAATTTAAGCTACACAGAAATCTGACATTCAAAACGAGCTAAGAGTGTTAAAACCCCTTGTAAGGATTTCTCAAGGGCTCCCATTTCTATAGATGTCGTGTGCTCTGGGCCCTATAATGCTCCGGGCTGAGCAAGAGGAGACCCCAGGGAATATCAGTGACTAGTTCCCCAATCGCGCCAGGTTTATTTTCTCCTGGAAATGTAATCAGCAAATGCATTTTCAACAATTTTATTCTCTGGCTCGATTGTGAATGTAGGAATTCAGGGTCGTGCACTCAACAACTTTGTAATACCTGCGCAAGACTTTCCAAAAAGTGCTGGAGAACAGAACTGCTGGTCTGTGTTTCAGAAAAGAGTAGAGCTGATGTCCACGAAAGGGGAGGGTAATAGTGGTTTCAATGTAATTTACATGCATCACCTGTTACACGAGCATGGCTGAAGTAACTTGCTCACTCAACTGGATATTAGTGCAAACGTAGTGTTTGCACTATTCACCCTTTTCTGAAGCCAACTCCTCCCCGTCTAGCTGAAATAACTCTGTGGTATCTGTCAAGCTTCTAATTTGCCAATTGCGGAAGGCAGATCCTGTGAGGATGATGAGAAGTCTGTAGGACGAGCAAAGTCTCTGGATTCAGTCAACATTCGCTAGGAAAAGCACTTCAGCTTCTCATGGAGGGATTCCTGGGGGTCAGAGTGTATCACCAGGAGCATTTGGTATGGGAAAGTTAATAGAGTCCTGTTCTAATTGAATTTACACATGTAAACGTGGAGTGATGCCATTACAGTCAATGTTATTGAATTCAGAACATGGAGCTAAAAAATTATCTCATGTACTCCAAAGAGGTAGTGGCATAATTTGGACTCTCATGATTGGATAAAGTATATAAAATATATATAATGAGGCAATGAAACATGTAAATAGCTTCAATGCACGAGAGATAAATACTATGACCGTTTTCACCATGCACTTGCCATGTGTTTACGTACAATGGGCCACACTCAGAAATGGAGGGCCAAAAAAGGTGTCTGTAGGAAGGTCACAATTGTAAAATCATACAGTGCTCAGATAGTCTGTGAAACTCTGAACCACAAGATATCAATGGGGACAGTTGCTTAGAAGAATTCAAAGAGGGTCTAGGTGTTTATATGGGTTACCAGAAAATCCAATTGAAGTAGTGAGGATTTATTGAAAAACTCTTGGAAGGACTCTAAACTTTCCTGATTTACACCACAAAATATGTCTAATTGGTGGGTGTCTGGGGGAAAACTTCCCGGGGAACAGGTTATCTCATAGCTTCCTATTGCAAGACTAGATGGTGCTGGTCCTGCCATGAGTGCAGAGGACTAGAAGTGATGACCTCTCAAGGTCCCTTCCAGTTCTATGATTCTTTGATTCTTCCACCTTCCTCTGAAGCATGTGGAACTGGCTAAAGGCTACTGGGCTAGAATGACTGTAGGTCTGATCCAGTCTGGCAGTGCCTATCTTCCTATCGGTGCTGTAAATCCACGACCATGTTTTTGCTGATCTTCCTTGAGCTCCCGGGAGTCTCTAGAATTGCACTCAGAGCAGAATGATGTCTCAATAAATATCATCTAATCTCCTGTTCTTTTTCCTTTCAGGAAGGAAAGTTCAAACTCATCGAACCTCCTCAGTCCATTATGTCAGCTGTCAATGAAACAAAATTTAACCCTGCCATTTTCCTTCTCACCGGGATACCTGGGAAGGAAGATGTCCATCTCTGGATCTCTATCCCCTTTTGCTTAGTATATGTTATTTCGATAGTAGGAAATTCAGTCATTCTCTTCATTATAAAAACAAATCCAAGCCTCCATGAGCCCATGTACATTTTCCTTTCCATGTTGGCCATCACAGACCTTGGCATATCGATAACCACTATCCCGACGATACTAGGCATATACTTGTTTAACACTAGGGAGATCAACCTCCATGCTTGTTTTACCCAGCTATTCTTTATCCACTTTCTTGCAAAAATTGAATCCTCCGTGCTCTTGATGATGGCCTTTGACCGCTTCATTGCGATCTGTAACCCACTGAGATACGCTTCCATCTTAACCCTGCCGAGAATAGCCAAGATGGCGTTGGTGTTTGTGCTCAGAGGAGTGGCTGTAGCATTACCATTCCCCTTTCTCCTGAAACGGTTCCAATACTGTCGATCCAATGTCCTCTCTCATTCCTACTGCCTGCACCAGGACATCATGAAGTTGGCATGTGCGGACATCACCGTCAATAACATCTATGGCTTGTTTATTACACTCATAACGGTGTGGTTGGACTCGCTGCTCATCTTCCTCTCTTATGTGATGATCCTCAAAACAGTGCTGAGCATCACATCCCACACGGAGTCCCTCAGGGCCCTGAACACCTGCGTCTCCCACCTCTGCGCCGTCCTGGTCTTCTACATGCCAGAGTTCAGCCTGACTGTCATACACAGATTCTGGAAGAGCTCTTCTCCTTTTCTTCAAGTTCTCCTGGGCTACATCTACTTGCTGGGCCCACCCCTGATTAATCCAATCGTGTACAGCGTGAAAAGCAAACACCTTCGTGCGAGGATAATGAGGGTGTTTGTCAAATGAAGAGTCAGTTCATCGTCCTGCTGCAGGGTTGGTGATACAGAAGTTAAGGAAAACAGGCCATGGCCACCTATTCCATCCTGGACCCTTACGTCTGAGAGTACAAGAGCTACTGATCTCCACTCTTTAGAGAGAAGTTCAGATGGGGTGGAAGACCTGGAGTAATGGAAGTGGGGCTGTTCCCACTTGCTGGTCAGATAGGACAGTGCACTGGGGGAAGAAGACCAAGGCAGGCAGCAACATTTACAAAATGACTGTGTTCACGGAGAGCCAGGGGATGGTGGAATGTTGGCCCATAAAGAGCCGTATCGTTGGCTGTTCCAACCTCAGAATTCCAGTCAATACAGTGAATCAGGAGAAGGGATGTGGATGTTATGTCCCATTACACCTGGCCTGTCACACTGTCCCGTCTCCGTTTAAACATCTACAGGGCATAAAAAAAAGCTGCAGAGCTGTTCTGTGGTCACAGTTCTGGCCCTAAGTGATCACTCTGGGAGCTTCGTGATCCATGGGGCTGCACAAGTTGTGGACAGGGGCAGTTCAAGGGACATGATCACCCATCCTTCCCCTACGCCCTCAGCCAGGTGCTTGTGACTGAGTCGTGTCAGAGACATGATTTACGCAGGAGCCCCAGGAGAAGCCATTCAGGTAATACCCCCCACCCCTTATTGATGGCTCTGCACACAGAAGCATATTCCCTCCTACTCCCCCCTCTGTTTGTGCTGTCCCAGCAATGCAAAGGGGGTAGAAACAGGCCTCATCTCCCCAGAAGAGTCATGGTGATCTCCTGTCCCAGCCCAGCCCATTCAGTGTAGGGTGAGCACCTTCTCAAAAGCCAAAATCAGGAGGCCTGCCCCCTACATGGCCTCACCCCTGGCCCTCTTCTTCCCCGCAAACTCCCACCTGTTGCTCTTCCTCTTTCCCCAAGCCTCGCCCACTGACTAGGGTGGACATCACGGACAGGCCATGGTAAGAGGAACCCAGGGAGCAAGTGCTGCTCTTGGGAACCCCAGACCCTCCACCTACCCCCTAACTGGGGGTGTGGCATCATGGGGGGGGGGGGGGGCTAAGGACCTCCACAGCCCCCGAACTGTGAAAAGGGTGGCGCTGCCCATGAGCCTTGGGCTGGCGTGGATCAGCTACCTCAGAGCCGAAGGGAGCACTCTGGGGTGGCTCCCATTCACAGGGCCTTGGCCAGAGTGGGCTGTGCTCTTGCAACGCATTACCACCCGGCGTAGATCAGACCAGCGCCCAGGCTGCTCTAAGCTCCGCTGTGGCAGGGGGAGAACAGGCCAGCGAATCAAACCCCTGTAACTGGCTCCTGGCCCTCCCCGCTCTCTGCAGCACAGTGGGAGCTCTGCTGGTGCAGCAGAGAATCCAGTCGGGTTTGTCAGTGCTCAGATGGCTGGAAGGCTGGCCCTGTGCACACGGCAGTGCTTTCCCTGCTGCTGTCTCCGAGGGCTGCTTTAACCCCCCGGCGCTCTACATTTGCAAGTGTAGCCATAGCCTTAGGGAGCAAAGGTTGGGGAGCTGGGAAATTGTCTGCTGTCTCCAGCCTGTCCTCGAGTGGCTTAACTAAAGCACTCAGGCAGCTCAGTTGGGTGTGCGGCGCCACCTATTGTTGTACTGGGTGATAACAGGGCTTGAAGAGGCTGACTGTGTCACCAGCAAAGCAATGTAAAATTGGCCAGCCCAACTGGAGGGGTAAGGGGCACAGTGCTTCCCACAGCTCCCAGACTGCACCCTTGGGATAACAACCTGCCACAATGGTCTGTGTTTCTCAGCTTCCTGGTTTCATCAGTAATACCCATGGAGTGCAGCGAGATTCCTGAAGAGGCTGAGTAGCACATACTGCCTCCTCAGCTACCCTGGAACCGGCATGACACATAATAAGAAAAAGTTCCCTGTGCGAACCCTGCAACCAGCAGCGATTGGCCACAGCTGCACCAGGGGAGGCTTAACCTGTCCAGGCCTATTATATTCACCACCGATGGTTCCCAACTTTCTGTTTGCTTTTTTGACTGAAGCTGCACACTGAGCGGGTGTTTACAGAGAACTGTCCACAATTACTCCAAGATCTCTTCCTTGAGCGGTAACAGCGAATTTGGCACCATCATTTTTCTCTATACAGTTGGGATTATGTTTTTCCAATGTGTGTTACTTTGAATTTATTAACACTGAATTTCATCTGCCATTTTGTTGTCCAGTCTCCGAGTTTTGTGAGATCCCTTTTGTAACTCTTCACAGTCTGCTTCGGACTTAAATATATTGAATAATTTTATCTCATCTGCAAATTTTGCCATGTCACTACTTGCCCCTTTTTCCAGATCATTTATGACTATGTGGAACCGCACTGGTCCCCGTATAGACCGCTATGGGACACCACTAGTTACCCCTCTCCATTCTGAAAACTGACCATTTATTCCTACCCTTTGTTTCCTGTCTTTTAACTGGTTCGGTGCCACAAACCAAACTGAGCTACCTGAATGCTTTAGCTAAGCCACTCCAGGGCAAATAGGAGACAACAGCCAATTTCCCAACTCCTTAGCTTTACACACTTCCTGGAATACAAACTCAGAATTATACCATCTTGCACTGCATGGATAGCTATACAATGCAAACTCGTTAATATAGGTCTCTTTCCCATTGATGTGGAAATGATATTCAACCGCCTTTGTACACAGAGCTGAGATTTTCCCAGACACTTCACTCAAAACACACTGGTTTGATCAAACATAAAACAAGTTTATTAACCACGGAAAGATAGATTTTAAATGGGTATAAGTGTTAGCAAATGGATCAAAGCCAATTACCTAGCAAATAAACAAATTTGGAAATGAACACTAACATACTAGGTAGATAGGACTTGAATTAGTAATTTTTCTCACTGACTGATGATACAAGCAGTCCACCAAGTTGTCATAAACAGGCTAGAAATCCCTGTAGCCTGGAACCAGCACTTCCCCCCAGTTCAGTCTTTGTTCCTCAGGTGTTTGCAGGAGTTCCCTTGTGTGGGGAGGGAGGCAAAGAGATTGTGTTATTCCCCAGCTTAGATAGTGGAAAAATACAGGTGCCCACAATGGAGTTCAGTGTCATGTGGTCTGGTCACATACCCTTGCATACCCTGCTGAGTCATAGCAGCCATTATCCATAGCCTGTCTGGAGCATTCTCAGGAAGGCTCACCGAGTGGGGGATAAACTTCTCCTAAGGCCTATTGTTTCCCCTAATGGCCCATTACTTTGAACCGGCCCTTCACAACCAGCTGTCTTCAATGGAAGCATTCTACCTAGTGGTTGTCAAGCCAGTGTAACTACATTTGAAATACAGATACATAGTCAATATTCATAAGCTGAGCTATAAAAATGATACATGCACACAAATAGGACCATCATATTCTGAAAACCATCACTTTTTCATAGACACCTCACAGGACACATTTTGTACAAGATACGTTTTAACTATGTCATCATCATATCACAATGATGAATATGGGGGGGCAGTGTCACAAACACCTCCTCAGCTGCCCTGGAACCTGCATGGTCCATATAACAAGCTCAGGTTCTTTGGGAAGAGACAAGCTTTTCCCCAGGTTGGCCCCAGGTCTCAAGAGAGGGGGCGTGGCACGGCTGGGGGCGGGGGTAGGGGGGGGCTCCATTCACGGGGGCTGTGGTGGCTCTGGGCATCTCCAGGATGGGGGAGTTCAGCATTCCAGCAGCAGGGTAGGGTGTGCCTCATGCAGAAGGAGTGGGGATGGGGGGCTTGCGTCCATAGGTGCCAACTTCTCCTGGCGCCGGCGAGTGCTCGCACCCCCAGGCCCCGGCCCGACTCCACCCCTGTGCCGCCTCCATTCCAACCCCTTCCCCAAAGTTCCCACCCCAACTCCACCCCCTCTCTTCCCCTATTGGACTCCTTCCCCAAATCCCAGCCCCGCCTCTTCCCCACCTCCTCCTGAGCACGCTGGGTTCCCGCTCCTCCCACCTTCCTCCCACAGCTTCTTACGCCGCTAAACAGCTGTTTTGCAGCGGCATGCACTGGGAGGAGAAGCGGGAATGGCGCGCTCAGGGGAGGAGGCAGAGGGGGAGGTGAGCTGGGGAGGTTGGGTGGGGAGCTGCCGGTGGGTGCAGAGCACCCACCAATTTTTCCCCACGGGTGCTCTACCCCGGAGCACCCACAGAGTCGGTGCCTATGCTTGCCTTCCCGAAGGGTGCCTCCACCTGCCCCCCATTTTCAAAACCATTAGGAAAAGGATAAATAGTATGACAGAAATATGCGAATCTCTAACTCTGTGGTATGCCCACACCTTGAATACTTTGTGTAGTTCTGGTCGCCCCATCTCAGAAAAGATATATTAGAATTGTAAAATGTACAGACAAGGGTGGCAAAAATCTTTAGGGGTATGGAACTACTTCCATATGAGGAGAGAAAAAGACGGGAATTTTCAGCTTGGAAAAGAGACGACTCGGAGGGGATATGATAGAGGTCAATAAAATCATGAGTGATGTGGCGGAAGTGAATCAGGAAGAGCTATTTACCCCGTCACAGGGGTCACCAGTGAAGTTAATGAGCAGCAGGTTTCAAAGAAACAAAAGGAAGTATTTCCTCACACAACGCACAGTCAGCCCGTGGAATTCATTGACAGGTGGCATTGTGAAGGCCAAACGTATAACTGTGCCCAGGTAAGATCATGGAGGAAAGGTTAATCGGTGGCTATTAGCCAGGATAGTAAGGGACAAAACCCCATGCTCTGGGTGTCTGTAAACCACTGACTGTCAGAGGATGGGAACAGATGAGGGAGGATGGATCACTCAATAATTGCACGGTTCTGTTAATTGCCTCTGAAACATCTTCACTGGCCACTGTCAGAAGACAGGACAATGGGCTAGATAGACCATTGGTCTGAATCCATGTGGTCTTTATTATGTTCTTAAACTTCCTCTGATGGATGGTTTGATTCAGACGAGCCTTTTCCAGGGGATCCCTCTGTTATAGAGCTTGCGTAGCCA